>CM071597.1:154336396-155639312 GCA_036435485.1 Saposhnikovia divaricata | reverse complement strand
CCTTTGGAGTTTCCAAAATATATATTAGGTAAATACGTTAACAGAGACCATGAAATTCGGTTATTGTAGTAGTGATAACCTGAATTATGCTGGACAGAAATCTTAAATGTAGATATACAGACTTTTACTTGACTTAGCATTCAGAAGTTACTTTAAAGAGGTACAAGATATCAAAACATGTATACTAACAGAGACCATGAAATTCGGCTATTGTAGTCGTGATAAGAAGTTTCAGTTCCATCATTCAGGAAAGATGCATACTAATAAAATCAATAGATTTTGAATATATCTTGACCTTTCCCTATTACTAAAGGCCAAGCACAAAAATCTCCTATCTTACATTATATTTTAGCTGCAACAAGTTTGATGTATCTTAACTCTAATAGATTACTTCTTTTTGGATTTTTAAACTCCTAAACATGTATAAATGTATGCCTCTATTCCTACTGATAAAAAACATAGGTGCTTACATTATAGACTACGATAGATTACTGGGGAGTGGGGAAAATTATGATATAGTTATATGTTTATCACAGTACACCTGGGTAGGTTTTTTAATTGGGAACGAAATGAAGAATAAAACAAGAGGATTTCTCTTACAATGACAGGAATAAAACACCAGATGATGAGTATACTCTTGTAGAAAGGCAGCATTATCTTTAAACACTTACAATGACAGGAATAGATGATAGCCAAAAGTAAATATTAAGACCTGTTTTCAAGTGAATTTTTCAAGATAAAGGTCACCTGACGCCTCATCACCTTGTTTTCTTTGCTATATTAAGAGAGAATTAAAGTAAATACAAGCAACTTATAAAATGGAAATATCATCTTCACACATGTGCTGAATGTAATGTGAACATTAGCATCTAGATAATGGGAAATGAAAAATATATGGAAATTTGCAAGAGAAAGCCAAGTAGCTTAAAACAAGAATCTATGCATCAAATTCGTCATCGCAGAAAGGCAATTAAGGTGTAAAGATCAAGAAGTTTTGTAGCACAATGTGAAAAGTATTAAGCAGTTCACAGCAACCTAATTAATGTCATAATATGGTACCGGAACAGTAATGCTTACGTACGCATAAGAGAAAACTGTGCTAATATGAATCGTCAAATGTAATGACTTAAAGGTGGTAGTTCAGCTGTAGACATTGATAGATTTATCGTTACTGATAATTGATAGACAATTGCATTCATTAATACGCTACCTTGCATACTGCCATCAGGCGTTAGGCTTTCCAGGACTTCCCATTAACTCCCGCTATAGACCTGCAAATACATAATTTACTATTGTAACCTAGATCCGTACTAATTTCCATCAATTCTCACTTAGATCAATATAGGTGCATTTGTATTTATATATCTGATATTCGAAAAATATTAAATCACTCTCATTTATTATGAATGACTACTCTGTTTGTACATCTGGAAATTTTGGGTGGAAACTGTACCTTGGTCATAGCCAAACTAGTTGCAATACAACTATACAAAACGTGAGTGATACCGAGAAGAAACAAAAAAATGGTGGAGCTGTTCAAGGCCTTCATGAGAGACAAAAGATTCACGGCCCTGCAACATAATAACGAGAAATTATAAACTGATTCATTTACATTATGACATCACTAAACAAAAGCCAAAAGGTAACAAAATGCATCTATTTACCTCCACTACTTCTCAGTTAGAGAGTTTTGCTAAAATTGCAAGGACGGTTGCCACTAGGGAATATTAAGATTCAGACTCTGTATCGTTTGACTTGTAAATAATACAAAATAGATGGATGTGATAGCAACTTCTCACCTCGTCACTCAGTGCTTGTGCTTTTAAACTCTGAACAACGTGCAGCAGTCCAAGGTCTACCAATTGAGCTCCAATAGTACCTTTGCTGAGCAAGTTCTTTAGTGTCAAGACTATAACGCGGATAACCTGAAGTGGAGGATACAATACCCATCACAAAGATCAGAGTATAAGCTTTAATTTCTGAAGAAGTGACACAAATCGAAGCAGCAAAGTGCGCTTACCAGAAAATGAACCCAACAAGAAAAAGAACAGCGTATAACTTTTCTTTTTTGGAACCTCTAAAAACATCAATTAACCGGGTAAGGCTTATAGAAGTAGCCAGGTACTCAACTGTAAGTTCATAGTACGACAAAAGCCAGACATAGAGACATGTTTCATAAAAGAGAGGGAGAGAGGAGAGAGAGGTGCCAATTATAACTAGTTCATATTTTTTGAAGAAACATAGGGGAGAGAGAGAGAGTGTGTGTGTGTGTGGAAGAGAGGGGGAGAGTGGGAGAGAGAGAGAGAGAGAGAGAGGAGAGGAGGACCTTTTTGTTGATTTCGTTAATCAATTGGACCTCTCGGTACCAAAACCCTAATTGAAAGCTTCGACAAAATCCAACGAAGCTCTAAATGAAAATAAAAGTAAGAGTGAAGAAGAGGCAATTATGTATATAAAACCAACATAGTAATGAAATTATGTATGTATTTACCGATTAATCGGAGTGAGGGAGTAAAATCCTAATTAATCACCTAAAAAATTAAAAATCAATTAGATCGAAAACCAATTAGAAAAGAGAAAAGAAAAGTGAAGAAAGGAGATATGGGAATAGAGAGTTTTTGAAACCATGGCGGTGGTGGGAGAATTCTTTGATGACGGCTGAGTGTGTCTGAGCGAATAAAATAATGTGGACTTTTTTTTTTGTTAGGAATGAAATATATTTCATAAATGAATTGTATGGGAATACAATATCCTATTAAGGAGTTTCTTTCGATCAAGAAAGCTCATCATCTAACCGAAGGGCACGCGTGTTGCCCCCGGACATTTAGACAATAACACCTTCAAGTCTGAAAGGAAGAACTCCACAAACAAGGGCCTCGTTAAAACCCCACAAGAGCAAAATCCTGTGGGAAAAAAACTCAAGGGGAAAAAGAGTGCCCTCAAAAAATATGAATACATCATAATACGAAATGACTACTAAATGACTAAAACTTCTTGTTGCTTTTGTGAGCCCATCATCATCAGTTCTTGTCAAAACTTGTCTTCTCATATGTCAAAGACTTGTCTTCGCTTTTACTCCACGTCACTCCATTACTTCCTTTTTGAAAGTCAAAACCGTATCTTTTTGAGACATCTTTATTGCTACTAAAACTGCAAAGTCACCAAAACAAACCCGACAAGAAAAGAAATAAGATATAAGATTAAAAATATTAATCTTTTTTGAATTCTAACAAAAAAGATGCCCACTTCTAACCAAAGGGGATCCCTTTGGTTAGACATTTAAAACAAAAGTTAATAATTTATTAAAAATATTAAAATTGTTTTTTAAAACTCTCTTATAAATATATATATATATACACACACACATAAATATCTATAATTTAGATAATAAAATGTGAAATTTATAATATTACAAATTTAGCACTTATTAACTATTCACAATAATGTGGACTTAGCTTACAATAAATTGGGTTTGGGAAATTGGGGGGAAAATTGCCGCCCACAATTTTCCACCCTTTTTTTTATTCATTGAACTAAATACTTCGAAATTATATCAAATTATTAACATAAATTTTGATTGTAATTTAAAATTAAATAATCAACAAAAAACTAAATTATTAAGATCCATCTTTTTTAATGTTTTTGCCAAATTATTAAGATAATATTTTAAATAATTTGGTTTAAGGTTTCGATTTTTTTTAAAAATATTTCTCGATGACCCAACCCTACGGGCATCAAGATCCATCCTTTTTAATGTTATTCCCAAAATTTTGGAAAAAGTTTTTATTAGATTGGGTAATTCAACGGTCAACTAGTACTTTGACCGGTACCCCTAAACAAGTTTTCGTCAGGATTTAAGGTTTCGATTTTTTTAAAAATATTTCCTGATGACCCAACCGTACAAGTATCAAGATCCATCCTTTTTAATGTTATTCCCAAAATTTTGGAATTTTTTTTTATTTTATTGCGTAATTCAACGGTCAACTAGTACTTTGAGCGGTACCCTAAATAAGTTTTCGTCAGGATTTAAGGTTTCGATTTTTTTAAAAATATTTCTCGATGACCCAACCATACAAGTATCAAGATCCATCCTTTTTAATGTTATTCCCAAATTTTCGGGAAAAAAAATTTATTTGATTGGGTAATTCAACGGTCAACTAGTACTTTGACCTGAACCCCTACAGGGTTTCGTCAGGGTTTAATGATTCGATTTTTTAGAAAATATTTCTCGAAGACCCAACCGTACGGGCATCAAGATCCATCATTTTTAATGTCATTCCCAAAATTTCAGAATTTTTTTTTTTTTGATTGGATAATTCAACGGTCAACTAATACTTTGACCGGAACCCCTAAACAGGGTTTCGTTAGGGTTTAAGGATTCGATTTTTTAAAAAATATTTCTCGAAGACCCAACCATATGGGCATCAAGATCCATCATTTTTAATGTTATTCAAAAAAATTCAGAAAAAAAAAATTATTTGATTGGGTAATTCAACGATCAACTAGTACTTTGACCGAAACCCCTAAATAGGGTTTCATCTAGGTTTAAGGATTCGATTTTTTAAAAAATATTTCTCGAAAACCCAACCATATGGGAATCAAGATCCATCATTTTTAATATTATTCCCAAAATTTCAAAAATAAAATTATTTGATTGGGTAATTCAACGGTCAACTAGTACTTTGATCGGAACCCCTAAACAGGGTTTCGTCAGGGTTTAAGGATTCGATTTTTTAAAAAATATTTCTCGAAGACCCGACCGTACGGGCATCAAGATCCATCATTTTTAATGTTATTCCCCAAATTTCAGGAAAAAAAATTTATTTGATTGGGTAATTCAACGGTCAACTAGTACTTTGATCGGAACCTCTATGCAAGGTTTCATCAGGGTTTAAGGATTCGATTTTTTAAAAAATATTTCTCGAAGACCCAACCGTACGAGCATCAATATCCATCATTTTTAATGTTATTCCCAAAATTTCAGGGAAAATTTTTTTTACTTGATTGGATAATTCAATGGTCAACTAGTACTTTGGTAAAAATTTATTTCAATTTTTTTGGATTTTAAATTATATATATTTTTAAATTTCTAATAATATCGAGAGCACCTCCCCACACTTGAATGGTTTATTCTCTTCAATGAATAATATAATATAATCAACATATATTAAAAATTAAAATTATTCTAATAATATAGTAATAATAATAATAATAATAATAATAATAATAATAATAATAATAATAATAATAAATAAAACCTAAGCTGCAAGGGTTATATATTAATGATGGAGGAAATTAACCAAGTGTAGGTGGAGTGGTTGTGGCGGTGAAATAGAAGTCTTGTGTGTTGGAGGTCAGGGGTTCGAACCCCTCCAACACCAATTTCTTTTTAAGTAAGCGCAACAGTATAGATTTGGCCCACCTGACACATGGCATGTGGGACCCACCACGTGACACGTGGCGTGGTAGTGTGGGTCCCACCTGACACGTGGCATGTGGGAGCAAATGTAACATTTCTGTGGGACCCACAAGTTTATTCTTTTTTACATTTATAAATGTTAAAAAAAAAAGCAAATGCAACGCTTAATCGCTACTGCAACACAACGAATCTATTGCAACAGTACATGTTCTACTGCAACAGTACCTTCACAGGTAATGTAACACAATCTCAACAGTGTTGCAATAGGTCAAAAAAAGTACCTCTAATGTAACACAAAGTAGGCGTTGCAATAGAAAAGTATTGCGGACGCCCATCAATGGCGTAGTGTACAACTACGAACTGAACTACAAGAATCAGACCACAGTAGCTCGGAATTAACACAAAATCCGAAGTGGTTTTTCAAGTTTCATCGTAAAAACAACATGCAAATACAGTCACGGGTAGAGGGAAGAGAACAGTCAAGAATCTGGTCTCAAAACAAACAAACGGCCAAGAATCGGCCAAACAAAGAAGAGAGAGAGAGAGTTCACCAAGAAGAGAGAGAGAGAGAGAGAGAGAGAGAGAGAGCTGCTCAAGAACAAAGAAACCAAAGGAATGAAGTGAAAGAGGAAGAAGGAAGTGGCTGTGGGGGTTAATAAAATGGAGGGGCAAAATAGTAAAATCACTCCTACTAAATACTTTTCCTAAAATCTGATTTTTAATCACTATTAAATAAAAATAAAATAGGAAATGGGAAGATAAATATATTTTAAGAATTTGAAAATAAATTTTATGAAATTACAAACATCCCCATATTTTTAAAATAATTTTTGAGTCAAAAATGAATTTTATATGAATTTTCGAAATAAAAGGCCTTTAAATGAAATAAGGCTTTTAAAATCATTTTAAAATATTTGCACCCACAAACAAATACTCCTATCAATTTTAGAAACTAAATAATATCACAAGGATGATAATGCAAAAGATTTCATGATTTTAAACGTCTCCAATGATTTTATAAAAATCTTAGAAAATTAAAATACATGTTTAAAATAGTTTTTAATACTCAAAAATGCAAATAAGAATACACGAACACATACGACACTTACGAATCATCATATAATCAATAAACATCATTTCACACATACTTTATCTTCACAAAAATACTCATACCACATAATTCACATTTAACAATTAAATAATTGCTTAAATAATTATGCAAATTTCCAGGTCGTTATATCTTTCCCCCCTTAAAAGGATTCTGTCCCTAGAGTATACATTGTGAGCATCTCGCTCTCAAGCTCCCATGTTGACTCTTCAACTTTAGGATTCCTCCACAAACCTTAACCAAGCTAACAGTCTTATTCCTAAGCTTCCTTTCTGTCCTATCTTGAATTTCTACTGGTTGCTCCTCGTACGATAAATCTGGTTGAATATTAATTGATTCATACTCGATCACATGACTTATATTGGGGTTGTACCTCATGAGCATAGACACATGGAAAACATTGTGTATGTGATACATGTGCGGTGGTAGTGCCAATTCATAAGTAACTTTTCCGACTCGCTTCAAAATCTCAAAGGGTCAAATATACCTCCGACTCAACTTTCCTTTCTTACCAAATCTTGTCACTCCTTTCCAAGGTGATACTTTTTGCAACACTTGATCTCCTACTTCAAAACTCATATCCTTCCTGGCTTGATCAACATATTTCCTCTATCGTTCCTGAGCAGTAACAAGTCTTTTCTGAATAACCTCAATCTTTTCTTTTGTTTGTTGAAGCAACTCTGGTCCTAAAATCTTCCTTTCACCAACCTCTTCCCAGTACACGGGTGATCTACACTTTCTCCCATACAAATCTTTATACGGTGGCATTCCTATACTCGCGTGATAACTGTTATTATATGAAAACTCAACCAGTGGCAAATGTTCATCCCAACTTCCCTTAAAATCCAATGCATAAGCTCTAAGCATATCCTCTATAGTTTGAATAGTCCTTTCACTTTGTCCGTCCGTCTCTGGAAGATAAGCGGTACTCATTTTGAGTTGGGTTCCTAAACAGTCTTGAAATTGTCTCCAAAATCGTTAATCGTTATAAAATGAGCAGACTTCGTCAATCGATCTATGATAACCAAAATTGCACCGTGATTGGCTCTAGTCTTTGGTAGTTCCACTATAAAATCCATGGCAAGGGGCTCCCACTTCCAGTCTGGGATATCCAATGGTTGTAATAATCCACTTGGTTTCTGATGTTCCGCCTTGACTCTCTTACAGGTATAACACTTGCTTACACACTCAGCAATCTCTCATTTCATGTCAGGCCACCAAAAATTTTCTTTCAAGTCTCGATACATCTTCGTGCTTCCAGGGTGAATCGAATATCTCGAACTATGAGCCTCACTTAAAATTTTATTCTTAGCAAATCATAAGATACCTTGATCATCTTTCTAGGTACAAATCTTTTCACCAGTCAATGTATTCATCTCACAATTCATAATCTCTTCTTGACATCTCCGAATCTTTTCTAACAATTCTGGTTGAAAAGTCACCGTACTGAGAAACTCATCAGACTATCTTGAATCATAAATTTCTAAACTTAATTTCTTAAAATCTCGCAATAACTCATTTGGCATAGACATCGTATTTAATCTTTCTTTCCTACTCAACGCATCAGTAACTACATTTGCTTTACCAGGGTGATAACTTATCGTGTAATCATAATCCTTAATCAACTCCAACCATCTTCTTTGCCTCATGTTTAACTCTTTCTGGGTGAATATATACTTTAAGCTCTTATGATCCGTGAATATCTCACACTTCTCTCCATAAAAATAATGTCTCCAAATCTTCAGCGTGAATACAATTACAGCAAACTCCAAATCATGTGTCGGGTACTTTTACTCGTGGGGTTTTAACTGTCTTGAATTATACGCGATAATGTTATAATGTTGCATCAAAACAAATCCTAATCCCTTGTGTGAAGCATCACTATAAATGACAAAATTCCCTTGATCATCGGGCAACACGAACACTGGGGCTGAAACAATCTCTTATTCAATTCTTAAAAACTCTCTTCACACTTATCACTCCAAATGAACTTCTCATTCTTCCAGGTCGACTTAGTCAATGATGTAGCTATCTTCGAGAAATCTTGTACAAACCTCCGGTAATATCCAACCAATCCTAGAAAAATTCTTACTTCAGTAGGGGTCCTAGGTCTACTCCAATTCACGACAGCTTCAATCTTTGTAGGATCCACTCTGATTCCTTCTCGACTGATAACATGTCCTAAAAATTGAAATTCTTCCAACCAAAACTCAAACTTTGAAAATTGTGCATATAATCTTTCTTTCCTCAGGGTTTCCAATGCGATCCTTAGATGTTTGGCATGTTCTTCAGGTTCTCGAGTATATCAAGATGTCATCAATAAATACAATTACAAACTTTTTTATATATTTCTTGAATACACGATTCATCAAATCCATAAACATAGCTGGCGCATTCGTCAATCCTGATCTCAAATCAATCTTAGAAAAGTAAGCAGCGTCTTTCAATTGGTCAAATAAATCATTTATCCTTGGTAGTGGATACTTGTTCTTGATAGTCAACTTATTAAGCTCTCTGTAGTCGATACATAGCCTCATACTTCCATCTTTCTTCTTAACAAACAACACTGGTGCTCCCCACGAAGACACACTTGGCCTTATAACTCCTTTATCTAATAAGTCTTGTAATTGAGTAGATAACTTCTTCATCTCAGCAGGTGGCATTCGATAGGGTGCTTTAGAAATAGGATCGGTTCCAGGTGCTAATTCAATCAGAAATTCAACTTCTCTATCTGGAGGTAATCCGGGCAATTCGTCAGGAAATACGTCGGGAAACTCATTTACAATTGGGATATCCTCCATCCTTGGGACTTCTTTCTCCACATCAATCACGTGTGCTAAATAGGCTTCGCAACCTTGATGTAATAACTGCTTTGCTCGCATGAATGTTAGAAACTTCTTACCTTGCTTCTGGCCTTGAAATATCACTTCATTACAATCTTCGGTATGCAGTTTAACTTGTTTCTTTCTACATTCGATCTGTGCATCACACTCGGTCAACCAATCCAGTCCTAAGATAATGTCAAATTCTCCCAACTTAAGGGTAATAGATCAGCGTAGAAAAGATACCCTCTGATCTCAATATTACAATTAGGACACACCCGTTCTACAGATATCTTATCCTTGTTGGCAACTTCTATCACTAATGTTCTTTCTAACGATCGAGTCTCATAATGCAACTTATCAAGAAATCTTTTAGATATAAATAACTTGGTAGCTCCCGAATCAATCAAAACTTTAGCTTCAAAAGAGTTTACAGGAAGCGTACCTGCAACTACATCCTCGTCATGAACTTCTTCTTTAACAGACATGTTGAAAGTACGAGATCTGGGCTGGGATGCTTGATATGGTGCTGGAGATGTAGTAATCCTCAAAACATTAGATGTCTAAACTGGTTCCTTGCAATTATGAGCAATGTTTCCCACTTTACCATACTTGAAGCATGTCATTCCCTCTGGTTTAGTTTCGGAACACTCATGAGCATAGTGTCCTTTCTTATTACACTTGAAACAAACGATATTAGGCTTATTGGAGATACACAGGTGCTTTCTTCCACAGATCTTGCAGTCTTGTAGTACGAGTTTTGCTACAGCTTGAAGCTTAACACCTTGAGGTCTACGATCTTGTCCTCCGCTACGACTCCTGAATCTCTAAAAATTCATATTTCCTCCTTGTTAGGTTTCCAATCCTTCCCCTATTCTGAGAACTCTTCTGCCCGTCTCTTGACTCTTCTCCACCTTCTCAAACTTCCTTTTCTTTCCAGCCTTCTTCTTCTGATTCATATCACTTTCCCTTTCAATGATCATTACTTTCTGAACAACAGCCGTGTAAGTTCTCAACTCAAATGTAGCTACTCTACTCCTTAACCAAGGCTTTAGTCCATGTTGAAATTTCTTAGCCTTACTGGCTTCCTTCCCTACATATTAGAGTGCAAACCTTGACAACACAAAGAATTTGGCTTCATACTCAGCCACAAACATACTCTCTTGTTTCAACTCTAGAAGTTGAACCTCTAACTGATCCTGTAGATATCCTGGTAAATATTTCTCTTTAAACAACTCCACAAACCTAGGCCATGTAATTACTTCTCCTTCCGCAGCTTTAACAGTCTCCCACCAAAAGTTAGTGTTGCCCAGTAATTTACAATTGTATAAGGGGGGTTGAATACAATTGTTAAAGATTTTCGACTTTTAATAAGACATGTATGAAGAATAACAGCTTTATTGATTTATGATATAAAACTGTTACAAAACTCTCTCAAGAAATTATGATGTTCTTGAGAGCTGCTAGGTTACAAGATATCTGGTGTAAGCGATTACTATTATGTAAAACCTAAACTGTGCTTATATACAATACACAGCTTCTCTATCAATTACAAGATATGTCAAATCAATTAACTACTGTTTACAATACATATCCTAATTAATAGCTATGATCCTATAAAATAGGAGTAGATAAATCAACATTCCTTGATTGTTGGATTAATGTCAATCTTCATGTAATCCTGATCAGCTACCAATCCTGATGGCAATCCTGATACTGACATTCCTTTCATGATGACGTCAGCATTAGTATCTGATCAGTAGTCCAGATCCTGACATCAATTGAATCAATATCTAACAATCTCCCCCAATTTGTACTTTGTAAATAAGGCACAAATTCCTTGATTCAATGATGTCAAAAACACAAAAAAAATGTCACAAACTTCAGTTAGACTCTTCAGCAATAGTTTCAGGAATTCTTAGGTAGAAAAGATTCATCTTCAAGAAATTTGATAGTAACTCTTCTTCCTTGCTTTCGAGAATCTGAATCATTTTCTCCTTCAGACCTATGAGTTCTTCATCTTCCTCATTTATCTGATAAATAGCTGCTCTGAGATTTTGAATTGAACTCTTGTGTAGATGCAAGTCTTCGACTAGTACATATGCAAATTCCTCCCCATCAGGATTAAGAGACAATTGTTTCATACCAAGAGACACTTCTTTAACAACACTGCCTCTTTGCATTTCCACTTCTTGACCTCTTGTATTTAAATACACAGGAGTATAATTGCCATCATACCTTTGACTTCAATCCTGGAATCTCTTATTGATCTTTATCAGTATCATTTTTGACCATTCCTTGCACACTTTGTTCTTTATTCTGAGCAGATAGTGAACATATTTTAGTTCCTTAGTAGATTTTATCAAAAGCTCCTGTATAGTGATCAACTTCACACTTCCATCCTTCATGAATTATATCATTTTCTGCTTCTTGTTTGATCCATCATGACAATCATAAACCAAATCAACAGCTTCAAGCTTCCATAAATGATCAGCAGTTAGTTCATCACCAATTCTGTCAACTAGAGCATGTTGATCTGTCTATACAGTGAAAATAACTTCAGTTTCATGAGAACCAATACCTCCCCTTATTCCAGGTTCCAAACCTTTCAAACTAGACTGTATGTTTGCCCAAAGTGGTTTGGATTTTTGAAGTGATTTTGAAGTATCAGACCTAGTAGGTTCAGCTTCACTAATCAAATGAAGTTCTGTCATTGATCCACCAGGTTAAAAAACAGCTGGTCCATTATAATGCCAAGTTCCAATTCTCTTCCACTTCTTGTCTTTCTCCTTGACATGAAAATAACTCTTGCTGAGCTTTTGAACTTCTTTTGTAGGATCATTCCACAACACATTTCTAGACTTGATGATGTTTCTCACATAATTCCTGTTTTCTTTATCAGCAACATCCCTTGCTTTTTCTCTGATCTTCTTTTCTTTTTCAAATCTGCTGAATCTTTCTTCATCAATTTTCAGACTCTCTTCATCTATTTCTAGATTATGAAACTCAACCACAATAGCAAGTACCATGATCTCAATTTCAACCAGAATGTCAGCTACGATAGGATCAGGAATAGCATCAGGAACAGGAATTGAGACTGTGTCAGGATAAGCGTTTGAATTTTCTCAACACTTGCAATCTGTGTTTTCACAGCTTTTCCTTGACAACTAATTCTCTTCTTCTTGTAGATCATCATGTATAGTAGCTAAAAGAGTTTGTGGAATCACTTCATTAGGAATTATAGGATAATCACCAGTTATCTCCTCTGTGCTTATTCCACTAGATCTTTTTTGTCTAGGAACAGTTTGAGTAAGCTTCTTTCCTCTAACTCCTCTGCCTCTGCCTCTACCTGTAGCAGGAGTATCCTTCTTCTTGGAGAATTCTTTCATGAGCTTTTGCTATTCTTTTAAGATCTCTTTTATACTCATGTCAAGAAATTCTTCAGAAGTCACAGCAAGTGCGTTCCTAGCATGATACTGTTGAACTTGTATATCATTATGATATAAAGTAACACTGTCACCTGCATTGGTAGTAAAATTCTTGAAGAGATGTGGAGCATCTTGCACTCCAGTGATTAACAAATCTTCATTTCCTTCAGGAATTGTTGGCAAAGTTTGACCTTGACCAGGTATCAGGATTTGATCACCTGTCAGGAATTGTTCTTCCATCAGGATTTGAGATTGCACCATCGTCCTCACTGTCTTCTTTCTAGATCTAGAAACATGAGTTGACTGCTTAGTTTGAGTTTTAGATTGTCTTGTCCTTCTTACCATTGCAGCATCAGAGGTTTCAGAGATTCCATGAGACTTAGCACCACCATCATTTCCAGAATTATCATCATCCTTTCTTAATACCAGATTAGGGGAGCATTTTGTTTGAGCTAACTTCTCCCCCTGTTTGACATCAGGATTAGTCAACAAAGATAAGATTAGTTGGAGAGAAGCTTCAATATTATCAACCTTGGATTCCAATTTATCCATCCTTTTGTTTACTTCAGAGCTTAGAAGCGTGACCTGAGAAGCTGTAGCAGTCAGAGATAAAGCTTGAGAAAAATCAGTTCTAAAAGAAGCATTATCAGATTTGACAAAGTTGATTTCATTCTGTAAACCCTTGGTTAGAATGGTTGTGGCCTTCAGATGATCCTTAAGATCAGAGCTAGAGATGTGAAAAACTGTATGCTTAGCATGAACATGAGCCCACCCAATACCAATAGTTGCAGCAGGGTTATGCCAGTCATCATTCCATTCAGACCTTCTCCAAAGTTCCTCTGGATTTTCAGAACCAATAGGAGAGTCCCAGGGTTAGATTTATCATTATGAGGTGCACTAGACATAAATTGACTAGATGATCCATGTGTAGTCCCTAGACTTGCTTGCATGGCTTTCTTCAAATTAGCAGTATCAGGATCATCATCATCATCATATGAACTGTCACCAGAATCAGTATCAGAAGGAACAACATCTTCATTGGCATCAGGAAGCATGACACTTTTTAACTTTAATTTAGCTGAAAAATCAGCTGATATATCCTGATGACCTGTAATAGAAACGAAACCAGATCCTAAGTCTCTCTTTTCTTTTAAAGTGATCTCATCACTTCTCACAATTTAACTTAAATCACTTTTAAGAGTGATTGCTATCTCACTTGAAGTATTTAACTTCACACTCTTTTCTACCTCTCCTTTTGCCAGTTTAGGAGACTACCTCTCTACATTATTCTTTTTCACTAATTGTTCACTCTCATTCTCACTTGAAAGGTTCCGGATCGACAAGTGCAAAGAAATAAGAGGTGGCTGATAGGAGTGGACTGTAGTCATACAGATAGCGGTATCCCTTATAACAGGTCTATCTATAATCATGCTATCAATATTGAAAGATGTAGAGATAGAAACGTTACCTGAAGAAGTAGGTTTCATAGGCCTTGATGAAAGTGGTTGAATTAGAAGTGGAGCATCAGGATCAGTAACACTTTCATCAGGAACTACAGTGATATCAGGATCTTGGCTTGCATCAGTATTTGGTACAGATGGTTCTTGTGTAACCTGAGAATCTGAAGCTGCTTCAACCCTTTGAGTTGAAAGTTCTTGTGTACTTCCCTCAAATGCAGCTGCTTCAAAGACAACATCACTGTCAGCAATATGTTTCCCATGATCAGCCTTTTCTGCCAGATATTGAGCAATGTCAAACTGAACATCAGGAATCCCTTGAGTAGAGTCAGGAAATCCCTTTACTGTAGTATCAATGTCTGCATCTTCACTTTGAGAAGATGGTTCTTGTGTGGCAGGAATGTTCATGTCTGCACCATCCCTTTGAGAAAGTGGCTCTTGTGTGACCATTCCTTCAGCAGTGCCCTCACCCACACTTTGAGTGAGTGGTTCTTGTGTGGCTGGATCTTCAGTAGCTGCTGGACTCCTTTGAAATCAAGATTCTTGTGGGATAGATCCTTTTTTGACCTACTGCAACACTGTTAAGATTGTGTTACATTACCTGTGAAGGTACTGTTGCAGTAGAACATGCACTGTTGCAATAGATTCGTTGTGTTGCAGTAGCGATTAAGCATTGCATTTGTTTTTTTTTTAACATTTATAAATGTAAAAAAGAATAAACTTGTGGGTCCCACAGAAGTGTTACATTTTCTACAAGCAGTGTTACATTTGCTACACGCAATGTTATATTTGAGTGGCATGGGACCCACAATCCCACGTGGCAGCCCCCCCACATGCCATGTGTCATGTGGGCCCATAATGTCACGTGGCAGGTGGGTCCCATACTACCACGTGTCACGTGGCAGCCCCCCACATGCCATGTGTCAGTGTTAAAAATGATGGATCTTGATGCCCGAACGGTTGGGTCGTCGAGAAATAATCCTTAAACCCCGACGAAACCCTGTTTAGGGGTTCCGGTCAAAGTACTAGTTGACGGTTCAATTACCCAATCAAATAAATTTTTTTTCTGAAATTTTGGGAATTACATTAAATATGATGGATCTTGAAGCCCGAATGGTTGGGTCATCGAGAAATATTTTTTAAAAAATCGAATCCTTAAATCCTGACGAAACCCTGTTTAGGGATTCTGGTCAAAGTACTAGTTGACCGTTCAATTACCGAATCGAATAAAAACAAATTCTGAAATTTTGGGAATAACATTAAAAATGATGGATCTCGATGCCTGAACGGTTGGGTCGTCGAGATATATTTTTTAGAAAATTGAATCCTTAAATCCTGACGAAACCCTGTTTAGTGGTTCCGGTCAAAGTACTAGTTGACCGTTCAATTACCCAATCAAATAATTTTTTTTTTCTGAAATTTTAGGAATAACATTAAATATGATGGATCTTGATGCCCGAACGGTTGGGTCATCGAGAAATATTTTTTTAAAAATCAAATCCTTAAACCCTGACGAAACCCTGTTTAGGGGTTCCGGTCAAAGTACTAGTTGACCGTTCAATTACCTAATCAAATAAAAAAAATTCCTGAAATTTTGGGAATAGCATTAAAAATTATGGATCTTGATGCCCGTATGGTTGGGTCTTCGAGATTTTTTTTTTTAAAATTGAATCATTAAACCCTGACGAAACCCTGTTTAGGGGTTCCGGTCAAAGTACTAGTTGACCGTTGAATTACCCAATTAAATATTTTTTTTCTGAAATTTTGGGAATAACATTAAAAATGACTGATCTTGATGCTCGTATAGATGGGTCTTTGAGAAATCTTTTTAAAAAAATCGAATCCTTAAACCTTGACGAGACCTTGTTTAGGGGTTCCGGTCAAAGTACTAGTTGACCGTTGAATTACCCAATCAAATAATTTTTTTCTGAAATTTTGGGAATAACATTAAAAATGATGGATCTTGATGCCCGTATGGTTGGGTCTTCGAGAAATTTTGGGAATAACATTAAAAATGATGGATCTTGATGCCCGTATGGTTGGGTCTTCGAGAAATATTTTTAAAAAATCAAAATCTTAACCTTGACGATACCCTGTTCTTTATATATGTAGATTATATTATAAAAGGTTTTATAAATAATCTAAAAAAAATAATTCAGTGAATGAAAAAATAAAAAAATTTCTATACAAAACGGGTGGCAACTTCCCCCCTTAATTAAACTAGCATGATAGCCCGTGCAAAGCACGGGCCACATTTTAATTCGTATAATTTTTTCCAATCGGTTACCATAGAGTCTTTCATTTCTTATCTATTTCACGTGTCTCGGTCTATCTATAATCAGTGGTTGATTGTCGTTCTAATTTCAAAATATTAGTATACTTTAAATCCTAAATACCATATTTATAGCGTTGTTTGTTCAATGTGTGAACGATGACCGGTAAATGCGGTAAATAAAAGTTAATCATTAGCCGTCGCGTATTACAACAATAATCGTTTGCCCTGTAGTCTGTTTTTCTGACAACCGGGTCAAACTCGAGCCTTTTCCGAAATCGGGTCAAATCCCGTTTTCGAATTCGAAATAAATTGAAGTACACTGGTCCAAATGTAACGTCTTGGATAATCTACAAGTCCACCACAGGCCCCCAAAAAATCATGATTTGTTGGTGCAATTGGTAGTAGTACTTTGCCTTATATAGTCAACTAAAGTCTCCACCCTCCTCGATATGTGAATGTTACAAAACTTATAAACAAGATTTACATTGTAACAATATTTTTATCAGATTGAGTACAAAATTTCAAACGAAGTATGTAAAGCATAATGTAATGTAATATGTAATAGAGGACATATATAACTCAACTAGGATAAAAGATAAATAATATTAACTCTATACAGGGATCGTGAAATTTGAAGAACAGGCACCGACAAGGATCAAGTCGCTGAAAGAAGTTCATTAACATGATCAAGCCTCAGTGACAGAATAAGATGTACAGATGATTCTGTTGAAGGGCCAAAAGATTCCATGTATTTATATTATTTGAAGATATTGCTGCAGGCTAATCAATTGGAATGTAACGAAGGTGTGAAGATCAAGATCAGTGCTAGTCACTTGTGAACCAGACCAGTGCACTAAGTGTCAGCACATAAGAGAAGGATCAACACATTAATTCACAGAAAGAATTGCCAAAGCCTATTGACGATCAAGGACATACATAATATTTCAAGGTATTGTCAAAAATTAATTTACTCTGAAAATCAAATAAGTAACAGATTAATTAATTATTATAAATAATTAAATTAATCTGGTACTTGAACTATTTTCTGAGAAGAATTAAAACAACAAAATAAACAGAAGAGAATATGAATAGTAACCGAAATCACTATTCATATGAATAGTACTATTCATATGAATAGTAACTGCGGTTGTTGGAATAGTAACTGCGGTTGTTGGAATAGTAACTGTGGTTGTTGGAATAGTAACCGCGGTTGTTGGAATAGTAACTGTGGTTGTTGGAATAGTAGCTGGGGTTGTTGGAATAGTGCCAAATAGTGATTTTCTAAAATCTATAAATAGGCATGTTGTATTTCATTTCAAAACACACCTCAACACACAACTCTCTCTTCTCTCTCTTATATCTTCTCTGTGTAAGCTGCTAGAAAGTCCATCTAGTAGGAAAGTCGGTTTAGCCCACTTTCAGGAAGTGTCGGGTAGAAGGTCCTCGTGCCTAAACTATCCTTAGGAGTGTTTGATTTTGTAGCTAATCCATAGGATTAAATTGTGTAGCAAACCTCCGGGTTTTATCTATTAAAAGATATTTCCCAAACAGTTGTGTTATTTCGATTCAGTATTTTTTATCTCATATCCACATCAAAAAAATCGAAATATTTTATGAATAACGTATTCAACCCCCCTTCTACGTTATTCCGGACCTAACAATTGGCATCAGAGCCACTCTGTTATTATACAACAGTTAAGATCCAAAAAGCTATACAATCATGACAGAGAAAACACAAACTCCAACAACAAGCAGATATGAATCAATCAGAGTTCCAATACTCAGGGCATCAGAATATCCCACATGGAAGGTGAAGATGGAAATGTTTCTGGAGGCTACAGATCCAGAGTACTTAGACAGAATCCATGATGGTCCACATAAGCCTACCAAACTTTCTGTTGTAGTTGTTGGGGAGGAACAGAAAACGATTCCAAAGGAGAAGAAAGACTACACTCCTGAAGATATCTCCTCCATTAGCAAAGATGCCAAGGTAAGGCATTTGTTACATAGCACTCTTGACAATGTTATGTCTAACAGAGTCATTGGATGCAAAACTGCTAAAGAGATTTGGGATGCTTTGGAAGTCAGATGTCAAGGAACCAAAGCCATCAAGAAAAATAGGAGAACAATACTCACACAGGAGTACGAGCACTTTGACTCAAAGTCTGATGAGTCATTAACAGATCTATATGACAGATTCCTGAAATTGCTGAATGATTTGTCACTGGTAGATAAGGAGTATGATCTTGAAGACTCCAATCTGAAATTCTTGTTGGCTCTTCCTGAGAAGTGGGATTTAAAGGCCACTACCATCAGAGACAATTATGATCTGGAAGACATGTCTCTTGATGAAATCTATGGAATGCTCAAAACCCATGAGCTTGAGATGGAACAAAGAAGCAAGAGGCATGGAGGCAAGTCCAAATCAATTGCTCTTAAAGCTGAGGAGAAAGCTTCTAAAGAAGTTGCTGTGAAAAAGAGTCAATCTAATGGAAAGGCTCTTATTACAAAGTCTGATACTGAGTCATCAAACTCTGATGATGACTCAAACTCTGACAATCTCACGGACCCTGATGATGATGGCAGTGATGCGGAGATGATACAACTTGCAGCCCTGATGGTAAAAAGCTTCAAGAAGATGGCTTACAAGAACTTCAGAAAGGGAAGGAAGTTCACACGAAGAGATTCAAACTTCGAAAAGAAGAATTTCAGAAAAGCTGAGGAAAAGGAAGGCAGGTCTGGGAAAGTGGACAAGTCCAAAATCAGATGCTATAATTGTGGTGAGAAAGGACATTTTGCACCTGAGTGCAAGAAAGCCAAAGCTGATAAAAGTCAAGCTTACATCACAAAGAAGAAGGACTGGGCTGACACTTCAGACTCTGAAGATGAGGTGAACTATGCCTTGATGGCAAATGCTGATAGTATCTCTGAAGCTACTGAGACCAAGGTACCTCACTCTACTTTAGCTTTTGATACTACTGATATATCTGAGTTAAGACTCTTTCTTAAAAACTTGCATGTTAGCTACAGAGATCAGACTTTAGAAAATGAAAGAATAAAATCTGAAAGTCTAGACCTTAGAAAGAGAAATGATTATCTAGAATTAGAATTAGTCCAAATGTTAACAATTCAGAAAGAGAGAGATGATGCTATTATTATTAAAACTGAATTATTGAAAAAGCATGCTTATCTTGAATCTGAACTTGTTAAAGAAAGAAACATTATTAAAACTTGGACTAACTCTGGTAAAACTACTCAGATTATCATAGAGAATGATTGTTGGAAAGAAGGTCTAGGTTACACTGATAAAAAGAAAACTGTCAACATAGAAGCTGAGACCTCTAAACCTGTATTTACTGAAAAGGCTGCAAAACCCAAACTTAATCACATGAGGTTTGTACCAAAATCCGACAAACCAAAACAGGATGAAGTCAAATCAGTAAATATTAGTTTAATGTCTCAGAAACAGCTTAAACATAAGCTGAAGGAGTTAAAAAGAGTGAACAAGGTAAAAGAACCTAGGAAAAATAGAAATGGAAAGGTAGGCATCAGTAAAAGCAATAACTATATGCCTATTCCCAATGCTCCTAGGAAGAAATGTCACAACTGTGGAAATCCTAACCATCTTGCTACTTTTTGCAGGAAGAATAAAAATATAAACTCTATACCTCCTAAGTCAGGAGTTAAGAGTGGTTCGGTTAGGTTTAAGCCATAGAATCCTTGTTTTCACTGTGGCAGTATTTGGCATTCTATTTATACATGCAAAGAGTATCATAATTTGTATTATGATTATTATGAACTTAAACCCTCTTTGAATAAATTCAAGATTGATTCTACATGTATAAATTCTGATAAAAAGAATGTTAGCACAAACTCTGATAAGACTTCTGCTGCAAAAGCTAACAGACTTAATAAGGCCAAAGGATCCAAGCAAGTCTGGGTCCTTAAAACTAATCATTAGTGGTTTTTGTGATTGCAGGGTAACAGGAAAAATATCCTTGTTCTGGACAGTGGATGCTCAGGACACATGACTGGAAATAAAGCCCTGCTATCAGAATTTGTGGAGAAAGCTGGCCCAAGTGTTTTTTATGGAGATGGCAACATAGGAAGGACTCTGGGATATGGCAATATCAATCTTGGAAATGTCATCATTGAAACTGTAGCTCTAGTCTCAGGACTCAAACATAATCTACTAAGTGTGAGTCAAATCTGTGACAGAGGTTATCATGTGGATTTCTTTGAAGAACACGGTGAAGTTGTAAGCAAATCTACAGGAAAGGTTGTTCTGAAGGGATACAGGCATGGTAACATTTATGAAGCCAAGCTTTCAACAAACTCTGATGGCTCTGCAATCTGTCTACTGAGTAGAGCATCAATTGAAGAAAGCTGGGATTGGCACAAGAGACTTTCTCATCTGAATTTCAACAGCATTAATGAGCTAGTGAAGAAAGATCTTGTGAGAGGATTGCCCAAATCAGTTTTTACTCCAGATGGCCTATGTGACTCATGTCAAAAGGCAAAACAAAGGAAAACTTCATTTAAAAGTAAGACTGAATCCTCAATTCTTGAGCCATATCACTTATTGCATGTTGATTTATTCGGTCCAGTAAATATAATGTCTATTGGAAAGAAAAGATATGCTTTGGTTATTGTTGATGAATACACCAGATATACATGGGTATATTTCATGCACAAGAAAGAAGAAACTGCATCAATCTTAACAGAGCATGTCAGACAACTGGACAAAGGATCTAAGCATACAGTGAAAATCATAAGGAGTGATAATGGCACTGAGTTCAAGAATGCAGTCATGGAAGAGTTTTGTAAAGAAAATGGAATAAAGCAAGAATTCTCTGCACCTGGAACTCCACAACAAAATGGAGTAGTAGAGAGAAAGAATAGGACTCTCATAGAAGCTGCAAGGACCATGCTTGATGAAGCAAAGCTGCCAACTTACTTCTGGGCTGAAGCTGTGCAAGCTGCTTGTTTCACACAGAATGCTACACTCATAAACAAGCATGGTAAAACACCATATGAGATGGTGAAAAATAAGAAGCCGAACCTGAAGTACTTTCATGTGTTTGGATGTAAGTGTTTTGTTCTTAAGACTCATCCAGAACAGCTTTCCAAATTTGATTTAAAAGCTGATGAAGGAATCTTTGTTGGATACCCACTATCCACAAAAGCATTCAGAGTCTACAATCTGAGAACAAAAGTGGTCATGGAATCTATCCATGTGTCTTTTGATGATAAGAAGATAACAGGACTTGAAGATTTTGATGAACATGACCAGCTGAGATTTGAGAATGAAGAAATAAATGCTGATCTACAAAATTCTGATACTCTTTCAGACTCTATTGTTCAATCTATACCAATAGATCAGACAGCAGCACATGTTGAGGGGGAGCAAGTGAACAATGAACCCCAATCAAGTGAAGAAACATCTGCTACTAATGATTCTTTAAACTCTGAAAGCAACAGCTCAGGGGGAGCAAATAATGATTTTGGATCTACTAGTCACCACACTCAACACAATCATGAACTTGGGGAATCATCAAGATCAGATCTGCCAAGACAAAGGATATGGAGTATAACACATCCCTTTGAACAGATCATTGGTGAACCGGACACGGGTGTACAGACTAGAAGAGCAACACAGAATGAGTGCAATTTCGCAGGATTTTTATCTCAAATTGAACCTAAAAAGATTGATGAAGCTCTTGATGATCCAGATTGGGTAACTGCAATGCAGGAAGAACTCAATCAGTTCGAAAGGCAGAAAGTATGGAAGCTGGTGCCAAGACCAAAAGATAAATCTATAATTGGCACTAGATGGGTGTTTAGGAATAAACTGGATGAAAATGGTATTGTTACGAGGAACAAGGCTCGATTGGTAGCAAAGGGTTACTCTCAAGAAGAGGGAATTGATTATGATGAAACTTATGCTCCAGTTGCAAGGCTTGAAGCAATCAGGATGTTCTTAGCATTTGCTGCACACTCCAACTTTAAGGTTTTTCAGATGGATGTGAAGAGTGCATTTTTGAACGGAGATCTAGAAGAAGAAGTCTATGTTGAACAACCCCCTGGGTTCGAAGACAAGGACTTTGAAGGTTTTGTGTACTTTCTCTTTAAAGCTCTCTATGGTCTCAAGCAAGCCCCTCGAACATGGTATGATACTCTCTCCAAGTTCTTACTTGAAAATGGTTTTACAAGAGGTATCATCGACAAAACTCTCTTTCATAAAAAGCATAAAAATGATATAATTCTGGTGCAAGTATATGTGGATGATATAATATTTGGTTCTACTAATGATTTGCTATGCAAGAGATTTGCTAAGTTAATGCAGAGTAAGTACGAGATGAGCATGATGGGTGAGTTGTCCTTCTTCCTTGGACTTCAAGTTGTTCAGAAGCCTGATGGTATTTTCATCTGCCAATCAAAATACATAAAGGATCTTCTGAAGAAGTATGGGATGGAAGAAGCAACTACTGCCAAGACCCCAATGCCAACTGCTGTCAAGCTTGATCAAGACAAATCTGGTAAGTCAGTTGACATCACGAAGTATCGAGGTATGATCGGCTCTCTCTTATACTTAACTGCTAGTCGACCAGATATTATGTTCGCAACTTGTTTATGTGCTAGATTCCAGGCTGACCCTAAAGAGTCACATCTTATAGCTGTTAAACGTATTTTCAGATACCCTAAGGGAACCCCCGATCTTGGGATTTGGTACCCTAAAGGAACAGGTTTTGACCTAGTTGGCTATACAGATTCTGACTTTGCAGGCTGTAAGATTGATCGGAAAAGTACTTCTGGAAGCTGTCAGTTTCTAGGAAGAAGGTTGGTATCTTGGTACAGCAAGAAGCAACACTCAGTATCTACCTCGACAGCCGAAGCAGAATACATTGCGGCACGTAGTTGTTGTGCTCAGATCCTGTGGATGAGGAATCAACTTCAGGATTATGGACTCATGTTGGACAAAATTCCAATTCTATGCGATAACACGAGTGCCATTGCCATTGCCAACAATCCAGTTCAACATACCAGGACTAAGCACATTGATATCAGGTATCATTTCTTACGAGAGCATGTCATGAATGGAACTGTGGTATTATATTTTGTTCCCACAGATCAACAAATTGCAGACATCTTTACTAAACCACTGGATGAATCCACATTCTCCAGGTTAGTTGGTGAACTTGGGATGTTAAATCTGTCTAATTAATTTTGGATAATCAATAACTGCAATTTGTTATAAATTCACAGGTATTTTAAATGTCCATATTTTTAGGACTTGTGAATTTACTTTGCATCCAGTCTTCATCTTACAGTTATCTCTATACTAATTGCCATGCTTATAAATGCTATCTTTTATGGTAATTAGTTAGTGAATAATTGTGTTAATTGTAGCATAATTAAATAAATATTTTATTGACATATATCAATTAATGATATTTTGTTAATTTTATGTCTATTTAATTGTGAGTTTATCTGATTATTGTGGATTAATTCTTGATTTACTGCGTGATTATTTTTAAATCCATAATAATTAGAAATATTGTATGTGTGTGTGTATATAGGCTGATAGATTTCAGTGATAAGATGTTTTTCGGCTGACAGGTTTCGGTGATAAGATGTTTTTCGGCTAATTGATTGATTAGGTGAGAAATTATTGGTTGATTAGGTGAGAAATTATTAAAGCGGTGTTATTCAACATAGCCTGTCAATATCTCACCTAACCCACTAGTCCTTGAAACCTTATAAATGATGAGTTTTTGTTTGTGTTTAACATCATCATTTTTCAGATATACAGAGCATATACACACAATTGCTGAATATTTCGAGCTTTGATCGGAAAGATCTCTCAATCTAGCTGGTGGTTTTTAGATTGGATTTTATATTCTTGCTTTATACATCATCCTTTATAAAAACTAACTCTTGTTTTTGAATTTCCTTGAAGTTTTGAAAATGGCATTGCAGGGAAGCTTTTTAATTGCTAAAGTTAATCCTATTTCCATTCAGCAAATCGAAACCATTCAGGATGAGCAATTTCGGGCTTGGACACAATTTTTGAATGAACATTCATTAATTCGCTATGCTTTAGTTACACCAGTGCAGCTTAACCATGATGCATTGCGTGAACTATATTGCAGTGCGGTTAACACTTCTGGACAGGACGGGTGTGCATTCACATATCGACTATTTGGTAGGTCGATTAGGGTCACTGAACGAGATGTTAATCGAATTCTTCATTTTCCTATGGAAAATCTCGTTTCTGATCCTACACCTGAACAGATTGAAATGTTCTTTCGTTTTATAAGGTACCAAGATGGCAATTTCAATACTGGTAATCTTTATAGAACGTTTCTAACCCAGTATTGGAGTTTCTTCTTTCACACTCTTAACCATGTTTTTTCCTCAGATAGAACAAATCAAGATCGAATACCTGAATATATCCAAAAAATAGGGTATGCGGTCGCCAATAATTTGAGGATTAATTTTGGAAAAATAGTGCTTGGTCAAATCATTTTAAAGATGAAACACTTAGGAACAAGAGATGTTCGGACTCAAAATGTCAAATGTCTATATCCAAGGTTTCTACAGCTAATATTAAATGATTTTTTGAATGATGAAGACAGGGTACGCTTGGAAAATGGTCAAAAGGTGGAATGTTCTTCCATAAAGACGAATGTAATTAATTACATGAGCAAAAAGAAATATACGGATGTGCCTACAGTCCTAACTGAATATCTAAAGACTGTCCCACTTCCGTTGTTACCAAGACCAGTGAGAGCAGGTATACGACAAGGTAATATTTCAATCCCTGCTATTCCAACCTTTGTATTCCCTGTTGTGTCACAGGAAATACAGTTTCTACAGCCCCCAGTGGCCATCTTACCCGACCAAGAGCAGGAAATCCCACCGATTCTAACACAGGTCGAAGAGCCCATTTTACAAATGCAAACACAAACACAACAAACTCCTACACCTCAATTGTCACTTAAACGACCAACCATCAACACTTTTGAGGGAGATAGTGCCTCAGCAGCACCACATAAGGAGTTAGTTACATCAGCAGCTCTACCTCATTCTAAACGAAGTAAACCAAATGAACCTGAGGTAACTGTAACTGTTAGGGAAACAATTCTTCCTTGTCAAATGAGTGAAAATGTAAATGAGGATGAATTGACGGGAGCAACTATCTTGAGTTCCATTTCACGGAACATAAGAGTGGTTGATGATCTTTCTAAAGATCAAATGCCTTCACAGGCATCCGAGGTGGAATTACCTACCTCAATAACTGCTGGTGAATCTTCCATTTTACGGAAAGATCCATCGGTAGGTGGTTCTTTTATGAACCAAGTGTCTTCACAGACATACGAGGGAAACTTGGGTTTTGTGCCATTTAATCGATTCAAGTTTAACCTCCCAGAGGAAAAATCTCTGGATCTCTTTCGAGATTTACCACTATTTACCAGTGGTCGGCAACTCGCTTCACGCGAGGATGGAAGCTCACGAACTTTCATTGCACCATCCGTGACCTCTGAAAAAGGGGCTAGGATGATTTCATTTGCAGGTACACATATCGGTGGAAGCTCTGGAGGAGAGTTGAGGGAAACACGAACAGAACATGTAAGTGTCACCCAAACCACTAAACCGAGTGAATATAGAGTGTTGAGTGAAACACCTGCAGAACATACGAGTGAGCAACCTACTCAACCACATGCACCTGTAACCAAAAAGGAATACAGCAGACTCCATACACGGGTCCAAACAATGGAGAAAGAGTTATCAAATATCTGTAAGTCCATTACAGAAATAAAAAATTTGCAACTTATTCAACAGAATGTATTCCAGGTTCAATTGAACACCATGGCAACCCAGTTTAGTCATGCAATCAACTCCTTGGTAAAGTCATCTTCGTCTAATTTACCAACTCCACACCCTGTTACTCTGGAGGATAATCCAACTGAGGGGGAGAAAGTGGATGATCAAGAAAAATCTACTAGGCGTAAGGGCAAGGAAAAGGTTGTTGACACGGAATTAACTTTATTTTGGGAAAGGAAAATCTAATGGAGTATTAGTGCTATGCGGGAAAGAAAGCAAGACAAACTTGAAGATATGTTCAGTCTAGAGGAACAATTGTCTTGCACTTGTTCAAATTGTAGAAATCTGGAAAATGTATATATGATCCAGAATGCGGTTTATTATTATTTATCTTTGTATTTTATTTGTATCAGTTGAGTTATCCTCTAGGAATTTGCTTGTCAATCCCTAACAATCAAATAGGGGGAGATTGTAAAGCATAATGTAATGTAATATGTAATAGAGGACATATATAACTCAACTAGGATAAAAGATAAATAATATTAACTCTATACAGGGATCGTGAAATTTGAAGAACAGGCACCGACAAGGATCAAGTCGCTGAAAGAAGTTCATTAACATGATCAAGCCTCAGTGACAGAATAAGATGTACAGATGATTCTGTTGAAGGGCCAAAAGATTCCATGTATTTATATTATTTGAAGATATTGCTGCAGGCTAATCAATTGGAATGTAACGAAGGTGTGAAGATCAAGATCAGTGCTAGTCACTTGTGAACCAGACCAGTGCACTAAGTGTCAGCACATAAGAGAAGGATCAACACATTAATTCACAGAAAGAATTGCCAAAGCCTATTGACGATCAAGGACATACATAATATTTCAAGGTATTGTCAAAAATTAATTTACTCTGAAAATCAAATAAGTAACAGATTAATTAATTATTATAAATAATTAAATTAATCTGGTACTTGAACTATTTTCTGAGAAGAATTAAAACAACAAAATAAACAGAAGAGAATATGAATAGTAACCGAAATCACTATTCATATGAATAGTACTATTCATATGAATAGTAACTGCGGTTGTTGGAATAGTAACTGCGGTTGTTGGAATAGTAACTGTGGTTGTTGGAATAGTAACCGCGGTTGTTGGAATAGTAACTGTGGTTGTTGGAATAGTAGCTGGGGTTGTTGGAATAGTGCCAAATAGTGATTTTCTAAAATCTATAAATAGGCATGTTGTATTTCATTTCAAAACACACCTCAACACACAACTCTCTCTTCTCTCTCTTATATCTTCTCTGTGTAAGCTGCTAGAAAGTCCATCTAGTAGGAAAGTCGGTTTAGCCCACTTTCAGGAAGTGTCGGGTAGAAGGTCCTCGTGCCTAAACTATCCTTAGGAGTGTTTGATTTTGTAGCTAATCCATAGGATTAAATTGTGTAGCAAACCTCCGGGTTTTATCTATTAAAAGATATTTCCCAAACAGTTGTGTTATTTCGATTCAGTATTTTTTATCTCATATCCACATCAAAAAAATCGAAATATTTTTTGAATAACGTATTCAACCCCCCTTCTACGTTATTCCGGACCTAACAAAGTACATTTTAATTTTAAATTTAGCAATGAAACATTTTCCATGATAATCCTGTATACTCTTTTAGTAGAATAAAAATACAATATTTTTTTATCACTGGGCATGTTTATGTTGAATTCTGTTTTTGTTTTATGTTGTTAAAAGAAACTTTTTTTGTTACTTCATTGGTAAGTTATTATGGCCTGAAAGATGCCGGAGAGTAAACTAATAACATCCGTCTCATAAGGGAGGTATTCATATCTTTAAAAGTTACAAGTTAACTGTGAGGCTGGTACTTGAATAATAATCAGAACTGGTGTTATTGTTTATAATATTGTAATTTTAAGTTCTAATACCACATAAACAGGATTAACTTCTAGTTCTTTCCTTTGTTCTAAATATAGCTATTTTAAGATTTTAATATCTATGAGAAATCATATCTGAAATTAATTTAAAACAAATTTAAAATAATTAATACTTGCTCTAAAATATATCTCCATCCCTCTCTGTCAAGGTACTTCTTACAGCAACAAAAATCTTGTGTTCTGATTGATTTCTATGATATCAATGCAGGTTGTTAAGAGCTTTTCTTCAGGTAAAGTAGAAGGTGGCGACTTCGTGGCAGCTTGTATGTCACTTAAAGCAGAATGGATATATTGTGTTGGTGAAGACAGGTATTATTATGGTCAACCAATCACGGGGAAATTATACCTGTAGACAAATTTGTGTCAAAATCAACGTGTATATGGTTTATAAGATAGTCAGAAGGTGTCCTATGTGGTTTAGTATAGATTATATTTTGGCGAAGTGGTGTATAAAACGTTGTATAAGGTGGTTGGTACTTGAATTGTATTTTGGTGAATTTGTGGATGGAGATAAGTATTGAACGTTGACCTGTTTTGTACTTTGAATTGGTTGGTTTATTTTGTAAAGGGATTGATATATATATATATATATATATATATATATATATATATATATAATCAGATCTTGCAAAATTTTTAATTTTAGTGTTGCAATTGCTATAGTTGCTAGTGTTGTATTAGCCTTATTGCAGTGTTGCATTAGATAAATACAGTGATACGTTAGATAATTATGAAGTGTTGCATTAGATAATTCTACAGTGTTACATTAGAAAGTGGGCCCCACATGCCACGTGGCAGTGGGACCCACACCTACTATGGATCTTCCTTTATCGTCTATCTCAAGGAGTGCATCATCAAATGCTTACTCGAAGGCCTCGGGGTCTGGTAACTCAGAATCCCATCTATCTATAACTCATACGAATCGATGTTACTAACCATAGAGTCCTAAGTATGGTTTCCTAGAAGAAGTCTCCTTTCGGGCTTCATCTCAAACAGTCATGGTCATGTCCTCTAACCCGACTACGAACTTGATTTGAACTCTAGTTATTGTCATCATTCTTATGGGTATTGTAAGACTCGATCTCCTATCGTTTCTGTCGACTGTAGCCTGACGCTCTGATACCATTTCTGTAACAGCCCCAAATCCGAGGTCAGGGATTTAGAGTAGTCACGATCCATTAACTCCTTGCCTTACCTGTATTACTTGCCATGTACACAATTCATCTGCTTGTGACCCCACAATATATGTCTCACACACACAGAGGTTAGAGTCTCAGAAACGACACCATATAACAACTGCTGAATAAATAATTTTTATTACAATACCCAAATGTCTTTTGAATCTGTCACTGATACAACTTCTATGTAATGTTACATTACCAACTTATCCTTCTGAAGCTCACAATCCTCTCATACCATTCATATCTATAGGTAAGATGAATACCAAAAGCTGTAGCCTGATTCGACTGGTTTGTACTACTCTCGGGATCACTGCTAGAAACTGTTTATGGAAACGCATTACAGGGTATATGTCATCCCTTGGCATCCTGCTTCCCTGCTATATAATATATATAAAACAATAGCAAGAGTGAGCAACAGCTCAGCAAGGTAATGAAAGTATGGCATAACTCTGCCTTTAACTTAAACCCAAAATAAAGCGGGTATAAGACAATAATTGTCCAAAATATCTTGATATACTGAAATTATTCCCTTAACGGAATATATTCAAAATCAGTACTATCATAGTACTTCAAATGTCATTATCATAATATCTCTGCAAACTTTTGTTATTCATACTATGAACAAAGTTCTAGTACAATATAAAAGATGGAGTTACAAGGTAATTCAATATAACCTTTTCGTAAAATATCTGCTATATAAAATATAAGCAGAATATCAACATATAACTTAAAAGATGAAGTTATAAGATGATCCAATATCAAAAACCTCCCTATCACAACTCATGTTATGTAAGGTATTATCAGAGTCATAAAATATAAGATAAAAGATGAAGTTGCAAGGTGATTCATTGTAACATCAGTTTTGAACACTTTTCAAACCCCTGCCAACCTGATCGGAAGTCTCTTCGATACATGTTGCAGGAAATACCCATCAACCTGATCGGAAGTCTCTTCGATACGTGTTGCAGGAAATATCCAAATTTGGATGATGAATTAATACTGGAGTATTCACAGTGCCAGTTGTCCCAACCTACGATGATCAGTAGTAGTTGTACAACACATATATGGTTTTACTACCGGTAGAAGGAAGAACTGACGGATTTACTTGTCTACCGTCTCTCTAATAACTCCCTGGCCAACGGTTGGGCCTTGGACCGACGCTACTCGGCCCCTTATACGACTCCTAGTTCGAATAGAATCCATGACTCTGAAACGTAAAGTTCGTCCTCCTTTCCCCAAGTATAATACTTGTTGATAGGACTCCACAAAATAGTCGTATCTAATTGGAATGGAAAATTCACCAATATTTCCCGAGCTATTACTCGTTAATGGATTATAACTTGTTCCATCAATCTTACTCCTCGAGTGTTTGAGGAAGTAACAAAAAGACTCATTTTGATGTATAGCAACCAAGTTGCGAGTGAAAATAATACTTTTTGAAAGCCTATGACCGGGCAGTCAACCATAATAAATAACAGTCTCAAGTAAGATTCCCTTATATTTTGGAAGTTTTGAGCGAACATTTAAACCTTCTTATAAGATAGATTTAAATGGAAAACAGAGTATTGGGAACCTCCCCTTGAAAGAAAATAATCATAATAAGACTCAAAAATATTTTACATAATTTTGAAGGTCAAAGATAATTTTTGAATAAGATAAATAATTTTTAAAACGAATTTAAAAGTACTTAATAAATATTCGAATAATATTTAATAAATCATAAATATTTTAGAATATTTTTAATCAAAATAATTGCTCATTAATAACCCTCGAATGAATATATAAAATAATATTCATTAAATAAATCCTTAAATGAATATTCCAAATAATATTCATTAAATAAATAAAATTTTAAGTGAATATCCAAAATAATATTCATTAAAGAAATAATGGAAAAATATTTATCTAATATTTTTCTCAGAAAATAATCTCAAGATATACGGAAATACCGACTCCCGGTCTATATTAAAGAATGAAAATCATATGCCCTTCACTAAGGGCCCTTACAAAACCCGGCTTATAACTAATATATCATATCTAGCTTATAAGCCAATAATCAAATCATTGCTCAAGTATCACAATATATACTTTCGAAAACAGTTATGCCTTCCATTAGCATATTTAACAGAAATAATATTCAAATAGTATTTCTCGATTGAGATAATATTCAAATAACATTCCTCGAAAGATATAGTAAGCAAATATCATTCCTCGAATGATATCATATTCAAATAACAGTCCTCGAATGGTTTCCAAGTAATTAATACTTTATGGAATTATAATCAATATTTATAAATAGCATTCCTCAAAATAAATAATAATCTGCCGCTGGAATCCCTCCGGGTTTCCACGACTATCTCTATATCTCAAAATACCGACTCCCGGTTTAGAGTCGAAAACAATGAATATGCTCTTATCTCTAGAGCTACAAGGTATACCGGTTCTTAATTACTTAACTCAGAAGATCATATATAAACTAAAGGTCAAATTCTATTTTAACAGGAAATAAGATATATCACAAAACTGTACAACTTTATACATAGCCAAAAGCAGTTTTATAATCAATACTTCAAAGTATAGATTTAGAAAGCTTGCCTGATGCTCGAGAAGTGATAGGGATTCGCGACAATGTCGGACAATCTAGACAAGGTAAAAGAAAACATACTATTAATCCCCTGGATAATCCACTTATAACTCAATGCTTAAACACGTAAGCGAAACACAATCAAAGCACTATTTGCTCCTACTAGACCCATACTAAGTCCATGTTAGTCGACAATTACTTAAGTCATAAGTTTGGTTCGAAATCAATCCTCGAATTCAAGTTAAACTAAACCATTTTCAACATTGGTTTCTAAGTCATGTTCTTGGTGGTTTTCCCTTGCGCAACCTCGGCTAACATATTTTTATAAAATTGAAAAATAATCTTTTGAACTGGAAACCTTCTCTCATACTTTGCTAACTGACCTTAGCATTTATTCTCAAAATATCATGCTCCAATTCCACTTTTAAGGGTCTCAAACTCATCATCAAAGTGGTTACATTTCTGCGATAAAATCTTTCGAACCGCTTTCACTAAAACTAGCATAACTCTTAAACCGTAAACTCTTTTAACTCGATTCTTTCGGTAAAACAAACTAGGCAATTATATCTTTGTAACCATAGGCGGTGGTGATGCTAAAATGACTTATGGTCTTGGATATTAACTATTTTTAAGGGTTAATGAAATTTCGCCATTACGATGGCTATAACTCGGACGTTTCCATTTTGTTACAACATAACCAAGACACACCGGGCATACCATACTCTCATATCACAAACAAACACTCTTACATGACCTTTAAGGCCAGTGGTGTGGCTACATTCCAACACCAATCATTTTTCATATTTTATACAACCAAACAATCATAAAACTCCTAAATATGCACTTATCTTTACATAACATTAAAACCACATCAAAAACTCTTGAAAACTCAAAGGGTGGGTTAGGGTTTTACCTTCTTTGATACTCTAGGAACACTAGCAGAGCTTGATGATCCTTCAATAAGCCTTAGATAGTCCTTAGGAAGCTAAATATTGATCATCAAAACAAGAACACAACTTGAAGTTACTATTCATCCCCATCTTGTAAACTTCATAACAAATCGGAAAATAAGAGTTTCGTGCTCAAATTTTTACCACACCTTGTGATCTTCATAAGCTTTCTTTTGAGTCCTAGCTCATCACCAGGGGATGCTTGAAGCTCTATTTATTTGCATTTAAAGGTCGGTGCAGAAACTGCCAAGTAACAGGGCAGTTCGGCTTCTCCAACTTGGGGGAGGGATTTGGCTAGGCTACACTCCTTTGCTGGCTATGAAATTTTGAACGAACCTTACCCATGAAGTGAAGAATCTATGGTTAAAATATGGTGATATAATCATGGATAGAAGTGGAGATATGAATTTTTCTTTGGGTGGTATTTCTGCTGGGCAGTTTTGTGTCTCTTGTGTTTAGCTAGCTTCTCTTGCCTTAATACATGTATCTCCTTGTATCTATCCTAATATATCAGTTGTGTAGCTCTTGTGTAATGTGTTTTGAAGTCCACCAATGTATTATACCTTATATGTTGCACTTTAATGCATTGATGTGGTATAATTCCTCAAATAGATATTAAATCCAATATTCCTCATTTCTTCTCTTGATTTCTTATTCTCAGAAAATGTTTTCCCAATTTCTCAAGCATTCTCAATCCCTTATCTCCAGGATTTTATTCTCAATTCTATTTCCCTCTCATAATATATCTTCCTTTGGACTCCTAATATTTAATTCCCTCGGTTCATAATCCAATTATTATATTCCCGACTTCCCTGTCAATAAAGGAATAAACAATGCTTGGATTCTCTGAATTCTAACTTCGTTCACATACATTCATTCTCTCTGTACTTCACTAGTACATACTTGCTCTTTCCGTTTCGTAATTATTATTGTGAGTACTCTAACTCAATTCCTGGACGATAGATTATTCTTATCTATGTCGTCAACCACTGAATTACACTGTTCAGTAAATACCCACATGTATCGAAATTATTATCCATAGAAATATCCATTCATTACCACCACTGTTCATTGAAATCACTATTCACTGATGCACTTAATCGTAATAAGAAAAAGTTTTAATTCTACCAAAAATTTGGGTTATTACAAATATGCACAATCAATTCCACATAGCAATACAGCAATTATAGATTAATATCACAAAAACAATTAATTTTATTCAATTGTGATAAAATAATGCTAACCTGTATATCAGGATTCAATGGTTGACCGATGTCAGGATTTTGACCAAGTCAAAGTGTGACTTTGATCAGGATCATTAGTACATACCTTCTCATCAGGATTTGATAACCATCAGGATTTGATGATCATCAGGAATTGCTCTCTGATAATACTCTCAGTAATTCTCATAGTTCACCATTCCAAGTTCATTCACCAACTTGATAAATGTGGCCTCAGGAAGTGGCTTGGTGAATATATCAGCTAACTATTGATCAGTATGAACAAAATGTAGCTCAATTGTCCCTTTCAGTGCTTGTTCTCTTATGAAATGATATCTGATACTAATATGCTTAGTAAGAGAATGTTGAATTGGATTTCCTGTCATGGCAATAGCACTTTGGTTATCACAATAAATAGGTATTTTTGAATATGACAAACCATAGTCCATTAGCTGATTTCTCATCCACATTATCTGAGCACAACAACTTCCTGCAGCAATATACTCAGCTTCTGCAGTAAATGTGAAGATAGATTTCCGGTTCTTACTGAACCAGGGGACTAGTCTACCTCCCATAAATTGACAGCTTCCTGAAGTACTTTTCCTATCTATTTTGCAGCCTGCAAAATCAGCATCTGAGTATCCATACAAACTAAAATCAGATTCTCTAGCATACCACAGGCCAAGAGATAGGGTGCCTTTTAGATATCTGAAAATCCTTTTAACAGCAATCAGGTGTGGTTCTCTGGGATTTGCCTCAAATCTTGCACATAGACAGATTGCATACATGATATCTGTTCTACTAGCAGTTAGATACAAGAGTGAGCCAATCATACTCAGTAGTGAGTTACATCTACTTCAGTACCTTGATCAAGATCAAGTTTAGTAGCTGTAGCAGTGTGAGTTGAAGCAGTAGCACTACCTTGCATGTTAAACCTCTTTAATAGATTCTTTGTATATTTTGACTGATTTATAAAGATACCATCATCAGTCTGTTTAACTTGCAAACCTAAGAAATAGCTCATTTCCCCCATCATGCTCATTTGATATCTAGACTGCATTAGCTTTGAAAACTTTTCACACAGCTTAGAATTAGTTGACCCAAAAATTGTATCATCAATATATATCTGAACTAATAGCAAATCCTTACCATGATTCAAATAAAACAGAGTTTTATCAATTGTACCTTTTTTGAATCCACTTTCCAGTAAAAATTGAGCCAGAGTCTCATACTAGGCTCTTGGAGCTTGCTTTAGTCCATAAAGTGCTTTATCCAATCTGTAAACATGATTTGGATATTTTGGATCAATGAAGCCAGGAGGTTGTTCAATATATACCTCATCTTCCAATTCTCCATTCAGAAAAGCACTTTTAACATCCATCTGGAAAACCTTGAATTTCATGTGGGTTGCATATGCCAGAAAAATCCTGATGACTTCTAGCCTTGCAACAGGAGCAAAAGTCTCATCATAATCAATTCCTTCCTGTTGAAAATACCTCTTTGTAACTAGCCTTGCTTTATTCCTGACAATTGTGCCATCTGAATATGTCTTATTCTTGAACACCCACTTAGTACCAACAAATCTATCTTTTGGTCTTGGTACTAGTTTCCAGACTTCATTTTTTTCAAATTCATTCAGTTCTTCAAGTATTACTGTAACCCAATCAGCATCCTTGAGTGCATCTTCAACTTTCTTTGGTTCCTCCTTTGACAGAAATTTATGATAAAGACATTCATTTTGAGTTGCACTTCTGGTTTGAACACCTGCATCAGGATTTCCAATAATTAAGTCAGGAGTGTGACTTTTAGTCCATTTCCTTGCTGGCGGTAAGTGACTTCTAGAACTGGATGCTCCCCCGGGACTGGTGTTATCATTAAGAGAACTAGAATCATTAGAAGCTCCTACTGAGATAGTGTTATCTCCTCCTGAAGAACTGTTATGAGTATCACTTGAATCAATTTCTGATGAATCTTCTCCTGATGGTTAAGTTGTATCAGTATTGATGGTATTTTGCTATTGCTCCCCCTCAACATTTGCATTAGTAGTATAACCATCAGTGATTTGTACTTCATCAGGAATTGGTGAATCGTCAGGATCTGATGGAATATTATCTGACTCAGATTCATCAGAATTCTTGGTAGCTCCATTTGCAAAGATTAAACTGTCATGAGAGTCTTTAGCTATTCTAGTTATCTTTTTATCATCAAAAGATACATTAATAAACTCCATGACTGTCTTTGTTCTCAGATTGTAGACTTTATAAAGGCTCTAGAAGTTGGATAGCTAATAAAGATACACTCATCAGCTTTAGTTTCAAATTTTCCTTGCTGTTCAGGATGAGGTCTAAGAAAAAAACACTTGCAGCCAAACACATGTAGATGCTTCAAGCATGGTTTCTTTTCTTTAATCATTTGATAAAGAATCACACCATGTTTGTTGATAAGTGTGATGTTCTGAGTGTAGCATGCTGTGTTGACTACTTCTGCCCAGAAGTATGTTGGTAATTTAGCTTCCTCCAATATAGTTCTACCTGCTTTAATGAGAGTTCTATTCTTCCTTTCAACTACTCCATTTTGGTGGGGTGTGCCAAGAGCAGAGAATTGTTGAATAATTCCTTTATATTTGCAGAACTCTTCCATTACTGAATTCTTGAATTCAGTTCCATTATCACTCCTCGGTATCTTGACTTTGTACTTTGTTCCATTCATCTTTTCAGTGAAGAAAATACACCCAAGTGAATCTAGTAAATTCATCAACAATGACTAGAGTGTACCATTTCTTACTGATGGACATTATGTTTACTGGTCCAAACAAATCAAGATGAAGCATGTGATAAGGTTCATCAATTGAGGATTCAGTTTTACTCTTGAATGATGAACTTCTCTGTTTAGCCTTCTGACAAGCGTCACATAGTCCATCAGGAGTATAGAGTGCCTTTGGTAATCCTCTCACCAAATCTTTCTTAACCAACTTATTGATGATGTTGAAGTTGAGATGAGAAAGCTTCTTGTGCCAGTTCCAACTTTCATCTACTGAGGCTTTACTGATGAGACATGTAGAGGTTCCATCAGTATTGGAGTAGATGTCGGCTTCATAACTGTTACCATGTCTTAGACCATTTAAAGCAACCTTTCCTGATGCCTTACTGACTACTTCAAAATGAGTATCATAGAAGTTGACATGATAACCTCTGTCTGTGATTTGACTAACACTCAGCAAATTGTGTTTGCGTCCTTTCACTAGAGCTACTTTCTCAATGATGACATTTTCAATGATAATGTTTCCATATCCCAAAGTTTGTCCAATGTTGCCATCTCCATAAGACACAGTTGGGCCAGCTTTCTCCTCAAATTCTGATAGCAGGATTTTGTTTCCAGTCATGTGCAAAGAACATCCACTATCCATGACTAACACATTTTTTTACCCTGCAATCAGAAATACAAAGAACTTAGTTAGAATTTTTAAGAACCCATACTTGTTGGGTTCTAATGGCATGTCCTTTAACATTTTTAGCAGCAGAATTCTTTTTGATAAAAGCAGTCCTGTCAAGATTAGATCCATTAGGATTTGCTTTGTTAGTATTAGTAAAGATACATGCATGCCTTGTATTCACATTCTTTGTTTTACCAGAATTTGCACTTTTATTAACTTAGGTAATGGATCATAAAAGTTGTAGTACAAACTAATGGTATTCTTCACATGTATAAATAGAATGCCATTTACTGCCATAATCAAAACAGGGATTCTGTGGTTTATAAAATACTGATCTATTACTAATGTCAGACTTAGGAACTACAGTTGCCTTCTTTTTACTCTACCTGGAATCAATAGCAAGATGATTAGAGTTTCCACAGTTAAAGCATGCTTTTCAAGGTGCATTTGGAATATACTTATAATTATTCTCTTTATTTATTCCAACTTTACCATTCCTATTTCTCTTAGCAGTAGGTGACTTCTTTCTATTTATGACTTCACAAATTTTGTCTCTCACTTGTTTCTTAGACAAAAGACCTACATTCTCCTCAACTCCTTTAGTCTTGATAAGTTTAGACATAGGCTCTTTGTGTTGTATAGAGGTTGATCCCTTTTCAGTAGTAGAATTGGGAACTCTCTTAGCAAAGACAAATTTAACAGGTTTAATGTCTGTTTTAGATTTGTCTATTACATGTCTATAGGTCTTTGGATTTGTTTTCTCGTTTACAACAACTTTTTGTTTCAGCTTTTTATTACTTTCTGGTTTGTAACCTAGACACTCTTTCCAATTTTTATCAGTATTGATTTCATGGAATTTCCTTCCAGAATCTGTCCATGTTCTGAGTTTCTCATTAGCATACTCAATTTACTTTTCCAGAGAAGTACATTTTATTTCTACCTCAATTTCCTTATGCTTAGCTTTATCACATTCAGTTTGTACTTCTTGCATAAAGAGTAACTCAGCTTCTAAGTGATCATTTCTTTTTCTCAATTCTGACATTTCAGATAGAATCCTAGCATTTCAAGAGATTGACTCCTAAAACTAACATGCAAAAATTTTATAAATGATCTCAACTCAGAAACACTATCAGTATAAAAATCAAAAATAGTTTCAGGTACCTTATTATCAGGAGCAGAAGTCTCATCAACATTGGCCATCAATGCATAGTTGACCTTTTCCTTTTCAGATTCTGAGGAAGAGTCCATCTAATCCTTGCTTGAGGAGATGAGAGCTTTGGTTTTAGCCTTCTTGCATTCAGTTGCAAAATGACCCATTCCATCACAGTTGTAGCATTTGACCTTTGACTTGTCAAACTTGCTAGTTTTGATGTCCTTCTTTTTGTACCTATCCTTGTCAGCATTGAAGGATCTCTTCTGAAAGTTGCCTTGCCTTATAGCCTTTCTATACTTCATCTTTTTGAAACCTTTGACTATCATGGCAACCATTTCCATCATGTCTGAGTCAGTAGAGTCATCATCAGTATCAGTATCAGGATTTGCATCAGTATCTGATGATGAGTCATCGAGATCTGACTCAATAACTTTATTATTTCTTCTTTAGGTCTCCACAACTTTTCCATTTGATTTCGCTTCAGCATTCAAAGCAACAGACTTTGCCTTGACATGCTTCTTGTTTCTTCCCTGTTGAACTTCAAGATCATGGGTTCTTAGCATCCCATAAACTTCATCAAGAGACACAGTGTCAAGATCATACTGATGTCTAATTATTGAGGTTTGAGTACCCATTCTTCAGGTAAAGCCCTTAGAAATTCGGTGTTGGAATCCTCAGCATCATACTCTTTTCCAACCAAAGATCGATTGTTCAAGAGTGTCAGGAATCTATGATACATATCAGTAAGACTCTCATCACGTTTAACATCGAATTGTTCATACTCTTGAATCTGTAGAGCCCTTCCGTTCTTCTTGATAGATTCAGTACCTTGGCATTGAGTTTCCAAGGTATCCCAAATCTCTTTAGCAGATCTACATGCTATCACCCTGTTTGACATGACAGCATCAAGACTATTATGCAAAATATTTTTTACCTTTGCATCTCTGAGTACTTCAGCCTTTTCCTCAGGAGTCCATTCACTCTTTACCTTCTGAACATATTGCTCAGGAACAGTATCTGTTAAAGGGACCAGTTTCTTGGGGATGTAAGGTCCATCATAGTTCCTATCAAGATAATCAGGATCTATAGCTTCCAGATACATCAACATCTCCCTCCATGTATGATACTCAGACTTTTTGAGGATTGGAATTTTAATACTCTCATGTACTTGCTTGTCGACATCTTAAGATCATTCTATCTTTAATAAATCAGTTTGCTTTGATACCAATTGTTGCCCAGTAATTTACAATTGTAGAAGGGGGGTTGAATACAATTGTATAAGATTTTTGACTTTTAATAAAACAAGTATGAAGAATAACAGCTTTATTGATATCTGATATAAAACTATTACAAAACTCTCTCAAGAAATTCTGATGTTCTTGAGAGCTTCTAGGTTACAAGATATCTCGTGTAAGCGATTACTATTATGTAAAACCTAAACTATGCTTATATACAATACATAGCTTCTCTATCAATTACAAGATATGTCAAATCAATTAACTACTGTTTACAATACATATCCTAATTGATAGCTACGATCCTATAAAATAGGAATAGGTAAATCAACCTTCCTTGATTTCTGGACTAATGTCAATCTTCATGTAATCCTGATCAGCTACCAATCCTGATACTGACGTTCTTTTCCTGATGACGTCAGCATCAGTATCTGATCAGTAGTCCAGATCCTGACATCACTTGAATCAATATCTAACAGTTAGCTTTCGATCTCAAGTAAAAACTAGCAAACTCCGCTTTCTGTCCTTCTTCAACCCTAACCAACGTAAAAGACTTCTCAATATCCATCAACCACGACTTAGCCTTTATAGGGTTTAAAGTACCCTTGAACTCAGGTGGGTGAATAGCTTGAAAAGATTTGAAAGTGACATCAGGTTGTGCAGCTTGGTGTTGGACAAAGGTAGCAGTTTGTTGTAGTAGTTGAAACATTTGGGCCATTGTAGGGTTGTCAGGGTTCTGGTTTTCTGGAGTAGTAGTTTGATGGTTTCTTCTAGGAGGCATGATATATATACAAAAAGAAATAGGTTTCAACGATCTCGTACCAATAGACGATCAGTACCATTGAATCAATATATTATGGGTATAGTTTAAAGTAATGCGACAGGGTTAACGTATAAACAGGTTAGTAAATATGAAAGAATGGTATGTAAAGTAGTTAACACAGGGATATATAAATACACACGTCACTAGAAATGAAACATCCATACAACATAAGTTAAGGGTATACCACCCTTATACAAACCGGAGCTGAGAAAAGAAAGTCTAAATAACAAACTATCCTAAACTAGTAGTAGCAACAACTAAACATTAGTGGGCTCTAACAGATGTCCCACACAATCGGTCTCACAGCAGTTGATCCATAACCATGGGAAACTCGGGTTTCACGGAGCTCTGTCGACACCCAACAAACCAGACTAGAAAGCCAACGGCCTCAGCTAGTGCATCATAAGAAATGGGATCTCGGTGCAAATGGTGTCTAACAGCCTTCTCAAGCATCTTAATGCGTCCCCTCCAGTAAATCGTAGTCAAGTACCCACGAAGTTCGGCTTCCACCTTCATCTTCTCGATCAACTCCTTAAGCTCTGTGTTCTGTCCCGCCAGATTCTGGAAATCACGGACTACATCGGCATATGTGCGCTCGGTAAAGGCTCGGGAAGTAAGTAAGTTCCGATAGAAGACACAGCGTGCTCAATGATAGTAGGGGTCATGACTGGTGCTGGAACAGGAACAGGGTGATGAACAGTGATAGTCGGATATGATAGTAGGGATCATATCCGAAAATTAGGCTCAGAAAAATTCATCCCCGCCTTACCGCCGGTGATAGTAGCTAGGGATCATATTCGACTAGTCACCATGATCAAATTAGGCTCAGAAAAATTCATCACTTCCTTACCGCTGGCTCACCGGAGCTCACGGCCGGTGGGGTAGAAGCCGGAGGTGCCCAATTCAATCGAATTTCCTTCTAAAACCTCTGCCCACAACAATTTACTACAACTACGAACTGAACAACAAGAATCAGACCACAGCAGCTCGAAATTAGCACAAAACCCGAAGTGGGTTTTCAAGTTTCATCATAAAAACAACATGCAAGTACAGTCACGGGTAGAGGGAAGAGAACCAGTCAAGAATCTGGACTCAAAACATACAAACGGCCAAGAATCGGCCAAACAAAGAAGAGAGAGAGAGAGAGAGAGAGAGAGAGAGAGAGAGAGAGAGAGAGAGAGCTGCTCAAGAACAAAGACCGAAGGAATGAAGTGAAAGAGGAAGAAGGAAGTGGCGGTGGGGGTTAATAAAACTGAGGGGCAAAATAGTAAAATCACTCCTGCTAAATACTTTTCCAAAAATCTGATTTTTAATCACTATTAAATCAAAATAAAAGAGGAAATGGGGAGATAAATATATCTGAAGAATTTTAAAATAAAGTTTATGAAATTACAAACATCCACATATTTTTAAAATAATTTTTGAGTCAAAAATTAATTTTATATGAATTTTCGAGACAAAAGGCTTTTAAATGAAATAAGGCTTTTAAAATCATTTTAAAATACTTGCACACAGAAAAAAAATACTCCTATCAAGTTTAGAAACTAAATAATATCACAAGGATGATAATGCAAAAGATTTCATGATTTTAAAGTACTCCAATGATTTTATAAAAATCTCATAATATTAAAATACATGTTTAAAATAGTTTTTAATACTAAAAAATGCAAATAAAAATACATGAACACATACGACACTTACGAATCATCATATAATCACATAAACAACATTTCACACATACTTTATCTTCATAAAAATACTAATACCACATACTTTACATTTACAATTAAATAACTGCTTAAATAATTACGCAAAATTCTAGGTCGTTATAAAGCTCAGAAAATATCTTGGCATGTACCACATTCCAAAAACTTGGGCTTTTGGATAAGGAGACACTTCCCACTAATAATGAGCTATACGGGTTTACTGGTAACCCAGTCCAAATCATAGAAAAGATCAAGCTACCGCTAACACTAGTGTGGATCATTGTAAGGCCACCCAAATGACTAAGTTTATGGTAGTAAATGAGGAAATCTCTCAAAATGCAATCCTTGGAAGGCTGATGTTAGAAGATATGAGGGTGATAACCGCAATCTATAACTTCTCAACAAAGTTCCACATCCCGAATTGCATTGGGTGTGTGAATGGATGCCAATATGGATCGAGAGAATGCTATAACAAAGCTGTACAAGCACTGGAGAATGTAGATAAACCTGTTCAGGCCGATGGGGAAGCCCTAATGAGAAGCCACGATCTGGAACCAAAGAAATTTTAGAAAGCCTCATGCAATGCCATCATGACAGTGGAGCTACTGGAGGAACCTATTGAAGAGGTTCCAATTTTTCGGGGGGGGGGGGGAGTACCACTATAAGTGTCTTGTTGCTCGAAGCTGCCAAAAAAAACCAGGCAAATCAAAATTTCCCAATGGAAGGTATAGTAGAGGATGCCTCAGATAATGATCAGGATGAAAAGATGCAAGAAAGCAAAAATGGAATATTGTCCGACATGCCCTATAGGTTACTGAACAATGGGGTTATCTACTGCCTGGCAGATGGTGAATGGAAGGTTGCCTCGAAAGAATGGACAGGCTAGTCCATAAATCGGAATGAAAGCCAGGAAGTCGCAAAAAGGGGCTCCCAGTCGAATTTGATATTGATCTTAGGATGGTGGGTACCCTGGAAAAGGCCGGAGCTACCAAAGATACCATCCTTATACTGGCGGATACCGCAGATCCCAGTAAGATTCTGAAAATTGGAAAGCAGCTGGATGAAGGAATGAGAGAAAAGCCAACCTATTTCCTCAAAGGCAACCTAGATGTGTTTACGAAGTGCCATCCACTTCGGGTTAAAATTGGCTATCGAGTTGAAAGTGGAGTACTTGAATGTCTTTAGTTATTCCATGTTGAAAGTGGGTTAAAATTGACAAGTTTAAGGCTCTTTGATGGCATCCGGACCAGGAGAGTTCTCGACAGGCTCAGATTCTTTCACTTGGTTACCTGGAGTTTCCTCGATCGCGTTCGTAAGAGCCTTAATCCTAGTTCAAGAAACGGAAGTGTCTTCACCAACATCCTTAACATCAGCAAGGGATTTGGGCATAGCCTTCTTGCTAGTGGCCTGGGACTTAGCAGCTTCAGCTTTAAAGCATTCCACTTGACTAATAGTGTTATCCCCCAAGAGAGCCCAATCAAGATCTGGCATCTTGAGCCAAGTAGATCGCATATAATCTCGCTCCCCATTCGTGAATCCTATCTTATACCTTTCCTCCAAAGCATGGCGGTAGCCCTTCATGGCATCCTGTAAATCGACCACTTGAATCTGTAACTCTTTCATTTTGGCAGTCTAGTCTGCCATTAACCTATCCTAGTCTGCATCTTGATCAACAATGGTCTTGTTCAATGTCTCCTTGTTCTTGGTCAAGGAGGCCACCTCATTCTTCAACCTCTTATTGCCCTCAGCAAGCTCCCTCCTCTCCTTTTCACTAGACTTTAAGTCAGCCTTGGCATTCTTGAGCTCTTCACAAAACCTTGCATCACCACTAGCAGCAACTTCAAGCTGATCTTCAAGCCTCAATCAATAAAAGAGACTCTGAGCAGAAGCCTGCAGGAAAGCATGAGAAGTTTCACTGCCTTTCAACTTTGACCATTCCATGATAGTTTCCAAAGGGACCAATCCCCCGGCTACCTTGTAGAAGGATTGGACCTCTTGAGGTACTGTGGGGGCATGGGTTCCCTTAGCCCTCTTTGTGGACCTGGTTTCCGGGGTAGAGGCTGGGCTACCAGCAGTACGGACAAACTTCCTCTTATCAGATTGAGTAATGGCACCCTTTTCGGATAAGGATAGAGGAGCCTGGGAAATAGGGGTAGTAGCCACAAGAGCTCCCAACATCTCGAGATCATCGTCCTTGAACATGTCCTCATATTTAACAAAAGGCTGAATGAAGGATGGAATAGAACCAAACATCTCTGCAAGACAACAAAGCAATGAAATACGTGAGAAAGGTACAAAGTAAAGAAATGCATGTAAGCACAATGGATCATAAAGGGACATAGAGAGATAAGCACATAAACATGACAAGTAAGGAAGAAAATATGCATAGCGGAAAGCTATGGATGCTCTACTCAATTAATGGTTAGTTATGATCTAAGTTATTAGAAACTGCTAAACTTGAATTTCCGTATTATCCTCAAGGAACCCCGGTCTAGGCTCCCCCAAGGTTTACGTACTAGTATCTCCCCCCATAGCAGGAGGTGTGGGAACCTTAGGCAGTGAAAAGCCTAGCCTTTCAAGAACCTCATTGGTCAATAAACTTTCACCATCTCCCAACTCGACAGCATACTCCATCACCTTCTTCGCCCGCTTCACCTCAATTCCCTGTAAAGGAATTGGCTTTGGAAACCCTGATATGAATTATACATGAAACTGACTATTTAGCTGCTAGCCCGAGAAAGGCAAACTTTACTAAATCAAGTAGGGTTATGAGCTTACTGGGCAACAAGTTGAAATCCTTCTTAATCTCCTCACAATTGAAGCAATACAAGAATTGTTCCTACCAATCGTACATCCCTCTTTTATTACCTTTTATACATCGACCTTGTTTGCAATTCCACGTTGTAAGACAGAAGACTCCTAGTTTCCTGCCAGCATCCTTCAGCTGGTAAAAATGTCCTAACTCCCTTGCGGTTAACGTAACAGAGAAGGCTTGGTCGTACAGAATAAACATATAGGATGCCATCCTAAATGAGTTAGAGGTCAGCTGCATTGGAGCCAGTTTGCAGAAATCAAGAATTTCACGAAAGAAAAGATGTATGGGAAGTGAGAACCCCAGCTTAAAGTATGATTGAGACAAGACAGTAAGAGGGACATCCCTACCAGGCAGGACTAGGGTGCAGCCAGGGTTCCAAGACTCCAATAATTTCTATAATTTTTCAGTATTAATAGTGGAATCAACCTTCTTATAGGAAGGAAGTTTCTGTCCAGCTTCCTATTTCACCTCCACCACGTAATCATCTTCATCGATTAAATTCGCGTTTTAATAAAAAGGTTGTTTAGCTTGATTCAGGAATCCCCCTTGTAATCTGATTCCAAGAAAGATCCGTGAGTGGAAACTTTCTCCTCCTCGACAGTAGCCGAGCTAAGGTTCACCACCACTGAATCCCTAGTCCCATGGAAGAGTGAGTCAACCTCTTGATGGAAGACTATCGGTTTAGATACAATCTCAGCTCCTAAGGGATCCAACCAAAACCCTGGAGCGAGTATGAGTGCTCACAGACGGCTTGAAATGTGAAGATGAATGAGGTAGAAGAAGAGCAATAATTGGAGAAACTCATGACTAGACGGATCCCCCGATTGAGGTGACTGGTTGTCGGGGAAGGTGGAAGACTCTCCGGAAGCTAATTGGGAAGACATCTACAAAAGTGTGGAACCCAGTCAGCCATCAGAAGCCCCAAATTCAACTCACGAGACTTAGAGGGGAAGAAATGAGAAACCAGTGAAGAATAGATTTGCCTAACAACGACCCGTTTCTATTGGCTCGAAAGCCTGAGAGGCTAACATTTGAATAAGAACACCTCACTCAAGAAAGCCTATGAGCAAACCTAAAACAGATAAGAAGACATGCCCATGTACCCGATAAACACGATTCAAGGGAAGTAACTAGCTACTGGTCCGGTAAACAACCTATGCAGAAACGGAAACCTACGATGAAGAGTTAATTCAATAAGGTTGGGGTAATCCCTGTTTATGTCGAAAACATCGATCTCCGAAAGTCAAAGTAAAGTCCAACGATAACAAGTAGGATTTGTACGGTCGGGATGATACTAAGGTTTGGCTAACGCGGTTTTAGAAAACAAACGTCAAACAATTAATATGCACAGAGAAAATCTATCCTTCTAGGCTACCGCAGCGGAAGCCCCTTCAAGAATAAAACACACAATTGTACAATCAAGACGGATCCATTCTCTTGACACATAACCAAGCAAACTACTATGAAGCAAGCAAGTAGATAAGTTCATGAATCATTCAAGCAACATACATGAATATAGTGGCGAGTATGTGCGCATAGACGTGGACTTAAAATTAAATCGGAATCCCAATCGACAAGCACAAACGTCGCACGACATACCAATAGTACATGAAACTTGGCATAAAAGACGAAAAAACCGCCACCACCGATGTGAATGAACATCGATTACGGAACATAAAGACGAATTCGCCCAAATATACACATATGTACATGCAAACGAAGCAATGCGCATGCAAAGATTTACAAAAACTTAGAGACAGTAGAAGACAAAGATATACCTTTAGTTTGATTGATGAAGGGAGAATCGGGAAGGTGACCGAGAAACGAACCACAGAAAGACTCACAGGAATCCTGGTGCTTCTTCGCCTTTTTTAAGAGAAAAAGCTGAGATATGGATAGATGTATACGAAAGCTAAAGAGACATATTGAATGATAACACACTTCAGTAATGAGTGAACCGGGCACAGAAAAAGAGGCAGGGGTAGCGTGTTTGCATAGACTAACTCTCCATCCTACTATTTTCTAGAAGGGAATGGAAGAGTCCCCCTCTAATTCCCCTACCCACAGCTTATCTTTTATTATCAATGAATAAAATCGATTAAATTGATTATTTCCGAGTAAGCTAAGTAGCTTCCGCCTAAATTACATGTTACAATTCGAGCTTCCGCGAAATAATTATAGAAATACGAATGAATATCACGTTGAGAATTTTGAAGACATAATCACAAGCGCTGAAAAAATATTGATCTTTACATATATATTATATTAGGTTGAATATATCTAGAAACTTGATACAGAATTTATGATTGAATACTCTAGAGGATTGAACCCTGTAGATTTTAGGTTCCTCTTGCACTTATGCTTCAAGGAACTGGGGGGTAGTTGTTGTGAACAAAATCTTGCGTGGGTTAGATTTACGCCCATTGAGGGTTTAGGGTCCAATCCACGTATGAACTAGATGATTTAAAAGGCTTCCAAGGGCCCATGGTAGTCCATAAGAGCTACTCTAAGAAGGATCATTACTAGGTACAAAGCCTAGGGTTTCAGGAACTAGCTTCCCTTGACTAATCCCTAGCTCCCAACTATTATTATGAGGCTCTCGGATAGCAGGCTTCCATAGTCAGCCTACCAGAGGGGCTACAATGAGATGAATATTAACCGAACATGAGGCCTAGGATCCCAGGGATGACCACTTATGGATAATCCATTGCCCATAATTACTATAGCAAGGTTACTAGGATAGCCATCAAATAGGGCTTCAAGTATGGCTTCCATACTTGGGCTACCAGAGAGGTTACCGAAGTCAGGCTACCAGGCGGTACTCCCAGCTTCTCCCGGAAGCCTGGTAAGGCCGCAGATTTGGATACGGCCGATCTCTTACTTTTTAGGAACACGTCTCTACAGCTAAAATACACTTCTTAACAGATAATTACACCATTATTCAGACATATACATCATTAATACATGATAATTCACATATTCTTGAGATAAACATCAGTGGATAGGCTTCCAACAGTCCTAATATAGCTTGGAAACTTGATAAATACATCACAATCAGTTGATAAACGATAATATCAGTCATTATCTCATCAGAAACGGGATAACTCATTACAAATGATCGATCATATCACTCAAGAACTACATACGGGTTTGATCCACTATAATTAGTGGTATGTAGGCAGTATGTGGGATCTTCTTCGACACTTACACTCCTTGAGTAGCTAGAGCGCGTGCACTCTTGACATCTCATAATTAGGGTTCTTGGCAGGCCAACGCATCATTATTGCACGGTCTTTAAACTCTAATTCCATAGATTCAGTCTGATCATCCGAGAAACCACCTCTCGTGTTCTTCGACAACCCCTAGCTGCGAGCCTTCCTGGGTGGCTAGTCCAAATCTCTAACTGTGAGCCTTTCTGGACAGTTAGGCGATTCCGTGTTTATTGGCGCTATTCCAACAACGACCTCCACGTAATTGTGCTAAAATCCTCCCATAACACTCTTGATTGCTGTTATTTTAACACTACTCACGTAAAAGGATTATATTAGTTAGTACTCGTTTTCGGATAAAGTATAAAAACAAAACTGCTATTAATTAACACTTGTTATAAGCAAGTTGAGGTAGCTCAGTTGGTTGAGCTTACCTCTACTCGACCTAGAGGTTCTGGATTGGATTATAAAAGGCTATAAGCCAAAATATTAAAAAAAACACTTATTATAATGTAAGGAAGAAAATTTACAACTGCTGCTTTAGTATTTTCTCTTCTTTTTTTGGGAGACATAGTAAACCATTCGATACGAAATAAAGTCACATAAATTGCTTGAAAGAGTCAGACAACTACTAATAAAAAATTTCATATAAGACCCGGTTCTATTATACATCAGTTTTAAAAGAATAAATCTTGATCACAAACCTGTAAGCCTATTCTGGATACATGAAGAGAAGGGTGATTTCTCTGTACGTAGTTGTTATAGACTGCTACGAGGTGAATCTGAGGGGCTTGAAAGACAATTCTGGAAACGGTTATGGGGATTAAAGGTACCAGGGAAGATAGCAAATTTTCTAGTGGAGACTGGCAAGAGGTGTGTTGCCTACATCGGCTGACTTACTAATAAAACATGTTGAGGTTCAGTCTATGTGTACGTGGTGTCACAGTTTTATAGAGGATGCAGCCCATGTGTTTTTTGGTTGCTGTTTTGCACGGGAGTTGTGGGAGGCTATGGGGTTAAGAGATCTAGTATACACTGGGAATATAGAAACAGGTAGCGAAATAGTGAAAAGGGTGGTTGTGTAATGTTTGCTTTGATTTGTTGGGGAATTTGGGTGAGGAGAAATAAGTGGGTATGGGAGAAAGTTTGCATATCAACTTTTGGTGTTAAGCATATGGCCCTGAATCTTTTGTCTGAGTGGAATCGAGCTCAGGAGACTGGGAAGAAGCAGCAAAGCAGTAGTATGGTTCAGCAGAAGAAGTGGTCTAAACCGCCGGAAGGTTGGGTTAAGATAAACATTGATGCTGCGTGTTCTACAGGCTGGGATAGCGTGGGGGTTGGCTGTGTGGTACGAGACGAACATGGTGTATTTCAGAGAGCTCAAAGTAATAGAATTGGAGGCTCAAGGACACCGAGGGAGGCAGAAGCTTTGATTATGCGAGAGGCTTTGTCATGGGTTAAGGGCTGGAGGACTAGTAAATGTATTTTCGAGACAGATTCAAAGCTGTTAGTGGATGCTTTTCATGCAATAGAAGGGAGATCTATGTTTGATACAATAGTAGAAGATTGTCGTGAGTTAGCTAAACATTATGAAGATGTTTTAGTTAAGTTTGTGCCCAGATCTGCGAATAGTGTGACTCATGAGGTTGCTCGGGCTACTTATTCTAGTCCAGGTCTAAGGGAGTGGTGTGATACCGTCCCTAATTTTATTATGTGTAACTTTTTGATGGATGAATTTTAATAGAAGCAAGTACGTTTTATTTAAAAAAAAAAAATAAAATTTTGAAAGAAACATCACGACCTCTCCCAACATGTTATGCATGGTTGGAGAGAGGAAAATGAAATCTTTTATAATTTCTTCCAATACGTATTATTGAAAAAAGGTACTAAACACCTCTCATAAAAGAATATTCAGTCAAAACTTTTGTTCATAATCCTTTCTTTCGGCAAAAATTAGCGTTTTATAAAATTTAAAAATAAAATTAAGTTAAATTTGACCAATAATTAATAGATTTTTATAATAATTATTATTAAACATATAAAAACTGTCATTAAATAGTGTACTTGATTGACTATTAAACATTATTATGAAAGAAATATCATTAAATAATATACTTGATTTACTATTAAACAATATTTTTAAATTTGTAAGAAGTTATAAATAAATAATGTACAATTTACCGTTAAAGAATAGATTTGATCTACTGCTAGTAATTTCAAGAGTATTTAAGAATGTCTTCTAAAAGTTACTACTTTAACGTGAAGTCACACAACCATATTAATAATCTATCTATACTATTATATTAAAGCCGAAACATTGAAAGTTTTGATTTTCGGTTTGGTTATCCTATTTATTAAAATAAATAATAACATAATATAATTAATGATAATTAGCCGATTGCCTTTTTCATATTTACTTTTAGTTGAATATATTTCCTTTTATAAACACCTAAAAAATCAATCATATCATATATTTCAATCATTAATATTTCTTTTCTAATTAAAACATGTTACCATTTTGATTTAAAACTAATCTTATAATCATTAATATATATACCCAAAAATTTCACACCATATTTTTTAATTGTTAATAACATATATTAAAAATCTGTATACATTGTTGTTTATAATAGGAAAACATTAGTATAATCCGTAAACCTGAGTATATTAAATTATATTAGATTAAAATTAAAAAATATATTAAAAATAATGATTATATAAAAATTTAATTGTAATATTAAATAAAATTTATAACATAATATAACAAAACCGTGCATCGCACGGGCATTGAAAGTTTGTCGGTTCAATTTTCAGCACGGTCATCCTAATTATTAAAATAAATAGTAACATAATATAATTAGTGATGATTAGCCGATTGCCTTTTTTTAATTAAAAGAAATTTATTTTTAATTAATCGATGATATTACCTTTTATAAACAACTAAAATATCGTATCTTCCAATCAGTAATATTTCTTTCTAAATAAGACACGTTAATTTTTATTTTAAAATATAATCTTACAATAATTAATATATACCCAAAAATATAACACTATATCATCTAATCACTAACAAAATGTAATAGAAATCTGTATACAACGAATAATGATCGTTAGATTTTTAGTAAAAAATCAGAAACATTAGATCTAATGATTAGATATATTTAAATTAATTTACTAAAATTTCAAGGTTCGATATTTTTTTTAAAATTTTCATAATATAAGTTTTAAACCACATAATTTTGCAATCATTAATGTATTTCCAAAAATATTACACTATTTTGATGTTAGATTTTAATAATTAATAAGAACCGTTAGATGTAATTGTAAGATATATTTTATGATTAAAGTATTTTACAGAAAATTCAAGTTTCAAATCCCGTCAACGACATATTTAACTTAAAATTCAATAATATAAATTTTAAATCATGCATATCATTAACTAAATTTATATTAAATTATATTAAATAATATTAAAATAATTTACAAAATAGTGATTATATAAAAACATAATTTATAACATAAAATAAAATTTATAACATATTAAAAGAAACTCGTGCATGGCACGGGTTATAAGCTAGTAGTATATATATAGTTTGTATGACGTTTACCTGTTCCTTATTAATAATATATTAGTTTTTCAAAAAAAAACATAGATGCATGCACACTTTTTAATATTTAAGTATATTTTTCTTTTTGAAGAGATAAAATTTTTAATAAGAATCCAACCACGCGTGAAATAAATTAATATTGAGAGATGATAAATAGTAGCTTTTTATACAAGTGTGTGCCCTCCGGATATAACACAAATTCTTTTTGCACAAACATTTGCTGAATTTGTACTATATCCTAACATTAAAAAGTTTGGTTAGTTTACTTGATCGGTATGGTGCATATTATATTTACTTAATTATTTTTACAGATAAAATTCCTCCGAATAAATAATCAATTTCCTGTTTTAAAATAATATATCATTTTTCATATTATTTTAATAATTAATAAATTTATTTTTTCAAGTAAAATATATTATATTTTATATTTTATCAAACTAAAATTTTTCATTTTCTAAAAATACTATTGGACAGTTCTATTAAATAAAATGATAAATATTATATTATAATTAATATTAACTAAACATCTATATTTTTCAAGTTAAACACATAATCTTTTTATTTTCTTTAAATTAAATCTCTATTTTTCCGATTACATGATTGGCGATTCTATTATAATTAATACTGATATGGGCTGAAAATAAGCCCTAAAGACACATTTAATATGGCATTAATTAGACCCAGCATGGTCCAGACGTGGGGCCCATTAATGAGGTCAGAATCCCTATTTTAATATTAATTCCGTAATTAATATTAAGGGTAATAAACAGCTCAGCAATAGTAATCAGATAAGGATACTATTCCTACCAGACTTAGCCTCCAAAGTATCCAATTCAATATGGAAACAGACTCCTACAAGGAAGGAGTCTAGAACCTTCCTCAAGGCGGTGGCTTGCCCACCAAGTATCCGAATCCTACTATGATTCTAAGGCTCCTACAGCCTATATAAAGGGCCAGACCCCTCATTCTAGAACTACGTTTTTGGCTTGATTCTCAATAATGAGATACGTAGGCATTCTGTGAGGACCGATTAGTCTCGAACACGGAAACAACCATTAAAGCTTGAAACTCACCATCCCTTAGCATTAAATACACACAAACCCTAATCGCAATTTGATAACTCGATTTTTATTCCATAACATTTGGCGCCGTCTGTGGGACCACAACATCAACCATGGTTCAATCACGAAGAACAACATCAACCTCGACTGAAGCCATACCCTGTGACGCCCCTAGATCTGGGGTCAAGGATCCAGGCCATCACTGTCCAATTTCCATTCAATATCAATATCTCTTGAGGTTTTTTTTTTAACTTAATATTTAATACTAAAGCAATTGACCCCACACTAATACACACACACACACCAGTCATATGCTCATAGAACAACATTCACAATATTAAAATTTTAAAGTTAACAGTTATTACAAACCCAGAATTCTACTAAGTACATTGTTGAATAATACTTCTACAGGAAGCATTTCAACAACCAAAAGTTTATTACAAACTTACACACTTAATTTACATAAGTCTACTAAGCCCCTTTCGTTTGTCACTACCTCGGGGATGGTCGCCAGCACTCGCTCAAAAGGTCGCCTTTCCCTTACCCTCTTGCGGGGTGTAGTGCGTAGTATCGGCATGGGACCTAGCTGCTATATACATACGTAGCAAGAGTGAGCTATAATAGCTCAGCAAGATAATATTGTAAACTAGAATTTAGAATGTGAACAGGTATACATATATATGCATATATAAGCAGAAACCAATTATAATCTTTAAGGAAGAATAAAGCTCTTATTTAATAATATATCATCCACTTACTATTATAAGAAAGAAATCTAAAATAATATAATATCAGTTTTTCTTCATCTGTAACCATAATTCCATCATCTCATATCATTATTCTGTTTTCAGTATAGAAATCTGAAAACCATTGTCAACACTTTCTTTTCAAAAACATTGGGGATATCTGCTGTCGCCTGATACATTAGGACGATGATCAGTCGCCTAATCGTACCTGCTCTCTTTTTACTACCGGTAGAAGGAATGAAGATCATCCCTGGAGGAAGGCCACCTGCTAACATCCTCCCTTGGCATCTTCGTGCCGTAATAAAAATAATAAATGCTGGACTGTGTCGCACACAGCCCTGACACAGCCACTTACGCAAGTCTGTTGCAATCCCCCTTTTTGTCACATCATTATTCCCTTTTTAAAATATCATTCCACATTTCCATTTTCTCGCTTTCATTTCCACATATCATTCACTCATATCATTTCCATTCTCGCACATTACTTCTATATATATATATATATATATATATATATATATATATATATATATATATATATATATATATATATATATATATATATATATATATATATATATATAACATAATGCTTTGATTATGATCCAGACATCTCTTTCATATTCAGGAATCAAATATACTTTTATATTCATAAAATATTCCGTCTATTTTAAGAGTAATGAATGATAATCAAATAATATTTATTAAACCACTGATACTCAAAAAGAATATTTTTAATATAGTATTATAAACCATATAACCCTAGATAACAACTAATACCATTCTTTTATTTACTTAATCATAAGGCATGTTCACTTCATGCATAATCATCTCTATACATATCCATCTCATACTCATATCCATATTCATATCCATCTCATACTCATATCCATATTCATATACATCTTCGTATACCTTTCTTTAAAATATCAATACTCAAGGAAGACAATTTCTTCACAATATAGTAATAATAGCATCACATATATATTCCATGAAATCAAGTTTCTTTGTGAAGATAAGTAGTTTTACAAAGTAAGGATAGAAGGAATCTTGCCTCTATCTCTGCATCCTTGCAGTATAGCTCGTGGCTCTCCCGAAGTTTCTATAAACACAAAAAGGACCGTCATTAGAATACTTCATTCCTTTCTCACTTTACTCTTGTATAACATTACCCTTGACACTTTACATATGTTTAACGTATCACTACTACCCCAAAGGTTCAAGAACTTAACCATTTATAAGTTCAATCGAGGTTTCAGGGGTTTTCACCATTTCCCCTAACGACTACACTTAACTGTAAAAATTCCCAGAAAATATGGATTTCGAATTTTACTACAAGGTCAACTGTTAATGACTCTCTGACTACCCTACTGCAATGTCCCAAAGTTTTATAATTTTTAATAATGTCTAAGTATGGTAGTTATAGCCTCAAAGTTGGTACAACTACGTTTTCTCGACTATCGAACGTCTTTCACTAAAACTGACTTTTCTCCTAAACCGTTCATCAGATTTTAACGCACTTTATATCAAAACGATCTATGAACCAAGCTCTATCATCTCATGGTCACTTGGGAGTCTGGACAGTAACCTACCGTACGGGTTTAGGGTCCAAAAACAGGGCAGATTCTTGGTCTAACGAAAATCGGACATTATAACGGCTATATTTTCATACTTTCCAAAAATCAAACTCCTCCAAATCAATCATCCACCTTATACACCATCACCTACATCATGTGGTCTACATCCCAACCATGGTTACAAGTCCACAACACAAAATTTCCATATCAAAACAAACCATTTATAACACATAATCATCATAAACTAGACATTAACATCACTTAACTACTAACCAACTCAATTTCCACCATAAATACAAAAAGGGCAAGAGTAGTTATACCTTCTTGAAGCTTTAAAGATCCTTAATAAACCTTGGGCACTCCTTAAACAACCTCAATATAGCTTGAATCAATTAAAGGAACCATGAAAACAAAGTTAACAATTCGGAGTTACCATTCATCAGCTTAAAGAACATGAAAAACGACCCCCTTACCTTGCTTTTCTGGAAAAATCTTGTGAAATAGGACTTGTAGCTTATCTCATGGGCTTTCTAAAAAGCTATAGAACGCAAAATTTGGCTGAGAAACGAAGAAGTTATGCTCGTTTTACTGATCTCCTGGAAATCTGGCCGAAAGTTTTCTTCTTGAAAGAAAATTGTTTTGTTTTGCTTTCTCTTGTGTAAATGATGTATATCCCTTGTTTCTATCTTGATATATCAGCTAGCTACCTTTTGTAATTGTGTTTTGGAGTCCACCAATCAAAGGGTGCCAATTGTTGGCCATCTAGACACCTTGCCATGGTGAAATGCAACTTAGTATCAAGGTTTTGGCAAGTTTACTCGTCTTCCACTTTGGTTCTAATATTTTCACCAAGTGGATTCCTTCCCTTACACTTTAATTCACTTACCATACAGCTCCATGTGTAGGTTGGGCCAAAATTTGGGCTTTTACCATGCTCTAGGGCTTTTTGTTTGGGCTTAATGCAAAGTTCTTTCATCATTTGATTCATCGAAAGATTTCTATGATCGTTTCAGTGGTTTCTCCTCTGTAAATCTCTTGCATATATATTATCCTTTCCCACATCATATATTAGTGTGTTAGGGTGGTTCTAATCCTCAAGTAGATATTAAATCCAATATCCTTGGTATATTCTCTTTATCTCAGAATTTGCTCTCCCGGTTTCTCTCCCGATTTCTCAAGCGTTCTCGAACTCGTTTGCATTCTCTTTGCTCTAGGATTATATCCTCAGTCCTCTTTCCTTCTCATAATATATCCTCCCCTGGACTTCTAATATTTAATATCCTTAATTTATAATCCAATTATTATATTCCTGACTTCTCTGTCAATTATGGAATAAAATAAAGTTTGGATTCTCTGAATTCTGTCCTTGTTTCGAGTCACTTATTTTCATAGTACATCACTAATATGGTTTCTGTTTACTCATTTTCCATTTCCAATATAGAGCACCTATACACCATTTTCCTAAATTCCTCGAGATCACAATTCATTTAATCACTGTAGCCTTCCTAAAGTTAGGGTTGTTACATTCTTCCCCCCTTAAAAGGATTCCGTCCCGGAATCATGTTGAAAATACTAATGAATACTTTTCTCACCTGACAAATTTCTAATTCTCACACTACTTCCTTTATCCTTCAGTTCTTTCATAACATCTCTACCTTGTTTGCGCAAATACACTAACATACACTTGCTTGTCATTTATCAACATGCCATTTAGCTTATCAGTAGCAGTACTTTTACTATCTTTTCCTTGCAAATCTCCTCCTGTTTTCAGTCATTCTATATTATCTCATCTCTCCTTTCTCCTCTAATTAAGGGTATCGGCCACCACATTGGCCTTTTCTGAATGTTAGTGTATCTCACTATGGTTTGGCTATATTTTGATCTCTATCATGACATAAATATTAATACTCCAATCTTCCTATATCTCATCTCTGTAAAATTTTCCAGAAAATAAATTCTACTAATATTCCTTGAAACAATTGTAAGAAAAAATCAATTATAATATATATTTCATGTTTGTACTTATACGAGCAAATACTTTCCCTTCATTCTAATAATTATCCTTGCACTTTCCCCATTATTCCCAAATCTCCTTTTTATAGAGTTCTCTGACTCTTAACATATATTGATTTGGATGACACGAGAATAACTCACTTTCTTATATCACCATAGTTTACTTTCTTACAGATAGATTATTCTTATCTATGTTATCATGCCATTTACACCATTCATTGACTTAGTCAATCCCTAACCAAACATTTATACTTGCAAATTTATAGGTCCAATTAGAGCGTACCTGCAATTTCCTCCGTATACCTTATCCCTTATGTCTATTGTTCACTATACGCTCTTTACATCTTGCTGATCCACCTTAGTTCCTTCATGATATACTATCTATTCCACCTCTGTAATTTTTCCTTTATTATTCTCATCAAAATCTTTATCTCAAGTTTTACTCATTCACACCTTTTGGTTAATCCTTTGAATATTTAACAGCTTTAATCTCTCTCTGCTACTTAGGGTATTAGTCACATTATTGTCCTTCCTCCACTAATAGTTATTGCACCTCGAAATCCTTCATTAATTATCCCCACTTCCTTTGTTTATCCTTATTCTGACTCTATCCTCAAAATACACCTTACTTTCAATAATAAATCTCAATTATGCCTTAAAATTCCTTATATTCTTTTCTCTTACTAATCATCAAATATACCCATCTCTTTTCACGAAATTCCTTCCTCTCTTATATTGAACCGCTTCTAGCTCTAATTATCTCTTGTTGAAATTTCCCTTGGAATCTTAAGTTTCCTCGTATAATCACGTATACTCTAAACCTTACTTTCATTATTCTATCCATAAAAAAAATCTTCTATATTCGAAACAATTGATAGAATCCGAGAAACTTTGAATTGAAACTAACCCATAAACCAGTAAAGGTCCCCTAACAATTTATAAGATTAAGAGTTTTAAATAGCTCTTATTCGAAATAAAAGAATATTTGGGAAATCAATATGATGGAAGAACCCGTACGTCACACAAGTGAAGGCGTCCCCTCCGACTTTCTATCACATAGACAGATCGTCCTTGTATATACATATAGGGTTGTTCCTCTTAGTTGGAGTAAGAAATATAGAGGGAAATTTAAATCACGATGATAAACACCATCTTCCAAAAATAATCTTAAAAGAATATTTTGACTAAGATAGATAAAATACAATTTCGAAACACATTTCATGGGTACCAGAAAGTTTTGAAAAGATACAGGCACTTAATAAATAAGAAGTGCTAGATCACAACTGGAATTACCCATCAGTGAAGGAAAATTGAAAGTAGTTACCGTTAATAGCCTCTGCCCAATTGAAAATCCCAATAATGGAAGGTTTTCCTCAAAGACTATTTATATCTTAGACTGCGTATTATCCAAAATTTCTTAAATTTGGCACTCACCATGTAGCCTTAACCTATCGTCTGCTATTCCCAATTATCTTCATTTACCTAGTCGTGACTTGGCTCGATACTCTCTGCCTTTATTCATAATAGAACACAACCTTCTAATCGATATAGTTACGTAATGTTGATCGTCTTATCCTGACATTGCTCCGGTATCAAAGACCCTTCAAACTATACTTTATAATTGTATATCCCAACATACCCAGTATACTCACGAGGTTCTCTAACGTACACTTCCCGATACATCAAATATTCCCTTTCTCATATCGATCCCGTGTGCTACATAAACTTAACACTTTCGGCATAACAGCCTTTTCATTTAAGTCAATCTCGGAATTTTTCAATCTGTCTTATTAGTCTTTAAGGTATATCTTTGCTTTACCGACCAATCTCAGTTTCATCATTTTATCTCCACAATCAATTGAAACAATCAGTGTCTGTTCACCAATCCACTTACAATATTACCTCAAGCTCCCTTAAACCCAAGAAAATTTAAGCACCCTTAACTTCGGCTCACCTATTTCCTTTCCCTATCCTAAAACATAAACTTATATTAGTAATAATCTATAAAATTTTAATCAATGCTTAAAATAAAACTATCTGCGATATACCACCCTTGAACTCGATGGAAGTTCACAATTTATATTATTACTGATACAATTATTATTATTACTCTTGTTCTTGAGCATTATGACTCTTAGCTCTGATACCATCTGTGACGCCCCTAGATCCGGGGTCAAGGATCCAGGTCATCACTGTCCAATTTCCATTCAATATCAATATCTCTTGAGTTTTTTTTTAACTTAATATTTAATACTTAAGCAATTGACCCCACACTAATACACACACACACACACGAGTCATATGCTCATAGAACAACATTCACAATATTAAAAGTTTAAAGTTAACAGTGTGAAAGGCAGAGTGTGTAAACTTGTAACACTATAACTAATGTAACTCAACTAAAGGAAAAGATACTTAACCAGAAGACAATCAAGAACAAGAAGTCACAGAGAAATCAACACTAGATGAAGACAAGGTAATTGATACAATTCAACATGTTAACTATGATCAAGCCAAGAAGAAATCATTGAGAGAAGTTCAAGTCAAAGTTGTTCATGCCTCAGTGATTTGAAAAACCAAGAATCAAGATCATAACTATCAGTATCAATAAGACCAATTGATTTCAAGTGAACAAGAAGGAAAGCAAAAATTGGAAAGCCACATTTCTAATTGGATATAGTAATTTATTCAAGAAGCAAAAACACTATCAAGACTAGTCACTTATGAACCAGACCAGTGCATCAAGTGTCAGGACATTGATAACAAGTTTATGTCAGTAATAAAGATCCATGTTCAAGAGCTTGGTGAAGAATAAAGAAGACATGAAGATATCACAAGTTCAAGATGTGCATTGAAGTTTCAAGTTGAAGACCAGAATATTTTCTAAGTACTAAATATTCTAGATGACCAAGTAGAAGTTTCTAAGTAGAAGTTCTACTTAGAAATTCGAGATGGCTAAGTAGAAATTCTCAAGTAGAAGTTCTACTTAGAGTGCAGCTTCAACATGACACATGGCATCTTCTGATTGGTAGATTTCCAAGCTTTCAAGATAAGGCAAGATTATGTGGACATCATTGGGCCACGTATATCTTAGTCTTTGAAGACTACAGGACATAGATTACATGTAGTTTAAATAGAAGTACTTGTGTAATGTTTTAGAGAGAGAGCAATAGTTGAGAGAAACACAAGAAAAAGAGAGAGAGTGCATTCACAGAGCTTAGTATCATTCACTTCTCTCTGAACTTCTGTCATACTTTGTAATGAATGTTGTAGCAACCATTTCAAGTTATATATAAGAAATATATTCCTTGAATCTGTGTGTTCATTTATTGCATCGTATTTATTGCTTCTCATATTTGAAAAGTTGTATTCACCCCCCCTCTACAACACATTTGGACCTAACAATTGGTATCAGAGCTATATGTTTAACATACAAAACATAGATCCTTGTGTTTAGTAGAAGAATCGTGAGTTTTCATTTTCTAGATCTACTTTTCATTTTCTCGAAAAGTGTGCTTTAATTCGTTGGTAGTGAAAACCCATCCGAAAAATTATTTAAATACTCCAGGTGTGATTATTTAGCTTGGGTGTATTTTAATTAATTTTTGTGAATTAATCTGGGTACTTTTATATTTGGTGTTCTTGAGTGTTCATCATCTGTTCTTATCAAAGAAGACAACCCAACAACTTTTTGATCTCCTTTTCAAACAGATAAATAGTAAAAGAATAAAAAGGTGTTTTTGGACTTTTTGATTTGCATTATTCACGGCCGAAAGTGAAACAAGACATACTCAGTACCTAGCACGTGGGTTAGGTGGGTTAGGTGAGTAAAGCATCAAAAGTCAAAATGTGTTAAAGAGATAATATTGTTTATTCAATATTAAAGTAATCTGCAGAAAAATTATTCTAAGGACAAAAGTTCTACATAGAATTTCTACTTGAGATTTTCTACATAGAATTTCGACTTGGACAATTTCTACTTAGTGAAGTTCGACTTGAGCAAAATTTCTACTTAGAGAAATTTCGACTTAGGCAAAAGTTCTACATATAAATTCTACATAGCCTAGTCTTGGGTACTTAGAAACTTTTAGTGACCAGAATTGAAATGGCTCCTAAAAATGCATTCAAGATCCCAATGTTCAACCGAGATCACTATGAAGAATGGGTTTTCAGAATGAGACTCTATCTAGAGACTGTTAACCCTGAATATCTGGAAGTCCTTGACAAGGGTAAATTTGTTCCAATGGTGGTTATTCCTGCACATACGGAAGGAGGGGTGGTTATAGCACCTCGGTCTGAGCCCAAAAAGGCAGCGGACTTTTCGGATGCTGAGAAGGAGCAAATAGCTTGTGATACTGCCGTACGACAAACCTTGATGGAATCTCTTGATCATGAAATGTTCAACATAGTCAAAGGTTTGACTACAGCAAAGAAAATTTTGGGACAAGATAGAAGTTGTCATGGAAGGATCTGCAGAGGTTAGAAGTAACAAGACACTCATACTCAAGATGGAGTATGACACCTTTAGAATACGAAAAGGAGAAGGCATAACAGACGTCTATCTACGATTCAGTCAGTTGGTATTGGATTTGAATCTGAGAGGTGTAACTCTCTCCATGGTTGAGACTAATACGAGATATCTGAGGAACCAGCCAAAGAGCATTGAACATAGGGTCTACGCAATAAGAGAAACCAGAGATTTGCATACAACTTCTCTGGAAGAGTATTATGGAATATTAAAGACCTATGAGCTGGAAACACTTCAAGATCAAGCATGGGACAATGATTCAAAAGGAAAAGAAACTGCATCAGGATTAGTTGCTGATGAGGAAGAGTCTAAGAAGGCAATGGTTGCAGCAAAGCCTAAATCATCACTTGCACCACATCAAGTTGATAATGATGATGAGTGCACATCTAACAGTGATGATGACTACTACACCCAAGAAGAGCTGGACAACATGGACGATAGTGTCGTGGCATACATGGCAAGGAAGTTCAGCAACATGAGATTCAGAAAGAGCAACCGACCACAAAGAAATTCTTCATCTTTCTATCGAGCTGCTAAGGGTGGTGGTAGTTCGTCAGGCTACCAAGGTAAAGGCAAGAATACCAGCTACAAATCTCCTTTGGATTTCAAAATGAAGTTCAAATGCTATAATTGTGGTGAAGCTGGACATTTTGCCTCGGACTCCAAAAAGCCTAAACAGACTTATCCAAAAGAGACATATGAAGCCCTCAAAAGCAAGTATGAATCGCTGATGAAGGAAAGACATGGAAAACGAGCTTTATTAGTGACAGAAGGAAGAGCTTGGGATGATTCAGATGAGGAAGATGTTACTCATGTAGAAAACTTTGCCCTCATGGCTGAGACATCAGAGGAACCAGAGGTACCAGTTCTGACTCTTAAAGTAGAAATGTCTATTGATGATTATAAGGAACAGAACGGGGCTCTTAGTGAAGAGATCTATATGTTGTGCAAAAGCCTAGACTCTTCTCAAAAGGAACAGAAAACACTTGTTGCCAAATGTAGAATGCTTGAGGCAAAAGTGGAAGAGTTAGAGGCTGCTTGCACTGTAGATACTTCCCTAAGAGACTTTATTAAATCTCTAGAACACAAGCTCGTCCTTAAGGAAGAAGTAGAAGCATGTCTTAGGAACAATCTAGCTGAGTTAGAAACTAAATGCGAAGCTTACAAACTAGCTGCTAGTAAAGTGTATGTAGATAATGACACATTTAAAAGATAACTGGAGGTGGTATAGGACTTGATTATTCTGACCTTCCTAAGAAAGAAGGAAAGAGACCTATTGACCCTAGTTCCAGTGACCTTAAAAAGGAAACACCTAGCATTCTTAAATCAGCTGTCAAACCTATCTACAAACACCTTGTTCCTAGAATAGAAGAAGAAGAGACTAAATTGATAGCTAGATATGAGATTGAGATGGAAGTTCGCCAGAAAGCACAAACTATAACTCCTATCAAACATGTTAAAATCAATTTCCCTAGAGATGAATCTAGACTAGGATTAGGAGCTAAGGCTGTTAAACAACAAGGAAAGAAAGAAAAAGGCATAAAAGTGGTTAAGGCTGAACGAATAAAGAAAGCATGTTATCACTGTAAATCTACTGAACATCTTTCTTATGCATGTAAAGCTAACATAAATGTTCCTGCTGCACATGCCATGCCTACCACACATACAATGAATAATCTGCATCAGAATCATGCACAGTGTGGTCAACCTAATTGTATGCCATGCACTTTTAACGTCATGCAAACTTTTGTGAATTTAATGAATGCATCTAGCCAGTCATGCTTAAATACTGCTGCTAGTTCAAACATCAAGAAAAAGCATGTGAGAGCCAAGACTGTCAGTCCTCCTAAAGTTAGGAGTGACAAACCTTCTCCTAAGACTGACAAATCTTTCAAGTCTGAGAAAGGAAAGGAGATAGTCGAAAGCTCTAGTAATGTTAAGAAAAGTGCATCTCCTGTTGTTAAATCTGTTGATTCTCGATCTTATCGAAAAGCCGGGCCCAATCAAAGTTCGGTTCCGAAGAATGTCTAACCAATCTGTCATTGCAGGGCGTTAAGCAGAATAGAAATAAAGTTATATGGGTGCTAGATAGTGGAGCATCGAGGCATATGACTGGAAACAAGTCCCTGCTTACAGAGTTGGTTATGAAAGCTGGCCCTTATGTTACCTTTGGAGATGACAGCATAGGTGTGACTAAGGGATATGGCAAACTGAAGACTGGTAATGTCATCATTGAAGATATTTCCTATGTTGAGGGACTGAAGCACAATCCGTTGAGTATCAGTCAATTCTGTGACAAAGGTTACGAAATTGTCTTCAACAAGAAAGGTGTATGAATCACTCACATCAAGGAAGGCTCATTGGCTTTGAGAGGAGTTCGAAAGGCAGATCTTTTTGTTGCAGACATGGATTCAGCAAATCAGAATGAGGTCACCTGTTTCTACAGCAAAGCCTCGGATGATGAAACCTGGTTATGGCACAAAAAGCTATCTCACTTAAACTTCAAAACGATGAATGCTCTCGCGAGGCGAGAATTGGTGAGAGATCTACCTCAAATGGAGTTCGCTCCGAAAGGACTCTGTGAAGCTTGTGAAATGGGAAAGTCGAAGCGAGCATCGCATAAAAACAAAGAAATTTCTAGTATTACTGAGCCTCTGCAACTTCTTCATATGGATTTGTTTGGCCCAGTGAATGTCCTATCTTTGTCTAGGAAAAGATATGCATTGGTAATCGTGGATGACTTCTCCAAGTATACATGGGTATTGTTCGCAATAACGAAAGACGAAGTACCTTTCTTAATCATTGATCACATCACTCAAATTGAGAATGTTTCAACACTTACTGTGAAGACGATTAGATCAGACAATGGCACTGAATTCAAAAATGCAGTGCTGAATGACTTCTGTGTATCTAAGGGAATACGTCGTCAGTATTCAGCCCCGAGAACTCCACAGCAAAATGGAGTAGTTGAAAGGAAGAATAGAACTTTGGTTGAAGCAGCAAGAACTTTGTTGTATGATTCAAAACTTCCTTTGTACTTCTGGGCCGAAGCAGTGAGTACCGCTTGTTACACTCAAAATAGAACCTTGATTATAAAAGATAAAGAAAAGACACCATGTGAATTAATGAACAACAGAAGACCAACAATCAAATACTTTCATGTCTTCGGAGCAAAATGCTATGTGCTTATAGATGATGAAAATCTAGGCAAGTTTGCAGCAAAAGCTCGTGAAGGAATCTTTGTCGGTTATTCCACAGATGTGGTGGCAGCTTAAAGAGTGTTCTTAGTGAATGATCGAAAAGTGACTGAAAGCTACAACGTCAGATTCGACGATACCAAACTCCCATCAATTTCTAGAGATTCTAGTGAACCTGAGTCCCTAAAATTTCAGAATTTGGACTTAGATGAACTTGAAGATGAACCTGAGTTAGTTGTCCCATTAAATGTTCCAAGTGTACGTGAAGAACCTGAGTCTAGTGAACAAGCTAATTCTACAAGATCAGAAGAGACTTCTTCAGTACGAACCGGCAATAACTCAGGGGGAGTAAATAACAGCTTAAGGACAACTGTTCAAGGCTCGAGACGAGTTGACAGTAGTTCTGTAGGAGCTGGCACTAACTCAGGGGGAGTTAGTGAGAATAATCAAAGTAGTCAGCACCATAACTCAGAAAGTCAAGCTGAATCATCAAGACAATTTCCAGGAGAACGGGTATGGAATAGAGATCATCCGTTTGAATTAATTATTGGTGATCCAGATGCTGGTGTGACTACTAGAAGAACTGCAAGAGCTGACCTGGCTAATATTTCCTTATATTCTGGGTTCTTATCCAAGATTGAACCTAAAGAAATAGAAGAAGCTCTTGGCGATGCTGATTGGGTGATTGCAATGCAAGAGGAACTCAATCAGTTTGAAAGGCAGAAAGTTTGGAAACTGGTACCCCGACCAAAGAACATATCAGTAATTGGAGCTAGGTGGGTATTCAGAAATAAACTGGATGAAAACGGACTTGTAACACGAAACAAGGCTCGTTTGGTTGCAAAAGGTTATTCTCAGCGAGAAGGAATTGATTATGATGAAACCTATGCACCAGTTGCAAGACTTGAGGCAGTCAGGATGTTCTTGGCATTTGCAGTACATAAGAACTTCAAGGTTTTGTAGATGGATGTAAAAAGTGCCTTCCTGAACGGAGAATTAGAAGAAGAAGTGTATCTGGAACAGCCGCCTGGCTTCGTTGATCAAGAACATGTAGATTTTGTGTATCTTCTCTTCAAATCTGTCTATAGCCTCAAGCAATCCCCAAGGCGATGGTATGAAACCCTATCCTTATTCTTAATTGAAAATGGTTTTACTAGGGGAGTAATTGATAAAACATTGTTCTATAAAAATGTAAGAAATGACTTAATACTTGTTCAAGTCTATGTGGACGATATTATTTTTGGGTCATCAAATGAGCGCTTGTGCGAGAAATTTTCCAAGCTAATGCAGGAAAAATATGAGATGAGCATGATGGGAGAGCTGTCCTTCTTCCTTGGATTACAGATCAGTCAGAGAAAAGATGGTATCTTTATCTGTCAATCCAAGTACGTCAGAGATTTACTCAAGAAGTATAATCTAGAAGATGCATCAGCAGCTAAGACTCCCATGGCAACAGCCACGAAGCTTGATGAAGACAAATCAGGTAAACCAGTTGACATCACAAGCTATCGAGGTATGATTGGCTCACTCCTCTATTTAACTGCAAGTAGACCCGATATAATGTTCGCAACTTGTTTATGTGCAAGGTTCCAAGCGGATCCTAGAGAATCACATCTCGTAGCCGTCAAGAGAATTTTTAGGTATCTCAAGGGCACACCAAATCTAGGGATTTGGTACCCAAGAGATACAGGTTTTAATCTAATTGGCTATTCGGATTCAGACTATGCAGGTTGCAGGATTGACAGGAAAAGCACATCTGGTGCTTGTCAATTTCTTGGCAGAAGATTGGTGTCCTGGCAAAGTAAAAAGCAACATACAGTATCTACTTCTACTGCTGAAGCTGAGTACATTGCTGCTGGAAGCTGTGTAGCTCAAATACTGTGGATGAGGAACCAATTGAAGGATTATGGCATGGAGCACAAGAAAATTCCAATTATGTGTGACAACACAAGTGCCATTGCCATAACCAACAATCCTGTAGATCACTCAAGAACCAAGCACATCGACATCAGGTATCACTTCATAAGAGAACATGTCGAGGAGAGGACTGTGGAGCTACATTTTGTGCCCACAATGCAACAAATTGCAGATATATTCACCAAACCTCTTGATGAAGTAACATTCATTAGATTGGTTGGTGAATTGGGAATGCTTAACACAAGTTAGTAAAGCCTCCTATCTGTAAAATCCAGATTTATGTTTGTTTGTGCAAGCTACTCAATCATTATGTGCTTAGACTTTAAAATGCCTAATTAATGATTGTTATAGGTTGCATATAATGTCATTTTACATAAATTCATTGTGTTTTAAGTGTCTTTAATAGCACAAATCTTTGAATTTATGCTTGTTAGATTGCACGATCATAGGGGGAGTTAAATTCATAATATTCTAAATTTTACATGATTTTTAGATGAATTTACCTATGATTTTCATGTAATTAGAGGCCTTAGAATTTAATATCTTCAAAATTTCGAGTTAGTTTCTATCTCGAAACTCATCTAGAAATTCGACTTGAATTTCGACTTAAGCTGTCAGAGTGAAGTTTTGAAAATTCTAAGTCTGGGAAGAATTTCGAGTTGTCTATCTCGAAATTCATCTCGAAATTCGACTTTGAGTTCGAGTTCGAGTTACCAGTGTGCCTAGTTCTATCTTCAAAATATTCGAGATAAAGTCTATCTCGAATTTTATCTCAAATGTTGAGATGAGGTTTCCATTAAGGGAATATTTTGAAAAGAACTGAGAATAACTTCGAGTTAGTCTATCTCGAAACTCAACTCGAATTTCGACTTAATGTTCGAGATAGAGTTCTCAGTTGCTTAAAGGGAATTTTTGAGTTACTCCTAACTCGAATCTTATCTCGAAGGTTGAGATTAGGTTTCCATTTAAGATATTTTGGAAAGAATTGAGATTAACTTCGAGTTAGTCTCTATCTCGAAACTCAACTCGAATTTCGACTTGATGTTCGAGATAGAGTTAAACTTCTAACTCGAAACGTATCTCGAATTTTCCTTTATTTCTTTTACTGGAGGGGAATTTTCCAAGTGTACAAACCAATCCAGTTCGAGATAAGATTTCCCTGTAGTCTTTGCTGTAAAATTGGTTAAAGTGCTTATTTGTGCTTATTTGTTCGAGTTAACCTCTATCTCGAACTTCATCTCGAAGTTCGACTTGATGTTCGAGATAGAGATGTTCGAGATAGAGTTCGACTTAAGTGTTCCCTGTATGGACTTAGTATTTTTCACTCTTTTTAACAGGGACATTTTTGTCATTTCACAATCATCTATATATACATCTCTAACTCGATGCATCATTCACTTTACCTAATTTCATTTTCACAGCAGCCGCTTCACAAAAACAGGGCGATTTCACAAATTACATACCTTTAATCCGTGTTTTTGTGATTAAACTCATACTAATCACGAATTACTGCCAATTTGTTGACTACTATTGTCTGTGTTATCCTTAATCGTTGTGGTGGTGTGTTTAGTGACCATTCATACACGCGCATATACATACACACGAACATAAATTGTTTGTGTAACTGTTCATAAAACACGATTTCATATTCTCTATCTAAACACACACGATTTCACTGGTATACACACGAATATTCATCTTCATTGAATATTCAGATTTAGTATTGGCTATTGATTGAATCCCGTAGTTTAATTTCTCAAAGGGACTTTTGTTGTTCTTGTTAAATTAAAAGGGATACAATCTTTAATTCGTAAATTACTTGTTTTTCAAAATTAAAAAAAAAATTCACATCTGTTAAAGAAAAACATTTAATTAAAATGGCTCACCAATTTTCACTTGCTAAAAACAATTTTTATAATATTTCTACGGAAATTGGTGATCAACTCCCACGGTTCAAGTTTTGGGTACGATTTCTCAATTTGTACTCCAAGGCTAGCCATGCTTTTACTGCTAAACCTACACTAGTACATGATGCTTTAAAGCAATTATGGACTAGTGCGGTTACTTTTGGGAGCAAAACAACCCCCTATGGTTTCAGGTTTACCTTAGCGGGTCAGGAATATGAGGTGACTGAAGAAATTGTCAACAGGGTTCTGGGATTCCCAATCAAAGATGCCTATGATACAGAACCTACAGCGGAACAACGCCTCACATTCTTTGAAGAAATAGGATGTTATCCTCCGACTGGCCGGATCACTGGAAACATCCAAAAACAATTCTTCCATGTGGAATGGAATTACTTTTTCGAGGCTATCACAAGATGTTTTCGGGCACGCGAAAAAGATTTTCATCAAATTCCAATTCCAATGCAAACCTTTGCGGTTGCCCTAGCAAGAGAACTGGATATAAATTATGGAAGCATAGTTCTCTCTGAGATAGTGGCCACAATGGGATCTCCTGCAAGCAGAGACCTCACTACAACTGATGTTGTCTGCTGGTTTCCTCGGTTCCTACAAATGCTGATTAATGATTTAATACCGAAGGATGCTCTTGCTGTTAGACAGGGATTTGCCAGAAGCCCAACATCTGCACCGCTAGGGATGGGCACTAAGTCACTTTCAACCATTGCTAATCAGGATAAACATCAAGGTAAATCGATGTCAATTCCTGAAAATATTCAAATGTGGCTTACATATGATGCAGGAGTTACCAATTTGGAGGAATCATCGCAAGTTTCATCATATGCTCAGAATCCGTCTGCTCATGCTGAGGCATTTGATGGGATTCCTGATGAGCAAAGCGATGAGGCACAAGGTAATGAATCAGGTAATCTCTCCCTGCATACTATTCATTCCTCCTCCTATGTATCTGATTCCGAGACCCAAGAGACTGCTAACCCGCAGAATCTATCCCAGGGTGAGAGCTATATTTCTGAGTCTGACACACATTCTTATTCTCTTTCACCCCTGTTAACGGAAGTCAGAAAGCCAGCACATGTATATGTAGGAGATGATGAGGAGAGTGACCCCGAAGTGCAGCATCTTATTCGAAAGAAAGCCAAAATTTTTCATGCTGCTACTTCAAAAGTCCAGTCAAACCCTAGTGTGTCACACGCAACCACTCCACCTCACGAGAGTGGTTCTCCCTTTAAACAATCTGCACATAGGGATTTTGGTGAGGATTATGTACCTTTTGAAGATCCTGTTGCTTCAAAAGGACATGAAGTTTTAACAACTTCAGCCGTACCTTCACCGGTACGTACTGATGCTGCAAAGAGGATCGGTTCTGATGTCGTACAAGAACACTTTGCAGCCACTCAGCCTGAGATTCCAACTCAGGACATAACAGAAATAGATCCCATAACTGCCAATTATATTGCTTATCCAATTTCTGCAGGTACTGCTTCATACTTTGGATCAATCATTGAAGACATACACGAGCGTGAGACGGGGAGTGTGTGTGAGAGGTTAGGGAGAGAGGGACCTTCATTTTTAAGGCCCGAAACCGAGCGCCAAATACTAACAGAACGAGTATTAGAGCGAGGTCACCTAAACCAAACACCGTCCCTTAATATTGAAAATCTTGATACACGTATGAATTCTATGGAAAATCAGATGAGGCAGTTCGGGCAGACGATGGGGCAGTTCGGGATTAACATTGGAAACAATCAAAGGGCTCTTGATGACTACGTAGCGCGAATGGAAAGTCAAGCTACAGCTTTTGATGCTTTGACAAACAAGGTCAATGACTTGGGCCATGCTGGTGGTGTCTTGGGAAGCACTCTTAATGAAAGGATGGGGGCAATGGAGTCTACAATGCATACAATGGCAGTGGAGATCAGTAGAATGATGTTCGCAGTCAGGAGTTTTGTGCCCCCGGAGTGTTTCGAGTCGCAACAACCTCCCCCCAATGCTGGTGCAGGTGGTGCTAGTGGAGCGGGAGCCTCTGGTTCTGGTTTTGGAGGTTCTTATGCAGCTGGTGGATCTGAAGACCAAGGTGGAGCTCAGGATAACTCACCTAAGGGGGAGAGTGGAAAGGAGACGAGAAAGCAGGCAGTTCACATCGAAGAAATTGAAGAACCCGCTGATCTTGTCAAGGAAACAGAAATTGAGCCTGCTGTTGATGAAGAGGTTCTGAGGAGGAAAAAGGGTAAGGCAATGATGGTTGATGAGCCATTCGTTGACATGAGTCATCAGGAAACAGTACACGAGGTACTTGACTCAGATTCTGATATGGAAGACGTACCTTTGGCACATGCTATAAAGAGATCTTTGAAGGAACAAGGTGGAGGTGCTGGGATGTCTTCCGGAATGCCTGAAGAAATTCCTGTTGATGAGGAAACCCTTAAAGCTCAACAGTTAGCCTTGGAACAAGCTCAGTTCCATAAGATGAAGATGATGCAAGAACGTGCTGCATTCCTAGAAAAGAAAGTGGAGCTCCAAGGGAAGCAGTATGATCATGAGCTTGCAAGGCTAGCTGACCCTCAAGTTGATCTCGACAAGAGGAGGATAGGACAGAAGTGGGATGAAGCAAGGAAGATAATGATGGGACCCTGTGCGAAAGGAGTTCATAACAAGGAGGCAGATGATCTGTTCTACAACTTGAATTTGCAGAATCCAATGACTGGGGACTATATAAGTGCTTTGAAGAGATTAATTTCTAAAGTCAGGGTTGGATATAATGCAACACATAAGGAGTGGCAGGTTATTTTGTCTTTGGTAGAAGGAGTCCCAACATCTTTCCTATATGTGGATGACCAATTCATAACGAGAAGATCTGCGTCAGAGTTGTTCTTGCTAGCGACAAAAATTCAATACTCTCAATCTGAGGAGCTAAGCATTCTGTATAGGGATCAGTTAATGCAGCTAGCAGAGGACAAGGGTCCAGAATTCTCAGCATATCCAAATTTTGTCCGGATGGTAGTTGACGGAAAGATGAAGAGGGTTAGCATGGAGGAAAATGATCTAATGGAGCTTTCAGTGGAATCTCTAAAAGCTGTCTGTAGACAAATGATGAGTAAGGGATTCGCTTCTGAGCTTAAAGAAAAATCCATGAAGATCATTGAAAGAGTCATATTCAAGAAGAGCAATGAGGTGTGGAAGTGTGATATCATTGCTCCAAACCCTCTAGATAACGTGAAGATTGAGCCGGAGCTGATGGAGAAGAAATGGAATATTCTTCAAGCAATGAAGAATGTAGATGAAGCTCTGACTCTTCCTTCTGGAGCACTGGAACAAGGAGAGATAAGGGAGGCTATTGGTGTTCCAGGAAGTGATAGTGTATACTGGATACACGCTTATGTTGAATATACAGCTGATGCCTTAGTATTCATAGATGCAGACCAGAATCAAACATTCTTGCATATGAGTAGAAAATGGCTGCTACAGACTCACGATGCTGCATTTCTGGAGAGAGTATTACATGTATTCAAATGGGGCGAAGTGGAAGATATGTATGTGGAAGAAAAGCAGAGACTCATGAGTTACCTGTCTGAGATAGTGGTGGAAAAGAAGCGGATGGAGCGAGATGCGGCCAGTGTCCACAATACTGACCGTGTCAAGGGCTACCCTAAGATGATCTATTGTCAGTTTAAAGCTGATAAATCTCATTGGAAACCTCAGCTCATAATGAAGAACTTTGAGGACATTCCAAAGATCAGGACTACTCAGGAGGTGGACAAACTCAGAAGGCTTTTCAACATCCTTATCCAGAGCCCAAGAATCCTCTAGAAATGGAAGCTGTAAGTCTATTGAATGCTAGGTGGAAGCAGCTTCGCGATCCAGTGTACAAGAAAGAACAGCAGCAGAAGGAGAAGCGCAGAAGGCAGAAAGAAGAGAAAGACCAAGCTGCTGAAGCTAGAAAGAGGAAACGGAATTAGGGTTAAAGGTCAGAGTGGTGTAAACTTGAAGTTGGAAAAACTTCATGTCTTTCGGTTGCTTTAACTCACTTGAGGAAAATTCACCGTAGAGTGAATCCAATAAGGTGATATAAGTTTGACTAAAAGGTATGAAATAATCCAGGTGATAGGAATCACTCAAATGATCTTTAATTCGAAGTTCGAATTCGGTTTCTAGTTTAAGTTCTTTGTATTGTTTTCAAGTAAATTTCAATTGTAAATTATTCAAGACTGTAATATTAATTATCTTTTCTCGTCTCATTGTTTAGTTGAGTTATCCTTCATTAATTTGAATGTCATTGTTAGACAATCAAATTGGGGGAGATTGAAAGGCAGAGTGTGTAAACTTGTAACACTATAACTAATGTAACTCAACTAAAGGAAAAGATACTTAACCAGAAGACAATCAAGAACAAGAAGTCACAGAGAAATCAACACTAAATGAAGACAAGGTAATTGATACAATTCAACATGTTAACTATGATCAAGCCAAGAAGAAATCATTGAGAGAAGTTCAAGTCAAAGTTGTTCATGCCTCAGTGATTTGAAAAGCCAAGAATCAAGATCATAACTATCAGTATCAATAAGACCAATTGATTTCAAGTGAACAAGAAGGAAAGCAAAAATTGGAAAGCCACATTTCTAATTGGATATGGTAATTTATTCAAGAAGCAAAAACACTATCAAGACTAGTCACTTATGAACCAGACCAGTGCATCAAGTGTCAGGACATTGATAGCAAGTTTATGTCAGTAGTAAAGATCCATGTTCAAGAGCTTGGTGAAGAATAAAGAAGACATGAAGATATCACAAGTTCAAGATGTGCATTGAAGTTTCAAGTTGAAGACCAGAATATTTTCTAAGTACTAAATATTCTAGATGACCAAGTAGAAGTTTCTAAGTAGAAGTTCTACTTAGAAATTCGAGATGGCTAAGTAGAAATTCTCAAGTAGAAGTTCTACTTAGAGTGCAGCTTCAACATGACACATGGCATCTTCTGATTGGCAGATTTCCAAGCTTTTAAGATAAGGCAAGATTTATGTGGACATCATTGGGCCACGTATATCTTAGTCTTTGAAGACTACAGGACATAGATTACATGTAGTATAAATAGAAGTACTTGTGTAATGTTTTAGAGAGAGAGCAATAGTTGAGAGAAACACAAGAAAAAGAGAGAGAGTGCATTCACAGAGCTTAGTATCATTCACTTCTCTCTGAACTTCTGTCATACTTTGTAATGAATGTTGTAGCAACCATTTCAAGTAATATATAAGAAATATATTCCTTGAATCTGTGTGTTCATTTATTGCATCGTATTTATTGCTTCTCATATTTGAAAAGTTGTATTCACCCCCCCTCTACAACACATTTGGACCTAACACAGTTATTACAAACCTAGAATTCTACTAAGTACATTGTTGAATAATACTTCTACAGGAAGCATTTCAACAACCAAAAGTTTATTACAAACTTACACACTTAATTTACATAAGTCTACTAAGCCCCTTTCGCTTGTCACTACCTCGGGGATGGTCGCCAGCACTCGCTCAAAAGGTCGCCTTTCCCTTACCCTCTTGCGGGGTGTAGTGCGTAGTATCGGCATGGGACCTAGCTGCTATATACATACGTAGCAAGAGTGAGCTATAATAGCTCAGCAAGATAATATTGTAAACTAGAATTTAGAATGTGAACAGGTATACATATATATGCATATATAAGCAGAAACCAATTATAATCTTTAAGGAAGAATAAAGCTCTTATTTAATAATACATCATCCACTTACTATTATAAGAAAGAAATCTAAAATAATATAATATCAGTTTTTCTTCATCTGTAACCATAATTCCATCATCTTATATCATTATTCTGTTTTCAGTATAGAAATCTGAAAACCATTGTCAACACTTTCTTTTCAAAAACATTGGGGATATCTGCTGTCGCCTGATACATTAGGACGATGATCAGTCGCCTAATCGTACCTGCTCTCTTTTTACTACCGGTAGAAGGAATGAAGATCATCCCTGGAGGAAGGCCACCTGCTAACATCCTCCCGTGGCATCTTCGTGCCGTAATAAAAATAATAAATGCTGGACTGTGTCGCACACAGCCCTAACACAGCCACTTACGCAAGTCTGTTGCAATCCCCCTTTTTGTCACATCATTATTCCCTTTTTAAAATATCATTCCACATTTCCATTTTCTCGCTTTCATTTCCACATATCATTCACTCATATCATTTCCATTCTCGCACATTACTTCTATAATATATATATATATATATATATACAACATAATGCTTTGATTATGATCCAGACATCTCTTTCATATTCAGGAATCAAATATACTTTTATATTCATAAAATATTCCGTCTATTTTAAGAGTAATGAATGATAATCAAATAATATTTATTAAACCACTGATACTCAAAAAGAATATTTTTAATATAGTATTATAAACCATATAACCCTAGATAACAACTGATACCATTCTTTTATTTACTTAATCATAAGGCATGTTCACTTCATGCATAATCATCTCTATACATATCCATCTCATACTCATATCCATATTCATATCCATCTCATACTCATATCCATATTCATATACATCTTCGTATACCTTTCTTTCCAATATCAATACTCAAGGAAGACAATTTCTTCACAATATAGTAATAATAGCATCACATATATATTCCATGAAATCAAGTTTCTTTGTGAAGATAAGTAGTTTTACAAAGTAAGGATAGAAGGAATCTTGCCTCTATCTCTGCATCCTTGCAGTATAGCTCGTGGCTCTCCCGAAGTTTCTATAAACACAAAAAGGACCGTCGTTAGAATACTTCATTCCTTTCTCACTTTACTCTTGTATAACATTACCCTTGACACTTTACATATGTTTAACGTATCACTACTACTCCAAAGGTTCAAGAACTTAACCATTTATAAGTTCAATCGAGGTTTCAGGGGTTTTCACCATTTCCCCTAACGACTACACTTAACTGTAAAAATTCCCAGAAAATATGGATTTCGTATTTTACTACAAGGTCAACTGTTAATGACTCTCTGACTACCCTACTGCAATGTCCCAAAGTTTTATAATTTTTAATAATGTCTAAGTATGGTAGTTATAGCCTCAAAGTTGGTACAACTACGTTTTCTCGACTATTGAACGTCTTTCACTAAAACTGACTTTTCTCCTAAACCGTTCATCAGATTTTAACGCACTTTATATCAAAACGATCTATGAACCAAGCTCTATCATCTCATGGTCACTTGGGAGTCTGGACAGTAACCTAACGTACGGGTGTAGGGTCCAAAAACAGGGCAGATTCTTGGTCTAACGAAAATCGGACATTATAACGGCTATATTTTCATACTTTCCAAAAATTAAACTCCTCCAAATCAATCATCCACCTTATACACCATCACCTACATCATGTGGTCTACATCCCAACCATGGTTACAAGTCCACAACACAAAATTTCCATATCAAAACAAACCATTTATAACACATAATCATCATAAACTAGACATTAACATCACTTAACTACTAACCAACTCAATTTCCACCATAAATACAAAAAGGGCAAGAGTAGTTATACCTTCTTGAAGATTTAAAGATCCTTAATAAACCTTGGGCACTCCTTAAACAACCTCAATATAGCTTGAATCAATTAAAGGAACCATGAAAACAAAGTTAACAATTCGGAGTTACCATTCATCAGCTTAAAGAACATGAAAAACGACCCCCTTACCTTGCTTTTCTGGAAAAATCTTGTGAAATACGACTTGTAGCTTATCTCATGGGCTTTATAAAAAGCTATAGAACGCAAAATTTGGCTGAGAAACGAAGAAGTTATGCTCGTTTTACTGATCTCCTGGAAATCTGGCCGAAAGTTTTCTTCTTGAAAGAAAATTGTTTTGTTTTGCTTTCTCTTGTGTAAATGATGTATATCCCTTGTTTCTATCTTGATATATCAGCTAGATACCTTTTGTAATTGTGTTTTGGAGTCCACCAATCAAAGGGTGCCAATTGTTGGCCATCTAGACACCTTGCCATGGTGAAATGAAACTTAGTATCAAGGTTTTGGCAAGTTTACTCATCTTCCACTTTGGTTCTAATATTTTCACCAAGTGGATTCCTTCCCTTACACTTTAATTCACTTACCATACAGCTCCATGTGTAGGTTGGGCCAAAATTTGGGCTTTTACCATGCTCTAGGGCTTTTTGTTTGGGCTTAATGCAAAGTTCTTTCATTATTTGATTCATCGAAAGATTTCTATGATCGTTTCAGTGGTTTCTCCTCTGTAAATCTCTTGCATATATATTATCCTTTCCCACATCATATATTAGTGTGTTAGGGTGGTTCTAATCCTCAAGTAGATATTAAATCCAATATCCTTGGTATATTCTCTTTATCTCAGAATTTGCTCTCCCGGTTTCTCTCCCGATTTCTCAAGCGTTCTCGAACTCGTTTGCATTCCCTTTGCTCTAGGATTATATCCTCAGTCCTCTTTCCTTCTCATAATATATCCTCCCCTGGACTTCTAATATTTAATATCCTTAATTTATAATCCAATTATTATATTCCTGACTTCTCTGTCAATTATGGAATAAAATAAAGTTTGGATTCTCTGAATTCTGTCCTCGTTTCGAGTCACTTATTTTCATAGTACATCACTAATATGGTTTCTGTTTACTCATTTTCCATTTCCAATATAGAGCACCTACACACCATTTTCCTAAATTCCTCGAGATCACAATTCATTTAATCACTGTAGCCTTCCTAAAGTTAGGGTTGTTACATACCCCTTAGCTCTGCTCCACCTGCCACCTCCGATCCGCATATCACTACTGAAGAAGGACAATTACCCCCATCAACAGGGGCGATCATTCAACCTCTAGCCTCTCAACCCCCAGGGACGATTCCCCATGTTGAGGGAACTCTACCCGTGGTTGTCCATCACAAACAAGAAGCTAACCCTCTCTAGATGGTGGTTTCTCCTCTTGATAACGTTAATCGTACGCTACCCCTGGGAATACAGATCCACACCACGGATCTCCCCTTGAATACCAACCCGATGTATGGGCTGCCTAATTATCCCCCTCGACAAAGGGAACCTGGACCAAGCGGTCACGCCCTACAGATCCGAGATCGAGAGTACGATGACTACTCCTGCCCCTATACTGATGATTCGACATCTGAGGATGACGATGATGATCGCGAAGAATCCCTAAGGAGGCGACGTGCTAGTAGAGAACCTCGAAGGAGATCCCAAAGAATCCATGATGGACCTCCACAAATGGCTGTGGAAAGGATTAAGGCTCATGAGGCTGAGATCCAAAGGATAAAGGATGATATTGCTAGGGAGCTAGCAAGGCAAAGTCTAATTCGACTTCCTCCAGTGACAGGGAGGATTCCCATTATAAATCTGGAGAGGCCTTCAAGGAGACAGCGAAGGGCCGATGCCCCAACTGAAAAATTGACAAGGGTGGAGACCCCCAGAAGTAACCCCAAGGATCTGATGCCACTTGGGGATCCTGATGATCCCACACCTCCATTTACTGAAGAGGTGATGAATGCCCGCATCTCAAGGAAGTTCAAGATGCCGACGATTAAGGCTTATGATGGAACGGGCGACCCCGCAAACCATGTCAGGACATTCTCAAATGCACTGCTGCTGCAGCCTGCGAGCGACGCCTTAAAGTGTAGGGCGTTCCCTCAAACCCTGTCGGGCATGGCTCAAAGGTGGTATAACCGCCTACCTACAAAATCGATTGGCTCTTTTAAGGAGCTGAGCGCTACCTTTGTCAACCAGTTCATTAGTAGGAGAGTTCATGAAAAAAGTTCTGCATCTCTCATGTATGTGGTGCAGGGGAAGAATGAGAATTTGAGGGATTATCTCAAGCGATTCACCAAGGAGACGTTGAATATCACTGATCTGGAAAATAAGGTGGCCATGGTAGCCCTGGAACACGGAACCACTAATCTCTTCTTTAAAAGGTCTTTGGCAAAACATCCTCCTGAAAACATGGCCGAGCTCCAACGAAGGGCCGACAAGTATATCAAGGCTGAGGACAGCATGAAGAAGGAAACCGCAGGAGGCAATGGCAAAGGTTCCAATGACTCAAAGAAACGAATGCAAGAGCAAGAGTACGACGCTAGGGACAAGTATCCCCGGACTAGCAAGGATTCTGAGTCACCACCAAAGAAGGGTTTGGGACCGAGGTTTTTTGATTATGCAAGGCTGAACGCTCCTGGGAGTCAAATCTTGTTAGATATTGAGAAGGATAAAGACTTTTGATGACCGAAGCCACTTAGGGATGATCCCGCAAAGATAAACAAGGAGTAATACTGTAGGTACCACCGTGACGTGGGGCATGATACAGATGATTGTAGGCAGTTGAAAGATGAGATTGAGTTCTTGATCCGAAAGGGAAAGCTGAGCAAGTTCACGAAGGGTGATGATCGTGGGACCCAAAGAAGGGACTATGACAGAAGAGACAATGACAGAAGGGATAACGATCGTGATCATGATCGTAATCCACAGCCCCGAGGGCCAGTTATTAACATGATTTGGGGAGGCCCGACAGCGGCCGGTACGACTCGAAACTCTCGAAAGGCGTATGCCAGAAAAGTGATGCACATCGTGGGAGAAGCCCCAAAACGTGCTAGGACTGAAATAGCCATTGGATTTGATGATTCAGACCTCGAAGAGGTGAAGTTCCCCCATGACGACCCGTTGGTCATAACTCCTGTGATTGGAAACTCGGAGGTGAAACGAGTCTTGATAGATAATGGAGCTTCTGTTGATATCTTGTTTCATGACGCGTTTGTGAAGATGGGGTACACCGATTCTTAATTGACCCCGACCAACATGCCAATCTACGGATTTAATGGAGTTGAGTCCAAGGTTGAAGGAACTATTCAGTTACCCATGACAATTGGACAAGAACCTAAAGAGGCTACTCAGATGCTGAATTTCCTTGTGATCAAGGCATCCTCGACTTATAACGCGATCCTGGGAAGGACTGGACTTCATGCATTCAAGGCTGTTGCCTCCACATATCACATGAAGATTAAGTTTCTAACCAGGAATGGTGTTGGAGAACAAGAGGGTGATCAGAAGATGGCAAGAAGTTGTTATGTGTCCGCGTTAAGAGCTGATGGAATCGGGGGGCAGGTACTTCCGATCGAAGACATGGATGTCCGTGGTGATGATGAACACCGAGGGAAGCCAGCAGAGGACTTAATCCTCATTCCTCTACCCTGAGAAAGTAACTTATATAGGAGCCTCTTTGAAAGAACCCCTGAAGGGCAAGTTGATAGCATTCTTACAAGAAAATAGTGATGTGTTTGCTTGGACGGCAGCTGATATGCCAGGGATTGATCCCCAACTCATAACTTACAGATTGAATATCGATCCTAACCAGAAGACAATACAGCAGAAGAAGAGGAACTTTGCACCTGAAAGGCAAGAGGCCATAAAGCAAGAAGTTGATAAGCTCTTAGAGGCTGGGTTTGTTAAAGAAATTCAGTTTCCCGAATGGTTGGCTAACCCTGTGATGGTCAAGAAAGCAAATGGGAAGTGGAGGATGTGTATAGACTTCACTGATTTGAATGATGCATGTCCGAAGGATTGTTTTCCCCTGCCGAGGATAGATATGCTGATAGACGCCACAGCTGGACATGAGATGTTGAGCTTCATGGATGGGTTCAACGGTTACAATCAAATTAAGATGCACAAGGATGACATCCCAAAGGTATCTTTCATAACTGACTTTGGTGTTTTCTGCTACCTTGTTATGGCTTTTGGTTTAAAGAATGCAGGAGCTACCTATCAACGACTGGTGAATAAGATATTCGCCCATCTGATTGGAAAAACCATAGAGGTCTATGTTGACGACATGCTAGTCAAGAGCCTGTTCAAGGCAGACCACATTAAGCACCTCAGAGAGGCATTCGAAGTGTTGAGGCACCACAAGATGATGTTGAATCCAGCCAAGTATGCTTTTGGTGTTGGATCTGGGAAATTCTTAGGTTTGATGGTTTCAAAGAGAGGCATAGAGGCCAACCCTGACAAGATCAAGGCGATCTTAGATATGGAACCGCCACGCTCTATAAGAGATGTGCAGAAGTTGACAGGCCGGGTAGCGGCTTTAGGAAGATTCATCTCCAAGTCTGGTGATAAATGATTGCCTTTCTTTCAAGTATTAAAGAAGGTGAAAAATTTTGAGTGGACCCCTGAGAGCTAAGAGACCTTTGAACAACTGAATAAGTACATGGCTGAAGCCCCGTTGCTAGCCAAACCTAGTCCCGGGGAGACTCTTTATCTATACCTGGCGGTATCTGAGCAAGCGTTGAGCGCCATTCTCATTCGAGAAGAGAAGAAGGTCCAGAAACCTATCTATTATATGAGCAAGGTGTTGCACGGGGCTGAGTTGAATTACTCTCCCATTGAGAAGTTCGCCTTGGCATTGATAACAGCCTTGAGGAAGCTACGATTGTACTTTCAGGCACATAAGATTGAAGTCCTAACGGACCAACAGTTGAGGAACATATTGCATAGCCCGAAGGCTAGTGGAAGGCTAATCAAGTGGGCGATTGAACTTGGAGAATTTGACATCACGTATAAACCTCGAACAGCCATTAAGGCTCAGGCATTGGCTGACTTCGTGGTTGAATGCACCATAACTACCCCTGGGAAAGAGGATAAAGATGAAGAGCTTAGGCCTGATCTGAAGGAGTATTGGGTGCTCTATTTTGATGGAGCATCAAAAACAAAATCTAGTGGTGCAGGTGTGGTTTTACAAAGCCCCGATGGGTTCATGGTGGAGTATGCTTTGAAGTTGGACTTTCCGACAACCAACAACGAAGCTGAGTATGAAGCCTTGATAGCCAGTTTAGGCTTGGCCAGAATCATGAGGGTCAAAAATTTCAAAGTATGTGGGGATTCAAGACTAGTGGTATCACAAGTAAATGGTGAATTCGAGGCCAAGGATGAAACTATGGCGAAGTATTTGAGAGTTGTGAAGGCAGTGATGACTCAGTTTGATGAGTGTTATGTGGAACATATTCCGAGAGAGGAGAACGTTAAGGCCGATGCCCTGTCCAAGTTCGCTTCTTCTGAGATAGAAAATTACGCAGGAAGTGTTTACTTCCAGGTCTTGAAGGACCCGACCATTAACTCAAAATCGGTGGCACCGATTGATGTAGGAAGCTGTTGGATAGATCCTATCAAAGCTCACCTCGAAACCGGATGGCTCTCTGACAATGCCTTGGAGGCACGAAAGCTGTCAGTGAGAGCATTGAGATATGCCTTGATTGAAGGCGTCCTTTACAAAAGGTCTTTTGTCATCCCATACTTGAAGTGTTTGAAGCCCCAAGAGGCAAGTGAGGCTTTGGAAGAAGTTCATGAAGGTATCTGTGGGCAGCACTTGGGGGGCAGAGCCCTAGCTCACAAAATAACTCGTTTGGGATTCTACTGGCCAGAGATGTTGGCCGATGCACAGAGCTATGTCAAGCGGTGCGATAGATGCCAGAAGCACGCTCCGGTAGTAAGGCAGCCGCCTGAGATGTTAACGTCGATTAGCTCCCCTATTCCATTCGCAATGTGGGGAATGGATATACTTGGTCCTTTTCCCGTAGCTTCAGCACAAAGGAAGTTTCTGATAATTGCCATCGACTACTTCACTAAGTGGATTGAGGCTAGGCCTTTGGCCAAAATAACCACCAAGCAAGTTTCCCAGTTCTTTTTGGAGAACATCATTTGCAGATATGGGATCCCTCGAGTCCTTGTGACCGATAATGGGATCCCTCGCCATGCTCCTCTTCCTGAAGGCTTCCTCCATGGAGATCTGGGGGGCAGATGCATGCTTGTCGGCCATACTGAACTTGAAGCTTGAACTTGAAGCTTGAACTTGGAAGCTTGAACACTAGAGAACTTGAAGACTTGAGAAAAGTTTGAGAAATGAAGGAGTGAATAAAAATGAAGGATACTCCCCTCCTTTTATAAGAAAAGGATGACCTGCTACCTCAGGTTGAAATGCAGCCCGGTTCGCGTTTACAGGTCAAGTATCGATAAAATATTAAAAAGGAGAAAAAACTATCTGTTATAGATGGAAAGAGTCGTTACAACTCATGAAATTCTGGAAAAGAAACGGAGAATTTAAATGAATATCCGGAAAGACATTTCACCAGAGCAGTCAGTTGAGCTTTGGAAGCTAAGCGTGCTTAAGAAAGGATAATCAAGAAATTAGTCCTAAATACGGGATTAATAATGCTGATCGAGGTTTTATGTAAAACCCTAAATAAAAGTCATGTATGACCTAGTTGATTAGCTTTTGAAAGCCGATGTGCGAATGTTAATGATGAGATTCGATATTGATGATCGAGGTCGATATTGAAAATCAAAACTCGCAGACCATGAACCGGCCGAACGGAGCACCCACGAGGGCACCGGCTGACTGAAGCACGGCCGACCGAGGCCTCGGAGAAGCTTCAGCCGACCGCACCACAGCCGACCGAGGCACGCGGGGCGCGACGGCCGACCGAGACGAGGCCGACTGAGGCAAAATTGAACCCTTCGGCAGACCGACATCGACCTTCGAGTCGAGTTTTTTTGTCAGCCGATTGCCTCTCGGCCAACCGGCCTCCCGGGGACTCATCAGCCGACCGACACTAATTGTCGAGTGGGAGTTTTGCTTCGATCGACAAAAAAAAATTGGCCGACCGGGTCATGGATGACCGGCTCACCAAAGAAAAAATCCCGACCGACCGAGTCGTGGATGACCGGCTCACCGGGGAAGCCCCGGCCGATCGACGATGGATGTCAAGGTCGATATTTTGCTTCGACAAAAAAAAATAAAAAAAAAAAATTTGGCCGACCGACGTCGATCGTCGGTATGGGTTTTTGCTTCAGCCGACTGGCCTCTCGCGGACGTCCCGGCCGATCGACATTGATCCTCGAGATCGATATTTTGCTTCGACGAAAAAAAAAAAAAATTTGGCCGACCGGGTACCGGCCGACCGGCACACCGGTGACCTCCCGGCCGACCGACATTGGTTGTTGGTATGCATTTTTCAACCCGGCCAACTGACAGTGGTGATCGAGTCGGGATTTCACATTTTTTGTTTTTCCGTCTTGATGTTCAAGATCACTATTGAGTTGTATTGAACAAAATAATCAAGTGGAAGTTGAAATTAAGAATTAGCACCGATTAGCGCTGTTTAGTGCAGATTAAGCACCGTTTAGTGCCGATTAGCACCGTTAGTGCCATTTTATGCCGTCTAACATCGTTTAACACTGTTTAAACGTTGTTTGAGGCTGATTAGCACCGATTAGTGCCGATTAGCTCTGTTTAGTGCCGATTATGCACCATTTAGTGCCGATTAGCTCCGTTAGTGCCGTTTTATGCCGTCTAACATCGTTTAACACTGTTTAAACGTTATTTGAGGCTGATCAGCGCTGTTTAGTGCCGATTAGTGCTGTTTAGTGCCGTTTAACACTTCAATATCGTTGTAAATGCGTCGGTCGCTCCATGCCTTACATTAAGACGATATTGTTGAATACTCGCGTAAAAGCAATAAACCCTGACCCAAGTCTCGAAAAGGCCATTAAAACTTCAAGGAAAACCTGATCAGTTTTCTTAGAAGTTGGGGGGCAAATGATATGGGCTGAAAATAAGCCCTAAAGACACATTTAATATGGCCTTAATTAGACCCAGCATGGTCCAGACGTGGGGCCCATTAATGAGGTCAGAATCCCTATTTTAATATTAATTCCGTAATTAATATTAAGGGTAATAAACATCTCAGCAATAGTAATCAGATAAGGATACTATTCCTACCAGACTTAGCCTCCTCCAAGGTATCCAATTCAATATGGAAACAGACTCCTACAAGGAAGGAGTCTAGAACCTTCCTCAATGCGGTGGCTTGCCGACCAAGTATCCAAATCCTATTACGATTCTAAGGCTCCTACAGCCTATATAAAGGGCCGAACCCCTCATCCTAGAACTACGTTTTTGGCTTGATTCTCAATAACGAGATACATAGGCATTCTGTGAGGACCGATTAGTCTCGAACATGGAAACAGCCATTAAAGCTTGAAACTCACCATTCCTTAGTATTAAATACACACAAACCCTAATCGCAATTCGATAACTCGATTTTTATTCCACAACAAATACTAACTAGCCGCATACCTTTTTCGACTAAAATACGTTACCTTTTCTATTTTCACTAACTAATATGACGGTTAATAAAATAAAATATTATAATTATAATTATTAATAATTAGCTTATTACTCTTTTCAACTAAAATGTATCATATTTTATATTTTTTTTAACTAAAATCTCTCCGTTTCTAAAAATATTACGGGTAACTTTATATAATTATTATTAAATCATATCAATTAAAACTTAAGCCTACAATATTTTTACCTTAAAAAATTCAACTAAATTAAAAAATTAAATATAAAAATTAAATAATGTTAGAGTAAATCGGTGCATGACACGAGTTTTGGACTTTTAAGCTAATAAAGTTTTAAAGGACAAAATGATTATTGTTAGAAATGAGCAAGTCGTCCCCCATATATCAGAAGTTCAGAACATTAATCTGCACTTGTGCTGTTGTGCATATATACATCGAAACATTAATCTCGGCTTGTGTTTGCTAGCAATTCTCCGGATTAGTTGAGTTGCGCGAAAGCGACACCTGATTATAAAAAAAAATGATTAATCTAGAAAGAACAAAAAGGATTAGCTTGAATAAAATTTTAGCACAAGTTTAGCAAACCAATTTAATATCAATAAATTTCTTACGAACCATATACAAAGGTGTGCGCATACGACACATGCACCAAGATACTCATAATCAATGAGTACTTGCACAGATTTCTTTAACAGGGACCTCATTTCACTATGAATGAGAGAGCTTATATGGTCTCGTTAAAGATATAATTCGGTTTCTTTCAAAGCAACTACTACACAAGAATGCTAGTAGTAATGTTAAAGAGGGATCGGAGAGCTACCATTCATGCCTGTGATGCAAAATGAGGAGCAGAACACGACTGAAGCTGTCTATGTAATTGTTGCTGTTGTTGCTAAATAATTATTGCCCTGTCCATGACCCATGTAGTCGACTCTTTCTAGTCTACTTTGTATGTTTTTAACCAAAATAGTTTATCGGCAAAAATATTTAGAGTTTAAGTTACACATGTGCAAAATAAACAGGATAACAAGTTGTGCCACCAAATCTCGTTGTTAATTTTAATAGCTGAAACATACATATTTGGTTGAAATTGCAGCCATTACATTTTTGTTCATGAATAATCAGTCGGAGCCTCGGGGGTTAGTGGGAGCCAAAAAAAAATTTACACGCGGTACATATAGTATAAAATTTTTCATTTTAAATAATTATATTAAAAATACATTAATAAATAAATAATTATTTACTTGTTCATATAGGAAACTGATTAAAATTTCAAATTCAAACAGGTACATGAATTCATATACATAAGTATACTTAAAATCTCAGCATCTATGCCCATTTCTTTAGTTAATAACGCTATGCTCCATAATATCCAGTGTATATAAACAGGTTCATATACATTATATATAGTTAATCAAAATACTTACAAATTCTTGCCATCCCTATATCCATTACTGCATGAATTTCTATATTATTGTAAGAAACTTAACAGCATTAAAAGTAAAAAATTCAAATGCATCAAAAGTAAATAACATATTGATTTTATAAATCTAATCATACTTACTCAACTTCTTTCGACTACAAACACCCCATTATTAAAATTGTTCATTGGTGAAACACATGTAAAATCAACACATATATGCTTTTAGCCTTTCTTAATTTATTTTGTCAGTTAGTATAAATTTTTTGTGTATAGTTAATTGTATCAAAAAAATTTCAAATTTTTTACCATATAACATGTCATGACACAATACATGATATGCATAAATGCGAGATTCAATATCGTTATTAGAAATGTGATAATCAATCGGTGATACATGTCGATTTCAAAAAAAATTTGAAAATATTTCTGGAAACATAACATTTTCCAAAATTTTTGAAACTAATAATCTGCTCTTCAGTGAGCTAGTTGTCAGTCAGTCTAAACTTTAATAGGGTTGTTATGTCCATATTTATTGTGGTTCGACCATTTAGATCTTTTAAGTTCTATCAATTTGAACTTGGCTGTCATCGAGGATCCATAATTTATACATTTCTTGCGCCTCGTTTCTTTCTTAGGCCTGGACCAGCGAAGGCACCAACCTTTTATTCAAATTTATTTTAATATTATAAGATTTACTATAACCGATCGTCAACGTGAAATTAGAGTCCAGCGCTTTAAGTCGATGATGGTCAAGTTCGGAAAACCTGTTTTATTAGGGAAATTCTTAACGATACCTTCTTAGAATTGACTTTTCTAAATGGTATACCAAATATTTTTGGGTTTCGAATGGTATCAATTATACTAATATGTCATTCTATGTAGTACCCTACCGTTAACTTCCGTTAATTAAATGTTATATTTTGGGTACCATTTGTAAAAGACAACTCTAGGAGGGTACCACTGATAATTTCTCTTAAATATATTATTCTGATTTTTTTATCCTATTACTATTATTCAAAAATTTAGACATATATACGTATTAGACTAAATATCAGTTCTTAAAGCTGGGTTAGATTAAAATGAGGGAAATTTGATCGAGTGAAATTGGGGATAATCAAATTCAGTATACTCGGGATTCAAAAATCGAGTATCATCTCTAACTAAACAACGAAGAATCTCATTTTGTTTCAATCCGAGTGCATCTTCTCATTACTCTATTTGTCTTCCATCTTCTCATTACTCTATTTATCTTCGATCATCACATAAATACGAAGAGACAATTTTTAGAATAATAGGATAAAAAAAATCAGAATAATATATTTAAGAGAAGTTATCAATGATACCCTCCTAGAATTGCCTTTTACAAATGGAATCCAAAATATAACGTTTGACTAACAGAAGTTAACGGTAGAGATACTACAGAGAATGACATAATACTATAATGGTACCATTCGGAAGTCAAAACAATTTTGTGTACAATTTAGAAAAACCAATTTTAAGAGGGTACCATTAAGAATTTCCCTTTCTTTTTTATTTAGCAATTTAGTAAGATAGACGAGGTTAACCGTTAACGACTATAAAATCACACTCTGGTATATTATTTGTAATCTTAATTCTTTTACAAGGTTGAGTTATCCAGCAGACAACTTAACATAAGGCTTCACTGTGATATATAATAGTGAATATATCAAGATCGATAAAATCCATCATTAATCAACTACTGCAGTTCACATTAAGCAATTAGTGAAACTAGCAATAAAGGTTTTACAGACTCATACTGAAATATAGATACTACAATACAAACTGAAATCATGTAGATTTGGATTATTTCTAATCATATTAATCATTATTAATATACAGATCCAATATATTTAAAACAAAAATTAGCTACCACTAGATAAAACTACTGCTATGCATAAATCTAATATTTTTCTAAAAGAATCAAAGATGGAAATAGTACTCATGATCATATATTTCTTTTTTGTATAAAAGATATTTGAAGCCAAAATTATCATCATCAAAATAATGTCAAAAATCTACACTTGTTCGTATTTCATCAAACTCCTGTGTTATTTACAGAGAGAAAACAACAAAGCTAGATTTGTTCTCCCGAAACAAGAAAAAAAAAAGATGAAATTAATAAACAAAATAAATATTGCTCTTGCCCAAATAAGGTTATGGACATATAACAAAATGACCCTGGCCATAAGTATCCTCGCCTTCATGCATAAGCTTTACCCGGTTGTGACATGGTGATGGATCTGAAGGGGGCACCGGCCCTCTTGGCAGCTCATTTTGTATGGAACTGTAGAACCCCATCTCTTTTACTCTCATTGATCGTCCCGTCGATAAAATTGCTGCAAATATCGTAAATATAAGGAATGCAACCCTAACATGTTTCATATCATGCCACATGATTGCTATATATGTCGTTTTATCGTCGCGCGATCCACCGTGTAGATGGAACAAGCTTGTTATGTATGATGGTGTTGAGGCATGAAAGACTGTGTTAAAAGCACAAAGAGAGAAAATTTGTATGTAGAGAGAAAATGTTGAAGGAGCTAGCAGCAGGAGGAAATACTTGACTATATGGGTGCGTAAGTATATATGTTTGTGCTCTCTAGATAGTTTTGAACTAATTGGATTTGTGACTCATAGAGTTTGTATGCAATGGGCTTTTTAAGACTTTGAAATTTGACAATGCCATTAGCATAGCAGACAATTTAGAAATTATAAAGGGGTTTCTGGCATTGAACATGTGGGTGGGCTCTATTTAAATATATTATGAACTTTTTGTCGTGGTTTGTTGGTTATGCATTGTTTATTAATTTATTGATTTTTTTGATAATAATGATGGCATGAAATTTAGTTTTTGAATTGATAAAACGATGACACGTGTAGCTTCAAAATCTTGAATTCCATGGCTGGCTTGACGTACGGCTGCTAAAGGAGTATCTAGAATATTATCTGTTCCCACTGAGGTTATATATTGATCGTAATAGTCTTACAGAACGCCGTGACATTTTCTCGTACGATTAAGTAATCAGCCTTCGTAAAATCTTGAAGTATTTGAGATAGACGATGATTACATTTAACACTTTCTATATTTAATAACTTGACTTACTTGGCTGGGTTGTTGAAACGGCCCAGCTTTCACATGCTGGTAGTACAATTTAACTCGATTTTAGGATCGGACAATATTAATAGAACCGAAATGATTTAAGTACACAAAATCTGTAAAAATGTCCAACTTTTGATCGTCACAAAGGGACACACTATGTACCAATAATACAAGAAGGGTGCAAAATGGTAGTAATAATTAAAAGCAAAGTCATGGAATGCAATATTGATGTGAATTTCGTTCTTCTTGTTTATTGCTAGACTAGAAGGGATGATCGTTTATTGTACTGGCAAGGAACGATAAGTACTTTTATATTTTAGTGCAAGAGAAAGGTGCATGATGAACACATTGTTTGTGAGTTTAAGCATGGCCTGGCTGTCACAATTCTGATTTTAGTTGAAACATCACATGCCTGTGATTAGTTTTTGTTGTATAATGTAATAGTGCTGTTTGTATTTCCTTTTATTTAGCCAAAACTATTGGGTTGGGACCTCCAATTCATGCAAAATTGTCAGTGCCAGGATATTAGGGGTGAGCAAAAAATCGAAACCGGATCGAAATCGGTCGAAACCGAATCGAAAAAATTGAAATCGAACCGGCGATTGCGGTTTTTGATTTTTAAAAACCGAGACTTTCGGTTCCGGTTCCGATTATAGGTTTAAACCGAACCGAAAACCCCGAAACCGAACCGATTATTTATATAAATAAATAAATATTTATATTTCTTATAGAAATTTAAAATTAAGCACATTCACATATGTATTTGGAAAGTAAAGAAGCAGTGAAATAAAAAATAATTGGGGCCTAAGATTGGACTTGTCACCAGGTGTGAAAGTTTGGTGTTGTTTCTATATCAGTGTTATATATCAGTGCGAAAATTGGACTTGTTCTAATGTTAAATAATTTAGGCTCTTTCTTTTCTGACCCATTTGCATTTTATGTTTGTTTCATTTATTCTCAGATATGTCATTCTCAGTTTAGGAGGCCCAATTTAGATCTAGTCCATGTTACTCCCCTCTGGCCCATGTTAATTATAGATCTGTTTGTTAACTAAACAATTGCCTAAACCTTAGTTCTTTTATGCTCTACTGACTGCAAACTCTTTTTTTATTATGCTGTGTTTAGTTGAATTTGTAATATTTTTTATTAATCGGTTTTAAAATCAAAACCGAACCAATAAAAACCGAAACTGGGATTTTAAAATCGAAATCGATGATTCGGTTGCAGTTCCGGTTATTGATTTTTAAAACCAAGGACATACGGTTTCAGTTCCGATTTTACTCGAAAACGGAACCGAATCGGGGTTTGCTCCTCCCTACAAGATACACATCACTTTGCAAAGAGGGACAAGTTTGTAAAACAGAACTGATATGAGCCATCAGATTTGAAGAATTATAATTGTGTGGATAAGGATTTAATCGAGTTTCTAGAAAGAAAGTGAAATGCTGCCTCCTTGATTAAGATTCGCATTTTATCAAATAATAACCTGGGGTAAGATGAAGAGATTTTGGATATGTATGGCAGTCTAGAATACTTAATTGTGGTTATATCAGCCTTTTTTTTAGAAAAGGTAATATCAGAGTTTTGTACTAGAATCTATTGAAGGGTGTGTTTGTTGGAAAACAACTTTTGTGTTTCTCTCTAGAAAACAACTCTTGTGTTTCTCTCTTTTATTTCTCTTGGTATATTTTACAAATGCAATGAATTAACCTATTTATAAGCCTCATCCTAGTACCTTGACATCATTGCTTACATAACTTATATTTATTTCAAGCCTACAATCTATGACTTCACCAACCAAGCCTACAATTGTTGAACATTAATATGCATGTGTTGCTTTGATTCTTAGCCTCCATTCTAGAAGAATTTGAATTCTAACACTCCCCCTCAAACTCGACTTTCCATTCCGAGTGATTTTCGAAACTCGTAAACCTTTGTTGCAGATAAACTCTTCGTAAATATATCTGCAACCAGATCTTCGGTCCTGACTGCCTTCATGTCAATATCTCCTTTAAGTACTTTTTCTCGTAAGAAATGATAATGTACTTCGACATGTTTGGTCCGAGCATGAAAGACCGGATTCTCAGCCAAACGGACTGCTGATATATTGTCACAATGTAATAGAACTCCATCTTCTATTGGTTGGTTCAAGTCCTTCAAGAGTTGAGTCAACCATGCACACTCTTGTGCTGCCATCACTCCTGTTCTATATTCTGCTTCTATGGTTGAGAGAGAAACAGTAGGTTGTCTCTTACTACACCATGATATAGTTCCTGATCCAAGATTAAATACATATCTTGTAGTTGATCTCCTGGTGTCATGGTCTCCTGCATAATCAGCATCACAGTAGCCGCTGACCTTGCTTTGTACTCCATTCTTGTAGAAGAGTCCCCAATCAATTGTACCTTTAACATATCTCAAGATTCGTTTAACTGCTTCAAGTTGTGTCTTCCTTGGTTTCTGCATGAACCTGCTAACAACACCTACTGTGAAAGCTATGTCTGGTCTAGAAAGAGTTAGATAGATAAGACTACCTACTATTTGCCTATACATTTTTGTATCCTTCAAGTCCTTTCCATCGTAGGCACACAACTTTAATTTTGGCTCCATTGGGGTAGAGATCGGCTTGCACTCAGCTAGCCCATACTTTTGAATGATATCTCTTGCATATTTTTGTTGACCAAGAAATATACCAGTTTCTGTTCTTTCAACTTCCAATCCTAGGAAGTGCTTCAACTCACCAAGCTCCTTCATTTGAAATCGAACTGATAAGTTTTTCTTTGTTCGTTGAATCTCATCTTCGTCATCTCTGGTGATGATTAGATCATCTACATATACAAGGACAATTGATAATTTTCCCCTTGAGATTTCACGAACAAGCTCGAATTTGTTGGGGCAACATGATAACCACTTTGTACTAGGAACTCAGCAATCTTCCCGTACCATGCTCTCGGTGCCTGCTTCAAGCCATATAATGCCTTCTTCAACTTGCACACGAATTGTGGCTTTTCATGATTCACAAATCCTTGGGGTTGATCAATATAAATGTCACGATCAAGTTCTCCATGTAGAAAAGCATTCTTCACATCCATCTGCCATAATTTCCATGACTTACTTGCGGCTAAGGCTAGTAAGACACGAACTATAGTAATCTTTGCCACTGGACTGAATGTCTTGTCATAATCTATGCCATATTCCTGATCAAACCCGCGAACAACTAATCGAGCCTTGTATAGCTCGATCGTACCATCTGGGCGAATCTTTAACTTGTAAACCCATTTACAGGATATGGGTTTAACAGCTTCAGGTTTTGGCACTAAATTCCATGTTTGATTTTGTTTAAGTGCCAAAATCTCTTCTTCCATGGCTTTTCTCCACTCTGGACTCTTTGATGCTTCATCAAAGTTAGTTGGCTCTTTGACCTCAGCATAGGCCGCATCTATATACTTTGGATTTGGCCGTCTATCTCTGCTAGACCTTCGCACTTGAGGTTGTGAAGGCTCTTGTTGTTGCTCTTCCGGTTGATTAGTCTGTACTTTATCTGGTGTTTCATGAACACCTGTTCTCTAAGGACTTCTTGACTTGGATCGTACCTCCAATTGATCCGTCGGGGATTGTGGTTCCTCTGTATCACCATTGTTTTGAGATGAATCTAACTGTAACTTGATTTGTAGCTTCTCTTGCAGCTCCTGTGTATCTGGCAATGCTACCTTGTTTGTGTACCATGAAGATGCCTCATCAAATACAACATTTCGTGAGACATATATCTTGTTTGTATTGGGATCACAACATCTCCAACCTTTCTTCTGTTTGTCGTATCCCACAAAATTGCAGCGGATAGCTTTCTTATCAAACTTACTACGGTCTTCATCTGCAATAAACACATAACATACACAACCAAATACCCGGAAATAATTGATTGTTGGTTTTAGGTTATACACCTTCTGAAATGGTTAAACAAATTCCAACCTTGGTTGAGGTAGCCTGTTAGTAATATAGACAACCGTCTTCATGCATTTTGCCCAAAATCTTGTATCAACATTCTTGGCATGTAGAAGACTTCTACACGTCTCTGCTAGATGGCGGTTCTTCCTCTCCGCTACTCCTTTCTGTTGTGGAGTTTTTGCATAAGTGAGTTGTCTCCGGATGTTGAACTTCTTGAGGTAGTTGTTGAACTCATTTGAAGTGTATTCTCCTCCATTATCAGTGCGAAGGCACTTGATTTTTCTTCCGAGCTCGCGTTCTATCGTTTCCTTGAATTCCCTGAATTTTTCAAAAACCTCATCTTTATGTTTTAAGAAGTATACCCACACATACCTCGAAAAATCATCAATGAAGGTTAACAAATATTGATAACCACGAGTTGATGGTTGTTTGATTTTTCCAAGAACATCTGAGTGCACCAGCTCCAACGGCTCCTTTGCTCTAAACTTTGACTCCTTGTACGGCAATTGTTGCGCCTTACCATATTGACATCCAGCACATACAGTATCATGGCGGATCTCAATTTGTGGGAGTCCCTTCAACATTGACTTTTGCATCATAATCTTCAATTTGCGGTAGTTGACATGCCCGAGTCGTGCATGCCACAAGTCGCCTGTGTCACTCTTTCTAGCCTTATCTACATAGGCCTCTTCAGCTGACATCACATAGATAGCCTTCATTTTTGGTCCTTCTATGAAAGGTTTACCTATGACTTTTAATTATTTATACACCTTCACATCATCTGGGCCGAATAGTACATAGTTACCTGAAGTTGTTAGTTGGGGTATTGATAATAGGTTTTTCTTCATCCCTGGGACATGATAAAAATTTTGTAGTTGTATTTCTTCATGTTTGTACTTTTGTGATAGCTGCGTCTTGCCAACATGGGATATTGGCAAATGTGTGTTATCTGCTGTTACGATAACACGATCTCCTATGTACTTTGTTATGCTCGACAATTTTGACTCATCTCCGGTCATATGATTGGAATAGCCTGAATCAACGATCCAATCATTCTTGTAGTCGACTGACTGCTCACATACAGCAGTAAGTGCATGTTCTTTTGTTGGGCCTTTCCCTCGTGCATCAACAATGTCTTTCTCTTTCACAAAGAAAGAAGTGTCGAAGTTCCAATCTTTTTCTCCAGCGTCTTCATTTTTAGAAGATGTTGCGACATTTCCTTCAATTTTCTTGGACCAACAATTTCTTGCGTAATGTCCCTTCTTGCCACAATTAAAACATTCCTCACTTTGACGATCCTTTTGTTGCCACCAGTTCTGACCACCCTGATTATTTTGAGTTCCTCGAGCTCCCCCTGATTGGAAACCTCTATATTGGTTTCCTCGAACATCTCTTTCTTGACTATTGAATCTCCCGGCACCACGTCCTTGTCCTCGACCTCTACCACGACCATGACCGCGTCCTCGGCCATCTCTCCTGTTGGTGAAAAGAGCCGTCTCTTCACGAATGGTTGGTTGACTAGACATGGGTTTTTCTAGATCCTCTTCGTTAATTAGCAAATTCTCCAGATCTGCTAAAGTTGGCTCGGTGGCCCAGCCCCGAGTTGCCGTGATAATACTCTTGTACTCCGGCTTTAGTCCATGGATGATAATTCTTTTCATCCTGGTTGGTGTAATACCATTTTCTGGATCTAGTTTGGAAATCTCGTCACAGAGAGATTTTACCTTTGAGAAATATTGACTCACGGTCATATTTTGCTGGGAGATGGACAAAAGCTCATTTTCGAGCCTTTGTAATTTTGCGTCATTCTTCTTAGCGAAAACTCCTGTTAATATGTCCCACGCTTCTTTCGGCGTTTGGGAATCTTTGATTCGCTGTAGAAATTCATCCTCCACAACTACGGTTAAAGAAAACATGGCTTTGCCTGCCTTAACCTTCCATTTCTTTAAGATCTCAGGGTCAGCTACTGGTCTTTGAGGTGTAGCCTCTGGTCGTACCGGTGTTGAGGTTGAATCGTCAGAACTTGTGACTATACTTCTGGCCTCCCTTGGTGGTGTTGTATCACTGCCATTTACAACATCCCATAAATCTTGTCCAAGCAAATAAAACTTTATACGGGTACTCCATGACCCATAATTATTGTTGTTGAGTTTCTGAATAGAGTTTGTAAAATCTCCCATGATTTTTACAGTGAACAGTACTTCGTCTTCTACTGTGTGAACAGTGTCGTCTGTATGAACAGTATCGTCTGTATGAACAGTGTCGTCTATGTGAATAGTGTCATCTGTATGAACAGTGTCGTATGAACAGTTCCGTATAAACAGTACCGTATGTATGAACAGTACTTCATCTTCTCCGGCATGAACAGTACTTCGTCTTCTACGGCGTGAACAGTGCCACCGGAATAGTAACTTGCCGGAAAATTTGCAGAATTTTCAGAATTTAAGAACCAAGCTCTGATACCAAATGTTAGAAAACAACTCTTGTGTTTCTCTTTAGAAAACAACTCTTGTGTTTCTCTCTTTTATTTCTCTTGGTATATTTTACAAATGCAATGAATTAACCTATTTATAAGCCTCATCCTAGTACCTTGACATCATTGCTTACATAACTTATTTTTATTTCAAGCCTACAATCTATGACTTCACCAACCAAGCCTACAATTGTTGAACATTAATATGCATGTGTTGCTTTGATTCTTAGCCTCCATTCTAGAAGAGTTTGAATTCTAACAGTGTTCTGCTAGTGGTGCCGTGGTAGTATTCCGGATATTGTATTACATGCATATATAAGAGGCAGCACATATTTGTTAACTAAAAATACATTGATGTGGTGCTCCCGAGTTTTTAAGAAAAAATCGACGAGAATAGAAGAAAAATAAGGTAAAAGAAAAGAAATGATTAAAAATTAGATCAGAAATCTCTTGCATGCTTTTGAGTTCTACTTAGAAAGAACAGAAAATATTGAAAAAAAGATAGGAAGGGAAATATGAAAAAAATTATGTGAGAGGATCATTTACAATCATCCCATTTTATTTACAATCATCCCAAAAATGGGGAGAAAATTTTCTACTATTCTCTCTAGGGGGAATTTGGAAGCACGATTACTAAAAAAAATTTGAAAATTTCTTTTCTCTTCATTTTGGGACTCGGGAGCATAGAATGGGCATAGGATCTTTGAGTTGAGTTTTATAGCAAAGGAACGTCTTTGAGTTGAGTTATCTCCGAATTCGGAATATTTCCGGTCCCTTTATTATTTTTGAATAAGAATTATTTTTGCTCTCTAGATCTCGATCAAATTGGGAAAAAAAAAGTTGGAATGCAACAATCTCTAAATTCTGTCCAAAAAAATCCTTAATCCAGAATATTATATTTTGTACTATTGGGTGTAGTTTGGAAGTCTCGGTGACCGGCTAATATTTTAGAAATGGTAAAAAAATTTAATATTTTGTCAATGTAGTACAACTAAAGTTTTTTTTCTTTTTCAACAAGCACTACCGTAAAAGTTAAAAACTCTTATACCCCTTTAACAAACATTTCATATTGGTTTCCTTTTTTTAGAACTCTGTACCAAACTTAGTTTAGAAGACGAAGAAGAGGATATTGTTGACGAGTGAGGATCCTCTGTCCCCTTCTTCATGCCCCTTTCCGTGTCTCCTGTGCAAAAAGGGTGCCCCTGGCGGGACTCATTTTAATAAAAATGGAAATAAAAATATTTTTTCTTAAAATGGGCCCCGCCAGGGGCACCTTTTAATACAGGGGACACAGAAGGGGGTATGTAGAAGGAGACAGAGGATTCGGGCTCATTGTTTACCTAGGAAAGCTTGACTCAAAATAAATATTGATGACAGAGTTATTTTACTTTTAGTAGGGAAAATTCCAACAGAGCGATCATCAACAAAGAAGCTTTCAATAGAACAATGTTGTTGGCATGGTCTCTTGTGGATAAAGTTGTGATCCGGGCAATTAATTCAAATCTTTATCTCTTTCAATTCTTCCACTAGAGGGATAAGGAAAAGATATTGGATAGGAGACCTTGGTGCATTGATAACATTCTACTAATTTTGAACGAAATTGCAGGTGACTTACAACCAAATGAGGTAAATCTGACACTCTCTCCATTTTGGGTGCATAAATGATCTTCCTTTTAATTATCGATCAGATACGGATGTTGAAACTATTGTTGAAAATATTGGTAAGGTAATTGCTATTGATCCAGATGAACTGGGACTCGATAAAAGTAGAAAAGTTAAATTATATATTATTGGATGTTAAGAAACCTCTATGGGCTATTGCAACGCCAAAAAAGTGTCATATTAGACCATTAATGTGTTACAGTAGAGGTTTTTGCAACGTTTTTGCCAAAATTCAGCGTTGCATCTACTGCCGTTGCAATAGACCCCTATAGCAACGTTTTATGTACATATTGCAACATTTTTCGAGTATTGCAATACCCCATTTAGTGCAACACTTTTGTCGTGTTTTGCGACACTTTTATGATGTTGCAATAGACTATTGCAACACCATTTTGTAACATATTTTAGTTAAAAGTGTTGTAAAGTCAAGTTATTGCAACATTTTCATGTAACATTTTCTCCTCTATTGTAATGCTTTTGATTTTTTTAGCAACATTTATATGCAACACTTTGTATTAATCCAATTTGCAATATCCTATTTGAAATGTCAATAAATCAACACAAAAGCATATTAGAAATCACATTTCCAATTTCCCAGGTAGAAAATCCAACAGAATATATGTCAATAAAGCCCAAACAAAATCGTCTTATACCGTAAGTTCATCTTACATCTAGTACACAAATCCAAAGTCGAAACACATAGTCCACTTACACACCATAGATCTAAATAAAACTTAGTCCTTCCCTATTAAAGTACCAAGCTATTTTCCATGATGCTATTGTTGTAGCTTTCAATAGATGAATCTCTGAACCTTTGCAGCGCATGTCTAGCTCATTCCAATGGTAAACACCCTATTGGAGAAACCCCTGTTATTGACATTTTTCGAGCTCCAAGTCCATACACTTGTTTAAAAAATTCCTCTGCGATCTTCAGAAGAAAATCTTTGTACTTGTCAACATTATACTCTAATCTTCTCGTAACAAGTGTGTAATAATTTTTGAGGAAATCGTTCGTTCCTAAACTAAATAAGTAAAGAGCTTCTTGTACATTCTTATCGCCTTTTTCCTCGCCCAAATAGCCTTTTAGTGTGGTCTGGTATTGCTTGAAATAGTCCAACTCTTTCCACAGAGGTATTCCTGACTGCAAAACATAAAAAGATGATAAAATTAGCTAAAACAAATACGATTCACATGTTTGTCACAAGTCCTGATTCCCCTTAATTACTTAATTAAAAACAGAATATTATAATACATATTCAGCAACAAGATGATTATAAAACAATCAATATTATAAGCAGTCATCAAATGTATAATAACGAGCAACAGGAAGATTTTTATAATACATAGTATATTTGTACAATAGTTAACCTTGGCAAAGAGGTGACAATTAGCCAACTTTAAACCACGATTTGTCAAAAACATATATGATCTCATTAGCCACAAACTTTTTGTGTTTTTCAGTTCTTAACACTAGTAGTTACTTTTACGGTAAAGCAGGTTTATCAAAGAATCAAGAAATTTTATCAAATCTATACAAGTCTCCTTATTAACAAAATTGTCTAGAATTATAAAGGTCAATATGAAATTCATGATATGGACCGATTTGGCTCTGGAACTGTAAACTAACAATCGTAATTATTATATATTGTCAATATATAACTACAAATTACAAAGAGCATGGGATGTACTAGCATGGGGAGGGGTAAATATTGACACATTTAACTACAAATTACAAAGAGCATGGGATGTACTAGCATGGGGAGGGGTAAATATTGACACATTTAAGTTGTGCCTCAAAACACACGCATATACACATAAAGTTACCCTGGATAGTAAGGTGTAGGAATAAGGAAAGCTTCTCCAGGTTCAGCTAGGCAGAACATGAGAGTCTCATTTGTAGCAGTTGCACCAGCAGTAAGAACAAGCTTGTTTGGATCAAATCTTACCGTGTTTCCTCTAATTTCTCCCATTAACTCTGCCAGTACCTGGTTTAATTATATCAATAGAAATACTAGTTAACTGGCAGAAACTTTAACAGATATGATCACTTTGATTAGCATATCCATATATATAAAGTTTACACATATTATGGGAATCACAACAGCTCGTGGCATGTACATTTCCATAGCTACATATATATGTACGCACTTTCTTAAAAGCTGGAAAGCCGTGATAGTCTTGAAAGAGAGCCAATTCCCTAAATACGGAGGACGATAATGATGACGAAGATCCACCTCTAGGAAAGTGATCAGTAAGATTGTCAACATATAATGACAGTGATCAGTAAGATTGGTACAGGTCATGGGATTTACTAGCTTTCCTACAAGACAATGGTGCATTTGCTTGTCAGAAGATCAAAACATCCAATTTCTAGAAGTACTAACGGCTAGTTCGGATTACTCATCAAGAGGAAGTATGAAGACAAGGTAACCTATTTGTCTTTCCACATGACTCATGAGATCACAATGGAAAGGTAAATATTTATCATAGAGCCACAAAAATTTAGGCCACTTGAATAGGTGTGATGTGTATACTTTATGAAACAAACAATTTAGGGAACTTTCAAAACTGGAAGACCATTTAATAAACTCGGTATGCCTTCAGTTGATATAGCACCTGAATCATAAACCACGGGAAACACAATTTTCCACTCGTAATGAAGCAGCAACTTACTAGAGTAATATCAATAGTCAAAAGTATAAGAAAACCAAAGAATTTTTCCAGACCAATTTATGTGGCTGTTCCTAAGTGTAGTGGACGGGGCCGATTCTCTGAAGCAACAGTGACATTTCTAAACGTGACTTCATGTCATGTAAAAAAAGTGTAAGACAGAACAAGTGTAAATTCAGAAACTATACAAAATTGCTAGCTCCTAAAGTACCTGGTCAAAACAAAGTCCCACGTCTCTGCTATAGAAATCTGCATATTTAATCATGAACACACCACAGTCATACCTGTTTCAAAGAGATGCACAATTGTATTACATTCAGAAGCATTAATCTCAAATCAGTACAAATAAATAGTAAAAAACTTATTGCATACAGGAAAGAAAAGGAAGCCATAAGCAATAAGCACTACCGTATAAATAATTCAGGAAGCTATAAATGATTGGATCATTGTCATTATGCAAACTGATATTTTCAGTATTCTGAACCTCATTTTTCTATGTGTTGAACATTAATGGTTCTACTGGTTCCAACTTGATCCAAACCCATCTAATTAAATATGTTAACCTTATTTGTGAGTTAGCAAATCAGGGCTCTAAAATAATTTTTTTAATTATTATCTTTAATCAAGTCAAATTTAAGGAATAGTTAAGAAAACTAGAGATAAGTAATTAAACAAGACCTCAGCTACTGTTAGTGTTAAAAAAATTAACAAGACCCATATTTCTTGTGTATGCTCACAATAAGATTTAAATCACCATCTTTTGTCCTGTTTTTTTTCAAGTTATCTTGCAACTCCTCTCTATTCTTCAATAACCAGATTACTGAATCTGCCAAATATGATGCTTAACAAATGATAGATGAGGAAGCTTTGCAGTAACAACCATGCTAGATTAGCTAAACCTAAAGTCTACCAGAACTAATTTAAACATGTGTAAGTAGACAAAAATATTTAAAAGGCAGTGAGGAATCCACAACATACCAAAACTTCCATTACTTGTCGATCTCCTCCTTTAAATGAATCAAGATGCTGTAACTTCTCATCTTTCTTGTTGATAAGCACCAATGATAAGAAACATTGTCAGCATCCAGAATAAATGTTAGGATAACAATTAATATTGTCTCAATGATACTCTATTACATCATCTCAAAGATTCATACCAAATCCATACATAGATATTTTTCCAATAAAATTGTCACATAGTACATAAATATTGTTAACAAAAGAATACAATGCATCAAAAAAAAACAAGGACACACCATTACAAAATTAATAAGCTATTGCCATACTTAAAAATTCACCACATTACACACATTATTATAGACAAGAACGGAGTGAACAAAAATAAAAATAAAAATTACAGAGAATTAAAATTACAAAGACAATGTAACACCCCCAGATCCGGGGTCAGGGATCTGGTGGTTACGGTCTTACATCCATTCATAATACTTGACTTGAGTCCAAAATAAATAAATCACATGCTGTGACCCCACAATAATTACCACTCACACACACAACAGTTATAGTCCCAGAGATGAAATTGAAATAAGTCTTACATTAAAGGGTTACGAATAAAAGTTATTACAATCCCAAAAGGATAACATCATAGGTTTAAAAGTTTTGCCGTTAATTACATTAATTATACATATAGTTAAACAGGAAACAAAAGCTATCTAACTATGCTACCTCAGCAATGGCGGCTAGCATCTCAGCGGGTAGTCCGGTGGGTCGGGTAACCTGCTTGCGCCGAGTACGCCTGACGCGAGCCATCTGTCCTAGCTGTTGTTGTGACATAATGTGAACAAAGCAAGGGTGAGCGAAAGCCCACCAACAATAATATATATAACTGAACGATAATATAAAACAGTTCAAAATTATCTTTCAAACCATATGCCATGCATTTACGGAAATGATGCCAGTATAATATGAACGATGAAGTTACAAGGTAACTTAAAGTATTTGTTTATAGAAATATCTGCTACATCAAAAGTAAGCGAGATATTCTCATTGTTATTAAGAAGATGAACTTGCATGAAAAGGTTGCAAATCCAGTTATGAACACTTTTCCAGCTCTGCCAGCAGTAATCATGTTGCAGGAAATAAATAAGTTTGGATGATGAACCAATGATGGAGTATTCACCGCGCCCGCTGTTCCAATCTTGATGATCAGTCGAGATCGTACAGCTCAATTTAGATTTACTACCGGTAGAAGGAAGAACTGACGGCTTTACTTGTCTACCGCCTTACTAGCTCTCCCCGGCCAACGGTTGGGCCAAAGGGGATGGACCGGCGCTACTCGGCCTCTTACACGACTCCTAGTTCAAATAGAATTCATGATTCTGAATGTAACGTTCGTCCCCCTTTCCCCAAGTGTAATACTTGTTGATAAGACTCTACAAGGTAGTCGTATCTAGTTGGAAAGGAAAATTCACCAATAACTTCCAAGCTGTGGCTTGGTATCGAATATCAACTTGTTCCAACAATCTTACCCCTCGAAAGATGAGAAGGTAAACAACGACTTAATAAGTCAACAGCACCTGAGTTGCGAGTGAAGAGAATACTTTATGACCGGGAAGTCGACAAGATAAATAACATTTTCCAAGTAAGGTTCCCTTATTATTCGGGAGATAGACTCAAAGAAGAATGATGTCTGAGAACCTTTCTTGATATAAGATTAATAATAATATGACTCCGAAATATTTTACGTAATAATCGAAGAAGATGAACCTTATTGAGATTATTCTAAGTATGGAATAAATATTCAGAGAATATTTATTGAGTTAAAAATATTTAAAGAATATTTAGGAATATGAAAGAATATCATTAATCAGAGTATTTCTCCAAATAATCCTTGAAGAAACATCAAGAGAATATTTATTGAATAAATAAATATTTAAATGAATATTCAAAATAATATTCATTAATTAATAAGGAATTTAAATGAATATTCAAAAAGTAATATTCATTTAATGAATAATATTCTAAATGAATATCAAGTAATATTCATTTAGTAATCCAAGCTTTAAAGGAATATTCGAGATAATATTCCATAAATAAATCAAGCTTCAGATGAATATTAAAATAATATTCATCAAGTAATTAATATCTTAAATGAATATTCAAAAGTAATATTCATTTAATAAAATAATATTCTAAATGGATATTCAAATAATATTCATTTAGTAGTCCAATCTTTAGAAGAATATTCGGAATAATAATCGATAATCTATTCGACTTTGAATGAATATTGAAAAATATTATTCGTCGAATGGTTACGTTCAAATAATTATTTGAAGTAAGGATCGTTAAATAAATAATCTCGAACGAATATTCAAATAATATTCGTCGCCCAAATAATGGAAAATATTTACTTAAATATTTTCCTCCGAGGTAATCTCGATATATCAAGAAATATTGACTCTCGGTCTATATTTGACGAATAAGATGTATACGCCCTTCTATGAGGGTCTTACAATAACCGGCTTATAATTGATACGTTAGTTATCTAATTTATAAGCCAATAAACAATCAGGGAACAATCATAACGATATAACTTGAAAGTAGGCATGCATGCTATGGCATATGTATAACAGAAAACATATATATATATATATTCAATCACAACAACAGCCTAAAAGAAGGGAATTGAAACTTGCCTGGTAGTCGAGTACGGTAAGGGGTAGTGGTAGCGGGTCCCGGTTCAGCTTGGTGATCTATAAATAGCCAAGGCATTCGGGATTAATCACTTAACATATTAAAAGTTAAGTTATACTTAATTCGAAACACGTTCTCGAGTTATCTCGTTATACCCCTTTTAGTGGATTCCTTTTTATCACTGATCCGACCCGACATTCGTTCGTTAATACGACATGTCACTGTACTTATACTTGGGACATACTTAAGTCATATGAGTTCTAAGGTCGATCGTTACGAACCAATACTATACTCCGAGTTTTATCGCCCGTTTTCTAAGTGTTTTACCGAAGTTATAAAAGAGTCGTCTTTTAGGGGTTCGTTCGCGTTTAACCTCGACTCGAACATTTTTAATAAATCGAAAAATGATTCTTTTGACATACGGTTTTCTTTCACACCTTCCTTTTTACCTCTAGTATTTGTTTACCAAGATTTGCCATGACGTTACATAGTTTACGAGGGTTCAATTTCAGTTACGAACTTTCGTTTACGGATTCGAACTACTTTTAGTAATTTGTTCATAATTCCTAAACCGTAAATCGAAATGCTTCGATTCTTTCGCCAAAGTGATCTATGTTCAAAAATCTATCAGTAGGGTTCATTAACTTGCCAAGAACAGAGAGTTATGGCTACTGACCAGTTCGGTTTCTTAGTGTTAATGAAAATTGGGCATTACGACGGCTACGAATCGAACGTTCTAAAATTCATTACGCAACAACCAAGCCACACCGGGCATCTAATCAATTACTACAGTTAATAATCATCTCTTAAAATCTCAAGAATATCATGCTTCATCAATATATCATCATAAAGCTAATCTAACCACAAAATCATGTTAACATGGTGGTAAAATACTACTAATATCACTTAATCCAAAATCACCATGAATCATGCATAAACTCAAAGTAAAGCTTAGGGTTTGAAATGAGTTATACCTTCCTTAGAGAGTAGTATAACCTTCCTAAGCCTTGATCTATCCTTGGATGGTCCTAAATTAGCTAAATCCACCATGAAAAACAAGAAAAACAAGATTAGTTCATAAATTCACTATTCACCCTCCTCTTTGATGAATTATTTGAAAATGGAAACAAGAGAGTTTGGCTTTGAAATTTTTAGGAGATAACTTTTAGGAAATGTAAGACTCACCATAATTTTTACAAGATCAAAAGATGGTGGGAAGATGGATTTTGTGTTTGGAATTTTGAGAGAAGTCGAATGGGGTGTTAAGCTAGGGGGAGAGAGTTTTGCTTGGTTTCTTTTGATTTAATCTCATCCACTCTCATCTATTATCAAGATAATATCTTGTATAAAGTCACTTTATTAAAGTGATGAGGTGTTGGATGATGAAATGGCAAGACAATTGTTGGTTTTATGGTGGTTTAGAGCTTAACTAGGTAGTTACTTTGCTAAGTACTTAGTTCTTCCTCTAAGGTGCTAGTTCCTTGATTCTAGTTTAGTTACTAGATATTTTATACTAGTAGCTTGCACAAGACTCTTGCTTCCTCTACTTGTTTCTGTGTCCGGTTATTGCCCATTTCGATTGATCGTTCGTAGGAATATTTCACGGATTTCTAGTTAGGGTTTACCGGGAATCCTTTTTAATATTAATACTTTCATTCTCCATCTTTCATTCTAAATTTCCAATTTATATTCCTTAAATCCATTCGTTAAATAATTAAGGCTATCAGTGTCCAGGGAACTCTCGGAGAAAATAAAAGTGCGGTTTTTCAGAATCCGACAGCTTTTACATACACTTATTTCCCCCCTGGATCACTAATACGAACTCGGAAATCCGTTCCGAATGCTTCTATATAGTGTCGTCTCATATTATTATATACTCCCACCAAAACACTATTCATTCTGTATTCTTTACTTGTTCTCTTAGGGTTGTATAATTGTCTGTATTCTCTTTCGATCGTTCCTTAACCTTTTTACGGAACTACTGGATTAATCGTTATCGATCTGGATGACATGAGAGTATTCTCTTGCTTGAAGTTGCCATATCTTATTCCCTTAGAAGATAGATTATTCTTACCTATGTTGTCACCCTTTAGCATTCTTCAAGACATAAACATAATAAAGTCGAATTCCATTCATTCTTTCCAAATATCAATTATTACATTGTAGCCATAACCACTATTCGTTCTTACATCATTAAATACATAAAAGTTTTAATTCCACCCAAAATCTGGGTTCTTACAGACAAGAACAGAGTATCTTTTCACTCTAGTTTGAATTAAAAATTACTACAAACATAAATATGAGCATATAAAATTAGCAAAGGATGCAAAATATACACAATTCCGCTAATTTAACACAAAATTCCTGTAAAATTAACACCAAATTCCAACAAATTTAACACAAAAATCTTCATAATTAAACCAAAAATCCTATAATCGAACAAAAATTATGAACACATGTAATCTAAAAGTTTTCAGATGCATACCTATATATACTTGTATAATGCAGTATACTCGAAAAAGAAGGGTACTTTACCTCTAATTGAAGCTTTAAATGAATTTTCACTCTAATCTTTGCTACAATCAATTTTGGGCGTTTAGGGTTTGCTCTAATCAATTTAGGGATTTGAGATAGTTATGAGAGATGATCGAGAGATATGGTCGATAAAGACAAGTGAGATGAGAGATGTGTATTTGAGAGAGAGAGAGAGAGAGAGAGAGAGAGGAAGGAAGGCAGAGAGTGGTGAGGTGGAGAGAGAGGAACGGTAGAGAGAGTGGTGAGTCGAGAGAGATAGTGGTGAGATGAGAGAGATAGTGGTGGAGAGAGACAGTGGTGAGATGTGGTTTTAGGGATTGTTTTTTTGTTTTAATTGTGTAAGAAATATTTTGATCCCCTCTCATATCCCGCCCAGCAAAAGAATCAAGTTCCCGCCTATAATTTTGGGCAAAGTGTATCGTCTATTGTAACACTTAGTTAAAGTATTGCAATTGTTCTAAAATTTCAAAATAGTTCTTTTGCTTGCAACACTTTTCGTATGTATTGCCACATTTTTTAAAATATTGCAATAGACTACCAAGTTTTGTATCTATTGTAACACTTTATGTAACACAAATATATATTGGGCTTGCAATAGCCCATATATGGTGTAGTGTCTACGCCGCTTTAAGAACATTAAAACAAAAATTGGGAATGTTGTACGTATTGCTTTTAAATATGAATGACTCTCCTTCTGTTGAAATAATATTATACGGAAAGTTAGTGCATGTAAAAGGAGATAACAGTACATTAGTTTACATTGAATACAATACAGCAACAAAGTCGTAGTTGGCAAGTAGTTGGCAGCAGCTATAGTTGAATACAATACAGCAACAAAGTCATAGTTAGCAGCTACTAGTTGGCAGCAGCAATGAAAGAGTTGTTAGTCATAGTAATATGCATATCCTGGAAGCCTATAAATAAGGTTTGAATATTGTATTTTAGAGACACAGAAAAGTAATAAACTTGTATATGTTAAGATCAATATACTCTCCAAAGTTTATCATGGTATTAGAGCCGGAAAACTCCTAAACAGTTCTCTTATGCAATGGCTGATGCTTCTGACATACAAAAGGAATCCAGCGCAAGCGGACACAAACAAGACGACTCCAGTAGATTGAAGCTAGACATGAATTATCATCTTGGATCAAGTGATGGTCCAGGGAATATAATAACACCGATTCAACTTCGTGGCGACAACTATGATGAATGGGCGAGGGCTGTGCGTACCTCGTTAAAAGCAAAGAGAAAATTCGGCTTCGTGGAAGGATCAATCCAGAAGCTAACATCAGATGAGAAAATAGAGGATTGGATTGTTGTGCATTCGATGTTAATGTCCTGGATCACTAACACTCTTGACCCATCAGTTAGAACAACTCTCGGAGAATATGACGATGCAGAAATTTTATGGAACAGCCTCAAGAACAGATTTTGCGTGGTGAATGGTACCCGCATCTATCAATTGAAATCCTCCCTCGGAGAATGTAAACAAGGAAGTAATGAATCGGTGGCTGTTTACTTTGGTAGATTATCAAAAATCTGGGATGAGCTTGTTACTTATGCGAAGGTACCAGCCTGCAAGTGTGGAAAATGCACATGTTCCATTACGAAGCAGGTGGAGGAATAAAGGGCAGAAGATTATCTACATCATTTTTTGATTGGTCTTTATGGCACATACTCTTCTATTCGAGCAAATCTACTTGCTCAAGACCCCTTACCATCTCTTGACCAAGCCTATCAACAAGTTATTCAACAGGAACGTCTGCAAGGAGCAGATCAATCCACACATAAAGACGAATGTGGCAATATAATGACTTTTAAAGTCCAGCACGGCGTCTGAAATAAATCTAAATCTCTGGACAATAGTGACAAATTCTGCACTCATTGCAACAGGGAAGGTCATGAGGAATCTTCTTGTTTTCAGTTACACGGCTTTCCTGAATAGTGGGGGGATCGCCCTCGTGGTGGAAGGCCTCCAGCTCGTGGAAATGTAACTGCTAGAAGAATTGTTGGTCGTGGCGGCTCATATGGTGGTAGAGGCAGAGGAAACACACCACCAGTTGTGCGTACAAATAAAGTTGGAGTTACCGTTTCTTCTTCTTCTGCAAAACTGAATGAGCGGGCCGACGTGGCAGCGGTTTCTACGGCTCAATTACAACAACTTCTAGAGTTCTTAAACACCTCTAAGACCAAAGATAATTTGCACGGTAAGAATGATGGTTTAAGTTGGATCATTGATACTGGAGCATCTAACCATGTAACATATGATTTGTCTTTGTTGATAAATGTGAAAACCATTCAGCGATGTTTGGTTGGCTTTCCAGATGGAAAAACAGCAGAGGCAAACAAAGAAGGAACTGTTATACTACCAGGGGGTCTCAGAATTTACAAAGTTCTTTATGTGCCTCAATTAACTTGCAATTTACTTTCTGTGACACAATTAAGTGATGAAAAAAATTATGTAATCCATTCACTAACAATATGTGCGTTATACAGGACCATTTGATGAGGAAAGTGATTGGAGTGGGTGAACGCAAAGATGGACTTTATATTTTCTGTGGTGTTCCATATGTGAAGGTGCTAGCATTGGATGGATTTTCTTCATTTCAGCTATGGCATAAGCGAATGGGACATCTGTCAGAAAAAGTATTAAAGATGCTTCCAGTTGTAAGTTATTTTACTGATGAAAATGAACATGCATGTGATATTTGTATGCGTGCAAAACAACCCAGAAGTACTTATCCTATTAGTATGAATCAAGAGAGTCGAATATTTGAACTTGTTCATTTAGATTTATGGGGGCCTTATAAGACTCGTTCATCTTGTGGTGCCATCTATTTTTTAACCATAGTAGATGATTTTTCAAGAGGGGTTTGGATATATCTACTTTCCAATAAACTGAAGTTGAATCGATGTTCAGTAATTTTATCATGATGGTCGGTCGACAATTTGAACAAGAAGTAAAAATAGTAAGAAGCGATAACGGAACTGAATTTAAATTTTTACACGATTATTGTTTCTACAAGGGTATGATTTATGAGACTTCTTGTGTTAGGACTCCACAACAAAATGGGAGAGTTGAACGAAAACACCAACATATTTTAAATGTAGCTAGGGCGCTGAAATTTCAAGGGAATTTGCCAGTAAAATTTTGGGGAGAATGTGTCCTGGCAGCATGTTATTTAATTAATAGAACTCCTTCCGTCTTACCCAAAAATAAATCCCCCTATGAAATATTATTTGAAAAATTTCCGTCTTATGATTATATTCATGTTTTTGGGTGTCTTTGTTATGCCTATAATCAACGTAATAAAGGTGACAAATTCGTTAGTCGCAGTCGAAAGTGTATATTTGTAGGATACCCATATGGAAAAAAGGATGGAAATTGTACGATTTGGAGACTCACGAGTTTTTTGCGTCACGAGATGTAAAATTCTTTGAGAAAGAATTTCCTTTTGCCCAAAAAGAATTGATCCCAGCACCTGTTGTACTAACTCACGATGATGACCAATCAAGTGGGATTGGAGAAGACGTAGGGCTACTTAAAAAGGGGGAATCTGTTCTGGACAATCTTGTGACAGATAAGCAAACCACTCATGAGGAGAATGTCGTTCAAGATGTGCCAGAGAATTTTGAAATGCCAGAAGATTTTGAAAATTCTATACCGAATGTGAATTATGTTGAATCTGAACTGGGTCGAGGACATCGTCAAAAATTTTCATCATCACGATTGCGTGACTTCGTGACTCACACCATACAGAAAATAAGTCCATCCCAAAGTTCATCTACTGCACCATCTACCTCAGGTACTCCGTACCCTATAACACACTTTGTTGATTGTGAACGTTTTTCACAAAGACATAGAAAATATATTGCTTCTATAACAACAGGAAAAGTGCCAAAAAATTTCAAAGAAGCCATTAAGCATGAAGGATGGTGAAAAGCCATGACGGAAGAGATAAGTGCTCTCAAAGAACAGGGCACTTGAGTGTTAGAAAAATTACCCCCGAAAAGAAAGCACTCGGAAGCAAATGGGTATACAAGGAAAAATTTGATGAAGATGGAAATTTACAAAGATTGAAAGCGAGATTGGTTATTTTTGGTCATCATCAGATTGAAGGAATTCGTAACTGACTTTTCTTCAGTATTCCTGGGCCATTTGAGTTGTATTTGGACATCTGGACCACTTGAGAATGAAAGAGAATTCCGTTATCTTCGCGTGGACTGTAAGATCGTCCAAAACGGACTTGTAGAACTCAAGATATGACCCAAACAGTAAATCAGAAATTCTGTCAGCCGACTGCAGCGCTGACTGCGCCGTAGCGGCGCTGACTGCGCCCAAACTTTCTATCCAAGATTGTAGAAAATTTCATTGTCTTCGCGTGAGCTGTAAGATCGCTGAATTCGGACTTGTAGAACTCCAGATATGGCTAAAACAGTGAAGACTACGCAAACTACCCGGAAAATCCGAATTTTAATCAATTTAACCTCCAACTCTTAGTTCTGCAAAACTCAATGAAAACACATTAAACACACCACATACTTGAGGTCAAGTAATCTATTTAAGCCGATACTAGGCATTCCAAGTGAATATAAAATCCACTTATCACACCCCCAAACTTAAACCGATGCTTGTCCTCAAGCATAAACAAATATAACTTTATACAACTAACTAGTACCACTTCCGTAGGTGATCACGGTTGCATTTGGCATATGGAACAAGCCCTTTAAACCCCTAGGCAGCCCTAGTGGACGAGTATGGTCTCGTGAGGGCCTATAGCGAATGTACCCACAAAATCCATCTAACTAAACAATGCAATGCATGAATGCAACGAATATGAAAATGCAACGATTCCCTCAAACTAACCAAAACCAACTAGCAAGCAAATATCTCAAAGAATGCAACCAAATCCAAATAGAGCTCGACTAAGTCCCCGTATACTAACAATACATGACAGAAACATGCATGTGTGCGATGCTCCTCAGATATACTCCTAACACTAGATCAAAATCATATTATTCTTCACCAAGACAATCACAAGTTTATGAATAGAATGAAAGGTAAACACTTCATAACCTAGGAACACCTCCATCCTCATCTAAGTTAGCCAGAAATTCATGCTTTATTTGTGACAGCCCCAAATCCGGGGTCAGGAATCTAGGCCGTCACGGACCAATTTCCATTTAATAACATTCTACTCTTGGCAATTGAAATATAAATGCGTAATAAAACCCACACAATAGACCCCACACCTAATAATAATATTACACACCAGTCATATGCTTAGAGAACAACATCCACAATATCATAAGTTTAAAGTTAAGCAATTATTACAACCCAGAATCTTACTTAAGAACATTGTTGAATAATGCTTCTACAAGAAGCATTTCAACAACCAAAAGTTATTACACAAGCTTACACACCTAATTTACATATGTTTAGTAATACCCATCCGTCTTATAAGAGCTACCTCAGGGATAGGCGCCAGCACTCTCTCAAAAGCCCTTACCCTCTTCCGGGGTGTAGTGCGAAGTATCGGCATCTGATCTAGCTGTTATATAAAGAAATAGCAAGAGTGACCTATAATAGCTCAGCAAGATAAATTTTGTAAACCAGCATCAAAGAAAATACACACACACACACACACACACACACACACACACACACACACACACACACACACACACACACATATATATATATATATATATATATATATATATATATATATATATATATATATTAATAAACGAAAGACCCATCATAATCATTAAGAAAAGAATAAATTTTTATATTTATTAAATACACCATCTATTTATCTTTATAAGAAAAGAAATATAGAACAATATAATATCAGTTTCTCTTCTAACCATAAAAATAATTCCATAATTTCATACCATTTTTCCTTTTTCAGTATGTCAATTTGTAACCATTATTAATTCTTTCTTTAAATACTTTGGGGATATCTACTGTCGCCTTATACGTTAGGACGATGATCAGTCGCCTAATCGAACCTGCTCTCTGTTTACTACTAGTAGAAGGAATGATCCAACCTGGTCATCATCCCTGGAGGAAGGCTCTCTGCTACATCCCCCTTCGGCATCTCTTGGGCCGTAATAACATATTGAGTGCTGGACTGTGCCGAACACAGCCTCTTACGCTTGCTGTTGCAATCCCCCTTTTTGTCAAATCGTTATTCCATTTATAAAACACCATTCCATATTTTCCATTTTCCATTTCCATTTCCATTCACATATATCATTTCCATTTCCATATATCATCATCTTTAAAATACATACATCATAATACTTTGATGATAACTTAGACATTTCCTCCGTATTTAATAAAGTCAAATATGCTCTTATATACAAAATATTTCAACTATTTTAAAGTATTAAATAATAATCAAATAATATTTATTAAATCACAAATGTTTAAAGATTATCTTTAACATAATATCATAAACCATATAACCTTAGATAACAACTGATGCCATTCTCTTTCATATCCCTTTAGATCATAGAGTATATTCGCTCTTTCCATATTCATATCCATATCCAATAATCTCAACAAACAGGGAATATATCCCTAACCATATCATCATATAAGATTCATATATTATCTACCAAAACTATTTTTTTCTTTGAACATAAACAGTTTATTTAAATAAGGATAAAAGAAATCTTGCCTCGATCCCTAATTCCAAGAGGAATGATCCGGTGTTCGTCTCGAGTATCTATAGAAACGAAAGGGACCACCATCAGAATATATTTCACTTAACCACTTAACCCTTAAATATATATATATAATAACACCCTTGACACATAATATAAGTTTAACATACTATTTATAGACCAAAAGTTCCAAGGACTTATCCATTATTAGATTCCATAAAAGTTTCAGTGTTTTTCACCATTTCCTTATTAACCACACATGATTGTAAAATTTCTAATAAATTATAAATTTCGAATTTTGACAAAAGGTCAGTGGGGTTTGACTCACTATTCACCCTACTATATTGTCTCAAAATTTCATAACTTTTAAAGTTGTTTAAGTATGGTAATTATGGCCTCAAAGTTGACACAATTGAACTTTCTCGGTTTCTGAACGTCTTTCACTAAAACTCACTTTTCTCCTAACCCGTTCATTGGATTTTTACGTACTTTATGTTAAAACGATCTATGAACTAAGATCTATCCTCTCATGGTCAGTTAGTACCTCCTACTGACCTTTAATGGTTTGGGATCTCTGTCTCAAAACAGGGCAACTCTATGGTTAACGAAAATCGGACATTATAACGGATATAATTTCATACTTTCCATAATATAACTCCTCCAAATCCAACATCCAACACATATACCAAACCCTACACCATGTGGTCATCATACCAACCATGGTTACAAGCACTCACAACCTCTCCATGATCCATCAAAACACTTATAAACATTTATATAACCATGATTTCATATTTTACACTAACTTATTCCAAAAACCAACCATAAACTCAAGATTCAAGCTAGGGTTTCAAGTAGTATACCTTTCTTGGAGTGTGTACAAGCCTTAATACACCTTGTATAACCTTTATATTACCTTAGTATAGCTTAGATCTTCCAAAGAAACCAAGAAAACTAAAGTTAGTTTCTAAGATTTACTATTCATCATCAATCTTGTAAAATTCATAACAAATCAAAAAATAAGAGTTTGGCTCTCAAATTTTTACCACATCTTGGCCTCTTCATAAGCTTTGATTTGAGATATAGATCACCAAAAACAAAGCTTCCTAGCTATGGGTTTGATCCCCTTTTTCCCACTGGACAGAAGCTGTAAAGGACTAGGCAGGTTCGGTTCTTCAACTTGGGGAAGGGATTTGACTAGGCTACACTACTTTGTTGGCCATGAAATTTTTAGCGAATGATACTCATGGAGTGGAGAAGCTATGGTTAAAATTTGGTGATTTTAGAAGCTCTAGATCTTGGGATATGAATTTTTCTTTGAGTTGTATCCTTATTTGGCAGATTGGAGAGCTTTGTGGTTATCTTGCTTCTTTGCCTTAAAAACGTTTTTCTCCTTGTATCTATGCTATATATCAGTTGTGTAGTCTTATAATAAGAGTCTTTGGAGTCCACCGATGAGATTAAAACAATTGTTGATGATCTAATGGACCATTTGTCAAGCTAGAAACATGTTACTCCATTTTGTTGTGTTTTACTTCCATGTCCTTGGCTTTTCAAGATTCCTTCCATCACTACCCTTGCCCTTTGGCTTTCACCATGAGTCACTTGATAAATGAGATCCTTGATTAGTGTTGGGCAGAAATTGGGCTTTCCCCCTTGCTCTAGGGCTTTATGCAAGTTCTTTCGTCATTTCCGTCATCGAATGATTTCTGTGATCGTCTCAGTGGTTTCTTTCTCGTAAATCTCTTGGATATATATTATCTTTCCCACATCATATATTAGTGTGTTAGGGTGGTTCTAATCCTCAAGTAGATATTAAATCCATTATCCTTTGTATATTCTCTTTATCTCAGAATTTGATCTCCCGGTTTCTCAAGCGTTCTCAAACTCGTTTGCATTCTCTTTTCTCTAGGATTATATTCTCTATCCTCTTTCCCTCTCATAATATATCCTCCCTTGGACTTCTAATATTTATTATCCTTAACCCATGATTCGTTCACTTGATCGCTTAATCTCGTTATAAAGTCTCAGCGGTTTCTAGAACGTTCGTTTCACTGTCTCAGTAGTTTTCGTTCTAAATTCTCTAATCAAATATAATAAAATTCCAAAATATTAAATCCTCAATTCCTCAAATTTAATATCTCATTTCCAAGTGGTTCTAAATTGTTTAACAATCTAAATTCCTCTAGCATTCCCTTGACTTAATAATCCCCTGGTTTAACCTAATTTCACATGTTCCTCAAAGTATACACCCTTTTCATATTCCATACTATTTAATATCCAATACATAGTGCTCAATTGAAATCAAACATCTTAAAAATCTATACTCAGGAATTTCTGAAATCCGTCATCGTTTCGAGTCACTCATTTTCATAGTACGATGCTAATATGGTTTCTGATTATTCATTTTCTGTTTCACATATAGGGTACCTACATACCATTTCCCTAAATCCTCAAAATTACTATTCATTTAAGCACTGTAGCATTTCTAAAGTTAGGGTTATTACATTGGGGGTGTTTAGGAGAACTTTTTTTCAGAATAAGTCAACTTATTTTAAGACAAAGTTAGAGATTCCTAACTTTCCAACTTATTTTCCAACTTATTTTTGTAACTTATTAAATCTCAAACATACATTAAATACTTGTATAAAAAAATTTATCAAAATATAAAATTTTTACCCGAAAATAAGTTCATAAATCCTTAAAAAAAGTTTTCACAAACAAACACATTATTACTACAACTATGACACAGAATACTATATACAATAACGCATGCTTATTTAACCGTGCAATGGATGAGACCCCAAAAGGCTTATACAATAATACCCATGTAGCGAGCGTTAGGTTAGTAGATCCCAGACTGTAAAAGCCTTAGGTCACTAGGCACAAAGTCCCCTAGAACTTAATTGCTCGAGTATTAAAGACCTCACCCTGGTTAATTTTGCATATAAACAAGTAAAACTTTTGACTTTTTTTATCTTTTATATTATTTTTTTTCTTTTTTTTTCTCTTTTTTTTATATGCAATCTGGAATGAGAATTCTCATTTCCAACCCTAGATTACTCATATAAATATGAGCCGGCTACTAGCCATTAGACGCCTAGCCATTATTAACAACTAGCATGAAATTCCTGGTTTCCCCCAAACTTAGACTTAAGTGTTCCTACGCCATAAAGGGAATAACGAAAATTCTAAATATAAACAAGTGATTAAATCTAAAACAAGCATAACCTCAACCTAGCCCAAAAGCAACCTAATGAGACTTGTGAAAATACTTTGTTTCTGTAACATGAAAGTCAATTCCCAGGAACTATAAATCAACCCTCTATTCATCAATAATCACACTCAATTAAACATCGACCTACCAATCAGAATCAGCACGTTCTACGGGATCATGAAATATGCATGCCATGCAAATGCAACTAAAATGAACTCACATGGTATAAAACACAATAACAGAATGTCCTATATGAAACAAACATGCAATACATACAAAATACGAATGAATTACTACTAACATGCACAAAGCGCTTGTTTAAAGTCAATTAAACAAATGACACAATACTGCATACTACTACATACCTAACACATGGGTTGCCTCCCACGAAGCGCTTGTTTAAAGTCAATTAGCTTGACTACGTCCAAGCCTCCATTAAGGATGATAATAGTTGGCCTGGTCATCTCTTCGTGAGACTTCATCGTCATCACGGCGGCACACTTTCTGCCCCTTCGCCTCGCTTGGCCTATTCGTATAACATCTATGTCCTATTCTAATGCCTTCATTGGTTGACCCAAAATCTGTCAATTTGTAGAACAACACACATTCACGGGTTTCGCTTGAATATAATTGAGGAGGGTAAATGTAAGTTGCTGAAACCTTTGGTTCCTCAAAGAGAACTTCCTCCATTTGCTCTAATGCGCTACCTCCATCTTTATACTCTGAGACAAGTAGAAGACCTGCATCTTTCCCATGGTCATCAGCCTCTTGGTACGCACATACCAATTCTCGAAATTTGTGTAGCTCACCAGTGTCTATCCCAAATAGTGCCCTTTCCAAATCATTCACCATACTAGCATGATCAAATTCCTCACTTGGCTTGTGAACGCTCACCTCACCTTGGAATTTGTCTTCCTCAATTATGCATGCAGTACCTTGCTCCAAGTCACCGTTATTTTCTGGAACTGCCTCTAGTATGAATTGTTGTTTCTCTTGTTCCACGGCACTCAAAACTTGAGCAACTAGTGTCTCCAAAGATTTGATAGACTCCTCATTACTCTTTGCAAGCATCCTAATCTCCTCCATAACATCAACCTCATTTGACTGAAAAGTAGGAGTAGGTTGCTGATGTTGAAACTCTTCACTACCAAAAAAATATGACATATTTGGAACATCTTGCTGGTACTGTTGATGATGGTATTGAAAATATGGTTGTTCCTCATAAGTGACATATGGATCAACTCCTTTGTAGTAACAATATTGTGAGGTCTCATGAACGCCCAAACATTGCTCACATTGCTGAGGCATGGATGTCCTCGAATATGCCCACCATGGCAACTCCTCGCCCACCATGGCAACTCCTCGCCTACCATTTTCAAACACTCAAGTACCTGAAACACACCGAACTAAACAAGATAGGTAAGTAACTAATCCGGGTCAGTGAACTTTAACGGCCACTGATGACAAGCACATAAACTAAAATAATAGAATAAAGTTAATGCACCAAAAACTTGTTTGCACTAAATCACGCAAGCGTACGTGGTCACAAGTAATATAGAATAAAGTTGAGTTCGTTCCCACAGAGATCTGGTTTAGGTTTCAATTCAGTTAATGCACCTATGCAACAATGTATGATTTTTACTCACTGCTAAGACAATTAACAAATTTTAGTTTTGATTATCTTAATTAACTAAAAAGCAACTAAAAAACTAAGAATTAATTAACTAACAAGAATTGGAATCGAATTACTTATGCAAGAGAAAACATGGGATCCTAACTTCATTAAATACTTCACTTAGAGTTGATGCCTTTAATCAAAGTATGTGATGGTTATGATATCTGACCGGACAACACGAAACAAGTACGCGCTACTTCTCAGTATACGAATACCAAACTACTCATACATCCACAAAAGAGATAGAAGATGTGTAGAAACCAATTATGTTTAGACCCTATATCTCTATAAGATTTGAAAACATAACGGTTGAAGCACAAGTTATCCATATTGATCACATAGGGCAGCATAGTTATCTCTAATTACGCTACAAATCATGATGTTAAAACATCAACCTATCCTATGCTAGCATGGCAAGTTCTAAATCTCAAGATCCACTCTCGTTTCGCAAGAGATTAACAATTCAATTTAGATGTTAGCTATGCATCTAAAAGCATTAAGATTAACCATACGAGGATATCAAGAATTCATCACACACAAATCTTTAAAGCAATCAAACTACTAGGCTACATAGATAAATCCGTTAGAATCCCATGACAACGATTAGTTCTTAATTGAACCACTCGTCATCATGGGATCTGATGAAACCATGATAATAAACAAAGTATGAACGAATACAAATAAACTAGAATGAAGCGTTAAGAAAACAAATCCGAAATCCAGAATATCTTAATAGAAGAAAACAAAAGATGAAGTAGATCTAGATCTCCGTTGCTTGTCACGAGCTTCGTAAAATCCTTCTCCAACTTGTCTCCCTTGTTTCTCTGATAAAAAATATTGGTTTCTATTGTCTACATGTGTTTATATAGCCCCATGTCTTGTCCAGCAAGAAATTCCCCAAAATAGAATTAAAATAGAATTTTTGCAGTTCGGCACAAAATACGTTTCCTAAACTGATTCTGTTTTGAAGGAAAATTCGTAACTAACTTTTCTTCAGTATTTCTGGGCCGTTCCAGTTGTATTTGGACATCTGGACCACTTGAGAATGAAAGATAATTCCGTTATCTTCGCGTGGACTGTAAGATCGTCCAAAACGGACTTGTAGAACTCAAGATATGACCCAAACAGTAAATCAGAAATTCTGCCAGCCGACTGCAGTGCTTACTGCATCGTAGTGGCGCTGACTGTGCCCAAAATTTCTGTCCAAGATTGTAGAAAATTTCATTGTCTTCGCGTGAGCTATAAAATCGCTGAATTTGGACTTCTAGAACTCCAGATATGGCCAAAACAGTGAAGACTACGCAAACTACCCAAAAAATCCGAATTTTAATCAATTTAACCTCCAACTCTTAGTTCTGCAAAACTCAATGAAAACACATTAAACACACCACATACTTGAGGTCAAGTAATCAATTTAAGCCGATACTAGGCATTCCAAGTGGATATAAAATACACTTATCAGAAGTGGCCCGTAATTCTCAGGGCATTTTTATCTGTCAAAGAAAATATGATTTAGATATTATTTCTGAGACAAGTTTATTAGGTGCTAAACCTGAAGAATTTCCTATGGAGCAAAATCATAAACTAGCTCTTGTCGAAGAGAAATGTAAGAACCCTAATTTTTGGTAATATTTCTTTTTATTTAATATCTTGTGACAGTATCATTATGGAACCTTTCTAGTCATCCCTGTTGATTTATAGAATTGATTGTCTGAGAAACTGCGTTGTTGCATTTATGATGTAAGATATACAGAGAGATTGTGAAGGCAAGAGTCTTACTGTTAGTAATATTTATAAAACTTGGAATTTGAGAATGGTTAGAGTATTAAAGGATTTATTAAGAATTATGACGAGGAATTATGGACATTCGAGGAATTTACACAATAAGTACTTAAGGAATTATAGGGGAAATCTCTACGTGACGAAATATTATTACGAAAGAATAATTAAGTTACGATACGAAGTAAGGATTAAATAACAAGCATTGGTGGGAGAATAATATTACAAGGAAAGAAATTACATGCAAGTGCCATGTAACTAGCTAGTTAGAAAAAGGAACTAGAAAACATAAAAGTAGAAGTGAATAGTGACTAGCATGGTGGATGATGTACTTGGGGGACAAGAGGGCATGGGAGGCAACATAGGCTATAGCTTGGCAACATGTGACTACTCTTATTAACCACAATAATACATAGCATACTTAGCATTTCTTTTAACCACACCAAACAAAACAAAAGCAAAACACTCCCCCCCCCCTTGAATATAGCTCTCGGCCGAACCACATAGGGAGAGAGGGAGAGATTTTCTCTCCAAGATTTCTTCATCTACAACCTTGATCAAAATTCCTAGGGCTTCCTTGCATCATATTAGAGGTATGGTATCAATTTCAAAGCCTTCCATCCATTGGTTCTTGAGATATAAATTGTTGAAAGTTAGAAAAGTGTTAACATAAGTTTATTATCTTTTAGATCTTGAAGGATTAAGGTGTGTGAGGGCTCATCCAAGTATTCTTAGTTGTTGTAAAGATCATTCAAGGTCCTTAGCTACTCAAGAAGGTATAAAATCTCAAACCACCCTTGGTTATGTGTTGTTCATATAGTATGGTAGTAGATCCATGTATTTTAGGGCTTATCTTGAATGTATATGTATTGGATAGCATGGATCTTGGGTTTGATGTTGGGATTGTGATTTTTATGACTATGGTTAATATATATATCTCCATGAGTGTTATGAGTCATGATCTAAGTGTATTAAGTGGTGTTTATGTTATGGAAGTATGAAAAATGGTTGATCTAAGTGATTTGAGCTTGCTGAGTTTGTCCAGGAACTTTGATCTGTGTTGTAGCACGATTTTGAACACCCAAATGATGTCCCCTGATGTCCTACCTTATATTGATGGAAAGATAATTGAATGTAGTTTCTGGAAATATAAGATTCATAGCTAGGTGATGTGTGGATTTTTAGTTATGGCCGGAGGAGTGAATTTTGTTTCTGGACTATGGACTGCATTAAGTGACCCCTTGTGAACCTTGTTTAAACACCTTAAAATATATTTGGGATCATGGAAAAATTTGAGAATGTAGGTAATGCAGTGGTGAAGACCACCCAAAAGGAATTTGATTAAAATACGAATTTTTGGATTTTATAAAAATGCTAGGGTAAAATTTGCGCAATGGAAAAAGTCGATTAGTGGAACATTATTCTAGGGTTAGTGGTTATGATTCGAACGTGGTAACTAAATTAAGTCGAGTAAGTGACGAGCGTAAACGAGTGATGTCATGGACCTATAGTGGGGCTAGGGAGTCATAAGACAAAGTCGTTAAGTTAATTTCGTACCCCCTTAAAACCCCGTAATTAGAGAGAAATTGTTAAGGTACTAACGAACGATTATTGTTTATGTATAGATCGTTCGAATTCGCACGCTCGACCACCCCAACCAAACCAAGGCAAGTTTACTTTTCAAAACTTATCCATATACAAGGATTTTCACTGTTGTGTTTGTAGTTTTCAAATTATATCAAATGCTATGTTTATTGAAGTATTGATGCAATTGAGATTGAACAAGTACATGTATGCTTTTACCCCTTGAACTTAGATTGAAATGTTTTCTTCGGACAACGACTCTAGCAATAGAGGTCGTAGCGGTCCATATATACTATTGACCGGGGAGCGGTATATTATTATATTGTATCTATATTGCGAAAACCCGAAGGGTCATTCGGGTGGTATCGTATCTTCAAATAACTATTAATATATCTTCGTAAATACTCGAAACCCTATCTTGGATTAAGAGTTTATTTTATCGAATAAATATTTTATTAATTATTAATATTAAATCTTAAAATATTACTTATTAATCATTGTTCATTACTTAAAGACAAAGTTAATCCAAGATACTTTTTAATACTTTCAAACTCGAACTCATTTGAACTCAAAACACTTTCGAAAACCCCTGGTCAGATTCTGCTTCTTGTATGATTTCAAGAATCATCGGTCGACTGATGTCGGACCTCAATTACTCTATTTTCAATCAAAATCAAGTTTTAAAAGAAAAGAAAAAGGGACTCTGGCAGGTGTGGGAACCGTTGAAGAACGATTCCCGGGATGTGTAAGCGGCCGTGAGCCAGGCGGTCCATCACTTATTATTCCGGCCCAGGTGTTGCCGAAGGATGATTACGGATGTAGTTTTCATCGAGGGTGATTACGGATATAGTTTTCACCTGAGGGATAGTTACGGATGTAGTTTCTATCCTTCTACCGGTAGAGAAGACCCGCGGATTATTGGACTTGGATGTGGCGACTGATCATCGTCAATCCTTGTCAGGTTTTTATGTTTTCTTTAAGTCCCATTCCTCCATTTTGGAAAAATGCTTTGACACTGCTTCTTAGGCTTTTGTGCCAAGTTGCTGATAGTGTTCTATTTTGATGAGAAAGATGTTGATTCAATGCAGTATCTAGAACTGCAAGTTTATTTTGAAAACAAGGGCACATATTGTTGCACCTTCGAGATTTATCAACTATGACAAGTGATTTCATAACTGATTGATACAAACAAATATATCAACTGCCAATCATATGAGATATAAATTGCTTATCTTATATATATATTTCTTGCTGAGCTATAGTTGCTCACTCTTGCTTGTTTTCAAACTTTACAAACACAACAGCTAAGCGAAATGGCAAGACCCAGGCAGACTGTTCGAAAGCAGGTGACTAGGCCCGAGCCTCCACTTGAGATTCCACCGGTAGGCCCCATTAGCCGGATTGGTTGGCAGCTTTTGTTAGTACGTTTTATTTATCAGCATGACCTGTGCAAGGCAGTGTATCGTAACAAACTTTCAAGCCGCCAGCTTCGCTTCATACCGGAGTGTTGCTGGTAGCATTAATACTATTTAATTCGGTCTGTAATAACTCTGATAACTTTATTACTGTTTAATCAATGTGTGACGTTTCTGAGGCTCTAACCTGTGTGTGTGAGTGTGGTGTGAGTTTATTGTGGGGTCGATGGCTGTGTTATATATATTGTGTGCAAGAACAGGTATGTTACTAATGGAAAATGGACCGTGAGCGCCTAGATCTCCGACCCCGGATCTGGGGGCGTCACAGAAATGGTATCAGAGCGAGGTTACAGTTCTCAGAAACAATAGTAATTTAGGAAAGCAACCCTAATAATAATAACAATAACGATAACCTTAATAACAACTTTAATAATACTTAGAACTCTCATCGAGTTTGTAGTCGGGTTACCGGATATAGCCCTGACTTCAAGGCCCGTGAGGGAACTACTCCTAAACCCTTCTTTTATGGTTAGTGACCCACTTTATTTCCCTTGTGTAGATGGATGAGATACCAGACCCTGAGGCTTTTGAGAGGGAGCATGATGAGGCCCTGATGCGAGAGACCGAGGATCCTGAGGAGGATATGGGTGCCGACTCCGAGCTTGGCCCCTGGATTACAGTGATAGATAGTACTGATAATGAGGATCCCGTTGAGGAGCCCTTTGAGCCTGAGCCCGAGCCAGAGCCTATTACCCCATCTCCTGTAGCTACTGATGAGGAGAGTGTGAGATCCGGCGAGGGTCGTGTTGTGTCACCCCCACCTTCTCCACAGACATCTAGCCCTGTTTCATCGGACGGTGACTCTGAGGATGACACTTCTGGCGAGAAGGAGCTTGACCCTACCCCTGCTACTGCTCCTGCTGCTGCTGCTGCACCTACTCCTGTTCCTGTCATACCACCTCCACCGGCGGACCTACCCCCAGTGTCGGGTACTGAGCATGCTTACATGGTACAGTTCCTGACCCGAGACTTACTATCTGCGGAGGCCCGACTTAACGAGGCGAGGCGGGCACTAGTGGAGGAGCGCGAGGCGCGCTTGAGGATCCAGGCTGAGATGAGGACCACTGTTGCTAGGAGGACTAGGGCTCGACTCCACAGGATTGAGATGAGGAGTCGCGATAGGATTCTTGGTTTAGGGATCCGCGGGGGCGGAGTGATCCAGGCTAGGGATGCTAGGCGTGTTGTGCGTCGTGCATTTACCCGAGTGAGGACCTTGCTCCGTCGCGGCGCGGCCCCGTGATGTGTTACTGATAGCTCAGTCCCCTAGGTTCAGATGACATTAGTGTGTCGATTTTGCGGGATAGTTGACTTGTGCAGTGGTATCCTTTCTGACCAGTGGATGAGTAGACTGACCTACAGATATGTAGATGTGACTTTGGGTAGTATGTATGGATGTAGCCCTACTTTTGTGTAGCCTGACTATTCGGATGATGTATTTGTATTTGTTCCACTTTTGCTAGACTTTGACATCGGAACTATGTATTTGGCTCTAACATCCAAACTTTGTGATAACCCTTGTACCGTACTTATTTAGTTTCAGTTTCTTTAATATTGCCTCAACTGCTTTACTTTCCGATGCCATGCTTTACTGTTTTGATATACAACTGTGATTATACAATTGCTACAAGCCACAAATACAACCATACTGTTTCACATTACGATATGCGATTTCAAATTGTTTTCTACAACTTCCAAAAAAAAAAAAAATGTTCCTACAATCTTTAAAAATAAAAATTTTTCAAAAAAAAAAATGTTTTGAAATTTTGAAAAATATTTTGAGGTTTCAAAATTTTGAAAACTCCTGTAAATGTTTTCGCATCCCAAAGGGATCTTTCCCCCAAAAATGTTTGACGTTTTATCTCCAACATCGGATTATTAAAACTTTTGCAACTTCCACCCTTATGAGGAGGAACGATACGCTCCTGACCCGTGCAAACGCTGTCAGGAAATTGGCAAACCCTAACCCCTTTCTTGTTTTATTATCAGAATCATGCCACCCAGAAGAATGAACACCCGAGCCCACCCGATCAGTTCTGAGGGCCAGGGTAGCCACCATGGAGCCGGAGGCCACCAGAACCGTGAAGGGGAGAATGTCAACCTGAGTGATAATGAGGGCAACGATCATAAACTGTTTGACGACTCTGAGTATGAAGAAGAAGAAGCTGGTGATGATACCCGAGAGGTAGAACATCCTAGGGGAGGCCCTATGGAACAGTTCATGGAGTTACTTAGGCAGAACTTGGACCGTCCCCCAGTTCAGCAACCACCCCAGAATGCTAATGCTAATGCTTTCCGGAACTTCAAATCCCTGAAACCCCCAGAATTTAAAGGAACTGCCGACCCTGTCGAGGCAAGGGCCTGGCTGAAGGAAATGGAAAAATCTTTCGAGATACTAGGTGTCGCTGAAGAGCAGAAGACTGTTTTCGCCACTTACCTTCTGAAGGGTGAGGCGAACTATTGGTGGGAAGCTAAGAAGAATTTGGAAGGAAGAGGTGTGGTAACCTGGGAGAGATTTAGCGAGTTGTTCTTGGAGAAGTACTTTCCTAGGTTCATGGAGACACAAATGGAGCTGAAGTTTTTGGAGCTGAAACAAGGAAACATGACGGTGGCCGAGTATGAGGCCAAATTTACAGAGTTGTCAAGGTTTGTGCCGGAGTATGTGAACTCTGAGGCAAAGAGGGCCCGAAGATTTCAATTAGGGCTAAAACAATGGATTCAGAATCGTGTGGCGGTTCTTGAGCTGACAGACTATGCCACCCTGGTACAGAAAGCGTCAATTGTTGAGGCTGGAAGTGAACAGATGCAGAAGGAGAGAGAAGGAAAGAAGAGGAAGTTGGATAGCCGAAAGGGAAACTCTGCTGGTGGGAGCTTTCCGAGCAAATTTAAGCGAGGAACGATGTCCCAACCCAGCGGGAACTTTGGAACCAAGAGAGCTGAAAGTTGGAGTGTGGGCCAGGGCGGCCGACCGCAGGGATCGTCTTACTCTACCCCATCCCGAGCCCAACCCCCAGAATGCAACAAATGTGGAAGGAAACATGCGGGCGTGTGCAACCTGCAAGATGTGAAGTGCTTCAAGTGTGGGCTGACAGGGCATTATGCTAACGCCTGTCGCGGAACTAGTAACAACCCGAGTGTCGGAGGTAATTGCTTCAAGTGTGGGAAACCAGGGCACCGAATGAGGGAATGTATGTCCTCTGGGCCAGCTGCATCGAGAGTGAGTGGAACTGCTTCTAACAAGGCCCCTACTGCAAGAACTTTTAACATGACGGTGCAGGATGCCGTGAGGAACACGGATGTGATTGCAGGTACCCTATTACTCAACTCAGTTAAAGCAAATGTTTTATTTGATTCGGGAGCTACCAAGTCTTTCATATCTCTAGATTTTGTATGTCGGTTAGGCCTTAAGACTGAACCATTGAAAGACAGATTGCAAATAGAGATAGCTAATCATGAAATTATTCCCGTTAGCCAAGTATGTCTAGGTTGTGACCTAGAAATAGAAGGACGACACTTTCGGGTAGACTTAATACCTTTTAAACTAGGGGAGTTTGACGTAATAGTAGGTATAGATTGGTTAACAACCCATGGAGCCCAGATTGATTGTGTCAAGAAGAAAGTAAGTTTGAGACTGCCAGGGGACGAGGAAGTAGTATTTAGTGGGAAACGGCAAAGCCAAAAGTTCCTGACTATGATTCAAGCTAAGAAGCTGTTACGTAAAGGATGCGAAGCCTATTTAGCCTATGTGAAGGATACCAAGAAAGAGACACCGAACCTACAGGAAATCCCTGTCGTCAATGAGTTCGCGGATGTATTTCCGGACGATCTTCCCGGACTACCACCCGATAGGGACATCGAGTTTGCTATAGACTTAGTTCCGGGTACGGCCCCAATTTCGAAAGCCCCATATCGGCTAGCCCCAGTGGAAATGAAAGAACTGGCCACTCAGTTACAAGAGTTGTTGGATAAAGGGATGATATGACCTAGTGTGTCGCCGTGGGGAGCCCCGGTGTTATTCGTGAAGAAGAAGGACGGCAGCATGAGATTATGTATAGACTACAGAGAGTTGAACAAGGTGACTATCAAGAATAAGTATCCCTTGCCCAGGATAGATGACCTGTTTGATCAATTGAAAGATGCAATTTATTTCTCTAAGATTGATTTGCGGACCGGGTACCACCAGTTAAAGATTAAACCAGAAGATATACCAAAGATGGCCTTTCGCACCCGGTATGGACACTATGAGTTCCTAGTGATGTCATTTGGGTTAACGAATGCCCCTGCAGCTTTCATGGACTTAATGAATCGAGTCTTCAAGAAATACTTGGACAAGTGTGTTATAGTCTTCATCGATGATATCTTGATTTATTCCAAGATGAAGGAGGAACATGCAGAGCACTTGAGGATTGTATTGGGAGCATTGAGAGAAGAAAAGTTGTACGCGAAGTTCTCAAAGTGCGAATTTTGGTTGAAGGAAGTTCAGTTTTTAGGGCATGTGATTAGCGAACAAGGCATTCTAGTGGACCGAGCCAAAATAGAGGCTGTATCAAATTAGGAGAGACCAACCACTCCGACAGAGGTGAGAAGTTTCATAGGACTGGCTGGCTACTATAGGAGATTTGTCCAAGACTTTGCAAAGATAGCAGCCCCTTTGACCCGACTAACTCACAAGACCGAGAAGTTTGTGTGGACCGAAAAATGCGAAGAGAGCTTTCAAGAGTTGAAAAAGAGGTTGGTGACCGCACCAGTACTAGACCTACCTGATGATAAGGGAGATTTTGTGATTTATAGCGACGCATCCCATAAAGGTTTAGGGTGTGTGCTTATGCAACACGGTAAGGTGATTGCGTATGCGTCCAGACAACTTAAGGAGTATGAGATAAGATACCCCACCCATGATTTGGAATTAGCAGCGATAGTTTTTGCTTTAAAGATCTGGAGACATTATCTGTACGGAGAAAAGTGTGAAATCTACACGGATCACAAGAGCTTAAAGTACATATTCACTCAGAAAGAGTTAAACATGAGGCAGAGGAGATGGTTAGAGCTAATTAAAGATTATGATTGTGAGATTCATTATCACCCAGGGAAGGCAAACGTGGTGGCCGATGCACTTAGCCGAAAGGAGAAGCTTAAGATGATAACGTCAGTGGACGAATTGATCAAGGACCTTGAGAAACTGGAGATTGAAGTGAGGTTACCAGGAATTGGGCAAGAGAGTCTAATGGAAATAAAAGTCCAACCACCGTTATGGGAGAAGATTAAGTTATGCCAGGAAAAGAAGATAGAAGAAGAAAAGAATTCGATGGAGAAAATTTTGACTGGCGAGGAAATTACGTGTGAAAAGGACGGGAATGGAATTATGAGGTACGCATCTAGGATATGGATTCCGAACGTTCAAGAATTAAAAGACGAGATTTTGCAAGAGGCTCATAGTTCGAGGTACTCAATTCACCCTGGAGGCACTAAGATGTATAGAGATCTGAGAGAATATTATTGGTGGCCTAATATGAAAAAGGACGTGGCAGAGTGGGTAAGTAAATGCTTGACATGTCAAGGAGTAAAGGCCGAACACCAGAGGCCCAGTGGATTGTTGCAACCCTTAGAGATACCCGAGTGGAAGTGGGAGCAGATTGCGATGGACTTTGTGGTCGGATTACCAAGGACCAAGATGAATCATGATGCCATTTGGGTAATTATCGATAGGTTGACCAAGTCAGCACATTTTCTTCCAATCAACGAGAGATATACTGTCGACAAGCTGGCAGATATTTACCTAAAGGAGATTGTGGTTAGACATGGGGTTCCTGTGAGCATTGTATCAGATAGAGACCCGAGATTCAACTCCAGGTTCTGGAGAAGTTTTCAGGATTGTGTGGGGACTAAGTTAAACATGAGTACTGCATACCATCCCCAAACAGACGGACAGAGTGAGAGAACCATCCAGACCATCGAGGACATGTTGAGGGTATGTGCCATTGATTTTAAAGGAAGTTGGGATGGCCACTTGCCGTTGATCGAATTTTCCTACAACAACAGTTACCATGCGAGTATAGGCATGCCCCCATACGGACGAAGATGTCGGTCTCCCTTGTGTTGGGAAGAAGTTGGAGAGCGGAAGATTTTAGGGCCTGAACTGGTCCAACAGACAAGAGAAACTATCGAGCTCATAAGAGGACGGCTGGTCGCGGCCCAAGACAGACAGAAGAAGTATGCGGACCAGACCCGCAAGGACAAAGAATATGAAGTAGGAGAGTTTGTGATGTTGAAGGTATCGCCGTGGTAGGGATTGATGAGATTTGGTAAGAAGGGAAAGCTAAGCCCGAGATTTATTGGACCTTTTGAGATCTTGAAACGAGTTGGGAAGTTAGCCTATGAATTGGCTTTACCCCCGAGCTTACAGCAAGTACATAATGTGTTCCATGTGTCCATGCTACGACCGTACCATACCGACTTCCGACATGTGATAGAACATGATCAAGTGGATTTGCAACCAGACTTAACATATGTCGAGCAACCCGTAGAAATCATGGATCGAAAAGAACAGGTGCTGAGGAACAAGGTTGTCAAACTAGTGAGAGTCTTGTGGAGGAATCAGAATGTCGAAGAATCAACATGGGAACTAGAGAGCGCAATGCGTGAAAAGCACCCCCAACTGTTTTCAACCTGATTCCGGGACGGAATCCTTTTAAGGAGGGGAGGCTGTAAGAACCCTAATTTTTGGTAATATTTCCTTTTATTTAATATCTTGTGACAGTATCATTATGGAACCTTTCTAGTCATCCCTGTTGATTTATAGAATTGATTGTCTGAGAAACTGCGTTGTTGCATTTATGATGTAAGATATACAGAGAGATTGTGAAGGCAAGAGTCTTACTGTTAGTAATATTTATAAAACTTGGAATTTGAGAATGGTTAGAGTATTAAAGGATTTATTAAGAATTATGACGAGGAATTATGGACATTCGAGGAATTTACACAATAAGTACTTAAGGAATTATAGGGGAAATCTCTACGTGACGAAATATTATTACGAAAGAATAATTAAGTTACGATACGAAGTAAGGATTAAATAACAAGCATTGGTGGGAGAATAATATTACAAGGAAAGAAATTACATGCAAGTGCCATGTAACTAGCTAGTTAGAAAAAGGAACTAGAAAACATAAAAGTAGAAGTGAATAGTGACTAGCATGGTGGATGATGTACTTGGGGGACAAGAGGGCATGGGAGGCAACCTAGGCTATAGCTTGGCAACATGTGACTACTCTTATTAACCACAATAATACATAGCATACTTAGCATTTCTTTTAACCACACCAAACAAAACAAAAGCAAAACACTCCCCCCCCCCTTGAATATAGCTCTCGGCCGAACCACATAGGGAGAGAGGGAGAGATTTTCTCTCCAAGATTTCTTCATCTACAACCTTGATCAAAATTCCTAGGGCTTCCTTGCATCATATTAGAGGTATGGTATCAATTTCAAAGCCTTCCATCCATTGGTTCTTGAGATATAAATTGTTGAAAGTTAGAAAAGTGTTAACATAAGTTTATTATCTTTTAGATCTTGAAGGATTAAGGTGTGTGAGGGCTCATCCAAGTATTCTTAGTTGTTGTAAAGCTCATTCAAGGTCCTTAGCTACTCAAGAAGGTATAAAATCTCAAACCACCCTTGGTTATGTGTTGTTCATATAGTATGGTAGTAGATCCATGTATTTTAGGGCTTATCTTGAATGTATATGTATTGGATAGCATGGATCTTGGGTTTGATGTTGGGATTGTGATTTTTATGACTATGGTTAATATATATATCTCCATGAGTGTTATGAGTCATGATCTAAGTGTATTAAGTGGTGTTTATGTTATGGAAGTATGAAAAATGGTTGATCTAAGTGATTTGAGCTTGCTGAGTTTGTCCAGGAACTTTGATCTGTGTTGTAGCACGATTTTGAACACCCAAATGATGTCCCCTGATGTCCTACCTTATATTGATGGAAAGATAATTGAATTTAGTTTCTGGAAATGTAAGATTCATAGCTAGGTGATGTGTGGATTTTTAGTTATGGCCGGAGGAGTGAATTTTGTTTCTGGACTATGGACTGCATTAAGTGACCCCTTGTGAACCTTGTTTAAACACCTTAAAATATATTTGGGATCATGGAAAAATTTGAGAATGTAGTTAATGCAGTGGTGAAGACCACCCAAAAGGAATTTGATTAAAATATGAATTTTTGGATTTTATAAAAATGCTAGGGTAAAATTTGCGCAATGGAAAAAGTCGATTAGTGGAACATTATTCTAGGGTTAGTGGTTATGATTCGAACGTGGTAACTAAATTAAGTCGAGTAAGTGACGAGCGTAAACGAGTGATGTCATGGACCTATAGTGGGGATAGGGAGTCATAAGACGAAGTCGTTAAGTTAATTTCGTACCCCCTTAAAACCCCGTAATTAGAGAGAAATTGTTAAGGTACTAACGAACGATTATTGTTTATGTATAGATCGTTCGAATTCGCACGCTCGACCACCCCAACCAAACCAAGGCAAGTTTACTTTTCAAAACTTATCCATATACAAGGATTTTCACTGTTGTGTTTGTAGTTTTCAAATTATATCAAATGCTATGTTTATTGAAGTATTGATGCAATTGAGATTGAACAAGTACATGTATGCTTTTACCCCTTGAACTTAGATTGAAATGTTTTCTTCGGACAACGACTCTAGCAATAGAGGTCGTAGCGGTCCGTATATACTATTGACCGGGGAGCGGTATATTATTATATCGTATCTATATTGCGAAAACCCGAAGGGTCATTCGGGTGGTATCGTATCTTCAAATAACTATTAATATATCTTCGTAAATACTCGAAACCCTATCTTGGATTAAGAGTTTATTTTATCGAATAAATATTTTATTAATTATTAATATTAAATCTTAAAATATTACTTATTAATCATTGTTCATTACTTAAAGACAAAGTTAATCCAAGATACTTTTTAATACTTTCAAACTCGAACTCATTTGAACTCAAAACACTTTCGAAAACCCCTGGTCAGATTCTGCTTCTTGTATGATTTCAAGAATCATCGGTCGACTGATGTCGGACCTCAATTACTCTATTTTCAATCAAAATCAAGTTTTAAAAGAAAAGAAAAAGGGACTCTGGCAGGTGTGGGAACCGTTGACGAACGATTCCCGGGATGTGTAAGCGGCCGTGAGCCAGGCGGTCCATCACTTATTATTCCGGCCCAGGTGTTGCCGAAGGATGATTACGGATGTAGTTTTCATCGAGGGTGATTACGGATGTAGTTTTCACCCGAGGGATAGTTACGGATGTAGTTTCTATCCTTCTACCGGTAGAGAAGACCCGCGGATTATTGGACTTGGATGTGGCGACTGATCATCGTCAATCCTTGTCAGGTTTTTATGTTTTCTTTAAGTCCCATTCCTCCATTTTGGAAAAATGCTTTGACACTGCTTCTTAGGCTTTTGTGCCAAGTTGCTGATAGTGTTCTATTTTGATGAGAAAGATGTTGATTCAATGCAGTATCTAGAACTGCAAGTTTATTTTGAAAACAAGGGCACATATTGTTGCACCTTCGAGATTTATCAACTATGACAAGTGATTTCATAACTGATTGATACAAACAAATATATCAACTGCCAATCATATGAGATGTATATTGCTTATCTTATATATATATTTCTTGCTGAGCTATAGTTGCTCACTCTTGCTTGTTTTCAAACTTTACAAACACAACAGCTAAGCGAAATGGCAAGACCCAGGCAGACTGCTCGAAAGCAGGTGACTAGGCCCGAGCCTCCACTTGAGATTCCACCGGTAGGCCCCATTAGCCGGATTGGTTGGCAGCTTTTGTTAGTACGTTTTATTTATCAGCATGACCTGTGCAAGGCAGTGTATCGTAACAAAATTTCAAGCCGCCAGCTTCGCTTCATATCGGAGTGTTGCTGGTAGCATAAATACTATTTAATTCGGTCTGTAATAACTCTGATAACTTTATTACTGTTTAATCAATGTGTGACGTTTCTGAGGCTCTAACCTGTGTGTGTGAGTGTGGTGTGAGTTTATTGTGGGGTCGATGGCTGTGTTATATATATTGTGTGCAAGAACAGGTATGTTACTAATGGAAAATGGACCGTGAGCGCCTAGATCTCCGACCCCGGATCTGGGGGCGTCACAAGAAATTTTTGAACGATCCAAATAAGTATAGGAGACTTATTGGTCGATTAACATACTTGTCTGTCACTCGACCGGATCTTGCATATTCAGTCCATATATTGTCTCAATTCATGCAACAACCCAGAGAAAAGCACTGGAAAGCATCACTTCGAGTTGTGCGTTATTTGAAGAAGAATCCTGGAAAGCACTGGCAATTTCTTTGCAATCTCATCTTCAAGATTCGATTGGGCAACTCATTGTGACACAAGTGAATTCCATGGACACAGCAGCATTAGTAGAAGCAGGAAAATAATTTTATGGTAAGGCTTTAACAGATGAGTCCTTGTTTAGATAGGGAATAATGCAGAGATAATTCCAAGGATCACCAATGAAGAAAAATTCTCCGGTGAGTCTTCTGATAAGTAAGATGAGCCAAAAATTGATGCTCAGTTAACTACTAACACAACAGAACTTGGAGTTAACATGCAGGGAACATGTGTTAATGGAAAATGCTCTAGAATGTTTAGTAGAATAAGCATTCAAGCTAAAACACGAAAATATATTTCCTCGAATGAAGAAGGGGCTGATGTTTGTGGTAAAAGAAGGTATCGTATGGTAGAGGATGAAATGGGTTCTAGCACAAAGATGGATGACTGTAAACAAAAGATTAAAATTATCTACTGGACACAATATTATCCTCAATACAAATATAGTGGCAAAGGCTACTGTGCATCCCCGCGAAAAGCAGTGATAGGCCTGGCTTGAAACTGCTGGAGGTTAGGGAGTCCCCGAGCAAAAATACGCTTAAGGAAGTTATCAGGATTGGGCATCCCCAATTCGTCTTTCTGTCTGAGAAGAAACTAAAAGGAAAAGAATGGGGAGCATCAAAAGCAAGTTGAATTTTCAGAATTTCTTATGTGTGGATTGTAAGGATTATGGGAGACAGATAAATGGTGGTTTAGCTATCTTCTGGGATCAATCATTGACTTTGAGTCGCAATCTTTCTCACTGAACCATATGAATTTTGTAATTACAACGGAGTTGGGATATCAGTGGAGACTTACTAGTGTTTATGGTCATCCAGAAAAGGAGAAGAAATGTCAAACATGGGATCTAATTAGATAATTAGGGGAGGAGAATGTATTACCATGGTTCTGTGTAGGTGACTTTAATTGCATTCTAAATTTTAATGAAAAAAGAGTGGGAATGCTAACAACAAACATGAGATTGATAGTTTTAGAGAAACTGTAGATCGATGCCAGTTGCGTGAGCTATACTTTGAACGTTATACTTTCACTTAGACTAAATCGAAAGAATTATAAAAATATTCAGGAATGTCATGATAGGGCTTTAGCATCGGATTCTTGGTTTAATCTTTATCCATGTTTGAATGTAGAGAACCTTCCTAAGCGGCGCTCAAACCATCTACCTCAAAGGCAGTGAGGGTTTCTTTTGAAAAAGACTGGCTTTGTTATGATGAGTGTAATAAAATAGTGACTGATGCTTGGCAATCTGCTTTAAACTCTGGTGTACATGAAAATATTTGATTTTGTGCAACTAAATTAGTTAACTGGGGCAACGAAAGACCAACAATTTTGGGAAAGAGGTAGGATGTAGAAGAGAAAAAATGAAAATACTAATAGAACTTCCAACCACACAGAAAATTTAGCCCTTGACACAAAGATCGATGAGTTGGAGCATAGAGAGGAAACATAATGGGCCCAACGTAGTCGTCAAAATTATCTCCGTGACTGTGATAAAAGCACCGTTTTCTTTCATAAAAAATCTAAGAAGCGACGTTAACGTAACACCATAAAGGAGGTCTTTGATGATGGCGGGTAATTGGGAAGCTGATGAAGATGAAATGGAGGCAGTCTCCGTAACATCTGCTTCAATGGAAAATAGCGATATGCAACAGCTATTAGATAAAGTGCAGTGTAAAGTAACAAATCAGATGAACTTCGTTTTGTCAAATACATACACGTGTGATGAGGCTGAGGTTGCCCTTAAGCAAATGCACCCTACAAAAGCTCCAGGACCTAACGGCATGCCTGCTTTTTTTTTACAAAAATTTTTGGCATATCATTGGTAAAGATGTGATTTTTTATGTACATGATATATTAAATAAATGAGCTCCTGTACATCAAACTAATCACACTCGTGTTGTTTTAATTCCTATGAAAAACCATTGTCAATCAACAGAAGATTATCGCCCTATCAATTTGTGTAATGTCTTATATAAACTCGTATCCAAAATTCTGGCTAATAGATTGAAAAACGTGTTAACAAGTATGATAAGTGTGTCACAAAGTGTCTTTGTTTCGGGAAGACTAATTATCGACAATGTCCTTACTGCTTATGGGTTATTCTAATATTTGAGAAAGAAAACATAGGTGCTAAAGAATTCATGACAATGAAATTGGATATGAGTAAAGCGTATGATCGGGTAAAGTGGTAATTCATTGAAGGTGTGATGTTAAAATTGGGATTTGTAGCTTGATTTGTAGAGTTGATTATGACATGTTTGTCATTAGTCTCATATTCAATATTATTTGATAGCTTTCCTTCAACACCATTCTCACCTAATAAGGGGCTATGCCAGGACTATCCTATATCACCATTTTTGTTCTTAATTTGTGCAAAAGGTTTTTTTGCGCTTCTCGAAGATGCTGAATCTAGAAAACTAATTCATGGTGTGAAGCTGTGCAGAAATATTCCCCCTATCTCCCATCTTTATTTCGTATATGATAGTCTTCTTTTCACGCGAGCTAACGAAACAGAAGCAGATATTGTTCTTGACATTCTAAATTTTTATGTAGCAGCCTTAAGTCAAAAAATTAATAGAAAAATCGGAGGTCTCATTCAGCCGCATTGGTTTAAATTTGCAAAATTTCCTTCAAGTGAAGCTGAATATTATGGCTATAACTAAGCATGAAAAATTTTTAGGACTTGCAACCTATATTGGAAGATCTAAAAAAGTTATTTTTCAAATAATTCAAGACCGAGTTTGGAAAAGGTAAAGGGATGGAAAGAATGATGTCTCTCAAGAGCGGGAAAAGAAGGTCTTCTTAAGTCGGTAGCCCAAGCCATCCATTCCCAACTTATGATATGTAGTGTTTCAAAATTTCAAAGGGTGTCCTAAACAATATTAACTCAATCTGCAGGAATTTTTGGTGGGGCCAGAAAGATACTGAAATAAACTAGCCCTGTGGGGTGGATATGAGAGATCTCAACACTTTTAACAAGGCTCTCCTTGCAAAACAATGTTGGTGTTTGATTCCTAATTCCAGTTCTTTTGTTGCAACTATTTTGAAAGAAAATTACTGCCCCTGAATGAATATTTGAGATGCGAAGGTGCCTAAAATTGCTAGCTATACATGCATTCTATTCTGTCAGGAAGAGATTTGCTTCAAACTAGGATGATATGGGTTGTTGGGAATGGAAGGAAGGTATGTTTCTAGAAGTACACTAAAACATGATAGTTCATTGTGAGAAGTGTTTACATCATGAGATGCAAAGAAAATTCGGGGTTGAAGGTTCTTCAATTATAGAAAATTGTCGATGGCTCTGGAAAAAAAATTGGAAACCATGTGTTCTAGAAAAGGTCAAAAATTGTGTATGGAGAGCAATTCAAAATGCTTTGCTAACCAAGGTTAGTCATGCAAATCGTGGTATGCTTATTGTGTTAGGTTAGGGTACTTACACAATCCGAGATTCACAAACTCCAATGCAAAGCACACACATAACCAATCAATTAGTTGACAAGATTCACCAAAGCGCGAAACAAAAAACACACAAATACTTGACGGGGAAACACCAACATCCCAAACTTGTATTATTAATCCAATCAATAATACATCAAAACAATAACACCTTAACGGTGTCCCAACCCCGATACTTGAGCCAACAATGCTCAAGAATCTCCCAAACAATAATTAAGACTACATCTCTTAAGCTTTCACACACATCAAAAAAATACAATATGATTATATATATATAGCCATCACAAACTTAGCCACAAAGTTACCATACAAGCATAAGCATATTTGGTTTCTAATTACCTACCAAATTCTAATCATACTTGGTATCTAATTATCTACCCAAACCCATAACATCATATTGGGTTGAAACCCAACAATCCTCCCCTTCAACCGAATACCCATATCGGATTGAACAGTACCCATCAATCCATTGACGTCGATTCGCCAACGCCTCCCCTCGAACAAGAATCTACTCATCTTGCTCTTCTGATCATTGAGTGTCGCTAAACCCGTTTAGTGACCCTCCAAACCCATCGTTCTTCACCATAACGATGTTTCTATCTACAAAATCACGTGCATCAACCACCACGAGTGCTCTTCCACATGTTGAGTCACCCGATCCTTTTTTTCACTATCCTTCGGTCTCTTGAAGAAAATCACTAGTATCATCAAAATAGTTCACCTGGTTGATTAAGCCATTGAAACAATTTCGATGATCTCTTCCATCTTCTTCCATCTCGAGTCCGAACAAAGGATTGATCCACGGTGCAAGCCAACCGTCAAACCGCACGTAACTTTTTCTCTTCCCGCTTTAGCAGCAATCTCCTTGTCAGCAAATCCTTCATTGTACTCTGCCAGATCAATTGAACCTCGAACTTTCCCTTAACCTCATCCATCACGAGCCCGAACCTTGGCTCTGATACCACTTATTAGGTTAGGGGACTTACACAATCCGAGATTCACAAACTCCAATGCAAAGCATACACATAGCCAATCGATTAGTTGATAAGATTCACCAAAGCGCGAAACAAAAAACACACAAATACTTGACGGGGAAACACCCACGTCCCAAACTTGTATTAATAATCCAATCAATAATCAATAATACATAAAAACAATAACACCTTAACGGTGTCCCAACCCCGATACTTGAGCCAACAATGCTCAAACATCTCCCAAACAAAACTTAAGACTTCATCTCTTAAGCTTTCACACACATCAAACAAATACAATATGACTATGTATATATAGTCATCACAAACTTAGCCACCAAGTTACCATACAAGCATAATCATATTTGGTTTCTAATTACTTACCAAATTCTAATCAACTTGGTATCTAATTATCTACCCAAACCCATAACATCATATTGGGTTTAAACCCAACATATTGATAGTTTGTGTCCATGGTGCGGAAAAGACTATAAAACAGTTATGCATATGGTGTTACTATGTAAAGAAAAGCAGAATCTTATGGCATCTATCTCCCATTCGTTTGGACCTTAACAAATGGTCATCTACTTTTGCGGAATGGTGTGATGCTTTTGCTTGAAAGTGTGTTGTAAAATAATCATGGGAGACTGTGATGAGGTTTATATGACAAGTTTGGTGTATGGAAAATAGTTGGATTTTCAAAATAAAAAAATAGATTCGCTTTTAGCTTGTTATAGTACTATAACCTATTTAGGTGAATTTAAGAGTGCTATTGTCCATGAGACTACTATCATACTCTTTGCACTACAATCAAACCAGAACACTAGTAATCACCAGTGAGAAACCTATACAAAATGAATTCAGATACTGCTATGAATTTAGAGGGAAAGGTTAGTTTGGGAATGGTGGTTCGTAATCATGATCTCCGTAGACAGCTCAGTCTCTGTTCCTATGTTAGTCATCTAAGTCGAGGGAGTTGTTCATTTTAGACTTAAATATGCTTATGATGTGGGATTGAGATTAGCGAAAGTTGAATCTGATTGTCTCAACCTTGTTAATTTTATCCAGTTAAAGACTACCACAAGGACGACCACACAAGTAGTTGTTAATGACATATTTAATGTTTCAAAAATGTTTAATTTATGTCATTTCAGTCATGCTAGTAGATATTGTAATAAGGTAGCACAAGTAATAGCTAAGCCCTCTATCTTCTTTACCGAAACTTTAGTATGATGTAAGAGTGATGCTGTGATGTTATTCTGACTATTTATACTTAGGGATGAGTAAAGAATCAAAATAAAATCGAAATCGAAACGAAATCGATAAAAATTAAGACAAATTGATCCGTATAAAACCGAACCGAACCCAAACCGAAAAATTGAAAAACTGAACCGTTTTTTCGATTTCGATTTACCGAATCGAACGAAACCATTTATTAAAATAAATAAATATTATGTATATTTTATATATATCATATGAATTTTAGAATAGACATATATATATATATATATATATATATATATATATATATATATATATATATAGAGAGAGAGAGAGAGAGGGAGAGAGAGAGAGAAAGGATTCTGAGATTGATCTCAGGAAACTTTTCTTAAGATATGTACAAAATATACTCTAAATATGAATGGGCCCGCAGGGTTAATTAAAAATGTTTGATTTTACAAAATTGCCCATCTTATTTTTACATATAAATCCCATATATCTCAGATAATTTACCTGAGATACATCTCAGATTCCCTATCCTCATATATATATTGTAATAATAAGTGCCTCTAAATAAAATTAAGTATATGTCAACAGTCCACTTGTACATATAAGTTTGTTGTAATTCTTTTGTACGGGCATGAACTTATAATTGTGTTATGCATTTATACTTTTTCGTGATGGTACTAATAAAAAGTTCAATATGTTGCCCAAATGGTTACCACTCCGCTCATGGTTACATGACGTCGGGAGATCGACCCCGGTGGCGGTTAAAATAGGTGTGTGTCTATTTAGCTAAACTAGCAAAAAAAAAAAAAATCAATATATTTTACATTTCACGCTTATTATTGAACACGAATTTTTTGTCATGTGCCTCCTCATATGGTCCTGACTGTAAACAAAAAAAAAATGTTAAGAATCAATCATGAACAAGAAATTAAGTACTGTATGTAAAATATATTGTGTAAATCATACTCCTTCCTCGTTTACATTGTGTTCTTTAATAATGTTATTTTAATTTTTAATTTATGTAAACTTGAATAACATAATTAATTTTTAAAATTAAGCTTTATTTATTGAAGTGTAATAATTTTATTTCTTACAATTTTTAAATCGAATCCGCGAACCGAGATTTTTGAAACCGAAACAAATGATTCGATTGCGATTGCGGTTTTCAATTTTCAAAATCGAAGGGTTCCAATTTCAATTTTAATTTTATACAAAAATCAAACCGAACCGAACCGTACTCTCCCTGATTATAACGGTATATTATATCCTTATATATAATGAGCATAAGAGGGATCTTATCCAAATTTTTGGTCTGGTCACTGTACTACCAAAATCATATGATCCGTTGGATTAAAAATAGACAATCAAGATTAGATCACATTAATAAAAAAATATAATCTAAAAAGGATATAATTTGAAAAAGTTGAATTATAAATGAGTTTTAAAAAGAAAATTATAATCTAAAAATGATATAATTAAAAAGGTTGTATTAGAATTGAATTTTAAAAGAAAATTATAATCTGAAAAGGATATAATTAAAAAAGGTTGTATTAGTATTGAATTTTATTTATTTTTTATTAGTAAAAAAATTCATATTTACTATTTTGGCTTTATCTTGAGATCTGGAAATCAGATTTGGATCATTTTACAATCCATATAAAACTCATAAAATTATCTTTAATTTAATGATGGTTTAATAATTCTTATTCAAATATAAATACTAGAATCTCAAGATAAAATATAATTACGAATTTTTACATTAATCATATTCAATGTAGAAGTCCTACATTGATAATGCTATTCAATGTAATTTTACATATACATTTTCGTATTTCAATAATAATACAGTTTTTAGTTTATAACATATTAAAATAAAGAATTTTTTATGCTAGATCTAACGGTTTTCATCTATTTATTTTAAGATCTTTGTCGTACGGAAGAGCAGAGTACCGATTATCAAAGTTTTGGACAAAATTCCTCTTACATTTATTATTAAATAGTATTTGGTTGTTGTTATGGGCTAAAAGTAAGCCCTAAAGACACATTTATGTGGCATTAATTAGACCCAATATGGTTCAAACGTGGAGCCCATTTATGGGGCCCAAAACCCTAATTAAATATTAATTTCGTAATTAATATTAGGGGTAATAAACAGCTCAGCAATAAGAGTAAAATAAGGATGTTACTCCTGCCTGACTTAGCCTCCAAGGCATCCAATTCAATAAGGAAACAGACTCCTACAAGGAAGGAGTCTAGAACCTTCCCCAAGGCGGTGGCTTGCCCACCAAGTATCCGAATCCTACCATAATTCTAAGGCTTCTCAGCCTATATAAAGGGCCTGACCCCTCATTCTCAGAACTACGTCTTGGGTTGATTCTCAATAACGAGATACGTAGGCACTCTGTGAGGACCGATCAATCTTGAACACGGAAACAGCCATTAAAGCTCGAAGCTCAACAACCCTAGCATTATCACACACGAACCCTAGTTTTATTCCACAACATTTGGCGCCGTCTGTGGGACAACAACATCAACCATGGTTCAAACACGAAGAACAACATCAGCCTCGACTGAGGCCATACCCCTTAGCCCTACTCCACCTACCACTTCTGATCCGCTTGTCACTATTGAAGAAGGACAATTACCCCCATCAACAGGGGCGATCATTCAACCTTTAGTCTCTCAACCCCCAGGGACGACTTCCCATGTTGAGGGAACTCTACCAGTGGTCGTCCATCAAAACCAAGAAGCTAACCCTCTTCAGATGGTGGTTTCTCATATTCATAACGTTAATCGTACGCTACCCACAAGGGTACGGATCCATACTACGGATCTCCCCACGAATACCAACCCGATGTATGGTCTGCCCAACTACCCTCCTACCACTCGAGGTGGTAGAACAAGCGGCCATGCCCTGCTGATTCAGGATCCTCCTTATAATAGGGGGTTGGGCCGTGATCAGGAATATGATGACTACTCTGGCCCCTATACCGACGACTTGTCATCTGAGGACGATGATCGTGATGAAGCCCCAAGGAGGTGACGTGCTAGCAAAGAACCTCTAGGGAGGATGCGAAGTATCCATGATGGACCCCTTTTAACAACTGCTGAGAGGATAAGGACTTATGAGGCCGAGATCTTAAAGTTGAAGGACGATATGGCGAGAGAACAAGCTAGATTGAATCAAACTCAGCCTCCTCCAACCACAGAGAGGATTCCCATTATTGATTTGGAGAGGTCTTCAAGGAGACAGAAAAGGGCTGATGCCCCAACTGGAAGAACAACAAGGATGAAAACCCCCAAGGGTAACCCCAAAGATCTGATGCCACTAGGAGATCCTGATGATCCCACACCCCCGTTTACTGAGGAGGTGATGAATGCTAGTATTTCAAAGAAGTTCAAGATGCCGACAATCAAGGCTTATGATGGAATGGGAGATCCCGCAAATCACGTCAGGACATTCTCAAACGCACTGTTGTTGCAGCCTGCGAGTGATGCTTTAAAATATAGGGCGTTCCCTCAAATCCTGTCAGGCATAGCTCAAATATGGTATAGTCGCTTGCCTGCAAACTCAATTGGCTCTTTTAAGGAGTTAAGTGCTACTTTTATTAATCAGTTTATCAGCGGAAGAGTTCATGAGAAAAGCTCTGCATCTCTTATGTATGAGGTGCAAGGAAAGAATGAAAATCTGAGAGATTATCTCAAGAGGTTCGCTAAGGAAATACTGAATATCACTGATTTGGAGAATAGGTGGCCATGGTAGCCCTGGAACACGGAACCACATATCTATTCTTTAAAAGTTCACTGGCAAAGCATCCTCTTGAAAACATGGCCGAGCTCCAACGAAGGGCCGACAAGTATATCAAGGCTCAGGATAGCATGAAGAAAGAAGCCGCGGGAGGCAATAGCAAGGGCACCAATGACTTTGAGAAGCGAAAGCAAGAACAAGAGTACGACACTAGGGAAAAGTATCCCCGGACTAGAAAGGACTCTGAATCGCCACCAAAGAAGAATTTGGGACCAAGGTTTTCTGACTATGCAAGACTGAATGCCTCTAGGAGCCAGATCTTGTTAGAGATTGAGAAGGATAAGGACTTTCGATGACCGAAGCCGCTCAGGGGTGACCCCTAAAGAAAAACAAGGATCAATATTGTAGGTTCCATCGAGATGTAGGTCATGATACAGATGATTGTAGGCAGTTGAAGGATGAGATTAAGTTCTTAATCCATAGAGGAAAGCTGAACAAATTCATTAAGGGTGAAGATCATGGAACCCAAAGAAGGGATTACGACAGGAGAGATAACGATAGAAGGGATAATGATCGTGATCGAAACACACAGCCCCGAGGGCCAGTTATCAACATAATTTGGAGAGGCCCGACAGCGGCCGGCACAACTCGAAACTCTCGAAAGGCGTATACCAGAGAGGTCATGCACATCATGGGAGAGGCCCCGAAACGTGTCAAGACTGAAATAGCAATTGGTTTTGATGACTCTGACCTTGAAAGGGTGAAGTTCCCCCATGACGACCCGTTGGTCATAACCCCTGTAATTTGAAACTCAGAGGTGAAGCGAGTCTTGATAGACAATGGAGCATCTGTTGATATTTTGTTTCATGATGCATTCGTGAAAATGGGATACACTGACTCTCAGTTAACCCCGACCAACATACCGATCTATGGATTTAATGGATTTGAGTCGAAGGTTGAAGGGACTATCCAGTTGCCTATGATGATCGGGCAAGAACCTAAGGAGGCTACTCAGATGTTGAATTTTCTGGTAATTAAGGCGACCTCGACTTATAATGCAATCCTGGGAAGGACTTGACTTCATGCATTTAAAGCTGTTGCCTCTACTTATCACATGAAGATTAAGTTTCCAACCAGGAATGGTGTTGGAGAACAGAAGGGTGATCAAAAGATGGCCAGAAGTTGCTATGTATCTGCGCTGAGGGCTGATGGAGTCGGGGGCAGGTACTCCCGATTGAAGACATGGATGTCCGCGGTGATGATGAACACCGAGGGAAGCCAGCAGAGGATTTAGTCCCCATACCTCTAGAGCTGGGCGACCCTGAGAAGGTTACTTATTGTTAGGTCCAATATGTTTGTAGAAGGGGGGGTTGAATAAAAACAGTACTGTTTAATCGAAATTTGTCCGGATAATTTAATTTATATTTTGACAAATTTGAGCGGAATTAAATGAAACAAAATTCAAGTTGAATATAAAATTATATTAACTTAAGGGGTTTGTTACAAATACAGTACAGAATTTATATCTAGTTAATAAAAACAAATTAGAAAATTCGACATGAAATTTTCTAGATTTGTTAATAAAATCAAGATATAGATTAGAAGTAAAAACTCGCTAATAGTACAAGAGTATCAAGTAAACAAGTTCTATCGGATCAGATATTAAAAATAAGATGAACTTGATTTTCTATGAATTTTTCTGCTCCTTGTGTTGTGTTCTTGATGAGAGAGAAGAGAGTAAACTGCCTTGAATGTAATATTTCTGTCTGTGTTGTCTTGTGTCGTCTCTGTTTTCATATATATTATTTTCTGCCCCTTTATCTTCAAATATAACTGTCAAGACAATAGGCAATACAATCTATTCTTCCAAGACAACCATTTTTGTACTGCCAAGACAATAGGCAATACAATCGTCAAGACAATCAGGTTCTTCCAAGACAATCGGCAAGACAATCAAATTCTGAGATCTTTGTCTTGCTTTATCAAAAATTATCATTCTGTCTGAACCTTTTTCTTTTTGATCATTATCAAGACAATCTGATTTGAACTGTCAAGACAATCGTCAAGAGACAATCAAATCAGATTTTTATTCTTCTTTTTTAAAGCTATTCAGAATTAATCATCACCAAGACAATCGGGAAGACAATATTGTCTTGCTTTACTGATTTTCTTCTTCGAGACAATCAGTGATTGTCTTGTTTCTCTAAATTCCTTCTCCAAGACAATCGGCAAGACAATCAGGGATTGTCTTGCTAGTTCATTTTTCAGATTAAATTAAATTGATTAACAAATAATCATTTTAATTTAACCTTACTTAAATAATTAATCAGATTTAATTAATCTAATAATTAATTTAATTAAAGAATTAATTCAGGATGAATTAATTAATTAATTAAATTGATTACTTGATTTAAATTAATTAAAGAAGAATAATTATATATCCTTGGATTGTCTTAATTTTTTCTGAATCACTGAAAGTAATAAAGGAATACCACTTAATATTTTGTTGACGTTCCATGCACGGTCTGGGTCATGAACGACTAACTTCAATGACTGTCCTTTAATTTTCACATTAAAAATGTGATTCATTTTTCTTCTCATTTCTTTCTCCTTCTTGTACTTCACTGTATTCTGTCTGAACCTGTCACTCTAGAAATCTCTGTCTTAGAAATAAATCCACTTCTTTGATGCTATACTGAGGCTTGATCAGCAATCTGAGCTTCTTCCAGTGTAAAACATCAAAACTATAGATTGACTTTAGAGTTTTTCTTCTGACAGATAGTACCTCCCGAGATTCCTGTGACAGTTAAAGTTAATTACTTATTACAATCTAAGCTTAAGTTGAGTTGAGTCCTCGAACTACAAATAGGATGTGTCATATGCCTTTCAATCTCCCTCTATTTGTTTGTTAGAAGATAACAAGCAAATACCTAGAGGATTACTCAACTAACTCAACTTAACTTAGTAAAAGATAAAACTTTAAATACAAAGTAAATGAAAGAAAGGTTCTGGTTTATAATTAACATTGTCCAGATTCAAACATAAAAGATAAATACAAGATAGATGATCCTCTAGACTGATCATATAATATAATTTTCTATCTTGACCTATCTAAGCCCTAAAGATATCACATGTAGAGCTGATCTTCACTTTGAAGTATCTTCATCCCTTATCTCTCCAGGTTCAACTTCATCTTCTTGTTCTAGAAATCTTCTGATATTCTCTGTGTCAAATCGTTCTTGATCATCCAAGGTTTTGATCAAATCCTTGTCAAGTACACGTTCATAATCTGACACAAGGCCTTTAGGTTTCTTAGGCAAAATTCCAAGGTTGCCCCATAGCCGATTCCGAAGCATGTAATATTTCTTTTCAAAGCCAGTTAAAGCATATGATCGAATAATGTCAGCAACAAAGATACTTTCTTTATCTTCGAATCCTGTAGTCCTCAGCATATGTTCTAACCAGACCAGATGAGATGCAGTATATAATTTCATCGACTTAGAATCAAGGAAGCAAGAATGTAGTGTATTACCCTTGAGAAACTTAACATGATGTGGAGTTTGAATAACTTGTGGACTATTCCTTTGAGCAAACTCCAAAAGTCTTTCATGAAGTAAAATATTCAGTTCAGAAAACCTTTTTACCTTTAGGGACATAATCCACAGTTCAATCAAGCTTCTCTGTTGAAAGATTTAAAGTGACACATAGAGAGAACCCATTGTACGAGAGTCAATCTGAATTATCAGTTGATCTGCACATCTGTCAAACCCAGCTACTATCCTCGAAATTTCCAGCATCAATGCATCCATATATTGCAAGTAATTTGGATTGGTCTATTGAAACTGTTGAAGTAGTTGGAGAAAACGTTCATCATCATTAGCAGTGTTTTGAATAGAATCAAAAATTTCTCTTGCTCTCTCCCACTTTGGACCAATCTTCAACCGAATATCTCTTTTCCTTTCTTCTACACTGATTGCATGTAGCTTTTGTTTCTCTGCGTCTTCAGCTTGCTTCAGCTTCAATCTTTTATCCACTACCTGTCTGGTCTTCTCAAGCTTGGCTTGTCTCATCTGACGATCAGCATTCTCCTCTTGAAGTTCCTTCTCAAATTCAGGATCATCTTGCCAGTGTGAAAGATCTTCTTCAATATCATTTAATTGTTGTACCTCAAAATTACTATTCTTGAGATCGAAATCAAAATCTGATACATCCTGATCATGAGCAGCTTTTTCTTTTCCCTTTGTAGACTTCTCAGACTTCTCCTTATGCCTCCCTTGACCTCCTGACTTACTTCCTCCTGGTCCTCCAGACTTCTCTCCAGGCTTCTCTCCTTCTCCAGACTTCTCCCCCTTAGTTGAGGAATCCTCTACAGACTTTCTTTGATTGTCAAGCCCTCTATCTTCATCATTATCCCCCTCATTATCATCATCATAGTCTTCAAAATATGCTCTTTGTTCTGGTGTGATATGATGAGTAGGTTTAACAATGTTGTATAGATGATCAAGTCCTTCAAACATGTAATCATACTTTTCTTCAAGCTTCGCAAAGGTTGTTGAATATGATTGAGCAGTTACATGCATTTCCACTTGAAGTTCATCTACCCTATTAGAGAGTCTGTCAATAGCATTTAGAATATCTGTTCTTTCTGTAGATGCCTGAGAGTTGGATTGTATCAATGTATTGATTGCTGGAGTGAGTGTAGTCTTTATGTTCTGAACATCGTCACGAATAATCATGAGCTGATTGTTGACAGAGGTTGAAGAAGAAGACCGTTCATCCACTTGTGCTTTGAAAAATTGTTTTTCAGCCTCAGTTTGCATCAATTTCTTTTGCAGATCTTTTATTTGAGCCATAAGAGACAAAGTGTTTGTGTCAGTGTGTGCGCTCACCTGATGTTCACTCAAGGATATGTCACTCTCCTTTCGTGCATGTGTTTCACTCATATTTAAGGTGGTCCTCACATCACTCAACACTAGCTCCTTTCCTTGAGCTGTACCTGCAAAAGAAATCACCCTAGCCTCTTCTGGAGAGGTCAGTGGTGGTGCAATGGGAGTTCGCAATTCCCAATCCTCAGTCATCTCTATTAATTCATTTGGATTTGATAACTAAATTTCTTCAGTGATAGGATGACCAAGTTGCCCTTCACTTTCTCCAGATAAATCTGCGAGTGAAGAATCCCTTGAGGGAGCCAGGAATGTTCCTCCTGGGAGGGGAGATGATGACTCTATTATAACTGGCAGAGAGTCAAGATTTCCCTCTGAAGCCTGTGAAGGCTCTTCTACCGTAACAATGGTAGGCACTGTCTCTGTAACAATCCTATCGTGCACTCCTTGCTCAGTGTCCTTAACAACATCAGATTCTATGGTAATGTTTTCCCCCATTGTGAGTAATAGAGGTGTGCTTGACTCTGTACAAGGTGCCACGGCCCTTTGGCGAATTTCAATAATTTCATCCTGTTGAGAGGATGAAATTAGTAACAGTTCATCGGCCATTTCAATGTTCAAATCCTTTTGGGAGGAAATGGATGGGCTAACAGATGCCTCAAGTAGTAGGTTTCTTCTCTTCTTTGGTGAAGGCAGAGCTGTGGGATCACTCACATTATCACTTCTTCTATCAGCTCTTTTTGTCAACAACTTGCTTCTGGCTTTAGGTTTAGAGATTTGATTAGACACAGTGTTTGGCTCTAAGACCTGGGATAGAGGCTGTGGTTCTACAACCTCTTGGTCTGACCTATCAGCCACTTGGGCTCCAGAAACAGTTTGAGAGATAGAAGGCAATACCAGCTCCGTTGATACAGTAGCTGTACCTGAAGGAATGGATTGTTCCATTTGAGGTTGAAGTTCAGGAACAGGTACATTTTCAGGTTCAGGTGCATTTACAAGTCGAGGAATGACAGGTAGATTTATGAAGGTAGACAAATATGGTGTAACATACACTGGCACATTTATCAATTTTCTATGTGTATCAAGGCTAGTGAATATTTTCTTGGTTTGCCTGCCTGATACCATAGGGTTGTCATTCCTAAAAATTGCTTGTTGACCAACAGGAACAAGATGATTAAATATCAAAGTTAAGAATCTTGGATAATAACATAAAACTTTATTACCCTCATTAAATCCCTTCTGGCCTTAACAATTCTACCAACAATAGTATTCCAAAGTAGATTACCAATATTGATTCTACGGTTGTTAGCAACAACATAACCAATAGTTTGTAACATAGAGGTGAGTAAATGAAAGTTACCTCTGGCTGTATTAGCAAATACCTTGAAGATCGTGTCGAAAAATGCATCCCATTGTTGAACCAGGTTTCTTTTGCTCAGGTTGTTCATATCAATTACTCCACGATAATTAATATCACTGAAGAATTGATAGAGTTGTTCACTGGTTGGAAATGGATCAAAATTATCCACCGGGAGGCCCAATATAGTAGTAAGGGTTGATTCCGTCACGACGTGGTGTGTACCATCAAAATCAAAAGAGAATGAGGTCAAATCTTCAGACACCACAGCTTCTGTGCAAATCAATCTCAGTGGTCCTATTTTAATTGGGGCTTCGATCGAAATAGCAGTTCGGATAATTGAATCATCATTTAAAAACCGTATCCAAGGCTTAAATCGATCATAGGGACAATCGTTCGGATTAAAATACCCAACCAAATTATGCTTCATTATCTCAAAATTATCATCCATTTTTTAACACAAAAACACACTTCAATTTTAGGAAGATTAAAACAATTCGAAAATTTTCAGAATTATTAATTAATTAAAATTAATTAAAAATTCGAATTAATTCAAAGGTGTTAGAAAAATCCCAAAAATTTATATGATGATCTTCTAAACACTGGGAGTCTCAATCTATTTTTAGATTTCAAAGAAAAAATCTAAAACAATTAAAACAGTGAAAACCCGATTCAATTTTTTTGAAAAATTGAGTTTTCAAAAACTGAATGAAACTCGATGATATTTGGTTCAAAAGACAGGAAATCGAACGATCTATTCAATGATGTTGTTCGTTTTCAGTTTCGTTGAAGAAAATCGAGCAGAGGTTCGATTCAAAATTGTGTGTATCGTGTGTATATATGAGTTCTCTGTGTCAATACACGAGAGAGGATTGCTGTGATAATTGTCTTGCTGTTTTTTTTTTTGTTTAAGTATGAATTTAACATTACAAGACAATCGGTTGATTGTCTTGCCGATTGTCTTGGTAGTTCAAAAACTATCAAGACAATCGTTTACTATACTAATAAATAAAAGAAAACGAAAATAAAATATATATATTATTTTTTTTTATTTAAATACTGAATTGACACTTCAAAACAATCAAGTGATTGTCTTGCCGATTGTCTTGGTAGTTCAAAACTATCAAGACAATCGTTTGTCTTGAGTAAAACAAAATAAAACAAAACAAATAATCTAAAAAATATTTTATTATTAACAGAATAACCTGCCAAGACAATCTGTGGATTGTCTTGGCGATTGTCTTGATATTATAATGACAAACAAGACAATCGATTAATCTGCTAATTTTATACTAATAAAATACAAATTAATGTGCATAATTAATCCAATTACAATACACTCTAATTTATTATAAAAATTACTATAAATAAATATTTAGCAAACACGTGGATTAATCTTTTTACGACAACAAATATAAATACCAAAAGGACAAACACTACAAAACATTTAATAAAATATTAAATATATTTACAAGAACATTTATAACAAATTAATGAATCTAAATATTTTCTAATAAATAACTTTCTAATAGAAAATTATTTAAAGAGAGAATATGATTCATTAAAATATCACAAATATTCAAAAACACAAGAAGTAATAAAGAAGTTATGATTAACATGTTGACAAAGATTTTTAGCAATTACAAGCAATAAAAAGTTGATAAAATAATTATGCAAGTGATTAAAATTTAAAAAAAAAAAAATCACTTGCAAATTATTAAAGAATAAACCTCAGATATTAACCAGCTTAATTACTAGGACTGTTTAACATACCCAATTCACCAACAATTTTGGTGAATGTGGATTCGTCAAGAGACTTAGTAAAAATATCTGCTGTTTGTTCTTCTGTGGGTACAAATAACAATTCCACAGTACCATTCATGACATGCTCTCTTATAAAATGATACCTGATGTCTATGTGCTTGGTCCTCGAATGCTGCACAGGATTGTTGGAGATTGCTATGGCACTTGTATTGTTAGGAATATGTTGTACTTGATGATAACTTCATAATCAATCAAATTGTATAAGGTTTTGTAACTGTCAACGGATGAGGATTTATAACTCTATCCGTTGACAGGTAGCTCATCAACGGATGAGGTTTTGTAGCATACTGCAGTATCTCTATGTTATCAGTTGATAGTGTTTTTATCCACAGTCATGTTGACCATCAACGGATAGGCAGAATAGGGTAGCCAATTGTAAATAAGCTATGCTATGTAATTCTGTCTAAGTGAAAGTGTATCAACAGATGAAGACAAAACTCGATCAACGGATACAACTCAAATCCACTCTATCAACGGATACAGCTCAAGTCTTAATATCAACGGATACAGCTCAATACATCATCAACGGATGATAGTGTACAATATTAACGGATAATCATTGACACTGTCTTCTATGCTAAGTTGGGGATTAGCAGTTGATAAGGACATGTTTGACTGACAGATCACATGGGTTGATAGTAGATACAAAAAGCAGTATGGCAGCCATACTTTAGAAACACAGAAGAAAGAAGCATTCCGTTTACACTATGAATACAAGAAAGGTGCAGGAGGCATGTCTGTTCACAAGGACAACCTTTCGGCTACATGTGTATTTGGAGTGTAGTAGCAAGTCAACTAGAATTAGATTAATATTATCTTATTCCAGTAGTACTTGTAAAACTTGGGATTTATAACCAAGTGTAGCAACTCTTTGTAGGCTAAGAAAACAGATACATTTTCTTAGGGTTTTTATTGAATATCCTTAGAAAGCAAAGAGTTGTAAAACAGAAGCTGTGTACTTTTGTATCACAAAGTTTTCTTCGAATAAAAGCTTCAGGTGGTGCACTTAACCACCTGATTTTTATGTGTTTGTGTATTAATCTTTCTACAGCAATTATCTAAGTATAGATTTCTGGAGTTCTTATCAGAAATTTATAAATATCAAGAATTGTATTCAACCCCCCCCCCCTTCTACAATTATACAAGTGTGTAATCTGGGAATAACATGTATTATCACACAAAATTGGAATTTTTGTTAATACAAAACCATAGTCTTTCAGCTGATTCCTAATCCACAAGATTTGTGCACAACAGCTTCCAGCAGCTATGTATTCAGCAGCTATGTCTTTCACTGGAAACTAAAAATGCGTCTACATCTCTCGTCTATTGATGAGGGTTTTGTGGATTGCATTGACAAGGGTCCTCACGTTCCAATGAAGACAGCAACAAGAGTTGGCCTGGCTGAAGGTGTGCCTGACACTCTCATTCCCAAACCTGTCTCTGAGTGGAGTCTTGAAGATATTGCAGAAGTCCACAAAGACAAAAAGACCATGAATATACTGTTCAATGGCCTAGAAACAGACATGGTTGACAATGTTATTAACTGTACTACCTCCAAGGAAGTATGGGACACTGTTCAAACCCTTTGTGAAGGAACAGAACAGGTGAGGGAAAACAAGATGCAACTACTAATCAAACAGTATGAACATTTCCACTTTAAGAGTGGAGAAACATTGAATGATACATTTAGTAGATTTCAAAAGCTACTAAATGGTTTGAAACTGTTTGGAAGAATCTATCAAGTTAAAGATTCTAATCTCAAATTTCTGAGATCACTGCCCAAGGAATGGAAGCCAATGACTGTTTCTCTAAGAAACACTCAAGAGTACAAGACATTTGTTAGATATAATTGATGTGATTTAATGTCAGTGTTTAAGTGTTACAGGTAAAGAGAGTTTAACTTGTTATTGAAAGCAGTTGTAACAGAGTTTGAGTATACGCTGATTGCTGGAAGCGCAAACGCTGACAGAGGAAAGCGTAAACACTGATAGCTGAATACATGGAAGCGCAAACACTGTTAGCATGGAGAGAACAGAGTTTGCTAAAGTCTGTCTACTGGGAGCGTCTACGAGTCAACAGAGTTTGAAGATTAATTTAATATTAATATGGAAGCGATATCTTTGAAGATTGGATAGCTATCAAAGAGATTGAGTTGACTTAGAAGACGTGTAGCAATCGTAATTGATATCAATTGTATAGCTTAATTTTAGGAGAATCAATTTACGATTGTACGTAGCTGTATATCTTATAAATACAGTTAGGTTAACCCTAGAAGGGTATTCATCGTGAACGAATAACATTCTTGTAACCTAAGCAGCTCTCTGTGATACTTTACATCACCGAGAGAGGAATTATTTATTCCAAACAGTTTTAAGAGTTAAAACGTGTGTTCTTGTTACTTATTCATATAGTACTTGATTATATATTGTGTATTCGACCTAACAAGTGGTATCAGAGCCAAATCTGTTACTTTATTACAGTTAAAGATCCAAACGCAATAGTAATCAATGGCAGAGATACCTCCACCATCTGAGAAAGCTCCTACTGCTGTTAGTAGGTATGAAACAATTAGGGTTCCTATACTGAGGCCATTAGAGTATGCAATTTGGAAGGTGAAGATGACCATGTTTCTGGAGGCTACAGATCCAGAATATCTGGACAGAATTTATGAAGGTCCTCACAAACCTACAAAGTTATCTACTGCTGCTGCCGGTGAGGAATCAAAAGTTATTCCAAAAGAGAAGAAAGATCTAACTGCTGAGGATCTTTCATCTATTGCAAAGGATGCAAAGGTAAGGCATTTACTTCATAGTGCGTTAGACAATGTTATGTCTAATAAAGTGATAAACTGCACAACTGCAAAGGAGATATGGGATGCACTTGAGGTTAGATGTCAAGGAACTCCTGCAATTAAGAAGAACAGAAGGAACATACTCACTCAGGAGTATGAGCATTTTGAGGCAAAATCTGATGAAACCATGACAGAAACATTTGACAGATTCTGTAAACTGCTCAATGATTTGTCATTGGTGGACAAAGAGTATGATTTAGAAGATTCAAATCTAAAGTTTCTTCTCTCTTTACCTGAAAAGTGGGATGTGAAAACAACCACTATAAGAGATAATTATGAACTTGGTGAAACAGAAATTGATGAAATTTATGGACTACTCAAAACCCATGAATTGGAATTGGAGCAGAGAAACAAAAGATCTAGTAGAAAGTCAAAGTCTGTTGCTCTTAAGGCTGAGGAGAAACCATCAAAGAAGGAAGCATCAAGGAGAAAGGCAAAAGGAAAAGCTTTAGTCATTCATTCAGAGAATGAGTCATCAAACACTGATGTTGACTCAAACACAGATGAATCATCTGATTCTGAAGATGATGAGGAGATGATGCAAATGGCTGCATTGATGGTAAAGACCTTCAAGAAGATGGGATACAAGAACTTCAAGAAGGGAAAGAGATTCTCCAAGGACTACTCAAAGTTTGACAAGAAGAATTTCAAGAAATCTGAAGGAAAGGACTTCAAATCTGGTAAGAAAGATAAGTCTGAGATTCAATGCTACAAGTGCAAGGAGATGGGTCACTATGCTCCTGAGTGCAAGAAGGGTAAAACTGAAAAGGCACTCTACACCAAAGGCAGAGATTGGGCAGACACTTCAGATTCAGATGAGGAAGTCAACTATGCTCTCATGGCTACTACTAAGACTGAAAATGATGATCTCAAGGTACCTCCAACTACCTATGCTTATAACACTGATGATATAACTGAATTGAGAATTTATCTTAAAGCATTGCATATCAGTTATAGGGATCAGACTTTAGAAAATGAGAGGATAAAGTCTGAGTGTTCTCAACTCAAAGAAAGAAATAAACTTGTTGAGGAACAGCTAGAGAACATGAATAAAATTCAAAAAGAGAGAGATGATGCAGTGTTTATTGAACAGGAGTTGCTAGGTAAGTATAAGCAACTAGAATCTGAATTGGAGGATACTAAACACATCATTAAAACATGGACACATTCTGGTAAAGACACTCAAGAAGTGTTTCAGTCAGATACAGTAGGTCTAGGTTACTCTGTAGGAGATGAACTTAGATTTGAAAATCAGGTAAAGGTTAGACCACATTGTTCAACTGAGGGTAATGTCATGGGAACAGGTGGACCTAAGACTGAAGCACAGAAAAAGGCTGTTAAAGAGTCATATGCTAAAACTTTTGTTAAAGAGGCTAACATTGGTTTAATGACAGATAAACAACTCAAGCATAAGCTTAAGGAGATAAAATCTGTCAACAAACAGAGAATGCCTAAGAAAAACAGAAATGGTAAGGTAGGCATAACATCAGGAATAAAGCCAATGCTTGCTTCATTAGCTCCTAGGAAAACATGCTTTAACTGTGGTAGCACTAATCATCTTGCTAATTTCTGCAGTAAGAATAAAAACATTAATTCTTTGCCCTCTAAAACTGCAGTAAAGAGTGATTATGTGAGAACAAGACCACAGACTTTATGCAAACACTGTGGAAGTATTTGGCACTCTATTTACACTTGCAGAGATTATCATGCTATTTACTATAATTACTATGAACCCAAACCAAATTTGAAATGGGTTAAAGTAAACTCTGCAAATGTAAACTCTGAAAAAGTTAGCTTAAACTCTGTTAATGTGAATTCCGCTGCAAAAGCTAACAGAATTAAGAAAGCCAAAGGATCCAAGCAAGTCTGGATCCTTAAAACTAATAATCAGTGATTGTTTGTGATTGCAGGGCACCAGGGTCAGTACCCTAGTCGTGGACAGTGGATGTTCAGGACACATGACTGGAAATAAAGCCCTGCTATCAGAATATGAGAAGAAGGCTGGCCCAGAAGTTTCCTATGGAGATGGCAACATAGGACATACACTGGGATATGGCAATATTAATCTTGGAAATGTCATCATCACAAATGTAGCTCTGGTTCCAGGACTCAAGCATGATTTGCTATCTGTGAGTCAAATCTGTGACAGAGGATATCATGTAGATTTTCAGCCTGAATATTGCCAAGTGATCAGTAAATCTACAGGGAAAGTTGCTCTAGTTGGAAACAGACACAACAACATCTATGAAATAAAATTGTCAACCAACTCAGATGGAAAAGCAGTGTGTCTGTCTACAAGAATGTCCAGTGAAGAGAGTTGGAAATGGCACAAGAAACTCTCTCATTTGAACCTGAACAACATCAATGAACTAATCAAGAATGATCTTATAAGAGGTCTACCAAAGTCCTTGTTGAATGTAGAAGGACTGTGTGATTCTTGTCAAAAGGCTAAACAGAGAAAAGTCTCCTTCAAAAGCAAATCTGAGTCTTCAATTGTTGATCCTTATCATCTACTACATGTTGATCTTTTTGGTCCAGTGAATGTGATGTCTCTTGGAAAGAAGAAATATGCATTAGTCATTGTTGATGAATATACCAGATTCACATGGGTATATTTTCTTGCAAAGAAGGATGAAACATCATTAACACTGACAGAACATATAATCCAACTGGACAAAGGGTCAGAGCATCAAGTAAAGATAATCAGAAGTGACAATGGAACTGAGTTCAGAAATTCATCTATGGAAGATTTTTGCAAGAGTAAAGGGATCAAGCAAGAGTTTTCTGCACCTGGCACTCCACAACAAAATGGTGTAGTGGAGAGGAAGAACAGAACTTTGATAGAAGCTGCTAGAACCATGCTAGATGAAGCAAAGTTGCCAACTTATTTCTGGGCAGAAGCAGTTCAAACTGCTTGTTTTACTCAAAATGCAACACTGATCAACAAGCATGGTAAAACACCATATGAAATGGTGAAGAAGAAGAAGCCAAATCTAAAATATTTTCATATTTTTGGATGCAAGTGCTTTGTGTTGAAGACTCATCCTGAACAGTTGACCAAATTTGACCTAAAGGCAGATGAAGGAATTTTTGTTGGCTATCCACTGTCAACAAAGGCATTCAGAGTTTATAATCTGAGAACCAGAGTGATCATGGAGTCTATTCATGTGTCATTTGATGACAAGAAAATAACTGGACTTGAAGATGTTAATGAGCATGATCAACTGCACTTTGAAAATGAAGATTTATTAAACTCGGATGATACAGATCTGACAAACACTGTTGAGGTCAATTCTGAACCTCTACTGGTATACACTGAAGAAACTTTTCAATCAGAAACAAGGGAAGAACCAGTTGAGGGGGAGCATGAAGAATCACATCAAATTGATAATTCAAACACTGATAGTGACTCAATTGATAACTCTGAATCAAACACTGTTGATTCAAACTCTGAACATTCAAATTCTGAGCAGTCACATTCAGGGGGAGCATCAGAAAGTGAAGAAAGGCACCAAGAAAATCAGGAGAACATGGATCAAGGGGGAGGATCACATGATGACAGAAGCAATCTGCCTTCTGCAAGAAAATGGACCAAGTCACATACACCTGATTTAATTATTGGTGATCCAGATGCAAGAGTAAGGACAAGAAGTGCAACAACAAATGAATGTCTGTTTCATGCATTCTTGTCACAAACTGAGCCAAAGAAGATAGAAGAAGCTCTGAAAGATGCTGACTGGATAACAGCAATGCAAGAAGAGCTAAATGAATTTGAGAGAAATGAGGTGTGGACCCTTGTACCAAGGCCAAAGAACAGATCTATTGTTGGTACTAAATGGGTTTTCAGAAATAAAACTGACAGTGATGGTGTGATCACAAGGAACAAAGCAAGACTGGTAGCTAAAGGCTATTCACAGCAGGAAGGAATAGATTATGATGAGACTTTTGCACCAGTTGCCAGGTTGGAGGCAATAAGGATGTTTCTTGCCTATGCTTCTCACAAGAAATTCAAGGTTTTTCAAATGGATGTGAAAAGTGCCTTTCTGAATGGAAAACTTGAAGAAGAAGTATTTGTTGAACAACCACCTGGTTTTGTAGATCCAAAATATCCAGATCATGTCTACAGGTTAGACAAAGCACTCTATGGACTTAAACAGGCACCTAGCGCATGGTACGAAACACTTGCTAAATTTCTACTAGAAAGTGGGTTTCACAGAGGTACTATTGACAAAACTCTGTTTTACTTTCAATCTGGTAATGACCTGCTCTTAGTTCAGATATATGTAGATGATATCATTTTTGGATCTACTAATGATAAACTCTGTAAGAAATTTGCCAAGCTCATGCAGTCTAGATATCAAATGAGTATGATGGGAGAGTTAAGCTATTTTCTAGGCTTACAGGTGAAGCAAACAGATGATGGAATTTTCATTAATCAAGCAAAATATACCAGAAATCTTCTCAAGAAATTTGGTATGCTTGACTGTTCATCTGCAACAACTCCCATGGCAACTGCAACAAAACTGGACAAAGATACAGGTTCATCAGTGGATATGACAAGTTACAGAGGGATGATTGGTTCTCTACTCTATTTAACAGCTAGTAGACCTGATATCATGTATGCCACCTGTCTGTGTGCAAGGTTTCAGGCAGATCCAAGGGAACCACATTTAACAGCTGTGAAGAGGATTTTCAAATATCTCAAGGGAACTGTAACCTTAGGACTGTGGTACCCAAGAGAATCAGATTTTAAGCTACTTGGTTACTCTGATGCAGATTTTGCTGGCTGTAAGATTGACAGAAAAAGCACAAGTGGAAGTTGTCAATTTCTTGGTGACAGACTAGTGTCTTGGTATAGCAAGAAACAGAAGTCAATATCTACATCTACAGCTGAAGCAGAGTATATTGCTGCTGGTAGCTGTTGTGCACAGATTTTATGGATGAAGAATCAACTACTGGATTATGGGTTGAGGTATAGTAAAATACCTATTTTCTGTGATAATCAAAGTGCTATTGCAATGACAGGTAATCCAGTACAACACTCAATGACCAAGCACATCAGCATAAGGTATCACTTTATCAGAGAGCATGTAGAGGAAGGCAATATTGAGCTTCACTTTGTGCCTACAGATCAACAACTTGCAGATGTTTTCACAAAGCCTCTAAGTGAAGCAACATTTACAAGATTGGTCAATGAACTAGGGATGGTATCTGGTTTTGACTAAACATGTTTGTTAGACTCAAACTCTTTCAAATAAAATGTGTTGCTCATATCTCTGTAAATTGCTAAAGTGCTATGTGAACCTTATTAATTAAATTCTGTCAGCATGATTGTTGGTCATACACTGTTAATACGTTTGTTAAACTCTGTGAATTCTGAGTTGATTTTTGTCTGAATGAAATTACCAATGAAGAAAAATGTATAGAGCATGATTTTCAGTGAATCAAGATTCTTTTTGAGTCACTGTAATCTAATCAGAAACTGCACAGTAAGTTAACACAGCATGATACTGTTTCATATTTAGAGCATCTCTTAGTTTATTTGATCCTAAACTCTGAATCTATGAATACTGCATGCATTGCCTCTCATGAATAACTCTGATATTGATGAACTCTAAACTCTGATTAGTGACACTCTGTTTTCAAGTCATACTTAATTCTTGATGATTCTTTGTTTGCACTTGTGAAAATTTTAAAACTTGAGATGTGTCATTGTTTATTTTGGTGAGAAACAGTTCATGTCTGAACCCTGTGAGATTTTGAGCTGAATAAGTGATTGATACATTTTATATCAATCAGACTTTTTTGTTGTGTGATGTTCATCAGTAAGTATGTTGCTCTAGAACTTGCATTAAACCATTTTGGGACTACATGATATATGTGTGCATGAAGATGATAAAGGCATTAGGATTAACAATCTTTCTTCAAACACTGTTCAAAACATCTTTGAACACTGATCATAAACACTGTTCATAAAACACAACCCTTAGTAAACCCCTTTGAGCCAAATTAACTGCTCATTTTTCTTGAATACTGAAGTATTAAGAGCAGTTATATTCGTTTGTTAAATCAAATTCAAGCAGGTGAGTATTTCTTAAGAAAAGATATCTTACTCAGTGTATATATATATAAAAAAAAAAAAAAGGGGGTATATATACTGATCATCTTGTACAAATATGTACTAATCATTTGACTGAATATTTTGATCAAATAAATTGTTCAGTTAGAAATTCTCATCTCTTCTCATCTGTTTGATTTCACTCAATTATAACCCTGAACAAAGTCCTTTTGATTTGTGCATAAATATAATCGAAGTGGTGTAGATTTGGTGGACATTCAAGCTTATGGTAGCATCTGCCTTTACTGAATGAATCTGAGAGTAAACACTTCACCTAAACACTTGTGTGATGTGAGAGTTTGTGAGACAATCCTTGACATGTAACTCACTGAATGATGCTTTGATGTTTATCTCCTGTTATTTTTGTCTATAATGGCTGTGTGCTTACTTGGATAATCATGAACATAAACTGGAACAGGGATATTCAGATTTCTGTAATTAAGGAACTACAGAGTTTAGCATTCATCATATACTCTGTGTTTAATATGAGAGTTTGTGCATTCAGTGTTTATTGTTTTGATTTATGGATTTTATGAAATATTAGATGCTATAAAAATTGATTTGGTAAACTCTGCTACTCACACACGAAAATCACGACTGTGCATTTTTGAAAGGGTTTTTGTGATAAAGATTGAGTATTGGACCAACACTGATTGATTGTGTTATGTACTCTAAGGTAAATTCTCATTAAGATAATTTGAAAATTTTGGAGTAAATGGAGTAAGTGACAACTGTTAATTGGTGTACTTAGTGGTAACGTGTCTTGATAAACGGAACGACAGCGGTAATAATGGCTTTTACTGCGCATGTATTAAGTGAACCGTTGCATGTGTGACACGTGTCCCACTCAAACACTTTTCATGTGAACAGTTGTGTGTTTTCAAGTAAAATCTTTTGAGTTTAATTTTTAATTAAAACTCAAATTACTTCTTCTCACAATCACTTTTACCCACTCGTATTCACTTTACCAAAACAGAAAACATCCTTGTTCTTCACTATTGCATTTTCACAAACACCTTTCTTGCAAAACATTTTCACAGTTGATTCTTGCTTATTTCTTGATTCAATGGCAACTAAACCTTTCACTGTCTTTGGTCTACGTTTTGTGCCTAACAATTATGCAGCTTTACTTGAGAACGGCCGGGCTCCAGAGGCGTTCCATCTGATGCAAAATTTTCTTCGAAATTCTGAGATTGGGCAAGCGCTGGTTGAACCGGCTACTCTATCTGCTTCCCAAGTTGTTAGTTTCTGGCAAAATTCAAGATATATAGAAGGAGGAGCGAGTGAAACTCCGTCTATCATCTTCTCTCATGAAGACCGAGAGTTTGTGATTACTCCACAAACTGTTCGTGATGTCATGGATTTCGACACACACACTTCATATGAAGTTGTCTCTGAGGAAAATCTGAGGGAAATGCTAACAGAGATTGGGTACATGGAATCACTTGCCAAGCTGGGCAGTGTGAAGAGACCAAACTTGAGAAAAGAGTGGAATTTTTTCTTTGATTGTATCACCAGGACATTCCAAAAGAAGATCACCAACTGGGATGCTATTCCAATGGACAGTCTGCAAATTGGGTATTCTCTACTCTATGGCAGTAATTTTGATTTTGGTAGATATGTTTTAATGAATTTGGGTGATAAGTTGTCAGAGTCTACTACAGTTTACTTTGCTAGATTTTGTGAACTTCTGTTCAATGCATGTGTTTCTGGGTTAACTATTGATGAAGCTGATGAAATTCAACCTTTTCGAGTCACTAAGAGAATATTCTCTGATATGACTAACAAAGATGTTGGAAAAGACATACCTCCTTTAGTATTGCCACTTGCTTTACAGAACTTTGTCAATCAACCACAAGATTCTTCATCATCAAACCATGACTCACATGAACCACATCAACCAGAACCACAATCTATACCTGAACCTTTATCCACTGATCGTACAGAAAACATTCCATCTCAACCTACTCCATCACCTGAACCGATACCAACAACCACTGATCAACCTATATCACCTCAAACACAAACAGAACCTCAACAACAATCTGACCACATGACTACTGAACCAACAAACCCTGTCACTACCACTCATCCACAATCATCACAAAAGCCAAAAAGGAAGATACATACTGCAATCAACACCAAACATGGTAGAAGATTCAAACAAAGGGCAAATAGACCTTTTAGTGCAGAAGAAGAATTTGTTGTAGTACCTCAAGCTAAGAGGAGAAGGCTTATTTTAACTGATTCTGATGATGAGCATGTTGAAGAGGCTCAAGAGAAAATCTCTTTTGATATTCCTACTGGTGAGCCAGAGGTTATCATAGAATCAATAATACCAGAATCTGAAGTCAAGCTTTCTGAACCAGAAGTTGTTAAGGTTCAAGAAAATGAAGCTGTTAGAGATGTTTTGTCTCCAATGGAAGAGTTTGCTGAAACTCCACTTTCTTTTAATCATGAAGCATCTACTCCACCACTCATGGAGGTTACACTTTCTATTGATACTGGTGTTGCTGATGGGCCTACTGTTGTTCTTGAAGACACTGTGGTTGCATCACACACTGAGTTGAACTCTGATGCTAATCATGGTTCTGCTCATAATGAGGAGGTTAATAAACCAGAAAAGGTTCTTTCTTCAGAGCAAACTCCAGTTGATAAAGGAAAACAGGTTGCTCAAGAACCTATTTCTACTCAAGAACCTATTGCTTCTGTTGACTCTACTAGTGAGTCAATCAGTAATTCCGTTGAAGCTAAGGGTACAGGAGTTGCACAACCACAAAATCAAACTGATGGTCAGAAAACAGGAGAAAAACCAGATTTTGCTGGCCCTTCTAATAATGAAATTGATGCTGGTTATTTGGCCAAGCAAACTGCTGATTGGTACAAATCAGAGTGTATTTTTCCTCCTGGAAGGGCAGAAAAGTTTCTTGAAATCAATTCTAAGAAGATTAACAATCCAGAAATTTTCACTTGTTTGCAAGGCACAGTGATTCAAATCAAAACTTTGAATAATAGATTTGATGATACTCAGAAATCTATTGTTGATCTTCGAACAGAAGTTGCTACTCATGAAGAGACAGCTCAACTAGCTAATGCTAAGCTCTTTCAACAATTTGCCAAAGCTCAAGCAAATATAAATGACAGACTGAGCACAGTTGAAAAGAATCAGATTTTACTAAATGAGAAGGTTGATTCAATTGCAAACTCTCTTGAATTAATCACCTCAATTCTGATTCAAGATGATGATGATGATGTCAAAAAGGGGGAGAGAATTGCTAAAACCAAGTGTAAGCAAACTCAAACTCTGCCAAAGAAAGATCATCTTGAGGATGAAGGTACCAATGCTGAGAAGGGCTTAAGAAATGCAAATTCTAGACAAGGACATGGGAGGTCTACAAGGTCAAAGCCTAATTTGGTGATAGATACAAATGCTCAGAGTACTTCTGGTTCAAAGCCAAAGGATTTGTCATTCTCTGACAATCCACAAACAGATGAAGAATTGGCTGTGAAACTATTTCGTGAAGAGAATGCTGAAGCTACACTTGAGGATATTCAAGCTGAAGAAAAGCTGTTGCAGAAAGAGCATTTAAAAGCTCAAAAGTCCAAGAAAGTGAATAAAGTTGTTAAAGCTTCAAAGTCTTCAAGGCATGAAATGAAAGGAATTGAGATCAAAGAGAGATTATCTGATATTCAAGAAGAAGAAGAAGAAGAAGAGGATAAAGGAAAGCTGATTAGAAAGTCTTCTATTGATGCCAAGCTGAAGTTAAAAGGAGTGATGGGTGAAGAGAGCAAGAATAAAATGATAATTACAACCTCTGTTGGTACACATGTTGTACAGAAGAATAAAGACACAACCTCTGTTGCTACACAAGTTGTGACTACACCGATACTGTCTTCTCAGTTGAAATCAAGATTTCGAAAAGGTGCTCTTCATGATTCGAGTCTTGCAGCTACAGCTCCAGCTACAGCTTCAATGGATTTTACTGATGGTAGAGCTTTATCTGGTAAAATTGCATATAACAAAGGAGGCATTGGCTCACATAGAGATAAAAGACAGAATGTTGCTCCCAGAGATCCTTCTTCATTATCTGTTCCAGGTCGTGGTGTCACTCAAGAGAGTTTAGACAGACTGGAGTCAATACAGCTTGTTCATCAGAAAAGTTTAGGGAAGGATTTCTTGTTATACTTCATGGCTGATGGAACGGTGTTCAAGATTGCTGAGAATGATATTGATTTAAAATTCTGGGAAGAACTAGAGTATGTTCTGTATATTTTCAGAGTAAGAAATCAAAGAGCTCAATCAGTTGCAAATGTGCTCAGACAAAAGATGATACAGAATCTTGCAAATAGACATATGAAATACAGCAAGTATGTTCCAAAGTATAGAGACTGGAATGGGAATTTGATTGAAATGCAGAAGGCAACTACAAAGCTGAAGACTGATCTTGGGATTACTGTTCTAGATTTTAATGTAAAGTCTGAAGAAATGAAGTTTATCAGATTGGGAAATGAAATGAGAAGAAACAAGATCTATGATCTCAGAGCTGCTATTTTTCAAACTGATGAGAATGATCCAGATTTAAGAGAGATCAAGGTAGCTATGGAGATTGAACTTGAGAATGCTGAGAGGAGATTGTTGATTGATTATCTAAGAACAACTCCAGATCTTGAGGAGGTTAGGTAGACAGAATCTGTAAGTAATTCAAATTTTCTGTAAATTTTGCTAAGTCAAGTTTAAACTCTGATTATATGTTAAACACTGTGTTTTTATTTGTTAGTTTTGACATCATCAATTATTATGAACTTGTACATTTTTCTAATGAACAAGTTGGGGGAGATTGTTAGATATAATTGATGTGATTTAATGTCAGTGTTTAAGTGTTACAGGTAAAGAGAGTTTAACTTGTTATTGAAAGCAGTTGTAACAGAGTTTGAGTATACGCTGATTGCTGGAAGCGCAAACGCTGACAGAGGAAAGCATAAACACTGATAGCTGAATACATGGAAGCGCAAACACTGTTAGCATGGAGAGAACAGAGTTTGCTAAAGTCTGTCTACTGGGAGCGTCTACGAGTCAACAGAGTTTGAAGATTAATTTAATATTAATATGGAAGCGATATCTTTGAAGATTGGATAGCTATCAAAGAGATTGAGTTGACTTAGAAGACGTGTAGCAATCGTAATTGATATCAATTGTATAGCTTAATTTTAGGAGAATCAATTTACGATTGTACGTAGCTGTATATCTTATAAATACAGTTAGGTTAACCCTAGAAGGGTATTCATCGTGAACGAATAACATTCTTGTAACCTAAGCAGCTCTCTGTGATACTTTACATCACCGAGAGAGGAATTATTTATTCCAAACAGTTTTAAGAGTTAAAACGTGTGTTCTTGTTACTTATTCATATAGTACTTGATTATATATTGTGTATTCGACCTAACAACATTTACTCTTGAAAGGCTCTATGGAACTTTAAAGACATATGAGCTGGAAATAGAGCAGGATGAAGAGATTGAGAAGTCGCAAAAGAAAAGTGGGTCAGTTGCACTTGTTGCCAACTTGGAGCAAAAGGAGGAAAGGACAGAAGCTGCTAGTTCTACACCAAACAGGGAGGTTTGTAAAGGTAGGGCAGAATCAAGCAGGATCAAGGAAAAGGTGTCTGAGGAATTGAATGTCCTTCAGCAGGATGAATTGGATGAGATAGATAAGCACTTAGCGTTTCTATCTAGGAGATTCTCTAAGCTGAAATTCAAGAGAAACTCTGGGGTGGCCAAGCCATTTAACAAGGATTTTTCCACAAGCAACTATGTGGATAAATCCAAAATTAAATGCTACAATTGTGGAATTGCTGGTCACATGATAAGTGAATGCAGGAAACCTAGATCTAAGAACAAGGGAAAGTCAACTGAGGCTGTTGACTATAAGAAGAAATATTTTGATCTTCTCAGGCAGAAAGGAAAGGCATTCTTGACCCAAGAGTATGACTGGGCTGTTGATGACAATCATTCTGATGATGATGTTGAGTTAGTCAACCTTGCTTTAATGGCTGATTCTGGAGAGCAGGAAGCAAGTTCAGCTAGCAATCAGGTATTTTCTACTAATCTCTCTGAGCTCACCAAAGAGGAATGCAATAGTGTTATAGATGAAATGTCTACTGAACTATATCACTTAAGTGTTACTCTTAAATCACTTACTAAAGAGAACAATAGGATTAAAGAGTCTAATCTATTTTTAAGTGATAGAAATGCTGCTCTAGAAGCTCAATTTCTAGAATTTGAGAAAATGAGAGTTGATTGCAATAATGCTAAAAGTGAACTTGAAGCTGTGTTAAAAAGAGAACTCATTTTAAAAGACCAGCTTGAAAAAGAACAAGGGATATTTGCTAAATTTCAAAGTTGTAGGAATATTTCTCAAAACATAATAGAAGTCCAGGGAATAGAATCGTTTGTGAAGGATACCTGGACTCAAAAGAAAAAGGAGCTAGAACCTGGCCTTGAGGATCTAGAGACTATTTGTGAATCAACGGATAGTGATCATCCGTCAACGGATGAGAGGTATCCGTCGACTAACAAAAAGTTTGTTAGTAAGAAGGAACTCAGGAAACTGGATATCAAGTATGGTCCAGTCAACAAGAATTTTGTTAGTGGTGAGTGTAGCAAAACCAAATCTAGTGGGAAGGCTAAGGCAGGTGACTTACATAACAAAAAGGTTGTTGGTAAATCAGATAATGAAAAGGTAGAAATTGAGGGTAAAAAGAAAAAGAACAGAAATGGTAAGATAGGTATCAACAAGAAAAACAATTATTCTCCTGACAAGTTTGCTCCTAAGAAAACTTGTAGTAATTGTAATAGTGTCAATCACCTATCTTCTAATTGCAAGATTGTCAACAAGGCTCCTGTTCATATACCTCAAACAATGCCATGTATGCCTGCAATGCCTGGTTTGTATCAAAATGATAGTTTTTCAAATCCATATGTGAACATGCCATATGTGTCTAATCCTTATTTTCAATCTGTGAATGTGCCACAAATGTCATGGAACATTCCTAGCATGAATAATATGTATGCCAATTTTCCACAAATGCATGCATCAAATATTCATGCAAATGAGCATTTGTCAAACCCCATCACTCAAGCATCTACACCTAAGTTGAAGAATGCTAAGAGTGCAAAGTCAAAGGCTAACAACAAAGGACCCAAGGAAGCTTGGGTACCAAAATCAACTTGATTTGTTTTTGGAATGTGTGCAGGGAAACAGAAGGAATCTATGGTACCTAGACAGTGGATCCTCTAGGCACATGACAGGAGATTCAACCCTGCTCACAGAGTTCAAGGAAGGAGCTGGCCCTAGAATTACCTTTGGAGATGACAGCAAAGGATATACTAAGGGATATGGCCTGATTTCAAAAGAAAATGTCATCATTGAAGAAGTGGCTTTAGTTGAAGGGTTGAAGCACAATTTGCTGAGTGTCAGTCAGATTTGTGACAAAGACTATGAAGTAAAGTTCACAAAAGAAGCCTGTGTTGTTTCTGCCAAGGAAGACAACAATATGGTATTGACAGGCTTTAGAAAAGGAAATGTTTACATAGCTGACTTCAATTCAGCATGCTCAGAATCCATTACTTGTCTCTTCAGCAAAGCAAGTAAGGATGAGAGTTGGCTATGGCATAAGAAGCTGTCACATTTGAATTTTAAAGTTATGAATGATTTGGTAAGAAAGGATCTTGCTAGAGGAATCCCTCAATTGGAGTTTGTCAGAGATGGACTGTGTGATGCCTGCCAATTAGGGAAACAAAAGAAATCATCCTTCAAAAGCAAGACAGAGTCATCCATTGTTAAGCCTCTTCAATTGCTGCATATGGACTTATTTGGTCCAGTAAATGTCATGTCTATTTCAAAGAAGAAATACTGTCTGGTGATTGTAGATGATTTTTCTAAGTTCACATGGACCTTCTTCCTGCACTCCAAGGATTGTGCAAGTGAAATCATCATCAATCACCTCAGAATACTAAACAATGGTTCTGAAGACAGAGTACAAAGAATCAGGAGTGACAATGGTACTGAATTCAAGAATTCCACAATGAAGATTTTCTGTGAAGAGAATGGAATTGTCCATGAGTTTTCTGCTGCCAGAACACCTCAACAAAATGGGGTTGTTGAAAGGAAAAACAGAACTCTCATTGAAGCAGCTAGAACAATGTTAAGTGAATCAAGGTTACCAACATATTTCTGGGCTGAAGCTGTCAACACTGCATGCTTTACTCAGAATATTTCCTTGGTCAATCAAGCTAGAGGAATGACTCCTTATCAGTTGTTGACCAACAAGAAACCAACTTTAGCTTTCCTTCATGTCTTTGGATGTAAGTGTTTTGTGCTAAGGAATCATGGAGATAACTTGGGCAAATTTGAAGCAAAGGCAGATGAAGCTATTTTCGTTGGATATGCAGCAGGGAAAGCCTACAAGGTCTACAATCTAAGAACCAACATTGTCATGGAATCTGTACATGTTGTGTTTGATGATCAAAAGATTCTAGGCCTAAATGATGAAGGCTCCCATGAAAAGTTGGAATTTGAGAATGAAGGTGAAGGAAGAATGTACTATGATGATGATGAGGAAGATGAAGATCATGACCACAGAGATCCACCAAGAGTTGTTGTACCAACTAGAAGTGATGCTTACACTGAAAATGAAGCATCCGTTGACAGTCATTCTGGAGCATCCGTTGACATTATTAGAGATGCATCCGTTGACAGAGATTCTCAAGCATCCGTCGACAAGCAAAATGATGCATCCATTGACAGTCAACTTCATAATTCAGCAAGGACAACAAACTCAGGGGGAGTTTCTCAAGGTCAAAATTCAATGTTAAATCAACATGATCATGCTCATGGAAATGAAGCAACCTCATCAAGATCAAACCTTCCACCTGCAAGAAAATAGACTAGAGATCATCCATTTGAGTTAATCATTGGTGAATCAAATTCAAGAGTCCAAACTAGAAGGGCCACTCAAGCAGAATGTCTATACAGTAGCTTCCTGTCTCAAGAGGAACCTAAGAAAGTGGAAGATGCCCTTCTAGATCCAGATTGGGTCTTAGCAATGCAAGAAGAGCTAAACCAATTTGAAAGAAATAAAGTATGGAAACTTGTGCCCAAACCTGATGATAGAAGTGTCATAGGTACTAAATGGGTTCTCAAGAATAAGACAGATGAAAATGGCATAATTGTGAGGAATAAAGCTAGATTAGTGGAAAAAGGCTACTCTCAAGAAGAAGGAATAGATTTTAATGAAACTTTTGCTCCAGTGGCAAGACTTGAGGCAATAAAAATCTTTCTAGCCTATGCAGCACATGCCAATTTCAAAGTCTATCAGATGGATGTCAAAAGTGCCTTTCTAAATGGGGAACTGGAAGAAGAGGTCTATGTCCATCAACCTCCTGGCTTTGAGGATCCAGAATTTCCAGAATATGTATATCTTCTCATGAAAGCACTTTATGGTTTGAAGCAAGCACCAAGAGCCTGGTATGACACTTTATCTCAATTTCTTCTGGAGAACCACTTCACTAGAGGTACAGTAGATAAAACCTTATTTCATAGGAATATTAATGGCTCTTCAATACTTGTTCAAATCTATGTAGATGATATTATTTTTGGGTCTACAGATGAGAAGCTTTGCAAAAGGTTTGCCAAACTTATGCAAAGTAGATGGGTGAATTAACTTACTTTCTTGGCCTACAAGTAAAGCAAGTTAATGAGGGCATTTTCATAAGTCAAACAAAATATATTTATGATCTCTTAAAGAAATTTGACTTAATGGATTGTACCTCTGCAAAAACACCTATGGCCACTGCAACTAAGCTTGAGTTGAATACTAAGGAAAAGTCTGTGGACATCTCAAGCTATAGAGGCATGGTAGGTTCACTTCTATACCTAACAGCTAGTAGACCTGATATAATGTTTTCTACTTGTCTTTGTGCTAGATTTCAAGCTGACCCTAGAGAGTCTCACTTAATAGCTATTAAAAGAATTTTCAGGTATCTCAAGGGAACACCAAACCTTGGCATTTGGTACCCAAGAGAATCTGGTTTTGATCTAACTGGTTATTCAGATGCAGATTATGCAGGTTGCAGAATTGATAGGAAAAGTACTACAGGTTCCTGTCAATTTCTAGGAAACAGGCTTGTGTCATGGTTCAGTAAGAAACAGAACTCAGTCTCCACTTCTACAGCTGAAGCCGAGTACATTGCTGCTGGAAGCTGTTGTGCACAGATTCTATGGATGAGAAATCAACTCATTGACTATGGTCTAAAAGTTGAGAAGATTCCAATTTTCTGTGACAACACAAGTGCTATTGCCATCACAAGGAATCCAGTGCAACATTCGAGAACCAAGCACATTGACATCAAATACCACTTCATTAGAGAACATGTGATGAATGGTACAGTAGAAATGCACTTTGTGCCAAGTGAAATGCAGCTTGCAGATATCTTCACCAAGCCTCTTGATGAATCCACATTCACAAGATTGGTAGGTGAGCTAGGTATGCTTAACTTGTCATAATTCCTAGTGATATTTGATTTCACTACGTTGCAGCTAGGAATGTGTTTTGATTTACTTGAGAATTAAAAACTCTCAGAAAAAATTTTCTTTAGAAATTTTGTCCAAGGCAAAATTATCTTATCAACGGATATCCTTTTACCCGTTGATAGCATAAACACATTCCTAGATTTTTGTATATCAACGGATAACAGCTTATCCACGTCATCAACGGATAAACTGTTTCTCAACCGTTCATTCCATATCCGTTGATATACATATTTTCTTTTAAATATAACCGTTGGTAAACGTGTATCTATATAGGACTGGTTATATTTATTTTCTTTTATTATTTGACAGTTACTTTTGACCAATGGGTAATTACTTTTAATTATTTCATTTTCAATTCTTGAAAAGTATAAAAGGCTGTCTTGTGCTCTCACATCTCACTTTTATCGACTTTAAAGATTATCTTAAGTAAACTGCATCTTCTTCACAAAAACTCTCTGCAACAAAAGTTCAAACTCTTCAATGGCGCCTATTGTTAAGATGATGTCTTCCACTGGGTTCACCTATGAGAAGAACAATTTCGCGGCCTATGTCGATACAGTGAATGCCCCAGAAGCTTATCACACCATGATGAATTTTGTGAAGAACTGTAAACTTTCGTATGCTATGACTGCCACCACTCTTTTAATCCACGAAGTAATCGAAGAGGTGTGGGCATCTGCTGAGTACAATGGCACAGACGGTACAATTGCTTTTTCTCTAAAGGGTAAAAACTATGTAGTTAACTCTGATGTGATAGCTGCTTGTTTAAAATTGCCTGAGAATAACTGTCTGAAAGTACCCAGTGATGCTGAAATAGTTGCCATGCTTAATTCCATAAATTATGCCCTTAGTACTGATAATTTAGGAAAAATTGCTAGGAAAGGGATGGTTAAAGAATGGAGTTATTTTTGTGATGCCTTCATTAAAACTTTTTCAGGCAAAATTAGTAACTTTGATGTTGTTACCCATTCCATGCTAGTTATGTTGTGCATGCTTCTGACTGATAAATTCTATAACTTTGGCACACTAGTCATGTATGAGATAGCAGCAAAATTAGGTAAAAAGGAAACTAGGGGCAAGAACATCTATTTTGCTAGATTTTTTATGCTCTTAGCACTGCATGTATCTGAGAATAAGCTATCCATTGCTAACCCGGATAGCAAGTTCACATGTTTTGTTCAGGAGAAGAGAGTCTTAAGTGATTTAATTCGAATGAACTCCAATGCAGAAGTACAATTGGTATATCTTCCAATTGTTCAGGTAACTCTTTCTAACCTTGAAACTCCTATATCTAAAACCATAGGGGAAGCACAGGGTGCACCCACAGTACAGCAAACTGTACCTTCTCAAATTCAGTTTGATGTGACTTCAATAAATGTGGAGTCACAGCCCCTTGATCTTAACCTTCAAATCGATACACATTACAATCCACCATCACCAACTCCATCTCTGGATATGGATATGATATCTACATCAATTCCTGATTCTCCATCTTTAAGATTCTTGGAGAAGCCCCACTCTGCAATTGGTGGTCATCATCTTTTAGATGATTTGTTGGGCCATCAACCTTCCATTCCTGAATTCACAACAACATCTGTGGCTTCATCTTTAAAATCAATCTCCACAGACTCAGTGTTGGTTTTCACTTCAACGAATATTATCATTCCTTCATCAACGGATATCCTTCATCCGTTGACAAGTGTTTCTCCATCAACGGATGCGCCTCTGTCTAGCCATCCGTTGACAGCCATAACTACTCCATCAACGGATATCCCTTATCCGTTGATAACTCACTCTACCACTGCTATATCTGACATTCCTGTGTCAAGTGTGGAGGAGTTCTCAGTAGTTGAAACACTTTTAGGATTGAGGGAAGGGAGTGAGAGGCTGCCTTGTGAGCAGGCAAAAGGAGAGGCAAATAATGAGAGGCTGACCATTTCTTCAGGTCAGGTAAAAGGAGAGCAAGAGAGTTCCACCTTAGTAGGTGAAGGTGAGGGTGTGAGAGGTGTGAGCCAGGGGGAGCCCCTGATGCAAGAAAAGAGAGATGAGAGGAGAGAAGGGACTACAGGAGAAATAAGGCAGGAAGATTCAGCCATTGCAAGTGAGTTAATGGAGGTTAATGAAGCTTCTAAAGAGATGGAATTTCAACAAGAATATCAGTCAATCATTGACTCCATCTCTTTGGATCCTGAAACCTTTACTCATCCTGTTTCTGCCTATCAAGTCATGGCAATGCACCTAGTGCACACCTCACAATCTCTACAAAGAGCAAAGGATGCTTTGACAACTCTGTCTTCAAATGCTGATAGTGAAGAGTTTGGCAATGATGACAGTGACAGCACAGCAAATGATGAAGAAGTCAATGTGGCTGATACTCCAGACTGGCTATTTTCTACTGCCACTGTGGCTGGTGACTTCAATGTGGAGATTGTGAAGCAATATCAATCTGCTAGGGCTGAGCACCAAAATGCAGATCCACAGAGAAAGGCTGTCCTTCAGCAAATAATGGACTCCCTGAAACTTCAGAAAATGCACATGGTCATTCAAAGAACACAACAGGAGGAGGTCCAAACTGCAATTAGAGAAATGAAAGTGGAACTAGATGCCAGGATTGAGGCACTAGCCCCGACTACCACTCAGAAGGTGCTGACTAGCAAACTATTGAAGGAAGATAGCCTGGCTAAATCTGTTCAGCATCTCTCCTCCAGAGTGGATGGTATGGAATCTCAAATGAAGACACTCATTGCCAATCAAGCCAAACAGACTGAGCTACTGGAAAGGCTGCTTGCAGCCTCATCTCCAGCCCTTGATGCTAACAAAATGGGGGAGAAAAAGGTAGAAGAGGTTGCAGCTACTTCTAGTCAAATTCCAGCTTCCAGTAGCAAGATAGCACAAAGTGAGGGGGAGCAACAGCCAATGATATTGATCAATCCAAAAGAATTTACTATAGAGGCTTCCCCTGTGAAGAAACAAAAGGCTTTGCCTGTGATTCCTGACCTATCAGAAATCTCAGATGGTGAAAGGCAAGCCAGAATAGAGGCCTTAGAAAAGATCAACAAGGAGGCAAATGAAAGAATGATGAGAATAGAAAGGATGATCAATGAATCAATTGTATCAAATCTGTTCTCTACTCAGTCCTCAGCTCCAACAATATCAACTACAATTCTGAAGGTGCTCACTCCAGAGATTGTAGCTCCTACATTCTATGATGCTGAACCATCTTATGTCAAAGAATTTGAACCATACATCAAAACCAGAGCTTACTCTCCACCAAACGGAAATGGGAAGAACAAGTTACAATTGGACTTTCCATTTCCCAAGGATGATGAAGGAAAGCTAATGGGAAAGCAAATTAAGGAGTTCAAGGAAAATGCCAATAGAAGTGTAAGAGAATGGATGGCTGTAATAATAAGGAATGGAAAAGTCTTAAATATATCCAATAGCCATCCTAGATTTGTTAAAGCAAAAAGAGAGGAGACCTCCAGACTTCTCAGGGAAGCTCATCCAAGTGAAGAAAATCAATATGAAAACTCAGATGAGAAGCAAGCCAGGCTGGCTCAAGAGTTAATGGATGAGGTAGAGGATGAAATGAGGGAACCTGAGGAAGTCCCCAAATCCAAAAGGAAAGTGAAATCAGTCCCCAAATCCAAATCTAAGAGAGTGAAATCAAAGGCAAGGAGGCCTGTCTCTCCAGAAATTGAAAGCAAGGAGACAGTTGGCTCATCACAACCTATTTTTGTAAAAGTATTCAACCCAGCTGTGAATTTCCATGGTGATCCCATAGTACCTAAAGAGGAACCAATGAATCTTGACTCCATTGAGGTTCCTTCATTCTTGCTGAAGCCTCAACAGAAGCCTATACAGAAGAAAAGGATACCAAGGAAGCAACCTTCAAAGGAACCAATTCAAGTTGCTAGGGTACCTGCTATTGTCAGACAGCCAATCTTGGAAAACAAGGATGATTTTATCTATCAGGCAGATATTGAAGAATACTCTAGCATGAATCTGTATCTGGATGAATTATCAGAAGTAAGAGGAATTGACAAATATAAACATTTGCCTGAGAGATTGGTCTTTGTATACAAGGGAGGAAAGGAAAGGGCATGGCCACTACAGAGGGTTCTTGGAGAAAATTATCTGACCTTAACCAAAGTGTTCTCTGCAATCAAGAGATACACAGGGTTCTCCAAGATAGCAAAAGGGGAGATACTGGACAGAATAGAACAGATAAGGAGGGAATGGAACTCACCATCAAGTCTAACAAGGAAGATGAAGATCCCATACAATGGACAGAAAATCCACCTTCAACCCTTGTGGATGATGGAGTTCAGGGATGAAGATGGTAACAGGAGATTCTTCAGGTTAGAAGACCAACTATCAAAGGTTAGTTCTCAATACCTGAGATGGTTACAACAAAAGCTAAATCCAAAGGTTGATGAAGAAGATGCCTTCTATAGGCAACTCCAAATGCAGATTGAGTCCAACTCTGCCAAAGAAGGAAAATCAAGGGTGATGCCAACAAGAGAAAAGAAACAGTCTTAACCTGCTCAGTCTAGAGGAGCACTTCTCTGTAAATTTCTCAAACTTTCAGTTTTTAATTTTTGTAGCTTAATACAATTTTTGCATTGTTCTATATATATATCTTTAGGAATGTTTTGTTATCATCAAGGTCCTGAATTTATGCTTTATTGCCATCAAGTATAAATTGGGGGAGATTGTTAGGAATATGTTGTACTTGATGATAACTTCATAATCAATCAAATTGTATAAGGTTTTGTAGCTGTCAACGGATGAGGATTTATAACTCTATCCGTTGACAGGTAGCTCATCAACGGATGAGGTTTTGTAGCATACTGCAGTATCTCTATGTTATCAGTTGATAGTGTTTTTATCCACAGTCATGTTGACCATCAACGGATAGGCAGAATAGGGTAGCCAATTGTAAATAAGCTATGCTATGTAATTCTGTCTAAGTGAAAGTGTATCAACAGATGAAGACAAAACTCGATCAACGGATACAACTCAAATCCACTCTATCAACGGATACAGCTCAAGTCTCAATATCAACGGATACAGCTCAATACATCATCAACGGATGATAGTGTACAATATTAACGGATAATCATTGACACTGTCTTCTATGCTAAGCTGGGGATTAGCAGTTGATAAGGACATGTTTGACTGACAGATCACATGGGTTGATAGTAGATACAAAAAGCAGTATGGCAGCCATACTTTGGAAACACAGAAGAAAGAAGCATTCCGTTTACACTATGAATACAAGAAAGGTGCAGGAGGCATGTCTGTTCACAAGGACAACCTTTCGGCTACATGTGTATTTGGAGTGTAGTAGCAAGTCAACTAGAATTAGATTAATATTATCTTATTCCAGTAGTACTTGTAAAACTTGGGATTTATAACCAAGTGTAGCAACTCTTTGTAGGCTAAGAAAATAGATACATTTGCTTAGGGTTTTTATTGAATATCCTTAGAAAGCAAAGAGTTGTAAAACAGAAGCTGTGTACTTTTGTATCACAGAGTTTTCTTCGAATAAAAGCTTCAGGTGGTGCACTTAACCACCTGATTTTTATGTGTTTGTGCATTAATCTTTCTACAGCAATTATCTAAGTATAAATTTCTGGAGTTCTTATCAGAAATTTATAAATATCAAGAATTGTATTCAACCCCCCCTTCTACAATTATACAAGTGTGTAATCTGGGAATAACATGTATTATCACACAAAATTGGAATTTTTGTTAATACAAAACCATAGTCTTTCAGCTGATTCCTAATCCACAAGATTTGTGCACAACAGCTTCCAGCAGCTATGTATTCAGCTTCAGCTGTTGAGTTGGAAACTGTTTGTTGTTTCTTGCTGTACCAGGAAACTAGCCTGCCACCTAGGAATTGACAACTCCCAGAGGTGCTTTTTCTATCTACAACACTTCCTGCATAATCTGAATCTGTGTATCCAACAAGATTAAAACCAGATTCTTTAGGGTACCAGATACCTAGATTAGGTGTACCCTTAAGATATCTTAAGATTCGTTTTACAGCAATGAGATGAACATCTCTAGGATCTGCTTGGAACCTTGCACACAAGCATGTAGCATACATAATATCTGGTCTACTTGCAGTAAGGTAAAGTAATGAGCCTATCATACCTCTGTAACTTGTGACATCTACCTTGGCAGAATTTTCTCTGAGAATAAGCAATAGAAAGAACAGAGTTCTATGCAACACCAATTAACAACATATCGCAAGAATGTAACCCCGGGAGCTAGAACAAGCTCCAAACTTGACAGCTGTAGATGATGGTGTCTTAGCTGAAGATGAGTCCTCCATTTGATATTTCTTGAGGAGCTCTTTGATATACTTGGATTGACAGATAAATATTCCATCTGTCCTTTGACTTATTTGCAATCCAAGAAAGAATTTCAGTTCTCCCATCATGCTCATTTCAAATTTACCCTACATTAACTTAGCAAATTTCTTGCACAAAAGATCATTAGTAGACCCAAATATTATATCGTCCACATAGACTTGGACTAATATTGTATCATTTTTATGTTTCTTAGTAAAGAGAGATTTGTCTATGACACCTCTAACAAAGCCATTTTCAAGTAAAAATTCAGAAAGGGTGTCATACCATTTTCTTGGTGCTTGCTTGAGGCCATAGATAGCCTTGAAAAGGAAGTAGACATAGTCCAACAGATCTGGATCTTCAAAGCCAGGGGGCTGTTCTACATAGACCTCTTCATCCAGCTTACCATTTAGAAAAGCACTCTTTACATCCATTTGATAAACATTAAAGTTTGAGAATGCTGTGAATGCCAAGAATATTCTAATGGCCTCAAGTCTTGCCACTGGAGCATAGGTTTCATCATAGTCAATGCCTTCAGCTTGTGAATAACCCTTTGCTACCAGTCTTGCTTTATTTCTTGTGACTGTGCCATCTTCATCAAGTTTGTTTCTGAATACCCATCTAGCGCCAACCACTGTTCTATTTGAAGGTCTGGGTACCAGCTTCCATACTTCTTGTTGTTTGAATTGATTGAGTTCATCTTGCATAGCAATCACCCAATCAGGATCAGAAAGAGCTTCTTCAGTTTTCTTAGGTTCCATTTCAGATAGAAACCCTGAATAATTGCATTGATTCTGATAAGCTCTTCTAGTCTTTACTCCAACATCTGGATCACCAATAATTAACTCAAAAGGATGAGTTCTATTCCAAACAGTTTGTCTGGGTAGATTAATTCTTGATGATTCCCCTTGATTTGAATTGTGTTGTTGAGTATGACTTGTTGATCCTTCACTAACTTCCCCTGAGTTGTTGCCAGGATGATTAGATGAGTGTTCAGAAGCATGAGTGGTGTTTTCAATATTATCATTATTATCACCACCATTATTCTGATTAAAATCATCATTGACATTATTGTCATTAGCATCAGCAAAAACATCAGGTGGACTATCATCATCTGAATCTAGATCTTTCATATCTTCAAATGATAGCTTTTCAGATGAATCTTCAGTTTGGATACTAGGGAGTTTAGTGTCATCAAATGTTACATTGACACTTTCCATCATCTTCTGATGTTCAATCAAATACACCTTATAAGCTCTTCTTTCATAACCAACAAAAATTGCTTCATGTGCTTTGGCTTCAAATTTTCCACCTTGATCGTCTCCTTCTTTAAGTACAAAGCATTTTGCTCCAAATACATGAAAGTATTTGAGTGTTGGTTTCTTTTCATTCAAGGCTTCATAGGGTGTTTTCATCAAGTCTTTGTTGATAAGAGTTCGATTCTGAGTATAGTAAGCAGTGTTGACAGCTTCAGCCCAAAAATATAATGGAAGCCTTGATTCACTTAACATAGTACGTGCGGCTTCAATCAAGGTTCTATTCTTTCTTTCAACTACCCCATTTTGCTGAGGAGTTCTTGGAGCTGAGTATTGTCTGGTTATACCTTTTTCAGTACAAAAGTCATTCAGAACTGCATTCTTGAATTCAGTTCCATTGTCTGACCTTATTGCCCTCACTGGATACTTGGAATCCAACTCAATTAACTTGATGTGATCAATCACCAGTTGTGGAGTCTCATCTTTAGAATTCAGGAATAAAACCCATGTGTACTTTGAAAAATCATCAACAATCACAAGAACATATCTTTTCTTTGACATAGACATCAAATTCACTGGACCAAATAGATCCATGTGAAGTAACTGTAAAGGATCAGTTATTGAAGATATATCAGTGCTTTTGTGAGTTGCCCTTTTTAGTTTGCCTTTTTGACAGGCATCACATGGTCCTTCCTGTGTGAATTCCATAGGGGGTAAACCTCTCACCATTTCCCTCTTAACCAAATAATTCATTGTTTTGAAATACAGGTGAGAAAGTTTCTTGTGCCATAGCCAGCTTTCATCTGTGGATGCTTTAGAATAGAAGCAATTGATTTCTTGAGTGCTTCTAGTGTTCATGTTGGCTACATACAAGTTTCCTTTTCTGACTCCCGTCAGAGATGGTTGTTCACTTCTTTTGTGTGAAATCAGACAATTCTTTTTGTTAAAGTGGACTTCAAATCCCTTGTCACAGAGTTGACTGATACTGAGCAAATTATGCTCAAGTCCTTTTACAAAGGACACTTCTTCAATGATAACATTTCCAGCTTCAAGTCTGCCATATCCATCAGTTCTACCTTTGCTGTTATCTCCAAAGGTAACTACTGGGCCGGCCTTCTCCACCACATTTGTCAGCAGGGTTCTGTCTCCAGTCATATGCCTTGAACATCCACTGTCCAAGATCCAGGTTACTCGTTCAACCTGTTCAATACCCTGCAATGACAAATGGATTAAACCTTCTTCGGGACCCAAATTTGATTGGGTCCTGCGGATTTAAAGTACTGACCTTTATCAGGCAAAACAATATTTTTAATTTTAACATCTTTAGTCAATAAACATTTAACCTTATAAACAGATTTGAAAATCTTTTGTTTTATATTGGGTATCCATGTTTCTCTAGCAGCAATAACACTTGTGTCATTGACTGGACATTTGACCTGGTAAACATTCTTGGTAACCCTTTGTTTAGTCTTAGGTACAAATGTCTCTCTCCTAACTTGAGGAGGAAAAGCAGTCTTTGATCGAACATTATTGTTCCTGTTCATGTGCTGTCGAGGAGCAGTCTGTTTAACACATGCATAACTACCATTAAAATAAGCACGCATACTGTTAAAAGCACAAGACATACAATTGATAACACCACATGCTTTATGATTAGAATCAATGATAGGCATGGTATTTTTCTGCTTCAACTTATTACTACCTAATCCAGTCTTAGAAGAACTAGCTATTTCAACAACCTTAACTGGCACTTTAGGTACATCTTTCTTGGATGAAACAATTTTTGGATTAGTGTCCTCAACAGATTTAGCCTTAACAAAGACTGTGACATCTTTCTTGGATGAAACATTCTTTGGATTAGCGTTCTTAACAAATTTATCCTTAACACATTTATCCTTAACAAAGATTGTGCCATTTGCACTATCCTCATTTCTCATTTCTTCTTGGATAACCATAGAAAGAATATCTGGTGGTCCAGCATCAGATTTTTTAAACAGAGGTTCTTTAACATTTTTGAGCACATGTGGTATTCCCCTTTCTTTAGCACTAACAGGGTTAGGGGAATTTATGCCCAATGAACCAACAGCTTCGTTGTAACCATACCCTATACCTGTTGTTCGTTCTACAACTTGATTGTTAAATAACTCTTTGGAAACTTTAACCGAATTATAACAAGCCCTGACCTGTGTTTCAAGTTCAGTAATTCTAGCCATTTGTATGCCTACAACTTCTAGAATAGCTTTCTCCTTTTTATAAAGCATTGTTATTTCATCTCTTTGTTGATCTTGATTAATATGCACCTTTTTCAATTCTGCCACTTCATTGCCAAGATTAGTGCTTAATAGATCTAGTCTTCTATAATCAGTTTTTGCATTATCTAAGGAATTATAAAGACTACGAATCAACTCAGGGTCAGAAAGAGTTACCGGTTTGTTATGATGATCAGATGCTTGATCATTTGCCATCAACGCAAGATTTCCATATTCTTCATCTTCGCTATCCGTGTCATCCCAACTCTTACCAGCCGCAACATAGGCTTTTCCAGGTTTCTTCTTCTCAGCAGCAAAATCTCTTCTTTGAGTTTGTTTGGGTTTCTGACATTCAGTGGCAAAGTGCCCTAATTCATTACAGTTGAAGCAACGAATCTTGCTTCTATCAACAGATCCAGTTTTGTATCCTCCCCTGTTACTAGAGGAAGAAGAGCCTCCTCTCTGGAATCTGTTATTTGACTTGAACCTGTACTTTGGATTTCTTCTGAATCTGAAGTTGCCAAATTGCCTTACCATCAATGCCAGCGATTCATCTTCCAGTTGATCTAGCTCTTCCAATGAGTAGAAGTCTCCACCATCCTGAGTAGGTGGTGTTTGACCAAGTTCTACTTTGGTCTTTTCCTTGTCTGAGCTGTAAGGTAGAACAACCTTAGCTTCCACTTCCTTAGGTGTCTCAACTACAAGAGCTGTAGATGAACTTGGCACTCTTCCTTTACCAGAGACCTCCCTCTGCTGTACTTGTTCCAGTTCATAGGTTTTCAGAACACCAAACAATCTTTCAAGAGCAATCTTATTCAAATCTCTTGATTCTCTGATGGCTGTTATCCTATGTTCAAGATGAGTGGGCATTGTCAACAAAAACTTCATATTAATCTCCTTCTGTGTATATTGCTTGCCATTAACTTGCAAGTTGTTGATAATTTTGTTATACCTTTCAAACACTTCCTGAATGCCTTCATTAGGGCCAGCTCTAAAGTGTTCATACTCAGAGGTTAAAATCTGAAGTCTGTTTTCCCTGACTTCATCAGTTCCTTCATTGATAGTCTCAATAGTTTCCCACATGTGTTTTGCAGTTTTACAATTTATCACATGACTGTACATCACAGCATCCAGGGAATCTATTAAAATAAGTCTCAAATTCTTATCTAGTCCTGCGTCCTCTTTTTCAGCAGGAGTAAAAGAATCAGCATGCTTTGGAACATATGATGCAGGTGTTACAACAATTCCTCCAACGATAGATTCAGATATATGTTCGAGTGGAATTATAGGTCCGTTTTGTAGAACACCCAAATATTTAGAATTTGCAACATCAAGAAACAACTCCATTTTATTTTTCCACATTGTATAATTGTCCTTGTTAAACATGGGAATTTTAACAATGCTTTTTGACGACATGATGAATTTTTAAGTGAGTTAAAAATTCGAGATAGATTTTTGGCGGAATAAAATTAGGATCATGATTTGTATATCAATCAATAGGCTCTGATGCCAATTGTTAGGTCCAATATGTTTGTAGAAGGGGGGTTGAATACAAACAGTACTGTTTAATCGAAATTTGTCCGGATAATTTAATTTATATTTTGACAAATTTGAGCGGAATTAAATGAAACAAAATTCAAGTTGAATATAAAATTATATTAACTTGAGGGGTTTGTTACAAATACAGTACAGAATTTATATCTAGTTAATAAAAACAAATTAGAAAATTCGACATGAATTTTTCTAGATTTGTTAATAAAATCAAGATATAGATTAGGAGTAAAAACTCGGTAATAGTACAAGAGTATCAAGTAAACAAGTTCTATCAGATCAGATATTAAAAATAAGATGAACTTGATTTTCTATGAATTTTTCTGCTCCTTGTGTTGTGTTCTTGATGAGAGAGAAGAGAGTAAACTGCCTTGAATGTAATATTTCTGTCTGTGTTGTCTTGTGTCGTCTCTGTTTTCATATATATTATTTTCTGCCTCTTTATCTTCAAATATAACTGTCAAGACAATAGGCAATACAATCTATTCTTCCAAGACAACCATTTTTGTACTGCCAAGACAATAGGCAATACAATCGTCAAGACAATCAGGTTCTTCCAAGACAATCGGCAAGATAATCAAATTCTGAGATCTTTGTCTTGCTTTATCAAAAATTATCATTCTGTCTGAACCTTTTTCTTTTTGATCATTATCAAGACAATCTGATTTGAACTGTCAAGACAATCAAATCAGATTTTTATTCTTCTTTTTTAAAGCTATTCAGAATTAATCATCACCAAGACAATCGGCAAGACAATCAGAGATTGTCTTGCTTTACTGATTTTCTTCTTCAAGACAATCAGTGATTGTCTTGTTTCTCTAAATTCCTTCTCCAAGACAATCGGCAAGACAATCATTTTTCAGATTAAATTAAATTGATTAACAAATAATCATTTTAATTTAACCTTACTTAAATAATTAATCAGATTTAATTAATCTAATAATTAATTTAATTAAAGAATTAATTCAGGATGAATTAATTAAATAATTAAATTGATTACTTGATTTAAATTAATTAAAGAAGAATAATTATATATCCTTGGATTGTCTTAATTCTTTTCTGAATCACTGAAAGTAATAAAGGAATACCACTGAATATTTTGTTGACGTTCCATGCACGGTCTGGTTCATGAACGACTAACTTCAATGACTGTCCTTTAATTTTCACATTAAAAATGTGATTCATTTTTCTTCTCATTTCTTTCTCCTTCTTGTACTTCACTGTATTCTGTCTGAACCTGTCACTCTAGAAATCTCTGTCTTAGAAATAAATCCACTTCTTTGATGCTATACTGAGGCTTGATCAGCAATCTGAGCTTCTTCCAGTGTAAAACATCAAAACTATAGATTGACTTTAGGGTTTTTCTTCTGACAGATAGTACCTCCTGAGATTCCTGTGACAGTTAAAGTTAATTACTTATTACAATCTAAGCTTAAGTTGAGTTGAGTCCTCGAACTACAAATAGGCTGTGTCATATGCCTTTCACTTATATAGGAGCTTCTCTGAAGGAACCCTTGAAGGAAAAATTGACAGCATTCCTACAAGAGAACAGTGATGTGTTTTTTTGGACTGCAGCTGATATTCCAGGGATTGATCCCCAACTCATAACTCACAAGTTTAATGTTGATCCTGAACGGAAAACAATAAAACAGAAAAAGAGGAATTTTGCTCCTGAAAGGCAAGAGGCCATCAAGCAAGAAGTTGACAAGATCTTAGAAGCTGGATTTATTGAAGAGATTCAATTTCCCGAATGGTTGGCTAACCCTGTGATGGTCAAGAAGGCAAATGGGAAATGGAGGATGTGTATAGACTTCACTGATTTGAATGATGCATGCCCGAAGGACTGTTTTCCCCTGCCAAGGATAGACATGTTGATAGATGCCACAGCTGGACATGAGATGTTGAGTTTCATGGACGGGTTCAGCGGCTACAATCAGATTAAGATGCACAAGGATGACATCCCAAAGGTATCTTTCATAACTGACTTTGGTGTTTTCTGCTATCTTGTTATGGCTTTTGGTCTAAAGAATGCAGGCACCACTTACCAACGACTGGTGAATAAGATATTCGCCCATCTGATTGGAAGAACCATAGAGGTCTCTGTTGATGACATGTTAGTCAAGAGCCTATTCAAGGCAGACCACATTAAGCACCTCAGAGAGGCATTTGAAGTGCTGAGGCACCACAAGATGATGTTGAATCCAGCAAAGTGTGCTTTTGGCGTTGGATCAGGAAAATTTTTTGGTTTGATGGTTTCAGAAAGAGGCATAGAGGCCAACCCTGACAAGATCAAAGCGATTCTGGATATGGAACCACCCCGCTCTATACGAGACGTGCAAAAGCTAACGGGCCGAGTTGCAGCCCTGGCGAGATTTATCGCCAAGTCTGGTGACAAATGCTTGCCCTTTTTTCAGGCATTGAAGAAGGTGAAAAATTTTGAGTGGACTTCTGAGAGCCAAGAGGCCTTTGAACAACTGAAGAAATACATGGCTGAAGCCCCGTTGTTGGCCAAACCTAGTCCCGGAGAAACTTTTTATCTATACCTGGCGGTATCTGAACAAGCATTGAGTGTCGTCCTCATTCAAGAAGAGAATAAGGTTCAGAAACCCATCTACTACGTGAGCAAGGTGTTGCATGGGGCTGAATTGAATTACTCAACCATTGAAAAGTTTGCTTTGGCATTGATAACAGCCTCGAGGAAGCTACGACCGTACTTCCAGGCACACAAGATCGAAGTCCTGACGGACCAGCAGTTGAGAAACATATTGCATAGCCCGAAGGCCAGTGGAAGGTTGATTAAGTGGGCAATTGAACTTGAAGAATTTGATATCACCTATAAACCTCGAACAGCCATTAAGGCTCAGGCATTGGCTGACTTCGTGGTTGAATGTACCATTGACAATCAAGAAGTCGGGGGGCAGGAGATAGTAGCCACCCCTGGAAGCGAAGAAAAAGATGCGGAGTTTGTATCTGAGCAGAAGGAATATTTGGTGCTCTATTTTGATGGAGCATCAAAAAAAAATCTAGTGGTGCAGGTTTAGTCTTGCAAAGCCCCGATGGGTTCACAGTTGAGTATGCTTTGAAGTTAGATTTTTCGACAACCAATAACGAAGCTAAGTATGAAGCCTTGATAGCCGGGTTGGGCTTGGCCAGAATCATAAGGGTCAAGAATCTTAAAGTTTGTGGGGATTCAAGACTGGTAGTATCGCAAGTGAATGGTGAATTTGAGGCCAAGGATGAAACTATGGCAAAGTACTTGCGAGTTGTGAAAGCTGTCATGACTAAGTTTAATGAGTGTTATGTGGAGCACATTCCGAGAGAGGAGAACGTTAAGGCTGATGCTTTATCTAAGTTCGCTTCTTCTGAGATAGAGAATTATGCATGGAGTGTTTACTTCCACGTCTTGAAGGCCCCGGTAATCAACTCTAAGTTGGTAGCACCGATTGATGTAGGAAGCTGTTGGATAGATCCTATCAAAGCTCACCTCGAAACCGGATGGCTCCCTGACGATGCCTTGGAGGCACGAAAGATGTCAGTGAGAGCATTGAGATATGCCTTGATCGAAGGCATCCTGTACAAGAGATCGTTTTTCATCCCATATTTGAAGTGTTTAAGGCCCCAAGAGGCAAAAGAAGCATTGGAAGAAGATCACGAAGGAATCTGTGGGCAGCAATTGGGGGGCAGAGCCCTAGCTCATTAGATCACTCGTCTGGGATTCTATTGGCCTGAGATGCTGGCCGATGCACAAAATTATGTCAAGAGGTGTGACAGATGCCAGAAGCATGCTCCGATTGTAAGGCAGCCGCCTGAGATGTTAACCTCAATTAACTCTCCTATCTCATTCGCAATGTGGGGAATGGATATACTCGGACCTTTCCCCATAGACTCAGCACAAAGAAAGTTTATGATAATGGCCATCGACTACTTCACTAAGTGGATTGATGCTAAGCCCTTGGCCAAGATAACCACCAAGCAAGTTGCTCAGTTCTTTTGGGAAAACATAATCTGCAGGTATGGAATCCCGCGAATCCTTGTGACGGATAACAGGACACAATTCAACAACGAAGAGTTCAGGAAGTACTGCGAGGAAAATTCTATTGAGCTTCGTTTTACTTCAGTAGCACACCCGCAAGCTAATGGACAGGCAGAGGTAGCCAATCGAATCCTCCTTGATGGACTGAAGAAGAGGGTCGAACGTTCTAGGAACACTTGGGTAGACGAGTTGCTGCCTATACTTTGGGCGTATCGCACCGCTTGTAAAGTGACAACTGGAGCAACCCCGTTCTTGCTGGCTTACGGAGCAGAGGCAGTTGTGCCCTTGGAAATTATGCATACTTCACCGCGAGTTGAGGCATATGAACCAGAGACTAATGAAGAAGGCATGAGGATCGCCCTTAATCTGATTGATGAGGTTAGGGATGAAGCAAATGCCAGGAATGCGGAGCATCAAAATAGAGCATCTTTCCACTACAACCAAAGGGTTAAGGAGAGGTTCTTTTGACAAGGTGACTTAGTTCTGAGGAAGATAGAAGCTTCTGGAGTTGGTCAGAAGGGAAAGCTAGTCCCCCAATTGGGAAGGGCCGTATCGGGTCAGGAAGACGCTAGGACGAGGATCCTACAAGCTGGAAACCTTGGATGGGGTTGAGGTGCCCCGTACTTGGCATGCCTTAAACCTCAAGATTTATTATGTTTAAGCTAACCTATGTAAGGACTTAGCTTTATATCTATTCATTATGAGCAGTAGAAATAAGGTTTGATGAAACCATTCCAGGGCATTATGCCCCGAGTAGGACAGTAGTATTATTTATGTAAGGGTAGAGCCCATTCTTGAATTATTAATGCAAGATTGTTTTCCATTCTATGATTCTGTGATGTCAATTATGTACCTAGCACTTGATAAGTGAAAGTCCTTGATGACCAAGTACCGAAGATAAATGAACATACGAATAAAGGGAAACAAATGCATAAATAAAAAGCCCCGAAGGGCTAAAGTTTAAGTTACACACCACAAATATAAGTTAAGTCCCGAGGGACTTGACTGAAAACTGAAAAGATAAAGCCACAAGCGGCTAAGAAGGCCATGCAAGGCCACTTACTCCTCGGAGGATTCCACCACCACTTCCTCTCCCTCTCCCTCCTCTTCTTCTTCCTCCTTTCCGGAGCCACCATCATCAGAGTTATCTTCTTCTTCGGCCGCTGTCTCCATAGGCTGCTCCTCTCCTTTTTCCACCTCTTCCCCTTCTTCATCTGAGGTATCGGTCGTAGAGTCGAACCTCCTTCGTAGTTGTTTGCAAGGAAAAGATTGCCTAACGGCCGCCTCCCTCTTTGACATACCCCTTTTTTCGCGGGAACGGGAGGAACTCGAGTCAGAGTTAGCAGCATGGACGGCCTTCCTTAGGCCAGAGCCACAAAATCGGTGACTACCCCCAGAGACTGATGCAAGATCCACATGGCTTCCGCCCCCAGCAGCCCAGGTAGGGCAAAGGAAGCCCGTCGAGTTAACCACCGCGGGATACTTGTGACTTACCGTACTAACGGCTTTGTCCCATCCAACTGCCATGTTGAAGGGTCGCACCTCATCATCATGGTTATCGATAAACGTCAAAAAAAGCTTTCAACTTGTGGTAGGCATCAATCACCTTGTCAGCTTCTGAGGATTTCTTCTTGGCCAGCGAATGAAGTTGCTTTTGATAAGACTGGCAATTTGCCTCAGCTCGGACAACTCTGGAGTTCAGGTCTTGAACTTCCTCTTGGAACCTTGCTTTCTCCTTCAGCAGTGATGCATTGTCATCCCTATAAGCCCAGCCTTGAAGAGAGGCAGATTGAAAGTAGGCATTCACCTGAAAACATGAAATTTGTTAAGGCGTTTGTACATTGAATTAATCGAGGACATTGAATTCAGAAAAATAAATAACATACCTGATAGTGGGCTTGGGCCTCAAGGTGCTCGGATTCATCAATTTTGTCCCCTACAGTTACTGTCATAAGATCAGGAGGGGTTATGGAGAGCTTGGACCAAGCCAAGGCCAAGGCAGAACTGCCCAGAACAGAATCTTGTTCACAAATACCCCAGTCCGGGACGAAAGGGACTCTAGCATCTTCAACGGCATTCCGGGACCTCTTTCCCCCTTTAGAACGTCCCTCTAAGAACTAAGGAACCTTTCGGCTAGTGGGATTCAACTGTGCTTCTGCTTTCTTCAGCATTCATTTGGTAACAGTTGGTCAATTCTCGGGAAGATTGTCTAACTCCACGGCAGCTGAAAAATGAAAGAGAAAGATATCGGAATAAGAACAAACATAGTTCATAAAGAAATAACGAAGAAAAATTACCCTCAAAAGAAAGAAAGCTTAAGCCAGCTTCAATAAGTTTCTTCTCGGTTAAAATGATTTTATAATGAGTGCGACCTTCATCAACAAGCAGTCTATCTCTATCTAGCAACTCTTGATGGTTGAGGTCACACATGAAGTGTGAACTATCCTACACCAAATTTCTTAACGAAAAAGTGACCCCAGTCACCACCTTCCCATTCCAGAATGACGAATTCCCTCTCCCAGAAATGATGAGAATCAGGAAAAGAGAAAGAATTGACTATATGTAGAAGCCCACTTCGAAGTTGAAAGCTAACTCATCCTTGCTTAGACTGAGATGAATTCTTCATCATGAAAATGCTTCTAAAAATGGTTGTGCTTAAAGGGATCTCAATCTCGCGACATCTTATAATGAAGATGATCAGAAACCTCCATGAATTGGTGTATAGTTGACAAGGATGAACTTGGAGCTCCACCAGGAACCTGATAATAAACGGGTCGACTAGGAACCTTAACCCTGCCTCTAAGGCACCTTTGAAAATGCAAATTCTCTCAGGGTGCCAATTGCAAGTTCGGTCTCTTGGATTTGGAAGGCAGACTTTGATTGCACTTCGGAAGCTATATGTGCTTTTGATTTTCTCAACATCCTTCTTCTTCAACTTGCATGGACAATGAAATGGATCCAAGCTTGAACTATTGGGGAATGACTCCCCCATAATGTTTAACAATTCTATTAAAGACTCGAATCGATGATTAACATATTGAGGAGGCTTAAGTTTTTGCATACCTTTGACGGTTCTTGCCATGCTCCTCTTCCTCATGGCTTCCTCCATGGAGATCTGGGGGACAACTGGGCATTTGTCAGCCATGTCGAACTCGAACTCGAACTTGAACTTGAAAATGAACTTGGAGCTTAAAGAACTAGAAAACTATAGAGTTGAGAGACTTGTGAAAGATTTGAGAAATGAAGAAGTGAAGAGAAATGAAGGATACTCCCCTCCTTTTATAGAAAAGGTGTGACATGCTATCTCATGTTGGAACACTGTTGGGATAATCAGATCGTGGCCCTGCGATTTATGATACAATAAATTAACGAGTACGAATAGAAAATTAACCTTATTAACGGTTGATTCCACGCTCTTCTATTGTATTCCCAAATTCCCTTGAGCGAAGTGTGGCCTTCGTCTTCTCAAGTTAACCTCTCTTCTTGCTCCTGGGTGGCTACAAAACTTCTTGACCAACCCTAGCAAGAAGAGAATAAGAATATATATAGGGCTACAATAGGGATCATGGATAATTAGGTTAGGCCTCCCAATGACATTCCGAGCCCAGCCCAATGTCATTTAATATTAATTCAATCTACTAAAGAATTAATATTTGCACTACCTTTCCTAATACCGTAATTTAATTAATTAATTTGGTTCCAATATTATTTGCTTATTAAATTCCCCATGTTTAAAATATCGCATGTCCATTAATTAAATAAATTACTGATAATTCATTTAATTAATATCTTTTATCCTTGATCATCCACTAAACCTTTATTTAATTATGCCGGAATAAATCCACCTGCAGGGTTTCACATAATTAAATCTTTTTGAGCTTTCAAGGGGACATCATCAACCCGAATATTATCAGGACATGGATTCCTTCAATAAATAATATTCACCATGTATATAATTCCATCACCCAAAATATAATGATATAATTCAAAAGAATTATCTCATATATAAATCAAAACATGTAAATAATATACACGTGTCAATTACAATATCTGAATTAAGAACCTAAGCATTAATAATAACATAGAATATTAGTTCACCTTCTTAATCAGTATAAGGGAACAATTCTAAATTTGATCCTGTTCAATATACACAAAGTATACTAGTAGTATTTAATAGTCAATATAAACTATTCTAAATAATACTACAGCCATACCAGTGGATTGTCCAATACCACCTGTGCTGTGAACCTTATTATATTATATAAACCGTATTTAACAATCTAATATTCTTTATCCCATTTGATACTAGATTGTCCACAATATATAATATTAGACAGCATGTAAACATTTAAATGATTCTTAATAAAACTGGGCCAGAAATAAATGTATATACTTTAAATAAATATTTTCAGTATACACCAACAAATACAGCCCGGATCGCGTTTACAGGTCATGTATCGGTTACATGCAAAAAGAGGACAAAAACTATCTGTTATAAATGGGAAGATTCGTCGAAAATTCTGGAAAAGGAACTGAGAATATAAGTTGATATCTAACAGAAGGAGCTTTAGAAGCTGATTATGGTTAAGAAGCCTAACCAAGAAGTTAACGCAAAGTACGGGATTAGCAGCGCTAATCAAGAAATTAAGGGAAGCCTTAAACAAAAGTCATGAATGACCATATTGTTGGTTTCCCATATCGATAATCAAGTGCCAATATGAAAGCTCATGTTCCATTGTCAATATGAAAGCTCATGTTCCATTGTCGATATGAAAGATCGTGATCCATTGTCGATATGAAAGATCGTGATCCATTGTCGATATGAAAGATCGTTGTTCAAGATGGAAGTTGAGGTGTTGAAGCCAAGGGTGCCAAAAAAAAATTTGGAAACCGGCCGACCGGGAGCCAGCCGACCGGGGCAAACCGGAAGGCTTCGGCCGACCGGGGCATGGCCGACCTGTGGCTGGCCGACCGGCGCACCCGGGAGGCTTCGGCCGACCGGGTTCCATATGGAATATGAAGATTTTTGGCATCGTTTCGATGTCGAATATTGATTTCAATGTCGTTTCGATGTCGAATGTTGATCCTAACGTCGTTTCGAATATGAAAATTGAGTTGAACCAGAATGTGGTTTTTGTGCCGTTTAACGTTGTTTAACATCGTTTAAATGTTGTTAAGGCCGATTAGCACCGTTTAGTGTCGTTTAAGCACCGTTTAGTGCCGATTAGCACCGTTTAGTGTCGCTTAAGCACCGTTTAGTGCCGATTAGCACCGTTTAGTGTCGATTTAGCACCGTTTAGTGCCGATTAGCGCCGATTAGTGCTGTTTAGCGCCGATTAGCATCGTTTAGCGCCGTTTAGTGCTGTTTTATGCCCTTCAATGTCGTTTAACGCTGTTTAAACGTCGTTTAATGTTGATTAGCGCTGTTTAGTGCCGTTTAACACCGTTTAGTGTCGTTTAACATCATCGTAAACGCTTTGGTCGCTCCACGCTTTACATTAAAAGACGATACTCGTGAAACACCAGTGTACAACGATAAATCCTGACCCGAGTCTCGAAAAAGGCCGTTAAAACTTCAAGGAAAACCTGATCAGTTTTCCTAGAAGTTGGGGGGCAAATGATATGGGCTAAAAGTAACCCCTAAAGACACATTTAATGTGGCATTAATTATACCCAATATGGTTCAAACGTAGGGCCCATTTATGGGGCCCAAAACACTAATTAAATATTAATTTCGTAATTAATATTAGGGGTAATAAACAGCTCAGCAATAAAAGTCAAATAAGGATGTTACTCCTGCCTGACTTAGCCTCCAAGGCATCCAATTCAATAAGGAAACAGACTCCCACAAGGAAGGAGTCTAGAACCTTCCCCAAGGCGGTGGCTTGCCCACCAAGTATCCGAATCCTACCCTAATTCTAAGGCTTCTCAGCCTATATAAAGGGTCCGACCCCTCATTCTCAGAACTACGTCTTGGCTTGATTCTCAATAACGAGATACGTAGGCACTCTGTGAGGACCGATCAGTCTCGAACACGGAAACAGCCATTAAAGCTCGAAGCTCAACAACCCTAGCATTAATCACACACGAACCCTAGTTTTATTCCACAACAGTTGTTAGTAGAACTATCTTCAAATAAATACAAGGGTATTTAGGTAATCAAAACGAATTGTAAGTAGAATTCATAGATCAAATAGAATTTTCAACGTAAAAAATCGTCAATTTCTTTTATTTTTTGTTTCTGCGTAGATTTAATTAGAAAAAAATTATTAAATCATCACTAAATTAAAGATTAATTTGTTAATTTCACGTGGGCTGTAATCGTCCAAACCAAATTTTAAGAATTCAAGATAGAATACAAATATTAAATCAAACGTGTAAAATATTATATAATTATATATATATATCAATTTTTTAACAATAATCAATATATATATATAAAGGAGGATAGCGGGAGTTTAGGTGGCGCTCTAATATCGTCTCAATCGATTTTTCTAATTTCCTAGAATTTTAAACACTAATAAATATGAAAATATCAATTAGCATATTAGAAGTAGAATAGGTGTTCGAATTTATAAAGGAGAAGAGTTCGAATTTATAGGGAAGACATATGATTAGAAGTTCTATTGGAAGTATAATAAGTATTTATAAGGTATGCGATTAAAAGTTCTATTGGAAGCAGAATAGGAGTTCGAATTTATAGAGAATAAGAGTTTGAATTTATAGAAAAAATATATAAATAAAAGTTCTACTAGAACTAGAATAGGTGTTTGAATATATAGAGCAGACATATAATTAAATATTTTATAGAAAGTACGATCTTCTTAAATTATATATTTTTTATATAAGTTAATTGTACTTATATTAGGAAAATTTATTCATAAATCAAATACTATTGTCATGAAAAAAGTCACCGTATTTAAAAAGAAAAGAATTGATGTCTTAACATAATAAAAGAACAATGAGTAAAAGAACAATCTCATGCAGTCTTTATAATATATGTTAAAAAGTTGGGATTTCGGTTTTAACGAGAGAGCGGCTCAATCGAAAGAATTGTATTTAACAAAAAATTGATTCATTAGAGAAGATTATTTAATTATTAAAATTTAATATTAATATTATAATATAACGTAAATGTATTGAATTTTTTTAAAAATATTGTAACGCCGCCGCGAAGCGCGGCTTTATGAACTAGTTTGATATGTAAATTTATAACATATAAAATTTTAAAAAATTAATAAATTATAGATATTAAAAAGGGGGAAATCGTGCGCTGTACGGGTTCTAATCTAGTATTTTCTAGCAAGTGCATGACTAGCAAACCTCATCATTACAGCGGTATAAATTTTCTAACAACTGAGGTTTTGCGAATTTCGCACCAAGCTCACAAATGGGCAGTAGACATGTAACACCTAGGGCTAACTACGACTCCACGAGATTTGAAATTTCGGATCCTTTTGAATGGGCTGCGCTCACCATCTCATCTCTCATCCCGAAGCAGCCCAACAGAGTTTTACTTTTATTAAAATTTTCTACAAATCACTGGGGGTTCGAATGGAATAGCTAAACAATAGCCCCTTAAAATAAAAATAAATGTAGGTCTACAAGAATCTTATTGATTAAAAATAAACAAATTAAGTATATACAAAAACTGTGAAAATAAACAACATATTTCAATAGAATCTAGATAAAGTATAATAATTAAAAAAATTATTTTTTTTCTTAAATTTGCAACTATTATTGTTCTTAATTGAAAAAGAATGATAAAATTGTTCATCTTTTCTAAAAAGTAACTGTTTTCAATTTTTAATGAAATTTTCGATGATAAAAAAAACATGTTTCCGACATTGTTATTTCAATTTGTAAAATATAAATTCAGAAAATACACATATTCAAAAAAATATAAATGAGATACGCATATTATATGTTATAGATTTTTTAGGTAACAAATACGTTTTATATTATTATTTTTAACCATGAGTTTCACGGTTATTCATGATATCATCATATTATTTTTCTTTTACAATAGTTATACTTATATATGGAAGGATAAAAGATAAATTTTTCTTGAGTTATTAATTTAAATACTAGATTAGATCTCATGTTCGATTTTGTTATATTTATTTAAAATTATATTTAAACATAATTATATAATTCATTATATATCTATAACTTTTGAATATTTTTTTTTAAATGTATACTTATATATACTAGCTTATAACCCGTGCAATGCATGGGTTTCTTATATTATATTATAAATTTTATTTAATATTATAATTATGTTTTTATATAATCATTATTTTAATATTTTTTTTTAAAATTTTAATTTAATATAATTTAACATACTCATGTTTATAAATTATACTAATTTTTCCTTATTATAAACAACGTATACAATTTTTAATATATTTTATTAATGATTGAGAAATATGCTGTGATATTTTCGGGTATATATTAATTATTGTAAGATTTGTTGTAAATTAAAAAGATAACGTGTTTTAATTATAAAAAAAATTTTAATGATTGAAAGATATGATACGATTGATCTTTTTATTTGTTTATAAAAGGTAATATTTTCAACTAAAATTAAATGTGAAAAAGTCAATCGACTAATTACCATTAAATATATATTATGTTATTATTTATTTTAGGTGTTATATTTTTCTTCAAAATTATAGTTCGATATTTTCGGGTATATATTAATGATTGTAAGATTTGTTTTAAATTAAAAAGGTAACGTGTTTTAATTCGAAAGAAAAATATTAATGATCGAAAGATATGATACGATTGATGGTTTTAGTTGTTTATAAAAGGTAATATGTTTAACTAAAAGTAAATGTGAAAAAGACAATCGACTAATTACCATTAATTTTATTATACTAATGTGAAAAAGGTAATCGACTAATTACCATTAGTTTTATTATGTTAATCGACTAATTACCATTAATTATAACGTGTTTTAATTCGAAAGGAAATACTAATGATGGAAATATATGATATGATTGATGTTTTTAGGTGTTTATAAAAGCTAATATCTCGACTAATTACCATTAATTATATTATGTTATTATTTATTTTAGGTGTATTTATTTTTCTTTATAATGAAGGGTAAATAAGTAAATTCACTCCGTACCAAAAAATAAGTACCAAAACTTTCAATGTTTCGACTTTTATATAATAGTATAGATGTGAATGTTTAAAAAAATTTGTAAACATATAATTCTAATATATTATACAAATTATTACTATGAAATATATAACACAAAATGTTATAATACTGTATATGTGAGAAAAATAAAGAGAACTAATATATACTATTATATAAAAACCGAAACATTAAAAGTTTGATTGGTCGCCTGTTGATTTTACTTATTTACCCTTTTTTAATGATACATGTTATTTTACGTAATTATCATTACTTAATAATTCATAGTTATTAATAGCTAATAAACATCCTTTTTCAAGTAAAACATGTTATCTTTTCTATTTTTCAATAACTAACAATTTCTTTTTTCACGTAAAATATGAGCAATTCTATTTAACAAAATAAATATTATAATTATAATTACTAATAATTAACCAATTACCTTTTTTTAGTCAAAGTATGTTGCCTTTTCTATTTTTTTATTTTTTCCAGTAAAACTGTTCGGGTAGTTTTATTTAAGTAAAATGTTTCCTTTTTCAGTTAAAATATGTTACCTTTTCTATTTTTCAATAACTAATAAATTTACTTTTTCATGTAAAATACGGTTTATCTAACTAAAATTTTTCCTTTTCTAAAAACACTATGAGCAATTCTGTTTAATAAAATAAAATATTATAATTACTAATAAATAACAAATTACCTTCTTCAGCTAAAATACGTTACCTTTTCTATTATTTTGTTTTTTTAGTTTATTTTACTTATTTACCCTTACTTAATGGTACATATTATTTTACGTAATTATCCTTACTTATTTATTTATAGTTACCAATAACTAATAAATTTCCTTTTTCATGTAAAACATGTTACCTTTTCTATTTTTAAATAAATAATTAATTTCCTTTTTCACATAAAATATGAGCAATTCTATGTAGTAAAATAAAATATTATAATAATAATTAATAATAATTAACCAATTACCGTTTTTAGCTAAAATACATTACTTTTTCTATTTTTTTTTATTTTTTTCAATAAAACCTGTTCGGGTAGCTTTATTTAAGTAAAATGTTTTCTTTTTCAGATAAAATATGTTACCTTTTCTATTTTTCAATAATTAATCAATTTACCTTTTCATGTAAAATACAGTTTATCTAACTAAAATTTTTCCTTTTTTAAAAACATTATGTCTGTTCAATAAAATAAAATATTATAATTACTAATATTTAACTAATTACCCTTTTCAGCTAAAATACATTACCATTTCTATTTTTTATTGTTTTCAGTAAAATCTATTCGGGTTGCTTTATTTAAGTACAATAAATAATAATAATAATAATAATAATAATAATAATAATAATAATAATAATAATAATAATAATAATAATAATAATATAATAACTAACCGATTACGTTTTTCAGCTAAAACATTTCATCTTTTCAATACCTTTTCAATATTTTCAACTTAAAATCCATCATTTCTAAAAATGTCACAGACAACATATATAAAATTATATCAGATCATATCATTTAAAATTTTAAGCCAACAAAATTTAAGTCTTAAATTTTTTAATTCAAATTAAAAAAAAATCCCATTATATTAAAGAACATCCGTGCTTCGCACGGGTTTTAAGCTAGTAAAAAATAAAATAAAGAGGAAATATAATTGATACAAAAAAAATTGGAAGGAAAGAAAACTAATTATATCTATAGATAAAATAAGTGTAAGTGGGATCTTAGCATAATTTTGGTCCCTTAATTTTGATACATGTATCGTCAAAATAATCTCAACTATAGAATCTAATATTTTTACAAATATACGATCAAGATTATTTCATATTAAAAAAATTATAATATAAAAGGATATAATTAATTAAAAAAGGTTGTATTAGAATTAAATTTTTAAAAATATTATAATTTAAAAAGTATATAAATAAAAAAGTTGTAATAGAATTGAATTTTATTTCTTTTTGTACCAACAAAATAATTTCAATCGTCGAATCTAATTGTTAGGTCCAAAATAGTTTGTAGAAGGGGGTTGAATACAAACTATACCGTTTTATCGAAATTGTTCTTTGGATGTATATTAATTTTAAACAATTCGATGCGAAATAAAACGAACACCAATATTTCAAGTTGAATATAAAATTATATTAAACTTGGAGGGGTGTGCGTTAATGCACGGTACAAATTACAAGGTTTAATTACTAAACTAATTATTACAAATTCTATAGAAAATTCGACATGAACTTTTCTATATTTGTAATAAAAAGATCGAATGCTAAAAGCAATTCGAGAGATAAGTTCTAGGGAACTTAATCCGCTAAATAGTTCCAATAGTACAAGTAATCAAACTCTATTGGCTAAGATATTACAACGAATACTAGAGATGAATTTACAAGTAATTAAAACTAAGTTGAAGCTCTAGAGGGGAGAAGAAAATAATTCTTTGGGTCTCTCTATTTCTCCCCTCTGTATCTCTCTTGGTCTCTGTCTCTCCTCTCTCGGGTCTGTCTATTCTGTTGAGAGCTGAAAGAGTGTGAAGATGTCTGTGTGTCTCTCTTTTATCCCCTCTGTATCTCTCTTGGTCTCTCTCTTTTCTCCTCTCGGCTTTGTCTATGGAGAAAAAGAGTTGTGAAGATTGTTGTGTTCGTTGTTGTGTCTACTGCCTTGTTTATATACTAAACAAAACAAAAGATCTTTTGCTGCCTCTTTTCTTACTTCACAAGCTCCTGGAAATAGTATGGTTTGATGCAGAAATAGTATACATTAACCTTAGTAATAGTATGGCAGCTGAGAAATAGTATAGCAAGCTCGGTGATAGTATGGCAGTAGAGCTCGGTAATAGTATAAGTTCGGTCATAATATAACTGGTTAGAAATAGTATAGCTTAATTACTTCGGTAAAAGTATAGTATACTATTACTAATCAGTAATAGTATCTATAATACTCCAGAAATAGTATACCATTAATTCCAGAAATAGTATAACTGAAATTCCAGAAATAGTATCAAGGAATTTCTTTGTAATAGTATAACATACTATTACAAGGCAGTAATAGTATCCTGAAAATCCTTAGTAATAGTATGGCTGAAACCTTGGAAATAGTATAACATACTATTACTAGTTCAAATCAAAAACCCTTTACTTATAAATAATTCGAAGACTAATTAACCAGTTTAATTAATTTATTAAATAAATTAATTCTTGCAGAATTAATTTATTAAATAAATCAATCAAATAATTTAGTTAATTAATAATAGAATTATTATTAATTCTGATTTAATTAATATATTGATTAATTTAAATAGTAAATTAATTCTGATTGAATTAATTTACAAAATAAATTAGCCAACTTATTAAATTAATTAAAGGAGAATTAATACACCTCCTTGATAGCATAACCCTTGTGGTTTCTTTATTAGACAATTCTGATCATCCACAATAATTACTCCTCGAGCTAGTCTTGATAGCGAAATCCTTATGGTTAATTATTTTAGCACTTCTGTTGCTTGCACAATGATTTCTCCTATTACCAGTCTTGATAGCTTGAACCACTGAAGTGAATGAAGAACTTCCACTACATGATGTTGACACTCGACGTGCATCTAGTTCATGAGTGACTAACTGCATTGACTGTTCTTCATATTTTGACTTTGAAACTGTGGTTCATGTCATCCTTTTCTTCACTCTTTATTCAAACCTTCATAATCTGTATTCTGCCACTTTAGAAACCTCTTATCACTATAAATAGAACCTACTGTCTTGATTACTCCACTGACGCTTGATCAACTGAATGAACTTCTTCAAGTGTAGTATACCTCAAAACGGTAGATTGTCTTTTTCTTCTTTCTCTTGACAATTAAACATTTGAGATCCCTGTGACAGTATGTATATACTATTTACTATTACATTCTTGTTATAGTTGAGTTGAATCCTTGTTGTTTACAAATAGGATAAACATATGACTTTCAATCTCCCCTTATTTGTTTGTTAAACAATAACATACAAATTCCTAGAGGATAACTCAACTACAAACAAGAAGAAGATAAAGCATTAAAGAACTATAGTAAATAATACATAAAAAAAAATTCTGGTTTAGATATAACATTTCCAGAATCTCAGTAGATGAATAGATAGATGATTGTTCCTCTGACACTGAACTGATCTTCATTAAGTAACTCTTCTTCATTTCTTGACATATCTGCCTGATAACCCTTTACATCTAACATTGAACATTATCAGCAGATACTTAGAAATTCTTCAGTGGTAAAGAATATGACTTGTCAACCACATATTAAAGAATTCTTCTTTGTCGTTTCATACTTCTCTTCTTCCTTATGTCTCCCTACCTAAGGTGATATGTCTCCTCCTTATAACGGTGAAAACTTTTCATCTCCCCCAACAAGGCAAATATTTCTATCTCCCCCTGACAAGGTGAATACTCCCCCTTTCTAAGGTATATCCTTTTTCATATCTCTCCCCCCTAGATAGAAAATCTAGGGGAAAACTTATAACGGTGAAAACTTTTCATCTCCCCCGATAAGGCAAATATTTCTATCTCCCACTGACAAGGTGAATACTCCCCCTTTCTAAGGTATATCCTTTTTCATATCTCTCCCCCCTAGATAGAAAATCTCCCCCTCACTAAGGTAAGCTTATACTCTCCACTTTAGTTGAGTATATCTTACTAAGGTAAGCTTTGAGTATATCTATATCTTCTTCAATATATCTATCCCCCTTAGTTGAGTAATCCTCCATGCATTCAATTATAGTAAACATCCAAATGCAAATTAGATGATACCATATTTTTAATTGTTACCCAGTAAAGAACAATTGTAGAAGGGGGGTTGAATACAATTGTATAAGAGTTTCAACTTACAGCAGAAATAATAACACAAGTATGAATAAATAACAGCTTTATTAATTCTGATATAAAACTGTTACAAACTCTCTCAAGAAATTCTGATGTTCTTGAGAGCTGCTAGGTTACATGATAACTCGTGTAAGTGATTACAATCATGTAAAACCTAAACTGTGTTTATATAGCGTACACAGTTGCACTATCAATTACAAGATATATCAAATCAATTACATACGTCTCTTAGTACATATCTTGAATGATAGCTGCGTTCCTATAAATCAGGAACCGACATATCAATCTCCCTTGATTCCTGGACTGATGTATATCCTCGTGTAATCCTGATCAGCCTCCAATCCTGTTGATAGCCTAATACTGATGGTTCATTACTGATGACGTCAGCATCAGTATCTGATCAGTAGTCCAGATCCTGATCATCACTTGAATCAATATCTAACAATCTCCCCCAATTTGTACTTTGTGAAATAAAGCACAAATTCTTTGATTTAGTGATGTCAAAACTCAAAACAAAATATTACAAGAAATCCTCAGGCTTAGTTTCAGAAATTCTCACAAAGAAATTACTCATCTGCAAGAAACTTGATAATAACTCTTCTTCTTTATTACCAAGAATTTGAATTAGCATTTTTTTCAGATTTCTAAGTTCTTCATCTCCCTTACCAGTCTAATAGATTCCGGCTCTGAGATTCTGAATTGAGCTTTTTGGTAAATCTAACTCTCCCAACAGTAAGTATGCAAGTTCTTTTCCACCAGGATTCAGAGATAGTTGTTCTTGATACAATATCACTTCTTTAACAGCTGAACCCTTTTGCATTTCAACTTCTTGTCCTTCTGTATTCAAGTACATGGGAGAGTAATTACCATCATACCTTGATCCTCCTTCTAAATGTCTGGAATTGATTGTTCCGAAGATCATGGTACACCAGTTATTGTAAACACTGGCTTCTTTACCAGGGATTTGTCTATTTTCAAGCAAATATAGAACATATTTTAGCTCTTTTGTTGATTTGCACAACACCTCATGAATAGACAGCTTCTTGACACTTTTGTCTTTCATGAAATACAGCAATTTCTCTATCTTCTTAGAGTTCACATTGCAAGCAACAATAGCAACAGATTCTAGTTGCCAAAGATCATCAACAGTTAGTTCATCACCAAACCTTTTAACAAGAAAATGTTGATCTGTTTGAGCTGAAGACATAAACTCTACATCCTTAGAACCAATACCTCCTCGAGTGTAAGGTTACAGTCCTAATAGATCATATTGCATCCTAATCCACATTGGTGGTGATTTGTCAGACTTGGAAACTTTAGCTTTCTGAAGTCCAGGAGTAACCGAAGGTGGTAAGATTATTCCACCAGACCTAAAAGTAGCTGGTCCAGTGTACTTTATTTTATCAACATCTTTCCACTTGCCTCCTTTCTTTTTGAGCTGTGGTTCATCAGAAATTTCCTCCTTAGGTAGTTTGTTGATGTCGTACCACAATTGTTTATCAGACTCAAAAATTCTTCTCACGTACTCATCTGTTGCATCCTTAATAGATTCAGAGTTAGAAGCAACAATTTGAGTCATTCCAGCAACATTATCCTTAGCTTCTTCAATAGATTTCTTCCTTCTAACCAAAGGAGTTTCTTCTTCAACTGTAACAGGTTCAGCAAATACATTTGATGATGGAGTGTTCTCAAGAGATAGTGGAGCTTTCTTCTTTGTGTTCTCAGTAAGTTCTTCTATTTTGATTCCACTAGATCTTGTCTGTCTTGTACTTGTCCGAACTGGTTTCCTCCCTCTTTCTCTGTTTCTACCTTCTCTGCCTCTTCCTCTTCTTGCAGCAGGAGCTTCTTTCTGTTTAGCAATTCCCTCAAGAATCTTCTTTTGTTCTTTTAAGATCTCTTGAGTACTCATGTCAGAATTCTCTGCAGATATCAAAGCCAGTGCCTCCCTAGCATGATGCTGTTGAACTTTAATATCATTATGAAATACAATTTCACTCTCACCTGACTTGGAAGTAATCTTCTTAAAGAGATGTGGATCATCTTCTATCTCAGCAATAAACAAATCCTCATCTTCTTCGGGAATTGTTGGAAGTAATTGATTCTGACCAGATAGTTGAGATTGTTCCTCTGTCAGAATTTGAGACTGCACCATTGTTCTTACTGTTCTCTTCCCAGATTTAGAAACATGAGTTAACTGCTTGGTTTGAGTTTGAGACACACTTCTCCTTGTTACCAAAGCAGCATCAGAGGTTCCTGTTCCATGTGTCTGTGTCTGAGCACCACCATCATTTCCAGAAGTATCATCATCCTTTCTTATAACTAGATCACGTGTGCATTTTGTTTTGACTACCTTCTCCCCCTTTTTGACATCAGAATCATCAGTCAATAAAGATAAGATAAGATGGAGAGAAGATTCCATATTGTTAACTTTGGAAGTCAAGACATCAACTTTATCCTCTAGAGTATCCATCCTTTTGTGAACAGCAGTACTGAAACATTGAAACTGCGGAGCAGTAGCAACTACAGAATGATCCTGAGTGAACCGAGCATGAAACTTCTCATTATCAGTCTTAACAGATTTAATTTCATCTTTCAGACCCTTTGCTAGAATAGTAGTTGTCTTCAGATGAGCTTTGAGATTTGGATCAGAAAGCTTAGTAGCTATATGACTGGAGTGAAAAAGAGCATTATTGAAATTATATCAGCAGTAGGCTGATTCCACTCAGTATACCATTCAGATCTCCTTGCAGCTTAATATGTTCAGGAAGAAGATTGTTGTAATCTCCTATGATCTCAACTTGAGCAGCTGTAGATTTACCCATAGACTTCATAAACTTACTGGATGATCCATAAGTAGATCCTAGACTTGCTTTCATGACAGCATTAAGCTGAGCTGCTTCCGGATCATTATCAGCATCATCATCATCATCTGAGCTATCATTAGCCTCAGGAATTTTATCATCCACATTGTCTTCAGGATTCATAACTCCTTTCAATTTTAAATCAACAGCAGATGGTACTGTTGTATCCTGAAATCCTGCATTCAGATTAGAAACAATTCCTATATCTCTCTATTTTTCTAAAGTGATCTCATCACTTCTCACAACATCACCTAAGTTACTTTCAATAGTAACTGCTACCTCACTAGAAGTTTGAAACTTCTCACTCTGTTCTACCTCTCCTTTTGCCAGTTCAGGAGACTGCCTCTCTTCACTCTTCTTTTTCTCTAAGTGTTCACTCTCTTTCTCACAAGAAAAGTTCTGGCTCAACAAATTCAAAGAAATAAGAGGTGGCTGAGAAGAGTGGTTTGAAGTCATACAAATAGAGGTATCCCTTGTCTCAGGTCTATCTGTAATCATACTATCAGTAGTAAAAGAAGTAGAGATAGAAGTGTTACCTGATGAAGTAGTAAAAGATTCCATTGGTCTTGATGAGAGTGGTTGTACCAGAATAGGTTGAGTATCATCAGGAATGGTATCAATAGTCTCATCATGAGATATGCTTTCATCAGGAAGAGGGCTTGCATTAGTATTTGCTACTGATGGTTCTTGTGGAGCCAGAGGTTCAGAAGCTTCTTCAACACTTTGAGCTGAAGGTTCTTGTGTGCTTCCCTCAAAAACAGTTTTTATGTGTACAACATCAAGTTCAGGAATCTCTAGAGCAATGTCAGAAACCCCCTGTGCTGTAGAATCTATGCCTGCATCTTCACTTTGAGAAGATGGTTCTTGTGTGGCAGGAATGTTCTTGTCTTCACCTTCCCTTTGAGAAAGTGGTTCTTGTGGGACCATTCCTTCAACAATGTCTGCACCCACACTTTATGTAAGAACCCAAATTTTTGGTAGAATTAAAACTTTTTATTAAGTATTGATAAAAGGAGGAACAATGATTCCGACTACAAGGTATGAACAGTTCTAATGAATGAATATCGAATGGATATAGATTCCAATATTTATATGTCATGAAGAATGCAATGGGTTGAAAACTTAGATTAGAATGATCTATCTCCTAGAAAGTTGAGATAGGGTTTCTTAGAAAGGAATGGACACTCTCATGTCATCCAGATCGATATCTGTTATAAGTCCGGAGGTTCCGTAAAAGAGTTAAGAAACGCTCGAGGAAGCACAAGGATATCTTCTGAATACCAGGATTAAAAAGAGAATAAATTTTGAATAGTGTTTTTGATGGAAAATGAGAATATTATCAAACGACGCTACATAGGAGTACCCGGAATGGATTTCTGAGTTCGTACTAATGATCCAAAGGGAAAAAAAGTGTATGTAAAAGTTATCGGATTCTGCAAAATAGCACTTTTATTTTCCCCGAGATTTCCCTGGACACTGAAAGACTTAAGGGATTATTAAAAAGATTTAAGGGATTTAAATTCAAAGATTATAAAGGAGGAATGAGAATGGTAGTATAAATATTAAGAAGGTTTCCGGTAAAACCCTAACTAGAAATCCTTGAGATATTCCTTCGAACGATCAATCAAATTGAGCAATAACCGGACAACGAAACAAGCAGGGAATCAAGGAAATCAAATTGGTGGGAGGATAAGGAACTAAGGTGACCAAAGAGTAAGTCAACTATAAGCTTGGTGGTGTGTTTGCACTTGTACAAAAAAGAGAATGCATAATGTAGTGCCAACAAGTGGTCAAGTAGATGGGTGACACTTGGTCCAATGGATGGCTAACAACACAAAAGCAAGAGATCCATCCAAGTATAGATAGACATTACATGTATTAAGTCATTTAGAAAACAAAACAAAGAATAAAAACCAAGAACAACCAATCTCTCCCAAAACTGCCTAGCAAACCCAAGCTCAAAGAAAACTTCACCATTTCTATCCATGATAAAATCACCAAATTTTAACCAAAGCCTCTCCACTCCATGGGTAATATTTTCTCCAAATTTCATAGCAATCCAAGTAGTATACCCAAGTGAAGAAACCAAACTGCCAGAATTCGTAACAGCTTCTGTACTGATTTTCAAACGGCCATATCTCCTTCGTTTCTCAATGGAATTTGGTGTTCTTTAGCTTGTTGGAAAGCTGGTTAGATGATCTACAACTCTCCTTTAGAAGTCTTGTCGAGAAAACCTCGGTAAGGCCCTCTTTTTCGTGTTCTTTCAACTGAGGTATAGCAGTTCCGAAAATTCTAAGAATGTTCTTGATGTGTCTTGCTAGTTTAAGGTTGTCAAGGAGTTCTAAGGACTAGATCAAGGCTTGTTAGGCTCATTTACACACCAAGGAAGGTATAACTCTCTTGAAACCCTAGCTCTTAGTTTAAGTTTTGATGATTGTTGAATGGTTTTAGATTAGTTAAAAGTATGATGTTAATACAAGCATGAAAGCATGATTATGTAGTAGATTTAATTGATTTAAGAGATATGATGTATATGGTGGTGAGATCAGTTGTATTATGGACTGGTTATGATGTATGAATGTCCGGTGTGGCTTGGTTAATGTTTGATCGTGAATTAAAGATTTGGAAACGTCCGATTTATAGCCGTCGTAATGCCGAAATTTCATTAAACCTTGAAATTCGTGCATCACAGTAGCTCTAATTGTCTAAACTGGTTAAGGATGTAACATACCCCCGTAGATCTCGAGTCATAGATCATTTTGGAAAAAGAATCGAAACAAATGGACTTACAGTTTAGGAGATATGGTCAAATTACTAAAAGTGGTTCGAAACCGTAAGTGCGAGTTCGTAACTGAAATTGAATCCCCTTAACGTGATTAATTCAGTGGCGAATTTGATAATTAAATTTTAGAGATCATAAGGAAGGTGTGAGAGAAGACCTCAGGTTAAAAGGATCATTTTTCGATTTATTAAAAATGTTCGAATCAAGGTTAAATGCGAATGAACCCCTTTAAGATACACTTGGTTATAACTTTGAGAAACCACTTAGAAAACGATCGATAAATCTCGAGGTAAAATATTTCAACCTTAGAGCTTACATGGCCTAAGTACCTACCATGTGTAAGATTAAGGACATGCCTCGATAGCAAGCAAGTGTCAGATCATAACGGTTGTAATGAAAGATAAACTGGAAAACGTGCGTTAGCTTAAGTAAAGTATTTACTTGGCATTTCAAAGTGATAGATGATTAACCCGGGATAATTTTGGTTATAGATCGCCGGACCACCCCGAGTCATGCCATTAGCATAGCGGGAGTACCAGGCAAGTTTTCAATACTTTGGAACTGTTGTTTTGAATATATATATGAATTGATTTTGTTATACATATGCCATAGCATGCATGCCTATTGCCAAATTATATTGTGATACTTGTTCCCTGAATTGATATTGGCTTATACACTAGATATGAATTATCAGTTATAAGCCGGATTGTTTTGTTAAGACCCTTAGAGAAAGGGGCATAAGATATTCATTCTTTCAATATAGACCGGGAGTCGGTATTTCGAGTTATAGAGATAGTCGTTGAAACCCAGAGGGATTCCAGCGACAGATTATGATTCATTTTGAGGAATGTTATTATTAAACGTTATTGATATTTCCTTAAAGTATCGATTACTTAAAATCTTTCGAGGAATGTTATTTGAGTATTATCTCAGTCGAGAAATATTAGTCGAATATTATTACAAATATTCCTTTCGAGTTTTAATTATTAAATGAATATTTATTTAAGTATTTATTTATTCAATGAATATTTTCTTTATATTCATTCGAGAATTATTTTGAGAAATACTTCGATTAAAAATATTCTTCATATTTATAAATATTCTTTAAATATTTCTGATTCAATAAATATTCTTTGAATATTTATTCAATACTTTAAAATAACTTCAATATTGTTATATCTTCTTCAAAAAAATCATCTTCAACCTTCAGATATTACGTAAATTATTTTTGAGTCTTATTCTTATTATTTTTATCAAGGAAGGTTCTCAAAACTCTATTCTTCATTCGAATCTATCTTCCAATATATAAGGGAACTTTGCTTGAGAGATGTTATTTCTTTGACTGCCCGGTCATATACTTGTTAAAAAACTATCTTTTCACTCGCAACTTGGTTGCTATTGTGCATTGAATCTTTGTGTACCCACTCATCATTCGAGGGGTAAGTGTGACGCCCCGGGATCCGGGGTCAGGGATCCGGGCCGTCAAGGTCCAATTTCCGATCAATATCAATATCTCTGTAATCTTTTTTTTTTTTTATCAATAAATAATTAAATAAATAAGCAGTTGACCCCACACTAATACACACACACACCAGTCATATGCTCATAGAACAACAACCACAATATTTAAAAGTTTTAAAGTTAACAGTTATTACAAGCCCAGAATTTACTAAGTACATTGTTGAACAAAGCTTCTACAGGAAGCACTTCAACAACTAAAGTTTATTACAATTTACACACTTAATTTACATAAGTATACTAAGCCCCTCCGCTTGTCACTACCTCGGGGATGGTCGCCAGCACTCGCTCAAAAGGTCGCCTTTCCCTTACCCTCTTGCGGGGTGTGGTACGTAGTATCGGCATGGGACCTAGCTGCTATATACATAAGTAGCAAGAGTGAGCTATAATAGCTCAGCAAGATCATACTGCAACTAAAATTTAAAATGTGAACAAGTATACATATGTAATAGCAGGAACAATTAAAATCCTTAAGGAAGAGTAAAGCTCTTATTTAATAATACATCATCCACTCAATATTATAAGAAAGAAATCTAAATTAATATAATATCAGTTTTTCTTCATCTGTATCCATAATACCATCATCTCATATCATTATTCTGTTTTCAGTATAGAAATCTGAAATAATATAATATCAGTTTTTCTTCATCTGTAACTATCATTCCATCATCTCATATCATTATTCTGTTTTCAGTATAGAAATCTGAAAACCATTGTCTACACTTTCTTTTCAAAAACATTGGGGATATCTGCTGTCGCCTGATACGTTAGGACGATGATCAGTCGCCTAATCGTACCTGCTCTCTTTTTACTACCGGTAGAAGGAATGAAGATCATCCCTGGAGGAAGGCCACCTGCTAACATCCTCCCTTGGCATCTTCGTGCCGTAATAAAAATAATAAATGCTGGACTGTGTCGCACACAGCCCTGACACAGCCACTTACGCAAGTCTGTTGCAATCCCCCTCTTTATCACATCATTATTCTCTTTTCAAAATATCATTCCACATTTTCATTCTCGCACATTACTTCTATAAAATATATATGTATCATAATGCTTTGATTATGATTCAGACCTCTCTTTCATATTCAGAAATCAAATATACTTTTATATTCATAAAATATTCCATCTATTTTAAGAGTAGTAAATAATAATCAATTATTATTTATTAAACCACTGATATTTGGAAAGAATATCTTTAGCAAAATATTATAAATCATATAACCCTAGATAACAACTGATACCATCCTTTTATTTACTTTTAATCATAAGGCATGTTCACTTCATGCATAATCATCTCTATACATATCCATCTCATACTCATATCCATATTCATATACATTTTCGTACTCATAGTCATATTCATATACATCTTCGTATACTCTTCTTTTCAATATCAATACTCAAGGAAGACAATTTCTTCACCATATAGTAATATTAGCATCACATATATATTCCATGAAATCAAGTTTCTTTGTGAAGATAAGTAGTTTTACAAGTAGGGATAGAAGAAATCTTGCCTCGGTTTCGATATCCTGGCGGTATGGCTCGTCCCTCTTCCGGAGTTTCTATAAACACAAAAGGACCGTCGTTAGAACCACATCTCTTACTCACTACACTCTTGTATAACATTACCTTTTGAAACTTTAATATATGTTTAACGTATTCTTATTACCCCAAAGGTTCAAGAACTTAACCATTTATAACCTAAGTCGAAGTTTCAGGGTTTTTCACCATTTCCCTTAATGACCACACTCGACTGTAGAATTTCTTATAATTTTTAAATTTCGAATTTTAATGTAAGGTCAACTGGAAATAGTTCTTTGACCACACTACTATCATATCCCAAAATTTCGTGACTTTTAACAATGTTAAGGTATGGTAATTGTAACCTCAAGTTTGATACATTTACAGTTTCTCGGTTTCTGAACCGCTTTCACTAAAACTGACTTTTCTCCTAAACCGTTCATCAGATTTTAACGCACCTTATATCAAAACGATCTATGAACTAAGCTCTATCATTTCATAGTTAATTATGAACCTGGACAGTAGGGTACCATACGGATGCAGGGGGTCCAAAACAGGGCAACTTACATCCTAACGAAAATCGGGCATTATAACGGCTATAATTTCGTAATTTCCATAAATCCAACTCCTCCAAATCAATTATCAAACACCATAATCATCACCTACACCATGTGGTCTTCATTACCAGCCATGGTTACAAGTCCACAACACACAATTTCCACATCAAAACAAACCACTTATAACACATACTCGTTATAAACTAAACATTAACTTTACTTAACTACTAACCAACTTAGTTTACACCATAAATACAAAGAGGGCAAGAGTAGTTATACCTTCTTGAAGCTCTAACAACACTCAACAAGCCTTGTATAATCCTTAACAACCTTACAATAGCTTGGACCAACTAAAGGAGCCATGAAAAACAAGTTAGTTTCTTAAAGTTACTATTCATGCACTATTCATCATCACCTTCATGATTTATTTCTCAAACATGGAATGGAGTTAGAGGCTAGAATTCATAGCATACCTTAGTCTATATGTAAGCAACCTTCATGAATTTTTCCTTGAATTTAGATGACTTGGAACTAGGGTTTTGATTTTCTATTTTCTCTTTTTTTCTTCAATGGCCGAATGCAATGAAGAGGTTGGGGAGAGGTTTTTTTCTTGGTTTTTGCTCTTATCTCATCTTAATCTTGTTTAATCTAGTGTCTTGTGGAAGCTTGTGGAATTTTACAAGGTTAAAGGACTAATCTACCCCTTAAAACAAGTTAGTGGGTGATGATGTCACTCATGATGTCATTCGATGCATCCTTTAATCTTTTTCTTGATTTTCCTAAGTAATTTGCTAGCATTCTTGGTAATAATAATGTGGTATATATCCTTGTTATGTTATAATCTTGGTTGTTTGGTTTCCATACTCGTCTAATTGTGATTCGGTTCGAATATACTTCATTATCTCAGTGGTTCTGAAATCGTTTAACAATCCAAATTCCTTTGATAAGTCCTTAACTTAATAATCCTTTAGTTTACCCTAATACACTAATTTCTCAATATATAATTCCTTTAGTATTTCTATACTCCTTAATATCCAAGATATAGAAGTTCGTTCGAGCTCAAAATCCTCAAAATCAAAATTCAGGAATTTCTAAAATCCATCGTCATTTCGAGTCACTTATTTTCAATGTACGACACTAATATGGTTTCTGTTTACCCATTTTCCATCCCTAATATAGAGTACCTACACACCATTTCCCTGGATTCCTCAAGATCACTATTCATTTGGGTACTGTAGCCTTTCTAACGTTAGGGTTATTACAGTCTTCCCCCCTTAAAAGGATTCCGTCCCGGAATCAGGTTGGAAATGTCCATAGGTATCTTTTTCATTCACACCTTCTAACTTCCACACTACTTCCTCTATCCTTTTCCTTTCATAATATCTCTATCTTGTTTGCGCAGAAATACACCAACATAACTTCCTTGTCATTCATCAACATGCCATTTAGTTTATCAATAGCAGTCCTTTTATTGTCTTTTCCTCACAAATCTCCTCCTGTTTCCAGTCATTCCATGTTATCTCGTCTCTCCTTCCTTTTTCAACAAAGATATCCGCCACCACATTGACCTTTTCTGAATGGTAGTGTATCTCACTTATGGTTTGACCATCTTCTGATCTCTATCATGACATAAATATTAACTCCTCAATATTCCTATAGCTCCTCTCTGTAAAATTTTCCAGAAAATAAGCTCTAATAATATTCTTTAAAACAATTGTAAGAAAATGCCACCTATAATATATATTTCCTGTTCGTCTCAACGAGCTTGTGTTTTCCCAAAACACTCCTACTTTTCTTTTCATAACGTTTCCTAGCCCTTAACGGATACTGATTTTCCTTATCTATACTATTAACTTATTTATTCCATTAATTGATTAAGTCGATCCTTAACCAAAAACTTACACACAAAATTTAAATCAAAAAGCAAGTACCTGTATCCGCATCTGGTTTCGTCAACGCTTCCCCTATGGTCATGTTGTACACTCTAGCAGTAGGCCTATTTGAAGCAGCCCCACTCTGTCCGGACGCGTATGACCCACCTGAACGGCAATCTCTAGCAATGTGTCCTAGTTTCCCACACTGGTAACACTTAACATCTCTTTTAGGGTTTGCATCAGTTGATGGACACTGGTTAAGGTAGTGTCCTTTTTGTCCACACTTAAAACAAGTTACTCCCAGCACTCTACAGACTCCTATATGCTTCTTACCACACGTCTCACAATCTGGTAATGGTGGTCGTGATTGATTGGACTGAAATGTTCCTGAAGATTTTCCACCCTGACTCACCGTCTCACTAGTAGTCTTGTTACCCCCCGACTTTCCCCCAAATTGAGATTTTTGTCCTTTACCTCCTTTGTTAAAGTAGCTTCCCTCACTTGAACCTCCTTTTGGGCCCTCAAATCTTCTTTTCTTATTCTCTCGACCTATTTGAGCCTGCTCACTCTCGGCCTCTATAATTGATGCCTTTTGAACCACTGCAGCATAATCAGTCAACTCAAATGGGGCCACTCTCGTTCGTAACCAGGGTTTCAACCCTTGTTGAAACCTTTTTGCGCGTTGTTCTTCAGTACGCACAAACTCGGGAACAAACCTCGACAGTTCTGTAAATTTATTTTCATACTCTGCCACTGTTAGGTTATCCTGTTTTAACTCCAGAAACTTTAATTCCATTTGGTTTTCTAAATACCTAGGAGAATACTTTTCTAGGAACACCCTAGTGAAACGCTCCCAGGTTATCACTCCCGCTTCCTCTAGGTTCTTCCTAGCTTCCCACCAGTAATTTGCCTCTCCCTTTAAGAGATAGGCTGCAAAAACTGTTTTCTGATCTTCCTCTATCCTCAGTATTTCGAAAGCTTTCTCCATTTCTTTTAGCCATGCCCTAGCTACTACTGGGTTAGTGGTTCCCTCGAATTCTGGGGGCTTTAATGACTTAAAGGCACGAAAGGAACTAGCTGCCTGATTGGGGAGAACAGGTGGTGGTTGAGGATTCTGTGGATTCGCTAAATTCTGCCTTAATAAGTCCATGAATTGGGCAAAGGGATCACCTCCCGGATTCCTTTGTTGGCCAGTTGATTCCTCTTCTCCTTCTTCATGATTTTCTTCATTATGAGCATTTTCGTTCAGTCTAGTACCTTCGATATTTCGACTTCTTTCGTCTCTCTCATTTTCCCTTGCATTCGCTCTACTGTCACGTCTAGGCGGCATAGTTCTGTACATAACAATAGTCCTTATTAATTACCCGAATTTGGGTTACTATATACATCATTTCTATATACACAATTATATCATTAATTAGCTCATTTGCACATCACAATATCTTTATCACGCGATTTGCATCTAGTTATACCATAACTTTAGTAGGTAGTTGTATCGCCCTTAACACGATAGCCTTTTCATTAAGTCAATCACCTTTTATACATCAATATTTCTGAGTCTCGACATTTATTAACAAATGCAGCAAAAATTTAGATAGAAATGCACAAACTTCATTAATGTACATAAATATTTTACAATTTGGGTACAACATCTTTTACTGCTAATAATATACATCATCTAATACAAGGTTCGAAACCCAAAACATAGTCGTACATACTAATCCGATATCACCAAAAGTACTACTAACTGTCCTCTAATCAGACTGGGATTAAAACAGTGAACAACTAAACTAATCCCCAAAATGACATCAACAAGATGACTAGTCTGATTAGTGACGAACTACTATCCCGGCTCACAACCCTGCCCTGACAACATCCCGTATCTGGACTACCATGGTAGTAACCGTATCAACTATCTGGGCCCTCCATGCCGGGTCTCCTCTATCACCCAACAACCTCCTAATATCTCCTAATGCTCGTAGCTCAATACTGATCATCCCCAGAGACATCCCATCCGGGATAACCCCTCCTCTCCCTCTCTCTAACCTCTGTAGAAGGGTGTCTATAGTCCTACGGGACTCCTCCAACTGTCCCTGAAGGGCAAAGTACTCGGTCAATAAGGTAGCTGAAAGTGGGTCACCCGCCGGTAAGGGTGCCTCCTGAGGGGGTACAGCTAGGGGAGGTGCATCCACAGGTGGAGGTGGTGGAGGTGCAAAGGGTGGGGATGGAGGAACCGACTCTGTCTCAGCATCCTCTGAAGGATCCTCCTCCTCCTCAAAAAAAAACCAAAATGCCCTGGAGGGGTAAACTGCTCAAAAGGATCATCTATAGGGTCAGGACTAGGTAGAGGGGATGGAACTGGTGACGGCACTGGGATGGGTCGGACAGGAGTGGGAACCATCTGAATATCCCTCCACTCTATCGGCTCCTCAGGTATAACTGACAACCTAGGCCTCTTACGCAGTGGCCTCTCCTCCTCAGGGATCTCCGATCTCACTCTGGAAGGACCTGCCTCGTCAGATCCTGTAGAAGGTCTACCCATATATGGCACTAGGGCCACAGCATCTCTCCGTCTCTGCTCCTCTGCCTCCTCTCTCTCTAATCGCTCTCTAGCCGCCGCCCGGCGTCTCTCCCTGAGGTCCTCAACTGCATACTCGGGGACCTCTACCCCGGCCAGCTGAAGATCTAATAGCTCCTGCTCTGACATCCCTAGCCACTGGGGGTCCTGACTCGGCTCACCCATCTCCGCTCCCTATAATAAAACATAAAATTCTATTAGTAACAGTCTAATAAATTATAATATATGCTTAAAGTAAATACTACCTGCGATATACCACCCCTGAACTTGATGGAAGTTCACAATTTATATTATAACTGATACATTTATTATTATCACTTTTGTTCTTGAGCATTATGACTCTTAGCTCTGATACCATCTGTGACGCCCCGGGATCCGGGGTCAGGGATCCGGGCCGTCAAGGTCCAATTTCCGATCAATATCAATATCTCTGTAATCTTTTTTTTTTATCAATAAATAATTAAATAAATAAGCAGTTGACCCCACACTAATACACACACACACCAGTCATATGCTCATAGAACAACAACCACAATATTTAAAAGTTTTAAAGTTAACAGTTATTACAAGCCCAGAATTTACTAAGTACATTGTTGAACAAAGCTTCTACAGGAAGCACTTCAACAACTAAAGTTTATTACAATTTACACACTTAATTTACATAAGTATACTAAGCCCCTCCGCTTGTCACTACCTCGGGGATGGTCGCCAGCACTCGCTCAAAAGGTCGCCTTTCCCTTACCCTCTTGCGGGGTGTGGTACGTAGTATCGGCATGGGACCTAGCTGCTATATACATAAGTAGCAAGAGTGAGCTATAATAGCTCAGCAAGATCATACTGCAACTAAAATTTAAAATGTGAACAAGTATACATATGTAATAGCAGGAACAATTAAAATCCTTAAGGAAGAGTAAAGCTCTTATTTAATAATACATCATCCACTCAATATTATAAGAAAGAAATCTAAATTAATATAATATCAGTTTTTCTTCATCTGTATCCATAATACCATCATCTCATATCATTATTCTGTTTTCAGTATAGAAATCTGAAATAATATAATATCAGTTTTTCTTCATCTGTAACTATCATTCCATCATCTCATATCATTATTCTGTTTTCAGTATAGAAATCTGAAAACCATTGTCTACACTTTCTTTTCAAAAACATTGGGGATATCTGCTGTCGCCTGATACGTTAGGACGATGATCAGTCGCCTAATCGTACCTGCTCTCTTTTTACTACCGGTAGAAGGAATGAAGATCATCCCTGGAGGAAGGCCACCTGCTAACATCCTCCCTTGGCATCTTCGTGCCGTAATAAAAATAATAAATGCTGGACTGTGTCGCACACAGCCCTGACACAGCCACTTACGCAAGTCTGTTGCAATCCCCCTCTTTATCACATCATTATTCTCTTTTCAAAATATCATTCCACATTTCCATTCTCGCACATTACTTCTATAAAATATATATGTATCATAATGCTTTGATTATGATTCAGACCTCTCTTTCATATTCAGAAATCAAATATACTTTTATATTCATAAAATATTCCATCTATTTTAAGAGTAGTAAATAATAATCAATTATTATTTATTAAACCACTGATATTTGGAAAGAATATCTTTAGCAAAATATTATAAATCATATAACCCTAGATAACAACTGATACCATCCTTTTATTTACTTTTAATCATAAGGCATGTTCACTTCATGCATAATCATCTCTATACATATCCATCTCATACTCATATCCATATTCATATACATTTTCGTACTCATAGTCATATTCATATACATCTTCGTATACTCTTCTTTTCAATATCAATACTCAAGGAAGACAATTTCTTCACCATATAGTAATATTAGCATCACATATATATTCCATGAAATCAAGTTTCTTTGTGAAGATAAGTAGTTTTACAAGTAGGGATAGAAGAAATCTTGCCTCGGTTTCGATATCCTGACGGTATGGCTCGTCCCTCTTCCGGAGTTTCTATAAACACAAAAGGACCGTCGTTAGAACCACATCTCTTACTCACTACACTCTTGTATAACATTACCTTTTGAAACTTTAATATATGTTTAACGTATTCTTATTACCCCAAAGGTTCAAGAACTTAACCATTTATAACCTAAGTCGAAGTTTCAGGGTTTTTCACCATTTCCCTTAATGACCACACTCGACTGTAGAATTTCTTATAATTTTTAAATTTCGAATTTTAATGTAAGGTCAACTGGAAATAGTTCTTTGACCACACTACTATCATATCCCAAAATTTCGTGACTTTTAACAATGTTAAGGTATGGTAATTGTAACCTCAAGTTTGATACATTTACAGTTTCTCGGTTTCTGAACCGCTTTCACTAAAACTGACTTTTCTCCTAAACCGTTCATCAGATTTTAACGCACCTTATATCAAAACGATCTATGAACTAAGCTCTATCATTTCATAGTTAATTATGAACCTGGACAGTAGGGTACCATACGGATGCAGGGGGTCCAAAACAGGGCAACTTACATCCTAACGAAAATCGGGCATTATAACGGCTATAATTTCGTAATTTCCATAAATCCTACTCCTCCAAATCAATTATCAAACACCATAATCATCACCTACACCATGTGGTCTTCATTACCAGCCATGGTTACAAGTCCACAACACACAATTTCCACATCAAAACAAACCACTTATAACACATACTCATTATAAACTAAACATTAACTTTACTTAACTACTAACCAACTTAGTTTACACCATAAATACAAAGAGGGCAAGAGTAGTTATACCTTCTTGAAGCTCTAACAACACTCAACAAGCCTTGTATAATCCTTAACAACCTTACAATAGCTTGGACCAACTAAAGGAGCCATGAAAAACAAGTTAGTTTCTTAAAGTTACTATTCATGCACTATTCATCATCACCTTCATGATTTATTTCTCAAACATGGAATGGAGTTAGAGGCTAGAATTCATAGCATACCTTAGTCTATATGTAAGCAACCTTCATGAATTTTTCCTTGAATTTAGATGACTTGGAACTAGGGTTTTGATTTTCTATTTTCTCTTTTTTTCTTCAATGGCCGAATGCAATGAAGAGGTTGGGGGAGAGGTTTTTTTCTTGGTTTTTGCTCTTATCTCATCTTAATCTTGTTTAATCTAGTGTCTTGTGGAAGCTTGTGGAATTTTACAAGGTTAAAGGACTAATCTACCCCTTAAAACAAGTTAGTGGGTGATGATGTCACTCATGATGTCATTCGATGCATCCTTTAATCTTTTTCTTGATTTTCCTAAGTAATTTGCTAGCATTCTTGGTAATAATAATGTGGTATATATCCTTGTTATGTTATAATCTTGGTTGTTTGGTTTCCATACTCGTCTAATTGTGATTCGGTTCGAATATACTTCATTATCTCAGTGGTTCTGAAATCGTTTAACAATCCAAATTCCTTTGATAAGTCCTTAACTTAATAATCCTTTAGTTTACCCTAATACACTAATTTCTCAATATATAATTCCTTTAGTATTTCTATACTCCTTAATATCCAAGATATAGAAGTTCGTTCGAGCTCAAAATCCTCAAAATCAAAATTCAGGAATTTCTAAAATCCATCGTCATTTCGAGTCACTTATTTTCAATGTACGACACTAATATGGTTTCTGTTTACCCATTTTCCATCCCTAATATAGAGTACCTACACACCATTTCCCTGGATTCCTCAAGATCACTATTCATTTGGGTACTGTAGCCTTTCTAACATTAGGGTTATTACAGTAAGTGTGTTGGAACAAGTTGATATCCATTAACAAGCAGCAGCATGGGAAATATTGGTGAATCTTCCTTTCCAACTAGATACGACTACTTTGTGGAGTCTTATCAACAAGTATTACACTTGGGGAAAGGGGGAAGATCTTTACGTTTCGGAGTTATGGATGTTATTTGAACTAGGAGTCGTGTAAGAGGCCGAGTAGCGCCGGTCCATCCCATTGGCCCAACCGTTGGCCGGGGAAATCTAGCAGGGCGGTAGACAAGTAAATCCGTCAGTTCTTCCTTCTACCGGTAGTAAAACTAATTTGAGCTGTACAATCTGCGACTGATCATCGTAAGGATTGGAACAGCGGGCGCGGTGAATACTCCAGTATTAGTTCATCATTCAAAGTTGGAATTTTCTGCAACATTATTATTGTTGGCAGGATTGGAAAAAGTGTTCATAATTGGAATTGCCATATTTTTCGGCAAGTTCCTCTTTCATAATAAATGATGATATTTTGCTCATCTTTTGCATAGCATATATTTCATGGAATAAAGATATTTTGAACTGTTATATATTTTACCACTATTCAGTTATATTCTTTTGGTGGGCTATTGCTCACCCTTGCTTTATTTATTTATATCACAACAACAGCTAGATATGATGGCCGCATGAGGTGCAATCGGTGCGAGCAAGTGATAGCCGTCAGAGGATTAACCGCTGAGATCATAGCTGCCATTGCTGAGTAAGAAGCTATTGGTAGACTAGATGTTAGCTTTTGAGTATCAATATATTTATATGACATGTAAATGGATGGTAAAGAATATATAGTTATTAAATTAAAATTCTTTGGGTTGTAAGAACTCAAGCTTGTGATTAATAATATTGATGGTTACTCTGATTTCATCTCTGGGACTATAACGAGTGTGTTTTATGTTGTTGTTGGGTCGCAAGGTTGTAATTTAATTTATGATGGTTTTGTGGATGGAAATTGAGACCGTAACGACCGGATCCCTGACCCCGGATCTGGGGATGTTACAGAAATGGTATCAGAGCGTACGTTATAAACCCTAGAGATGAGGCGACGTTAAAACAATAAATTCAATAATATAATAAGAACTCTTGCCAAGTTTATAGTCGGACTACTTAATGTAGTACTGACATATAAAACCCTTATGGGAACTCTTAAGTATCATGATAGTAACTTAGCTCGTTCTTGTATCGACTGGAAAGGCGACAGACCTTGAGGCGTGCGAGTAGCAGCACGATAATGCTTGATTATATACTGACGATCAGACGACGAATTCGATAGAGTACCCTACTGAGGACCCGGAAGAGGTTCCAGCAGAGGAGGAGAATCCTGTTAAGGATAAGGAGTTTACCCTTAAAGAAATGAGTGCTTAAGCCAGAGAGACTGTAAGAATTAAGGTACAGTGCTCAGAGATGTGATCGTGAAGAACTGAGATATTACTAAGAGAATTGAAATTTTATATTGGATTTATATCCGGACTACCAGAGGTAGTACCAGCAATTAAGACAGATTGGAAGGATCACTTGCGGTCTTATATTGGGATAGATAAAGATCCTTAGAGACTTTCAGATTAATGAGAAAATGGTAGAATGATGCATGATTATCAAAGACATCGATATAGGACGGGGAGCAGAGCCCACAGGAGCAGTTGAGATAAAGGAAGCAAGCGCCATATCATGTGATAAATGGATTAGCATGAATATTGTCAATGGTAATTCGCCATGAGAAGGCAGATTCCATAGGTTATAATTTATGAAGTCAAATTGAGATTGATGAGGCGGTTTTATTCAGAGAATTGTCCACTTTATGAATGGATCAGCTTAGGAAGTAAAGACATTGGGAAGGGATGGCATGATTGGATAAAGTTGTGTAAGGGAGTAATAAGCGAAAGGATGATCTCAGAACCTACAAGAGGAAATGACCAGTGAGTCAATGATAAACCCGTAAAAAGACTATTGTCAGAGACTAAGTATAAGGTTATTATAACCCGGTGGAATGATGAACCAGAAACATTGGATGCATATGATTCAGAGGAAGATTAAATTCTTTCTTTTCCTTGAATGATTATGGTAGTTACATTAGATTACTCCGACGCGGAATCATAAATGGATCGAGTAACACGATCAGTGATTGGGAGGTAAAGTAGAATGTTTTAAAAACGTGAGAAGATCTCCTGGAGCTAAAGATGAAGTTGGTGACGACCCAGCGTCGGCGTTGCCTAATGGAAGAAGGAAACTTTGGGACATATTATGATGCATCTCATACAGGTATAAGTTCTGTGCTTATGTAGCACGGCAGCGCAATTTTGAATACATTTGGACATCACGGCTCACCAGATTCGGATGGCCTTGGTAGTGCCAATTTTGGGGAATGACTAACTTCGACGGTGGTGTTCCTTCTGAGACTAGTTGTTAGGTAGACTGGTATTCGGTAGTATCGTCTATTAGGACGAATATGTACCGGGGAGAAGATGTGGCATGTTCAGTTTGGAACTTTTGATTTCCCTTCTATAGAATATATATTTGGTTTCTTTCCAATGGTTAAACTCCCAACTTTATGTCAATCATTTCGTTACTATAACTGTTTACGGTTCGACCTGCTTGGATGTTCCTAGAACTATTCTTCAGGTTTCGAAATAAATCTTCTTAGTGTTACCAATGGGAGGATAGATTGACCAAAATTTCCCTGATTCTGGAAGGAAATTCGACGAATTTTGGCAAACCTTGTCTTTCTGATTATCAGAATATATCATTAAAGAGAGTGGAACTGGAGCGAACCCTATGGATTGGGTAAGGTAGCCGCTATACGGGCTGGTAGACAGGCCCTGAGTATTACGATTGGTTATAGAGATAAAATTATGAAGTTGAGATTGGACGGAAAAAAGGAAATGTAATTAAGAAACAAGCCGGACTGGGAAATTTCGGGATTGACTTAAATGAAAAGGCTGTTATGACAGAAGTGTTACACTTTTATGGCACGTGGAACTAATAAGAATAGTTGAAAAGATAAAAGTAAAAGAAAGGTGAACGGAGACGGTACCGAGAAGTCGATTGAGACTTATATGGAGTAAAATGTTGAAAAGATCAAAAGGTATCAGAGAAGAAGGCACTATGCCGGCAATTGCTAAAAAAGTAACGCTATTAGCTAACCCCTAAATTCAAATATTTTAGTATGGCCAGTTGGGGCCAAGTCACAAAGGATTATCAAGTGACTAAACCAGCAATGTAAAGACAAAGCGGGGTGCTTCTAACCAAGCACCAACCGCGAGGACTTGTGATATAAAATGAATTGAGATACATGATGATGGATTTTATATATACCATAGACGTATTAGGATTGAGGATAGTGACCAATGAAGAGTTACAAAGATTGTCAAAGATGGTGCGGTATGATGCATAAATGTTATCTGAAACTTATTGTCCTCAAGAGGAGCAATAGGTACTAAGAGATTCATGTTGAACATGACCAATATCTTCCAGAACATCCTTGCTACCATTACCAAGTTCTGTAAAAAAGAGCAAATAAGACATATGTTGTCTTTTGGAAGGTCATGTAGACCGACATTCGTTTGAAAGAAAAGGTTAGCATTAAGCTACCTATAGATTATTAGAGAATGATTGAAAAGAGACCCTTATTAAGGATACATGATTTGATTACCAATTTCAGGATAATGTAAGTATTCCTTGAAAATAGAATTGAGGATGGAATATCTATAAATTAAGACGAACCTTGGGGATGCACAAAGCATCACCCCTAATAAAGACAGTGTAAAATTCAGATAATATAAGTTGAATCGACCAAGGTAACAATAACTTGTAAGGAATTATTGAAAGGAGTCTAGAAGAGTACATAGACAGAATTTTCATAAATTGATTACTGATATTTTGATGTACCCTGTACCCAGGAAATACAGGAGGATTGATGAGGATGACCTAAGGAAAACCTTATAAGAAAAAGGTAATATATTCTAAACTTCAAAATGGAAGTTTGGTAAGGAATGTAGATAAATAATAATGCCAGATGAAGTATGTGTGAAGCCATGAGAAAGTATGGATTGAACCAATCAAGGTTGAGATGATCCTAAAACAAGAAAGAACTAAGAATAGAAATATCCTAGGTATGATTAGGAGTAACTGTAGTAAAGTTCACACCAAAAAGCTGGAAGCAATGACTTATGGAGAAAGATTGGTATATGTTTTCTACCCTTCAATAGAGTTCAAGGGAGAATGCTTTCACCCTAAGTTGGAATAGATCCAGAAAACATTGATTGCAAGAAATTGTTATAATCAGGAAAGGCCAATGAGGTGGCCGACACTTTAAGTATAGAGGAGTACCATAAATGCTCATACCAAAGGAAACGGAATGATAATAAAAAGGACCTTGAAGGTCAAAATGTGATGGAGGAATTTACGTTCCCATTGATGATTGTACGAGGATCAACTATAAGAATAATTTAAGTAAACATTCGATTCCTGATATTGTCTGAAGCACATTACCGACATTAGGAGGCTCTGTGACAGGCCAGACCAAATTCCCATAGAGAATCTCCTTTATTTTAAGAAAGAGAGAGGAGAGATTAGGTAATAAGGGATGATTGAATACAGAAGGTAGATTGGTACTGATATTGGTAAGCTAATTGGCATGATGATGAATAACAAGCAAGTTTATGATGGTGTATTTCTGTGCAAACAAGATAGAGAATATGAGGTTGGAGATTCGGGATGTGGAAAGATATCCCTGTGAAAGGATTAACGAGGTTCATAAAGTGATTATAGTAGAAATAGAAACAAGTGACTGATAGAGGTGAATATAGAGTTGAGGATCAATAAGGGAGTAGATATGCAGACTCCTGAGAAGCCCTAGTAATGAAGCAAGAAAAGTGTGGAATTGTCGTGGCAAAGCTATTGGCCAAAACGGAAAGTTGGAATTAGAAGCATAAATGACATACAAATTGACCCCTTTAAGTTGGGGAAAGTCGAGAAAATTTGGAATAGATTAATCAAGTAACAAAGAGACTCATGGAATGAGAAAGTGAAAATCTAGATGGTTGAACAAAGGAAAGTTTGACTCCAAGCATGTGATGCGTATTGAATAAAGGTGACGAATGTCTCAACACTGAGATGACGGTGGAGTTAAACAACAAAAGTGAATAAGAATTAGATAATAAGAAGGATGTGATTGATAAAGAAAAGATTGGGAGATAATTATGAAATATGAAGTAAGGAATGTTATGAATGGGTTTTCTAACAAACTCATGGGATGACCACCTGATAGCATTATTATTATGAAAGAGCTAGTAACGAAATATGAATGTCAGTAACAGTAATGTCAAGTAAGAAATCTAAGATTCAACCTGAGAGGTGGAAGGACTTCCAAAAGTGAGTATTACTAAGATTGAACAAAAACATAGGTCCATAGAATGATGGACCGAGCAGCGAGGATATGTTGACACGTGAGATTACGATAGAGTAGTATTTGATACAATTACGATTATTTTTCTTCTCTGATAAACCTCTATAGTTTAGAGGTAAATCCTAAGTATGATATTTTGCAATCATGAAATTTCTATAATTCTTCGGAATTCTTTTCTTTTCTTCTCTCTTATTCATACTCTTTTTGAATTGTGAAGAACAACCCTTTAAGGAGGGGAGGTACTGCTACGTGACTATCTGTTTGTGTGATAGAAGTCTAAGTGGAATGCCATTAATTGTTTAATTGCTTGTCAAGTACTAAAGGATGGCCCCCTTCTGTACTAACTACGCAATATAACAAATGTTCATTGATCATAGTGATCTCTCAATAAATTTTTCCACTTAAATATATATACATTGAGATTGCGAAGATAAAAGCAATCGGGGAATGCATAGTATGAGTGAGGTTATCTCCGAATTCGCAGCGTGATAGTGATACCGAAGTCACTACAGATACCAATAAGAGTAATAGTATATGACTGGGTAAGAGCATAACCCAGACAGAGCGCTGTACGAAAAGTGACAAAGATTGATAGAAAGGATAAAGGGTATATTGTAACACTAGTGAGAGGTGCTGTAAAAGACTGGGATTGATTAAAGATTGATCGGGGAACCGAAAAATGAAATAACCAACAAGTACCCAATTGTCTTCTACCTGATTCCGGTACGGAATCCTTTTAAGGAGGGGAGATTGTAAGAACCCAAATTTTTGGTAGAATTAAAACTTTTTATTAAGTATTGATAAAAGGAGGAACAATGATTCCGACTACAAGGTATGAACAGTTCTAATGAATGAATATCGAATGGATATAGATTCCAATATTTATATGTCATGAAGAATGCAATGGGTAGACAACTTAGATTAGAATGATCTATCTCCTAGAAAGTTGAGATAGGGTCTCTTAGAAAGGAATGGACACTCTCATGTCATCCAGATCGATATCTGTTATAAGTCCGGAGGTTCCGTAAAAGAGTTAAGAAACGCTCGAGGAAGCACAAGGATATCTTCTAAATACCAGGATTAAAAAGAGAATAAATTGTGAATAGTGTTTTCGATGGAAAATGAGAATATTATCAGACGACGCTACATAGGAGTACCCGGAACGGATTTCTGAGTTCGTACTAATGATCCAAAGGGAAAAAGAATGTATGTAAAAGTTATCGGATACTGAAAAATAGCATTTTTATTTTCCCCGAGATTTCCCTGGACACTGAAAGACTTAAGGGATTATTAAAAAGATTTAAGGGATTTAAATTCAAAGATTATAAAGGAGGAATGAGAATGGTAGTATAAATATTAAGAAGGTTTCCGGTAAAACCCTAACTAGAAATCCTTGAGATATTCCTTCGAACGATCAATCAAATTGAGCAATAACCGGACAAAGAAACAAGCAGGGAATCAAGGAAATCAAATTGGTGGGAGGATAAGGAACTAAGGTGACCAAAGAGTAAGTCAACTATAAGCTTGGTGGTGTGTTTGCACTTGTACAAAAAAGAGAATGCATAATGTAGTGCCAACAAGTGGTCAAGTAGATGGGTGACACTTGGTCCAATGGATGGCTAACAACACAAAAGCAAGAGATCCATCCAAGTATAGATAGACATTACATGTATTAAGTCATTTAGAAAACAAAACAAAGAATAAAAACCAAGAACAACCAATCTCTCCCAAAACTGCCTAGCAAAACCAAGCTCAAAGAAAAATTCAGATCACCATTTCTATCCATGATAAAATCACCAAATTTTAACCAAAGCCTCTCTAGTCCATGGGAAATATTTGCTCCAAATTTCATAGCAATCCAAGTAGTATAGCCTAGGCAAATCACCTCCCCGAGTGAAGAAACCAAACTACCAGAATTCGTAACAGCTTCTGTACTGATTTTCAAATGGCCATATCTCCTTCGTTTCTCAATGGAATTTGGTGTTCTTTAACTTGTTGGAAATCTGGTTAGATGCTCTACAACTCTCCTTTAGAAGCCTTATCCAGAAAACCTCGGTAAGGCCCTCGTTTTTCGTGTTCTTTCAACTGAGGTATAGCAGTTCCGAAAATTCTAAGAATGTTCTTGATGTGTCTTGCTAGTTTAAGGTTGTCAAGGAGTTCTAAGGACTAGATCAAGACTTTTTAGGCTCATTTACACACCAAGGAAGGTATAACTCTCTTGAAACCCTAGCTCTTAGTTTAAGTTTTGATGATTGTTGAATGGTTTTAGATTAGTTAAAAGTATGATGTTAATACAAGCATTGTAAGAACCCAAAATTTCGGTAGAATTAAAACTTTTCCTATTATGATGAAGTGCATCAATGAATAGTGATTTGGTGGACGAATAGTGATTTTGAGGATTAAGAAAATTTTTCATGCCCCCTATGTACGAGACGTAGTGTGGATATTCCGAAGGTATACTAGTAATCTACGGAGCAAATAAGTGTATGTAAATGCGATCGGAATTCAGAAATTCCAAATTCTATTTTTGCGTAATATTTGACCGATCAGTGAATTATATATCAGTAATATCAAGAAATGAGATATTTAATTTGAGGAATTGAGGAGTTAATATTTTGGAATTTTATTATAAGTGATTTGAGAATTTGGAACGAAAACCACTGAGGAAGTGAAACAAACGTTCTAGAAACCGCTGAGACTTTATAACGAGATTAAGCGATCAAGCGAGCGAATCATGAATTGAGAATAATAAATATTAGAAGTCCAAGGAAGGATATATTATGAGAGGAAAATGGAATTGAGAATAAAATCCTAGAGTTAAAGGAAATGAGAACAATTGAGAAACCGCGAGAATTTTTTTCTGAGATAAAGAGAAAATACAAAGAAAATTGGACACAACGATTGTTTGAGGTATTGGGCCACACTATTACAATGAAGTGCAACATATAAGTTGTAACATATTGATTTATTAAATATACAAGAAGGGAAGCCCCTTGGTGCAAATAAGAAAAGGAAGGAAGGACTTGGAAACAATATGTATAAAGCAAGGGACTTGCTTGCAATTATGGATGGATAAAGGTAATCCAAATAAACCAATGAGGAGATGACACCACATGTCAAGAAGATAAGATGCATCCAAGTGAAAATATCAAGCATTATTGATCACTTTATCACTTTAATCAAACAAAACAAACACCAAATACACCATTCTGCCCAGCAGTAAAGGAGCTCACTAAAATGGGCCTAGAGACTTCATTACTCAATGAAATTTTTTGTTCTTTATATGGTTAGAAAGCTGTGAAGATGCTCTACAACTTTCATTCAGGAGCCTCGACCAGGAAACGAGTGCAAGGGCTTCGTTTTGGCTGATCTTTGGGGCGTGTTTTTCCAGTCAGGAAACCCACTTCCATGTTCTTGATTTCTTTGGTGAGATTGAAGATGGTGAGCATAGAGTAAGGCTTCCCCAAGGTTAACCAAGCTTGTTTGAGATTGTAAGAACATCAAGAAGGTATAAAACTCTAACCCCTCTTGGCCATGAATTATTTATGGTGTTTAATGTTAGATCCATGGATGTTAGTGTGATCTTTGACATATAAGTTATGGATGATGTAGATCTTGAGTTTAAGTGTTGTGGTTGTGATTTTTAAGCTTGTGGTTAGTGTATGTATCTCCATGTATGTTATAAAGTATGATCTTGGTGATTTAGATGTTGGTTGTGATGTGGATGTAAGATTCTTGGTTGGTTTAGTGATATAAGCATGCTGAGATTTTTCCAGAAACTTGAACTGTGTTGTAAGAGGGTTTTGAACCCCCAAATCTTGTCCCCTGAGGTCCTAATATATATTGTTGGAAAGGTATTTGAATATAGTTTCCAGAAATATAAGGTTCATGACTAGGTGATGTATATATTTTGAGTTATGCCCTGAGAAGTGAAATGTGTTTCTGGATTCCGGGCTGCACTAAATGGTCCCCTTGTGAACCTTGTTTAAACCCCTAAAAATTTATGTAGGATCATGGAAAAATTAGAGAAGCTAGAAAATGCAGTGGTGAAGGCTACCCAAAAAGAATTGGATTAAAACATGTATTTTTCAATTTTATAAAAATGCTAGAGTAAAATTCGCGCAAGGGAAAAAGTCGTAAGTGGAGTGTAATTTTAGGGGTAATAGATATGATTCGGATATGGTAACCAAGTTAAGTCGATTAAGTGACGAGCGTAATCGAGTGATGACATGAACCTATAGTGGGGCTAGAGTGTCATAAGACGAAGTCATTAAGTTAATTTTGTACCCCCTAAAACCCCGCAATTAAAGAGATATTGATTAAGGTACTAACGAACGGTTATTGCTTATGTATAGATCATTCCACTCCGCACGCTCGACCACCCCAACCTCACCAAGGCAAGTTTACTTTTCAAAACTTACATATACAAGGACTTTCACTGTTGTGTTTGTAGTTTTCAATCATATCAAATGTTTATGTTTATCGAAGTATCGATGAAATTGAGATGTATAAGTACATATATGTTTGCACCCCTTGAACTTAGAATGAAATGTTTTCTTCGGACAACGACTCTAGCAATAGAGGTCGTAGCGGTCCATATATACTATTGACCGGGGAGCGGTATATTATTATATCGTAATTAAATTGCGAAAACCCGAGGGGTCATTCGGGGAGTATTGTATACTCAAGTAATTATTTTTATATCTTCGTAAATACTCAAAATACCTATCTTGGATTAAAAGCTTATTTAATTAAATAATTATTTTATTAATTATTAATATTAAATCTTAAAATATCATTTATTAATTATGGTTCATTATTTTAAAGACAAAGCTAATCCAAGATACCTTTAGCACTTTCAAACTCGAACTCTTTCGAACTCAAAACATTTTCGAAAACCCCCGGTCAGGTTTGCTTCTTGTATGATTTCAAGAATCATCGGTCGACTGATGTCGGACCTCAATTACTCAGTTTTCAATCAAAATCAAGTTTTAAAAGAAAAAGAAAAAGGGACTCTGACAGGTGTGGGAACCGTTGACGAACGATTCCCGGGATGTGTAAGCGGCCGTGAGCCACGCGGTCCATCAATTATTATTCCGGCCCAGGTGTTGCCGAAGGATGATTACGGATGTAGTTTTCATCGAGGGTGATTACGGATGTAGTTTTCACCCGGGGATAGTTACGGATGTAGTTTCTATCCTTCTACCGGTAGAGAAGACCCGCGGATTATTGGACTTGGATGTGGCGACTGATCATCTTCAATCCTTGTCAGGTTTTTATGTTTTCTTCCAGTCCCATCCTCCACTTTGGAAAAATACTCAAACACTGCTTCTTGGGCCTAAGTGCCAAGTTGCCGATAGTGTGGTTTTTGATAAGAAAAATATTGACATCGTGCAGTATCTAGAACTGCAAGATTTTCTATAAAGATTGGCACGTGTTAGTGCACTCTTGCAATTGTTTCAAAGAATGAAATGTTTTTGTATGGGAAACCTTCTAAGCTAATGGAAGGAAAGAGGTTTGCAATGATGTATTCCCTGTACAGTATGTTAACCGTAGAGGGTTTTGCCGAAAATGATATACCCATAAGTATATATTTTCAAACTTGAGATATATTGAAATTGGAACCTGATAAAGGGTTCATATGTTATTCTTAAAGCTCCTTAGTGAGTATAGATGTTTTATTCAAACTCGGACATATACATTGTCCAATTATGTTTTGAAATCTGAGATATATGCCCATACAGTTGGGAATGTTTTCAAAATAAACCACATTATTATTTTTCAAAATGGTGAACTTGCTGAGCATTATGTAGCTCATTCTTGCTTTATAAAAACTTTTCAGCAAGAGAAGAATTTGGCCGATTAACTCCGCACCAGCAGAAGAGGAGTAGAAGAATTACCCCGGAGATGATTTAGTTCCTGATAAATACTACAGAGTAAGTCTGATAGGTTTTCAACTGTAATAGTAAGACTTGTCTTCAAGTATAGTTGTATAAGTGGAAGTGCGTAAGACTCTGGATTGTACAAATGAATTGTAATATTTAGTGTTACTTTTAATTATCGTTTCTGAGGCTCTAACTTGTTTGTGCATAAGATTGAGGTCTGGACGTATGTATTGTTGAGTTGTAAAGTTAATACAGGTATGATGTGGTTGGATGATGATGTGACGACCTGAATCTTTGACCACAGATTTGGGGGCGTCACAGAAATGGTATCAGAGCGATAAGTTACAGTACTCAGAAACGAGAGTGTTGAGAGTTAAGTCTAAGTAGGAGAATGACATAAGAGATCGTAGTAAACTTATGATTGGACTACCGGAAGAGGTACCGGTAAGTAGAATGGACTGGAGTGTTACTGAAGGTATTATACTAGGGTCGATAGAATCCCTAGAGACCTTCAGAATGATGAATAGAGGTTTGAGAGTCGTACATGACCTATCATAGGTAATGATATAGGAAGCAGAGCGAAATCTCGAGAGCAGCTGAGGTAGAGGTGATATTGCCAATATGATCGGATGACTAGGCTGGCATAAATTCTGTGGCCCATATTCCTCCACAGTTTAGGAGGCGGCATTTTAAGAATCAAGAAGTTTGGACTTCCCTACATAATTAAGGGTACTTAGTACTTGGATTAATGAAAGTCTTTTACTTTGGCTATAAGATCCGATTTTCGATAAGTAACGGGTTTACCTGAAGGTTGGTCACTATGTCGTTGTGGATTCCATTACCCTTGATGGCGAATTTTACATGTGTTATACGAGAATGTTATCATAAGACGAGCGTGCTAGATAATTCCACGCATGATTCGGACGCTAGAACATGGTAGTTCAACTTAGAGAACAAACAAGTAGGATTAACAAAGGGACTCAAGAGAAGTTGAATATGGTTGCAACGAGCGATACAGTGATCTCATAGTCTACCAAAAGAAAAGACCAGCGGGTCTAGAGTGGGATCCTTTGATAGAGATGTTATCAGGGACTACGTATATATGTATTGTAAACCTCAATATTTTTGGTATATGTTCACATACACACACCCGCCACTGAACCTATGGACTGCACTGAGATCCCTAAGAGATCTCTTTGATCTGTTCCCAGGGGGAACTGGCCACTTGTGATTCATGTCGAAAAGCATAAAGTAGGACCCTATGGACTTAGCAGGTGTCCCCGGAATGATGTGAAGCTTGGTCTTCAAGATAAAGCACGGAAATGACAGATATATTGTGAAACCCTAACTCGATAAATGACTTTAAGATGATGATTGAGAGACGCACTAGTTGGTGTCTTGTATTACGAAGACGAAGAGATGGAGTTACCCTCATAATGGTGATAATGAGATGCACGAATGATTATTAACTTATTTTGGTAACTACCGGCTGGTGCACTACTTCATTTTAAACTAATCACTAACCATGTTACCTCGATTAGTTTATATCAGGTAACCCTTCTAGATTTCTACTTCAAACTTGTGAAACAACAACTAGTGATATACTTTCCCTAAAGCAGGACTTATCCGAAGTAATTTTATTCGATCCATGAACATTCTATTCAAAAATTTATGATGATCTTGTTCGGCTCAGGCCTATTTACACTTTCTTTCAATTATCCAAGGAAGGTTCAACAAATATTTCCTTAATTAATCGATGAATATTACTTAACGAATATTGATATTTGATTGCTTCTTTCATACTTCCACTCTTCAGTTGAGCTCATAAATATCTAACAAATTACTGAGGACATGGATGATCTAATGTCCAGACATCCTTCATGAATTCTTTTCTTCTATTCAAGATGAGATTGTACATCGTACATTGAAATCATAGTAAGGATATCATTTTGATATTGGTATTCTGAATTTAATCCTATTGTAGGATCTGATAAAGCATGTGTACAGAGGCACCCTTGGGTGGACCGTTTCACTGGTAAGTAATATTTGATGAGAGGTTATCGATTGTTCCGATACCTAGAACATTCTCTTCAGATTTTATAGTTTTCTTTTTCAAACTTAATAACTTCTTATTTCCATTCGTTGTCCGAGTAGCCTAAAGTTTCTTCAATGGCTACGATGCTGAAATTCCGTTCTAGCCAATTGAAACTGGCTAGTCGATATGTCAATATGAATGACTAGTTGATTGTTCTAACTAGTCAAAATTGTAATGTTGTGAAGAACACCTAGCTAATTGTCCTAGCTAGTGGTGATGTCTCAAACAGGTGGACTAGCAAATTTTGTCTAGCTAATTGCTAGTGTTTCTTGAAAAGGACTAGTTATTGTTTCACTGGTCCAACTCCCAATTTAATTCATTCTGCAATGCATTTTGCATGTGGTAAAGTATGATGACGAAAGTTTTGACGAATAACTTGATTGAGACCTAATGAGGTCGCCCACTTAACTCGAATTCTACCCATCTTCGTATCAGACTCTATATCACTTGAATATTTTATTCTTTCATTCACACAATGAGAATTCATTTGAAACCACTGATTACTTGAATGATAAACTACTTCATTCTTTAATTGTCATGGAGTAGAATTGCTTTCTATTGGCTGACCTTCATCAATGCGACTTTAGATTTCCTCTTATTATACAGGAGGAAAAGTATCCACCCGATGTAAGAATTGTATAAAGACCGTCTTTATGACTCTTGTATCCAACAATCATTGCCTTGTGCAACATTCTCTATGGTATCATATTACAGAATTATCAGGACGGGAAGGAATAAACCTTGTTGTATTCTTTCTGTCCATCCTTACATCTCCAAAAATCGAGACTCCTAGTATTTGGAACCATCAACATTCTTGGAACATCCAATGTGGAATTCTTATTGAAATTATCTTTTGGACCTTGTTATTTTGAAACCATTCCTTTCAAAGTGATTACTCTAAGGTGAACGGGAGGTACAATTATGAACCGTTACACCAATATGAGATCAAAAACCTAATGTTGTAATTGTGCAGCCAGAGCGTTATGCCGAGTAATTATTAAAGTAGAAATAACATGTCGGGGCATACCACAAGACCTTTAATATTAGTGTGAGGAAAGTTATAAGAAATGATGAGGTGGTTGGGAGTACGCTCCTACCAACCGTTGTCAGGATGTTATAGTAATGAATTCTGGAGTTACCAAGCCTTTTCCTGATCCAAGAAATTCAAATCGATTGCGATGTAAGACATATCCTTAGAGGAAACTAACATGGAAGTGAGATGGACAAGAAAGGAAGAAATATCGTGGCAAGAATGTGAAGCTTTACTTAGCTTAAAGGGATTGATGCACATAGCGAGACATAAAGTTTAAAAGGCCCCTAATAGCAAATGGATGCATGGATATATCCCAATGATCCTTCGAGATTACCACCTAATCAAGTTTATTGGGAATCGCAGCAGCATACAGGCCTCAGGCTGATTGGCGCCAGTTGTGAAAGAGGACGAGCGTATGACATCTTACCTATACCATCGAGAACTGAAACCCTTATCGGAAATGGAGGAATTGTTGACTAGTTAAAATGCGTAGTTGTTTTTCAAAGATAAGGTTAAAGAGAAGGTTTCACCAACTCAAGATCGACCTCTGTACTGCACCAAAGTCGGAATTTCCCATTAATATTAACATTATAAATTCTGGTAGTATCATGTGGGTTGACTAGTGAGTCGGAAGCCCTTGTGGGTTAATAAATAAAGTTTTAAGAATGATATGAGAGATTAGTAACAACCTCGTTGTTAGCTATACTTTATAATGAGAAGAGGACTTTGAGAGTCACGATGATTCGTCTTTCAAGAGTTTAAGAGGTATGCCGATGCAGTAGAAAGGGGATGATAGCCTATACTTCTAAACAACATAAAGGTTACGGGATAGGATATACTAATCGTGAGTCTGGGATTAGTCATGATGGCGTTCACGCATAAAACTGAGACGTTAACTTTATGAGAAAAGTGTGAAAGTTTTCCACAAATGCCATAAGTATATCTTCATATTAGGACTAAACAAAAGAAAGAGAAGGTGACGAAAGGGAGCAGGGAGTATAATGGAGAAATTTGTTATTTCCCAGGAAAGGCCAGTGTGGTGGCCGATACCTATAGAAGGGATTATTCGAAATTGGAATTCAGTCAGTATTGACCAAGAAAATAGAGTATATACAATAAAGAATAATGTTAGAGGAAAATGACTAAATTATGGGGAAGGACAAAGATGTACAGAGAATTAAGAGAATGTTTGGCAAACGGATATGAAGAATGGTATTGGCAAACTATTAAGTACGAACGCAACATGTCAAAAACAAAATGATAGAGATCTAGTGGATCAATTCCGCCCGTAGAAAATCTTGAACGTGGACAGAATTATAATGAATTTCATGAGTAGGTCGCCGAAGACCGAGCCAAGAGATAGCCCTAGTTGATTTATAATTGCTGGACCAAGTGATTTACCTACGAGAGACTTTCCATTTAGAAGATTATCGATTTATATACGGAAGAGATGGTGGTGCCATATAAAACTTCTGCAGTGATTACGTCAGATAGAGACTTAAGGTTAAACTTCGAATATTGAAGGTGCTTTCAAGTATAATTAATAAAGAGATTGAGCGTATGTACTAATTTGATCTGTGGTTGGCGGACAGGGAAGAAGAATTATCCAGACGATCGAATTTATATTTAGTGTCGTGCCTTAGATTTCACGGGGCAGTCGAGAATAAAAACTTACCCATGAAACGAATGTTGTTATCACGATCGGCACCATGCGAACGTAAGGACGTCTCTTGTAAAGCGTACTACGAATGAAGAAGTTTCGCTTTTCTTTCGTTACGAAGAAGTCAATGAACTAGGGATATAGTAGCTGAACTGGTTCGACGTATACCGAAGACTATACAGTATCCATAGCAAGTGGTAACGACTGACGGGAGGCAACACATGCGTGCTAATCAAGCTAAGGAAAATGAGGAATACCGTGCGTATTGACGTTGTCTCAGATTATAGAACGCAACCACAAAGTATTCACGGGCCAACGATACAAGGACTCAACACGGATACTATGAACAATGTAGAAGAGGAACGTATAAGTAGTGGGATAGAAATTTTCATTCATAGCACAACCGATAAGGAATACAGGTCGAGGAGAGCATGCGTTGAGAAACAACATTAAAGTGTTGGTGAGACCAAGGGAGAGAACAATAGGGTTGAAGTGTCAACCTGAGAGTTGGAAAGGGTAAGGTTGGAATTGTATCCACAACTATTATCCTTAGGTTCTTAAGATAGAATCCTTTTAAGGAGAGAAGACTGCAATAACCCAAATTTTATGGGTGGATGAGAAATCTTTGCGATCACGAGATGTACGAATTATTAAATGAAGATTTTGAATTCATATTACGTCTTTACTGTGCAGACGAGTGTATGTAAAAGTCATTAGTTTTTTACGAAACCCATTACTTCGAATGGTCAAATTCTGTGAGATGTCAAAGGAGTATGAGGTGGGAGACTTCGTGATGCTAAAGGTATCCCCTGGAAAGGATTGATGCGGTTTGTTAAGAAAGAGAAGCTAAGTCTGAGGTTTATTGGACCTTTTGATATTTTGAGGCGTATTGGGAAGTTAGCCTACGAGTTAGCCTTGCCCCAAGCTTGCAGCAAATTCATAATGTGTTTCATATGTCTATGTTACGACCCTACCACACCAACTATCAGCATGTGATATAGTACAACCAAGTGGACCTATGACCCGGCTTGACCTATGTGGAGCAACCCGTGGAAATCATGGATAGAGAAGAACAAGTGCTGAGGAACAAGGTTTTCAAACTAATAAGGAATTGTGAGAAAATCAAGATATGGAAGAATCCACCTGGAAGTTGAAAGAGTGAAACAAAGAAGGAGTAACCCCAGTGATTCCTAAACTGATTCCGGGACGGAATCCTTTTAAGGAGGGGAGACTGTAAGAACCCAAAATTTCGGTAGAATTAAAACTTTTCCTATTATGATGAAGAGCATCAATGAATAGTGATTTGGTGGACGAATAGTGATTTTGAGGATTAAGAAAATTTTTCATGCCCCCTATGTACGAGACGTAGTGTGGATATTCCGAAGGTATACTAGTAATCTACGGAGTAAATAAGTGTATGTAAATGCGATCGAAATTCGGAAATTCCAAATTCTATTTTCGCGTAATATTTGACCGATCAGTGAATTATATATCAGTAATATCAAGAAATGAGATATTTAATTTGAGGAATTGAGGAGTTAATATTTTGGAATTTTATTATAAGTGATTTGAGAATTTGGAACGAAAACCACTGAGGAAGTGAAACAAACGTTCTAGAAACCGCTGAGACTTTATAACGAGATTAAGCGATCAAGCGAGCTAATCATGAATTGAGAATAATAAATATTAGAAGTCCAAGGAAGGATATATTATGAGAGGAAAATGGAATTGAGAATAAAATCCTAGAGTTAAAGGAAATGAGAACAATTGAGAAACCGCGAGAATTTTTTTCTGAGATAAAGAGAAAATACAAAGAAAATTGGACACAACGATTGTTTGAGGTATTGGGCCACACTATTACAATGAAGTGCAACATATAAGTTGTAACATATTGATTTAGTAAATATACAAGAAGGGAAGCCCCTTGGTGCAAATAAGAAAAAGAAGGAAGGACTTGGAAACAATATGTATAAAGCAAGGGACTTGCTTGCAATTATGGATGGATAAAGGTAATCCAAATGAACCAATGAGGAGATGACACCACATGGCAAGAAGATAAGATGCATCCAAGTGAAAATATCAAGCATTATTGATCACTTTATCACTTTAATCAAACAAAACAAACACCAAATACACCATTCTGCCCAGCAGGAAAGGAGCTCACTAAAACGGGCCTAGAGACTTCATTACTGAATGAAATTTTTTGTTCTTTATATGGTTAGAAATCTGTGAAGATGCTCTACAACTTTCATTCAGGAGCCTCGACCAGGAAACGAGTGCAAGGGCTTCGTTTTGGCTGATCTTTGGGGCGTGTTTTTCCAGTCAGGAAACTCACTTCCATGTTCTTGATTTCTTTGGTGAGATTGAAGATGGTGAGCATAGAGTAAGGCTTCCCCAAGGTTAACCAAGCTTGTTTGAGATTGTAAGAACATCAAGAAGGTATAAAACTCTAACCCCTCTTGGCCATGAATTATTTATGGTGTTTAATGTTAGATCCATGGATTAGTGTGAATCTTTGACATATAAGTTATGGATGATGTAGATCTTGAGTTTAAGTGTTGTGGTTGTGATTTTTAAGCTTGTGGTTAGTGTATGTATCTCCATGTATGTTATAAAGTATGATCTTGGTGATTTAGATGTTGGTTGTGATGTGGATGTAAGATTCTTGGTTGGTTTAGTGATATAAGCATGCTGAGATTTTTCCAGAAACTTGAACTGTGTTGTAAGAGGGTTTTGAACCCCCAAATCTTGTCCCCTGAGGTCCTAATATATATTGTTGGAAAGGTATTTGAATATAGTTTCCAGAAATATAAGGTTCATGACTAGGTGATGTATATATTTTGAGTTATGCCCTGAGAAGTGAAATGTGTTTCTGGATTCCGGGCTGCACTAAATGGTCCCCTTGTGAACCTTGTTTAAACCCCTAAAAATTTATGTAGGATCATGGAAAAATTAGAGAAGCTAGAAAATGCAGTGGTGAAGGCTACCCAAAAAGAATTGGATTAAAACATGTATTTTTCAATTTTATAAAAATGCTAGAGTAAAATTCGCGCAAGGGAAAAAGTCGTAAGTGGAGTGTAATTTTAGGGGTAATAGATATGATTCGGATATGGTAACCAAGTTAAGTCGATTAAGTGACGAGCGTAATCGAGTGATGACATGAACCTATAGTGGGGCTAGAGTGTCATAAGACGAAGTCATTAAGTTAATTTTGTACCCCCTAAAACCCCGCAATTAAAGAGATATTGATTAAGGTACTAACGAACGGTTATTGCTTATGTATAGATCATTCCACTCCGCACGCTCGACCACCCCAACCTCACCAAGGCAAGTTTACTTTTCAAAACTTACATATACAAGGACTTTCACTGTTGTGTTTGTAGTTTTCAATCATATCAAATGTTTATGTTTATCGAAGTATCGATGAAATTGAGATGTATAAGTACATATATGTTTGCACCCCTTGAACTTAGAATGAAATGTTTTCTTCGGACAACGACTCTAGCAATAGAGGTCGTAGCGGTCCGTATATACTATTGACCGGGGAGCGGTATATTATTATATCGTAATTAAATTACGAAAACCTGAGGGGTCATTCGGGAAGTATCGTATACTCAAGTAATTATTTTTATATCTTCGTAAATATTCAAAATACCTATCTTGGATTAAAAGCTTATTTAATTAAATAATTATTTTATTAATTATTAATATTAAATCTTAAAATATCATTTATTAATTATGGTTCATTATTTTAAAGACAGCTAATCCAAGATACCTTTAGCACTTTCAAACTCGAACTCTTTCGAACTCAAAACATTTTCGAAAACCCCCGATCAGGTTTGCTTCTTGTATGATTTCAAGAATCATCGGTCGACTGATGTCGGACCTCAATTACTCAGTTTTCAATCAAAATCAAGTTTTAAAAGAAAAAGAAAAATGGACTCTGGCAGGTGTGGGAACCGTTGACGAACGATTCCCGGGATGTGTAAGCGGCCGTGAGCCAGGCGGTCCATCAATTATTATTCCGGCCCAGGTGTTGCCGAAGGATGATTACGGATGTAGTTTTCATCGAGAGTGATTACGGATGTTATTTTCACCCGGGAATAGTTACGGATGCAATTTCTATCCTTCTACCGGTAGAGAAGACCCGCGGATTATTGGACTTGGATGTGGCGACTGATCATCGTCAATCCTTGTCAGGTTTTTATGTTTTCTTCCAGTCCCATCCTCCACTTTGGAAAAATACTCAAACACTGCTTCTTGGGCCTAAGTGCCAAGTTGCCGATAGTGTGGTTTTTGATAAGAAAAATATTGACATCGTGCAGTATCTAGAACTGCAAGATTTTCTATAAAGATTGGCACGTGTTAGTGCACTCTTGCAATTGTTTCAAAGAATGAAATGTTTTTGTATGGGAAACCTTCTAAGCTAATGGAAGGAAAGAGGTTTGCAATGATGTATTCCCTGTACAGTATGTTAACCGTAGAGGGTTTTGCCGAAAATGATATACCCATATGTATATATTTTCAAACTTGAGATATATTGAAATGGGAACCTTATAAAGGGTTCATATGTTATTCTTAAAGCTCCTTAGTGAGTATAGATGTTTTATTCAAACTTGGACATATACATTGTCCAATTATGTTTTGAAATCTGAGATATATGCCCACACAGTTGGGAATGTTTTCAAAATAAACCACATTATTATTTTTCAAAATGGTGAACTTACTGAGCATTATGTAGCTCATTCTTGATTTATAAAAACTTTTCAGCAAGAGAAAATTTGGCCGATTAACTCCGCACCAGCAGAAGAGGAGTAGAAGAATTACCCCGGAGATGATTTAGTTCCTGATAAATACTACAGAGTAAGTCTGATAGGTTTTCAACTGTAATAGTAAGACTTGTCTTCAAGTATAGTTGTATAAGTGGAAGTGCGTAAGACTCTAGATTGTACAGATGAATTGTAATATTTAGTGTTACTTTTGATTATCGTTTCTGAGGCTCTAACTTGTTTGTGCGTAAGATTGAGGTCTGGACGTATGTATTGTTGAGTTGTAAAGTTAATACAGGTATGATGTGGTTGGATGATGATGTGACGACCTGAATCTTTGACCTCGGATTTGGGGGCGTCACAAGCATGAAAGCATGATTATGTAGTAGATTTAATTGATTTAAGAGATATGATGTATATGGTGGTGAGATCAGTTGTATTATGGACTGGTTATGATGTATGAATGCCCGGTGTGGCTTGGTTAATGTTTGATCGTGAATTAAAGATTTGGAAACGTCCGATTTATAGCCGTCGTAATGCCAAAATTTCGTTAAACCTTGAAATTCGTGCATCAAAGTAGCTCTAATTGTCTAAACTGGTTAAGAATGTAACATACCCCCGTAGATCTCGAGTCGTAGATCATTTTGGAAAAAGAATCGAAACAAATGGACTTACGGTTTAGGAGATATGGTCAAATTACTAAAAGTGGTTTGAAACCGTAAGTGCGAGTTCATAACTGAAATTGAATCCCCTTAACGTGATTAATTCATTGGCGAATTTGATAATTAAATTTTAGAGATCATAAGGAAGGTGTGAGAGAAGACCTCAGGTTAAAAGGATCATTTTTCGATTTATTAAAAATGTTCGAATCAAGGTTAAATGCGAATGAACCCCTTTAAGATACACTTGGTTATAACTTTGAGAAACCACTTAGAAAACGATCGATAAATCTCGATGTATAATCTTTCGACCTTAGAGCTTACATGGCCTAAGTACCTACCAAGTGTAAGATTAAGGACATGCCTCGATAGCAAGCAAGTGTCAGATCATAACGGTGTTAATGAAAGATAAACTGGAAAACGTGCGTTAGCTTAAGTAAAGTATTTACTTGGCATTTCAAAGTGATAGATGATTAACCCGGGATAATTTTGGTTATAGATCGCCGGACCACCCCGAGTCATGCCATTAGCATAGCGGGAGTACCAGGCAAGTTTCCAATACTTTGGAACTGTTGTTGTGAATATATATATGAATTGATTTTGTTATAGATTTAAGCATGTTTATGATAGATATAACTTAGTTAACGTTAAAGCATGATTATAAGCATGATTATGAATGGATCTTGATAAATGTTAAAAATAGTTAGATGAACGGAAAGGCATTGCTTGGCCTCAGTTCATGGTTATAAATCATGTATATGTTGTTTGGAGTGGATACCATGTTTATGGGAAGGTTTGAAATTGGTAAATATTCGATTTATAGCCGTCGTAATGCCGAAATTTCGTTAGCCTTTAGAAAAACGACTTGGACAGTAGATGTAACTCACTTCCTGGCTTCAAAATCTGCCATGATAAGATAGATAATGTTCCAAGCTTCGTTTTGATATAAAGAACGTGTGAAACGGACTTACGGTTTAGGAGTTATGGCCGGTATACTAAAAGTAGTTCGAAACCGTAAACGAGAATTCGTAACTAAAATTAAACCCTCGTAAAATACGTAAGTCAGTGGCGAATCTTGGTAATTAAATACTAGAGGTAAAAAGAAAGGTGTGAGAGAAAACCTCATGTGAATCGAATCGTTTTTCGATTTTATAACAATGTTTGAATCAAGGTTAAACGCGAACGAACCCCTTAAAAGTATAACTTTGGTTATAACCTAGAAAACGAGCGATAAAACACGAGTTATAATCTTGGTTCGTAATCAATCGAATTTAGAACTTATACGACTTAAGTATACACCAAGTGTGAGTACGATGACATGTCTTAACGACGAACAGATGTCGGATCGTATCGGTAATAAAAAGAGTTACGCAAAAAGGGATATAACTAGATAATTCGAAAACATGTTTCGACTTAAGTTGATACTTACCCTTTTAAAAAAAAGTGTTAAGTGATTAATCTCGAATCTCTTGACTATTTATAGATCGCCGAGCTGACCCGGAACACCCTACCACTACCCCTACTCGTACTCGATTACCAGGCAAGTTCTAAATCCTTTTAAAGGCTGTTGTTGTGAATATATATATATATATATATATATATATATATATATATATATATATATATATATATATATATGTGTGTGTGTGTGTGTGTGTGTGTGTGTGATTCGATTTTGTGTTTCATATGCCATAGCATGCATGCCTACTTTCAAGATATATTGTGATACCTGTTCCTTGAATTATTGTTGGCTTATAGGCTAGATATCGAATAATCAGTTATAAGCCGGTTGTTGATAAGTCCCTTAGAGAAGGGCATATATATATCGTATTCGTTGAGTATAGACCGGGAGTCAGTACTTCTTGATATATCGTAATTACATTCGAGGAAAATATTTAAGTGAATATTTTCATTATTTGGTTGACGAATATTATTTGAATATTCGTCCGAGATTAGTTAATTAACGATCATTACTTCAAATAATTATTTGAACGTTATCTATTCAATGAATATTATTTTTCAATATTCATTCAAAGTCGATTCATCTATTGAATATTATTTCGAATATTCTTTTAAAGCTTGGATTACTCAATGAACATTATTTTGATATTCATTTAGAATATTATTCATTAAATGAATATTACATTGTGAATATTCATTTAAGTTCCTAAGTACTTGACGAATATTATTTTAAATATTCATCTGATGATCTATTTATTTATCTAATATTATTTCAAGATTCCTTTCAAGTATTATTACTTGAACGAATATTATTTTGAATATTCATTTAAATATTTAATTATTCAATAATATTTCCTCCTTATTTATTCGAGAAGTATTCTGAGAAATACTTCGATGTAAATATTCGCTCGTAGTCATAAGCCTTCTGTAATTATTTCTGATACAATAAATATTCTCCGAATATTTATCTAATACTTTGAAATGACTTCATATATCATCGTTGACCTTCGATAATTATAAAATTTCTTCAAAGTCGGATTATTGTTATTATTATATCGAGAAAGGTTCACAAAATGTCGTTCTTCCTTCGAATTTATCTTCCTAATAATAAGAGAACCTTACTTGAAAAATGTTATTTATCTTGATGACTTCCCGGTCATAAATCTTTCGAAAAGTATTCTTTTCACTCACAACTAGAAACGCTATCTATTGCATCAGTGTACCCTCTCATCATTCGAGGGGTAAGATTATCGGAACAAGATGGTATCCTCTAACAAGCAACAGCTTGGGAGACCAAATGTTGAATTTTCCTTTCCAACTAGATACGACTACTTTGTGGAGTCTTATCAACAAGTATTATACTTGGGGAAAGGGGGACGGATTTTGCATTCAGAGTCATGAAATTCTTTTCGAACTTGGAGTCGTGTAAGAGGTCGAGTAGCGCCGGTCCATCCCCTTTGGCCCAACCGTTGGCCGGGGAGAGCTAGTAGGGCGGTAGACAAGTAAAGCCGTCAGTTTTTCCTTCTACCGGTAGTAAATCTAAATTGAGCTGTACAATCTGCGACTGATTATCGTAAGGATTGGCAGTGGGCGCGGTGAATACTCCAGCATAAGTTCAATCATCCAGATTCATTTATTTTCTGCAACAGTATTATTGTTGGCAGTATTGGAAAAGTATTCATAATTTGAATATATATGTTTTGAGTTACTTGCAACTTCATCAATTACCATATACTGATATTATCTTCGTTAAGGCATGGCATATGGTTTCAAAGTTGTTTGAACTGTTGTATATATATATATATATATATATATATATATATATATATCATCACTGTTCAGTTATATTGTTGTTGGTGGGCTATTGCTCACCCTTGCTTATTTATTATGTCACAACAACAGCTAGGACAGATGGCTCGCGTCAGGCGCACTCGGCGCAAGCGGGTTACCCGACCCACCGGACTCCCCGCTGAGATGCTAGCCTCCATTGCTGAGGTAGCATAGTTAGACAGCTTTTGTTTCCTGTTTAACTATATGTATAATTAATGTAATCAACAGCAAAAATTTTAAACTTATGATGTTATCCTTTTGGCTTGTAATAACTTTTATTCGTAAACCCCTTTATGTAAGACTTATTTCAATTTTATCTCTGGGACTATAACTGTGTGTGTGTGTGTGTGAGTGGATATTATTGTGGGGTCACAGCATACTACTTATTGATTTTGGACTCAAGTCAAGTATTATGTATGAGTTATGAGACCGTAACGACCCGATCCCTGACCCCGGATCTGGGGGTGTTACAGTATCTATATGTATCAATGAGTCAAACACACGCGCTCGTATTATTCAAGAAATACACTTGTGATAATGATTAAAAATATGACAATAAAATATTTAATTTAAAAAATTAAATAACACTATCTCAAAATACCTGGTACCGTTAAAACCAGAATACGAAGCGTTTCTTGACTTTGTTACTCTCCCATCTCTATTTAACACTTAGAGACTTGTCCAATATCCCTTTAACTCTTCATTTTCTCCTGAAAATAAAAAACCATTCACACAACACACCTTAAAACGATGTCAAAACTTACCATCAAGGAAAAGAATCTCCATCTCGTAAAGAAGAGAGATATTTTCAGTTATACTCGTGAAGAGTTTGATGCCTTTGACTGGGAAAGGCAACTTGAAACTTTGTGGCTGTAGATGGATGCTAGTCTCGAAAAAATCGAGAGAGAAAGACTTGCAAGAGTGATCGACATCGATGCTGCTCTTCAAGCAACATTTGCATGGCTTTCCTCTATGGCGTCCTCATCCAACACCACCAACCATTGTTAATGAATATGTCAGCAAAAATAACCTTATCCCTTTCAACTTCCACCCAAACAAAGTGGCAAAGATGGGATCTAGGATGGCTGCTAGCAATGGAGTGGTTTGGACTTCACTTTTTATTTTCCTGTTGAATAGATTAGTAGATAGAGAAAACAAGAAGATGTAATATTTGCATGTAATCTCTTTCTTATTATCAATGAAAAACCTTGTTTCTCTAATCTTATTCAATGTGATCTGCATTTTTTATGTTTATGAACTGTTCTTCAAGGAATTAATTCAGAGAAGTAAACATGAAAATTAATTATAAGTAACAAATTCATTAACAGTAACCACAATTAAATCAGGGAACAGAACAATTAGGGAATACTTGAATTTTACAAATTGTACTGATAGTCAAACCGTTGCATCAGGATTTGATGTTTGACTAAAGTCAGGATTGACTTTTCATCAGTATTAGACATCCATCAGGATCTGACAATCATCAGTATATGGTCTCCCCTTGTTCTCAGAAACTCTCATAGTTTGCCATTCCCAATTCATTCACCAATTTTGTAAAAGTAGCTTCAGGAAGTGGCTTGGTGAATATATCAGCTAGCTGTTGATCAGTAGGAACAAAGTGGAGTTCGATTGTTCCTTCCAGTACTTGTTCTCTTATGAAATGATATCTGATACTAATATGCTTGGTAAGAGAATGCTGGACTGGATTTCCTGTCATAGCAATAGCACTTTAGTTATCACAATAAATAGGTATTTTTGAATATGACAAACCATAGTCCATTAGCTGATTTCTCATCCATAATATCTGAGCACAACAGCTTCCAGCAGTAATGTACTCAGCTTCTGCAGTTGATGTTGAGATAGACTTTTGCTTTTTACTAAACCAAGAAACTAGTCTTCCTCCAAGAAACTGACAACTGCTTGAAGTACTTTTCCTGTCTATTTTGCATCAAGCAAAATCAGCATCTGAATAACCACATAGATTAAAGTCAGACTCTCTAGCATACCAAAGGCCAAGTGATGGAGTGCCTTTCAAGTATCTGAAAATCCTTTTCACAGCTATAAGATGTGGTTCTCTGGGGTTTGCTTGAAATCTTGCACATAGACAGGTTGCATACATGATATCTGGTCTACTTGCAGTTAGATACAAGAGTGAGCCAATCATACCTCTGTAGTTAGTTACATCTACCTCAATACCTTGATCAGGATCAAGCTTAGTAGCTGTAGCTATAGGAGTTGAAGCAGTAGAACTGTCTTGCATCTTAAACTTTTTCAGCAAATTCTTTGTATACTTTGACTGATTGACAAAGATCCCATCATCAGTCTGTTTAACTTGCAGACCTAAGAAATAACTCATTTCTCCCATCATGCTCATTTGATATCTAGACTGCATTAGCTTTGAAAACTTCTCACACAATTTGGAGTTAGTTGACCCAAAAATGATATCATTAACATAAATCTGAACTAACAGCAAATCCTTACCATGATTCAAATAAAATAAGGTTTTATCAATTGTACCTCTTTTGAAACCACTTTCTAGTAAGAATTGAGCCAGAGTTTCATACCAAGCTCTTGGAGCTTGCTTTAGTCCATAAAGTGCTTTATCCAGTCTATAGACATGATCTGGGTATCTAGGATCAATGAAGCCAGGAGGTTGTTCAACATATACCTCATCTTCCAATTCTCCATTCAGAAACTTACTTTTAACATCCATCTGGAAAACTTTGAATTTCTTATGGGCTGCATATGCCAGAAAAATTCTGATGGCTTCTAGCCTTGCAACAGGAGCAAAAGTCTCATCATAGTCTATTCCTTCCTGTTGAGAGTACCCCTTTGCAACTAGCCTTACTTTATTCCTCACAATAATCCCATCTGAATCTGTCTTATTTCTGAACACCCACTTTGTACCAACAATTGATCAACCCTTAGGCCTTGGTACTAGTTTCCAGACTTTATTTCTTTCAAATTCGTTTAGTTCTTCTTGCATTGCTGTAACCCAATCAGCATCCTTTAGTGCATCTTCAACTTTCTTAGGCTCCTCCTTTGATAGAAAGTTATTATATAAACATTCATTCTGAGTTGCACTTCTTGTCTTAACACCTGCATCAGGATTCCCAATAATTAAATCAGGAGTATGACTTTTGGTCCATTTCCTTGCTGATGGTAAATCATTCCTTGAATTGGATGCTCCCCCTGGATTGGTGTTATCTTTAAAAGAACTAGAATCATTAGAAGCTCCTCCTGAGATAGTGTTATCTCCTCCTGAAGTGCTGTCAGGATTTTCACTTGAATCTGTTTATGATGAATCTCCTCCTGATGTTTGAGTTGTATCAGTACTGATGGTATTTTGTTGTTGCTCCCCCTCAACATTTGCATTATTTGAATCAACATCAGTAACTGGTGTTTCATCAGGCATTGGTCGATCGTCAGGATTTGATGGAGTATCAGTATCTGACATTACTTCATCAGAATTCTTGGTAGCTTCATTTGCAAAGATCAAACTGTCTTCAGCAATTCCTGTTATCTTCTTATCATCAAAAGAAACATTGATAGACTCCATGACTGTCCTTGTTCTTAGGTTATAGACTTTAAAGGCTCTTGCTGATGGATAGCCAATAAAGATTCCCTCATCAGCTTTAGTCTCAAACTTTCCTAGCTATTCAGGATAAGGTCTTAGAACAAAGCACTTGCAGCCAAACACGTGTAGATGTTTTAGACTTGGTTTCTTCTCTTTGATCATTTGATAAGGGGTGACACCATGTCTGTTGATTAAAGTAATTGTCTGTTGATTAAAGTAATGTTCTGATTATAGCATGTTGTGTTGACTGCTTCTGCCCAGAAATATGTAGGTAGTTTAGCTTCCTCCAACATTGTTCTGCCAGCTTCAATAAGAGTTCTATTCTTCCTTTCAACTACTCCATTTTGCTGGGGTGTGCCAGGAGCAGAGAATTGTTGAGCTATTCCTTTGTACTTGCAGAACTCTTCCATTACTGAATTCTTGAATTCAGTTCCATTATCACTTCTTAGAATCTTGACTTTGTATTTTGTGCCAGTCTCAATGAGTCTCACATGGTCCAAAAGTATCTCTTCAATGTCCTCTTTTCTGTGCAGAAAATACACCCAGGTAAATCTAGTATATTCATCAACAATGACTAGAGTATACCTTTTCTTACTGATGGACATAATATTGATTGGTCCAAACAAGTCAAGGTGTAGCATGTGATATGGTTCTTCAATTGAGGATTCAGATTTACTCTTGAATGATGTCCTCCTCTGTTTAGCCTTCTGACAAGCATCACAGAGTTCATCTGGAGTATACAAAGCCTTTGGTAATCTCTCACTAAATCTTTCTTAACCAACTCATTGATGTTGTTGAAGTTGAGATGAGAAAGCTTCTTGTGCCAATTCCAACTTTCATCTACTGTTGCTTTACTGATGAGACATGTTAAGGGACCATCAGTATTGGTGTACACGTTGGCTTCATAAATGTTACCACGTCTTTGACCAGTTAAGACAATCCTTCCAGATGTTTTACTGATCACTTCAAAGTGAGTATCATTGAAGTTGACATGATAACCTCTGTCTATGATTTGACTAACACTAAGCAAATTATGTTTGAGTCCTCTCACCAGAGCTACTTTTTCAATGATGACATTTCCAATGATTATATTGCCATATCCCAAAGTTTGTCCAATGTTTCCATCTCCAAAAGACACTGTTGGGCTAGCTTTCTCCTCAAATTCTGATAGCAAGGTTTTGTCTCCAGTCATGTGTACAGAACATCCACTATCCATGACCAACACATTTTTCTTTTTACCCTGCAATCAGAAACACAAAGAGCTCAGTTAGAATTTTTAAGAACCCACACTTGTTGGGTTCTTTTTACATGCAATTTAACATTTTTAGCAGCAGAAGTCTTTTTAACAAAAGCAGTTCTGTCAGATTTAAATCCATCAGAATTTGCTTTGTCATTATCAGAATTAACAGATGCATGCTTAGTATTCAGACTCTTTGTTTTACCAGAATTTGCACTTTTATTAAATTTTGGCAAAGGATCATAATGATTGTAGTACAAACTATGGTATTCTTCACATGTATAGATAAAATGCCATTTACTGCCACAGTAAAAACAAGGATTTTGTGGTTTATAAAATACTGATCTATTCCTAATGTTAGACTTAGGAACTACAGTAGCCTTTTTTTTACTCCTCCTGCAATCAATAGCAAGATGATTAGAGTTACTACAGTTAAAGCATGTTTTCCTTGGTGCATTTGGAATATACTTATAATTATTCTCTTTGCTTATTCCAATCTTACCATTCCTGTTCCTCTTAGCAGTTGTGGTTTTCTCTCTATCTATCATTTCACAGATTCTGTCTCTCAGTTTTTTCTTAGACGAAAGACCTATATTTTTGACAGATTTAGACTCAGAATTTTGTGTAGAAGTAGATCCCTTTTCTAAAGTAGATTTGGGATTTTCTGGATACACATACTTAACAGGTTTTAATTTAGTCTTTGTTCTGTCTATAACATGTCTATAGGTATTTGGATTTGTTGAATCATTCACAACAACTCTTCCTGGTTTTGTTGTTTCAGCAGTAACAACTTTACCTTTATTCTTCTTTTTGTCCTCTGGTTTATAACCTAGACCCTCTTTCCAGTTCTTATCTATGATAAGATCGTGCGTTTTCTTTCCAGAGTGTGTCCAGGTTCTGAGTTTCTCATTAGCATCATTAAGTTCCTTTTCAAGTGCAGTACATTTAAACTCCATTTCTAGCTTCATGTGCTTAGCCTTATCACATTCATTTTGTACTTCTTGCATAAAGAGTAACTCAGCTTCTAGATGATCATTTCTTTTAGTCAATTCTGACATCTCAGATATTATTCTAGCATTTTCAAGAGATTGACTTTTAAAGCTAATATGCAGAGACTTTAAGAAAGATCTTAACTCAGAAACATTATCAGTATAAATCAAAAACAACTTCAGGTACCTTATTTTCAGGAGCAGCAATCTCATCTACATTTGCCATTAATGCATAGTTCACCTTTTCCTCTTCAGAGTCTGAGGAAGAGTCCATCCAATCCTTGCTTGATAAGATAAGAGCTTTGGTCTTGGCCTTTTTGCATTCAGTTGCAAAGTGACCCATTCCATCACAGTTGTAGCATTTGACTTTTGACTTGTCAAACTTGCTACCTTTGCTTTCATTCTTCTTGTACCTGTTCTTGTCAGTATTGAAAGGTTTCTTCTGAAAGTTGCCTTATCTTCTAGCCTTTCTGTACTTCATCTTCTTGAAGCCTTTGACTATCATAGCAACCATTTCCATCATCTCAGAATCAGTAGAGTCATCATTAGTATCAGTATCAGGATTGGCATCAGGATCTGATGATGAGTCATCAGTATTGGACTCAGCTACTCTACTTCTTCTTCTTGAAACCTCCACAGCTTTTCCTTTTGATTTTGATTCAACATTTAAAGCAACAGCCTTTGCTCTGTTGGTTTTCTTATTCTTCCTTTGTTGAACCTCAAGATCATGGGTTCTTAGCATCCCATAGACTTCATCAAGAGACAAAGCATTAAGATCATACTGATGCCTAATGATAGAGGTTTGAGTATCCCATTCCTCAGGTAAAGCTCTAAGAAACTTGGTGTTCGAGTCCTCTAGTTCATACTCTTTACCCACCAGAGATAGATTATTCAATAATGTCAGAAATCTATCATACAGATCAGTGAGGCTCTCATCAGATTTTGCATCAAACTGTTCGTACTCTTGAATCAACAGAGCCCTTCTGTTCCTTTTGATAGATTCAGTACCCTGGCATTGAGTTTCCAAAGTTTCCCAGATTTCCTTAGCAGTTTTACATGCTATCACTCTGTTTGACATGACAGCATCAAGGCTATTATGAAGAATATTCTTCACCTTTGCATCTCTAAGTACTTCAGCCTTTTCCTCAAGAGTCCACTCAGCCTTTGTCTTCTGAACATAGTGCTCAAGTATAGTATCTGTTCTAGCAACCAGTCTCTTAGGGATATATGGACCATCATATATTTGATCGAGATAGTTAGGATCAGTTGCCTCCAGATACATCAACATCTTTACCCCCCATGTGGGATATTCAGCCTTTTTGAGAACAGAGATTTTAATACTTTCATACTTGACATCTTAAGATCGTTTCTAATTGTAATTTATCAGTTTGCTTTGATACCAATTGTTACCCAGTAAAGAACAGTTGTAGAAGGGGGGTTGAATACAATTGTATAAGATTTTTGACTTACAGCAGAAATAATAACACAAGTATGAATAAATAACAGCTTTATTAATTCTGATATAAAACTGTTACAAACTCTCTCAAGAAATTCTGATGTTCTTGAGAGCTGCTAGGTTACAAGATAACTCGTGTAAGCGATTACAATCATGTAAAACCTAAACTGTGTGTATATAGCGTACACAGTTGCACTATCAATTACAAGATATATCAAATCAATTACATACGTCTCTTAGTACATATCTTGAATGATAGCTGTGTTCCTATAAATCAGGAATCGACATATCAATCTCCTTTGATTCCTGGACTGATGTATATCCTCGTGTAATCTTGATCAGCCTCTAATCCTGATGATAGCCTAATACTGACGGTGCATTACTGATGACGTCAGCATCAGTATCTGATTAGTAGTCCAGATCCTGATCATCACTTGAATCAATATCTAACATTAATTATAACTCACCTCTTACCTTTAGTACAACAGATTCTTCATACATATAACATTGTCTGCTGCAATAAGAAAAGAAGTTTTGCTTGTGTTGAAGGATTTTCATGAAGACTTCCAGAATAAAAGTATGTAGACTGATCAACTTTGCCCTTTAGATATTTTAGAATGGCTTCACTGTCGATCATGCTGTCAACCAAATCTTCCGACAATTTTCTTATATCTCCCAACTGTTGTAAGTGAATTTTGTTTGGAGAATAGGGAATGGGATTTGGTGTTTATCTTTCTTCCTCATTAGAAGTGTGTGATTCTATTTCGTGTATCTCACAAGTGTTTCACTCTTCTCTCCACTCATATCACTTAAAAATGAGTGATCTCATCTTTCATCTCTCAAGTGTTTACATTCATGCTTACTAGTGTATCACTCTTATCTCTCAAAGCTCCAACATCCATGTGTACCTGCAAGGAAAATTCACCATAGCCCCTTCTAAAGAGGTCACTGGTGGTGCAATGGGGTTTCGCAAATCCCCGATCCTCGTTGGACTCGTCAAACGAATCTGAGTCATAATCTACAAGTTGATAAAAAATTTCCCTTTTTGTGGGTTTCAGAATTGAATTCTGAGAAAGTAAACAATGAAATCAAAACTTAGAATTAAGATCATGTTTCCTTCTAATGTCTATGAAGACATCACCTTGTTAAACTCATCAGGTAAATCTGAATCATAGTTAACAAGTTGCCGATCCGCACCTATGTCGGACCCGATACCCGCAGGATCCAGAGATGTTCCCTCTTGGGAGTTAAACAGTGATCCTGAAAGATTTTGCATTAGGGATCACAGTCTTCTCTCGAGGTCTGTGAAGACTCTTGGTTCTTTGAGGAACCTTCAACTTATAATCCTAACCGTAAAATGGTCGGAGTATGAGTTGTTTCCGTCAATTCATCCTTAGTGTGTGCAATCTCACTTTGTGCATAGGAAGTATTTTAGTCTTGTGTATGAAGTATTGACTTACCAACAGATGCCCTGGCCGACAGGCGAATTTCAATAGACTCATCCTTTTGAGAGAATGAATCCAGAGACTATTTTAGTGCCATTTTCAGCTCTGCATTCTTTTGGGAGAATGCAGGCGAGCTTACAGATACCTCAAGTTGTATACGACTATTCTCCTTGAGAGGTAGAGCTGTGGGTTTACTATCCCTCACATCCTTATTTGCTGCATCAAGTGCAGTTACTCCCTTATTGACCTCTAGTCTAATAGGTTACTTCCATTTCAGGAGTAAGTTAGGATGTGTTTAGATTTGGATTTATAGTCTGGGATAGAAGTTGTTGGGTTTACAACCTCATGACTTTCAATGTGAGAAAACTTCCACTAGGAGCTGAACCTGCATCACATAGCAGTAGATCAATATAGAGATAGAATGCATTTACAACATACCAGAACATTGAGTGAAAATATATGCATTATATCTTGTGAGAGAATTATGTACAGTTGTGACTTAAAAAAATTACAATATAAGCAATCACAACTGTAGAAAGAATTGAGTTTTCTTTTAAAAACTGTTAATGTGAAAGAGTCTGTATTTATGCATAAAACAATGTATTATCATGTCTTTTAATGAAAAATAGATCATTTTATTTTTAAAAGACACAAACTCTTGACTTCGCAGTAATTTAGAAAGAAAGATTTTCTTTAAGTGCTTATAATGTATAGAGAACTTTAACACAAAAGTTAGTGAAAAGACTCATACAAGCACTGAATGTAGTTTAGGTAACAAAGATTACCAAGTACATAAGTACAGATAACCAATGTCTCTCCCTTAGTGCTGCATTACTTAGCACAACATAAACTAAGTAATCGTCTAATGGATGTAAAAATATTCTAAGAACTATCATGTATATAAAGTGGTGTATAACCAGAATTAGAGAATTCAATTTTCAAAATTCTCACTACTTCAAAATATGATAGGAGACCGAATGTAACTTTAAGTCTCACTTACTTAGAAAGTTGAACACCTTAATATATACTAACACTAATGACTCATAGAAAAGACACTGTTTACTTAGAATAAATCCTAAGTAATATCATCAGAGCTAATATATATCACAATTAGTTTGCAATAAAGTATCAGAGCAACTAGCAATTGTTAGTAAACAAATATTCTACTATTTGATATCAACTGTTAGTATTTATCAAACACTTTAGAATGCAAATAATTGTGTTTATGATTACTCTACCAAAATTAAATTATGAGCAAATAAACCATTGAATTGCTTCACGTCATAATTTAACTAGGATATAAATAATCACTGTTAAATATTAAATATTCAGTGATACCAATTGTTTGATAAATTTAATTCAGTGAAGATTGAATTGTTACATTGAATACCAATTGACAGAATGAATATTAGTATCTAACTACTTATGACTATCATTCACTGACATTCATAAGTACGAGGAACTGGTTGACAAGAAATGCATAAGTTCTTTAAATGTAACATTTCAAACTTATGACTTCAAGACAACTCCTCGATAATAACAATTGTTAACTCCTAACAACTGCTTGTTATAGACAAACTTGGTTCAATAAATAAGACTCGATTACCAAAGCTGTCTTGTCTGCAATCTTAGAAAAAAAATATTCTAAGTCCAATACACCTTGATCCAATGTATATACCATTTATTATCAAAGTGATTAGAAACTTGCAAATAAGCATAAAAATTGTTCCAAGTAAATTTTCACTTAGAAAATTTTCACACCTTGTATAGTAGTATGAGTGAATTTCAAAAGATACAACATAGATTACTTAGAGGAGTTCTAAATAATTTCACTCATACCAATACATCTCACAATTAGTTAGTAAATAGAATTCTAACTAAATATCATTAATTGATATAAGTCAAAACTTCAATACAACCAATTGTTAGAACCATGATATTAATTATAGTGAATTTCTGAAAATGGAGCATTGATAAATTCACTAGAATTAACATCTCACAACTAATTGAAGACCAAGACAGATAGGTCCAAATTAGTTATGATTCAGATTTATTTTGATAAATGATGTATAGAGCAAATACTTAATTGAATTGCTTTAGATTCTATAACTCATTTTAATCAAAGTAAATAATTAAATAAATAAATACTAAATCTCTATGAGTTAGATTTTAGCATTTAAGTATTTAAATTATCCTTAAATAATCACCATTGAAATATATTACAATTATACACATGGCAATCATTCAACAAATAATTTTCAGCGTGAGGTCTGGATGTAAATAAGTCCACAAGTCCTTTCAATACGGACAATTGAATACTTATGAACTCATTTATGAATTGCTTACAATGAATTCACAAGTCCTTTCAATACTGATAATTGAATACTTGTAAGCTCATTTAATAATAACTTATAGTAAAATCACAAGTCCTTTCAATACGGACAATTGAATACTTGTGAGCTTACTTAAGAATTACTTAACAGATGGAATTTACAAATCATATAGTATTAAAAAATCCCAAATTTACAAACCAATCTTGATAAATTAATTTCATCATGTGATTTAGTAAACGTGTCTGCCAGTTATTCTTAACTAAAGACATGCTCTCTGAAAAGAATTGATACCTTATGCAAGATGCTTAGCCTTGAGTGTTCCATAGAGTTGTTGGAGATGAAGTTGTTTCCTTGTGTTCTCCTGCTTTCGTACAACTCATTTGATCTGTCTCTATGCAGCAAAACATGTCAGAACTGATGTCTCTAGGGTACCATCTCCGCATATTTGGGTCCAACTTAAGACATCTGAAAATCAATTGTAATAACTACAAGAATAGATTCTCTAGGTTCCACTTGGGGCCTTGCACATTTGAATATTAAGAATATAATATGTGTGTAAGTGATCTATTAGCAATTGAATAAGATAATGAGTTACTGATTTGTCTATAGCCTGATTAGGTCCTAATTAGTAGATCCTGAACTTGTTGGGTCAAATATCTCTAGGGTACCATTTCCTCAGATCCGGGTCCATCTTAACATTTTTGATTACCAACTTGTTAGGTCCAAACTAATTGGTCAAAAGCCAGCTATAGTGATGTGTTGGTAGGTAGTCTTGACAGGTCTAGAATCTTCTGAACAGAAACAAAAGATCCTTGACTTACTTTTATTGTCATCATTCTTTTGGCTTACTAAAGTAACTCAAAAGAATTACAACTTTACCAACATCAAAACAGCAAATATCTTGATACCAATTTGTAGTTAGTAGATCAACATATAATATAATCAAGATATCATTGCACATATATTCATTTATGTTTGTGCATAAAGATGTAGAGAGTTCTATAAATATGACACCAATTCTTAAAAGATAACAACTGTTAAAGATTGATACAAAATTTTAAATTATAGTTAGGCTGTCATACCATGTCTTCCATACTTGCTTGAGTGATGATACCAGTTCATACTAACCTGTAGAGATCTTCCTTTATCTCACCAACCAGGAGTGCACTTGTTCACATTCCTCTAGCATCAAGATTCAGTAGGTCCAGATGTCCATTATAATCATGAATGTGCAGAAGGTGCCTGATATCTTCAAGTCCTGTCACTGGTGCTCCTTGTCAGATATACTGTCTTATCAGCTTGTAACCTTGCATCCAGTTTATCTTTGTCCCTCATAACAATGCCTTGACATCATCCAGGTAGACTTCTGGTTATCCTTGTACCAAATACAGCCTTGTACTTTGGTCTAGATACCAGCTTCCCTACAATCTGCCTTTTGTAATGATTGAGATCATCTTGCAATGCAATCTCTCAATCGGGATATATTAGAGCCTTTGTAGCTTTCTTAGTTTCTTCTGAAAGAAAACTAAAGAAATAATCATTGGTACTTGAAGCTCTGCTAGTCTTTAACTTCCACCATTAGGAACAGTAAGAACTAGGACAAAGAGTTGATTGAGTCAACACTCTTTGTCTTGGCAGACATGTTCTCATAGTGTCCTTTAATTTTCAATGTGGTGTTGAGTTGATTAGTTGATCCTTCTGTTGCTCCCCCTAAGCTGTTGTTAGGTTTATATGAAGATTCACCATGTTTGACATTGCTTGGATATGAATCACCATCACCATTGATAGTTGGGAGCTAGAAGTTGTTGAACATCACCAAGACTTTCAATCACCTTCTGTTGATTAATAACAATCACCCTGTAGGCTGTAGACTCCATTGATTAACCAAGAAAATTAACCTCTTGAGCATTAGCTGATTGCCAAGATGCTCGGTTCCATTTATCATTGCAAAACAATTTCCTTCATACTTTGTGGGGTCTTCCTATATTTCTTACTGATCAGGGTGTAATCATGTCAGTAGCAAACTATTGACTCCTTCAGCATTAATACTCTTGTAGGTGCAGAAATCATCCAGGCACCAATCGTTGGATTTACCCCTGTAATTTTACCTTCAAGTTGTCATAGTCAGTTTTGCTTCCTGCTAATCTTTTAGATGTGATCAATCACCATCAGTGGTGTCTTGTCTTCAGATTGTCTGAACAACAACTTATTTGTTGAGAGAAGTAATCAGTCATCACCACTAAAGTATATTTTTCTTTGATGTAGAACTTCTGTGTGATGCTTCTTTGACTTCCCTTTATGACATGCCACATAATTTCATTTTGCTTTAATTCCAGATGAGACAGTATCCTTTACTAATTCGATTTCCAGGAAAGAATCTCTTGATTTGACATTCAGGTGAGAGAGCTCCTTATATCATAGCTGAACTCTTATCTGATGAAGCTTTAGATTAAACCTTGTTGACTTCACCTTTAATTGTGATTCCATGTCAACTATAAATAAGTTCTCTTTCCTTCCTCCTCGAATAGTAGGTTATTCATCTTCTAGAGATGCTTTATTACTGACAACATTCCTAGCTATTGAATAGCCATGACCCTGGGTCATACCCTTGCTGTTGTCTCTAAGGGATGAACCACTTGGCCTGTCTTCACATTCACATTTGATAGCAGGGTTCTTTCTTCGATGATATGCTTTGAATAAATCATTAATAATGCATAATCGATTAACTTGTTTAGCCCTGTATTCACAAATGGATTAAAAGTTCTTAGTACCCAAATTTACTTGGGTCTAGATGGATTAGAGATATCTCTATTTATAGAGTTAATCTACAGACTTAACATACATACTGCATACAAACCATCACACATTTAAAACATGCAAACTATGACATGTAATGCATTAGTGATAACAACAAACGTAGCATTCATATAGTAATCAAACCATCACACATTTAAAACGTGCAAACTATAACATGTAATGCTATTTAGAAAAACCAGTTAACCTATATACAAGAATTTTCTAAAACCAATTGGAATAGAAGAATTAATAAGTAATCACTAATTCTATCTAGTCCAAGGATGTTGTTATATACCAGCTAACAGTCTGTATTACCTAATAAAAGTTTTAGATACAACTTTGTGTTCTATAAACATCCTCGGTAATCAATCCATCTTTTAAACCTTTTTAAAACCTTAACAAACAATTAAGAATGAATAAGCAAATCTGTTTTACTGGGGATCCTGAAACTAGCTTAAGCAAAGGTCTTATATGCTTAACATATATCAATTAAGAATTAAAAGATATTGTCTAAGGAACAGCTCTAACTCAATACTGCAATTAATTAAATTCTGCAAATATTCATACACATATTAAGATCTTCTAACCAAAGATATAACAATTAAAAACTAAGATCTTAACATACTTTGAATTTCTGAGAATTACATATCACATTAGTTCGAAGAATTGATACCTGAGACATGTGAGGTGAATCATCTTCAGAGATTGCTATGAAATCAAGATATTCATTAAGTTCTTCTAATCATCATCTGATCCATCCCAACTATTTCTTTTAGCAATAAGTTTTGCCCTGATGCTTCTGTTTCATCTCATTTAATGAATCCCTATTCATCCTTGTATGTCAAACTTCTGTACTGTGTTGCACACCTTGATAGTTATTTATCACATATAGCTTTCCATAGCTGTAACTATCAAGTCTTATTTCTTTCCACCATCTCAATCTTGTAACCACCTCTTGAGTTGAACTGTATCTTGAAGAGTTTCTGCTTCGGAGTAGATAGGCCTAATCCCTGGATACAGCTTTCGTACTCTTTCTGAATTAGTAACTCTTCATGTCTGTTTTGAGGTTCCATCATTAATTCCTGACTGAGATGTCTAACTGTCTAGTCTATTCTCAAACCTCCTTAATTCCACTTTTCTAAAATCTCTGTTGATTCCTTGAAAGATATTTCTTGGTACAATCCACTAAGTGTAGTAGATGTTACATTGGAGCAATCCACTGAGTGTTTGTATATCACAGAATCAATAGAGTTAATTCAAATCTTCGAGAAAAATGCTATCCACTAAAACCTCTTCCATTCCTGCTTCTGAAAAACCAGTGAATTCTATGGATATAACTTTGAGGAGCTTCCACAAATTATTCTTCAGTAGGTAGAAATTAATTTCATAGAAAAATTGCATTTTCTTCAAAAGATTCAAATCATCTTTACAACCCGGAGGAATCTTCAGTCTAACAATCTTTGAGAACCATTGGCTTAGAATAAATTCAAACTATTTAAAATTCAAAAACTTCAAGGGCTTGAAAATTTTTGAGAAATAAAAAATTTGAAAGTAAGTTCAAATTAATTAAAATTCGAAATTAGAGTCAAATTAATTAAGAATCAAAAAATTTCAAGAAATGAAAATTTTGAGAGTTAAAGAATCCGAAAATAAATTCAAGTTAATTAAAATTCAAAATTATCAAGAATTAAAAATTTTGAGAATTAAACAATTTGAAAATAAATTCAAGTTTTTAAAAATCAAAATTTCCAAGAATTAATCATTTCAAGAATTAAAAAATTAGAATATAAGTTCAAATTATTTAACAATAAAAAAAACTCAAAAATGAATATTTTTGAAAGTTAAAGAATTCGAAAATAGAGGAGTTGACTTTTTGGTCTAATACCGGATTTAATTTCTGTATGAGTCAACAAACTCGAAGACCAATTGGAGGACCACAAAAATAAGGACCTTGATTTGTGCGTCAATCAAAATGCTCTGATACCAATTGTTAGGTCCAAAATAGTTTGTAGAAGGGGGGTTGAATACAAACTATACCGTTTTATCGAAATTGTTCTTTGGATGTATATTAATTTTAAACAATTCAATGCGGAATAAAACGAACATCAATATTTCAAGTTGAATATAAAATTATATTAAACTTGGAGGGGTGTGCCTTAATGCACGGTACAAATTACAAGGTTTGATGACCAAACTAATTATTACAAATTCTATAGAAAATTCGACATGAACTTTTCTATATTTGTAATAAAAAGATCGAATGCTAAAAGCAATTCGAGAGATAAGTTCTAGAGAACTTAATCTGCTAGATAGTTCCAATAGTACAAGTAATCAAACTCTAGTGGCTAAGATATTACAACGAATACTAGAGATGAATTTACAAGTAATTAAAACTAAGTTGAAGCTCTAGAGGGGAGAAGAAATAATTCTTTGGGTCTCTCTATTTCTCCGCTCTGTATCTCTCTTGGTCTCTGTCTCTCCTCTCTCGAGTATGTCTATTCTGTTGAGAGCTGAAAGAGTGTGAAGATGTCTGTGTCTCTCTCTTTTATCCCCTCTGTATCTCTCTTGGTCTCTCTCTTTTCTCCTCTCGGCTTTGTTTGTGGAGAAAAAGAGTTGTGAAGATTGTTGTGTTCGTTGCTGTGTCTACTGCCTTGTTTATATACTAAACAAAACAAAAGATCTTCTGCTGCCTCTTTTCTTACTTCACAAGCTCCTGGAAATAGTATGGTTTGATGCAGAAATAGTATACATTAACCTTAGTAATAGTATGGCAGCTGAGAAATAGTATAGCAAGCTCGATGTATGGCAGTAGAGCTCGGTAATAGTATAAGTTCGGTCATAGTATAACTGGTTAGAAATAGTATAGCTTAATTACTTCGGTAATAGTATATTATACTATTACTAATCAATAATAGTATCTATAATACTCCAGAAATAGTATACCATTAATTCCAGAAATAGTATAATTGAAATTCCAGAAATAGTATAACTGAAATTCCAGAAATAGTATCAAGGAATTTCTTTGTAATAGTATAACATACTATTACAAGGCAGTAATACTATCCTGAAAATCCTTAGTAATAGTATGGTTGAAACCTTGGAAATAGTATAACATACTATTACTAGTTCAAATCAAAAACCCTTTACTTATAAATAATTCGAAGACTAATTAACCAGTTTAATTAATTTATTAAATAAATTAATTCTTGCAGAATTAATTTATTAAATAAATCAATCAAATAATTTAGTTAATTAATAATATAATTATTATTAATTCTGATTTAATTAATCTATTGATTAATTTAAATAGTAAATTAATTCTGATTGAATTAATTTACAAAATAAATTAGCCAACTTATTAAATTAATTAAAGGAGAATTAATACACCTCCTTGATAGCATAACCCTTGTGGTTTCTTTATCTGACAATTCTGATCATCCACAATAATTACTCCTCGAGCCAGTCTTGATAGCGAAATCCTTATGGTTAATTATTTTAGCACTTCTGTTGCTTGCACAATGATTTCTCCTATTACCAGTCTTGATAGCTTGAACCACTGAAGTGAATGAAGAACTTCCACTGCATGATGTTGACACTCGATGCACGGTCTGATTCATGAGTGACTAACTGCATTGACTGTTCTTCATATTTTGACTTTGAAGCTGTGGTTCATGTCATCCTTTTCTTCACTCTTTATTCAAACCTTTATAATCTGTATTCTGCCACTGTAGAAACCTCTTGTCACTATAAATAGAACCTACTGTCTTGATTACTCCACCGACGCTTGATCAACTGAATGAACTTCTTCAAGTGTAGTATACCTCAAAACGGTAGATTGTCTTTTTCTTCTTTCTCTTGACAATTAAATATTTGAGATCCCTATGACAGTATGTATATACTATTTACTATTACATTCTTGTTATAGTTGAGTTGAATCCTCGATGTTTACAAATAGGGTAAACATATGACTTTCACTAATATTTTTAAAAATAGACGATCAAGATTATATAATAAAAAAAATTATAATCTAAAAATGATATAATTAAAAAAGGTTGTGTTAGAATTAAATTTAAAAATAATTATAATCTAAAACGAAATAATTAAAAAAAGTTGTAGTAGAATAGAATTTTATTTATGTTTTATTAATAAAAAAACCAGATTCACAATTTGGGCTCTATCTTGAAATCTCAAAATCATATTTGGATGATTTTATAGCTCACGCGAAGTTAATAAAATTATCTTTAATTTATTGATGTTTTAATAATTATAATCCAAATAGAAACACTCAGAATCTCAATAGAAAATATAATTACGAATTTTTACATTAATCAAATTTAATGTAGAAGAACTATATTGATAATACTATTCAGTATAGGAAATCTAATTATATATGATTTAAATTATTGATATATATATATATATTTTAATATTTCATGTTAATGGTAATGATTTTTTAAAGTTTATGAAAATTTAATTTAAATTAAAAATGAAGCAAGATTAATTATGCTAATGTCAAAAAAAAAAAAACACACTAACATAACATCAGCTATTTCATTAGAGCATTTCCAATAGAAGAAACCTCCACATCATTTGTTATCATATTAAAATAATATATATTTTATTTTTAATAACTTAAAATAATAATAACATAACATTTTTAAAATATAACCAATCATTATAACCACCTTTATTAAAGCACAATTCAAAAAATTTTACATAATCAGTATTTTATATCTTTTTAGCCAATATAACCAACACACCGTTGTAAATGCTCTTATAAAATAGATTTTCGCTCTTGATCCCCAAAATCAATAAATAATCGAATACCGAAAGTGAAGCCGCCACACAATTGCAAGTCACAAAACACAGGTGGAGACTAGCCTAGTGTACACGCGATAACTGAAATTAGGTCCTTTTCATTTTTCAGGAAAATCATCATCTTCTACTCCAAGCCTTCACTTTTATTCATTCTCAAAGGTAACTTAACCATCCCTTCCCTCCTCTCTAATATATATAAACATGTATGTATATACCACTAAAGCTGCTTCAGTATCGATGATGTGTGCACTTGTGCCGCCACATTTAACAACAGCCTCAAGGTTGGTTCATTGTAATAAATAAATAAATATGTTTTATTGATTTATATTAATATTAGTTTTGTTGTAATGAAATTAAGATTTAGCTTGCAGGGTGTTTGTTAAAATGTCTGCAAGAGCAACTGGTGTTAAGACTCAAGGAGTTTTGACTACTGATTCTTTAGTTATTAAGCCTCCTGTTCATCCTACTTATGATTTGAAAGCTGTTATTAAGCTTGCGCTTGCTGAAGATGCTGGGAACATAGGTCTGCACCCTATTTATGTTTCGGAATTTTATTTGTTTTGCTATGCTTTTTTGGGGTACAAGTTTGTTTCTTTTAGTTGATATGTCATATGTGTGATACTATAATTGGAATAACCATGTATAATATCTGTGTTCCGTAAAAACAGAATCATTTTCAGGATTGTGGTACTTCCTGAACACTATGAGAGCTCTGTGTGTGTGTGTAATTTGTGACAATTAACAATTTTGAGAACTGAGTTCTCCTTGAAAGGATTAAATTTCAGGAAAACAAATTTAAAAAATTTGGTGAGAAACTAAAACATATATGGCTTGCATAATTCCCAACACAACTAGGGAGGCTTCCTGATTTACCAATCTCAAACTTTAGATACAAAAAATTTGTTAAAGTTACTTTAATCGATACATGTCCAAATCGATACACAATAATATAAGCAATCGAATTATTCGCAACCTCTACTGTGTTAATAATCTGATCACAACATGTAGTTTTAGCTGATATGAAAACATAGTTTTACTTGGTGAGTTCTCTTTTGTCATTATCCTGGCTAAATAAAATTATAAATGCACAATGCAGCCGCACTTATTAGCCATGGGTATATACAATCCTGTATAAGTTAATATTATAGTTGGTGCATTACTAAAGTCAGGAAATCGGGACTCATAGATTTTGTACGAGGTTTTTAAAGAAAAAAGGTATGGAAACCTTGGTCACCTATGATTATTAGTTCCTGCAAAGGGGGATAATTAAACAAAAGTACATCTACACAGAAACTTGTAATGTTTAAAAGTGCTAGGTCTTTTAGATATACTTTTGGTTTTAGAAATCTAAGTTTATAACTTCTGAAAGATGTTACCCCTCTAGAGTGAATATTAGATTTATACATAAATTAAAGCAAACTCTCATGACTTCAAAGTTCATAAGCACAGTGACAGAATGATAAATCTGATAGGTCCTTAAAGATAGTCATAAACAACAAGAGTTAAAAAATAACGTTATTCAAGTCCTTAAAGATAAGCCTTAGAAGTTTGTTTGTTTTAGTTGGTATGTGAGATTCTATTATTGGAATAGCCATGTGAAATATCTATTTTCAGTAAATAACAGAATCATTTTCTGAATTATTGTACCTAAAGAATTATTGTACTTGGTGAATACAATGAGGATGTAATGTTTTATTTTTTTCATTTGCACTGTAAGATTTACAAGAACATACTCCAACATATTTTTAAGGACCATGGAAGAACCAAGTGGGATGGGGGGTTTAGCCTACTTTAGGGTGATTAGACATACATATTATTTGGTTTTATAATCAACTGATGATATAGATTAGATGTAATAATCAGGCAGTCAACCCAAGTCAAAAAATTTAAATTTAATAACACTAACCACTACATCATAATGTAATATAGGTTTAGACTTTAGTTTATATGTACAATGTACTTATCTTATACTTTACCAAATAATGGGTATGGTCCAATATTTGTTTATTCTCGAAGATCCTAAGAAAATCAAACCAAACATACCCACTGTTTCCCGCTCTAGAGGAAGAGCAACAAGTAGAAATGGTGTTTCTGCAATGACCTAAGACCTTTGACAGTGCAATAAAAGTTATTGTAATCAGAGAGAAAACAACTTAAAATACACGAAAAAATATTAAGTTGCAAAATAACTAGCAATGATGTAATCACTAATAACCAGGTTCAAAGTAAAAATGTGCTAGAGAAACTAAACGATAAACTCCCAAATCCTCTACACCTCGAAAGTCAAACCTGTGACTGCTAAGTCTCTCAAACATATAGAAAAATAAGCAATTCCAATATGGAATCTCCAGAAACTCATATGCTAAGTCATTTATTAGAGGTCATGTCTTAGTTTAAGTGCTATAAATTTGAAGTGATAATGTTTCCCAAGTGGAAATATGCATGTTTTTCTAAATGCAATGTTGATATTAAGTCATTGTTTAAATCATCTCTTTTATTTGGTTGTAAAAATTTATTAAAAGTTTCCCTCCCCCCTCCTGGACTTGCTTGGGTCCGCCATTGTTTACCGTCATCATAGATTCAAGCTTTCACTTCTGGTAGAAGTATCACTAAACTAAGTGGGACATGGACGAAATATACAATGCTTACAAGGGGTCTTCTAAGATTCTTTTTCTGAATCAGGGAAATAGTTTTATGCTGATATAAGTGTTTAATTTATATAATATTGTGTGGGAAATGTAACTTAACTATATGTGGTTACAAATGTAGGGGATGTGACATGTATGGCCACCATTCCAGCTGACATGGAAGTTGAAGCCTATTTTCTGGCAAAGGAGAATGGTGTTGTTGCTGGAATTGCACTTGCAGAGATGATCTTTAACGAGGTTGATCCTTCACTAAAGGTATTGAGAAAAAAAAAAAGCTGTGTCTATACAAATTACCTTTTGTGGTTGAAATGGCTTATTCAAATTTTTTATCTAAAAAATAAGGTGGAATGGTCAAAGAAGGACGGAGATAGTGTTCATAAAGGATTGCAATTTGGCAAAGTACAGGGTATATTCCAAAACTATGTTTCAACAGAAAAAAACTAGCGTTTGTTTAGGCTTTTCATTTTTTAGTGCTTGTTACATCACTAACTATTAACATATGCAGGAAGAGCTCACAATATTGTTGTTGCTGAAAGAGTTGTGCTAAATTTTATGCAGAGGATGAGTGGAATAGCAACCCTTACTAAGGTGCATTTATTGCGTCGTTGCATTTTCAATTTTATGAAGAATACATAAAAGTCAGAGTAAGTTTAGAACAATACAAAAGATATGAGTAACATGGTACACTACTCTGTAATAGCTTGTATGCTTGACTGTGGCTGGATGAAAAAAATTAATAGATGAGTTTATGAAGCTATCGTTTGTGCAGTAGTTATGATCTGGTTGAGTCTCTCAGAAATAAGTTTACCTTCAATATTTGGTGTTAGTAAATGCTCGGATTAAAACTATTGTTTTGCCATATTGGGAAATGCATAATTCTCTTTGAATTCAAACAACAGGACTAATTTAACATGTTTTTGTTCTTCCCAGGCCATGGCTGATGCGGCACAACCTGCGAATATATTGGAGACAAGGAAAACTGCTCCGGGTCTACGGCTGGTGGATAAGTGGGCGGTGTAGATCACTTCTCTTCCCTGTATAAGTCTGTTTTGTGTTTATTTAAGATGTGTGCTTCATTTAACCTTAAACCCACTACCTTTACAGGTACTAATTGGTGGAGGGAAGAATCATCGAATGGGTTTATTTGATATGGTGATGATAAAAGATAATCATATCTCTGTTGCTGGAGGTGTCACAAACTCTCTAAAGTCTGTAGATCAGTATTTAGAGCAAAAGAATCTCCAAATGGGGGTTGAGGTAGCTGTCTATCTATATATTTTCGTTTAACCTTTGATTTTCTATCGTAAGTTTTTAGGTCTTAAAAAGTCTCCGTTATTCAATATATAGTAACAGAATGAGAAGTATAATATGCAAGTTGAACAACTGAGCAGAATGATAAGCATCATATGCAAATTGTACAGCCTACATCAACCAAATTAGTTAACCTTTAAGTTGTCGTGTCATGTGTCCTTATTCTTCTTTAATATTGTCAGTGTTATAATCTATATAAAAAAAACTATGTCATTATTTGTATGTGGGTGTATGTATTATTGCAGTTTGAATGTGTGTGTGTGAGGAATTTGTTTCTGGATCAAAGCTTGTTGTTTTTGTATGAGTATGTATGATGATAGGATGCATTAATACACACTACTACACTAGTACAAATTAGCAAGAGATGACATGTTTGTCTTATACACAGATAGAAACGAGGACGCTTGAGGAGATAGCTGAAGTGCTAAACTATGCATCCTCAACAAAGACTTCATTGAGTAGAATAATGCTGGATAATATGGTTGTCCCACTACCTGACGGAGATGTCGATGTAACTATGCTAGAAGCAGCCGTAAGACTGATCGCTGGGAGGTTTGACACAGAGGTAGCCTCGTTGTCCTCTTCTCTTTAGCTGTTACCTCTTAATTGCAAGAACATGGAGTAGTCCTGTTATCATTTGCTTTATTAACTTTTTTTTTTCAGCTCTCAGTTTACATATTGTTAATGTATATCAAGCTGGGGATTTAAAAGTTTGGTTTGTTGCTAAATCTGAACTATTATTATCTTTCTGGTCCATTTGCACATTCTGGTTGCAAAATAAACCTGGTTATATTATTTCCCACCCAAATGTGTTTTTGAATAAAATTAATATCATTACAAGGAATTGATGTGTCAATCTGTTAACATTCATAGTAGGATACTGTCAATGTGCAAACTTTGATTTTGACCACTGCTTACCACTAGGCCCGGCAATATGACACGTGAACACGACACGAAACGACATGAAAAATACGGTTTTGGACTTTGATTTTTGGTACACGAAACACGAAAGTACACGAACACGAAATTACACGAAATATTTAATGTCGGATATGGGTTTTCATTTTGGGTACACGAAATATTATATATATAGTTTTTATTTTTTATATATCATTTTATTTCGTGTACTTTCGTTTTGGGTACCCGAAAGTACACGAAAAGTACACGAAAGTACACAAAATATTATATTATAATTTTTTATATTTTTATTTCGTGTACTTCCGTTTCGTTTCGTGTTTACACGAAACATTTCGTTTCGGGTTCGGGTTGGATAGTCAAGTACACGAAATGATTTCGGGTCGGTTTTGGTTTTAGCTCTGAGTACACGAAATTACACAAAACGACACGATTGCCAGGCCTACTTAGCACGCTGAATTTTACCAGAAAAATCATAAAGGAATTTAACCGTGGGGGACTTGGGCTTGGGACTAGTCAGTGATTAAGCTAAGAGCTAGTTCGTTGAAGCAAAGCTATTAGCAGAGTAAAGCGTGAGATACCTTGAAATCGCTGAGGCATTTGTAATTCTATTTTGAGTGTTATCTTTTTCGTGAGCAGAGGTAGGAATCACAGATCCTTTGCTGATTAGGTTTTTGGGAAACCTAACCCTATATAAATATGATTTGAAGTCACTCTGGAAAACTCTCTGTGTACTTATATGTTGGTTGAATGGAGCAGGCTTCTGGAAATGTCACACTTGAAACTGTACACAAGATCGGACAAACTGGGGTGACATATATTTCCAGGTATGATGACATTCATTATAATTACATTTATAGCAAATGAAGTTGGAGATAAAAAGCATATTGTAATTATAACGTTCTTTGAAAGCGTGATGAGTATATATATGTTTAAATTTTTTAGCGTATATGTTTAATTTTTTTTAGCAAATAAGGATTTTGCATTACTTTTTTTATTTAAAATGCAATTCTTACATTATCTCATTTCTAATTGAGCGTTAGTTAGACTTTAATGGACAAGGTATACTGTTTGGTACCGCACTCTATTGACAAGTTACATTACAAATTGATAATAATAGATTATTCTTTTCGTGTATATATCATATTAACGATATGTTTATCACTTTGGAAAAGTTCCGTAAGTAGTGTTTCTGATATAATCCACAAAGTGATATGCATTTATTTAAGATTTAGGCTTATGTTTCACAATCCAAATTGATGAATCTTCTCCCGCTAGCTTAGAAGTTAGAATTCTGTTAAACCTCGATAAATGAATATTCTCGGGATCGGAAAATTTTATATATTTATTGAGATTATTCATTTATCGAAGTTAAAAATAAGCAATCCCCTATAATATTTGGACCCAAAAAAATTATTCATTTCATGAGATTACTTATTTATCAATTATCATATATTCATTTTTTCGAGGTTATACTGTATTGTAATACAAACTTCAAAACCCTCCAAATTCAGTTTGGAGGTACATAATGTAGAATATGCGGTGTTCCTTATTTTGTACATGGAGTTCGGTTGCAGGTTGTCATTGAACATTAGTCTATTTACAAATGACTTGTACTTGGGTATTAAAATAGAATATTATGCTTAATAGAGTTTTACTGTTATATTTGCAGTGGTGCACTGACACATTCTGTCAAGGCTCTTGACATCTCCCTGAAGATTGACACAGAGCTTGCTCTCCAGGTTGGAAGGCGCACTAATCGAGCATAGTCACCATTCTCTTTCTGTGATTCCTAGTTTTAACTAGCATCTGCGTGATGATTATACAGGAATACTTCTGTCAATCTGATTATACAGGAATACTTCTGTCAATCTGATTATGCATGAATACTTCTGTCCGATTGTAGAATAAAAAATATATACGTGAAACCTTTCTAAAAGTGCATCCAAAGGGGGAGCAAACAGAAGTAGATTATAAACTTGTTTTTTTGTATTTTTGTAATAAGAATATGAATGTAGAGTGTTGGATTCATACAGACAAAGGTTCCTTTTTAGGAGTTGAAATGTAGATTTGTGGTGGTTTTGTAATCAAATTTGGGAGGGTATAGACTATATAGACTAATTTTTGTGATTTGTTTATCTACAGCAGAGTCCAGAGATGTGGGTGGGTGATCACAGTCAACCACTCAACCTTATCTTCTATCTTTCTCTCGGTGCCAAGTTCTGATTCACAAGTTCAACCTAAGAATGAGTATTGCATAGGTGCCTCACCTATTAATGGTCCTGAATTGCCCCTCACGAAAGACCTTTGAAAACATGAAAGAGCAACTAAAATTGAGCAATTGTTCATTTGGATTTGCCTAATGATCTATTTGAAGTTTGAAGTTAGAGCATCTCCAATAGAGGTTGCCAAGAGGTTGCCAAGTCCTATGTGGCATGACACCCTTGGTTACCCACCTATTGGAGTGTTAATGTTGCCAAGAAGTTGCCCACCAAAGTTGCCAAAAGTTGGCAACTTCCCTATTTAGTTAAAACACATACAACTCCTCAAAAATGTATTTAACTTTATCCTTTTTTATATCTCCCATATTTTAAATGTATTTATAAGACAATACAAAATTAATGTATGGGACCACATTGGCAACTTTTAAAGTTGCCACCTATTGGAGTAGATTTGTAACAAAAGTTGACAACAATGAGATGGAGGAGAGAAGAAATAAAAAAGTAATATATATGATGATGTGGTAGAAGTTGGCAACTATATTGACAACCTTTATTGGAGATGCCCTTATGCTCCATACAAAACATACACAGTCGTTGCCGGTTTAATCTACAGGTTGGGTAGGGGATGGAGGGTGATGAAAAACAATTTCTTTTACTCTTCTTAAAAACAAACGAAGACGTGGCAAAGAAGAAAATTGAAACCCATGGTTTTGACATTTTTTTTATTCATATATGTGCAATTAATGTTTTTTTTTACCCATAATATCAACTGTTGATTAAACAAATACAATGACGGATATTAGTTCTAAATTCTAATTTTAAAATCGATTCTAATTTGAACCATACCCAAATTTTTTTATAATATATTTAACTATATGAGAAAAAGGATTCTATAGTTAATTTTAGGAGGATTTCCTAAAGTTAACCATCAAAATTACGTAATTTTGATTCATTTTTATCTTGTATTTATAAGGGCCCCGCAGAGGCATCAATAATTGTACTTATGTATCTTCATTTTAATGGTTAATTTTAGAAAATTATCCAAAAGTAACTTTAGGCTCCCTTTACTCTAACTATATATGCATTTTAGAGACTATAGCTTATAACCCGTGCAAAGCGCAGACTACATTTAATTTTTTATAATTTATTTATAGTATAATATTATAAATATAATTTTAATATGTTGTTTGAAGAATTAAAAACTTAAATATTTGTATATAATAATTTTTAATATTAAATATAAAATAATATGTTATTGACGAGCATTGAACCATAGCCTCTGTATATAATAATTTTTAGTATTGTTGTATCTAACGGTCATGATATAATAGAATTGAAGATTCAACGAATATAAGTAATTTGATTAACCAAAATACAAACTATAAAAGATCTCTAGTATGTTTATAATAATACTAGCTTATAACTCGTGCGTTGCACGACTCCTTTTTTAATATCTATAATTATATTAATTTTTATAAATTTTTTATGTTATTAATTTATATATCAAATTGTTGTTAAAAATTGATATATATATATATATATATATATATATATATATATATATATATATAAGATTTTACACATTCGATTTAATATTTGTACTTTATCTTGAATTCTTAAAGTTTTATTTGGACGAATTTACGGCCCACGTGAAATTAACAAAATAATCTTTAATTTAGTGATGGTTTAACAATTAGTTTCCAATTAAACCTACGCAGAAACAAAAGAAAGAAGAAATTGACGATTTTTTATGTTGAAAATTCTATTCGATTTATGGATTTTACTTATAATTCGTTTTGATTATCAAAATACTTTATTATTATTTGAAGATATTTCTACTAACAACCAAATACAATTTTAATAATAAGTGTAGGAGAGATTTTGTCCAAAACTTTGATAATCGGTAATGTGGTCCTCCCTACGACAAAATAAATAAGAACCGTTAGATCTTAAAATAAATAGATGAAAACCGTAGGATGTAGCATAAAAAAATATTTATATTTTAATATGTTATAAACTAAAAAGTGTATTTATATTGAAATACGAAAAGGTATATGTAAATGATTTAAATCATATATAATTAGGTTTTCTACATTGAGTAGCATTATCTCTATATTGAATAGAATTAATGTAAAAATTTGTAATTATATTTTTTTTGAGATACTGAGTGTTTTCAAATGAATAATAATTATTCAATCATTACTAAATTATAGATAAGTTTATGAGTTTTGCATTGTAAAATCATCCAAATTTGATTTCTAAATCTCAAGATAGAGTTCAAATAGTAAATATGTTTTTTTAATACTAATAAATAAAATTCAATTCTAATACAACACTTTTTGATTATATCCTTTTCAAATTATAATTTTCTTTTCAAAATTCAATTATAATACAACCTTTTTTAATTATATCCTTTTCATGTTATAATTTTCTTTTTCAAATCCACTTTTAATGCAACCTTTTCAAATTATATCCTTTTTAGATTATAATTTTCTCTTTTAATATGACTTAATTTTGATCGTCTATTTTCAAAAATATTAGATTCGACGGTCGAGATTATTTTGGTAGTACAGTGACAAAAATTATGGATAATATCCCTTTTATGCTTATTATATACTAGCCTATAACCTGTGCGATGCACGAATTCTTGTAAACTTTTTAATTACATTTTATTATTAAAATTTTAAGTTGTATTTATATTTTTATTATTAAAATAATTTTTTAACTTTATAAATCTCATGTATATAAATATTATTGTAATTATTTATTTTGAATTATTACTTTAAAATACATACGTATATATATAAATATTACATAAAAATTGTTTTTTAAATTTTATTTAATAGAAAAAATGGAATTTATCTAATCATGTAGACTTTTTTTCGATATTTATACAATATTTTTTTATATTGTAAGTGTTTTCCAGATTTTTTGTATTTTTTTACTATATAGCTTATTACTCGTGTGATGCACGAATGTTTTTTTAATATTTTTTGTTTTATTACCCATATTTCATATATATATATTTTAATTAGTAGAAAATAAATTATAGAAGATAATAAAATATTATAATACATGTTTGATAGTATTTTTAATGATAGTGTTTTAATAATTAATAATATGTTGTTGACGAAAATTGGATCTTAAACTCATGAGATTAATTTATAAAATATATATGTTTAATAGAGATATGTTGTTAGTGGGATTCGAATTACTTGAAATCTATAAGAGTATTTCAAATATTAGAAAAAAAATATTTTTTTAGCATTAGAATTAACGGTTTTTATGTATTTATCTTAAAATCTAACTGTTGTTATTAAGTGTACCAAAAAAAGTATACCAAACCGACAATCAAATATACCATGTTTTGTTTATAATAATATAGTATAGATAAGGATATAATAGTATATAATAGGATAGATAGATGGTCCTGTTCAAAGTAGGCTGCAGGCCTGCAGAGTTATAAATGACCGGAAATTCAGTGGTAATATTATTTTTAAATAATGTCAAATCAAATTGAGAAATAAAAATGTAAGTTACGCAAATATTACATGAATAAATAAATAAAATAGATAAATCGCTTTGCTCAAAAACAAAGTATTGAATATTACTGCTTCTACCATGTCAACCAACAGATATGCATCACAAGTTCTGTACAATTCAACGGGGATGTTTGGGGGAACTTTTTTCCAGAATAAGTCAACTTATTTTAAGACAAAGTTAGAGAATCTTAACTTTCCAACTTATTTTCAAACTTATTTTTGCAACTTATTGAATGTCAAACATACATTAAATACTTGTATGAAAAAAAAATTATCAAAATATAAAATTTTTACCCGAAAATAAGTCCATAAGCCCTTAAAAAAAGTTTTGCCAAACAGACACAATATATGCTTAAAACATAAGATTTGACATCTCAGTAACTGTTTTGATTGTACATTTTGTTAGATTAATAAATCAAGGTACTGTAAACAAGTCGTTGAGTTTCTTTTGTATGCAAGTATGGGCTACGCAATTCGTTCTTTCGTAGAATGAAGTAGTAATTCTATAAATTAATATCCGACGCAAGGAAAACGGACCATAAATTTTATAAATGGTTAATAATTTTGACCGCGTCAAAAATAAAATTCTAGAAAAGTAGAATGTGATGGTTCTCCGCTTACCATATCCCACTCAAAACTATTCTTGATATGGGGGGCACTGCTGAACCCTCAAAGAACAACTAATTATTACTCCTTCCATCCCGATGAATTCTATACGTTTGATTTGGGCACGGATACCAAAAAATGTATAAAAAATGAGTATAGGTAGATGAAAATTGAGTAAAGTGGTGGAACCTATCAATATTTAATAATAGATTTTAGATAGTGGAGGAAAGTAGTGGGTGTAATAGTGTTTTATATTATAAATTTGAGATAGTGGAGGAAAGTTAGTGGGTGTAATAGTATTTTTTATTATTTAAATTTCACTATTTTTGGAATGTATAAAAATGATGAGACACCCCAAAATAGTAAGTGTATAGAATGAATGGGACAGAGGGAGTACTATCATTTGCTCAAAAGTAGTGCTAGCTACCCAAATTGGTATCCAAAAATTGTTCCCAAATGATGTGGCTTCCATAACGTGGCAGATTAGAAAATTTTGATTGGGGAGGTTGGTGTGAATGCAGGGGGGTCTATTTTGTTATGACTAATTAAAATAAGACACTTGACATTTGGGAATTATTTTGGATACTAATTTGGGATACCTAACATTTTTCTTTACTCAATTGCTCGTACTTAGGCAGACAGATTTGTACGAGTACAATTAATGATTTGTATATTCATGTTTGGAGTAATTTTCACATATCTATGACTTGTAAAATTTGTACATACTCGTAGAGTTGTAGGATGAATATAGTGAGATTTAGTAAAGACTCAGTTGTGTTGTGGTTAGAATGTTAGATTCCTCAAATTCCGTTTTGCCTCTTCTTATTTATGATTTGTAAGTTATTTATTTCGGAAAAAAATTCATATTTACATATTTTTTTTAAGAGAAAATGTGTATGATAAGTTTAACATTCATTTTCTTGCAGAAATAAGTTACTTATTTCATAAAAAAGTACATATTTCCTAACATTTTTTTAAAATAAGTTACTTATTTATGAAAAATAAGATAAGCCAAATGGGACCAATATATCCAGAGTCTTTTCCACAAAATCAAATCAATATTTATTAGTGTTGGAAGCCCATCTCCTTATTGGGCCAAACCGAAGGCCCAACATCCTGAAGCCGAAGTAGGCCCACAAAGATCCAGTCCATCTATTAGTAACGGTCCAATCAGTTACTGAACGTGGGACACATTCTCCCACTCGTCCACCTCCTGGTTAACCAACCACGAGCGAACAAAGGGAATATAGGCATAACTGGTCAGGTTTGAAGGGACTCATTCAATCACAATTAACACAACACAAACAATATTACGTTCATTCTTACTCAATCAAAACCAGATTAACTTATTTTCACACCGGAGGTAAATCGTGGGGCACAACCCTCGGATTCTTCTCTATTGCAGGTCCGACCGAAGGATCGCCCGACGGAAACTAGTTCTAACATTTGGCGCCGTCTGTGGGAACGTAGAAGTACGTCTGTGTTGTGAATTTAAGCCTACTAAAATCTATGACGAATGAAGAAACACCAGAGAACGAAAACCCTACCCTGTCCGGAGGTAGTCGTCCTCCTCTCATTACGCCCAGAACACTGATTTTTGAGGAAGAAGGACCTATACCCTCCCCTGAGAAACAGAAGCAGATGCTCTTGAAATGGCGAGAAGAGCAAAAGGCTAAGGGAAAGTAAAAGGAGAGGGAGAATGAAAGGAGCAGCAGAGATGCGGAGAGATTGTCTAAGCAGAGAGAGGCAGATCGGTTGAGGTTACAGGCCCTTAAACTCCAAAGAGTGGAAATTGAACTCCAGGAGAGAGCGCTTCGTGAAGCCCTGGAGACTGAAATCCCAGAGAATGAAACCCGAAGGGAGAAAAGGGGCAGAGATGATAAAGACGAGTCTTCGGACTCCAAATCGTACTCAAGACCATCCCGATCGAAGGTGATTTATACTTCTGATTCAGAGGAAGAGGATCCGCATACGCGAGACAGAACAAAGAGGATAGAGAAATTCATGTTCGGGGAAAGGAAGGTCAGCCATGAACCAGTGGTGACCAAAGATGTCGAGCAATACCGACCACCTCCTAGGAGACAGTTCCCGAAGCTGCACGAGTTCAATGGAAAGGGTGACCCCGAAGACCATAATGAGAAGTATGAATCTCTCATGACTGGTATGAGACACTGTGATGTGATGCTTTGCAAGATGTTTAAGACCTACTTGAAGGGGTCGGCGTCCACGTGGGATCGTTCGTTGAGGCCCAGGTCGATCGGTTCATACGAGCAGATCGAAAGAAAGTTCTTGAGGCACTACTCTCATCTGTGCCGAAGAGAGAAGGACACTGAGGCCTTAATCCATTGCAGACAAAGGCCAGATGAAGAACTTGGGGACTATATAGTAAGGTTCAAGGAAGAAGCTCGGATGGTGACCAATCTGGATAAAGTCAAAGCTGCTGGATTCCTCGCCGCTGGCCTCGACCCGGTGAAAGGTAAAAAACTCTGATCCTCACTTTACGTTATGCCTCCTAAGTCTTTAAATGATATATATTGAGGGGGGAGGCAATTAGAAGGAAAATGGAGTCTATAGGGGGGGTATAAGGATGGGAAAAGAAATGATTCTGGTAGAGATGATCGAAGGGACGACCAGAGGGGTTGTGCAGATATCAAAAGCCGATTGACAGACACAAGGCCTGACAAAGGGACCGAACGAAGGAGTGATAGAGATAGCATAGTGTTTACACCTCTGAACACTCCTATCTCGAAGATTCTCCACAAGATAAAGGGTAAGCCTGGGTTCGTTCGTCCAGCCAGGCTAAAGACCCCTGAACATAAGAGAAATGAGAACAAGTACTGTGATTACCACCGGGGTAAGGGCCACAATACCGAAGATTGTTATCACCTAAAGAAGTTAATTAAGAAGATGATCAAGGATGAAGAACTGACTCAATTCGTAGGAGATTTGAGAGACAAGTTGGACTCTAAAGAAAAGAAAAAGGACTCTGAAAGGGGAAAAAAGTACCGAGGGGAAGTAAGAACCATCTCTGGAGGGACAGTGCTTGATCGGGATAGTAAAACAGCCCGAAAGAAGTATGCCAGGCAAATCTACAACCTCTATCAGACAAATGCAGCTAGTCAACCACTACTTATCGCCTTCACGGAGGATGACTATGAAGATGTAATTTGGCTGCACGAAGACCCAATTGTTATTAACCCAGTAATTGGGGAAAACAAGATTTGGAGAGTGCTGGTAGATGAAGGAAGTTCGGTGCACATTCTATACCACCAGACCTACTGTAAGATGAACTTGGGTGGCGAGCAACTAGAGCCATGCCATGAAGCACTTTTATATGGCTCCGGTAATCAGCCAGTGCCGATAGAAGGAACCATTACTTTGTCTGTGTTACTTGGAAAGGCACCATACAATGTGGCGAAGGAGGCCAAATTTTATGTGGTTCGGGTGGATAGCCCGTACAATGGAATTCTAGGGAGGCCGGATTTATCTCTATTCCAGTCTGTAGCTTCCATTCCCCTTTTGAAGTTGAAGTTCCCAACCGAACATAAAGTGGGACAGATGAGAGGGGACCAGAAAGCCGCCCGAATAATCATGTTTGAAGATTTGGATAAAGAAAAGGACGTGGAAATGGCCGAAGTCGGAAAAAGGAAAAGAGGCGAGAATGAGGTTGGGGTAGCCATCAAATGATGAATATTGAGTTGGAAAAATTTGGGGCTGACCTGTCTAGCCTGATTGCCGAATCGGCTGCAGAAACTGAAAAAGTTGAGTTGTTCGTTGGTCAGACGGGAAAAATGATCCAAATAAGCAAGGATATGGAGCCGAAGCTGAAGAAGAAAGTTATCAAAGTGATCAGGCAATACCACGATGTGTTTGCTTGGGGGCCTGAGGATTGGATCCTTCGGTAGCCAAGCATTGCCTAAATGTGAAGTCTGAGGCAAAGCCGGTAAAGCAAAAGAAGAGAAACTTCGCAATGGAAAGGCAGAAGTTTATTCAAGCTGAAGTAGAAAATTGTTATAAGCAATGTTCAATGAGGAGATCGAATACCCTGATTGACTGGCGAACGTGGTAGTGGTCAAGAAATCAAACAACAAATGGAGAATGTGTGTGGACTATATCGACTTAAACAAGAACTGTCCGAAGGACCATTACCCCCTACCGAACATTAATCAGCTGATAGATGCTGATTCAGGACATCAAATACTCAGCTTTTTAGACGCATTTTCTGGGTATCACCAGATAGCAATGAATGTCGAGGATATTCCAAAGACAGCATTCATAACCCCGAATGGCACCTACGCATACATTAAGATTCCTTTCGGACTTAAGAACGCGGGGGTAACCTTTCAGAAGATGATAAACAAAGTTTTCAAGAAGTAGATTGGTCGAAATATGGAGTGCTATGTAGACGACATGATTGTTAAGTCCCTGTTCAGAGACCATGATGAAGACTTGAGGGAGTGTTTTGAGACACTCAGAAGAAATAACATGAGAATCAACCCAAACAAATGCACGTTCGGGGTAAGCAGTGGAAAATTTCTGGGATATATGGTAAGTGCGAGGGGGATCGAGGCGAACCCAGAAAAGATTAAAGCAGTAATTGACATGGAAGCACCGAGGACAATAAGAGACATCCAGAAATTAACCGGGCGACTAGCGGCCCTAAGAAGGTTCATCTCCAGATCAGCAGAAAAAGCCCTACCATTCTTTGAGTTGCTTCGGGGGTCCAATAATTTCGAGTGAGGGCCGAATTGTCAAAAAGCATTTGAGGAGGTTAAGGAATACTTGGTAAAAGACCCACTCTTAATGAGACCCGACCCGAAGGATATATTATAGCTATACTTAGCTGTGAATGACCGAACATTGGGGGCAGTACTGGTCAAAGAGCACGAAGGGAATCAGCATCCGGTCTTTTATGTATCCCATATTTAAAGATGCAAAAACTAGGTACCCGAACGCAGAGAAATTTGTCTATGGGTTGGTAATGGTTGCAAGAAAATTGAGGCACTATTTCCAGGGAAGGACGATCAAGGTCATAAAAGATCAACCCCTAAAGAAAATACTTCAAAGGCCAGAAGCCTCGGGAAGAGTTGTGGCCTGGTCAATCGAACTGTGGGAGTATAATTTGGAGTACACGCCAAGAACTTTGATCAAGGCACAAGCTCTGGCTGATTTTATGGTGCAGTGTTCCTTCTCTGGACTGAAGGATGTGGCCCCCGAGGAACAATTGATTCGGGCGCCGGGAAAATGGAAATTTTTCGTGGATGGTTCAGTTGCTGGGGACAATTACGGAGCGGGCTTAATCCTGAGAAGCCCAAAGGGTTTCAAAATATGCCAAGCTATCAGGTTCACCTTCCCTTTGACAAACAACGAAGTAGAATATGAAGCCTTATTGGCAGGGTTGGAGTTAGCCCGAAGCTTAGAAGTTAAACACCTAAGGGCTTTCCGCGATTCGATGTTGGTGGTAAAGCAGTTCACAGGAGAATATGGGCAAAAGGACCTCCGAACGAAAGCCTACGCATTAAAGGTACGCGAGAACATCCAGTTTCTTGAGTCGTTTGAGTTAAGTCAGGTGGCAAGGGAGAACAATAGTCGAGCCGATGCTCTATCTAGGCTAGCTTCGGCAGAGACCCAAAGTCTTAATGGGTTAATCTATTTATCCGAAGTAAAGACGCCTTCGATAGATAAAAAGCAATGCATGGAGATTCACCAAGGGGTTAATTGGATGACCCCGATTAGAGCATTTCTGGAGAAGGAAGCTCTTTCACTAGACCGAAGGGAGGCACAAAAAGTGAGATATCGATTGGCAAGCTATACTCTGATCGGAGGCCGCATGTTCAGAATATCGGCAACTCAGCCACTTCTCTGATGCTTAGATCCCGAAGAGCAGCAGTTAGCCCTCAAGATAGTCCATGAAGGGATTTGTGGGGAGCACTTGGCAAGAAGATCCATGGCCTTCAAAATCCTTAGGCAGGGGTTTTTTTGGCCAAAGTTGAAGGAAGACGCAGCTGAATATGCCAAGACGTGCAAACAATGCCAGCTATTCAGCACGGTACCGAAACAACCCCCCGAGGAAATGTCTTCAGTTCTTAACCCTATACCATTCGCCGTGTGGGCTGTTGACATCGTGGGGATTTTACCTACCAGCACCAAACAAGCTAAGTACTGCATAGTTGCGATCGACTATATGATCAAATGGGTGGAAGCCCGACTCTTTCAGCCATTACCGAAGAAGCAACAAAGAAATTCATGTTGGAGCAGGTGATTCTGAGATTTGGTATTCCTATGGTTTGTCTGTCAGACAATGGAACACAGTTTATTGGAAGTAAGTTCAGGAAATTCTTGACAAAATTTGGTATCCAGCAAAAGTTAAGTTCTGTCGGTCATCCTCAAGGCAATGGGGCGATCGAAGCTGAAAACAAAATTATCTTCGATGGGATCAAGAAGCGACTGGGTGAAGCCAAAGGACTTTGGATCGAAGAACTGCCTTGGATTTTATGGGCTTACCGAACGACAACAAGATCATCAACATGAGAAACACCATTCAGGCTAGCTTTTGGGACCGATGCCCTCTTACCGGTCGAATTTGGATTAGAGTCCTACCGAACACAGGTGTTCAATGTGGAAACAAATGAATTTAGACTCCGGGATAACGTGGATCTACTTGAAGAAGAAATGGAGGTGGCCCACCAGAGGAATTTAAGGTACCAGCTCCAGGCGGCCGAGTACTATGATTCGGGGGTGAAGAAAAGATCTTTCAAGGTTGGAGACCATATGCTTCGGGAACTGGCTACTTCTATTCCGATCAAGCAAGGAAAGCTTATGCTCAATTAGGAAGGACCCTACACAATAGTAGAGGTGATTCGGCCGGGCACATATAAACTAGCTCATCCGAACGGAAGCCTTGTCAAAAACACCTGGCACGCAGCTCGCCTTCGTCGCTTTTACCAGTAAGATTACTGGAAGCTTATTCTCATTCATTTTGATTCAATTTTCCATTCTGTTATGCAATTTAATTCCGTTCGAACAGTTTGTTTATTTTCAATTGAAGGCATCAATTTGTACGTTGAAATTATGTATAGGCCATTTGCATTATCAATTAAAGATTGTTTGCCTCATTTACAATTAGCCAAAGTACACTAGTAATCAAATGATAAAGTACATTAAAGCAAGCTTAACGGACCCATGTTTGGAGCCAACCGAATAAAACATGCGTCCTTTTAATTATGTTTAGTATTTTAGTTACTTTGACATGATTAAAGCCGGGAGGAAATATTCTTCACCCACCGACTGGGACTTCAATCATTTACAAACCCCTTAAATACTGGGGGACAGCTAGGTTACGACCGAAGATGCACAAATATGCTAAGGCAAAATAATGCCGAAGATGCATAAAATTAGATGTAATTATGCTAAGGCAAAATAATTCTGAGGATGCATAAAATTAGAGGTAATTCTGCTAAGACAAAATAATGCGGAAGATGCATAAAATTAAGATAATTATGCTAAGGCAAAATAATGCTGATGATGCACAAAATTAGGGGTAATTATACCAAGGCATGCAAAAACCGAAGAAGCATAAAAATTACACACCAAGTGAAATGAAGGCCCGAAGGTAAAGTTAACAATTAAGGCCCCAAGGCAAAGTTAACAATTAAGGCCCCAAGGCAAAGTTAACGATTAAAGCCTGAAGGCAAAGTTAAATACAAGCCCGAAGGCAGCAAATACAAATAAGAAGATCTAATCGGACAAGGATTCATCTTCGCTAGAAGAGACAACCAAAGGCTCGTCCGCAACCTCCCGCCCTACCTGATCCGTCATGCTCGCTTCAAGTAGAAGTGTATGGTCGAGACCGGAGGAATGGGCCTTCAGGATGGCATCGTCATAGCCCATCTGGTAACACTTCTCTTCGGTCAGGTCAAGGATCTTCTTCCCCTTCCGAATGGCTTTACGGGAGGCCTTCAACTGGCTGTTTCTCCGGGAGACCCGTGTCCTTAGCTCCTCCAGCTCCACCTTCAAGGTGTCCCGTTCAGCCGTCAAGGCCGAGCCTGGCCGGAAACCCTTTCTAGCTCAGTGGCCGAGGTTCGAAGATCTTCCTTTGCTTTGACCGCCTGAACTACTAGTTAAGCAACTTCCTTCTTGCATACCCTCCATCCTATCGGTTACAACAGCAACCCAGGAAATAGCCTGAAATTAAGCCAAGGCAAATGTCAAATACCCGAAGGAACAAACAAAATTATTCGAAGGAAAGAGCTTACCATGGATAGAAGCATCAACATTTCAGTACAGGCCTCCACCCCATCCACTTTATCATAGATTGGCCGATCGGCTGGGAGGATGAGGCCTCTACAAAGATCGGGGCCGATGTCCCTAACAGGGGCTGGAGCCGAACAGACAAGAGCATCGTTGGCCAGAACACCCCATTGAGGGACATAAGTCTTAACCACCGCGTCGTCTACTCGGACTCTCTTCCGCGGGTCGGAAGGTGATGGTTCGCTGATCTCCACTTCACGAAGGGTCGAAGCCACCGGCGTTTCCTCCGGCACCTCGCGTTCATCCCCCTGTTCGAGAACAACCTTATCAACAGTAGCAGCAGCAACAGCCGCGGTCGCCAGCATGGCTTCAGCCTTCTGTCGCTTACACTCTACAATCTCTTAGCGAGAGGACACTACACAAACACATGACAAGTCAAATATATATCTATAAACCGAAGGATGCAAGCATGCAGTACAGGAATGAAAATGCAATAAAGCTAAGGGGAATATGTTACCATTACCCCAAAGGGCGAACAACCAGTCATTATTTCGACTGTTGGTCAGGGGAACCCTGTCCATATCCAGCTCACAGAGAAGCTGATATCATGTTCATCCGCCCCCGAGAGCGAAGGCATGACCACCTCGGTCGGGTCTACCTCCTTCTATGCGGCGAATTTGGCGATCTTGGGGTCGGAGAAGAAGAACCACACGGTATGGTTCCCCTTATTGTTGGAGTTTGTTTGTGCCCAATTGGCCCTGTTGTTCCGCCGAGCGATGGTATAAGAACCATGACTCTTCGGGTTCTAAAGAAAGTCGTAATGATGCCAGAATAGCGACGTCCTAGGGTGGATCTTTTGTGCCAAGCAACGGGCCAGGAAGACGTTGATGTGGAAGAAGCTATTCGGATCCAGCTAACCCAGGGCGATGCCCATGTCCTTCAGCAGGTGTTTTAAGAGTGGCAGCATGGGCACCTAAAAGTCGCACTTAAAAGCCGCTTCGGAAATGCCCGCAGCAACACCCCCGCAAGCTTCGGGGACCGGAGTGGTGTGGTAGATGCGATCTCTCCTCTCAGCGGCGAACACGAACCACAAGATCTTCACAATGTCGTACTTGTGCAACATGTCTTCGAGCTTATCTTCAATCAACTTTGATCGAAAATTTGTCGCAGGATATTTGATAACGTCACTAAAGGGGGAGGCGGCTGAAGGACCTGCGCCCTCAGTTGACCGATCCATGTCCCTGCATCCGAAAATGAAGCAACATTAGCCTTGTACTCGGAAAGGCGAAGAAAGAAAAGAAAGGAAAAAAGAAAAGCCTGAGTACAGCGGGCCAGGATCGGTCGTGGACATCCTAGGGTTAAAGACGAAGCAAAGAAAAACTAAAATCAGCGTAAAGTCAAGGATAGGGACCGCCCAAAGAACGTTCATGCGATTTGAAAATTCCGAACGATGTTCATACCCAAAAATTCCCAAATGGTCCTAGAATCCCAGGGAAAAAGGTCAAAAGCCTAAAACTATCACAAACAACCTTATTCAACAACATAAACATTCTACCCAAGGAGCAAATACCACCAGAAACCCCCCTTTTTACATATGTATACATACACATGAACATATATATATATATATACACACATAAGAATAACATCAAAATGCAAGAAAACATGTCGTGAGTACACGAATCACCAAGAAGAAAGAGGGATACTTACTGTTTTGGAGATAAACGGAAAGAGGAATTGAGCAACTAGGAGTTCCTTGAGATGAGATTACGGCCCCTACTGTTGAACCTGGCGTGATTATCTTTGCTTGAAGATTGTTGTTCTTGGAAGGTTTGGAGAATTCGTATGCGTGAAAATGAAAAATGAAGAGGTTTTGGGGTTTAAGTAAAGAGATATGACGTTCGGACAGAAAGCATTTCGAATTCGAAGATCGTGATCAAAATGCGGATCTTGAGGATTGTCAGCATTAAAGGGACACATCCCCCCATGTGACGCCCATCATCACCTGCTAGCATCCTTATCTGGAGGTAGGGTTTTGAAGGATAACTCCGAAGATGGACCATAGTTTGGCCTTCGTCCCGAGGATAACTCCAAACGAAGCCCGGGGACATGTTGGAGACCCTTCTCCTTATTGGGCCAAATCGAAGGCCCAATATCCTGAAGCCGAAGCAGGCCCACAAAGATCCAGTCCATCTATCAGCAATGGTCCAATCAGTTACTGAACGTGGGACACGTTCTCACACTCGTCCACCTCCTGGTTAACCGACCACGAGCGAACAAAGGGAATATAGGCATAACTGGTCAAGTTTGAAGGGACTCATTCAATCACAATTAACATAACACAAACACTCTTACGTTCATTCTTACTCAATCAAAACCAGATTAACTTATTCTCACACCAAAGGTGAATCGGGGATCACAATCCTCGAATTCTTCTCTATTGCAGGTCCGACCGAAGGATCGCCCGACGGAAACTAGTTCTAACAATTAGAATTACGTACATCCTACATGCTATGCGAGATGAATGAGTGAGAATGTCATTTTTAGATAATTTAATAAAACTCGAAAAATGTAAGGGACAATGTAATAGATGTAGGTTTAAAAATTTTACTTCAGTACAATGACAGAAAAATGATAAATGGTTTGAAGGTTTGGATTTCTTGAGAAATGAAACATAAACCACCGATTCACATGCAAGTGAAGTGAGTCATGGTCGATTATACTGACGTTAATGATGATGGTAGTTTATAACACGTAGTTCTGCCAAATGGTGATTTGTAATTGTGAATGTGAAATACAGAAATACTTGCATATGAATGATGTAATTCTGCAAGGGCGCAAGGAGATAAATACTGATAGGCTCGAATTTGTGATCGATTTAATATTTTGATCAGCAACTCAAGTTTGAGCAATGATCTGACTAGGGGTGAACATAACCCGCCCAACCCAACCCAACTATAATTTCGGCCGATCAAACCGAACCGTCCAAAACCGAAGGTTAAATGGGTTAAATTTTAAAAAAACCAAATAAGTTGGGTTGGGTTAGAGTTTAATAAAATTTAACCCTGACCCAACCCAACCCAACCCAACCCAACCCGTTTAGATACAAGGCCCATTTAATCCACCCATGAGCCCAATCTAGTAGTCCAGTCCAGTAGATACATAACATTTACCTAATTTAATTAGTCGAGTCACTTCTAATTTATACGATATAAACATTTGACATAAACGCAAAAACTAGCCGTTTAACGGTTCTCTCCGACAGATCGTCACTCACTAACCGGCGTATCGCCGGAACTCCAATCAATTCATAGCCTAGCCATACATTTTCATCCTGTACTTAATTTATCTTCTCCTTTTAATTTATTTTCTATCCGTAGCACCATTCCCCCATTACTCCACTGCCACCCCTTTCTCTCCGACACTAACCTCATCTCCGTTTCTCCCACTTCCGTCCAACATCCTACCCCGCGCAGCCTCCATCTCAACCCTCAACATCCCACCTTTTCATTCGACCCATTCCCCCTTCTAGCCCCCCACCGCAACAGTCCATCTCTCATCTTGTTTGTTATTTTCTTTTTCGTTTTTTCCAATTTTTCTATTTTCTATTCTTTGTTTTTGGTTATTTTATTTTTGTTTGCTTTTTTTTGTTTTCTTATTCTTTTTCTGTTTTTCCATTTTTGTTTGTTTGCCTTAGGCAGTTTTGGATCGGTGTTGGTTTTGCCTTTTTGGCTCGTTTGTTTTGTTGATGTCGCGTAGATTGTGTGTTGGCAGTTTGAATGTAGGTACCTTAACGGGCAAATTTTTGGAGCTAGTGGACGTCCTGAAGAAGCGAAGAGTGGATGTGGCGTGTATTCAAGAGACTAGGTGGAAGGGGGCCCACTCCAGAGAAGTGAACGGGTATAAATTGTGGTACTCAGGTCTTGTCAACTCGAAGAACGGAGTGGGGATTCTTTTGGCGAAGGACCTTAAAGACAACATTGTGGAAGTGAAGAGGTGCAACGACAGGATCATGTCCGTCAGGGTTGTTGTTGGGGAGAAGGTGGTGAACGTGGTGTGTGCGTATGCCCCTCAAGGCGGTTTGGGCGACTCTGAGAAGGAGGCTTTCTAGGTCTGTTTGGATGAGTTGGTCGGAAGTATCCCTGACGATCAATTTTTAGTGTTGGGTGGCGACTTCAATGGTCACATTGGTGAGAGGGCAGAGGGCTACCCCAGCTCGCATGGGGGGTTTTGGCTTCGGGGCCAAGAATGTCGGCGGGTCCGCGTTGTTGGAGTTTGCTACTGCCCAGGAGTTGGTAATTGTGAATTCTGTGTTTCAGAAGAGGGCTGAGCACCTCATCACCTTTAGTAGTGGGGGGCACAACACTCAAATCGACTACCTACTTTTGCGCATTCGGGATGCTAGGGCGTGCGTGGATTGCAAGGTATTCCGGAGTGAGGCGTGTGCATCTCAGCACCGGCTGCTGACCATGGATCTAGTCATGGGGGGTCGAGAGAGTTCAGACCTAGAATCCTTTGGAAGGATTTGAAGGGCGAGAAGGCGGCCGTATTCAGGGAGTCTCTGTCCAACGAAGGTTGTTTTGCGCGTGGTGGAGATGCTAACAGTAGGTGGACCAACGTGGCGAAGGCTATTCGGAGTGCGGGCGAGAGGGTGGTGGGGGTTTCCTCGGGAAGGTTCAGCGGTCATAAGGAGTCGTGGTGGTGGAACGAGGAGGTCCAAAAGAAAGTTAAGGCTAAACTCGCGCTCTTTAAAGAGCTTTTGTCCATGTGTGCAGGGCGGAGAGGATTCTGAAGATGGAAGCGTACAAGGTGGCGAGACGAGAGGCAAAAAAGGCCGTGGCGAAAGCTAAGGAGGAAGCCTATGAGGGGCTGTACAAGCGCCTAGATACCAAGGAAGGAGCGAATGCTATCTTTAAACTAGTTAAAGCTAGGGAGAGAGGGCGGCGCGACCTGGGTTCTGTTAAGTTTGTTAAGGACGATTCAGGCCAAGTGTTATTGAATGAAGAGGATATCAAGGAGAGGTGGAGTTCGTATTTCCAAAATCTTTTCAACGAGGATAGGAGGAGTGGTACTGGTGTGGAGCAAGAGGTCCCTTCTCCGTCTGTGCTTTCTATCGGTTCCTGTGAGCGTATCAGCAAGAAGGAAGTCAAGGGTGCCCTTCTAAAGATGGCTAGAGGGAAGGCGGTTGGCCCGGATCAGATCCCAATCGAGGCATGGCTTTGTCTGGGTGAGGTTGGCGTCCAATAGCTAACAGACCTGTTCAATGATCTCCTCTTCGGTGCTAAGATGCCAACGGAATGGAGGCGTAGTATCGTGGTCCCTTTTTTCAAGAACAAAGGCGATGCCCAGAGTTGTAGTAACTACCGGGGTATTAAATTACTCAGTCATACTATGAAACTCTGGGAGAGAGTGGTTGAATGTCGGATTAGAAGAGAGGTCGAAATCTCAGAGAATAAATTTGGTTTTATGCATGGGAGATCGACGACCGAGGCCATCCATCTCGTCAGATGCCTTATGGAGAAGTTCAGGGAGCGTCGCAAAGACCTCCATATGGTGTTCATTGATCTTGAGAAGGCTTATGATAGCATCCCCCGTGAAGCTATTTGGAAGAGCCTGGAAGAGAGGAGCGTGGCGTCGTCGTATGTTAGGGCGATTCAAGACATGTACTCCCAAGCTAGTTCTTGCGTCCGGACCCCAGTGGGTGACTCCCGTTTTTTCCCTATTGAGATAGGGCTTCATCAGGGGTCGGCCCTTAGTCCTCTTCTTTTCGCTCTTATCCTTGATGTCATGTCGCGAGGGATTCAAGATACCGTCCCTTGGTGCATGCTCTTCGCTGATGATATCGTGTTAGTGGCGGAGTCGAGGGGGGAGGTGAATGAGAAGCTGGAGCTTTGGAGATCTACTTTGGAGTCCCAAGGATTACGTATGAGCCGATCTAAAATCGAGTATCTATGGTGTAACTTCAGTGGTGAGGCCAGCGAGGAAGGAGTGGAGGTTAAGATTCAAGATCAGATCGTACCTAGTACGGATAAGTTCAAGTATCTAGGTTCGATCATCCAGAAGGAAGGTGAGGTTGAAGACGATGTCAAACATCGTATCAAGGCTGGGTGGCTAAGGTGGAGGGCAGCGTCAGGGGTGATGTGCGACAAGAAGGTCCCTTTAAACATCGTATCCGGCCTGCGTTGCTTTACGGTTCTGAGTGTTGGGCGGCGAAGAAGGCCTTCGAAAGCAAGTTGGAAGCGGCCGAAATGAGGATGTTACGGTGGTCGTGTGGGAGCACGATGTTAGATAGACTCCCGAATGGGGTGTTTAGGAGCGAGCTTGAAGTGGCGCCTCTTTCTGCGAAAGTCAGGGAAGGGAGGTTGAGATGGTTCGGCCACGTCCGTAGGAGGCTGGCTGAAGCCCCAATGAGGAGGGTCGAGAGTCTTTCAGTGGTTGGGGTGAGGAGGAGAGGCAGACCGAGGAGGACGTGGAAAGAACAGCTTAGGTTGGATCCAAAGGCCTTAAACCTGAATGAGACCATGACCGCTGACAGGTGCTCTTGGAGGCGTCATATCAGAGTGGTGGATTCTCTTTTAGGGAGCGGCTCTGTTGTAGAGAGCCTCAGAGTTGGAATGTCGCAGTTAGCTTTATCCTAGAAGTTCGGCTTTTGCGTTCTCATTTTTCGTTTTTATTGTCTTCTGTTTGCCGGTTTTGTAGTTGCAGGGAGATTGGACCGGTCAGTTCTTTGTGCGGGGTTCACTGGATATGTGTGACTCGGTTGGTTTGGTTTGTTGTCATTTGCTTGTGGTTTATTATGCAGGGGGTCCGACCGGAGCTATCCTCACAGGCTGGTAGAGCGGAGCGCATCAGGACCTGAGTAACACAATGCCAAGCAGGCGGGTAGGTCCCATGTGGAGAAGGCCATGGGCTCAGGTATTACTTTGAACATTTTTGTACCGTTTGGATTCCTGTGTATATATCACCCACCGTATTTGTCGTGCACATAGTCGAGGGTCTTCACGGAAACAGTCTCCCTGCCTTAAAAAGCGGGGGCATGGTCTGCGTACAACTTACCCTCTCCAGACTCTGTTCTGAGCGGAATATACTGGGTATGTTTGGTTTTGGTTTGGTTTACTTCTAATTTATACAACAGATGCATGAGTCACTGCTAGTTATAGGAAAAGCTGCTTAAAGAATTCAACTTTATACAAAAAAGTCATACGAACACATGACGGCTGTGCCATATTTAAAAGAGTATATTTAGTAGACCTAAAGGAAAAAACATGGTAAATTTAATTTCTATTTTCATAGAATGTTAATTACTTTATCTTTTATATTATCTTTTATGTAAATTTTGAATGATTTGGAGATGTGATGGAAAATATATGTTCGACTTGTTTATAGATTTGTGGCTTGAAGAAGAGGGTTTAACCCGAACCAACCCAACCCAACCAGAACTAATTGGGTTGGGTGGGGGTTGGGTTACATAATTTTTTTTTATTAATGGGTTGAATTTTTAAAATTCCGAACTAATTGGGTTGGGTTGTTTTTTGACTAAAACCCGCCCAACCCGACCCGTGTTCACCCCTAGATCTGACCATAATATTAAGTTCCAAACTCGGCTTAAAAAATGTTTAATATGTTTGAGTTGTGTTCGAAAAACATTTATTATGTTCCTAGTTTGACGTGAAAATTTGAAATGTCTACTAAATTAATACTTTATTATTAAAATTGAAGAATTAAATGTATAGTAATCGATTGTCGGTCAATTTTTTCGAGATATATAGATTATCTTTTACTAAATTATTCAATTTTAAATTCAGAATTTTAGATCGGACTAAAAATATATGTATTTCTATTGATTTATACAAGTGGTCCAAAATCTGATATAAAAAAAATAATTAATACTAGCCTTCCCTCGTGCGCAGTCCCTACCTATCAATTTATCGGATATCCGACTCGATCTGATCCGATTCGTATTAAATTAACGGATATAGATTCTTTCAAAAAAATCCAATTCGTTAATATTTGATCCGATAAGGATCCGATTCGATAACGAGCAGATATGGATTTTGTATGATCCGATCCGATAACGATCGAATCCGAATATATTATATTTATTATATATTTTATATATTTATGTAATATATAATAAATATTAAATATATATATATATAACATATATAATATATAAAATATTATATAAATAATATTATTTTTAAATATAAATTTGGATTTGTCAATGTTTATTTCATAATTTTAATTTTTGTTTCGTATAATTTTTTAAAATACTATTTTTTAAATTAAAAAAATATAACAATTAATTTTTAAAATTTTATTAAACGAATCGAAGGTCCGATTCGATAACCCGAAATCCGAACGAATGGGATATGGATCAACTTAAAAAATATCTGATTCCTGATCCGATCCTATCTGAATTCGAATATAGATTTAGGGTGATGCAATTCGAATCCGATCCGTTGACAGACCTGTATTCATGCCCAAGGGTGTATAGAGATGGAGGTGATATGGAGACTGCAATATCACCGTTCGGAAAGGTTGAAGCAAAAGCTACGAACTCCATCCCTCATCTGCTAACCTCAAGGAGTTATCATCTTCCTCTTAATCTAATGATTTTATAGCGGGTTTGCTTTAACTTTTATGGATTTTGCATGTAATCGCATTTTATTAATAAGATACAGTACAAACTAAACAACGAAATCTACACAATTGGATGCAAAAACAACCATCCTTCTCCCTCAAAATTATCCCTTTTCACCTGATGGCGACTTACGAGATGAATAAATACCTATTCTATTATATAATAATAGTAAGAGGGATAATAAGTGAGTACTATCATAGGTCAAGGGTTCGATTCTCCCTAACAACGTAATTAAATTTAATATTTGTAACTTTGAATATACTAATAAAACATATGAAAAAATTCACTTTTCAAAATTCATTAATCATCTATTAAATATAATATTGGAAACTCATTAATCATCTATTAAATGTGATATTAGTGCATGCCAAAAATTTAGTTTACAAGATAACATTGAAAAATTGCGACATTGAAAAATTGCAAGTACATAAGCACGAAGCAGCCCTCATCTCTTCTATAAAAAACTACTATCCATGATTTTCGGGAAACAATCATCAAACTTGACTTTAACTACTAAATAGTTCCGGCTCAAGACAACCACTCAAAATAAAAATTCATGTTTGTCTTCTGTACTTCATATGAGCATATAATTTACGTTAATTTTGAAAAGAAAGTCAAGTAATAATAAGATGTAACAAAAAAGTCAAAAAATAACTTATTATTAATTACAAATATAATTTTTTTACAAAATAATTTATAATAAACAAAAACATGTAAGCCAATAATTATATTCTTATATATAATTAGCTTAAAAGGGATTTTATCCATAATTTTGGTCACTGTACCGTCAAAATTATCTCAACCGTAAAATTTTTAAAAATAGACGATCAAGATTACATCAAATTAAAAAAAAATTATAATATAAAAAGGATATAATTATATAAAGTTGTATTAGAAGTGAATTTTAGAAAGAAAATTATAATCTAAAAATGATGTAATTAAAAAAGGTTGTATTAGAATTGAATTTTAAAAAGAAAATTATAATCTGAAAAGGATATAATTAAAAAAGTTTGTATTAAAATTGAATTTTATTAGGATTGATTTTCGTGAGGGTGACCTCAGGGTTTTACCTGAGGTTAAAATATTTTCAATACAAATTTAAAAGTATTTAGGTAAATTATTGAAAAAAAATGATATTACAAAAATGCCCCTGCGGGGCCACTTACTTTATAGGCTCTTTGTGTTATAAACTCAGCAGAGAGTTTTTTACATTAACCATATTCAATGTAGAAGTCCTACATTGATAACCATATTCAATGTAGAAAACCTAATTATATATGATTTAAAAAATTGACATACACTTTTTCATATTTCAATATAAGCACACTTTTTAGTTTATAACATATTAAAATATAAACTATTTTTTTTTGTGCTAGATCCAATGATTTTCATCTATTTATTTTAAGATCTAACGGTTCTTATTAATTTTGTCATACAGAGGACCAGACTACCGATTATCAACATTTTGGACAAAATCCCTCTTACGCTTATTGTTAAAATTGTAGTTGATTGTTAGTAGAACTATCTTTAAATAATAACAAGGGTATTTTGATAATCAAAACGAATTATAAGTAGAATTCATAAATTGAATAGAATTTTCAACGTAAAAAATCGTCAATTTCTTTTCTCTATTGTTTGTGTGTTTATTTGATTGGAAAATAATCGTTAAACAATCAATAAATTAAAGTTTATTTTGTTAATTTCGCGTGGACAGTAAAACTGTCCAAATCAAATTTTAAGAATTCAAGATTGAATACGAATATTAAATCGAACATGTAAAATCTTATATTTATCAATTTTTAAGAACAATTGGATATGTAAATTAATAACATATTGAAGGGTTTCGAGCATCAAACGTAGGGGAATTAAACGCGAAAAAGACTAAAAATCGAAACCCTACCGCAGGATCCATGCAAAAACATGATATTTAATTCGGAGTTAGATGATTACCTTAAAGAAGGTTTACCAATTGATGACAGATGGAGGTCCAAAGCAATCACCACGCAGCCCTCTTAGAGATCTACGTTGCCAAAGTAATCCACATGAACGATTGATCGTCCAACGATCACCGGAGCCGGTACTAGCCGAAGAAACTGCCTCTCTCCCTCTCTCTAGCCTCTCACACGTTTTACGAATTGTAAAAAGTGTAACCCTAAATAATACATCATAATGTATTTATAGGGAAGAGAGATTGGGCTAAACCCTAAATCGAATTGGGCTTCTCCAAACCCATTCTGATTTGGTTTTAATATTAAATTCGAATTCTATTTAATTATATAATTAAGACCAGCTCAATTAATTAAATATTCAATTCCGAATTTAATAATTTAATTTAAATTTGTAATTTAAATTAAAACTCCTTTTAAACGTTCTTATTGTGTAACCCTTTAGGTTATTATTACGTTGGCAATAAATTTAATATCCAATAATAAAATTATAAACAATGAGCGGCATCTAGTAATACATCATTGATGCCCAAGTAATAATAAATTGGTGATTTAATTAAATCTTTCGTGATTAATATTTCCATGTAATATAATTCCTTTAACCAAATATTATAGATTAAACTCGAGGCATGTCATTAGTCATCCTCTTCAACGTTTAATCCGGATTTCCTTGATCAATGAGTATACTATTAGAACAAATCAATATTTGAGCATGGCCATGCATTTTCATAGTCTCACTCAATCAAGAGGCCAATAATATCTCTCCTAATCATAGGAGGGTTAAATCCTATATCTATCATTCATATTTCTCATACGACTAATAATATACCCGATAGGGCTGAGCGAAAAATCGAATTGAAACCGAAACCGAACCGAAACCGACGAAAACCAAACTGAAAAAACCGAAATTGAAACCGATCCGGCGGTTGCGGTTTTTAATTTATAAAAACCGAGACTTTCGGTTCCGGTTATAGGTTAAAACCGAACCGATTAAAACCGAAACCGAACCGATTATTAAAATAAATAAATATATAATTTTAATTTATATAATTACACATATTATTAGTTATCTATCATTTATTATCTACTGACTAAGACTTGATAAGTTGATAGTATTCAGCCCATTATCAATATTCAGTTGGCCCAATCCATACGACACAACACAGTACATAGACATAGTCCATGTCCATTATTGTTTTAATTTATATCAAATTTACAATTTCACTGTTTGACCAAGGGTGATTTTTAAAAATAAGTATAAACTAAATGTCATTGTTATAACATTTATACTTGTCGAATTTGCCCAACGCAACACTCCTTCAGTTCCCACAATTTTAATGAATTTCTTGTGTGTACCTCCTTTTCCTTCTTTGGTGTTCCAGACAATAGCACCTCCTAGAACAAGGTCACAATTTTTTTATTATTTAATCAACTTCAAGGCAATATGGTTTTTTATTTTCATCCGGTTTTTAAACCGAAACCGAACCGTTTCAAACTGAACCGGGGTTTTAAAATCGAAATCGAATCCGAACCGGTGGTTGCGGATTTCGATTTTAAAAACCGGGGATATATGGTTTTGGTTCCGGTTTTACCCTAAAACCAGACCGAATCGGCCCATGCTCTGCCCTAATACCCGATGTCCACTTTTATCATCACCCGGTTAAAGGTAACTTTTAATGTAGTCAAAGTATATTAATCCTCATATAGAAATATAATGATGTCAAGTCTAGGATCATTACACCATTATCACTGTGAGTCTTTTTAATGACCTTATTAACATGTAGAATCTCACAACGGGTTAATCCAGTGCCATTTATAATATTACATGCACCTATGTTATTGACTTTAGTATCACTATACCTATGACCAATGAGATGTGATCATCAGTCAACAAACATACTAATCTTTATGCATTATAATTGTCCCATCTAAATAATGCACGATTAGGGATATTTAGGAATATAAATACTATTCATATAATCTCATTTTTAAGTCACATACTTAAAGATATAGAATACGTGTTCTATATTCCAAGGACATTTATTACTCTTACATTTATATCGCAGTAAATTAAGATATAATAAATTAATGTAGAATAATCAGTAGAACATAATCATTAAATAACAAAATAGTATTTACTAGAAACACAACTACATTGTCTCTAGGGCACTAACACTATCACATATAAGATTTAAAAAATTAATATAATTATAAATATTAAATATTATAAAAAAACTATGCGTTGCACGGGTCATAAGATAGTTTCGTAGAATAATACGAGTACTTAATTTTTTTTAGTAGTTAAATTATACTATTTTATGACATGAGAAAACTGGGCCTGAACTTGTTCTCAGGGATCTCTCCTGAGGTTATAACATAAAAGAGCTTATAAAATAAGTGGTCTCACATGGACATTTTTGTAAATATCAATTTTTACCCAGTAATTTACCTAAATACCCTTAAATTTGTATTGAAAATCTTTTAACCTCACGTAGAACCCTAAGGTCATCCTCAGGCACATCAATCCCTTATGACATACTACTTATTTAAGGGTGATGATATATGCATACTCTATATTGATGGTTGCACACCCTACTTCCTTTATTTTACCAAAATATCCCTTTCCTTTGATATATTGTCCACTTTTCCCATCAGTATTAGAAAGATGTGATATGATTATGATATATCTCATTTCGATCGGATGTACGATTTCAAAAATCCAAATATTTGAATAGATATTATACATATTTCTTTCTGATTTTTTAACAAATTTGTAGGTTTCGATTTTATCACAATTTTGGATTATTAAGACATTGATCTTCAAAATTTCAACGTTTATACACATGAATCTTCAAAAAAATATGGTGCATGATTATAAATAAATTTAAGATTTAAAAAAAATTAATTATTGAAATACAATCATAATTATAATCTATATTAAGCCTATCTTATTCCACTAATAATTTGATTTGTACGATATGATAATAATTTATAATTGAAATAAAAATTATAGAAAAAAATTAAAGTATTCCTCTTTGACCAAAGAAATTGAATCAATAATTTGAATAAATATTATTATTAGTTTTATTATATATTTTCATCTTCACTATATAAATTAGTATATATTTTAGAATATTTTTTTGCTGATTTCATGTTTATAAATAATCTACGTGATAATAATTTTTTTATTAATTATCTAGTAAATGTATAAATATTATAATATGACATGATTAAAAATTATGAAAGAATCTAAATTAGAAGGTAACGAATTAAATCAAAGAAAAGAACATTTTGTTAAAATAAATAAAAAGGGTGTGCAACAATTAATTTGAAATGCGCATATATATCATCACCCTTATTTAATTAGTCGTCCACTAGTTTTTAATTAAATTGAATGGGGGCAGTGATTCCCACTACTTGATAGACCATACAAGTTGGCCTTAGATCCAACCGAAGACTTTAAGCCCATGCCGCATCCAATAGCAAGTCGAAACATTGCCTGCCTTTGACGCCAATTGAAATTGCGTACTCACGCGCGCGACGTGAGAATAGTCACTGGTCAATTTCTTTATACAGTATTCTGAAATGAGGAAAATTACTAGAAATATACTTGTACTAGTACTTTCTTCTTGATTTGTTGGAGCTCAGCTGACTGTGCCGTCAATAGCACTCAATTAAAAGGCAGTTCATTCAAATTTTAGTAATTAGTACCCTATATTTGAAAATTATTTGTTCTTTTTTCAAAAATTATATCACCAACTATTATTTTACACGTAAAGGTGCATTTACGTGATTGTTTATTAACAAAATTCATGGCTACTGCTAATAAATTCCGGTAAACGAATTCAAAAAAGTCGAAAAAATGCGACGGTTGAAGAGTACAAAGTTTCAACTAGATCCACTTGATTGTTTATATTTAACAAAAGTAATTAAGTAATTGATAAATAAGTTCCTATAATTATTATTTAAACTTTAATTTTAATTTTTTTTACATATTTTTGAAAAAATATTGGAACATCGATCACACATTTATCCATGATTTTCAATAATAAGATCAATTTCATGTCATGAATAATTTTGTAATTCGCAAGTCAATTCAAGTTTATATGATAATGCATGGAGTTTATTTATCAATTCTCTTGATAAATAAGCTATGTTATTTGAATTTATTATTAAACTAAATTGGAGCTTATTTATTGTATCTCAATACCTAATACACTAATTTTGATTATCAATAGTGCACCATTCGTAAAATGTATGAAAGTATGAAACTAAATTTTAATACCAAGATAAAAACGAATGTCATATATATAATTATTTGAATTTTTAAATAAATCTTATAATTTAAATAAATTCTTATAACTTAAATAAAATCTTATTTGTTAGAAGTAAATCAAATTCAAAGTTCAAGATAACTTATAGAGAATTGATTTCGAAGAATGGATCATATACCTTTATTTTTATAGCAATAATTTACTTACGTATTTGTAAAAAAATAATAAAATTGTTGATGGTATTAATTAAACAATTCATCTAAATCTTTAGCATACTAGCCAAAAATATTATTACAATATTCTGTTATATTATAACATTTTATATAAATACTGTATTGAAAAAATTGGTAGACTTGACCAAATATTCAAATACCAAACAGGCAAACATCATACCAATTTAAAATTAATGGAATATTCGATCGAGCACTAAAGTATTGAAAATGAATACTTGAAATTTTGATCAATTTTTCACATTTTGATAGCACAAGTTAGGTTCCGTTTGACTTATCTTATTTTTCAAAAATAAGTAATTTATTTTGAAAAAAAGTTGGAAAATATATATTTCTTTCTGAAATAAAAACTTAAATCTGTAAAAAAATGAATATTAAACTCATCATACACATTTTTTTCAAAAAAAAATTATGTAGATACAATTTTTTTTGAAATAAGTAACTTATAAAGAATAAGGGGCCATAGTATAATCCATTTTCAAACTTATAAAATTAAATAATTATGACGTTATATATTGATAACCGAACTGAATAAATTTCAAGAAAACGTTAAGACTTTTAAAATCATACGTTAATAATCAGATTCACATTTTAAACGGTAAAAGAATATTTTTTTTTTTTATCCGTTAAATCTGCTAGAGGGAACCAAAACATAATGTTTAGTCATGGAAACACAAATTTAAAGTTGGAGTCCGCTCTTTAAAGAAATGGAGATGGAGACATGTTAAGTTGTGAAAATGATGATAGCTTCACCGGGAATGATGGGAATTAACGAGAAAATAACGTTGGTAGAGGAACATCACAAGCACAAGCACAAGCAGCAGCTGCAAATTTTTATTGAGATTCGAGCCTCCGATTTTATAGGAAAACTTCTCCCTACTCTTCCCTGCTTTTCCTTTTAAGTAATTTTCATCTGTTACTATTTTTGACCACCTCCCCTTTTTTTAAACTTCAAATCATCACCCCATCTGTTAATTTTGTTAAAGATTTAATTTTTAACTTCGAAAAAAGAAAGATTGAATTTTTATGTTCTGGGTTGTTTGTGTTTCTGCTGTTTGATTTCAAGAACCATACTTTACAACTCTTATATGTATGTATGCACCGGATCTTGTGTGTATAGGTTGTGATGAAGATTATAGGGGTTGACTAGCTAACTGGGATTTTTAGGTTTGAGAGTCTTGTTTAGTAAAAGAAAGTAAAAAATAGAAAAAACTATACATGTTTGTTTTATCATATATTTATACTAATTATAGTACTAGTTTGTATATACAATTGTAGAAGAAGGGTATTGATCATTTTTGATTCCCTGGGAAAATTTTATTCCTTTCTTGTTTCTTTTATTGTGACTTGTTACATAGAAAAGATAATAACTTTAAGCAGCCCACCAATTTTATTTTGGGTTTCGGTAAATTTCACCTCTATTAGTTGGGTAAAGTTTACATTTTGAATCTTTATATAACAAATCAGGCACATTTACTGTGGAAAAGAAGAGGGGTATACTGTTTTTTGGGGTTTGGTGTATGTTGGATTGTGGTATTCTATGGGAATACGTGGTAGTGCTATACTAGATTTGATACAGAAAGTTGGAACTTGGATTAATTGGGGTACCGGTGATCAATATTCTTGCCCGGGCGAATACAAAATGGGTAAAATTTGCTGTGATTGCATGATGACTATTGCAGACTCTTCCATCAGTTGTCACTGTCAGAGATGTGGGAGGATGTTGTGTGACAATTGCGTGCAGTCAAATGGTTGTTTCGGTGGTGTTGCATCGGGAGATTCAGATAGCATGTCTGATGTTGGCGTTGTGATGAATTATTGCAAGTTCTGCTCTCGTATCAGTAAAAGGAAAAAAGTTGGGGAGAAGTTAATTGAAAAAGTTCATCCTTCTGATTCTCCTCGACGAAATTCTGGACCACCATCTCCTTGTTCCACTGAGAGATGTGATGAATGTGCCAATCAGGATTCTGCAAGATGCAGAACTCATTACTCTCCAAGCAGGTAAGAATTATATCCTGTTTTCAAGACTCGAATCTCAGGCACAGTTGATTTGTCTACACCAAACTTGCAGAATATATTAAAATAAGGTTGTGTTAATTTTTTCTCTTTTTGTTTATTTTTATACCCTTGCATTTCATCATATTTATGTGAATCACTTTGGTGGCATTCTCGTACGATTCTTGCTTACAAAAATCATGATCTGGGGATCATAAAACTGTTTGCTCTAATTTTTACACTGAACTTCAATCCTTAAGATATCCCATGAACTAAATTGCATCCGTTTAATATTATTTCTTAAGGATCAATAACGACGTGGAGAAGATGGGATTATATTGTCCCTTTTAAATGCACTAAAAAGTGTTGAAATATACTCCGTGAGATTATTGTTTTTAAATGGTCAAGTGTATTAAATGCAAATCGTCCCCAGATTACGATCCTTGTATATTAACATAGCACATAAGTAGTATTTTTCTTTCTTTCATGTAATAAATGCAAAAAGTGATGAAATATACTCCGTAAGATTATTGTTTTTAAATGGTCAAGTGTATTAAATGCAAATCGTCCCCAGATTATGATCCTTGTAAATTAATTATACATAGCACATTAGTATTTTTCTTTCTTCCCGCAGATTGCATTTATCTACTCTTTGTAAATCTTTAGTCTGCAAGATCTCAGTTACCCCTGTGCCATTTACCTGAACTTGCTCCTGCGTTGGTTAATTAATTATACCTTACTTATTATTGTAGGAGTGATGAAGATGATAGAGAGGATTCCACCAAAACCTTCTTCAGTTCATTTTTTGATGATACATCAGATATAGATTCAAGTAGTATGAGTGCTAGACATGAATTTTACAATTACAAGTCTGTCGGATCAAGTCCATTGGACAGTCCCTGTAGGATCCATAGTTTTGATAAAACAGTGAAAGCTGCAGAGCAGGAGCAAGTGAGTAACTCAATGTCTCAGAATGATGGTCCCTTTGATCAAGAAACTTCAGCTATATTAGAAAGGCCTGACTCAGGGACCGAGAATCTAGATCATACTTGTGAAAAGGAGGATCATTTATTGAGACTCCATGATCAACGACACTTAGATCTGGAGAACAATGGTCTCATCTGGTTTCCTCCGCCTGCTGTTGATGAAAATGATGAGAGAGAAGATAACTTTTTTGCATATGAGGAAGATGAGGATGACGTTGGGGACGTAACTTCGATGTTTTCATCTAATGACCTGAATAGCATGCTATCGGAGAAGGAGAAAGATAATGGTGGCCAAAAGGAATCGTTAAAAGCTGTGGTACAGGGGCATTTTAGGGCACTCGTGTCACAGCTCTTGCTTGGGGAGGGTATAAAGATGGGTAAAGAAAACAGTGAAGACAACTGGCTTGATGTAGTTACAGCAATATCTTGGCAAGCTGCAAACTTTGTGAAACCAGATACTAGCAGCGGAGGTAGTATGGATCCTGTGGATTACGTAAAAGTTAAATGTGTAGCATATGGGAATCCTAGTGAAAGGTATGTAATCCCTTTTTCTTCTAATTCCGTTAATATCTTTCAATGTTCCAAATCCATCCTTTTTTGTAGTAGTCGATGCAGTGAATCATCAAGAGTTTGAATCTTAATCTGTAATCTATTTCAACGTATGCAGTAAATTCATCAAAGGAGTAGTTTGTACAAAAAATATAAAACATAAGCGCATGCTTTCGCAATTTAAAAACGCCAGACTACTTATTTTAGAAGGAGCACTTGAGTACCAAAGAGTTCCGAATCAGCTGGCATCTTTTGATACGTTACTACAACAGGTTTGTACATTTGGAAATTTGGTAAATATTGCGTGAGATCATCTGAAAGCATGAGCTTAAGAACTTTACTTGGCATAACAGGAAATTGATCATCTCAAGATGATTGTTTCAAGGATAGAGGCTCACCGCCCAAATGTTTTACTGGTTGAAAAAAGTGTATCGTCATATGCCCAAGAGTATCTTTTGGCAAAGGAGATCTCCTTAGTACTGAATGTCAAAAAGCCTTTGCTACAGAGAATAGCTAGGTGTACTGGTGCTTCTATGACTCCATCAATTGATAAATTGTCTACTACACGTTTGGGACAGTGTGAATTCTTCCGGATAGAAAAAGTATCGGAAGACCTCGATCAAGCTAAACAGCTCCAAAAGAAGCCATCTAAAACCTTGATGTTCTTCGAAGGTTGTCCACGGCGTTTAGGTTGCACGGTAACATTTTCCTTCTCTACGTCAGATGCTAATCTGCACTACCTTTCAACACCTCCATTGTGATGATGAGCGTAGTAATAGGCAGATTTTATCTTAAACTGGTATATTTTTTAATTTAAAAGAAGTAGAGGGGACTACAACTACCTTATAAATCTTATTGAAACATGATTTTTACCATTACTATCACTTCAGCAAGCAATTTATATGAATATGATCAACTGTTACATTGTATCCCTTGGAGAAAGTTGTACGTCGGATCATCTTGTTAAGTCTCGTAGCTCTTTAATCTCATAAAATTGCAAGTCTCAGGGTGAGATGATTGCAACTTGCATCACAGTTTAACATCTACCATTAAATTGTTTCTTATATAGATGTTATTGCTTCAATAAAGGTACCCGTTTTCTAAATATAAATAATGTTCATGATCTTAGTTTACTCGTAATCTCTATGTTGTTTATGCTTATTAAATGCCAAAACATTTTTTCCGTCCATGTGAAAAGTTCTCCATACAGATTGAAGCCCTTCTGATTGTTCTTTATTATCTGATTTCCTTAGGTCCTGCTGAAGGGTTCCTGTCGTGAAGAACTAAAGAAAGTTAAGCATGTTGTTCAGTATGCAGTTTTTGCAGCGTATCATTTGTCCCGGGAAACGTCTTTTCTTGCAGATGAGGGTGCTAGCTTACCTAAACCAACTGCGAGATCTTCATTTTCACTACTTGAAAGGGCAAGTCTTGACAGTACCATTTCTGTTGTCCCTACATCATATGCTCCGACCACCTACTCAGAAGTTGCCGATCTCCCAAGTTTTAATGAGGAGTCTGCAGGCCTCAAGTTAGAACTTGAGGAAAGGGAGTCAGTCATTGAGCCTTTTAATTCTCAATTTATCTCCTCTCCTACCTCTGTGAAGTATGGTGTAGAAACCTCTGATGTACTAAATGACAGTGTAACAGCTACATTAATCTCAGAGGAATATAGGCTAGGTGTAGTTTCTACTGAAAGTAGAAATTTTGATTGGGAGGATTCCCAGATGACCATAAACCATATGCAACCATTTGAACTCTTTAATCAGAAAAAATTCGAAGAGGCAAATGATATTGATTCCTCTAGTGAAAACAATTCACCGAGTGATAGTCACCAGAGCATACTAGTATCGTTTTCAAGTCGCTGTGTGCTTAATGGAACTGTCTGTGAACGTTCTCGACTCTTGCGCATTAAGTTCTATGGTTGTTTTGATAAGCCACTAGGGAGGTATCTTCAGGAAGATCTGTTTGATCAGGTAAAACATTTCTGTTTTCATCAAATTTTTTACACTTAAAAAAATGAAATTATTGAATGGGTGCACTTCTAACGCTAGGCATCCTGCTGCAAATCATGCAAAGAGCCGGCTGATGGCCATGTAGTTTGCTATACTCACCAGCAGGGTAATCTAACAATAAATGTTAGGAGACTACCCACAGTTAGACTGCCTGGAGAACGCGATGGAAAAATTTGGATGTGGCATCGATGCCTCAAATGTGCACATGTAGATGGGGTTCCACCAGCAACCCACAGGGTGGTTATGTCTGATGCTGCTTGGGGACTTTCTTTTGGAAAATTCTTAGAACTTAGTTTCTCAGACCATGCAACTGCAAATCGTGTTGCAAGCTGTGGTCATTCTCTGCAAAGGGACTGCCTTCGGTACTATGGGTAAATACATCTTGTTAATCTAGGGCTATTATGTATACTTTATTAATTCTAAAATTACCTTTTATCTGGTTGGATTAGAACAAATCCATACCTATATATGCAATAAAGTTTTGAATTGTGTGTGCGTGTATGTATTAGTGTAGCATGAAATATTGTTTTTGGTCATAACAGATTTGGAAGCATGGTAGCATTTTTCCACTATTCTCCTATAGATATTTTCTCTGTCTGTTTGCCCCCGTCAGTACTTGAGTTCATTCCCCATTCTCAACAGGATTGGCTGAAGAAAGAGACAATAGAGGTGATATGCACTTGAGTTATGTCTTATGTTGTACAATAATTAAGACTGCATGTTTTCTGTCACACTTTTAATAATTTACGCCGATTTAACTTCTACAGATTTTGAGCAAGCAAGAAACTTTATACGAGGAGATATTGGGTGTACTTTATAGGATTGAACAGAAAAGTACATCTCTTGGACAGGAATCCTGTGATGGAAATGAAATACATAATCACATAATTGAGTTAAAAGAGCAGCTTATAAAAGAAAGAGATGATTTTCATGTAAGCTTGCAAGTACAAAATGTTTATACAGTGACGTTCGATGTCATTTGAGCACAAAACAATTTCCTTTTAAGTTAATTTGATAATATCAAGCTGATTTTTAGTTTCTTCCATGTTTTGACAGTGTGTACAACGACCTAGCAAGGATTGTTCAGAATTAGTTCCAGTGACAATGGACGTTTTTGAACTTAATCGCTTAAGACAATCACTCCTGATTCTTTCACATGATTGGGAGCACCGGCTTAGTTCATTGGATTCTCTCCTTAGCTCCGACACCCGGCTTGGTGCGTCATATTATGCTGGATTACAAGATCTGAGAAGTGTTTCTTCTTTTAATGATATCACTCTTTCCTGTGACCGTGATAATGATAGTGTGTCTGATCTGATTTTGAAATTGCCGGATTTCCTCCAGAAAGATTTACCGTACACACAGGACAGAGAGGCTGAAACATCACTAGTTGATTCTGGTGTTAGAGTTTACATGCCAGTATCATGCGAGACTAAGAATGAGGCGGCGACACACTTAAATGGTAATGTAACAGTCAACAAGACACCCTTGGATCGTGCTCCCTCGGCTGCATCTGAACTGTCTGATAAAATTGATTCTGTATGGAATGGTACAGCAGACAGTCCATTGAAATTACCTTCTAGGAAATTGTTATCGCCAGCAAGAGTTCAATCCATTGATTCTGCTACAAGAATTCAAGAAAAGATGAGGAAGGGATTGCCGCCCTCATCATTTCATTTATTAGAAATCAGATCTTTTCACGCTTCTGGGGACTATGTAAACATGGTTAGAGATCCCTCAGCTTATGTACAGAGGACTTATTCTCAAATGTCACCTCTTGAGGCCCAGAAGTTTAACCTTTGGAGCACCTCACACTCATTTAACTCTTCTGCATCTCTTTTGCCTAAAGGGGCACGATTGGTACTTCCACAAAATGGCCAGGCAGATTTGATTATAGTTGTTTATGACAATGAACCAACTAGCGCGATTTCGTATGCTCTCACTTCCAAGGAGCATAAAGACTGGATAGCTGATGAGCCTTGTGGATTTGAAGAAGCCTGGAATGCTGCTCAACTAAAGCGAGAAAATTCTGTAACTACAACCATTCCAGCCTGGCAGTCTTTTGGTTCCTTGGACTTGGATTATATCCACTATGGAAGTTATGTATCAACAACCATTAATACTATGCTTACAGATTCCAATAGCAGTCCCCATTTTAAAATTTCTTTTGAGGATCAATCACCCAATGCTGGTGAAAGGGTAAAGTTTTCTGTTACCTGTTATTTTCCGAAGCAATTTGATGTACTCAGAAAGAAATGTGGTTGTAGCCAAATAGATCTTGTACGTTCTTTGTGCCGCTGCAAGAGGTGGAGTGCCCAAGGAGGAAAAAGCAATGTCTACTTTGCAAAGTCTTTGGATGAAAGGTTTATTATAAAGCAGGTCACGAAGACTGAATTAGAATCTTTTGAGGAGTTTGCACCTGAGTACTTTAAATATATGAGAGATTCTCTCGACTCCAGAAGTCCAACATGTCTTGCGAAAGTTCTGGGGATATTTCAGGTTGCTTACATTCTTGCACCTGAGTACCCAACTAGTTTACTAATATCGTAATTATTTATATGCCTGTTACTGAACATGCATCTGTTCCTTCATGTGTTTTGCTGGAGTTGCGTTAGGTGGCATTATACAATTTTTTTACTACTGTACTTTCTCTGATTTTAATGATTTTCTTACATTTAGGTAACCGTCAAACACTTGAAGGGTGGAAAGGAAAGTAAAATGGATCTGATGGTGATGGAGAATCTATTTTTCAGAAGAAACATTTCAAAAGTCTACGATCTTAAGGGCTCTGCGCGGTCTCGTTACAATTCAGATACTACTGGGGTGAACAAGGTTTTGCTTGACATGAATCTCTTAGAAACATTGCGAAAAAATCCTATGTTTCTTGGAAGTAAGGCCAAGAGAAGCCTGGAAAGAGCAGTTTGGAATGACACATCCTTTTTAGCGGTAAGCTAATTTTTCAAACTATGTATGAAAGCTTCAACTTATTTATGCTCAATATACAATTGTCAAAGACATGTGTGCGTGAGTGTGTGAATTATATAAAAAAAAATTGTATGCCCATACCTTGATACCTTAATATCTGATGCTCATAATTTGATACCTTGATCTGGGATGTATCAGTAGAGATGCTAACATTTTCCTCAAAATAGTATTGGTGGGTTTTTAGGCAAGTTATTCATAATATTTGATATCAGTGTTCTTGTGCTGTGCAGTCTGTAGACGTTATGGATTATTCTTTGCTGGTGGGAGTGGATGAAGAAACGAAAGAGCTGGTACTCGGAATAATCGATTACATGAGACAGTATACATGGGACAAGCACCTGGAGACATGGGTGAAGAGCTCTGGAATACTAGGGGGTCCAAAGAATGCTGCCCCAACTATCGTGTCTCCAAAACAATACAAGAAAAGATTTAGAAAAGCAATGACAACCTATTTTCTAACAGTGCCTGATCAGTGGTCAACGTAAAGTTTCATTAGTTTCATGCAAATAGTGGGTGATGATATAGGATATAGGTTAAGTATAATTCATGTTAGAACATGTACATTATATCTAATCTTTTGCACAACAGATATGAAATAACAGAAGAGAACTATTGGTTGGCGATTAGTGCTTGGTTTGGGTAATCTTCCCATGTTAATTACTTGGCATTACTTTGTTTTAACTTTTAAGCAATGAAAGATAGGAGAATTGAATATTTTTCTTTTTGTTTATGGGTGAATATTCACAATTTATCACTTCTTTTGCATTCATTTTATTCATCGAAATATAAAAAAGGGCTTACTTTTGTAATACTGTTTTACTAGCTCTTTAGCTCTACTTTAATACACTCTTTAGTTAAATACTAGCCGATGTGCGAAGCACGAATCGTAATAAATTATATTAAATTTTTAATTTTTAATTTTTTTTAATAAAATAAAATCTTGAAGCACCAAGTTATAATATAATATTTAATATTAAATTAATATTTAATATTGTTATTTTATTTAATTAAATTTACATAACTTTATTCTGGTAATATAATATAAGAGTAGCTATATTATTAATTGAATATATTATTAATCTATTATAGATACTTTTAAATATTAATTAAAGCAGTCCTAAGTTCTATTTAATACTATATTCCTGATTTTTTATTAATTAAAGGAGTCCTAAGTTCTATTTGATACTATATTCACGATTTTTATTTTAATTTTTAGTTAATAAACTCATAGTATATAATTTCATTATTAAATTAAATTATTATATAATATTAAAATTTTAATTAATTAATATTTAGTGGTATACCGTACATACCGCGATATACATGACATACCATTTAAAGGGATTTCTGCTTTTAATAAAGAGTATATATCAATAGTTTGTAATCATAGTAGTAGGCTGTCAAATATGGAGCACATGAAAATGCAGTTGTTAGGACATGGGTTAGGTTTAGAAAAAAATGCAGCATTTTAAATATTACTTTAACACCTTTCAAATTCCAGTAATATTTTTTAAACAGAAAAGTACTTTACTTTTTTAGTCTTAAGTCCTAATTTAATAATAAAACACTAGTAACATTCTCAGCTTGTAACCAAGCTCATTATAACATTTTGATTTGTTCCCGACATAAATCGCACAAAAGTTAAGTAGCAACGTATAAGTAATTGTTGGTAACTCTGCCAACAATGGAGAGAGTACATATATATACATAAAAACGTACACTAGCCTAATATAAGAAAGTATTCTGAATAGAAATTGCTGTTGCAGCTTCATAGTTCATTCCATACAATTTCATGCAAATTGATGGATCTCTTCGACGGGCAAGAATCCTACTCGTTTCTGCAAAAAAAAATTTAAACTCTTTTGGTTAATTTACTACAGTTCGAGAATTCGAGTCTTGCAGAGACAAATGTATGCGTGAATATTTAAAACTCAACTCTAGTTATTGACGAAAAATATTTACAGAGTCTACTTGAGATGGGGGACAGGTATAATAACAGTTAGAAGAACTTGACAAGTTCAACATGCAGTATCGGTGAACAGAGCAAAGAAAAAATAAGATAAATACTTAATAGTTTAGAAGGGTTCTAATCAACAAAGTCAATAATTTAAAATGTGCTATAGAAAAATCCATCGCCATTACAGAGGTGCTTAATCATCTGATCTGCCTCCACTAATCTAGCACTAATATAGCACGATCTCTCAATATAGTTCATCAGCAGAAATCATTAAGAATATTTTTTGTAATCAAACATATAATGAATGTGCACCAGTTTAACAAGGCAAAAAAGGTCAGACTCAAGAACATGCCAATAAAGGTTAAAAAGCGAACAAGATGACAAATGAAAAAAACGAAGGAAAATATACAGTATGTGTTTATTTTTTTCTATAGTTCAATCACAAAAATCCAAATCCTCGACCGGACTCTAACATTCAACCTTTTGTCACCAAGAAGATGTACGGACTTAATGAGCTTCTAATGAGCTTCTAAGAGAACAAACAAAAATGTTACACTATATTAAAAAAGGCATACCTTTTGCGCCTTGCCGGCCTGGCTACCTCTGCCATCACCACCTTCCTTCCAATGCACTCGCCGTTCCTCCAACAAGTCCTGATCAAGAGCTGTTTCGACTTTATTCGAACCTAAACAAAGCTGCATTATCTTCTCCGCGGCCTCAGCCTCCGACTTGCTCTCGTTCATCAACCGTTGCACCTCTGCCTTGGGCAATCTCATTTTCAACCTCACCGGCTGATCATTTTCCTTGTCCCCTACTGGTCTCTCCTGGCCAATGCTGCTCTTTGGTTGCATCAACGTAAGATCCGAAATCGATCTTCTCGCTAGCTTCAGGCTCTCGAGCCTGTCTTTAGCGCTCATGTTAATACCAGACCGCACTTTTCTCGTGGCTCTTTCTTCAGTAACTTTTGGCAATTCTACTAAAAAGTATAGTCTTTTGGGCTTAAGTTCCTGATAAAGTCCTAATGGTTTTGCTCGAATTCCGAAATGCTTAACGGCCTCGGAATCTAACAAAACGTACCCCGGGTAGTCCTTGGTGACTGCACCGGCTTGAATCGGAGTTTTTAACTTGATTGTCTCACCATTAATTTTCATGATCTTTGTTCTCTTCTTTCCACCTAAACTATTACCCATTTTGCTTAACTAGATACAGGGTTTGTTATTGTGTATGTGTGTATGTCGAATGAATACAATTTAAGCTTTTCTGGCTAGGAGATATATTTGATTAGTACACAGAGCTAGAATATGTTGGCATGTAGTGGGTGGTGATAGTTAAGGATTGTCTTTAAGGGTAGTGACGTAGAAAACATGTTTCGGCCTTGCTCTTGAGTCAAACTAGGCAGGCATGGTAAAAAACATGTTAGTTCTCGCTCTTTTTCTTTTAATAATTTGTTCTTTTTGATATATTATGAATATGTAATTTTAAAATCAAATCTATGTTAATAAAGTCAAAGAAACAAATAAAATGTGATTATTGCTATTGATTTTAATTGCTAACATAGTAGTCCAATCTCGTCGAGTTTTCATAAAATACGTAAGAACAAAGATTTCCTCACGGCGGTGTCACAGATGGTCGGGCAGTGGTGCTTAAGACTTGTTGCCTTGAGGTCACGTGTTCGATTTCCTGGAACGTTCCGGAATTAAGTGGGCTACCATGCTCGGTGATATAAGTGTGCTAGTATGTCCTCCGGATTAGTCGAGGTGCGTACAAGCTGGTCCGAACACCGAATTATAAAAAAAAAAACATAAATGTATAACTAAAATTTAGATATTCACGCACTCGTATTTTGAAAATTTAAGATCCGAACTGTATAATAAAGTTTGATATTACATGATGATGCTTCTGATTTGAAGTGATGCAAAACTGCCGCGGAAGGAAGAAGAGAGATGATTAGGTGATCATGCACATGAATTGTCTTTTTGGCCTGTTAATATTTACTGAAAATGACATAGATACGAAAATTGTAATGTGAAATGAAGAAGAAGTTGTACATTTCATTTTATCATTTGACTTAGAGCATCTCCAACCACAAGAAATCCTTAGCTAAAATTAGATAAAAGATACCATAAATAAAAATTATAGAGATTATCTAAAAAAAACTTGAACTCCAATGGGTCAAAGCTGTTAGCTATAATTTTAGATAATTTCTACAGGTTGGCTATATTTGTCGAACCTCTATATAGCTGTAAGAAATCTGTAAGAAGATTCCACATCATTCATTACCATATTGAAGTGATATATTCTATTTATAACAACCTAAATTATTAATAACATACTATTTTTAAAATATAGCCAACCAATATAGCTAATACCATTGAAGTAAAATGTCTTACAGATTCAACAAATTTTACATAATGTCCTACAGGTCCAATTTAGCCAACCAATTTTAGCTATTCCTGTTGGAGATGCTCTTATGGCTGATTTTCAAATAATTAAAGTTCGTTGTAATTAGAAACGGGAAAGTAGGAGTAATCACGAAGAAAACATTATTTTTCTAAAAACACATTACATGGTGACTGCTAAGTGCTAATACGCAAGTATCTCTGAAAATAAACTAAACATGAAGACTTGTTTGACCTTTTTAGCTTTTCATTCAGCTCATCAAACTGGAAATAGTTCAAATATCACAAATCAAGAATAATGTAACCTGCTGAGGTCCCATCTTATCACGTTTTCCGCTCTTCAATCGTGCAAATTACATAGACGCCGGCCAGAATTTGACAAGAAAACAAAGTGTCAAAATATGTGCAAATACATGAATAAAAGAATCTTCTTGTTGCCAGCCTGCGTGCTGAGTTTCTCCACCCAGTCTCTGATAGAATGAGAGGTGCTAAAATGAGTTTCATCTCGACTTTAGTTTAGCCGATATTTTTCTTAATACGAGTTTCATCTCGATTTTGGTTTAGCCGATATTTTTCTTAATATGAGTTTCATCTCGACTTTAATCTAGCTGATATTTTTCTTAATATAAGTTTCATCACGACTTAAGTTTAGCGGATATTTTTCTTACCCCTGGTATGGGTTAAGAATTCATTTCCGCAGAGACATATGTCTGAGCTTTAAGTTTATTCTGTAGGTGAACGTGGCTAAAAAAACATAAGTTCAAATGCACAAATCAACTCCAACCACATGAAATACATGAGATATACATGCCACCCCCAGCAAGCAAGGTATTGAGACAATATCTTCCTGAGAATTTTTTACAACGTTCTTATCTTTAGGATAAAATTTTAGTAGGCATTAAAAATCATTAAAAATTGAAAATTTTAAGAAACTAAATATATGTATTGAAAGCTGGAAGACATAGTGGATGCAAATACATAAATACAAATGTGTTTTTTGTTTTTGACAGTAGGATTTCACAAGCAAAATACTTCTGTGTGTATAATTTCTCGATTCTTTGGGCGTAAGTAAAACTACATAGATAAGAGGCTTTTTAGTTGCATCTTATGTTTTAAGAGTATGCCAACAACATGTTGGTGCAGTGGTTGAGCAACTGGCCTCCTTTGAAGGAGGTCAGGGGTTCGATTCCTGCGTGTGTGTGAGTTTCTTAGTTTGTATTAGGTTTCCTTTTTGTATTTGTATTTCTATATTTGTAATGGTCGGGGGTCCTTCGGAAACAGTCAAACAGCCTCCCTATTGTATAGGGGCATGGTCTGCGTACATCTACCCTCCTCAGACACCACTTGTAGTGTTACAAGCCGTATTTCTCATGCTCTAGTCGCGACATATCTTCAACAAACAATGATACCGAGAAACATAATAATTAGTCGAAAAATTGTGTAAATTCATTATCAGGATTTTTTAAACAAAAAATTAATGAATTATTTGGTACCACTTGACCTGTCAAAGCTGTGTTGTTCGTAGATGCTCTAACAATGAACTAGCTTTTCGCTTGGCCCTCTCGGTGCCACTCTTCACGAGCTCTGTCAGTGGTATAACTGCGCCAAGCCTACTTATGCACGCAAGATTCCCAGTATCTCTCTTGCACAAAGAAAGTAGAATGGCAGCTGCATGTTCTTTGTTCCGAGGAAGACCTGTTCTCAAAAGATCTATCAACGCAGGTATGGTATTAGCTTGTACAATGGCAGCCTTAGCCTCCTGGTGACTAGCAAGAACAGACAATATAGTCAATGCTTCGTCAACCATGCAACCACTTGTATCTGTGAGCATCTTCAACAAAGCGGCAATAATCCCAGCCCTGACAGCCCTGCCCTTGTTTCCTTGATAAATACACAAATTAAACAAGGCTGCTGCAGCATCTTTCTTCCCTCTTGAGCTTCCATTTTGGAACAATTGCACCAAAGCAGGTATTGCACCTGATGCACCAATAATGATCTTGTTCTCATCAGCGAGAGACAAACTAAAAAGGGTTGCTGCCGCATTTTCTTTTGTTTCCATGCTTCCAGCTCTGAGAACTTGCACGATAGAAGGAATGGCACCAGCAAGCATTATGAGTCCTTTATTGTGTTCATATATAGAAAGGTTGAGGATGGAAGTGATTGAATTCTTTTGAGTTACGGCATCATCAGAAGTCAGTAAGCTGACAAGAATTGGTATAGCTCCTGCTTCTCCAATTAATATCCTGTTCTCTGTGCTTCTTTTGGAAAGTGATCGAATGTCACTCACTGCTGCCCTACGTTCCTCAATTGATCGGCTAGAGAGCTTACGAACAAGTAATTCAACAGCTGCTATCTCTCTGCTAACATCACTGAATGTTCCATCACTTCTTTTTACTTTCCCACTTGTTAGTGCTGTTGGCTGCTCAACGTTGTGTGTTACGCACCACTGAGTAATAAGACTTCTTAAAACATAATTTGGGGTTAGAGTGAGATTTTGAAGTTTCTGTTGAGTTTTCGGACATTTTGTATTGCCACAATCTATCCACCTTTGTATGTAGGATCTCTCATATGTCTGGACAAATTAGAGGAAGATAGAATTAGAAAGGAATTGCTTGCATGATTGTTTTGTCAAAAAATATGAGCTAAAAATGTAAGGAACACATTTATGAGATTTACAGTTGTGATGCCAATTTTACCTGTCCTGTTGCTACTATAACAGGGTCTCTCATCACTTCGAGAGAAATGGGACATAAAAAATCATCAGGAATCACAGGAGCACTTGTTTTTTTATTCTCCTCTGAGTTTTTTTCAGATGAGTTTTCACTTTGAGTAGCGTTGACATTGTTTATTACACAGATATCAGTTAATGCAGAGGAGCTTCCCCTCCTTTCTAAGCTATGAATCATCTGATCTTTTCCATAATCCTTTGAGGAATCGGTTGTTGAAATGTTTTCCATTTTTTCCGAACCTCCATGATCAGTGCTACCTGTACTCTCTACATGTAAGCTCCCAATCAATCTTTTACTTGGCTGCAATGCATCAAGCTCTTTATCCAGTGGCTGGGATAAAGCACGAGACAATCTATTCGAAGTTTGTGAACCACCATATCTTTGTGTTGCTCTTCTTAACTGTGCTCTTACCAAATCAACCTGAAAGAAGAAAAGGATAGTATTACAAACAAGCTCAATCAATAAATTGTTAACAGAAAGCTTTAAGCCTTTTCTCCGAAAATTCCAGATAAGCTATTTGTACCTGTTCTTGTACTTCCTCCGAGATCTCTAATTGATCGTAAGGAAAGTTTCTCAAGGCTCTCTCAAGTTTCCATGTCAGGCACTGAAACTGAAAGGCAATTTTCATGGCAGCTCCTTCCTGAAATCAAAAACCAGAAACAAGGTTATCTCATAGGCAAACATGAATATAAAGAGGACAACTCATTAAAAAGCAGTCATAATTGTCAATTTATGTAGTACTTGACACGTAAGCCCCAGTTTCAAACAAGTACGGCAACAAAAATCAAAGTCCAACAGAAGATCCACAAGCAATCTGAAATCATCATAATCTACCACAATCTCTTTTCTAAAACTTCAGAATCTTAGAAAAGAACTAATAATCATGACCATTCCCTCTTCCCATCTTTCTAGTGTCAATTAATTCAACAAGCTTAAACTTACACAAACCAAGGTGATAATCCCAACATAACAGTGGAAGAAGGAAAAAAAAACAACAATCAGATCATGCATAAACACAAAAAACATTGATACGAAAATCACATATTAAACCAGAATTACTCGAGACCCTTCAAAATTCATCTACTACACATATCATACATGCAATTTAATAGTACAATAACAGTACTCAAACTCAAATCTTGGAACAAAACAAAAACAACCATTTCTTGATTGAGCTCCTAAACATTACATGGTCGCGCTCTATGGAAAACACGTTTTAGCGTGTGAACAATTGCTCTGTGCATTGTTTACAATCCAAATCACTATAAAGTACGTAAATATAAAACAGAAAGTTGTAGAGTAATGAAAGCATACAGGTGAGATCTTGGGATCAAAATCATCAGCAGCAAAAACCAATCTCTTAGAAGCTTTAATAACCACCGTAAGATCAGACAAACAACACGAATCAGATTGATCCAACGGCCTCAAATCACCCTTAAAATCTCTAACTTCTTCAAGTAAATGAGAAAGCAGAGCAATTCTCCGGGCCAAATCTGAACAGTCTTTCTTAAATGGGCCTCCGAACCCATTACTCGAAACCCGATTTATATCTTGTATCAGACTCAAAAGTGAATGTACGCCGGAGATGATGGTGGGGTCGCCGGAAATGACGGTGGAGTCGCCACCGGCCATTGTGGTAAGAATATTAGGATGGAGTTTAGAGTGTCAAGACAAGAAGAAGGTTGGTGTTATAACGAGATTCCATTTTATCCGATTAAAAAAAAATGGACTAGGGTCCAAATGTTTTATTTTTTATTTGGTTAAGCAATTTTTTATTTTTTATAAATTAATGCACACTAATTTTGCAATTTTTTAGAGAAAAGTAAAAGAAATACCAAAATTAATATTTTTTATAACAAAAATATTTGCAAAAATACACTTTGCATTCAAAGCAATCAAATGCTAACATGTTTTTACATTATTCTAAAAAATAATTTGAAATTGATTTTGTTTGCATTTAAACTTATTTTGGTTGTATTCGATTTAACCGATCCAACTTGTTAAACAACTTATTATAAAACCAAAAATGATTTCAAATATTTAAATTTTAAATTGCATTTATGGTTATTCGTGCAAATTTTGTTGCAAAAATTGTAGAACATATTTTTGTAAATATTTTATAAAAATTGGTATTTTATAAAATAACTTTTTAAAAGGTTATTTTCGTAAAAAAATTCTAAACTTGGATATTTATGAAAAAAATCCAAAATAAAATTTAAATTTAGAAAATATATTTTAAATTTTATTATAATTTATCAAATATATAAAAAAACTATTTTTTAAAATACGATACATCAGCTCAATGTACATTACAATCCTTATTGATACTAGTTTATAACTCGTGCAACGCATGACTCCTATTCTAATATCTATAATTATATATATATTTTTAAGATATTTATTTGTTATTAGTTTAAATATCAATTTATTGTTAAAAAATTAATATATATATATATATATATATATATATATATATATATATATATATATATATATATATATATATAATCTAGAATTTTTAAAACTTGATTTGGACGATTTTACAACTCACGTGAAAATAAAAAAATAATTTTTAATTTAGTGATAGTTTAACAATTATTTTTCAATTAAAACTACCAAAAAAGAAAAGAGAGAAAAAATTGATGATGTTTTAAGTTGAAAATTTTGTTTGATTTAGAAAATCTACTAATTTTTCGTTTTGATTATCAAAATAACCTTTTTATTATTTGAAGATAGTTGTACTAACAACCAAATGCAGTTTTAATAATAAGTGTAATAGGGATTTTGTCTAAAATTTTGGTAGTCGGTAGTTTGATCCTCAGTACCACAAAGTAAATAAGAATCGCTAGATCTTAAAATTAATAGATGGAAAACGTTGGATATAGCATAAAAAGTAATTTATATTTAACATGTAAACTAAATAGTCTAATTATATTGAAATACGAAAAAATGAATTTCAATGATTTAAATCATAAATAATTAGGTTTTTTAATTGAATAGGATTATCAATGTAGGTCTTTAACATTAATTAGGATCAATGTAAAAATTTGTGATTACATTTTATCTTGAGATTCTGAGTGTTTCCATTTAGATAATAATTGTTAAATCATCACTAAATTAAAGATAATTTTATGAATGTCGTGTGGACTGTAAAATCATCAAAATCTGATTTCTAGATCTCGAGATAGAGCCCAAATAATAAATATGAACATTTTTTAATACATACTAGCTTAAAACCCGTGCGATGCACGGATTTTTTTTTAATATTATAAGAAACTTTTTCATTATTTTAAATTAATTTCTTTAAACATGAATTTTGGAAGGTTTAATTTTTATATGAGATGATTCGATAATAATTATATAAATGTTATCCGTGATATTTCTAGAAAAGGAGGGATTTTAGTTAGAAAATATAGAAAAGATGATAGGTTTTAGTTGAAAAAGGTAATCGGTTAATTATTAGTGATTATAAAATTATTATTTTATTTTATTAAATAAAATGCCCATGATATGATTAGAAAAAGAGAGAATTTAGTTAGAGAAAATTAAAAAGGTAACATGTTCTAGGTGAAAAGGTAATTGATTAGTTTATAGTAATTATAATTTAGTTATGTTTTTTACTAAATACAATGTTTTTAGAAAATGAGAAATTAATATTATCCGTGATATTTCTATTAAAAGAGGGATTTTAGTTAGAAAATATAGAAAAGATGATATGTTTTAGCTGAAAAAGATAATCGGTTAATTATTAATATTATAATATTATTAGTTTATTGTATTAAATAGAACCGCCCGTGATACAATTGGAAAAAAAGATATTTTAGTTAGAGAAAATAGAAAGGTAATGTGAAAATTAAAAAGATGACATGATTTATGTGAAAACGGTAATTGATAAGTTTATAGGAATTATAATTTAATTATGTTATTTTACTAAATAAAATTGCTCATAATTTTTAGAAATGAGAAATTAATGTTGCCCGTAATATTTCTAAAAAAAAAGGAATTTAATTAGAAAAAATAGAAAAGATGATACATTTTAGCTGAAAAGGTAATCGGTTAATTATTAATATTATAATTTTATAATTTTATTTTTATTAAATAGAAACGCCCGTAATATAATTGGAAAAAGAGAGGTTTTAGTAAGAGAAAATAAAAAAGGTAACGTGTTTTTCCTGAAAAAGGTAATTGATTAGTTAATAGTAATTCTAATATAATTATGTTATTTTATTAAACAAAATTGCTCGTATGTTTTTTTTTTTAAAAAAAGAAATTTTAGTTAGATAAAATGTAAAAGATATTGTATTTTACCTAAAACATGAAATTATTTAGTTATTGAAAAACAGAAAAGGTAATATGTTTAACCTTAAAAAGGAAATTAATTAATAAAGTAGAAATTTTAGTTAGATAAAGTATAAAAGATATTGTATTTTACCTGAAAAAGAAAATTATTTAGTTATTGAAAAACAGAAAAGGTAATATGTTTAACCTTAAAAAAGGAAATTGGTTAGTTAGTAGGATGGATTTTATCTACCGTATTTTAGTTAGAAAATATAGAAAAGATAATACGTTTTAACTGAAAAAGGACATAGGTTAATTATTAACATTATAATATAATTAGTTATTTGTATTAAATATAACCGTCCGTGATATAAATTGGAAAAAGAGAGAGATTTTAGTTAGAGAAAATAGAAAGGTAATGTGAAAATTAAAAAAATGACGTGATTTAATGTGAAAATGGTAATTGATTAGTTTATAATAATTATAATTTAATTATGTTATTTTATAAATAAAATTGCTCATAGTTTTTAGAAAATGAGAAATTAATGTTGCCCGTGATATTTCTAGAAAAAAAGGAAATTTAATTAGAAAAAATAGCAAAGATGATACATTTTCATGTATCATTATTATAGACAATGTATACGATTTTTAATATATTTTATTAATAATTGAGAAATATGGTGTGATATTTTCATGTATATATTAATGATTGTAAGATTTGTTGTAAATTAAAAAGGTAACGTAAAGATATGATAAAATTGATGTTTTTAGGTGTTTATAAAAGGTAATATGTTCAACTAAAAGTAAATGTGAAAAAAGCAATCACTAATTACCATTAATTTTATTATATTAATTTGAAAAAGGAAATTAACTAATTACCATTAATTTTATTATCTTAATTGACTAATTATCATTAATTATAACGTGTTCTAATTGGAAAGAAAATATTAATGATGGAAAGATATGATACGATTGATGTTTTTAGGTGTTTATAATATGTATTATCTCGACTAATTATCATTAATTATATTATGTTATTATTTATTTTAGGTGTATCTATGTTTCTTTATAATGAAGGGTATATAAGTAAATTCACTCAGTACCAAAAAACAGGTACCAAAACTTTCAATGTTTCGGAATTTATATAATAGTATAGATGTATAAAAAATTTAATAAAATTCATTTTAATACAAACTTTTTTAATTATATCCATTTTTTTTTTATATAGGCAATTGTAATAAGATAGCCAAAAACGGAACTTACAAAGAGGATAAAAAATTAGAAAACAAGTGAGTCTTAAGTGGCCATGGACCACAGTCATGCCACTGCTAAGGACAGAAGACAACAGAGATTAACAGCAGAATACAAACTAAAGCATTTGACGAATGACTAATGTTTTAACCTAGGATGATAACATCTTCCAAGCTTGAACCTGCATTAGAAGCTTCCCCTGTTTCATAGCCCACAAAGGAGAGTCTGCGCCTTTTTAGACTTGAAATTGAAGGGACTTCAGTGGTTAGTTTCTTGATAGGGTCCTTGCCCTTATAATCAGAAGAGGAGATAGGAAGGGATGGCTGTGGGAGGGGCGGTTCCTTGGTAATCACACCTTGAGAGTTGTTAAACTGGAGTGGGAGACTGAACATGAACACAGAGTCCGAGGCCATGTTGAGCCAAGGAGATGACTTGAGAGTAGGAGGAGATTTGAGCATGTCGTTTACCAAATCTTCAGTAAAGACATTCATAGCCGGAGTATCGTTAGGTGGCTGAAGAGAGTTGTTAGAAACAATAAGTGTCGAGGCTGGGGTTTGAACTGATTCACCATGACCAAGGTTAGGAAAAATATCAAATATCGGCCAGTGAGGACCTAAACCATTGTCATGGTCCAGAATTTCAGATAGGGAGCCAAATGGAGCAGCTACCTCAACCAAGTTGGAACAATTTCTTAGAGAGAATTCTGCCATAAATGTTGGGGCTTTGTTTCTGGTAGCAAAAATAGAATAAATGCTACAGCTACGCTGCTGGGAGATAGAAACTCGAGGCCTGTTGAATTCTGCTGAGAGGATGTTGATCTGTTGGACTGGTAGTATAAGCCCCTCTTCCTCAAGTTCTTCTTCATCTTGATCAACTAGCATGTTGAACATCTCAACGTTATCACATTCAATGTGAACGTGTGGGATAGATTTCTGATAGGCAAGTTTAAGTGCTAGGTGAATGGTCCATGCTTGGGACTCAAAACCTTCCAAACCCTTTAGAGGGCCCATAACTCCCCCATAAGAAATTACTGTCGTGGTCTCTGGCGATAATGCCAATGCCATTCATGTTACCGTTAGGAGCTGGGAGTTCCTCTATTACTCCATGAACATTGATTTTCACCACATTAAGGGGTGGTGGGACCCACAAATTGTTCATGCTGAAAGAAGCTAGGTGGTAAAATGAGAAGGCGAAATAGAGGAGAGGTTGGAAAAGAACTAGGAAAGAAGACTTAGAGAAAAGGAGAAACTGAGGGGATTCAAAATATAGAGAGGAAAGGAGTCTAGAGGGGGGGAGGGGGGAGCGGGAGAGGGGCATGCATCTTGATTCTATCAAGAAGGAGTGAGGAATGCATGTAAGCCATCTGTCCTAGGTAGAGGTGGCCAATCGTGCGGTTCAGCTCGGACCGCACGGGACCGGCACGGTACTTTAACCGAATTTATTCGGCCCGTGACCAACCGGGCTTAACCCGCACAAACCGTCAGAATTTTCGGTCCGAATACGGGTTTAGGAATCAAAAACCGAGCCCGGAACCGACCCGGCCCGGCTCGTCAACCCGTGAAGCCCGGACCGCCGACTGCTTGCTTTCTCCAAGTTTTATTGTCAATAACTATTAGTAAGTGGAAGTGTGGAACACATTACACAGCACAGGTGTCGAAAAACAATACATTAACACATGCATGCCTGCCATGATTTGCCACACGTGGCCAACGTCAGTACCATTTCATTGTTTGTTGGTAATTTATAGCCTTTTGTACTTTAGAAACTTATTTGATTTGTATAGCCGAACCGGTCCCGAATTGCATATTTCCGAATCAAGCCCGGCCCGGGCACGGCCCGGTGGACCAACGAGCCGGTTCCGTGCTATCGTCCGGAAAGCCCGACCCGTGGCAAACCCGGACCGGCCCGCACAGACCGCCCGTTTGGCCAGCACTAGTCCTAGGGATGAAAGTTAGAATACTAATGCGACCATTTCAGATTATAATATACTTTTTAAAATTCAATTATAATGTGACCCTTTTTTATATTATATCATTTTTAGATTATAATTTTTTTTCATATGATATAATCTTGATCGTCTATTTTTAAAGTTATTAGATTTGACGGTTGAGATTATTTTGGCGGTATAATGATCAAAATTAAGGATAAAATTTCTGTTACGTTTATTATATATAATGATATAATACTAGTTTATAATCCTTGTAAACCACCATTCCTTTATACAATTTCAATATTTCTAATATTTTTATGCTTTATATATATATAATAATAATATTAGTAAGTTATGTTATATTTTAAAAAAAATATTTATACATACCTAATCATTAAAATTCATGTTGTATAATTAATACTTGATACGAAGATTTCTATTTCTACTTATAAAGCGTGTGTGTGGGTCTTTGATAGTAATGGAATAATTTTTATTTTATATTTATTAAATTTAGGTTATAATTAATCTTTATTAGTAATGTTTAGAATTATAAATATTTTGTGGGTCCCGAAAAGGGGATAATAAGCTAGAAGGAGGGGTTGAATAGCTTACTACCTTTTTAAAATTTTAGCTTGGTGTTGTTGTCTTCCGTTTTTGTCTTTAAATTCGTTACTAAAAGTAAACGATTTAAAAGTGCGGAAAGTAAACCAAGAAATAAAAGAAGCAATCACACGGTCGACTTATCCTGGTTCGCGATGGCGCAACCCCTAATGGATCCGCTCACCCCTACTCCAGTCCCCGAGCTCCTCCCTGGACTCGAGATTTCTTCCACTATAATGAAACTCCTTTATAGTAAGCGGAGAAGCCTTTACAACACTAAGTATTTATCTTGGACCTTTACAAATTAACTCCTTAAAATACAAAGCAACCCACTACTAGACTCGTCTTGGAGCGTAACTCCCCGTTACCTCCTCAAAGTCGAAGTAGCAACCCCTTGTAGACTTCGAACTTCTACTACTTGCCGGTCTTGGATCTTAGGTCTTAGGTCTTGGGTCTTTCCTTTTTCTTCACGGTGCAAAGGTTACTAACTCCCCGTTAGTACACCTAAGACTTGGGTCTTAGAAATAAGGATCACCTCACTTCACTTCAACTCACTGCAAGTCTAGAAAACAAGTCTAAAACAAACAAGCAATATATAAGATGAATATATATAATAAATCCGTGCAAACTAGTATGTTACGGTACTAGCCACGGGGACGCTATTACGTGTTAAACTATTACACAAACACAACTCACACGTACGGAAATGTAACTCGCTTATCTATAGGATAAAACGAGGGCCGCTATTATGTGTTAAAATTATTACACACACACACAGGCAAGAATATTAAACTAAAGAGCAAGTAGTGCAAGTATGTGCAAGTTAGCACAATGAGTTGGTTTGGCCGAATATATATAAGTTGTTTACACTAAATCACGCAAGCGTACGTGGTCACAAGTAATATAGAATAAAGTTGAGTTCGTTCCCACAGAGATCTGGTTATGGTTTTAATTTAGTTTTGTACCTATGCAACAATGTATGGTTATTATGCACTGCTAAGACAATTAACAATATTGGGGTTTGATTATCTAAATTAAACTAAGATGCAACTATTAAACTAAGAATTACTTAACTAATGAGAATTGGAATCGAATTACTTCTACAAGAGTAACATGGGATCATAACTTCATTAAATACTTCGCTTAGATCTGACGCCTTTAATCACTATATGCAATAGTTATGATATCTGATCGGATAACACGAAACAAGTACACGCTACCTGTCAGCATACGTATACCAAACTACCCATACATCCACAAAAGAGATAGAAGATGAATAGACACCAATTATGCTTAGACCTTATATGTCTATAGAATTTGAAAACATAACGGTTGAGGCGCAAGTTATCCATATTGATCACATAGGGTACTATAAGTATTCTCATCTCATACTACGAATCATATTGATAAACAATTATGAACCTATGCTAGCATGACAAGTTCTAAATCTCAAGATCCACTTTCACTTCACAAGAGATTAACAAATTAGATGTTAGCTACGCATCTATCAATTAAGCATAACCATACAAGGATATCAGATATACATCACACACAGATCTTTAAAGCAATAAAGATACTAAGCTCCATAAATAAATCCGTTAGAATCCCATGACAACGATTAGTTCAAAATTAAACCTCTCATCATCATGGGATCAAGTGAAACCATGATAATAAAACAAAGTATTAAAGATTAAAAATAAACTAGAGTAAGAGTTTAAGTAAATAAATCCCAAAAACATCCAAGAGTATCGCCTAATAGAAGAAAACAAGAAGTAGATCTAGATCTCCGTTGCTTGTCACGAGCGTTGGAATCCTTCTCCAAGTCTGATCTCCGTCTTTCGGCTCTCTCTCTTTGTTATGTGAAGTGTTGGTTCGTTTTATGATGATAGGATATGTTTATATAGGCCACCCATGTCTTGTCCAGCAAAAAAATACCAAAACAGAATTATAATAGAATTTCTGCAAAATACGTTTCCTAAACTGATTCTGTTTTGAAGGAAAATTCGTAGCTGACTTTTCTTCAATATTTCTGGGCCGTTCCAGTCGTAATTGGACCTCTGAACCACTTTGTAATGAAAGAGAATCTCGTTAGCTTCGCGTGGACTGTAAGATTGCCCAAAACGGACTTGTAGAACTCAAGATATGGCCAAAACAAAAATCCGAAATCTGGCAGAATTTCTCCGCGCTGTCAGCGCGTATTTGTGCGCTGTCAGCGCGCACACCTGCTGTTTTCTGCGCTCTCAGCGCGTATTTGTGCGCTGTCAGCGCACTTGGTTCCTGCCGGGAGCTGATTTTGGCTGAGTTTCTTCGTTTTAACTCCTTTTTCCTTCGTTTCTTTTGCAAATTATCATTTTTCACTTCTTGAACTCAAATCCACCATAAAATATGTAATTTGTATCTTCCAACCTCAAGTTAATAACTCTGCATAAACTCACTAAAACGAATCAAAAACACAACATACTTGAGGCCAAGTTAATCAATTTAAGCCGAAACGAAGCGTTCCAAGTGGATATATAATCCACTTATCATAAGTACATATATATTTGTTTCGAAGTAAGGCTAAGTCACGGAATAACGGACTCGGCACTTTAAATCAAACAAGTATACAAACTATATATATATATATATATATATATATATATATATATATATATATATATAATTATTGGCTAAATATATATTAATGGCCAAGGATTAAAATGAACTTGGTTGAACACTAGTCTTTGCCTTAAACAATATGGCCAAATAAATTAGGCCAAGAAATAAGATGACTAGTTCAAGTTGCAAGTTCAAAATGGTCTTGTCTTTTTAACAAAATCCAATATAAAACTTTTACAAGTTTATGGATTTGTTTCTTTAAAGACTATATGACCAAGTTTAGTTATAGATTCAAGGATTTATTTCACCTTATACAAGGCTACTAAAAATACCTTATTTCGAATCGAACCAAACTAATCGGAGCGAGCTTTCACGATTCAAGAAAGGCCTTTTGCTTAAAAGAAATGTTCCCTTTATTTCAAGATCGTTACTAACCAACCAAAACACTTACAAATGGTCCAAAAATACACTACACGAATAAACTTCAAGAACAAGTGTATTTAAGTGACTAAATGCAAGTTAGCTTAAATATGTTGTATAAACAAGTAGATCAAGCAAAAATAAGCACAAATATACAATATTTAAGCAAGAAACTAACTTGTAAATCTTGACATTACAAATGCTCAAGCTCCTCTTAATATTAAAGAGAAAGCTACAAGAAAAACAAGCTAGGAAGCCAAGAAACACACAAAAAGGGTCGCCCGAAAATGGCCAAAATGGGGGCTCTAAAATTCGACTTTTGGGGGCTCTAAAGGTCACTTGTAGGCTGCCTAAATGAGGCTTGGAAGGTGATGGTGACCAACGGTGTGTGTTAGAGAGCAAGTTTGGTGAAGAAATACAAGCCAAAATGATGTTTAAGCAAGGTTTAAATTGGCACAAACACAAGCTATGTTTTTGCAAGTTTAGGGGCTGTATTGAGAGTGTTTGGGAGAGTATTTCTTCAGCATAACAATGGCTCAAAATGGCTTAGAGAAAATGTGAGGGGTGGGGGGTATTTATAGGCCAAAAAAGTGAATGGCATGTGTTAGGCATGTGTAGGCATGTGTTGGCACGTGTTTGACACACTCCCTAGCTGCTACACAATTCAAAAATGTGTGGGAAAGAGTGCCTACACGTTTTTCTAATTAATTGCTAGCACGAAAATCGAGAAAATATTTGGGTCCCGGACAAAAGTCATGTAAAAATTACGAAAACATTACTGGAGCTTCCTAATGGTAAACTAATGACAAATCCCAAGTTTCAAGTCAAAATGATGAGTTGAAGTATTTTTACCAATTTTTCGAATGTTAAAACAGTCTTCCCGAGTGACCGAAAAATTCATTTACCTTTACCGACGATTTAGGCAAAAGTTTTGACTTGACAAATATTCAAACATAATATTCCATGAATAATAATGACTATGAAGTCCAAGGAATAATTTGAATTTAAAGTGATTTTATCCAGAAAAATAAGGATTTACGAGTAATTCGGAATAAAATTTGTTTTTGCTCTTTTGACATGGCTTTTGGCACGATAAATTATTTAGAAATATTTGAGGAATATATCAAGAATATTTGGGGGTAAAACATTTAAGAACAACACTCTTTTAAATATTTTTGGCAATTTTGGTTCGTAAAAGCAGTATTTAAAAAATTCTTGATATACGTGCCTTTAGTCGATGCTTAAATCTTTCGACATAAATGACCTAGAATATAAAATACCATTATCTTGATATTCTTATTCTAAGTTGATGTCAAGAACATGTCGGAAATATTTTTGGGTTCGGTTTTACCACTTTGACTTGATCCCGAAAATGCCATAAAATGAACCTAAGGGAGGATTCTAAGTGCAATCCTATTTAATTTAATTACACTTTTATTTGACAAATTCCAAAACCTAAAAGAGCGAAAAGCTCTGAATCTGTCAATCTTCCCTAAAGACTTTGAGTCTATCAATCTTCCCCTTTTTGGTATTTGTCAAAACTACCAATGAAAATTTAATTTGGTGTGTGCCTTAAAGTGTATGCATGATACTAATGCACATAACCACATAAAGTTTATAGAGTTTGAGTTATAATTTTACCCCAAGTGATAAGTGTCGGTACCTATCACAAAATTCCAACGCCGTTTTCGCTTTTCTGCACAAATGCCGTTAGTACAAGCACACAAATAATTTTCATTTTATTAGTCCCGTAGAATATCCTCTTCCCCTTTTTGACATAATGCCAAAAAGTGAAATTAATATTGAGGGAGGGAACAAGGGAGGGGGAATTAAGGTGATAAAATCCTAAATTATTACAGTTTAGCACCACCAATTTCTTATCACTCCGAACCAGTCTAACTTCCTAAATCTTCACACATGGGACTGGTTTAAAATAATTACAACATTTGTTAAAACCTAGTCTATAAATTACATATGTTCTTCCCCTTAAACATATCTTATTCCCCTAACAAATTTTTTTTCTTAAATGAATAATCTCTTCCCCTTAATAAATGCATTCGCTTTCCCTTCGAAAAAATTTCTTGAATCCGGCCATGAATTTCCATTAAGATCTTGTAGCAAGTGTGGCTTTTCGACAAGTGCTTCCCCTTAATTATGTGTCCATTCGAGACAAATTCCAATTGATCGTTTACCGATCAATTTTAATTCTGCAACATTTTAAATTGTTAGAAAGAATTTCAATGTAAAGTGTAACAATTTATGTTGCTGAGAAATTTAAGAAGTTGGAGATAAAAAGTTCGAATTGTGTGAAATTCGAGTTATCCTTTGTAGTCCATTCCAAATTCTTTGAGACATTTTCTGCAAAAATTCGACCTTGTTAATACCAAGAATTTTTAAAGAAATTTCTATTGTACCGAATTGTATTCGAGGTGGGTCCCGAATATTCAACACATCTTGTCGAGGCATATAAGATGGGTGAGTACTACAACATTTCTATGCCTTTCTAACTACAAATATTACAAGAGTATTACCAAATACTCATAAGTGCTGATTTTAAAGAATCATACGAATAAAACTAAATTGTATAGTCTTTGACTATACAATACTTAAGCAATATCGAATCATCTTGAGTTGCAAGTATACTAACAGTAATACAATTTCAGCAAAGGTAAGTTACAACTATGTGAACTTAATTAAACAGGTAAACTATCTAATTAAGAAGGAACATGGAGGCAGCTTTAATAGACAATCAACTGAATTCTTTGAGGCTACACAACATCAAATCAAGTTAGTACAAGAGAATTTTCAGAAAAGGTCAACAAACTTTTAAGTACAGAAAATTCTCAAGTGGACCGGGGGAAGGGGAATTGAGCTCAGAAAAGAAGTTCATCCCTGCTCAACTTGACACAAAATATGTTAGATCACATTTCTCAAAGATAAACGAGTTGTAAAGATTGAGATAGGTTTAGAGAAATCAAACAGTGCTTGTGTAGAAATAAAAATTCCAAAGTCCAAGTGCAAATCCACATACATTTCTGCACCTATACTCAAGGCAACTAAAAGACTAAGGTCAAGTGCATAACATATATCAAATAAAATTAAAAATGAGGACTCTTTTAACACAAGACTTAGAAAGTCAAAATAATCAACAATCTTCATAAGGAAGAGTCAATTAGGAGATTGGCTATCAGCTGAGTGATATAAATTCATCATGATTAGATCATAAACAATAGTGACCGACTTTAGCATCACTTAGCCATCTCTTTGTTAAAGTGAGGGCCTGCAAAACAGAAAAAACCAAAAAACCACAGTTAGTAAATTTCATGAGAGTAATACAGTGGCTATCAGTCTAATGATTTAATCAGAGCTAATTCATGTCGATTGTGGAATAATTTGACATCACTTAGCCACCCCTAGGGTGGGGAGTACCTGCAAAACAAACAAAGAAAGATGTGTTAGTAAGTGTTCAATTGTAGGTAAGGGAAGCCATCAGCAGTCTCTTCTTGCTCATATAAATGAGTCAAGAGACTGGCATCATCTGGAAATGATATCACCAAGTTGTAAAAAACTCAGTTAAGTCCAGGTAGTGATATCAATGTCAAGACTGAGATCTGCAGGAATGGAGAAGCCAAGCATAAGAGTAAGGTATGAAATGATTTCTAGTGCCAGTTCACCCTGGGAACAGATCAAGAAGTTCTCTCAGGGAACTTCAGGCAGTCCATAGGATCAGTGGAGTGTGTGATGTGTCCTAAGGATGCATATGAAGTGTCTACTAAGACTTTTAACAAAGACAACATTCATTCATAACCTAAGCCTCCAAAGGGCAACAAAAGACTTAGTACCAGGGCCTCAAAGGGCTACAACTGTCCTGCAACAACAACACAAACACAGTCCATCTAACACAAAGACTGGATCCAAAAGTAAACACACACACATCAAGCCATCAAGGGCTTACAGTTAACAAGCTTACATGTAAACATAATGTCAAGTAGCACTTAAAGAGAAAGTGCTAGAATCCACAAGACAACAACTAAGCACATAGCATGAAACACATCAGTCAACAGTCTCATAAGCAGCATTGTTGATCACAGAGATGTCATTGTTATCATTCATGGTAGTGTCACCATTTGCAGCAGGTTCAGAAGTATTAATAGGAGCAGCTGCAATTGTCATAGAAGAAGGCACAACAGGAGCAGAAGAAGTATTAAATCCATTACTCATAGCAAATTGCATGCTCATTATGTGAGCCAAACCATCCTCAATAACATTAGCTCGACCAACAACAGTAGTAATAGAAGAAACAAGCATATCCACCTTAGCACATAGTTGGTCATACTTCAAAGACAAAGTTTGGTACATGATTTTCAAGTTGTTGAACTCCAACACCAAATATTCATGTTTATCAGATAAAGCCTTAACTGTAGACTCAAGTTTAAGTATCTTTGCCGTAGCATTGTTACTAGCATTATGAGGCTCTAAGGGAACTGGTGCCCTAGTGTTCTGGTCAGAGATAGTGGCCTTAACATGAAAGTGAGGAAGCTGAGAAGTATCTAGCTTAAAGTACTCAAACACCTGAGTCAATAACATACCATAAGGCATGTAACCACTCTTAGTAGCAGAAATCATCTTGAGAATAATCATGTAAGCTAAGTTAAAGTCAACCCTATCATAAACAAGCATGTACATGAGTTTGAGTTCCACAAAATTCATAACCTTATTATCATGTTGAGTTGGAAAGACATTGGCCCTAATGATAAGAGCAAGAGTTTGGTAAAGAGGTGTGAAGTGGTGGAGACTTATACCTCTATCAGTAGAGTAAAAATGGAGAGGAATTTCTTCAACTCCACAAAAGATGGTAAGATACAGTTACATCTCTTGAGAATCAAAAGTAAAGTCCTTAGTGATGTCTCTAGGAGACATACCCAAAGTCTTAGGGTTTAACTTAAGTACCCTTCCCAATTCCATGTGATCCAACAAGATTGGAACCCCATTGACCACAGTGGTCAAGAAAACTGCCCCATTAAGACCTGTTCCTACAGTCATGTTACAATAAAACTCAGCTACCATATTAAGTAAAACCTTCCTAGTAGGAAAAGTGAGAATGGGTTCCCATTTAGGACTCTTAAACATGTTAAAAAGCTCAGAAAAAGGGTCTAGCTGAATGAGACATCCAGTTTGGTGTTTGGCCTTAGTAAGTTTGGTGGGTGCAACACTAGAAACAAACTGGGGGTCAATGTGTTTAAGTCTCTTTTTCTTGTTTGAGTTTTCATTAGAAAGCTGGCTAGAAGCATTGGGGTCAAACAAATGAAGGGAAGTATCAATGTCATCAGCCATTGATACACAGTAAACAAAACAAGTAAAGACAATACAAACAAAGGAAATAAATGAGAGAATGTGTATTTAGTGCAGGTTGTATGAGATAAATGCACACGGAATATATCCTTAAATACACAAAGAATGTAAAAACTTAAGTACAGTGAACAGTGTTATCAGTACATGAATAGTGCTGAACAGTGTCAGGACAGGACAAGCACAGTACCAGGTACAACAGATTTAGGAGGTTATTAACTAGCAGATATATAGCATTTATAGTTAAACAACCACAGAGTTAGCAGGTCTGACAGAAAGTAGGCATGCAAAGGTATGCAGAATGCAGGCACAGTACATATCATTAAATGCAAAGAGGGCTGGTGAGCAAAAGTGGCAAAGAGATATGTATAAATATATCACAAAGTTTCATTTCGAAGTGCTGGCAATAAATGAAAGTAAGAGAGAGTTTCATGCAAATACATATCACCATACTCACATAGACATTGCCTATAATTTCACTTAACACAGCAATGTGAGTAACTAATACATCAAAACAGTCTTAAAAATGCACAGCAAATCAAAAGAAGTTCACATCAGGCAATGACAGTGTACAAAGGCATGTATGAATTATCACATCACAAAGTAACTAGATCACAACTAGTTTACCCTCATTTTACTTACTCTAGTTGCAAAAGATTATGCACAAAGCACATAGTCTAAGTAGATACATAGTGACCATATTACAATGCACATAGCACATATAACAAGGACTGTGACTGACATCACAAAAATAAATTTGATGTACAGATTTGAATTCTAGAAACTCAATTTTTGAAAAAATATCTCATATAAAGAAATGTTGCAGTTAAATTACCATATTTGAGCAATTGTGAAGTGTGACAAGTCTTAAGCATGAAACTCTAAGTGAAGTGCACCAAAGACAGGTCATATAATACATAGGCAAACATGTGCTCATATGAAGCAAGTCACATAGCACTTGGAGACATGGCACACAAGTAATATCAAATATAACTTATATATATATATACTAGTTCCTTTAACAATAACCGGAACCTCTCCCTTATATAATTGCACTGATTCTAGCATGAGGAACACAATGATGCAGATATAGTACATAAGAGATACACGATATATCATCCATGGTTGCTAGAAAAACAAATTACTCAAGTCAGAATCGAATTTAAAGAGATCACTCTAGACTTATGCATATCACCATTGTTAACTTAATCAAATAGTACTAGAGGTTATACTCAATTTAAACCTAAATACAGCAATCATGTATCATGTCATAGCATTTATTCGAACATGAGACAGATATAAGATATTAACCACAACGTTATTATTGAATAACAATCCATAACTCAGAGACATAATAATAGACCTCATATATTCAAAGTATCATATCAAGATATCACACAGTTCCAGTCAGTACAACTCAATCATATGCGAGACATACATCATCTCATCTACTAACTCACATAGTTACAACAGATAGATATCAAGTAAGTAGAGTTTGAGGGATAGCACCTTGACTATGGTGGGTATACACATAGCAAAATACTCCAATTACACTAAACAATCCACAAAAACTCATACCAGACAAGGAATCGCTCCAACAAAACATATGACTCATTGAGTCAGCACTGAGTCGCACCGAGTTACCTCAATAACTCCGTGAAACCACCATGAAATCATAAGATAGGCCTGTAACACTCAACAAATTCATTAAAAACCTCATATAAATAAGTGAATTGAAAAATCGTAAATTAGGGTTTGAAAGAACTTGAAGCCAGATCAAAGGGCTTTTGAGATATGATATCAATAACATCATATTAATCTTGAATATGACAAGAATCAATCGAAACTTCATTGAATTGAAGTTCAATTAACTCAACCAAAATCTAGGGTTTTGACTAAGAACGATTTACGAATGAGATATGAGAACTGAGACACAGAGATGATGTAAAATGATATGAGGAACACGAAAATGGTGTCTATTTTCACAGACAATGTCGGAGGTGACCGGAAAATGAGAATCGCCAAGTAGGGTTTCAGGGAGAGATGAGAGGCGAGAGAGAATTTCGTGAACTGTCCGTACATCTCATAGCATAAATACTATTCATTTTGGACGGCTGAGATCTTAGGGTTTAGAAACCAAGGGCTAGGATTAGAGGATATGAATCATTTCTGCTGAAAAATAATTCTGAATATCTAGAAAATCATTTTGGTGATTTTAATTATAATCTTTAATTACAAAAATAATGTAAATAAAGATATAATATTGCAAAAATCATTGAAAAATAATTTCTACCTTAATAAATATTTGATCCAAATTTTAAAATTAAATTCTAAAATTTAAGATCTCGAATTTAATTAGTTTTCATATTTTTGCTCCGAGTTTTGAACAATAAAATTCAAGGCCATGCAAAAATTGAAAAACCAATTAAATTTTGTCTTTATCAAACATTTCACCATGGTTTTTAGCCAAAATATAGACAATAATAATAAAGTCTATTTTTTAAACAAATTTATCGCAGAGAAATCTGAATTTTTGAAAAACAAAAATTCGCTCACACGATATGCTTGAGTGCTTTGACTATAAAATCACGAATGCTTTATTTACAATAAAGACTTTAACTAAATATTGGAAAACTATATTTAATTAGTGTGGGCATTCCAACATTCTCAAAAGTAAACGTAATTTAGCAAATCGTTCAAAATGCATTGGTTTCGTGAATATGTCGGTAATATTATTTTCGGTATCAACATGGTCCATAATAATATCACCTTTATTAACATGATCACGAAGAAAATGATGTCGAATATCTATATGTTTCGTACGAGAGTGAGATACGGTATTTTTACTCAAATCGATCGCACTCTTATTATCACATAAAATAGATACGACATCAAATTTAATCATATAGTCGGCTAATGTTTGCTTCATCCATAATATTTGAGCACAACATTTTGCCGCCGCTATATATTCGGCTTCCGCGGTGGACATAGATACGGAGTTTTGTTTCTTCGAAAACCAAGAAACCAAACATCCACCGAGATATTGACACGTACCACTTGTGCTTTTTCTATCAATTAAATGACCCACATAATCCGAGTCGGAATAGCACACTAAGTTGAATGGTAATCCTTTCGGATACCAAAGACCGAGTTCCATGGTTCCTTTAAGATATCTAAATATCCGTTTAATCGCGGATAAATGAGATTCTTTAGGTGCCGCTTGAAATCGAGCGCATTTACAAACACTATATTGAATATCCGGTCTACTTGTGGTAATATAAAGTAAACTACCAATCATATCACGGTATTTCTTTATATCAACCGATTTTCCCGAATCATCCGCCACTAATTTCTCTGAGGGAGACATAGGAGTACTAAGTGGTTTAACATTCTCCATCTCAAATTTTTTAAGCATTTCCTTGCAATATTTTGATTGAGATATATGAATGCCTTCGTTATATTGCTTTATTTGCAATCCTAAGAAGAAATTTAATTCTCCCATCATGTTCATTTCGAATTCTTTACTCATGCTTTCCGAGAATTCGTTACATAATGATTCTTTAATTGAACCAAAGATAATATCATCTACGTAAATTTGAACAAGCAAGATGTCGTCACCTTCATATTTCGTAAAGAGAGTAGTATCGGCAATTCCTCTTTTAAAACCGCTATCGATTAGGAATTTGCTTAACCGCTCGTACCAAGCTCTAAGAGCTTGCTTTAGTCCGTATAAGGCTTTATATAGTTTATACACATATTCCGGATGTGTCAAGTCTTCAAATCCCGGTGGTTGTCTTACATAAACTTCTTCTTCTAAGACACCATTTGATAGACTTTAAATCCCTTATGACAAACGAAAGCTAAGAACATTTGAATTGCTTCGAGTCTAGCTACGGGAGCATAATTTTCATCGTAGTCTATACCTTCCATTTGCGTATAACCTTGAGCAACTAGTCGTGCTTTATTTCTTACCACTGTTCCATTTTCGTCTAACTTATTTCGAAAGACCCATTTAGTTCCAATAATGGAACCATCGGTTGGTGGTGGTACTAGCTCCCAAACTTTACTACGAGTAAATTGGTTTAATTCTTCTTGCATAGCAAGAATCCAATCCTCGTCAAGCAAGGCATCTTTGGCCGATTTGGGTTCTACTTGTGATAGAAATGCTAAGTGACTAGCCATATTTCGTGCTTGAGATCGAGTTTGTGTACCTTTAGTTATATCACTTACTATATTCTCGATAGGGTGATTTCTAACCCAAGGTACATCCGAAGCTAACTTATTATCGATCTCAATCACTTCAAGAGGATTATTCGGAACTATAGTTCCATGATCACAATTTTCGACTTGTCTTATAATATTTTCAACATTTTCTTGACAAGCTTCTTTTGGATCATTTTCCTCTTCGACCAAATCTTTATACTTTGAAAGTGGTTTTCCTTCATCGAATACTAAGTTCAATGTTTCTTCCACCATTAAAGTTTTAAGATTAAATACCCGATAAGCTTTGCTTGTAGTTGAATATCCAAGAAATATGCCCTCACTAGATTTTGGGTCGAATTTCGTTAAATAGTCTTTTGTATTCAAAATAAAGCATTTGCTCCAAAAAACTTTAAAATAGCTTATCTTAGGAGTTTTCTTAAAATAAAGCTCGTAAGGAGTCTTCATTTTAATTGGTCGTAGTAACACTCGATTAAGAACATAACAAGCCGTTGAAATAGCTTCGGCCCAAAAATACTTAAGTCGACGATATTCATTTAGCATGGTATTAGCCATTTCTTGTAATGTCCTATTCTTTCTTTCCACTACACCATTAGATTGAGGTGTATAAGGAGGAGAGCAATTGTGAGTAATACCACTTGCTTCACAAAATTCAACAAACTAGGAATTTTGAAATTCCTTACCATGATCCGTCCTTATATAAGCAATAGACGTTTCTTGTTGAGTTTGAATCCTTTTGCAAAGAGCAACAAATGATGTAAAGGCATCAGTTTTTGCTTTTAGGAATTCCGTCCACGTATATCGTGAGAAGTTGTCTACTACTACAAGAGTATATAAACTACCTCCCAAACTTTGTACGGGCACGGTGTGATGCCCCTAGAACCGGAGTCATGGATCCAGGTCATTACGGTCCAATTTCCATTCATTAAAATTCTACTCTTGATAGTTGGAATATAAATGCATAATAAAACTCACACAATAGACCCCACACTTTAATATTAACACACACCAGTCATATGCTCAGAGAACAACATCCACAATATTAAAAGTTTAGAGTTAAACAGTTATTACAAACCCAGAATCTTACTAAGTACATTGTTGAATAATACTTCTACAGGAAGCATTTCAACAACAAAAAGTTTATTACATGAGCTTACACACTTAATGTACATAAGTCTACCAGGACCCGTCTGTCTATACGCTACCTCAGGGATAGGTGCCAGCATTCTCTCAAAAGGTCGCCTTTCCCTTACCCTCTTGCGGGGTGTAGTGCGGAGTATCGACATGCGACCTAACTGTTGTATAAGTAAATAGCAAGAGTGAGCTATAATAGCTCAGCAAGATAAATTTTATAAACTAGCTTCAAAAGAAACATAAATATATCTGTATAATAAACAGAAGACAAATCATAATTATTATAAAAAGAATTTATTTTGATTTGATAACTACTCCTTCCAAATATTTTTATACTAAAAGAAATATATAGCATTCTAATATCAACTTCTCTTCTAATATAATATCAGTTTTTCTTCTGTACTAATTATAAACCATTATATCACCTCAGCATAATATTTCAAGATAATATATCATCTGCACATCATCTCTCAATACAATCTTTCCATTTCCCTTTTTATACAACAATTATATAAAACATAATATAAAACTAGTTTCTCTTCTTACTGTAAAAACAATTCCATCATTTCATACCATTTTTCTCTTTCAGAGTACAAATCTGAAAATCATTATCAATTCTTTCTTTTAAGTTTTGGGGATATCTGCTAGCGCGAGATACGTAGGACGATGATCAGTCGCCTGACCGTACCTGCTCTCTGTTTACTACTAGTAGAAGGGATGATCCCACCTGGTCATCAACCCTGGAGGAAGGCTACCTGCTACATCCTCCTTCGGCAACTCTTGGGCCGTAATAAATATTGAGTGCTGGACTGTGCCGCACACAGCCTCTTACGCTTTTTGTTGCAATCCCCCTCTTTTTGTCAATCAGTATTCCATTTATACCAATACCATTCCACATTTTTCATTTCAATTTCCATTTCCACTTTAATTCACATATGTCATCACTTTTAAAGCTTATGCCATAATACTTTGATTATGACTCAAACATCTTCTCTGTATTTAATGGAATCCAGTACACTTATATATATATAAAAATATTCCATCCTTTTTTTAGAAATAGTAAATAATAATCAAATAATATTTATTAAATCACAATATTTAAAAAGAATATTTTTAACATAATATTATAAATCATATAACCCTAGATAACAACTGATACCATTCTTTCATATTCTTTTAATCATAAAGCATGTTCACTTTATGTATAATCATATCTGTATATCCATATCCATCTCTCTTTAATTCCCAAAATCAGGAAGTAAATTCTCAACAATATAGTAACAATAGAATCACATATATATTCCATGAAATCATCTTTCTTTGAAGGCAAGTAATTTTCCAAGTAGAGATAGAAAAATCTTGCCTGGATCTCTAAAGCGAGTAGGTATGATCCTGTGTTCGTCTCCCGTCTCTATAGAAACGAAAGGATCACCGTTAGTATATATCCTACTTAATCACCTAATCTTTATACAATAACACCCTTGACACATAATATATGTTTGACATAGCTTTTACGCACCAAAAGTACCAAGAACTTAATCATTTTTAAAGTTTTAGGGACTTCACGGCATCAGCCGGTCTGCGTTCGGCGTGGATATGTTTGAGTCAGCTTGGTCTCTGCGGCTTTTGTTTGTGGTGTCTTCTTGTCAGGGGTTGCGACCGGAGCTACCCTAGCGAGCGGGTGGAGTGGAGCACATCAGGAGCCGAGCAAATGATTCCGCGCAGATAGGTAAGCCCCATGTGGAGAACGCCATGGGCTCAGGTATAGCTTCGAACAGATTTTCGATTCCTTTGTTTATAACAACCACTTTTCATATGTCGTTCACAGAGCCGAGGGTCTCCACGGAAACAGCCTCCCTACCCTAAAAAGTGGGGGTATGGTCTGCGTACAACCCACCCTCCCCAGACCCTGCTCTGAGCGGGATATACTGGGTATGTTTGGTTTGGTTTGGTTTACCATTTCCATTAATAACTACTCCCGACTGTAAAAATTCTCAAAAAATATCAATTCCGAATTTTAATGCAAGGTCAACTGTTAATGGTCCTCTGACCACCCTACTACAATATCCCAAAATTTCGTAACTTTTAAAAATGATTAATTATGGTAATTATAGCCTCAAAGTTGATACAATTACGTTTTCTCGGTTCTCGAACGTCTCTCACTAAAACTGACTTTTCTCCTAAACCGTTCATCAGATTTTAACGTACTTTATATCAAAACGATCTATGAACTAAGCTCTATCATCTGATGGTCACTTGGTACCCTAGGCAGAATGCTACCGTACGAACATCAGTGTCTAAAACAGGGCATCTTTTGGTTTAACGAAAATCGGGCGCAGAATGCTACCGTACGAACATCAGTGTCTAAAACAGGGCATCTTTTGGTTTAACGAAAATCGGGCATTATAACTGCTATATTTTCATACTTTCCAATATATTACTCCTCCAAATCCATCATCCACATTATACACCATCACCTACACCATGTGGTCATCTTACCAACCATGGTTACAAGCACACAATACTTCCATAATCCATAAAAACACTTTTAAACACATATATGATCATGATTTCATCACTTATAACAACTTAACCACTAACACACCCAATATTCATCATAAATACAAAAGGGCAAGAACATTTATACCTTCTTGAAGCTTTAATCACACTTAATAAGCCTTGGGAAATCCTTATACAACCTTACACTAGCTTGGATTAACTAAAGAAACCATAGAAAACAAAGTTAGTTTCTTAAAGTTACTATTCACTACTATTCACCATCAACTTCCATGATTTTATTACCTTATCAAATGATGCTTGATGGCTATGAAACTTTGTGTATGTCTTAATCTATCCTCCAAGATCCTCCATGAATTATCTCTTGATTTCTTGTTGGCTAGAACTTGGGTTTTGGTTTTTATTTTCTCCTTTTTCCTTGAAAAATTCGAATGGAAAAGATGATGGAAGGGGAGAGATTTTTCTTGATTTTTTGATCTTATCCTAGCTAATCTACTTTTGGTAGATATTTTGCTATGTCATATGGATAATTATCAAGTAATTTTACTAATTAATCCTTAAGAAAAGTGAGTGGAAAATGATGTAATGGATGATGTAATTGTAGATGATCTAGAATACTTGTTTTCTTGATTTTCTAATTAAAGTTTTAATGATTTTGGTTATTAGTAATGTAGTGTATATCCTTGTAATTATATCAACCCTGGTTGTTTGGTTTCCATACTCGTCTAATTGTGATTCGTTTCGAATATACCTCATTATCTCAGTGGTTCTGAAATCATTTAACAATCCAAATTCCTTTGGTATTTTCTTAACTTAATAATCCCTTAATTTACCCTAATTCACTAATTCCTTAAAATATAATTCCTTTAATATCTCCATGCTCCTTAATATCCAATAGAAGCTTATTCGAAATTAAAATTCTCAAAAATCCATATTCAGGAATTTCTGAAATCTATCGTCATTTCTAGTCACTTATTTTCTTAGTACAATACTAATATGGTTTCTGTTTACTCATTTTCTGTTTCAAGTATAGAGTACTTACATACCCTTTCCCTAAATCCTCAAAATTTACTATTCATGTGATCACTATAGCATTTCTAAAGTTAGGGTAATTACACACGGGTCCAATTAGATCCATATGTAGAAGCTCTAGTGGTCTAGTAGTAGACACCATGAATTTGGCTTTATGAGATGCTCGAACTTGTTTGCCAATTTCACAAGATTCACATATATGATCTTTTATGAAATTGAGTTTTGGTAAACCACGTACATGTTCATTCGAACATATATTTTTGATGAGTTTCATGTTAACATGACCTAAACGTCGATGCATTAACCATGGATCCTTATTTATGGATACCAAACACACATTTTCATAATAATTTAAGTCACACGAGTACACATTCTTGCTTTGTGGACATTTAAGAATTAGCTTCCGCTCTTTGTCATAAATAGCACAATGAGTTGGAAAGAAAATTACTTTACAACCATTATCACATAATTGGCTTATCGAAAGCAAATTATACTTTAATCCCATGACTAATTGCACGTCATGGATTCTAAAGCTTTTATTACCGATATCACCAATTCCGATAATTTCGCCTTTGCTACTATCTCCAAACATTACAATTCCATTGAATACCTTTTTAATGTTGTTCAACAATGACTTATTTCCGGTCACATGCCGTGAACATCCACTATCAAGGTACCACACATCTTTCTTAGCAGCAAGGCACACCTACACAAAATATTAATTAAACCTCTTGGTACCCCTTTTACTTGAGGGTCTGGGTGTTAGTACATCATAAGGCAATCGAGTACTTTCATAGATAAATCAAGGCATAGGATAATCATTCACATAAACAATGTCATTTCTAGATGCATGATTCCTATCTGAGATGTGATAAGGATTTTTCCTAGGAGCATATTTAGAATTACCACGAAAAGCATTAACATTATAACTACGAGGAAATATAGTAATAACGGAATCCCTAGCACGAGTATTAGCATGGTACTTCACACAATTATTTCTAACATGAGCATTATTATTTCTAGGATAGGCATGAAGACTCACATTAGCATAATGACTCGATCTAGCATTATAATGACTCGAATTCCTAGGCATAGAATTTAAATTACGAGCATGACCATGACCATTTTGGGTTTCTAGCCTTATAACCTTGATTCGGAACTTTAGAAGAACTAGCATTGTTAGCACTAGTACTAGCTTGATGTTGCATGTTCCTTTGTTGAAAATTAATAGGTCTTTATTGATAATGAAACTTCGGTTGCTTCTTCTCATTTATGACTACTTTTTCTTTCTTCTTAGCAACTTTCGGTTTATTATCATTTTTCGAACATTCACCTTTAAGAATCCATTTTTACTTTCCCTTTTTCTCACCTACTTTGGCTTTGCAATATAGACTTATATGTCCACTAACATTGCAATACGAACACTTAGGTGAAGATGGTTTAAGAGGAGTATTCCTTGAAGTATTAGGAAGTGGAACTTCTCGTTTAGGAGGAGAGTTCATATTAAATCCCAATCCCTTTGAGTTAAATACCATACTATCCAATATAGTATTACTCTTGGTGAATTGTTTAACGGTTTTCTCAAGATTTTCCTTTTCGGCTAACAAATGTTTGCACTAAATCACGCAAGCGTACGTGGTCACAAGTAATATAGAATTAAGTTGAGTTCGTTCCCATAGAGATCTGGTTAAATTTTCAATTCAGTAGATGTACCTATGCAACAATGTATAGTTATTACGCATTGCTAGGACAATTATCAAATTGGGGGTTTTAATTATCTAAATTTAACTAAGATACAAATTAACAACTAAGAATTATTTAACTAAAGTGATTAAAATCGATTACTATGTATGAGAATAAACATGGGATCCTAACTTCATTAAATACTTCGCTTAGATCTGATGCCTTTAATCACTATATGCGATGGTTATGATATCTGATCGGATAACACGAAATAAGTACGCGCTACCTGTCAGCATACGTATACCAAACTACCCATACATCCACAAAAGAGATAGAAGATGAATAGACACCAATTATGCTTAGACCTTATATGTCTATAGAATTTGAAAACATAACGGTTGAGGCGCAAGTTATCCATATTGATCACATAGGGTACTATAAGTATTCTCATCTCATACTACGAATCATATTGATAAACAATTATGAACCTATGCTAGCATGGCAAGTTCTAAATCTCAAGATCCACTTTCACTTCACAAGAGATTAACAGATTAGATGTTAGCTACGCATCTAACAACTAAGCATAACCATACGAGGATATCAGATATACATCACACACAGATCTTTAAAGCATCAAGATACTAAAGCTCCATAAATAAATCCGTTAGAATCCCATGACAACGATTAGTTCATAATCGAACCGTTCGTCACCATGGGATTTGATGAAAACATGATATGAAACAAGATATGAATGAAAGTAGTAATATTAATAGAACAAAGAGTTGAGAAAATAAATCTATAATCCAGAGTATCGCCTAAGAAAAGAGTACAAAAAATCAAGTAGATCTAGATCCGTTGCGTTTCACGAGCGTTGAATCTTTCTCCGCTTTTCTCTCTTGCAATTCTAAGTTATTGATAAGTAATGATATGAATTACAATGGTACAATTTGTTTTTATAGGCCCTAGAAGTCTTGGCCAACAAGAAAATACCCAAATTACATAATAAATTCGAAACAGGAAAGAATTGCAGAATTTTTAAGAGAAAAATCGGATTTCCAGCAATTCCGCCAGGCCGCGGCGCGCACTCCAGGCCGCGGCGCGCCATTACCATTGTTCACGCAGGCCGCAGCGCGGTCTCTAGGCCGCGGCGCGCCCCTGTTGCTGTCCGTTTTGTATTTTTGCAATTTCTTCTTCATTTTTTCTCTGTTTCTTCCGTTTCTTTTTGCAAATGATTCCGTCTTCAATTCTCTTGACTTAAGATCTTCATGATAGCTTAAAGCAAGACTCCACTTGCCATTCCATTGCACAAAATAACTCCAAAATTGACGGAAACATCAACCCTAATCAACAAATTTGTTATCCTGCACACTTAAACAAAACACATTAAAACTACAACGAACTTGAGACCAAGACACCAATTTAAGCCGAAATGGAATGCTCCATGTGGATATAAAATCCACTTATCACACCCCCAAACTTAAATCAATGCTTGTCCTTAAGCATACACAAATATAACTATATACAACTAACTAGTACCACTTCCGTAGGTGATCACGGTTGCATTCGGCATATGCAACAAGCCCTAGCGGACGAGTTAGGTCTCGGGAGGGCCTATAGCGAATGTACCCACAAAATCCATCTAACTAAACAATGCCACACAATGCAATGCATGAATGCAACGAATATGAAAATGCAATAACCCCCTCGAACTAACCAAAACCAACTAGCAAGCAAATATCTCAAGGAATGCAACTAAATCCAAGTAGAGCTCGACTAAGTCCCCGTATACTACAATACTTGAACAGAAACGTGCGTGTGTGCGATGCTCATCAGAAATACTCCCAACACTAGATCAAAACCATACTCCTTCTTTGCCAAGACAATCACAGGTTTATAAATAGAATAGACTGTAGACACTTCATAACCTAGAAACACCTCTTACCTCATCTGAGTTAGCCAGAAATTCATGATTTATTACTAACAACTACGACACATAATACTATATACAATAACGCATGATTATTTAACCGTGCAATGGATGAGACCCCAAAAGGCTTATACAATAATACCCATGTAGCGAGCGTTGGGTTAGTGGATCCCAGACTATAAAAGCCTTAGGTCACTAGGCACAAAGTCCTCTATAACTTAATTGATCGAGTATTAAAGAGCTCACCCTGGTTAATTTTGCAATTAAACTATTTACATGACTTTTTTTTTCTTTTTCTTTTTTTTTTTTCATTTTTTATGCAATCTGGAATGAGAATTCTCAATTCCAACCCTAGACTACTCATATAAATATTAGCCGGCTACTAGCCATTTGACACCTAGCCATTATTGACAATTATTTACAACTAGCATGAAATCCTTGGTTTCCCCCAAACTTAGACTTTAGTGTCCCTAAGCCATCAAGGGAATAATGAAAATTCTAAATATAATCAAGTGATTAAATCTCAAAGCTGCCAAACAAGCATGACCCTAACCTAGCTCAAAAGCAACCGATGAGACTGTGTAAAGTTTTGTTCCCGTAACATGCAAGTCAATTCCATAAGAACTATAAATCATCCCTCTATTAATCATTACCACACTCAATAAGACATCTACCTACCAATCAGAATCAGCTCATTCTAAGGGATCATGAAAATGCATGCCATGGAAATGCAACTAAAATGGACTCACATGGTAAAACAAAATAACAGAATGCCCTATATGAAACAAACATAAATAATACAAACAAACATGCATGAATTACTACTAATATGCAAAACATGATATCTATATGAACACAATGCTTCACTAACACTACAAATAACTACTATACACTACTTATCCCCCAGACCACCCCCAAACTTAGAACATTCAATATGTCCCCATTGAAGGCAATAAAAAGGATAGTAGAGAACATACATAAATAAAAATGCCGAAAAGCGTGGGTTTCCTCCCACGAAGCGCTTGTTTAGAGTCAATTAGCTTGACTACGTCCAAGCCTCCTTTAAGGATGATAATAGTTGGCCTGGTCATCTCTTCGTGAGACTTCATCGTCATTACGGCGGCACACTTTCTGCCCCTTCTCCACGCTTGGCCTATTCGTATAACAACTATGTCCTATTCCAATGCCTTCATCAGTTGACCCAAAATCTGTCAATTTGTAGAACAACACACATTCGCGGGCTTCCCTTGAATATAATGGAGGAGGGTAAATGTAAGTTGCTGAAGCCTTTGGTTCCTCAAAGAGAACTTCCTCCATTGGCTCTAATGCGCTACCTCCATCTTTATACTCTGAGAAAAGTAGAAGACCTGCATCTTTCCCATGGTCATCATCCTCTTGGTACGCACATACCAATTCTTGAAATTTGTGTAGCTCACCAGTGTCTGTCCCAAATAGTGCCCTTTCCAAATCATCCACTATACTAGCATGATCAAATTCCTCATATGGCTTGTGAACGCTCACCTCACCTTGGAATTTGTCTTCCTCAATTATGCATGCAGTACCTTGCTCCAAGTCACCGTTATTTTCTGGAATTGCCTCTAGTATGAATTGTTGTTTCTCTTGTTCTAAGGCACTCAAAACTTGAGCAACTAGTGTCTCCAAAGATTTGATAGACTCCTCATTACTCTTTGCAAGCATCCTAATCTCCTCCATAACATCAACCTCATCTGACTGAAAAGTAGGAGTAGGTTGCTGATGTTGAAACTCTTCACTACCAAAGAAATATGACATATTTGGAACATCTTGCTGGTACTGTTGAGGATGGTATTGAAAATATGGTTGTTCCTCATAAGTGACATATGGATCAACTCCTTCGTAGTAACAATATTGTGAGGTCTCATGAACGCCCAAACATTGCTCAAATTGCTGAGGCATGGATGTCCTCGAATATGCCCACCATGGCAACTCCTCGCCTGCCATTTTCAAACACTCAAGTACCTGAAACACACCGAACTAAACAAGATAGGTAAGTAACTAATCCGAGTCGGTGAACTTTAACGACCATTGATGACAAGCACATAAACTAAAAATAAAACACCGATGATCCCCGGCAGCGGCGCCAAAAACTTATTTGCACTAAATCACGCAAGCGTACTTGGTCACAAGTAATATAGAATTAAGTTGAGTTCGTTCCCACAGAGATCTGGTTAAAGTTTCAATTCAGTAGATATACCTATGCAACAATGTATGGTTATTAGCACTACTAGGACAATTATCAAATTGGAGGTTTTAACTATCTAAATTTAACTAAGATGCAAATTAACAACTAAGAATTATTTAACTAAAGTGATTAAAATCGATTACTATGTATGAGAATAAACATGGGATCCTAACTTCATTAAATACTTCGCTTAGATCTGATGCCTTTAATCACTATATGCGATGGTTATGATATCTGATCGGATAACACGAAACAAGTGCACGCTACCTGTCAGCATACGTATACCAAACTACCCATACATCGACAAAAGAGATAGAAGATGAATAGACACCAATTATGCTTAGACCCTATATGTCTATAGAATTTGAAAACATAACAGTTGAGGCACAAGTTATCCATATTGATCACATAGGGTAATATAAGTATTCTCATCTCATACTACGAATCATATTGATAAACAATTATGAACCTATGCTAGCATGGCAAGTTCTAAATCTCAAGATCCACTTTCACTTCACAAGAGATTAACAGATTAGATGTTAGCTACGCTTCTAACAACTAAGCATAACCATACGAGGATATCAGATATACATCACACACAGATCTTTAAAGCATCAAGATACTAAAGCTGACAACGATTAGTTCATAATCGAACCGTTCGTTACCATGGGATTTGATGAAAACATGATATGAAACAAGATATGAATGAAAATAGTAATATTAATAGACAAAGCGTTGAGAAAACAAATCTATAATCCAGAGTATCGCCTAAGAAAAGAGTATAAAAGATGAAGTAGATCTAGATCCGTTGCGTGTCACGAGCGTTGAATCTTTCTCCACTTTTCTCTCTTGCAATTCTAAGTTATTGATAAGTAATGATATGAATTACAATGGTACAATGTGTTTTTATAGGCCCTAGAAGTCTTGGCCAACAAGAAAATACCCAAATTACATAATAAATTCGAAACAGGAAAGAATTGCAGAATTTTTAAGAGAAAAATCGGATTTCCAGCAATTCCGCCAGGCCACGGCGCGCAATTACCACTGTTCACGCAGGCCGCAGGGCGGTCTCTAGGCCGCGGCACGCCCCTGTTGCTGTCCGTTTTGTATTTCTGCAATTTCTTCTTCGTTTTTTCTCTGTTTCTTCCGTTTCTTTTTGTAAATGCTTTCGTCTTCAATTCTCTTGACTTAAGATCTTCATGATAGCTTAAAGCAAGACTCCACTCGCCATTCCATTGCACAAAACAACTCCAAAATTGACGGAAACATCAACCCTAATCAACAGATTTGCAATCCTGCACACTTAAACAAAACACATCAAAACTACAACAAACTTGAGACCAAGACACCAATTTAAGACGAAATGGAATACTCCAAGTGGATATAAAATCCACTTATCAACAAAGAATTAATCTTGTTATCAAATAAATTTGCTTGATCCTAGACTTGAGATTAGAGCTTGTTATTATCATTTTGAAGCCTTTGATTTTCCACGAGAGCCAATTTGAGTTCCGAGACTACATGTTCTCATTCTTTTGATTCGGTCTCGAGTAAATTATTAAGATTTGCAAGTTCAAAATCTTTAACGGATATCGTAACTTGACAATCCATTTCTTTTTCTTTTAGGGCTTCGTGTAGCTCTTCCTTAATATCTCCCGTTAAAGATTGTTCGAGTTCTTTTATCTTTTCACTTAGTGTCTCATTTTCACGAATTAAAGATTCATTTCGAATCTTTAAATTCAACATCTCAACATGGAGATCACTAGAGTTAGTAGATAATTGAACTTTCTCATTTTCCATCTCTTCGGCTTGAATAACCAAGGATATATTCTCAATCTCAAGATTTCGAATAATTTCATCCTTCTTTGTGGTTTCAAGACACAAGAGATCTTTTTGAGATGAAATAAATTCGTAATATTCCACGTCCTTAGCATGGATATCGGTCAAGCGAGTGACCTCTTTTTGTAGCTCAACATTCACATCCCGTATATTATTCCTTTCGGAACTAACCGTGATGTATTTTTGGCTAATTTCATTATGACTCATTTTCAACATTTTTACAAGATTAATAAGCTCCGAGACACCCAAATTCGCATGATCTAAGTTAAACAAATCTTGACTAGCACTACTACATGATGCTGAATTATTACAAGGGTTTAGGGTTACCTCATGGTTAGTCGTGGAGATTTCTGTTGGTGTAGCTTCATCACCAAATGCCATCAAACACAAATTCACAACCTCTTCACTTGACTCGGGAGTTTCTTCATCTTCACTTAAGTCCCATCCATTTTTGGCAACTAAGCTTCTTCCTTTCGCCAATTTAGGACACTCCCATTTAAAATGACCGGGTTATTTGCATTCGAAACACAAATCATGTGCTTCTTCGTTAGATGGCTCTTTAGGCTTAGGTGGAGTTTAATTATTCGAATAATTTGAATTATTATTATTATTGTTATAAGTATTTGATGCTCGAACACCTTTGCCTTTATTTGAGTTCAAAGTCGGAAAATTATTACCTTTGAAATTTGTCCTTCCTTTCGAGTTAAACACACGTTGTTGATTACTCGATTTAAGGAATCTTTTTCCATATCTTTGAGCTTTACTTTGCAAGAGTCGACGAAGTTGTCTTGAAAGCAATGCAATCTATTGTTCATCAAGATTTTGCAATTCTTCATTCAACTCATCATCGTTTTCATCTTCATCGATTAATATTGCTTTTAAAGCCATACTTTTTCGTTTATCTTCCATTTTCGGAAGACTCTTTTCTGGAACATTATCTTCTTCGTAAGCACGAAGATTTCCAAACAAACTATCAATAGAATATGAATTCAAGTTGTGCATTTCTTTGATAGTTATGACTTTAACTTTCCAACTATGGGGCATGGCTTTTAAAATCCTCCGATTTTTCACATTCATAGTATAAACCTTTCCGAGTTGTGAAAGTTCATCAACAATCCGAGTGAACCTAGTTTCCATGTCAATTATGGTTTCACTTTTGAGGAGTTTAAAATTTTCATATTCTTGAATCAAAGTATCCATTCGGGATTCTTTAATATCTTTAGTTCCCTCGTAATTGATAACCAATTTATTCCACATTTCTTGTGCGGACTTGCAATTATTAACTCTTTTGTATTCTTTTTCTGCAAGTGCACTAGTTAGAACCATTTCCGCTGTAGCGGCTATGTTCATTTGAGTTTCTTCTTCAGGAGTATATTCACTCACTTTCTTTTCGACAAACGTGTCGCCTACCTTTTTGGTAGGAGTGGTGACTCCATCTTCTATGGCCATCCAAACTTTAACTCCTTGGGATCTAGCATAAATTCTAAATCGTGTTTTCCAAGTAGCAAAGTTTGTGCCATCAAACAAAGGTGGTCTAGAATTTGAAAGTCCTTCACCGCACCCGATAGTATTTAAATACGCCATTATGATCCCCTTTTGTTGTATTTATCAATTTATCACAACAAATTGATTAAATACGGTAAGGATGTACTTTTTTCAATATTTAACGATTATCACAACAATCGAAAAAATACGTTAAAAAGCACTGCTCTGATACCAATTGTGGGTCCCTAAAGGGGGGATAATAAGCTAGAAGGGGGGGTTGAATAGCTTATTACCTTTTTAAAATTTCAGCTTGGCGTTTTTGTCTTCCGTTTTTGTCTTTAAATTCGTGACTAAAATTAAACGATTTAAAAGTGCGGAAAGTAAACCAAGAAATAAAAGAAGCAATCACACGGTTGATTTATCCTGGTTCGCGATTGCACAACCCCTAATGGATCCGCTCACCCCTACTCCAGTCCCCGAGCTCCTCCCTAGACTCGAGATTTCTTCCACTATAAAGAAACTCCTTTATAGTAGGCGGAGAGGCCTTTACAACACTAAGTATTTATCTTGGACCTTAATTACAAATTATCTCCTCAAAATACAAAGCAACCCACTACTAGACTCGTCTTGGAGCGTAACTCCCCGTTACCTCCTCAAAGTCGAAGTAGCAACCCCTTGTAGACTTCGAACTTCTACCACTTACCGGTCTTGGATCTTAGGTCTTAGGTCTTGGGTCTTTCCTTTTTCTTCACGGTACAAAGGTTACTAACTCCCCGTTAGTACACCTAAGACTTGGGTCTTAGAAACAAGGATCACCTCACTTCACTTCAGCTCACTGCAAGTCTAGAAAACAAGTCTAAAATAAACAAGCAATATATAAGATGAATATATATAATAACTCCGTGCAAACTAGTATGTTATGGTACTAGCCACGGGGACGCTATTACGCGTTAAACTATTACACAAACACAACTCACACATACAGAAATGTAACTCGCTTATCTATAGGATAAAACGAGGGCCGCTATTATGCGTTAAAATTATTACACACACACACGAAAGAATATTAAACTAAAGAGCAAGTAATGCAAATTCGTGCAAGTTAGCACAATGAGTTGATTTGGCCGAATATATATAAGTACATATATATTTGTTTCGAAGTAAGGCTAAGTCACAGAATAACGAACTCGGCACTTTAAATCAAACAAGTATACAAACTATATATATTTAATTATGGGCCGAATATATATATTAATGGCCAAGGATTAAAATGAACTTGGTTGAACATTAGTCTTTGCCTTAAACAATATGGCCGAATAAATTAGGCCAAGAAATAAGATGACTAGTTCAAGTTGCAAGTTCAAAATGGTCTTGTTTTTTTAACAAAATCCAATATAAAACTTTTACAAGTTTATGGATTTGTTTCTTTAAAGACTATATGACCAAGTTTAGTTATAGATTCAAGGATTTATTTCACCTTATACAAGGCTACTAAAAATACCTTATTTCGAATCGAACCAAACTAATCGGAGCGAGCTTTCACGATTCAAGAAAGGCCTTTTGCTTAAAAGAAATGTTCCCTTTATTTCAAGATCGTTACTAACCAACCAAAACACTTACAAATGGTCCAAAAATACACTACACGAATAAACTTCAAGAACAAGTGTATTTAAGTGACTAAATGCAAGTTAGCTTAAATATGTTGTATAAACAAGTAGATCAAGCAAAAATAAGCACAAATATACAATATTTAAGCAAGAAACTAACTTGTAAATCTTGACATTACAAATGCTCAAGCTCCTCTTAATATTAAAGAGAAAGCTGCAAGAAAAACAAGTTAGGAAGCCAAGAAATACACAAAAAGGGTCGTCGGAAAATGGCCAAAATGGGGGCGTTAAAATTCGACTTTTGGGGGCTCTAAAGGTCACTTGTAGGATGCCTAAATGAGGCTTGGAAGGTGATGGTGACCAACGGTGTGTGTTAGAGAGCAAGTTTGGTGAAGAAATACAAGCCAAAATGATGTTTAAGCAAGGTTTAAATTGGCACAAACACAAGCTACGTTTTTGCAAGTTTAGGGGCTGTATTGAGAGTGTTTGGGAGAGTATTTCTTCAGCATAACAATGGCTCAAAATGGCTTAGAGAAAATGTGAGGGGTGGGGGGTATTTATAGGCCAAAAAAGTGAATGACATGTGTTAGGCTTGTGTAGGCATGTGTTGGCAGGTGTTTGACACACTCCCTAGCTGCTACACAATTCAAAAATGTGTGGGAAAGAGTGCCTACACGTTTTTCTAATTAATTGCTAGTACGAAAATCAAGAAAAACGCATACCGATAAGAAAACAACACGAATAAACCATAAATCGAAAAATCATCGAAAAATTACGAAATTTTGGGAATCCCCTAGAAATGTGCCCAGAGGATTATGGTCAAAATTTCACCTTGAAATGAGTTGACCATCTATGACTTTCGAGCGACCGAAAAATCAATTACGCATCGAATATTTGGGTCCCGGACAAAAGTCATGTAAAAATTACGAAAATATTATTGGAGCAAATATAAAGGTTGTAAATAAAACAGAAAATAAGATTTTATTCAATTTTTTCTTAAGCAAAGAAAGTTATATAACATACATACATATGAAGAGTAAATTGCAATGTGGTGATTAGTATTAGTATTTTGATGGTCCAACTTTCTAATTTATAATATAGGATAATATGTTCCTACAGTTAATTATAGGAAATTCTCCTAAAATTAACCATTAAGATTATGATACATATGCACAATTATTAATGCCCCTACGGGGCCCTTTTAAATTAAAGAAAGAAATCCATCAAAACTACGTAGTTTTGATGGGTTAAATTTAGGAAATTCTCTACAATTAACTGTAATACCATTTTTCTCTTTATAATATGATGATCGAACATTGTTTTTATTCTTTGAAAAGGTAATTAAGGATCAATTTTTTAAAATTTTTATTTTTAGAAGTTGGCCATTAACCACCTTTTCAAAAACTAGAAACAATATTTGGCCAAGATTAAATTTGGCCACAATATTTTACACATAGGCTCATTTTCTCCTATTTCTTTGTGACTTTTTCTGTTTACTTTCAAAATTAAGAATACTACTAATTCCATCAATGATGCATGCCATCTTTTTTGAACTAATTTTTCAACTTAATATGTACAACAAACTCAACTTATATAACATGTTTATGATATTTAAATGGATGAACAAATGTATATAAAATTGTTATATCTTTGTTTTTTAAATGAGATATATTGTATTTTTATGTATTTTTCTTTTTATTTGAAGGAAAAAATACATTATTATCCTATACATGTAAGTTTTGATGAAATAAATTTTCATTTTAATTTACACTTTTTTGACACATGATAACTTTTAGTTAGAATGCAATGTTTAATAAATTTCGAATAAGATTTTTGTCAATATTTTTAACACAAATTTACATACAATATCATAATATTTGTTTTCGATTATTATATTTTATTAGTATTATTTTTCTGTATTTTAAAAATAAAAGTTTATTATTTTTAATGTATTATAATAGAAAATGACATAGATTCTCACTAGCAAAAAGTTACAGAATTTTGACGGAGTGATTCTCCTCTGTTAGATTTGGAACTAAAAATAACTAAATAAAAAGTAATAACAAAAAGGACAATTTGGGTTTGACTATTCCTAATCCTAGGTAGTAATAATGTTTACGCATGTATGCCAAGATTTCTAAATTTATATAGTATTATCGATAAACGAAAATTAGACGCAAAAATGTTCACTTGTTTATGAGGACAAACAAATTCTCGTAACTAGAATATTTTATCACGTTCAAACTTCAAACACGAAAATTCTTAATACCAACAACAATTTTATTTAAAAAAATATATCAATATCGTTATTCTATCCCGTCCCTTAATGTAACTGTCTGAAAAATGAAAAGTAGTGACATTGTAATTCTTACTTCTCCTTTCATTTTTGTATCTTTTAAAAAGAAAGTGATTTTGGAAACTTGTTTATAAGTATTATATTTTAACAATAATATTTAGACAAAGATTTTATTTTTTGACAACTCGACAAGATTCGAGTCTGGCGAAGAGATTAATGTACTTGTGCATGAGTTGAGCTAAATGGATTTGAGATCATAGAATTTGAAATGATCAACTCGACAGGCACACTTTCCTTTTATGTTACACCTTTGACACTACGGGTTAATTAATAAGGGTGACGAAAAGTGTCAGTTTGGACATTGATGTGTCAAAATAACTGTGCAAGTGCATAGTGTTTAATTATAGCAATCACACATCGATCCTCAGATATTATGTATTTTCAAAACCCTAATAATTAACTCAGGCGAACTAGACAATAAAATTTGAGATGGGATTTAATTAACCTAATTAACCTAATCAGCAATGATTATCAAATTATATGGAAAATCTAGGAATCCGAATCCATTAATCAATCACAATTAATATCAACTCGCCCTAAAACCAATTCTCTTTCCTTCACAAATAAGGTATATCAATTAACGAGAGAAGCATATACTATGAAACTTGTTATCTAACAATAACCTATCAAAACTTCAAGGAGCAAGCATAGGCTATGAAAAATAAATCCGGTAACAATAATATATCAAAATCACTTTGTCAATTGAACAATTAAGCACCAAGAAAAATTATGAGAATCAATTAATAGGAACGAGGAGAAATCAAGAGTAATTAATTTAACTTCATCTTCATCCTAGGGCAAGAAAATTAGCTACTCATAATTATAGAATTAACGAAACAATTAATATATAACATATAAAACATGCAGGATAAGTTTATAAACACTTAAAAACTAATTAACTAATATTATATAACATGTAGTCGGACGAACACGTGATGAAACAACTTATATAAATTAATGATCTAACCTGGGCAATAAAGGAAATCAATTCGGTAATGAAAGAAAAGCAAGTATTGAATCATGAACTAAATATATTAATTACACGTACGAGTTTGCCGGATAATAACCACCAGCAAAATTAATAAAAACATGAAAACAAAGAGCAATAAAATTCTAGGTGCCTAAAATTACAAGGGAGAAGGCCATATATATAGGGGAAAATATTGGGTTTGGCCCCTTTGATTACAATCCAATCTTGAATATAATTTCTTCAATTTCCTTTTCTTCTCCGATAAGTAGTCGATTTTCCCTCCAGTTTCCTTGACTTCAAGTATTTTCCACCTCCTTTCCCTTTTTGTACCTTTTCCTGCTTGAAATCTGTTTGTATTTATTTTCCTACAAAATAAAATAAAACAATTTATTAATTAATAAAATTACGAAAACTAACATAAAATAGGTATTAAAAATTTGATGAATCATGGACCTATCAAATGCCCCCATACCTATCTTTTGCTCGTCCTCGAGAAAAATATATAATAAAATACTATCTAATATATAATACCACTTCCGTAGGTGATCACGGTTGCATTTGGCATATGCAACAAGCCCTTTAAACCCCTAGGCAGCCCTGGTGGACGAGTGAGGTCTCGTGAGGGCCTATAGAGAATGTACCCATAAAATCCATCTAGCTCATGTAAAAGATTGCTCAATGCAACACCACGAATACAAGTCATCTCATGCTATATCAACTTAAGAAATCAAAGTGAATTTGCAATGTCTTGGTGTGTAGATGTAAGTATTCACATAGTCTACTCAAATAAATATGCATAGGTACTCAAAAGTCCATGTCAAGTGTAAAAATAAGTTGGTAACCATGCTAAGCCCACAAGAGTATATCTTAGAGTCAAAACTTGGGATCTCATATGCACAAAACAAGCAATAACTCACCTTTCACTCACAAAAGAATATTCACTCAAGAACAAGGGTAAGTGTATCACTCCATTCCATCAAAATCATAAGCATGCTTGACATTTGGTATCAATCTAACTTTAACACAACATACATTAATGATGATAATCAAAAGGTCTTTATTTGGGTTGTAACGGGGCTAGGGACAAGGTATGTCAAGTAAAGCCAAATAAGGTGAAGTGTCAAAAGCTAGTAGAAACCATAATAAATCATACACAACACCATACATCCTCCCCATACATGGATTTCTAAAAATTTTCAACAAAATTCTTGAATAGTCGAATGAAGAAGGATCACACAAAAACATAAGTATGCTCTCATATAACTTTTTTTTTTTCAATTTTTTTTTTCTTTCAATTTTTTTTTTATTTTTTTTGGAGAGCTAATATAGATAATATAAATATATAAGAAACCACAATCCTTCTTCAAGAATTTATTGAATAACGACCGACAAGTAAGCAACAAAACCCAATATTTCCCCAAAAGTAATGAACAAAAGTAAACCCCATCTCACACACCTTATTACTCCCTCAACTTCCTACTAGCCTTTGACAAATTGGGATCAAGTATACGTAAGGCTACAAAAGAAAAAGGTCTAGGCAAATAATGTGGTGTACCTGATAAATATGTCGTTGTAGTATAGTGGTAAGTATATCCGCCTGTCACGCGGATGACCCGGGTTCGTTCCCCGGCAGCGGCGCCAAAAACTTGATGTGTCAAAATAACTGCAAGCGCACAGTGTTTAATTGTAGCAATCACAGATCGATCCTCAGAGACTATGTATTTTCAAAACCCTAATAATTAACTCAGGCGAACTAGACAATAAGATTTGAGATGGGATTTAATTAACCTAATCAGCAATGATTATCAAATTATATGGAAAACCTAGGAATCCAAATCCATTAATCAATCACAATTAATATCAACTCGCCCTAAAACCAATTCTCTTTCCTTCACAAATAAGGTATATCAATTAACGAGAGAAGCATATACTATGAAACTTGTTATCTAACAATAACCTATCAAAACTTCAAGGAGCAAGCATAGGCTATGAAAAATAAATCCGGTAACAATAATATATCAAAATCACTTTGTCAATTGAACAATTAAGCACCAAGAAAAATTATGAGAATCAATTAATAGGAACGAGGAGAAATCAAGAGTAATTAATTTAACTTCATCTTCATCCTAGGGCAAGAAAATTAGCTACTCATAATTATAGAATTAACGAAACAATTAATATATAACATATAAAACATGCAGGATAAGTTTATAAACACTTAAAAACTAATTAACTAATATTATATAACATGTAGTCGGACGAACACGTGATGAAACAACTTATATAAATTAATGATCTAACCTGGGCAATAAAGGAAATCAATTCGGTAATGAAAGAAAAGCAAGTATTGAATCATGAACTAAATATATTAATTACACGTACGAGTTTGCCGGATAATAACCACCAGCAAAATTAATAAAAACATGAAAACAAAGAGTAATAAAATTCTAGGTGCCTAAAATTACAACGGAGAAGGCCATATATATATGGGGGAAAATATTGGGTTTGGCCCCTTTGATTACAATCCAATCTTGAATATAATTTCTTCAATTTCCTTTTCTTCTCCGATAAGTAGTCGATTTTCCCTCCAGTTTCCTTGACTTCAAGTATTTTAAAATAAGTATGTCGTTGATGGAATTCGAATTTTGAAATTTTAATAAATTAATTTAATCATATAATATATCTATTCATTTTATTTGACGGTTTAGTTTTTTTACTAAAAATCTAATGATCATTATTCGTAGTATACAAATTTCTATTATATTTTGTCAGTGATTAGAAGATATGGTGTGATATTTTTTGGTATATGTTAATTATTGCAAGATTCTGTTTAAATTAAAAGTTAACGTGTTTTTATTAGAAAAAAAATATTATTGATTGGAAGATATGATATTTTAGGTATTTATAAAAAGTAATATCATCAATTAAAAGTAAACATTTTTTAATTAAAAAGGCAATCGGCTAATTATTATTAATCATATTATTTTATTATTGATTTTAATTATTAGGATGACCATTTTGAAAACCGAACCGACAAAATCATCATTTTTAATAATTTTTTAATTTTAATTTTATATAATTTAATATACTCATATTTATGGATTATACTAATGTTTCCTTATTATAAACAACATATACTGATTATAAGCAACGTATACTAATTTTTAATATATTTTATTAATAATTGAAAAGTATGGTGTGATATTTTTGGGTGTATATTACTGATTGTAAGATTATATTTAAATAAAAAAGGTAACGTGTTTTAATTTGAAAGAAATATTAATGATTGGAAGATATCATATGATTGATTTTTTTAGGTATTTATAAAAGGTAATATCTTCAACTGAAAGTAAATGTGAAAAAGACAATCGACTAATTACCATTAATTAAATATTATTTATTTTAGATCTTTTTCGGGAAGATATGATACGATTGATGTTTTTAGGTGTTTATAAAAGGTAATATATTTAACTAAAAGTAAATGTGAAAAAGGCAATCGACTAATTACCATTAATTATATTATGTTATTATTTATTTTAGGTGTTTTAATAGTATAGATATCATATATATTTTTCTTTACAATAAAAGGTAAATAAGTAAATTCACGAAGTACCAAAAAACAGGTACCAAAATTTTTAATGTTTCGGCTTTTATATAATAGTATTGATATATTGACATGATTGTATAGTTTCCATTAAAACATGTTTGTTATAATGTCCAAATTTTGTTTTACAGAAAATTTGATTTAATTATTCAGATAAGCACTCAAAATAAAATATTTTGAGGCATATAAATGTGTTGGATATAAAATAACACATTTACACCAATTTGTACAAATTTATGCCACAAGTAGAAAACATCTAGTAATTTGTTATTATAATAAATTTGGGTAATAGAACGTAAAATTTAAATAATAAGGGGGTTTTCTGTTTAATTCTCCTTAGTGTTTTTCATAACTATAAATCAATTTTTGGAGTGATATTTTTTAATATTTTTTAATATTTTATCCTCATTTTTTTGCCATTCTTTCATAAAGAATCTAGTCAATACATAAAAGGGAGAAATAAAGTTCTTTTGATGTCTTTCTCTTTCAAGGTATATTTAATAATACAATCATAAAATAAATGAGTCGTACATGAATGACATATTTATTTATATTCCAGTTATAATTTTGACAACTCAAGAAACCTGTTATTTACCCACGTAATGTTTCACAATGAAGATGTTGTCCAATCAGTATATAAAAAACTAATTGCATAATTTAAAATTTTATCTTTTTAGGCAAATAATTTTAACTGCCTCATAGTATATGATTGATCGATCATAATATTTTGTGTATGTGCATGCTATGCAATATACTAATTTCTAAGATATTTGTTAACTTGACTGTATTTTTAATCCTTTTTACAATTTATTTTGAATTTTTTAATATTCTTTCCAACCAAAATTTCTCTATGTGTATTATACGACTTTTAATCGATGTACATATGATATGAACTGATTCATATTTTGTATTAGTATATATTATATGATCTTTTTTCAAGGAAGTTTATCTTTCTCAACTTATCTACAAGGTACATTTTTTTTAACTTTTGTACTATCTGATATTTTTAAGGATCTCATCTTTTAATTATATATTGTTATGTAAAAATATAAAATATATTATAGTTAATATTTTTTTAAGAAATGTTTAATTAATTGAAAATAAACCAATTTACATTTCGTGATATTATTATCAAATTTTTAAATTAGTTGTATATATACTCACGTACCATGTTTTGTAAACTAAAATACAATATTTTAAAAGTAATTTAAATCACCATTATCTTTTGCTCAAAAATTAAAGTAGCACTAAAAATAGAATAAATATGAGGTCGAATTTATCTAAAAAAATTTAACTAAAACCAAAAATGTATGTAGTACAATGATCGGAAGGATAAATTGTTTGGATGAGGTTAATGATTAAATGCACAAAAAAATTAAACTAACTCATTTAAAATAAGAGCGTGGAATAAAATTTTAAAATTAGTGTATATAATTATGTACCATATTTTGAAAAGTAAAATTTAAAATTTTGAAAATAATATTTGTCATTATTCCCTCTGTCTCATAATGTGTTTCCCATTTTATATATTGGGACTATTCATAACACGAGACAAATTATAATTTACGTCTAATCTATAAAACCAAATATAGTCATGAGTGATCTTGTTGAATTCGTATTTATGAGTACTTTAATACAGTGAAGTTTTTATATTTAATACTAATACGAAATTCAAGATATTAACGATAAAAAATGTTCGTTGGCAAACGTGTCCAATCAAAACAGGAAACATATTTAGAGACGGAGGGAGTACTGTTTTTACTCATAAATTAAAATAATAGTTAAAACATGATAATATAGAGATCGAACTTATGTAAAAAGAGTTTTAACTCCATACCAAAAAACATAATGTAGCATAATGATTTGGAGGAAGAAATATATGCAGGAGGTTGTGGGTTCAATTCCCCATAAACATAAAATATCTTATTTTTTCTTTTCAAATAAATAAGGGAATGGAAAATCAATGTAATTTTGTAATATATAAGGGCAAACTCGTAATTTTACAGGGGTTTATTGGCTCAAAATGCCCCTATGTGTACCATATTATGAAACCTAAAATATAATATTTTTAAAATAATGCGAATCACCATTATTTTTACTCAAAAATTAAAATAATAGTAAAAATAAGATAATGGAGAGGTCGGGTTTATGTAAAAGGTTTTTTTTTAACTCAAAACAATAAAGTCCATGTAGCACAATGGTTAGTAGGATAACTTGTGTAGTGGAGGTTCTAGGTTCGATTGACCACGAAAACAAACTCATTTTTTTTCATTTAAATAAGAGAGTGGCATTTCATGTAATTTTATAACTTGTAAGGGTATAACTGTAATTTCACAGGGGGTTAATTGGCTCAATACCCCTAAATTATCCATGTGTTGCTCTATTATATATAGAAAGAGATTTGTTAAATCTGAACTATTAATTTTGAATAGTTCAAATTTGTGAATGATTGATAAATTTGAATACAGAAAATAAAATCGTTTGATGATCAATCTTCTGAATGATCCTAAACTACATTTTAAAATAATTTTGAATGACAAAAGGCCTTAACATAATAAAAGATAATATACATTAACTTTATTCGGCATAAATAAAAATATGAACTAATTCGAAAATATTCGAGTAATATTATAATAATTTGTCACTTAAAAAATATATTATCATAATTTCAGGGGCGGACGGACATGGAGACCATGGGTGGCCATGGTCCCCCCAACTTTTCAGCAGCTTCTTATTACCATTATGTATACCATGTAAAAAAAAATTGTTAAATTAAGTTTGGCCCCTCCCGTTTATAAAAATAACCCACAACCCATATATATTCTAAAACATATTTTAGAAGTAGCCCATATAAACAAGAGCCCAATAGCCCAGTAGACAAGTTAAATTTTGTATGTGATTTTTTTTGGCCCCGTCTTATATTGAGTCTGCGTCCGCCCCTGCATAATTTGCATTATAGTATGGATTTTAATAAAAAAAATACAAGTAACTTGTGATATGATTACTATATAAAAATATCTCTATATATTAAATAAAATTATTATATGATAAAAATAATTGAAATATTAATAAATATTCAAAGGTAAATAGCAAAAAAAAAAGAGCAAAATAATTGAAAATTTGAAGGTAACAATATTGTACACAAGGATTGGAACCATTCAGAGAGAATTCATAGCCAGTCTCGTCCAGGGAAATTTGGACCAAATTTGAGTCGTTCAGATATAAAATATATCAAACAAACAAGTTGAATGGTATCGTCCAGCAAGTTCAGCACGGTTCAGCGGTTATCAAATGACCCCTTAATTATGCGAAGCGAAAGACTAGGTTGTGCAGGAGTAAAAAGATGCTAGTGTTGCGATGATGCAAGTAGCTTGGGATGCATGGCATGTGGCTTGTCGTTTTCTGGAAACCAAGTTTTAGTGGGAAACGGTGAGCTGAGGTAGAAATCCTAGTTCGAATAGAAGTCGACTGTCTGCTAGGCGTTGGGCGAGCGCGCGCGGGAATCCTAGTCCTCGTTGGAGTTGGGTGCTGGGCGTCACCGGTTGGCGCCCGCTAGTAGAATTCTAGTCAGAGTCACAGAAGGACTGCTAACGAGACCGGGACAAGGATAGAGTGTGTTTGGCTATAAATAAAGATGGTAGGTACGATTGTAATCATTATGAGCGGCATGCTTGAGTGTATTATAGTGATAGGAACAGATTCTTAGGACAAAGAGTTGTAATCATCGTAAATGGGCGAACGCTTTAGATCTTTAAGTTGTAGTGAAGGTAATAAAAGATACTGGAGGTTCCCAAACGATAGTGTATTGTTTATATCCAGTCATCTGCATATATTATCAGTCAATTGTAGATCTAACCTTGGTGCAGGTGATGGTCGGGCAGAATGGAGTGCTGACTAGTTAGGCACTAGCTTGACATCGCTGGGTGCTATCTAGGCATTGTAAGGACGATATTCGGGATAAGATGAAAGCGTTGTGACAGTTGGTATCAGAGCTTGAGGTTAAGAGCTTGAGGTTAAGGGAGTGAGGTTAAGATGGCGGTGAGTACGAGGTCGAGCGATGGCAACTTGATTGGTCGTGTCGCCAGGTTAAGGGAACAGTTGGGTGAACCGCTGGTGGCAGGGGTGATACTTGAACAACAAAGTTAGTCTATGATTGAGGAAATGGCTTTGATGCAAAATCGTTTGAGTCCTATATGGAACAACTAGGCTTTAAATTGACTGAGTGTTTTACGAAGATGGATTCATGGTCTCAAAGAATGAAAACATATGTTGAGAATCTTAAGAACGAGTTGGTGATTTTGAGGTTTTCTATGGCTGCTAGTACCTCCTAGGCTCCGGGGGAGAGTCATGTGAAGTTTAAGGTTCCTGGAACTAAGAAGTTTGATGGAATCCGGAACGCGAAGGAGTTTGAGAACTTTTTGTGGGACATGGAGCAATACTTCAAGGCTGCTCATGTTCAAACTAGTGAACAAGTGATGATCACTAGCATATATCTAGCGGGGAATGTTAAATTATGGTGGCAGACTCGTGTAGATGATGATGTGAACGCTGGTCGTCCAAATATTGAAACGTGAGAGTCATTGAAGAAAAAGCTCAAAGATTAGTTTTTGCCTAACAATGCTGCTTGGTTGGCTAGGGAAGGATCGAAAAAGTTGAAGCAGATGAGGACTGTGGGTGACTATGTGAAGGAATTTTGTTCTTTGCTTTTGGACATCAAGAATATGTTAGATGAAGATAAGTTGTTCAACTTTGTGTCAGGTATGAAGCCATGGGCTAAAGCTGAGCTACGTCTCCAGAATGTAAGGAACTTGACGACGGTGATAGTGGCAGCAGATGAGTTGGTTGATTACAATTTTGTTGAGAATAGTACTGAATCATATGAGTCGAGGGTATGAGCAAGTCAATGAAAGACAAGAAGAAGAACGGGGAAGACGGTGGTGGCCTAGAAAAAACCTAAGGGTGATAAGCACAAGGTAAAAATCAGAGAGTGTTTTATTTATAGCGGGCCTCACTTGACGTGAGAATGTCCGAAAAAGAGATGCTGGATGCTATAATTGTTGAGGAGAGCCAGAGTAAAGAGGATGGGCCAGCGAAGGTGAGTCCTTTATGGTTACTTAACGAGCTTCGAGTGGATGGACGAACGAAGACGCATGGGCTGTTTTATGCTCAAGTTGCTTTGAATGTGAAAGACGGTAGGGAGCCACAAACTATTTTGTAGCGGATAGAAACATTGGTGCGTGGGGTTTGAGCCAAGTGCCAAGTATTAGTCAGGTTAAAGCGGTGAATGCGGAAGCACAAGAAGTGAAGGGTTCAGTTGTGATGAATCTGAAGCTTGGACTTTGGGAGGGTGAAGTGACTTTGTTAGCAGTGCCATTAGATTATTTGGATCTAGTGCTTGGGATGGACTTCTTAAGAAGGGCTAAAGTTTTGGTGATGCCTCACTTAGAAGGTTTGTTTGTTAATGAAGAAATTTTGTCTTGCTTTGTGTAAGGGTGAAGGACGCTAAGGGGGAAAATCTAAGAATCGGATTATCCGTTATGTGGGTGGAAGCTGATTCGAAGGGGAATGAGTTAGAATGGCTTGCAAGTCTGGAAAAGGTCGAGCCAAGTATGATGGTTGAGGGTCATGATTTTGGATTTGATGAGTTAGAAGTGCTTGAAGATGCCATGTCTATAGACTTGCCTAAAGCGTTGTTGTCTCGAAGGGTCGCTGAATTTAGAAGTGAGTTAGAGCTTGATGTGAGCAAGCCCGGTCAAGTTTTTTGTTGTGTGCAGTTGGAGGAGTTGCAGCATGAAACGGGTGATTCGTTGGGTGCTAAGCTAATCCTACCATCGAAAGTTCCCAGAAGTTATATGGATATGCTACTTAAGAAGGTGGGTGAGACCTCAAGATTGTGTGGGGAAAATCGGGCCTTGGACAAGGTAACTACTACTGTTAAGTGCCATGTTTCGAATGAGTTTGAGGCTGGTGCCCAGGTTCTGATGCTGATGCCACGAGTCGAGAAGAAGAATAAGTCCCAAAAAAATCTATAGGGTTTGGTGCAGAGGCATGGGGGTCCCTTGAAGATTGGCTTGTCGAATGGATCGAAGCTATGTTTGGTTGCTCATGGGAGTTCTTTGAAGCCGTTTCAGTCAGACTTGAGAATTGATGGGAAGAAGCGGGCATCTTCGGCGATCAAGGGATAGGTTGACATGAATGTGCTTAAGGGAAAAGAGATTAAGGAAAAGAGAGTAGCGACTTGGAAGTTGGATCAGGTTCGAGAGTTTTGTGGTCACCCCTCGATGAGGACTGATAAGTAGTTTATTATTAGTTTATCCCTATATTTGTAGTTATTTTTGCATGAAATTGGAATATATTTAATGTGTTTCAATGTTTTATTGTAGGAATCAAGAAAATAATGGATTGGAGCTGAAAATGAATTTTTTGGAGTTAATTCATTAAAAATTCAGATTTTTGGATAGCTTTCACAGTTTTCGCTATTTGGGCTCTATCGGGAGTTCTACAAGTCCGTTTGAGGCCCGTAAGCAGTCATTGAAAAGCTCGTAAGAAGGCCAATATTTCTATCATGGACCCAGAATTTTAATCTGCTCTCAAATGCCCAGAAAAGTCCAGGAACAGCAGGCTTCGAATTTCTTATCTAAAAATTATTTTTTATTTAGGAATTTTCTTGTATTTCTATTAAATGATTAAAAACACTTGTACATATAAGAACTATATCAGACATAGCGGTTAGAAGAATAGACCACGTAGAATAGTTTTGTAACATAGAGAAAAACAACCAGGAAGAAGAACAGAGACTTTGGAAGAAGACACAAACACCTTGGATGCGAGAAGATTGAATCCATAAACTAGTTTTATCTTTCCTTCTTCTTTACTCCTTTGTTGTGTTGTTCTTTTAGAATGTTGAACTAAATTATCATTCTAGGGCTTTAATAGATTCTTGAGTTTATATACAAGTCTTCTTTTCAATTCTCTATTTGATGTTCATTATGGTTGATTACATTGATTCGTGTGTAATGCTTCTCAAAGAGTAATTAACTTTGAGATTGATTTGTTAATTTAGGTGATGCTTGGAAGAGATAACCTAAATTAGACCCATTCAGTATAACTTGTGATTAACAGTGGTGTTAATTTGTGTTTTGGATAGGAATATACCTAATCACCGCAAGTAGTCAAATTAGGGCTATGTGTTAATGCTGCTCACAGACTTAAACTTTACACAGGGATATGGAAGTTAATCTTGTGGGTTAGATTCACTTGAGATTCGGAAGGTCCAAGTAGAATAGATGTGTACCCTAGACTAGCGACTAGAACATGAAAATAGAGATGTTAAGAGACTTATAGAACTCAAGAAGAACTTAAAGGCCTAGATTTTTTTTACTCTTGTCTTATTCATGGGTTGATTTGTATAGTTTTATCTTTTAGTAGTAATTTTTAATTATAATTTTGATCATATGTTATTTAACTTGAATTGAGAGAATAATTGTGTTTGGTATTTAACAACTTAATTTAGTCCTCGTGGGAACGAATTTATATACTACTTGTTCGATACGTGCACTTGCGTTAGCGATTGTAAAATCGATAACAAGGACATTGAGTTTTTCTAGTGGGGGTGGTTTGTTAGATCCTTGACATGGCGGGTTAACAAGGGTGACCAAGAATGCCGGCTTGGGCATCCAAATCGATGGTTGCCTTGACTAAAGACGTTGGTTTGATCATGCAGAGCGAAAGACTAAGTTGTGCGGGAGCGCACGCGGGACTCCTAGTCCTTGTAGGAGTTGGGTACTGGGCGTGCGAGTGCGGGAGTCCTACTCTTCGTAGGAGTTGGGCACTAGGCGTGCAGGCAGTATCACCGGTGGCGCCCATTGACAGATTTCTAGTCATAGTCACTGAAGGACTTCTAACGAGATCAGGACTAGGATACAATGTGTTTGGCTATAAATATAGATGGTAGACACGATTGTGATCATTATGAGCGAGATGCTTGAGTGTATTATAGTGATAGGAACAAATTGCTAGGACAAAGAGTTGTAATCATTGTAAACGGGCGAACACCTAAGATCTTTGAGTTATAGTGAAGGCAATAAAAGATACGGGTTGTTCCCAAATGATTGTTTGTTGTTTATATCAATCATCTAAATATATTATTTGTTCATTGTAGATCTAACTTTGGTGCAAGTGGCGATCGGGCAGAACAGAGTGTTGACTAGTTGGGCGCTAGCTTGGCATCATTGGACGCTAGCTAGGCATTGCAAAAGCAATATTCAGAACAAGAAGAAAGCCTTGTGGCACTTTTCATAGTGAGAATTGCTTCCACCTTTATTTCTGCCCCGAACATTGGAGAGTTACTCTTGTACATCAAAGTTATGCCACCACAAAAAAAGGCATTGCTATTATAAATAAAGTCTTATTCAATCTTATAAATTAAAAACTACTATTATTATAATTTATTATCTTATTTAAAAAATAAAAAAATATGTAAGAGTTCAAAAATTTCTCGCAAAATTTTATAGACTATTCATTAAAATTTATAAACCTGAATAATTATTTAAAAGTTGGAGTCCCAATAGCTTGTTATGCCAATAGCAAGATATAAAATGGTGTGGGTGAGTTTGATTGAAAAGAAAGACAAAAGCGAGATTCCCGGAAAGAACCGAGAAAATAACACAAGAGATAGTAGTGAGACACTAGTGGAGGATGGGGAATATTGTGATTGGGATGCCACGAAATAGTTACAAATTAAAAATGAATATCTATTTTGAAAAATTTCGCGGAGCACGTGAACAAAAATTGAAGACAAAAATGACAAGAAATAAATTCTAACCATTGAAGTTATTCTATAGTGCATTTTTCCTTAGATTTGAAAACATAATTTGTTTATGTACTTCAATTAATGCAATGTACTCCCTCTACTTCATTTTAAGTTTCATTTTTTGATTAGGTTTGAATTTAAATTCAAGTGTCGTTTTTAAATTTTTAAAACAAACAAAATTTCTTTTCACCAATATACTCTTGATTACAACTATAATATTAAAGAATTTGGATATTCTATGTGTTAAGCGATCTGAGAACAAAACGGCTACTTATTTAGCTCATTTTTGTTTTACAATCAGGTTGTAGTTGACAGTTCAGGAATTTGTCCCGGTTGGGTTTCAATATTTTAATATTAATAAAATCTTCCTATTCTTTAAAAAAAACCTTTCTCCAAGTATTAGTATTAAACTAGATGATAACCCGTGCAAAGCACGTGTCGAGAAAATTAATTTAAATTGATTATTAATTGATTATTTTGAATTATCTTAAAATAATATGTTATTTATACAACTAAGTAGGTTTTAATGACGAAACAATTATATTTATAACAGAATTTCAACAATTCTGGAAGATACGAATTTTGGGATGAAATTAAATATGGAGATTGAAGTATCAAGAAAGGGTTTTTTACTTATTAATAAAATTTATTATTAATATAAGATTATTTTAAGTAAATCAAGAATATACGATATATGTGATTCTCATAGATTATTTTGTAACTCAATACGATTATAATAAAAGAATTACAATTGTTTTAAGATTATAACCATTTTATTATTTTATTAAAGAGAACATGGAGTCCTAGAAGAAATAGGAATAAAGGGCTGGAAAAAACTGCAATTGTTCTAGGATTACAACAATTTATTATTTTATTAAAGATAATATAGAATTCTACAAGAAATAGGAATAAAGGGGTGAAACAAAAAAAAAAGTGGAACCAAATTTGGTATCATAATACAATTTGTAATATAATTTGAAAGAGGATTTCGCTTATTAATATGAAAAAAAGCTAATATGAGCATGATGAAAAACTAATATATTGCAAAAGTTTGAGTTTTCATGAAGTTTTATCCTAATATAATTAGGCTAATGACGAATAAATTGACCTTAATGGCACATTAAAGAGCATGCAGATGGGCACAACTTAGCTGGCTAGAAAGCGATTATGTTGAAAAAATTTAAGTTGTCATGGAATATAGAATCTTTACCTTTACACAGGTTTGATTAATATCGCTTTTTTGTACTTCGTTGAAAGATGTTGATCACTTCATCTATTACAATGGGCATATTTGTTGGTTTAAGTATATTAAGCTAATATGAGCATGATGAAAAGCTAATATATTGCAAAGATTTGAGTTTTCATGAAGGTTTATCTAAACATAAATAGGCAAATGATGAATAAATTGACCTTAATGGCACATTAAAGAGCATGCAGATGGGCACAACTTGCTGGCTAGAAAGCGATTATGTTGAAAAAAATTTAAATTGTCACGGGATATAGAATTTTTACCTTTCCACAAATTTGATTAGTATCGTTTTTTGTACTTCATTGATGGATGTTGATCACTTCATCTATAACAATGGTTTGTATATTTGCTGCTGTAAGTATATTTGTAAGTAGATTGTACCCCGCTGGTGTTTTACCCCATTGATGGAGTTTTACTTAGCTGTAGTTATAATAGATTTTTTATTTTTTTAATTAAAAAAAACAACATAGAATTCTAGTAAAAATAGGAGTTTAAGGGTGAAACCAAAATAAGGTGCGAACCAAATTTCGTACAAAGTAGTACCATTAAAAAATGGTTTCGCTTATAAATAAAGGTTATAGATTGGGGTAGAATAAAGAAGAGTTGGAAAATAAAATTATATTAATGATAAAAAAGCCTAATAAATACTATTTTTAATAAAAGTGCATGGTCAAAAAATGACAATTAAAATGAACTGGAAGGAGTACATGTTATAAATTTATAATTAAAATGTAATTTTATAGTACTAGATGATAACCCGTGTGAAGCACGAGTCTAGAAAATTAATTTAAATTGATCATTAATTTATTATTTTGAATGATCTTAAAAAATTATGTTATTTATGCAACAAAGTAGGTTATAATAAAGAAACAATTATATTTATAACAGAATTTCAACAATTCTGGAAGATACGAATTTTGGGGTGAAATCAAATATGGAGACTTAAGTATATCATTAGAACGGGTTTTTTACTTATTAATAAAATTTATTATTAATATAATATTATTTTAAGAAAGTCAAGAAAATACGATGTATGTGGTTCTCGTAAATTAGTTTGTAACTCAATACGATTATAATTAAAGAATTACAATTGTTTTAAGATTATAACAATTTTATTATTTTCTTAAAGATAACATGGAGTCCTATGAAAAATAGGAATAAAGGATTGGAAAGAACTGTAGTTGTTCTAGGATTACAACAATTTTATTATTTTATTAAAGATAATATATAATTCTAGAAGAAATAGGAATAAAAGTGTGAAAACAGAAAAAAGTGGAACCAAATTTGATATCGTAATACAATCTGTAATACAATTTAAAAGAGGATTTCGTTTATTAAAATGAAAAAAAACTAATATGAGCATGATGAAAAGCTAATATGGTGCAAAGATTAGAGTTTTCATGAAAGTTTATCCAAATATAATTAGGCTAATGATGAATAAATTATAGTAAACGCCTAAGATCTTTGAGTTATAGTGAAGACAATAAAAGATATGGGTGGTTCCCAAACAATTGTATGTTATTTATATTCAATCATATATTATCTGTTCATTCTAGATCTAACATTAATGCAAGTGGCGATCGGACATAAGAGAGTGTTGACTAGTTGGGTGCTCACTTGGCATTGTTGGACGCTAGCTAGGTTGTGACACTTTTCGTGGTGATAATTGCTTGCTTCTACCTTTATTTCTACCATTAACATCGGAGAGTTAGTTTTGTACTGTGTTTTTAAAACCGGACCGGACCGGCCGGTTCGACCGGTCGGACCGCTAACCGGTGGCAGGTCCGGTTCGGTTCACCCCGAAAACCAGTCCCCCGGTTTTTCTATTCAAAACCGGTCATAACCGGCCAAAAACCGGTAAAAAACCGGACCGGCAACCGGTTTATTGAATGAAACCGGACAGAAAAAAATAACCCAACTTGTATATTGCTTTATTGAATAAAACGGTGGTAATGATGATTTTGATTTCTACAAAGACATAATCAGATATATATATATATATATATATATATATATATATATATATATATATATAATTATATATTACATAATTATGACGTCACACCGGTTGAACCACTGGTCGAGCCGGTTGAACCAATCGAACCAGTAACCAGTAGGGCTTCCGGTTCGATGCCCGGTCCGGTTATGAGAACACTGGTTTTGTACACCAAAGTTATGCCACCACAAAAAAAAGGCATTTCTATTATAAATAAAGTCTTATTCAATCTTATAAATTAAAAACTGCTATTATTATAGTTTTTTATCTTATTTAAAAAATATGTAAGAATTCACAAATTTCTCACAATATTTTATGAACTATTCATCTATTACTATGTATTATAAGCTGACACAAGGATAAAAGTTTCGAGTTTATTAGCAGTGAAAGTACGTATATAACCTTATATGATTCTGAATAATGAAATTGCCCAGCCACGCTTTGTTATACCATAAATTGTTAATTTGTCATCGTGTATCTATTGTCCAGTCTAATCGCGTCTATCTATTATCCAGTTTAATCGGGAAATTGCTCCGTTCACTCGCCGATCTTATCTTCTACTTCCAATCTCTTCCCTTTCTCCTTCCTTGATTTCGCACTTTTTTTTCCAGATTTCAAAGGTATGTTTTATTTTATTTACATATATGCTATATAATATCTTTGTTTGTCTACATATGTGTGCCGGTAATGATGGGTTAATTTGTTTAATTATGGACAAAGCTTAGGATGTGGTATAAGCATGTATATGGGTTGTGTTATTTTGATTGTGGTAAAAGGGGAGAATGATGGGTGTTTGATTATATCAGTTTATGAACTTTTAGTTCTGATAGGTTGTTTTAAAAATTTGATCTCAGTTTAAGCATTGGGATTGTTGTGGAATAAAAAGTAGGGTGTAATTAATACGTGTATTGAATGCAAGGGATTGAGAGCTTCGAGCTTTAATGGTGGCAGCTCTTGTCGTCGGGGACTAACTCGGTCCTAACAAGATGCCTACGTACCTTGATGAATATCAAGAATCAAGCCAAAACGTAGTTCTGTTATTGCCTACGTGGCTTGATGCGCCTTCACGGCGTAGTAACGTAGTGGCTTGCATGTTTATTCGAGGATTAAGCCTAAAACGTGGTGGATGTGTATGGAGCTGTGCTAAAAACGCTCTCCTGAGAATGAGAGGTCAGGCCCTTTATATAGGCTTGAGAAGCCTTGGAATTAGGGTTTAGTAACTTGGTGGGCAAGTTATCCACTTCAGATGGGCTTCTAGATCCTTCCATAAGAAGTCTGACTTTCATTGGACTTAGATGTCCTGGAGGCTACTCCTTAAAGGAATTGGTTCCCTTTTGGACTCAATATTGGAGTCTGAAAATTAGCTGACTCATTGATTACGAAATTATTTTTTAATTAGGGATTCAGGCCTCATTAATGGGCTTTAACCTTAGACCAATCTAGGTTTATTTAATGCCACATTAAATGTGAATTTAATGCTTATTTTCAGCCCATATCATTTGCCCCCCAACTTCTAGGAAAACTGATCAGGTTTTCGTAAAAGTTATATTTGCCTTAATCGAGACTCGAGGTCATTTTTATCCTGTACCTGGGACTTCTTAATTTTCCTACCCTTATATGGGGATTTTGTTTTACACTAGTGTTTCACATATATCTCCTTATTGTAAAGTGTGGAGCGACCTACACATTTACGACGATTGGCCTTATTCGAGACTTTTAAGTAGTGCTTGCTTTTAGCAATTTCGGCCCTTTCATAGGGCTTTTATGCATTATTAGCGTAATCTTTGCTCAATTTGTCAAGAAAATATTTCTATAATTTTCCTCATATTTTTCGGTACTTTTCCTAATATTTGAGGAATTTCCATGTACCCACAAGTATTTTTCGTAATTTTTCCTAATATTTTAGGAATTTTATTGTACCCACGGGTATTTTTCTTAATTATTCCTAATAATTAACGAATTTTTGTGTACCCACAAGTATTTTTCTTAATTATTCCTAATAATTAAGGAATTTTTGTGTACCCACAGGTATTTTTCTTAATTATTCTTAATATTTTAGGAATTTTTATGTACCCACAGGTATTTCTCTTAATTATTCCTAACATTTTAGGAATTTTTAAGTACCCACATGTATTTCTCTTAATTATTCCTAACATTTTAGGAATTTTTATGTACCCACAGGTATTTTTCCTAATTATTCCTAATAATTTAGGGATTGTTTTGTACCCACGGGTATTTTTCTTAATTATTCCTAATAATTAAGGAATTTTCGTGTACCCACAAGTATTTTTCTTAATTAATCCTAATAATTAAGGAATTTTTGTGTACCCACAGGTATTTTTCTTAATTATTCCTAATATTTTAGGAATTTTTATGTACCCACAGGTATTTCTCTTAATTATTCCTAACATTTTAGGAATTTTCAAGTACCCACATGTATTTTTCTTAATTATTCCTAACATTTTAGGAATTTTTATTTACCCACAGGTATTTTTCTTAATTATTCCTAATAATTTAGGAATTTTTGTGTACCCACTGGTATTTTTCTTAATTATTCATAATAATTTAGAAATTTTTGTGCACCAACAGGTATTTTTGTTAATTATTCCTAATATTTTAGGAATTTTTATGTACCCACATTTATTTTTCTTAATTATTCCTAATAATTTAGGAATTTTTTGTGTACCCACAGGTATTTTTCTTAATTATTCCTAATATTTTAGGAATTTTTATGTACCCACAGGTATTTCTCTTAATTATTCCTAACATTTTAGGAATTTTTAAGTACCCACATGTATTTTTCTTAATTATTCCTAACATTTTAGGAATTTTTATGTACCCACAGGTATTTTTCTTAATTATTTCTAATAATTTAGGAATTGTTTTGTACCCACGGGTATTTTTCTTAATTATTCCTAATAATTAAGGAATTTTTGTGTACCCATAAGTATTTTTCTTAATTATTCCTAATAATTAAGGAATTTTTGTGTACCCACAGGTATTTTTCTTAATTATTCCTAATATTTTAGGAATTTTTATGTACCCACAGGTATTTCTCTTAATTATTCCTAACATTTTTGGAATTTTTAAGTACCCACATGTATTTTTCTTAATTATTCCTAACATTTTAGGAATTTTTATGTACCCACAGGTATTTTTCTTAATTATTCCTAATAATTTAGGAATTTTTGTGTAGCCACGGGTATTTTTCTTAATTATTCCTAATAATTTAGAAATTTTTGTGCACCAACAGGTATTTTTCTTAATTATTCCTAATATTTTAGGAATTTTTATGTACCCACATGTATTTTTCTTAATTATTTCTAATAATTTAGGAATTTTTGTGTACCAACAGGTATTTTTCGGTTTATTCTTGACAGTTTAAATGTGTCATTCACGAATTATCTGGTCTTTCACGAGACTTAAAATAATTTTTGGGATATAAATCCTGCGAAATTTGTAATTTTTTGGTGTTCTCGACAATTTCTTGAAAATAATTCGAAAATTTCAATTGGAAATATTCAATTTGTGAACATGTGCATTTTGTAGGTGCATTTTCGCAATTTTGCAAGGATTTTTCTGTCAATGAGAAAAGTCCAGGGACAAATCTGTCAATTTTGAAACTAGAAGGATCAAAATGTCGATTTATAAACTTGAGGGATCAACATGTAAACCATGCAAAGCTTGGGGTGCTAAACTACACTTTTCCGTGTGAACACATTCCAGTTCGTGGTTTCTTCTCCTGTGAGGGGTAGGTCGTGTATTTTACGAGCTCAATTATGATCTCAATTCAGGTCGTCCAAGGATCCATCTTGGCAGTGCTCGTGGGATTTTTCCAGGTCATCTCCGACCTCATTTGAGGTCGTGAAGCCTTTTTTTTTTTTAAATAATATTATTTATTTTATTCAAATTTTGAATAACTTTTATACCCAAATGAGGGTTGTCCTACCCGGATAAAATTTTACTCGAATAAAATTTGATCGGATTTTATTACTAAATGATAATAATTTTTTACAAATTATTATCAAATAATAATATTTTCTTGTCCCTACAGGTATATTTTTTTACTTATTCCTAATAATTTAGGAATTTTCTTGTACCCATAGGTATTTTTCGAATCATTCTTGACAATGTAAATATGTCATTCACGAATTATCTTGTCTTGTACGAGACTTAAAATAATTTATGGGATCTCAATCCAACGAAATTTGTAATTTTTTGGGGACTCTTTTTGTGAACATAGCAAAAGTAGGGGGGTACTAAATTGCACTTTTTTACAAGACCTCAATTGAGGTCGTCCAAGCCCTCAATTTGTCCCTGGTCGTGTCTTTTTCGAGGTCACATACGACCTCATTTCAGGTCGTCCAAGGCCTTGATTGGGTGGTGGTCGTAGACTTCACGAGGTGAATTTTGGGACCTCATTTAAGGTCGTGAATAATATTCCCCTTTTTTTCTAGATAATATTAGTGAATAATATTATTTATGTTATTCAAATTTTGAATAACTTTTATACCCGAATCCAGGGCTGTCCTACCCGGATAAAATTTTGCTTGAATAAGGTCTGATGAGATTTTATTATTAAATAATAATATTTTTTTTGTAATTTGTGTGGGGGTCCTAACCTTGATAGACTTGAATTGAGGTCTAACTAAACCCTCAAATTGTCCAGGTCTGGGGTCTTCAGGACCTCAGCTCTAAGGCTTGGTCGTGAGGCTTACGAGCTCAATCCACGACCTGGGTTGAGGTCGTGTAAGGCCTTCAATTTAGGCTGATCGTGAGGCTTACGAGCTCAACCCACGACCTGGATTGAGGTCGTGTAAGGCCTTCAATTTAGGCTGATCGTGAGGCTTACGAGCTCAACCAATGACCTGGATTGAGGTCGTGTAAGGCCTTCAATTTACATTGGTCGCGGGGTGTGTAACCTCTTCTATGACCTCGATTGAAGTCTGTTTAAAGCCTCGTTCGTCCTAGGTCTTGGGTCATCACAACCTTACCTCTGAGACCTAGAGGAGGTCAATCGTGAATTGAAATTCCAGCCTCCTGAAGACATGGATTGAGGTCACATTTTTCTCCTTTAACTCGATTACTAAGCCAGCTCATTCCACGAGTATTGAAAAATCCATATTTTTTTGCTTGTTGCTCAAATTTGAGCTTACAATATATCGAATCAAAGCTTGTTTCGAGCTCTAACTCCTTAAATTATTTTTTAACTTATTTCTCCCATTTCTGGAGCCTTCAAATGGATGGTACGTGGCCTTTTCGAGCCTTTGGTTGGACGAAACACGGTCTCTACGAGCTTTCATTTGGACGGAGTGGGGCCTTCACGAGCCTTCAGTCGGGTGGAACATGGCCTCTTCGAGCCTTCAGTTCCTTACAGCTAGCTTCCCTGCCTCCGTGCCATCGTTTGGCAACCAGCCATTCTCAAGGTGTGCTTTGATACGATCTATCCAACATCCTCCTATCCCGATAGGAGCAATAAGCTTAGAATCAATTACAGGGGTTCTCAGAACTTGGAAGTAGTCGCTCCCAAAATGCGTCTCGACCTCTGAATAAGTATATTAAGATGAGGCATCGACCTTTGTATTTTCCTCCCTTAGGATATACTCAACGTAGCACTCGTCGAACGCAGCTTTCACAATCCTCAAGTATTTGGCCATATTCTTTTCTCTAGCCTCAAACTCTTCATCGACTTAAGAGACTACCAGCTTTGAGTCTCCACAGACTTTCAGGTTCTTCACCCTCAGGGCTCTTGTCAATCCAAGGTCGGCTATCAGAGCTTCATACTCTATCTCGTTGTAGGTTTTTTGGAAGTCCAACTTCAAGGCATACTTAACTGCGAACCCATCGGGGCTTTGTAGGACTAAACCTGTACCACTGGTTTTTGTTTTTGATGCCCCGATAAAAATAGAGCATCCAATACCCTTTCTCTTCCAGAGGCTTCTCACCTTGCTGACCTTCCTAGTCTATTACCTCCTGCCCCCCGACTTCTTGGTTGTCAATAGTATATTCAACCACGGAGTCAGCTAGAGCCTGGGCTTTGATGGCCATCCTAGGCTTGTACTTAACATCAAATTCTCCTAGTTCTATTGCTCACTTGCTGAGCCTTCAATTACGTTGAACGTGGCCTATTCGAGCCTTCACTTCCTTAGAGCTAGAAGCTTGTGGTTTCATCAAACCTTATTTCTACTTAGTCTGATCAGGTGGAGTGTCTTAACTGGATGCTCAGATATGATAAACCTTATGGTTTGGGGTGTGCCAAGTCTAGGCGCCACATTTCTTTCAAAAAATTCCAGCTTGTAAGAGCCTCGTTTCTGAATTGTCATCCATTTCTGGCTACAAGGATTGGTGGAAGTCCATATCTACGTATCACACTTTCCCACAGGAATTGTGTCATTTACTTGGTGGTTATCCAGGCTTGGGGTTTGGCCTCAGTCTACTTCATGAAGGTATCAATTACAACTATCAGGAACTTCCTCTGGGCATTTGCCATTGGGAATGGTGGAACTGATGGATTTCAACATTTCAGGGGATTAATAAACACTTGCGTGTTTTTGGATATCGATCGCACATAACTTCTGGCATCAGCCATCATGCCTGGCTAGTAGAATCCAAATCGGATTATCTTTTGGGCAAGGGTCTTGCCCTATATTTCTAGATGAGTTTCTTTCAAGGCTAAATTCCCGTTTTGAGGCCTCAGTGTTCTTATTGACAACTTTTGTGCCTCCAAGGCATTGTCGGGTAACCAACCGATTTCTTGGAGAGCCTCTGTAGGATCTATCCAACGGCTTTTCATACCTATAGGTGTTATCATCTTTTCTATCAACGCTTCGGGTCTCCAAGACTTTGAAGTAAGAACTTTCAACATAATTCTCCATCTCTGAGGAGGAAAACATAGATATGACATCAGCCTTTACGTTTTCCTCCCTCGTAACACTCATTGAATTGAGTCATGTTTCAAGTATTCTGTCTCGGTTCCAGCCATGGCCTCGAACTCACCATTCACCTTTGGTGCTACTGATCTTGAGTCTCCACAGACTTTAAGGTTTTGACCCTCGGGGCTCTGGCCAAACCAAGTATGGCTATCACAGCTTTGCGTTCAGCCTCATGGTTTGTCGTTGGGGAATCATGAACCCATCGGGGTATGTTCTCACTTAATTTGTTTTTGATTCTCCATCAAAATCAATCCAATACTCATTGAGTACCGCTTCTAGATTCTCCTTCTCTAATCCTTTGCCCTTCTTGGGTACTACCGCTTCTAGATTCTCCTTCTCTAATCCTTTGCCCTCCTTGGGTTCTACCTCATGCCCCCCGACTTCTTGGTTGTCAATGGTGTATTCAACCACGAAGTCAGCGAGTGTTTGGGGGTTTATTGTGGTTACTCTGTTTCATACAAGACCTTTCTCACGTAATAGATGGGTTTCCGAACCTTGTCTTCCCCTTTCACGAGGACGACACTCAAAGCCGTGTCAAATACATCCAAGTATAGATAGAGTAACTTTCCGTAATTTGGTTATGTCAACACGTGGAGGTTCCGTGTCAAGGATTGCTCTACTCTTATCGGGGTTGGCCTCAATTTCCATGCTTGGAGACCATAAAACCAAAAACAATTCCTGATCCTATGCTGAAGGTGGATTAGCCAGATTAAATATCATCGTGTGGTGCCTTAACACCTCAAACGCCTCATAAGAATGCTCGATGTCATGTGCCTTATCGAGGCCATTGATTAACACATCATTTCCATGGACTTATATAGTCTTCCCACTAAGATGCTCAAAGATCTTATTTTTCAATCTTCAATATGCCGCCTCTTTGGGTCGTCACCTTTGTTGCATTGGTCAATGAATCGTTCCTTGGTAGGGGAAAGTAATCTCTAAGACATGCATCTTTCATATCAAAGAAGTCAATACACATCCTTCATTCTCCATTGGCCTTCCTACTCTTGGAATCAAAATTTATTTCCTTCCATTTCATTGTCTCCTTATTCGGGTGGAAACACAACATTGTTCTCTTGTCCTTCAAGGGTTTATTCAGCAACGCTCTACGTGGGCAACTTTTTAGGTTCTTCTGGAACTAGGGGAGTACCAAGTCCTAGGCGGAGTTTCCTCTTTGTTTCTCATCTTCTTGGACATCCATGTCTCCAATCGGGAGGTCATGCCCCCCGACTTCATCAGGCCTCAAGGTGGCCGAATATCAATACTCTCTCTTTTCTTCATCAAATATATTCCTTGTAGGAAATTTAATCTTCAGGTCTTAGCTAGCTTTAGGCAACCGCCTTAAGCCTGTCATCCTAATGATAACATTGTAAGCGGAAGTTGCTTTAACCAGCAAAAGGTTCGACATGATAGTGTTAGTGCCCTAGAGACAATGTAATTCTAGGATAGAATATTTTGTTATTCAGTGATTATGTTATATCGATTATTCAACAATAAATTTATTATGTCTTTATTTACTGCGATATAAATATTAGAACAATAAATGTCCTTGGAATATGTAACATGTATTCTATATCTTTAAGTATGTGACTTAAAAATGAGATTATAAGAATAGTGTTAATATTCCTAAATATCCCTAATCGAGCATTATTAATATGGGACAATTATAATGCATAAAGATTAGTATGTTTGTTGACTGATGACCACATCTCATTGGTCATAGGTATAGTGATACTAAAGTCAAGAACATAGGTGCATGTAATATTCTACATGGCACTGGATTGACCCACAGTGAGTTTCTACATGTTGATAATGTCATTAGAAAGACTCACAGTGATAATGGTGTAATGATCCTTAGACTTGAGATCATTATATTTCTATACGAGGATTAATATACTTTGACTACATTAAAAGTTACCTTTGACCGGGTGATGATAAAAATGTACATCGGGTATATTATGAGACGTATGAGAAATATGAATGATAGATAAAGGATTTAACCCTCCTATTCTTAGGAGAGATATTATTGGCCTCTTGATTGAGTGAGACTATGAAAATGCATGGCCATGCTCAAATATTGATTTGTTTTTAATAGTCTACTCATTGATCAAGGAAACCCGGATTAAACATTGATGAGGATGACTAATTACATGCCTCGAGTTTAATCTATAATATATGGTTAAAGGGATTATATTACACGGAAACATTAATCACGAAAGGTTTAATTGGATCACCAATTATTATTACTTGGGTAGCAATGATGTATTACTAGATGCCGCTCATTGTTTATAATTTTATTATTGGATATTAAAATTATTGCCAACGTAATAATAACCTAAAGGGTTACACAATAAGAACGTTTAAAAGGAGTTTTAATTTAAATTTCGAATTTAAATTAATTGATGATAAAATTCGAAACTGGTTATTTAATTAATTAAGTTGGACTTAGTTAATTAGATTTCGAATTTAAATCATTAAAACCCAAATCAGTTTGGTTTTAGAAGAAGCCCAAACCAATTAGGGTTAAGCCCAGCTCATTCTCTCTTATAAATACATAGAGATGTATTGGTTGAGGGTCAGACTTTGCAAAAAAATCGTTTTTAGCAAAAAAAACCCTAGCAGCTCTACTCAAGAGAGGCTAGAGAGAGAGAGATCGAGATAGAGGGCAGATTACGGCTAGTACCAACTCCGGAGATTGCGGAGACAATCGTGCGTTCGTGTGGACTGATTAGCGAAGCAGATCTCACGAAGAGGGCTGTGTGGTGATCGTTCTTGGACCTCCATCTGTCAACCGAATTGGAAAGCTTTTATAAGGTACAGATTCTGTTCTCCATAATCAGCATGTCTTATACACGGATCCTAGGGTTAGGTTTCGGTTTTATTGTTTATTATCGTTTTTCCGTTGTGCTTGTTGCCCCGAAACCTTTCAATGGCATCAGAGCTACGTGTATAAGAGGTTGATTTGGTTACGTGTTTACTGTATTTTACGAGTATGCATGTTTGATGGATCTGCCATGATACAGTTATGTTATATGAGTGATATAATGAATCTGTATAATCTGATATGATGATGCTAGCATGTTTAGAATCTGCCATGTCTCATATGTATGCGATCTGTTATGATATGTATGCTGTTTGGTTTGTATGATGATATAAACTGTCGGATGGATGCAAACGGATACGATCTGTTTACTGGGATTAGGGTTACGTGTATGCTGATACATGTTTCTGGTAACTGGAATTAAGGTCGCATGTATATTGATATATGCTTCTGGAATTGTATTCTGATACATGATTTTCATGTATTTAAGGTCGATCCGCGTGTTTAGGGCTTGTGACAAATTTGGGCTTGTGACATATGCTTTATTCATGTGATATATTATGATATGATAATATGATTGATGATGTTCTTAAGTGTTAATTGAGCATGGTGATTGGTTATGGCCTTGAGACCCATAGGTTAGTGGTTTTTATTATTATGGTTTGGTTTTATAAATACGACTTGCATGTCGTTTTCTTGGAAGCTTGCAATGAAGGATCAATGGAGATGAAGGTTAATGACACAAAGAAGACATGTATTTATGAAGACCAACTATGTAAAATAATTTAGTTTTATAAACCACCATAGATTCACCTAGATTTTTCCATTAGCTTGGAAAGATCATATAGGATTGGGCCATAACCAAGCACGATTTTACATTCATGCACTTTACATATGATGATATGTATGCGTAGTGATAGATATGCATGCTTAATTAGATTAAGTAGAATATATGTATGTATTAGATACATCACCCATGCCATGCCTGCTTAAATAAGATAAAATCTGTAACGACTCGAGATTTTAAAATTTACTATAATGACTATGAGATTTCTGTGTTTATGAAACACGGAATTAAATACGAATTTTCAATTATTTCGATATGGGGAGATTTTGTCAAAAACGGGTCATACCTGTAAGGAAGTTGGATATTAAGTGAGGCCGCTTGTGACTCCTCCAACAACCTGGAAATCAAACCATTCGTGAATATTGATTTGAAGTATTTAATTCAAGGAAAAATTGGGAATCTCTTTATGATGGGATCATGGTCGTTTTAAACAAACCCCTAAGAAAATATTAAGTTTAAGATGCCTTCCAAATGGGAAACACTCATCAAGACCTAGATCGACAAAGGGTAGGTGTGCCAAAGCGGAGTACCCTCGTTTATCGTGGTAAGGCGCGATTGAGTAAGTTAGTGATACTCAAATGTTAGACCTTTGGGTTCGACTTAACTAAGTGACCACAATAGGATTGTGAACTTAGAGGCATAGAGTTTGGTAAGATTTACTGGATGAATAGGAACAAATGCTGTTATGTGAACAAATGTTGTTCTACCAAACTATCCAAGAGTTATATATGATATAATTTACAAATGTTATCTACCTAAATAATCATTTTAAGGAGAAAAGCCAAAGCTGACCTTAAAAGGGATGAAATATGGATCTTGGCTCACTAGAAAGGTTTAGAGATACTTTTCCGAATTGATAGGTAGGGCTATTAATTTGATAAAAATAGTGGGAGATATATATATTATGAATATATATGAATAATCACTTGAACATAATTTAACAATTCCGTAGACTAATTATTTTATGCATTTTAACATTGTAGATATTCGAAATGGCAAACAACACAAACATCACTTTCTCTGTGCGATCAGTCCTTGAGAAGGACAAGCTGACAGGATCAAACTTCCTTGACTGGTCTAGGAATTTGAGAATTGTTCTCATGCAGGAAAAGAAATCTTATGTGATTGATATTCCTCCACCGGCAGCCCCTGCTGCCAATGCCACTGTTGCTCAGCGAAATGCTTATCAGAAGCATATTGATGATGCGACTGATGTGGCTTGTCTTATGCTTGCCACTATGGATGCTGAGCTTCAGAAGCAGCATTTTGATATGAATGCTTATACTATGGTTGAACATCTTTCGACGATGTTTTAATTACAGGCTCGTGTGGAAAAGTTCAACACGAGCAAGGCACTCTTCTCGTGCAAGCATGGCAACGGACCAGTTGGACCACATGTTCTAAAGATGATAGGGTATTGTGATTACCTTGCTCGTTTGGGTTTCCCGCTTCAGCGAGAGGCTCAAGTCGATATAATCTTGCAATCTTTGAACAACGACTATACTCAGTTCATTATGACTTTTAATATGACTGAGCAAGATAAGACTCCTATGGAATTATTGGCCATGCTGAGGACCACTGAAGCAAATATGGTCAAGGCACCTGAGAAAGCTCCCATAATGATGGTGGGCAAGAAAGGTGCTAAAGGAAAGGGGAAATGGAAGGGCAAGAAAAAGGTTGCATCAAAAGCTCTTGCTCCTTCCAAGCCCTCTTTCAAAAAGGCTGGAAAGTCGAAGGAAGATGTCGCGAAGGCTGACAAGGGTGATTGTCACTACTGCAAGAAGCCGGGTCATTGGAAGAGAAACTGTCCAGATTACTTGGATGTCTGAAGAAACTGAAGGTTGTTCAGATTTCTGATTTATGTATTTATGTTATAGAAGTCAATTTATCTACTTCTACATCATGGGTATTAGATACTGGATGTGGTTCTCACATTTGTATTAATGTGCAGGAACTTCGAAGTAGTAGAGCATTGGCGAAGGGAGAAGTTGACCTACGCGTTGGCAATGGAGCAAAGGTTGCTGCTTTAGCTGTAGGGACTTATCATTTATCGTTGCCCACAGGGCTCATTTTAGAACTTGAGAACTGTTTTTACGTGCCTGCGATTTGCAGAAACATTATTTCCGTTTCTTGTTTGGACAAGATTGGTTTTTCTTTCTTAATTCAGAACAATAGTTGTTCCTTTTCATTGAATAATGTTACCTATGGGGTTGCACGTTTGTTTAATGGTTTATATGTTCTTGATCTTGATACTCCTGTCTATAACATAAATAACAAACGTCTTAAAACAAATGACTCAAATCATACATACCTCTGGCACTGTCGTTTAGGCCATATAAATGAGAATCGCATTTCCAAGTTACATAAGGATGGATACTTAGACAAGTTTTATTTCGAATCATACGAGGAATGTGAACCATGTCTCATTGGCAAAATGACTAAAGCTCCTTTTACCGGACAAGGTGAGAGGGCCACCAAACGATTGGAACTGATACATAGTGATGTATGTGGTCCAATGCGTACGATGGCAAGAGGTGGCTATTACTATTTCGTAACCTTTACTGATGATTTTAGTAGATACGGATATGTGTATCTTTTGAAGAACAAATCCGAATCGTTTGAAAAATTCAAAGAGTATAAGGCTGAAGTAGAGAAGCAAAAGAGCGAAAGTATTAAAACTCTACGATCTGATCGTGGGGGAGAATACTTAAGCTTAGAATTTAAGAATTTCTTAAAGGAGTGTGGTATCGTATCACAACTCACTCCTCCTGGAACACCACAATGGAATGGGGTGTCTGAAAGGAGAAATCGTACCTTGTTGGACATGGTGCGATCGATGATGAGTCATGCGGATCTTCCAATTAGTTTCTGGGGTTATGCCCTAGAGACGGCTGCACAAACACTAAATCGAGTTCCTTCAAAATCGGTTCAAAAGACACCATATGAGTTATGGACTGAAAAACGTAATAGCGTTTCATTTATGAAAGTTTGGGGATGTGAAGCATTTGTGAAACGTTTGATCTCTGATAAGCTAGGACCGAAATCAGACAAATGTAATTTTGTAGGATACCCGTTGGAAACTAAAGGGTATTATTTCTATAAACCTTCTGAGAACAAAGTGTTTATTGCTCGAACGGCTGTATTTCTAGAGAGAGAACTGCTTTCGAAGAAAAACAGTGGGGGGACAATAGATCTCGATGAGGATCGAGAACTACAAGATATTGTTGAACCAGAGTTGGAACACGAGCAGAATGAGACTCAAGATGTTGAGAACAATACTGCTCGAGAAACACAGGTCGTTCGTAGATCAAGTAGGATTCGCCATGAGCCAGAGAGATATTATGGATTTCTCCTGACTCAAGGTGGCGATGTGATGCTTGTAGATAATGATGAGCCTCTCACCTACATGGATGCTATGAATAGTCCAGATTCTGAGAGATGGCTGGAAGCCATGAAATCTGAGATGGATTCCATGTATGAAAAAAAAGTATGGACTTTCGTTGCACCACCTGATGGGGTTAAACCCATAGAGTGCAAGTGGGTTTTCAAGAAGAAAACTGACATGGATGGAAATTTACAGACCTACAAAGCAAGACTGGTGGCGAAAGGTTTCAAGCAAATTCATGGTATTGACTATGATGAAACTTTCTCACCGGTAGCTATGGTCAAGTCCATCAGGATTTTGCTTGCGATAGCGGCTTATTATGACTATGAAATGTGGCAAATGGATGTCAAGACTGCTTTCTTAAATGGAAGCTTAGAAGAGGATGTGTACATGACACAACCTGAGGGTTTTGTCGATCCAAAGTTTGCTAGAATGGTTTGTAAGTTGCTACGATCTATTTATGGATTGAAGCAGGCCTCAAGGAGGTGGAACATCCATTTTGATGAAACAGTCAAAGATTTTGGTTTCATACAAAATGAGGATGAACCGTGTGTTTACAAGAAGGTTAGTGGGAGCCATGTGGCATTCCTAGTATTATATGTGGATGACATATTACAAATAGGGAATGACATTCCTTCTCTACAGGCTGTGAAGACTTGGTTGGGAAAAAGTTTCTCGATGAAAGACTTAGGCGATGCTACCTATATCTTAGGGATCAGGATCTATAGAGATAGATCTAAAAGATAAACGGCCTAAGTCAGAGTACATACATTGACAAAGTATTGCATCATTTTGGAATGCAAGAGGCAAAGAGGGGCTTTGTCCCGGTGTCTCATGGGATAGTGATCTCAAAGGAAAACTGTCCTAAATCATCCGATGATAAGGACCGTATGATTAAAGTACCATATGCTTCGGCAATTGGTTCTATAATGTATGCGATGATATGTACTCGTCCTGATGTCTCGTATGCTTTAAGCATGACGAGCAGGTACCAGTCTAATCCAGGTGAGGGTCATTGGACAGCTGTCAAGAATATTCTTAAGTACCTTAAACGGACTAAAGATTCGTTCTTGATATACGGAGGAGATGAGAAGCTGGTTGTGAAAGGTTACACTGATGCTAGTTTCCAGACAGATAGGGACGATTCTGTGTCCCAGTCTGGATTCGTGTTTTGTCTAAATGGAGGTGCTGTTAGCTGGAAAAGTTTGAAGCAAGAAACAGTAGCTGATTCTACAATGGAAGCTGAGTATATTGCTGCCAGTGAAGCAGCCAAATAGGCTGTTTGGATTCGGAAATTTATTTCGGGACTTGGTGTGGTTCCGTCGATCGCAGATCCAGTTGATCTGTATTGCGATCCAGTTGGTGTGGTTCAGTGATTATGTTATATCGATTATTCAACAATAAATTTATTATGTCTTTATTTACTGCGATATAAATGTTAGAACAATAAATGTCCTTGGAATATGTAACATGTATTCTATATCTTTAAGTATGTGACTTAAAAATGAGATTATAAGAATAGTGTTAATATTCCTAAATATCCCTAATCGAGCATTATTAATATGGGACAATTATAATGCATAAAGATTAGTATGTTTGTTGACTGATGACCACATCTCATTGGTCATAGGTATAGTGATACTAAAGTCAAGAACATAGGTGCATGTAATATTCTACATGGCACTGGATTGACCCACAGTGAGTTTCTACATGTTGATAATGTCATTAGAAAGACTCACAGTGATAATGGTGTAATGATCCTTAGACTTGAGATCATTATATTTCTATACGAGGATTAATATACTTTGACTACATTAAAAGTTACCTTTGACCGGGTGATGATAAAAATGTACATCGGGTATATTATGAGACGTATGAGAAATATGAATGATAGATAAAGGATTTAACCCTCATATTCTTAGGAGAGATATTATTGGCCTCTTGATTGAGTGAGACTATGAAAATGCATGGCCATGCTCAAATATAGATTTGTTTTTAATAGTCTACTCATTGATCAAGGAAACCCGGATTAAACATTGATGAGGATGACTAATTACATGCCTCGAGTTTAATCTATAATATATGGTTAAAGGGATTATATTACACGGAAACATTAATCACGAAAGGTTTAATTGGATCACCAATTATTATTACTTGGGTAGCAATGATGTATTACTAGATGACGCTCATTGTTTATAATTTTATTATTGGATATTAAAATTATTGCCAACGTAATAATAACCTAAAGGGTTACACAATAAGAACATTTAAAAGGAGTTTTAATTTAAATTTCGAATTTAAATTAATTGATGATAAAATTCGAAATTGGTTATTTAATTAATTAAGTTGGACTTAGTTAATTAGATTTCGAATTTAAATCATTAAAACCCAAATCAGTTTTGTTTTAGTAGAAGCCCAAACCAATTAGGGTTAAGCCCAGCTCATTCTCTCTTATAAATACATAGAGATGTATTGGTTGAGGGTCAGACTTTGCAAAAAAATCGTTTTTATCAAAAAAAACCTAGTAGCTCTGCATCAAGAGAGGCTAGAGAGAGAGATCGAGATAGAGGGCAGATTACGGCTAGTACCAACTCTGGAGATTGCGGAGACAATCGTGCGTTCGTGTGGACTGATTAGCGAAGCAGATCTCACGAAGAGGGCTGTGTGGTGATCGTTCTTTGACCTCCATCTGTCAACCGAATCTGAAAGCTTTTATAAGGTACAGATTCTGTTCTCCATAATCAGCATGTCTTATACACGGATCCTAGGGTTAGGTTTCGGTTTTATTGTTTATTATCATTTTTCCGTTGTGCTTGTTGCCCCGAAACCTTTCACGACATATGAGTGGCCTCCCTAGGCTCGTGTCCTATTATCATGGATAACCGAATGGTTTCTTTAACTCTTGACTCAACTCTATAGAACCCATACACGGGCATGTTGGAGGGGGTCAGTTGAGAATCGCTATTTCCCATCTTCGAGATATCCACTAAAGTCCCATTGTCTACCGAGACTCCCTTCACTTGCGAGTTGCTTGTCACAGGTGTTATGATCAACGGGCCATCATGGTGGCACTTCCCCCCTTCAAAGTCAGAATCAACAAAGGTAAATGCCATTTCGGTCTTTGCTCATTATAGAGCTTCTCCTATAATGTGCATAGCGTCTCGATCGTGAGCTTTATGAGAGCTCCTTGTATTCCCGATCGTCGTTGGGTCTTCAGAAATCATGTTTATCATCAGCCCCTCAAGGCTATGGATTGCGATCTTGATTGCCATTCTTCCTTTTATAATCTCTACTTCATAATCATGCCTTAGGTTACCCTATTGGCCATCCTTGGTGAATTAATTCAACTTTTCTCATAGGATCAGAAACTTGATCTCGTGTTTCAGCTGTCTACAATAGTGTGTGTTATTTCTCACATCCTTATGGAATCGAAAATATTGGCTCTTGTTTCTCTACTCGGGATCAGCTCTTAGTCGTTTCGACCATCGGAGATCCTTGTCTTTCGCAATATCCATCAGGATTTGGGTGTTGAAAGTATTCAAATGTGCATAGTTGGTGAACCTTAGTCCTTGATTTCTCTTCTTCTTGGGAGAGTCAGAATCTTTACTTATTCGGGATACTTATCCTTACCATACTACTCGTGGCCACCTTCGATTCTTGTTATTACCTCCATTGCCTCCAACCGGGGTTGAGGCTTCCATTACACTTTCCTCTACCTTAATAGTTATTCTATCATCCAAGTTCGGGACCTTCAAGGCTTTCTTGGTGATTTGGTTCATGTAATTCCCCAAGGATTCATTCATTTTCCACATTCATGGGGATGTAAAATGTTTCTCATGAACTTTCCATCAATAAACAGGGCGACGAATGCCCTTCTTAGTCCTTTAAAGGAGCTGATTGAGTTCGGGGGCAATCGACTTTACCATCGTTGTGTCCTGCTCCCCAGGGTTTGAAGGAACGCCCTATACTTGATTACATCAATCACGGGTTAAAATTTGTAGTACATTGGAGGATGTCTTCACATGATTAGTGTGGCCTCCTGCCCTAACACACACCTCGATGGTGGACGTCTTGAATTTCCTTGAGACATGAGCATTCATTATCTTATTGGCGAATGATAGGATAGGATCATCATGATCTCCTAGAGGCATGGAATCGTCGGGATCATCCCTTTGTGTATCAACCCTTCTCCTCATAGGGCTATCACTAAAATTTATAACATGGGGGATCCTAGCCCTTGGGGGTTGCCTAGCCTATTGTACTTCCAGATCTTTCTTTAATTTTCGGATATGTGCATGAGCGATTATATATCCTCCTTTCTGAAGTCTTGGGAGCCAGTCTTTTGGATTCTCGGGGCTGAGAAGGCCCTAACTCTCTTTCGAGCTCCTTGCATGGTTCTCCTTCTGAGATAGCTATCTTCTTCTGTGGATGACAAATCGTCAAAAATATAGGGTCTGGGAAAATCATGACTCCTTCATTGGTGTTCTAGGCCTTGAATGCATTGAGGTACGTATGCCTCGTGTTGCTGGCTACTCCTACCATCGATGAACGACATCCCATTGGTGGGAACCTAAGTTCATCATTTAACGATGGAGATAGACATCTATAGTCCCAACGGTGCACTGGAGGGGCGACACCACTGTCCGGAGGGGATTCATCCCTGAATTTATTAAACCCACAATCGGCTGCTGCAGATGAGTAATTTGAGCCCTCAAATCCTTTCATTTATGGTCTAAAGAGCCGTTCCTTGAGTCCCTCGGGGTTAAGAACGTCCTGATCCTATGATGGGCTCCTTGCCTTGACGTCCCTTGCTAGAACGGACGTCCTCTTCTTTATCTTCTTCAGACGAGAAGTCGTCTTTGGTGTATGATCCGGATAAACTTTGATTTCCTCCAACAAGGGGACCAAGCCTTCAATGTATTGAGGCATATACTTCTCATGAGTAAATCGATGGTTCCATCAGCAATTGGGAATGGTGACAATCCATAAACGGGGTTTTGAGTTATTAGCAAGACGGTGGTGGCGATCCGTGCTCCTTGTGCTTCATCAGACATAGGTAAAACCACCATCTGCGATTGGGGATTCTCTCCTTGAGTTAGTAGATTTTGGATCACCCCTTGGAGACGCGTCTTTGGGGGAGTCATTCCTTGATTGGAAGTCGAGGGGAATGGATCATCAGTCCAATTATTCTTTCATCGTCGTTAGTGCACAATTGAGACTTCTTTTTCCTGCTATATATGGAGGTCTCAAGCCTTAGATACGTGGCGAATCATCCCCACATTGGGGCGGAAGCCCATAACTTGGGTTCTGATTTGTTAGTGGTGGAAGCACTATGGCAGAGATTGGAGGATTCGCCCCTTGAGAGTTTAGACTCGTTCTTTGGACTCCATCTTCTTGGAGACTCGTTTAAATTCTTGTTCCTAGAGGGTTCAACCCTTGAATGGTGGTACATGTTAATTGCATACCAACAACGATGATCAGAACGTGAATTGAGGCTGGTGGATCATCACATCATCCGTGTATTTTCCATGGTTGACGTCCTCGTCCCACAGACGGCGCCAAATGTTGTGAATAAAAAGTAGGGTGTAATTAATACGTGTATTGAATGCAAGGGATTGAGAGCTTCGAGCTTTAATGGTGGCTGCTCTTGTCGTCGGGGATTAACTCGGTCCTAACAAGATGCCTACGTACCTTGATGAATATCAAGAATCAAGCCAAAATGTAGTTCTGTTATTGCCTACGTGGCTTGATGCGCCTTCACGGCGTAGTAACGTAGTGGCTTGCATGTTTATTCGAGGATTAAGCCTAAAACGTGGTGGATGTGTATGGAGCTGTGCTAAAAACGCTCTCCTGAGAATGAGAGGTCAGGCCCTTTATATAGGCTTGAGAAGCCTTGGAATTAGGGTTTAATAACTTGGTGGGCAAGTTATCCACTTCAGATGGGCTTCTAGATCCTTCCATAAGAAGTCTGACTTTCATTGGACTTAGATGTCCTGGAGGCTACTCCTTAAAGGAATTCGTTCCCTTTTGGACTCAATATTGGAGTCTGAAAATTAGCTGACTCATTGATTACGAAATTATTATTTAATTAGGGATTTAGGCCTCATTAATGGGCTTTAACCTTAAACCAATCTAGGTTTATTTAATGCCACATTAAATATGAATTTAATGCTTATTTTCAGCCCATATCAGTGATGATTTGAATTTGTTGTTTGTGTGATCAGTGGGTTCTTAGTGTATGATTGTCTTGCTTAGGATGTTTATAAATTATATATTTATATAATTATGTTCTCATACAAGCAAGAGAAATAAACAAAATAAAGCATTCTGACCAAATTCTTGTAAAATGATAAACTGTAACAATAATCTGCCCATTTGTACAAATAACTAATATGTCTGTTGTCTACTATGTAAATGGTTACCTGTGTTATTTGCACTTTTTATTAGATTTGTATACAGACATTAAAACTTCTGATTACATGCTACAAAAATCATTTCAAATGACTCCTGTATTGTATTGGATCACATACTTGGCTCATTTTCGGACTAAATTTTTACACAAAAGAAAATGATGCGTAAACTTTAAGTCTTTAATGTATTTATTTGAGGCAAAACTTTTTATTTATTCTTTGTTAATGGATTTCTCATTTTACAGAAGTTTTCCTTGTAGTGTCTTTCTTCGATGGAGGAGACACCAAGGAAGAGAGGACGTCCTAAACTTTTTCTAACCAAAGAAATGGTGGAGGAGCGGAGGCTATTGAAGCGTCTTTGCAAAAATTCTCACCGAAACTTACGAGGTACGGGCTTCTGATGTTGCGGGAGCAGATTACACAGGTACTTTAACGGCCCCTAATGTTTTTGCCTTTTGGAATTTCCACAACTTGCATCAAATATCTAAGTGGACTTGCAAAATAATTGTTATAACTTTGATGGGAAATTATTTGTATAAATAATTACATTTGTCATAGCATATACTTAAGAGTAATCAAACCTTAAATAATCAAATATCTCTGTGCAATATCTCCGAACATTGGCAGAGACATACTTCCTAAGGCACTCATCGTAGAATCCATAAACCTGGCAGAGAGAACAGCCATTAAATTCAAGAATTAAAATGATTAATTAAAACATCTAAAGCATAGACCAAACCTGAGTGATTTGCCGACTCTCTCATGTTTTCCCCTAATTAGTGTTATTCGATCTGGATATCTGACCTGATGTGCACACAAACCTTTTGTTGGAAGTTGAAACGGGGGGAAAAAAAAGAAGAAGGCATATTTGAAGTAAAAGTTACAAAATCAAGCAACTTGGGAACTCCTTGATGCAAATTTTTTTCACATTCTAAACATGTAAAATTTGCATGCATTCAAATAAAGACATCGATCGATCCATCACATGGACTCTGCACAAAAACTTTATTTTACTTTCTTTGAGATATTGATGACATGCTCAAACACATAAAAGATATGGTTACCTGTATAACATCTTCTATAAATAGTTTATTTAACCAAAAATATTTTTTTTTGTTCCATTAAATGTTGCCAACTGCCAAGGAATCTTGAATGTGTGAATATTGAGAGTTTAAAAATGTATTATTTCTTATCAGGATCTCATCAGTTTCATCATCACTAAAAGTCTCTGGTAAATGATCATGCTCCATTGTAGCTTTAACCTCGCCACAGCGTACGGAGTTTTTGTCGGCTCCATCAACAGATTTTGCTCCTTGATTGACAAACAGCGCTGAACTGCCTCTATTTTCCAATTCAACAAAGCCTTCACAATCTTTTTTAGCATGTTCTTTACCAGATGTACCTTGAGTCATTTTTTCAACACTACAAGTACCTTGTAGTTGATTATGCAAAAGTTCGGCATCACCGACAGTGGAGCTCATTTTAAGCTTCTTCGCTGCAACGCAATCAAAATCAACATTCTCAGAAGTGTTGGTCTCTCTTAAATTTTCCACCCGAATTCTGTAGGTAAGTACGACTCTTCTCTGCCACTATGCTGAATAGTGGCTCCAGGACCATCGTCAACATTCCTTCTCTCATTAGAAGTATCCAATTCTTTACCGGGTTAAATAGCACTTACATAACTGTAGTCACTATCAACTTGCAAGTGGGTAACCAAGTTAAAAAAGCTTACAATCGCATAACTGGACTACAATTACTTATCAATCACATCATTGAACTTACAAATAATTACACAAACGTTAAAATCCCTTGACTTTTAACGGATCTCCGTTAAAATTAGACAGCTAAGAAGCCACGTGAGATACATGTGACGCCATGGCAGATGACAACTCAGATGAACTATCCATTACACGACCCAAATACAGATAACCCCCAAAACGTGATTAAACCTAATTAAACACGACCAAAATACATAAATTACTGAAGAGAGGCGATAAAGGCGAGCGAGGAGGCGATCAATTCGTGGGTTGAAGATTCTCTACTCTCAATCAATCATTTAAGTAATCTATCTTCTCTTCTTGTTTGGTTTCTATTTTCTTTGTTCGAAAAAATTCTAATTCACTCCTTACTTTGTTCGTGTAATTTTGTCCTTAATTTTGTCTTGGTTGTTCGTGTATTGCTTATATTATAATGTATGTATAATCTATGTGTCTATAACAGGTCATTGAGAGTAGTATTGTACTATGATGGTGTTTTTGTTCAGTCTCAATATACTGGTATACGAAGATATGAATCGAATAAAAGAATTGTTAAAAATCACATTGAGGTTGACAAGTTAAGTGTCGAAGATATCAGGGGTATGTTCTCTGCTGTTGTTGGAAAGAATGATAAGTTGTATTACATGTGTAATGGCATTACTCCTGATGAAGGGTTTACAGAACTTGTTAGGGATGATCAAGTTCCCGAGTTGGTTTATTTGGCAAAGAGATTAGGTGGTGGTGGCGTTGTTAGGTTACATCTTTATAAACTAAGTCTTGAGGAGGATGGGGATGAAAATGATTTCGGGAATGGTAATGTGGAAGTAAATGAGTTGGAACATGGTACTGAGGGTGAAGCTGACTCGAATGTTGGAGGAGAGGATAATGCTACTGATAGTGAGAATGAAGAATGGGATGAAGAATCTGTGTTAGGTCCGATAAGATTGTAGAAGGGGGGGTTGAATACAATCTATACCATTTTCTCAAAATTTATTCGTTAAATAATTTTCACTTAAACGAATATTTTGTGCGGAATAATATAACACGAATTTCAAGTTGAATATAACAATATATTAACTTGAGGGGTGTTACAAAATCAGTCCAAATGATTATCAAGTAATTAATAACTAATTAGAAAATTCAACATGAACTTTGCTAATTTAGTTAATAAAATCAAGATATCAATTTGTGAACTAGGAAACTTAATTCGCTAGTAGTACAAGAATCACAAGTAAACAAGTTCCAATGGATAGGATATTACAACTGAGATGAACTTGAATTTACAGAATTAAATTTGTAGGTGTTCTTGAGCTTGAGAGAGAGAGAAAACAGCTGCTGTGTGTATTTTTCTTGTTTAGCTCGACTGGTTCTTTTCCTTCTGCATTCTTTTGCCTTATATACACAGCCATAGTCAAATTACTTGATTTAAACTGATATGACAATCATTTTACATTAATATGACAATCGGTATGACTATCAAATCAATGTAATATGACTGTCCAGTTTAAATATGACTTTCGGTATAACTTATCAAGTCAATATAACATTCGGTATAACTTACCAAGTTAATATAACATTCGGTATAACTTACCATTTGAATGAAATATGACTATCTCCTTTGAATTGTATATGACTATCTCCTTTGAACTGAATATGACTATCTCCTTTATAAACTGAATATGACTATCGGTATAACTATCAGTTTGATAGTTATATCATCATATTTTTCAGTTTATAATTAATTAAATGACTTATTAAAAATCATTTAACTAATTAATCCTTTTTCATATTAATTCTTATTTAATTAATCTAATAATCACTTTAACAAATATATTAATTCTGATAGAATTAATTTATTTATTAACTTAATTACTTGACTTAATCAATTAAAATAGAATTAATATAAATTCTTTAATAGTCAATACTCCTCTGAAAACCACGTAATTATAATAAGGAACATACACTGGCATGATGTTGACGTTCGATGTACTGTCTGGTTCATGAACGACTAACTCCAATCTCTGTTCTTCATCGTGACTTTTAACACTATGGTCTTTTTATACTCTTCACTCTCATCAATCATTCGGTACTGAAATTGTTTCTTGTCACTAATAGAAATCTCTGTCTTCTTAAATGAATCCACTTGTTTCAATGCTACCTTGAGGCCTGATCAGATATCTGAATCTTCTTCCAGTGTAAAACATCAAAACTATAGATTGACTTGTTGATTTTTCTTCTGACGGTTATCATCTTTTGAGATTCCTGTGACAGTTGATATTATTTACTTATTACAATCTAGTTTAATTGGATTAGGATCCTCGAACTACAAATAGGCTGAGTCATATGCCTTTCAATCTCCCCCTATTTGTTTGTTATACAATAACAAGGAAATACCTAGAGGATTCTTCAACTAATCCCAATTAAACAAGTAAAAGAAAACACTTTAAATGCTAAGTAAATAATGTAAAAGTTCTGGTTTATATTAACATTATCCAGATTCAAACAGAAAAGATAAATACAAGATAGATGATCCTCTAGACTGATCATATAAGACAATTATCCTATCTTGTTCTATCAAAGCTCTAATGATATAACTTGTAGAGCTAATCTTCATTTACCACCTTCTTCCCCATTGATTTCTCCTTCTTCTTGTTCATCCATATCAGGTAGATTCTTGATCAATTCTGAGTCAACAAGTAATTCCCTTCTGGATGACACATCTGTAGGATAAACCAGTGGTATTCCAAGTTTCTTTCTCAACTCACCTTGATACTGCTTGTACTTCTTCATGTTGGTCTGAGCATAGGATCGAATATGATTTGCAGCTTCAATCTTTTCTTGTGATGCAAAACCATGATTTCGAAGAGCATATTCAACATATACCAAATGTCTGGCAAGGTGTGTATACAATTCGTCTGTCTGAAGATTAACAGTATGAATAACTTCTCCCTCAAGAATTTTAACTTGTGGAGGGTCATTTATAACTTCAGGACCAGCTCTTTCAGCAAACTCTTGAAATTTTTCATGAAGCAGTATGCCTAGTTCAGAAGATGTTCTTCCTTTTGGTCTTAACACCCAAAGCTCTGACAGAGATCTATCATAGAAGAACTGTTAGGTCCGATAAGATTGTAGAAGGGGGGGTTGAATACAATCTTTACCTTTTTATCGAAATTTGTCCTTTAAATTAAATTTGATAAAGACAAATTTATCTGCGGAAATATTTAACACAATTTTTCAAGTTGAATATAACTGTATATTAACTTGATGTGGTGTTACAAAATCAGTATAACAACTTATCAAGATGTTAATAACTAATTAGAAAATTCGACATGAACTTTTCTAATTTAGTTAATAATAATCAAGATAAGAACTAGGAAACTTAATTCGCTAGTAGTACAAGAATCACAAATAAACAAGTTCTATCGGATAGAATATCACAAAGATGAAGAACTTGAATTTCTGGGAATTGTTTAAGCTTTGGTGTTCTTGAGAGAGAGAAATCTGTTCTTGATGAAATGTTTCTGCTGTGTTTTCTCAGTTATGACTTAATCTGGTCTGTTCTGATCTTTTATATCAACAACAGGTCTTGCTGGCTTTCTGTAGGATATTTAATTGCTCCAGCATGACTTAAACAGCTTCCAAGACTTGATTTTCCTTCAATAAGACTTACACAAACCTCCATTAAGACCTAAAATGTGTCGGTAAGACTTACCAGAATTTAGGTAAGACTTATAACAGCTGGCAGAGGTCGGTAGGACTTAAATCAGGTCGGTAGGACTTAAATCAGGTCGGTAGGACTTAAATCAGGAAAGGCTTCTGTCAGTAAGACTTAAATTAAGTCTTACCGAATTTTATCCCTTCCAAGACTTAATCAACTTTCTTTCTTTAAGTCTTATTGATCCATTTAATTAGTTAATGTTTTAACTAATTCATATTTAATTGATACAATAATTAATTTAATTAATAAATTAATTCTAACAGAATTAATTCATTTAATTAAATCAACTAAATTAATTTATATCAATTATAAATTAATTTAATTAAATCAATAAATAATTAAGTTAATTCTTACAAACCACTAAAGGTAGTAAAGAATTACCACTGATTTTTGTTGACGTTCGATGTACTGTCTGGTTCATGAACGACTAACTTCAATGATGCTTCTTCACTTTTGACTTTAGGTTGTGGTTTATTTATTCTCTCAATTCTCTTGTACTGTAACTGATCTTCAAACTATCACTCGAAAAATCTCTGTCACTGTTCAAATGAATCCATTAACTTCAATGCTGTACTGGGGCTTGATCAGATAACTGAATCGTCTTCCAGTGTATGACATCAAAACTATAGATTGACTTTTCTTCTTTCTTCTGACAGATAATACTTCTTGAGATTCCTGTGACAGTTCATATGTATATTTACTTATTACAATTTGGTTTAAGTTGATTAGGATCCTCTAACTACAAATAGGCTGAGTCATATGCCTTTCAATCTCCCCCTATTTGTTTGTTAGATAATAACAAGCAAATTCCTAGAGGATACCTCGACTAATCCAACTTAACCAAATGAAAGATAAAACTTTAAATACTAAGTAAATACGAAAAAAAAGTTCTGGTTTATATTTAACATTTGCCAGATTCAAACATGAAAGATAAATACAAGATAGATGATCCTCTAGACTGATCATATGATATAAATTCCTATCAAGATTTATCTAAGCTCTAAAGATATAACATGTAGAGCAATTCTTTATCTTCAATTGTCTTCCCTTCTGAATTCTCCTTCTTCTGGCTCATCTGTGACTTGAAGTTTCATATGTAGATCAGAATCAACAAGACGTTCTCTTCTAGACGATAATCCTTGAGGTAAGACTAAAGGAATTCCAAGCTTCTTTCTAAGTTCACCTTGAAATTTCTTGTAATCTTTTATGTTCGTTTGTGCATAGGAACGAATGTGATCTGCAGCTATTACCTTTTCTTCAGTCAAGTATCCATGATTTCGGAGAGCATATTCAGCATATACCAAGTGCTTTGCATGATGTTCGTATAGCTCATCTATCTGAAGATTGATTGTGTGAAGTACCTCTCCCTTAAGAAATTTTACTTGTGGAGGTTCCTTAATCACTTCTGGTCCAGCTCTTTCAGCAAATTCTTTGAACTTTTCATGTAACAATACACCTAGCTCAGAAGATGTTCTTACCTTAGGCCTAAGTACCCATATCTCTGTCAGTGATCTGTCATAAAAGAACTGAATAGATACTCTGAATGTTCCAACTTTATGACAATCTACAAATATTACTAGCTCATCAGATTTGGGTTCAAATGCAGTAGTTATCCTGATGACTTCTACCTGTAAGGCCTTTATATACATTTCGTGAATTGGATTTGCCAGTTTGAATTCTTCGAGAATTTGTCCAAGACGACGATCTTCATAATCAGAACTCTGAGGTGAATCAATTGCTCTTTGAGCACGTTCCCATTTGTCACCGCTCTTTAGTCTGATGTATGTTTTTCTCTTCTCAACATTTATAGCATGTAGTCGTTGTAATGCTTGCTGTTCAGCTTTCTGAAGTTCTTCATTTCGTGCAATTTGCTCTAAAGATTTTTGAAGTTTTTCTTCTCTTAGTTGCAAATTAGCTTCCCTTTGAGCAAATAATTCTTCAGATTCTTTCTCAGCTTGTTGAACTTCAAATTCGGATATCACTGGTCCTTCATCTTCCCAGTGACTAAGATCAGGTTCAGGAAGTTCTTCACCTTGATCAGGGAATTCAAGATCAGCAAAAACATCGAAGTTATCCGGTTCACCCGTGTAATAATAACCTGTGTTCTTGTCTTGAATATGTTCTTCAGTTTCTTCAACTACTTTCTTTCTCTTATCTTCACCTTGGTCAGATTTACCAGATTTTCCTTCTCCTCTCTCTCTTTCCTTAGTAGTTTTATCTTGTGACCCCTTTGATTTCTCCCCCTTAGTTGAGGAATCCTCTACAGACTTATCAGATGCCCCAGCTTCAGGATCCTGTTCATCATCATCACCACCCTTACTTGTAAAGAATTCAATTTCTTCATTTGTAGGTTTGCGACTTTGACTTACAAGATTAAACAAATGTCTTAACCCTTTAGCCTGGTGTGCATTTTGCTTTTCGATCTGGTCCAGACGAGAATCAGTAGATTCTTGATTGTGCTGTACCTCTGACTGTAGATTATCAACTTTCAAGGAAATCTCAGAAATTAACATGTCTTGAGCAACAGTAATATCTCCAGAGTCATCAAGTGCCTTTTCATGAGAGAGTTCGAGAGATTCTATCTTCTTGGTGAATGATGTCTTTAAGTAGTTTATGTCCTTCTTCATTACAGCAAGCTGACTGTTGACAGAGGTGGATGTAGAAGATCGCTCACCCACTTGTGCTCTAAGAATTTCTGTTTCAGCCTTGCTGACTGCAAGTTCTTTCTCTAAAGCATTTATCTTTTCTAATAATGAGAGAGTGTATGTGTCAGTGTGTGCGCTCACCTGACGTTCACTTTGAGATCCACTCACCTGAAGTGCATGTGTTTCACTCAATTTTATGGTATTTCTTACATCACTCCTCTCATATTCCTTAGCTGCTTCCAGATTTGTACCTGCATGTAAAATCACCCTAGCCTCCTCTGGGAAGGTCAGTGGTGGTGCAATGGGAGTTCGCAAATCCCTGTCCTTAATCAAATCTACTTGAACATTTGAAATTGTTGACTGAATTGCTTCAGTAGTAGATTGATCAAGTTGCCTTCCACCTTCTCCAGTCGAAACTGCGAGTGGAAAATCCCTTGTGGGAGCCAGGAGTGTTTGTCCTGGGAGGGGAGATGATGGTTCTATTAAAGTTGGCTGAGAACAAAGATTTCCCTCTGAAGCCTGTGAAGACTCTTCTACCGTAACTATGGTAGGCACTGTCACATTTTCTACGTGCTCTCCTTGCAGTGTATCCTGAGACTCATTTAAAGGTATGTCTTCCCCCATTGTGAGTAATAGGGGAGGTGTGCTTGACTCACTACAAGGTGCCACGGCCCTATAGCGAATTTCAATAGAATCATCCTGTTGAGAAGATGATTCTAGTAACTGTGTAACGGCCATATCAATTTCCATATCCTGTTGGGAGGATACAGACGGGCTTACAGTTGCCTCAGTTTGAGTTCTACTTTTCTTTTCTAGAGGCAGAGCTGTGGGTTCACTCATACTGCCACTACTGATTCGACTTCTTTTTACTTGCAATTTCTTTCTGGAGTGAAAAGATATGAGTTTTGGTGGTTGAGTGTTTGGCTCTACGACCTTGGTTAGAGGTTGTGGTACTACAACCCCTTGGTCAGACCTACCAACCACTTGGGTTCCAGAAACAGATTGAGAAGCAGTAGTAGTTTGAGGAACAGAAGGCAATACCTGGTCAGCTGATTCCGCAACAGTCTCTGATAAGATGGGTTGATCCAATTCAGGTTCAGGGACAGATGCAGTTTCTTGCACTGGATGTTCAACAGCAAGAGCAGCTGGCTGAGGAACAATTTGCTGAGCAGGTTCAACTTGTTGATTGCCTTGATTTTCATTATCAACAAGTATGTTTTCCACTGGTGGTTCAGGGTTTAGTTCTGGTTGTTCAGGTTCTGGTACAGGTTCAATAACAGGTAGTTGTATATAGTTTGACATGTATTGGGTGACAACTACAGGTATGTTTGTGAATTTTGGCTTGTTGCTGTACTCAGTGAACAATCTGGTAGTAGGTTTACCTGACGCCAGTGATTCTCCATTCAGAAATTGGGCTTGGTTTTCTAGTTCCACAAGATGATTAAAAATCAATGAGAAGAATCTTGGATAATAACATGAAACTTTATGTCCATTATCAAAATTCTTCTTTGCATTAATGATTCTTCTAACCATCGGAACACACAGTAGTCTGCCAATATTAATCCTTCGGTTGTGTGCAACTGCATATCCAATATGCTGCAGGAATGATGGTAATACCCCGAAGTTCCCTTTTGTAGTGTTGGCAAAGACTCTACCTAGTGTGTCAAACAGATAATCCCATTCCTGAACAAAGTTCTTTTTATTCCAGACAGTTTGATCAGGACTGTCTTGATAGAATACACCATTTAAAAAATTTATCATTTCTTGATCTGATGGTAATTCTTCGAAATTATCAGTTGGAAAATTTAAGACCGTATTTATTGTATTTTCATTCACTGTGTACTGATTATCTCCTACAGAGAAGATAAAAGATCTGTTATCATTAGAAATGACAGCAGTAGTACACATGATTCGCAAAGGTTCAATTTTCAAAGGAGCATCCAATCTCAAAGCATTGCGAACCAGTGAATTTTCATTTAAAAACCGAATCCACGGTCGAAAACGTTCAACTGAACATTTTTCTGGATCAAAATAACCGATTAAATTATGTTTAATAATTTCAAATCGATCAGCCATTTTAATCAAGATTTAATTTCCTTGAAAATTTCAGATTTTACAAATTTTTAATTTAAAAATTAATTTTTCGAATTAATAATTAATTAAAAATTCGAAATAATTAAAAGTTCTTCAAAAATTCTGAAAAATTCACACAACAATCCTTGTATACACACAAACACACATGTATTTTTAGTTTTGCAAGAATCAAGCTCAGATTTCCAGAAAAACAGATCTTGAAATCGTTTTTCAAAAATAAAAATTCTTAAAAACTGAACCAAAAGTCGATTTTAACCACTCAAAATGAAGATAATCAAGCAAGGAGATCAAATATGTGGTTAATTCGTGATTTGGTTGAGAGAAATCAGTCGAAAATCGGGCAGAGGTTCGACAGAGTTCGTGTATGTATTGTATGTATCTGGGAGAGTTTTCTAAGACTTAACTTGAGAAAGACTTAAAAATGAAAATATGACTTAACACATCTATATATACAAACTGTCTAATAAGACTTAAAAAGATAACTAAAACTGAATAGGACTTAACTGTATTAATACATAACTAATATGTATATATATTCGAATATGACTTAAATAAAAAATATTCTATAATGACTTAATAAAAACTAAGATTAAATTAAGACTTAATATAAACAAGACTTAAAACTCCGAATAAGACTTAAATTTAAAACTAAAAAGACTTAACTAAAAAGACTGACAAGACTTAAATTGAATAAGACTAAACTAAAAAACTCGCTAAGACTTAAGTTAAAAACTCATGAATATGACTTAACCTTACAAAACTCAGTAAGACTTAACCTAAGTCGAAGTTCGAGATCGACTCATTAAGACTTAACCTAAGTCGAAGTTCGAGATAGACTCATTAAGACTTAACCTAAGTCGAAGTCTAAGTCGAAATTCTAGATAGACTCAGTAAGACTTAACCTAAGTCGAAGTCTAAGTCGAAACAGGTGAATAATACTTAATTTAAACTATCCTGCGAATATGACTTAGATTTAAAATCTCGGTAAGACTTAACCTGTTTAAGTCATACCGATTTTAAATTAAGTCATATTGACTGTTTTTCCTATTTTTATGTCATATTAACTTTAAATAAACATTAAAAACACTATAAAATATACAATTAACTTATTAAAAATAATAAAAATATTATATAAAATCAAACAAATAATAAAAATAATTATACATACCATATGCTAACCTATTAACGAAAACAAAGCAATATTAACAGGACAAACATTACAAAACATATGATAAATTAATTACTAAAATAGAAATAAATATCTACAATTATTCTAAAAATACAGAAGTATAAAGTATTAAATAATATGAATAAACAGAGTGAAAAATAACTAAACAAACAAGAAAATCAGATGGTAAAATAATTATACAAGTGATCTCAAACAACAAATATTCACAGAAAAATCACTTGTAAAATTATTAAAGATCAAACTTCAGATATTAATTACTAGGACTGTTTAACATACCCAATTCACTAACAATTCTAGTGAATGAGGATTCATTAAGCGACTTAGTAAAAATATCTGCAGTTTGATCTCCAGATCCTACAAATAGTAGTTCCACTGTACCATTCATTACATGCTCTCTTATAAAATGATACCTTATGTCAATGTGCTTTGTCCTTGAGTGCTGCACAGGATTGCTTGCGATTGCTATGGCACTTGTATTATCACATAAAATAGGAATATTTTCCAATACAATGCCATAGTCCATTAATTGATTCCTTATCCATAAGATCTGAGCACAACAGCTTCCAGCAGCTATATATTCAGCTTCGGCTGTAGAGTTGGAAACTGTGTGCTGTTTCTTACTGAACCAGGATACCAACCTTCCACCTAGGTATTGATAACTCCCAGATGTACTTTTCCTGTCTACAACACTTCCTGCATAGTCAGAATCTGTATATCCAATTAAAGTAAAACCAGATTCATTAGGGTACCAGATGCCTAAATTAGGCGTACCCTTTAGATATCTTAAGATTCTTTTAACAGCAGTGAGATGGATTTCTTTAGGGTTCGCTTGGAACCTTGCACACAAGCATGTGGCAAACATTATATCTGGTCTACTAGCAGTTAGGTAAAGCAATGAACCAATCATACCTCTATAGCCTGTGATATCTACCTTGGCAGAACTTTCACATAAACCAATTTTGACAGCTATAGTTGATGGTGTCTTTGCTGATGAGCACTCCTCCATGTGATATTTCTTGAGGAGCTCCTTGATGTACTTAGATTGACAAATAAATATTCCATCTTGTCTCTGACTTATTTGTAATCCAAGAAAGAATTTCAGTTCTCCCATCATGCTCATTTCAAACCTACCCTGCATTAACTTAGAAAACTTCTTGCACAGAAGCTCATTAGTAGACCCAAATATAATATCATCCACATAAACTTGGACTAGTATTATATCATTCTTATGTCTTTTAGTGAAGAGCGTTTTGTCTATGACACCTCTTATAAAACCATTTTGTAATAGAAATTCAGAAAGAGTGTCATACCATTTTCTTGGGGCTTGCTTAAGACCATAGATAGCTTTGTAAAGAAAGTAAACATAGTCCAGATGATCTTGATCTTCAAAACCAGGAGGCTGTTCTACATACACTTCTTCATCTAGCTTACCATTCAGAAAGGCACTCTTGACATCCATTTGATAAACTTTGAATCTTGAATAGGATGCATATGCCAAGAATATTCTGATGGCCTCAAGTCTTGCCACTGGAGCATAGGTCTCGTCATAATCAATGCCTTCAGCTTGAGAATAACCTTTAGCTACCAGTCTTGCTTTGTTTCTTATCACAGTGCCATCTTCATCTAGTTTGTTTCTGAATACCCATCTTGTGTCCACTACTTTTCTATCTTTAGGTCTGGGTACCAGCTTCCATACTTCTAGTTGCTTAAATTGATTGAGTTAATCTTGCATAGCAATCACCCAATCAGGATCAGATAGAGCTTCTTCTACTTTCTTAGGTTCCATGACAGACAGAAACCCAGAATAATTACATTGATTCTGATAAGCTCTTCTTGTTTTCACACCAACATCTGGATCACCAAGAATCAGCTCAAAAGGATGAGCTCTATTCCAAACAGTTTGTCTGGGAAGAATTGATCTTGACGATTCGCCTTGATCTTCAGTATGATGTTGAGTATGACTTGTTGACCCTTCATTATCTCCCCCTGAGTTGTTGCCAGTTTGACTTGTTGATGGTTCAAGAGTATCAGTGGTGTCTTGAAAATTATCATTGTTTTCACCAGCATCACCTTGATCATTACCACCAACATTTGGATTATTATTATCAGCAACAACGTCAGGTTGATTGTCATCATCTGAATCTGAGTCTGACATATCATCAAACTTAAGCTTTTCAGATGGATCTTCATTTTGGATATTTGGGAGTTTTATGTCATCAAATGTAACATTGACACTTTCCAAAGTTTTCTGTTGATCAATAAGATACACCTTGTAGGCTCTTCTAGTATAACCAATAAATATTGCTTCATGTGCTTTTTCTTCAAATTTACCACCTTGATCATCTCCTTCTTTCAGCACAAAGCATTTTGTCCCAAATACATGGAAGTACTTGAGAGTTGGTTTCTTGTCATGTAGAGCTTCATATGGTGTCTTCATTAAGTCTTTATTGATAAGTGTTCGATTCTGGGTATAGCATGCAGTGTTGACAGCTTCAGCCCAAAAGCTCAATGGAAGCCTTGATTCACTTAGCATAGTACGTGCAGCTTCAATCAAGGTTCTATTCTTTCTTTCAACTACCCCATTTTGCTGAGGAGTTCTGGGAGCCGAGTACTGTCTAGTTATACCCTTTTCAATGCAAAAGTCATTCAGAACTGCATTCTTGAATTCAGTTCCGTTGTCTGACCTTATAGCTCTTACTGGACGATTAGAATCCAGCTCAATTAACTTAATGTGATCAACTACCAGTTGTGGAGTTTCATCTTTTGAGTTCAGAAATAGTACCCATGTGAATTTTGAGAAATCATCAACAATCACTAGAGCATATCTTTTCCTTGACATAGACATCACACTAACTGGACCAAACAAATCCATATGGAGAAGTTGTAATGGTTCAGTTATAGATGATATGTTAGTGCTCCTGTGAGTTGCCCTTTTTAACTTCCCTTTTTGACAAGCATCACATAGACCTTCCTGAGTAAATTCAATCGAAGGTAAACCTCTCACCAACTCTCTTTTCACTAGAGAATTCATTGTTTTGAAGTTTAGGTGAGAAAGTCTCTTGTGCCATAACCAACTTTCATCAGTGGATGCCTTTGAATAAAAACATCTAATTTCTTCTGTGCTTCCAGAATTCATATTGGCTATGTACAAGTTTCCTTTTCTTACTCCAGTCAACTGTGGCCTTTCATTTCTCTTGTGTGATATTAGACAATTCTTCTTGTTGAAATGAACTTCATAACCTCTGTCACAGAATTGACTAATACTGAGCAAATTGTGCTCAAGGCCGTTCACAAAAGAGACATCTTCAACGATAACATTTCCAGCTTCTAATCTGCCATATCCATCAGTTTTACCTTTGCTGTTATCTCCAAAGGTAACGACTGGGCCAGCCTTCTCCACCACATTTGTCAGCAGGGCTTTATCTCCGGTCATATGCCTTGAACATCCACTGTCCAGAATCCACATGACTCGATCAACCTGTTTCAAACCCTGCAATGACAAATTGGTTAGACTTTCTTCGGAACCCAAATTTGATTGGGTCCGGAGTACTTAAAGAATTGACCTTTATCAGGTAAAGCAACACTTTTTATCTTAACAACATTTTCTACAGGTACTGGACATTTAACCCTGTAAACAGTTTTAACTTGTTTTGGTTTTAGCTTGGGTAACCATGTCTTTACCAAATCCTGAGAAAGACTTGAAGTCTTAATCTTAGAATTAGGTGATGTTACAGTCCTGGATCTAACATGTTTATTTCTGCTCATCTGCTGTCTAGGAGCATTCTTATCAACACATGCATGATTACCGTTAAAGTAAGCAGACATTATATTAAAAGCACAAGACATGCAATTAACAGCATCGCATTTCTTATGAGCAGTATCAATAACAGGAATAGCATGCATGGTAGATTTGTTGTTGCATTTATTCATGTTGTTACTTCTGCTACTAGTTTTCAATGAACTAGTAGACTCACCAACTCTTTCTGCTTTTACAAACACAGTCTTTCTATCTTTATCATTTTTAACAACTTGATTACTTTCTAAGACTACGCCATTAGCTACATCCTCAATGCGCATCTCTTCCTTAATGATTAAAGATGTTGTATCCAAAGGTTCTGCTATGGATTTCTTAAAGAGTGGGTTACTAACACTCTTAAGCACTGATGGTATACCCCTCTCTACAGCACTGACACGGTTAGGGGCAATAATGCTTTTACGTCCAATAGCTTCATTATAATCAAACCCAATTCCTACAATTTGATTAATTGCTTGTTGGTTAAACAACTCTTTAGCCACTTTACAAGAATTAGAAGTAGCACTAACCCTTATTTCTAGTTCAGCTATTGTTTCACGTTGTTGAACCACTATCTCTGCTAGAGACTTCTCAAGTTCTTTTAGCATTCTTATTTCTGATTTTTGTATTACATGGCAATTTTGTACATCATGTAATTCTGATAATTGATTACTAAGATCTGTATTTAACAAATTTAGCCTTTCAATCTCTCTATTAGCATTACCTAGTGTATCAGTAAGTTGATAAATATATTGACTTTCAGTACATGATACCTCAGATGATGTACCACTGCAGTTATCAGATTTTGCCATCAGAGCAAAATTGCCATACTCTTCATCTTCAGAGTCTGTATCATCCCAACTCTTTCCAGCAACCACATAGGCTCTTCCTGTCTTCTTCTTCTCAGATCCAAAGTCTTTTCTTTGGTTTTGTTTTGGCTTCTGACATTCAGTAGCGAAATGTCCAAGTTCATTACAGTTGTAGCATCTAATTTTACTTCTTTCAACTGTTCCAGTTTTGTAACCTCCTCTGTTACTTGAGGATGAAGAACCTCCTCTCTGGAACCTGTTATTGTTAGATTTGTACCTGAACTTGGGATTCTTCCTGAATCTGAAGTTGCTGAATTTCCTTACCAACAAAGCCATGGACTCATCTTCCAACTGATCTAGCTCTTCTAACGAATAGAAGTCACCTTCATCTGGACTAGCATTCGTTTGACCAACTTCAACTTCAAGCTTACCACTGTCAACTTTACAAGGTTGGATAACCTTATCTTCCATTTCCTGTTTGTTCTCAACAATAAGAGCTGTAGAAGTATTAGCAACTCTTCCTTTTCCATAAATCTCCTTTTGTTGATATTGTTCCAGTTCATAGGTTTTTAAAACACCAAAGAGTCTTTCTACAGTTATTTCACTTAGATTCCTTGACTCTCTGATAGCTGTAATTCTATGTTCTAGATGAACAGGCATTGACAGTAGAAATTTTCTGTTGATCTCTTTCTGAGTGTAGTACTTGCCATGCATCTGTAAATTATTGACAAGTTTGTTATATCTTTCAAACACATCTTGAATACTTTCATTGTATGCTGATCGAAAGTGTTCATACTCAGAAGTCAGAATTTCTAGTCGATTCTCCCTAACTTCCTCTGTTCCTTCATTCACAGTTTCAATGGTTTCCCACATTTGCTTTGCAGTTTTGCAGTTAATCACATGACTGTACATTACAGAGTCTAGAGAGTCTATTAAGATCAGTCTCAAATTAATTCTTTACCGGGTTAAATAGCACTTACATAACTGTAGTCACTATCAACTTGCAAGTGGGTAACCAAGTTAAAAAAGCTTACAATCGCATAACTGGACTACAATTACTTATCAATCACATCATTGAACTTACAAATAATTACACAAACGTTAAAATCCCTTGACTTTTAACGGATCTCCGTTAAAATTAGACAGCTAAGAAGCCACGTGAGATACATGTCACGCCATGTCAGATGACAACTCAGATGAACTATCCATTACACGACCCAAATACAGATAACCCCCAAAACGTGATTAAACCTAATTAAACACGACCAAAATACATAAATTACTGAAGAGAGGCGATAAAGGCGAGCGAGGAGGCGATCAATTCGTGGGTTGAAGATTCTCTACTCTCAATCAATCATTTAAGTAATCTATCTTCTCTTCTTGTTTGGTTTCTATTTTCTTTGTTCGAAAAAATTCTAATTCACTCCTTACTTTGTTCGTGTAATTTTGTCCTTAATTTTTTCTTGGTTGTTCGTGTATTGCTTATATTATGATGTATGTATAATCTATGTGTCTATAACAGGTCATTGAGAGTAGTATTGTACTATGATGGTGTTTTTGTTCAGTCCCAATATACTGGTATACGAAGATATAAATCGAATAAAAGAATTGTTAAAAATCACATTGAGGTTGACAAGTTAAGTGTCGAAGATATCAGGGGTATGTTCTCTGCTGTTGTTGGAAAGAATGATAAGTTGTATTACATGTGTAATGGCATTACTCCTGATGAAGGGTTTACAGAACTTGTTAGGGATGATCAAGTTCCCGAGTTGGTTTATTTGGCAAAGAGATTAGGTGGTGGTGGCGTTGTTAGGTTACATCTTTATAAACTAAGTCTTGAGGAGGATGGGGATGAAAATGATTTCGGGAATGGTAATGTGGAAGTAAATGAGTTGGAACATGGTACTGAGGGTGAAGCTGACTCGAATGTTGGAGGAGAGGATAATGCTACTGATAGTGAGAATGAAGAATGGGATGAAGAATCTGTGTTAGGTCCGATAAGATTGTAGAAGGGGGGGTTGAATACAATCTATACCATTTTCTCAAAATTTATTCGTTAAATAATTTTCACTTAAACGAATATTTTGTGCGGAATAATATAACACGAATTTCAAGTTGAATATAACAATATATTAACTTGAGGGGTGTTACAAAATCAGTCCAAATGATTATCAAGTAATTAATAACTAATTAGAAAATTCAACATGAACTTTGCTAATTTAGTTAATAAAATCAAGATATCAATTTGTGAACTAGGAAACTTAATTCGCTAGTAGTACAAGAATCACAAGTAAACAAGTTCCAATGGATAGGATATTACAACTGAGATGAACTTGAATTTACAGAATTAAATTTGTAGGTGTTCTTGAGCTTGAGAGAGAGAAAAAACAGCTGCTGTGTGTATTTTTCTTGTTTAGCTCGACTGGTTCTTTTCCTTCTGCATTCTTTTGCCTTATATACACAGCCATAGTCAAATTACTTGATTTAAACTGATATGACAATCATTTTACATTAATATGACAATCGGTATGACTATCAAATCAATGTAATATGACTGTCCAGTTTAAATATGACTTTCGGTATAACTTATCAAGTCAATATAACATTCGGTATAACTTACCAAGTTAATATAACATTCGGTATAACTTACCATTTGAATGAAATATGACTATCTCCTTTGAATTGTATATGACTATCTCCTTTGAACTGAATATGACTATCTCCTTTATAAACTGAATATGACTATCGGTATAACTATCAGTTTGATAGTTATATCATCATATTTTTCAGTTTATAATTAATTAAATGACTTATTAAAAATCATTTAACTAATTAATCCTTTTTCATATTAATTCTTATTTAATTAATCTAATAATCACTTTAACAAATATATTAATTCTGATAGAATTAATTTATTTATTAACTTAATTACTTGACTTAATCAATTAAAATAGAATTAATATAAATTCTTTAATAGTCAATACTCCTCTGAAAACCACGTAATTATAATAAGGAACATACACTGGCATGATGTTGACGTTCGATGTACTGTCTGGTTCATGAACGACTAACTCCAATCTCTGTTCTTCATCGTGACTTTTAACACTATGGTCTTTTTATACTCTTCACTCTCATCAATCATTCGGTACTGAAATTGTTTCTTGTCACTAATAGAAATCTCTGTCTTCTTAAATGAATCCACTTGTTTCAATGCTACCTTGAGGCCTGATCAGATATCTGAATCTTCTTCCAGTGTAAAACATCAAAACTATAGATTGACTTGTTGATTTTTCTTCTGACGGTTATCATCTTTTGAGATTCCTGTGACAGTTGATATTATTTACTTATTACAATCTAGTTTAATTGGATTAGGATCCTCGAACTACAAATAGGCTGAGTCATATGCCTTTCAATCTCCCCCTATTTGTTTGTTATACAATAACAAGGAAATACCTAGAGGATTCTTCAACTAATCCCAATTAAACAAGTAAAAGAAAACACTTTAAATGCTAAGTAAATAATGTAAAAGTTCTGGTTTATATTAACATTATCCAGATTCAAACAGAAAAGATAAATACAAGATAGATGATCCTCTAGACTGATCATATAAGACAATTATCCTATCTTGTTCTATCAAAGCTCTAATGATATAACTTGTAGAGCTAATCTTCATTTACCACCTTCTTCCCCATTGATTTCTCCTTCTTCTTGTTCATCCATATCAGGTAGATTCTTGATCAATTCTGAGTCAACAAGTAATTCCCTTCTGGATGACACATCTGTAGGATAAACCAGTGGTATTCCAAGTTTCTTTCTCAACTCACCTTGATACTGCTTGTACTTCTTCATGTTGGTCTGAGCATAGGATCGAATATGATTTGCAGCTTCAATCTTTTCTTGTGATGCAAAACCATGATTTCGAAGAGCATATTCAACATTTACCAAATGTCTGGCAAGGTGTGTATACAATTCGTCTGTCTGAAGATTAACAGTATGAATAACTTCTCCCTCAAGAATTTTAACTTGTGGAGGGTCATTTATAACTTCAGGACCAGCTCTTTCAGCAAACTCTTGAAATTTTTCATGAAGCAGTATGCCTAGTTCAGAAGATGTTCTTACTTTTGGTCTTAACACCCAAAGCTCTGACAGAGATCTATCATAGAAGAACTGTTAGGTCCGATAAGATTGTAGAAGGGGGGGTTGAATACAATCTTTACCTTTTTATCGAAATTTGTCCTTTAAATTAAATTTGATAAAGACAAATTTATCTGCGGAAATATTTAACACAATTTTTCAAGTTGAATATAACTGTATATTAACTTGATGTGGTGTTACAAAATCAGTATAACAACTTATCAAGATGTTAATAACTAATTAGAAAATTCGACATGAACTTTTCTAATTTAGTTAATAATAATCAAGATAAGAACTAGGAAACTTAATTCGCTAGTAGTACAAGAATCACAAATAAACAAGTTCTATCGGATAGAATATCACAAAGATGAAGAACTTGAATTTCTGGGAATTGTTTAAGCTTTGGTGTTCTTGAGAGAGAGAAATCTGTTCTTGATGAAATGTTTCTGCTGTGTTTTCTCAGTTATGACTTAATCTGGTCTGTTCTGATCTTTTATATCAACAACAGGTCTTGCTGGCTTTCTGTAGGATATTTAATTGCTCCAGCATGACTTAAACAGCTTCCAAGACTTGATTTTCCTTCAATAAGACTTACACAAACCTCCATTAAGACCTAAAATGTGTCGGTAAGACTTACCAGAATTTAGGTAAGACTTATAACAGCTGGCAGAGGTCGGTAGGACTTAAATCAGGTCGGTAGGACTTAAATCAGGTCGGTAGGACTTAAATCAGGAAAGGCTTCTGTCAGTAAGACTTAAATTAAGTCTTACCGAATTTTATCCCTTCCAAGACTTAATCAACTTTCTTTCTTTAAGTCTTATTGATCCATTTAATTAGTTAATGTTTTAACTAATTCATATTTAATTGATACAATAATTAATTTAATTAATAAATTAATTCTAACAGAATTAATTCATTTAATTAAATCAACTAAATTAATTTATATCAATTATAAATTAATTTAATTAAATCAATAAATAATTAATTTAATTCTTACAAACCACTAAAGGTAGTAAAGAATTACCACTGATTTGTGTTGACGTTCGATGTACTGTCTGGTTCATGAACGACTAACTTCAATGATGCTTCTTCACTTTTGACTTTAGGTTGTGGTTTATTTCTTCTCTCAATTCTCTTGTACTGTAACTGATCTTCAAACTATCACTCGAAAAATCTCTGTCACTGTTCAAATGAATCCATTAACTTCAATGCTGTACTGGGGCTTGATCAGATAACTGAATCGTCTTCCAGTGTATGACATCAAAACTATAGATTGACTTTTCTTCTTTCTTCTGACAGATAATACTTCTTTAGATTCCTGTGACAGTTCATATGTATATTTACTTATTACAATTTGGTTTAAGTTGATTAGGATCCTCTAACTACAAATAGGCTGAGTCATATGCCTTTCAAGAACTGAAGCGATACTTTGTGAGATCCGAGCTTATGACATTCAACAAAGATAAGTAGCTCACCATTCTTAGGATCAGATGCAGTGGTTATTCTCACAATTTCTGTCTTTAAAGCTTTCAAATACATATCATGTATAGGGTTCTTCTTTTTAAAGCTTTCAAAAATAGCAATCATCCGACGATCATCATAGTCAGAAGTTTGTGGTGAGTCAATTACCTTTTGAGCATGTTCCCACTTATCACCATTTTTGTACTTGATGTACATCTTCCTAGCTTCCAGCTTTTGAGCATGTTGCTTTTGAAGTGCTTCCTGTTCTGCCTTTTGAAGTCTTTCATTATGAGCTAACTGTTCGAGTGTCTTCTTGAGTCTTTCTTCTATCATAGCCAGATTAGCTTCATTCTATTCGAGTTCTTTATTTGCTTCAAAATTCATTTGTTGTGTTTCAACAGAATCAGGAATTATTTGCTCTTCATCATCCCAAAAACTGAGATCTGGTTCATCAAATTCTTCACCAACATCAGGAAACTGTAAGTCAGCAAACAGATCAATATCAGGTTCACCTGTATAGTAAAAACCTTCTACATCATCATCTTCCTGTTCTGCTGCTTGATGAGTTTTCTTCTTCTTCCCTTCACTCCTATCTTCAATTTTCTCTTTACTTGCACTTCCTCCCTCCCTAGATTTCTCCCCCTTAGTTAAGGAATCCTCTACAGTCTTGTGACTTGTACCAGCTCCAGGGTCACTTCCATCACTACCTCCAAAGAATTTCTTCCCTTCTGCTGTAAGTGAGTGAGTTCTGCTAATGATATTATATAAGTGTCTCAACCCCTTTGCTTGATGATCACTTTGCTTTTCAATCTGACTGAGACGATGTTCAGTGGTTAAGTGATTCTCATTTATGTTATTCTGAAGATCTTCAATCTGATTAGACATAGATGATATAATAAGATCTTGAGCCACTGTGACATCTCCAGAGTCTTCAACTGCTTGCTGTTGAGAGAGTTTAAGTGCATTGATTTTGTTGTTGAAGATAGTTCTCATGTTATCCATATCAAACCTCAAGTTTTTGTTGTCTTCTTCAGCTTGAGCAAGACTTTCTTTCATTCGATTGAGTTGTGCGATGAGAGATAAAGTGTATGTGTCATTGTGTGCTCTCACCTCAATTGCTCTCTGAGTATCACTCACCTCACGTGCTAGTGTTTCACTCAGATTTGAAGTAATTCTCACATCACTCCTCTCATAATCCTTAGCTGCATCCATTGTACCTGCACTAGAGATCACCCTAGCCTCCTCTTGGAAGGTCAGTGGTGGTGCAATGGGAGTTCGCAAATCCCGATCAACCTGTGAAGGTTCTTCTGCCGTAACAATGGCAGGCACTGTAACTTGCTCCTCTTGCATAACAAAGTTTTCAGCTTCATGTGAGAAAATATCTTCCCCCATTGTGAGTAACAAGGGTGAGCTTGAAGGAATGAATGGGTTTAAGATTGCCTTTGACATGGTTTTACCTTTCTTTTGTGATGGCAAATCTGATTCACTCAAGATATCACTACTGGGGATAGCTCTTTTGAATGACAATTTCTTTCTACGATAGTGTTTGGTGCATTGACCTGGGATAAAGGTTGTGGATCTACAACCCCTTGGTCACTTCTCACAATCATTTGACTATCAGAAAGATATTGAGATTGTAAAGGAGTTGAGTCAAATACCTGATCATTGACATGTACATCATCTTCATTCTGAGTGGGTTGATCCACTGGAAGTTGATGTTCAAGAACATTCAAGGGTTCAGAATCAGGTTGAGGTGCTGGAACTTGTTCTGCTTCAGGCTGTGGAGCTTGTTGAATTAAAGGTATCTCAGCATCTGGCTGTGGCATAACATTTGGCAAATGTATGTATGTAGACATATATGGTGTAATGACTACAGGAACATGCAACAAGACCTTAGAAGTATCCAGCCTGGTGTAGAACTTCTTGTTTGGTTTACCAGACCATTGAATTCGATCATTTGGAAATGGAGCAGGTTGATCCTTAGGCATTAGATGATTAAAAATTAGTGTCAAAAATTGAGGATAATGACACTTAACCAGTTTACCTTTTCCAAAGTTCTTTGTAGCCTTCTTCAATCGATTTAGCAGAATAGGCCATATCAAGCTGCCAAAATTGATTCTTCTATTGTGAGCAATCGAGAAACCAATTGACTGTAACATACCTGTGATGACAGTATTGTTACTCTTTGTAGAATTAGCAAACACCTTTGCTATGATCTCGAAGAAGATATTCCATTCTTGAACAAGATTGCTTTTGAGTGGTCGTTTAAGATTCAGTTGACCATGATAGTTGATATTTGTGAAAAATTGAGTCAACTCATCATTTGAAGGCACTTCAGCAAATCGTTCAGTAGGAAGCCCCAGAGCAGCATTGAAGACAGATTCATCCACTGTATATGTCTTGTCATTAAAGTCGAATGAAAATGATCTTTCATCTGAGACAGCTGTAGTACACATTAATTTGAGTGGACCAAATTTCATTGGAACATTTGCAGTTATAGAGTGACTACAGAGATTTTGTTCGTTTAGGAATTTTATCCAGGACTTGAACCGATCCACTGGGCAATCCTCGGGATTAAAATATCCAATATAATTGTGATTCACAAGCTCAAAATTATTATAAGCACCAGCCATTGCAAATCAGGGATTAAAATTAATAAATCTGCAAAATTCAACAATTTAACCCAATTAAATTACCAAATTCGAATTAATAAATAAATAAAAATTCGAAAAATCAAAATCTTTATCAAAAATTCTGAAAAATTTAGACAAAGATCTTGATTGCAATACAAACACACATGTATTTTTAGATTTTACAAAATCATCACCATTTGTTCAGATTTTTAGATCAAATATTCGAACTTTTCAAACTCAAAACTCAAAACCTCGACCAAATCTTACATTTTAACCGTGGTTTTGAAGATTATAGACTGGGTAAACGATTAATGTCCTTAGAATCGTGTTTTGAGATGAAAATTGGGCAGTAATTCGATCGAAAATGGTGTGTATATTGTGTATGTATCGTTCGAACGATTTGGGTGACTTAACACGCCAATATAACAAACACTGAGATATGACTGTCGAATATAACTTAGCTCTTAAATATCAAATGACTGTGATATGACTATCGGGTGATAGTCATACCGATAGTTATATTACGTTTATAACGTAATATGACTATCCTTGGCAGTAAGTTATATCACACTTAATCTCTAATATAACTACCGAAAAACACATAATATAACAATAAAATCACAGTTATACCGATAGTTATATTACTATAAAAACACAATATAACTATAAACTAATTAACAGTTATATTTTAACAACAACAAAATTATATCTAATTTATTACTAAGTTATATTACACCATTTATAACTAATATAACTAACACAAGTTCGAATATAACAATCAAGTAGATTGTTATACCGATAGTTATATTCTAACAAAACAGTTAATATAACTAACTAAAAACAGAATTTTAACAGAATTTTAACAAGAAAATCACATTAATAATTTACATAAACAAAAAATAGCAAATTAATTAATACTAAAATTATAAAACCTAATAAAAATTATAAAAACGATCATATGTAGTGCCTTTTACGAAATCAAACATTAATAACAGAAGGACAAACATTACAAATCAAATAAAATAAAATAAAACCAAATAATCATACTACATATTTACATAATTATTTCTGATGAGTTAATAAATCTATAAATTTTCTAATAAAACAATTTCCATATAGAAAATTATTCAAAAAGAAACTATGATTTATTTAAACAACAAAAATAATTAAACTAAATTTAAAACAATAACATTTTCAAGAAAAATAGATTTCTCATAAATTACAGCTTGTAAAATTCGAGAAAAATATTTTTTAAAAAAATGAATTAATCTAAAAATACAATAAGTAATTAAAAATATGTACAGAAGATAATAACAATGATTTAAGATGAAACAAGCAAGAGTATAATTTGATAAAATAATTATACAAGTGATTTAATAACAAATATTAACACATCAATCACTTGTAAATTATTAAAGATCAAACCTCAGATATTAACCAGTTTAATTACTAGGACTATTTAACATACCCAATTCACCAACAATTCTGGTAAATGTGGATTCGTCAAGAGACTTAGTAAAAATATCTGCTGTTTGTTCTTCCGTGGGTACAAAAAATAACTCCACGGTACCATTCATGACATGCTCTCGAATAAAATGATACCTGATGTCAATATGCTTTGTCCTTGTGTGCTGCACAGGATTGTTAGAGATTGCTATGGCACTTGTATTATCACATAAAATTGGAATTTTATCAAGCACAAAGCCATAGTCTCTCAGTTGATTCCTGATCCACAAAATCTGTGCGCAACAGCTTCCAGCCGCTATATATTCAGCTTCAGCCGTTGAGTTGGAAACCGTTTGTTGTTTCTTGCTGTACCAGGAAACTAGTCTACCACCTAGGAATTGACAACTCCCAGATGTGCTTTTTCTATCCACAACACTTCCTGCATAGTCAGAATCTGTATATCCAACAAGATTAAAACCTGAATCTTTAGGGTACCAGATACCTAGGTTAGGCGTACCCTTAAGATATCTCAGAATTCGTTTAACAGCAATGAGATGAACATCTCTAGGATCCGATTGGAACCTTGCACACAAACACGTAGCATGCATAATATCAGGTCTACTCGCAGTAAGATAAAGTAATGAGCCTATCATACCTCTGTAGCTTGTGATATCTACCTTGGCAGAATTTTCACATGCTCCAAATTTGACAGCTGTGGATGATGGTGTCTTTGCTGAAGAAGAGTCCTCCATTTGATACTTCTTGAGAAGCTCTTTGACATACTTGGATTGACAGATAAATATCCCATCTGTCCTTTGACTTATTTGCAATCCAAGAAAGAACTTCAGCTCACCCATCATGCTCATTTCAAATCTACCCTGCATTAACTTCGCAAATTTCTTGCACAAAAGATCATTAGTAGACCCGAATATTATATCGTCCACATAGACTTGGACTATAATTGTATCATTCTTATGTTTCTTTGTGAAGAGAGTTTTGTCTATGACACCTCTAACAAAATCATTTTCAAGTAAAAATTCAGAGAGAGTGTCATACCATTTCCTTGGTGCTTGCTTAAGACCATAGACAGCCTTGAAAAGGAAGTAGACATAGTTAATTAAATCTGGATCTTCAAAGCCAGGGGGCTGTTCTACATAAACCTCTTCATCTAGCTTGCCGTTCAAGAAAGCACTCTTGACATCCATTTGATAAACTTTAAAGTTTGAAAATGCTGCGAATGCCAAGAATATTCTTATGGCCTCAAGTCTAGTCACTGGAGCATAGGTCTCATCATAGTCAATGCCTTCAGATTAGGAGTAACCCTTTGCTACCAGTCTTGCTTTATTTCTCGTCACTGTGCCATCTTCATCAAGTTTGTTTCTGAATACCCACCTTGTGCCAACTACTGGTCTGTCTGTAGGTCTGGGTACCAGCTTCCAAACTTCTTGTTGTTTAAATTGATTGAGTTCATCTTGCATAGCAATCACCCAATCAGGATCAGAAAGAGCTTCTTCAGTTTTCTTAGGTTCCATTTCAGATAGAAACCCTGAATAATTGCATTGATTCTGAAAAGCTCTTCTAGTCTTTACACCAACAACTGGATCACCAATGATTAACTCAAAAGGATGAGCTCTATTCCAAACAGTCTGTCTGGGAAGATTAGATCTTGATGATTCGCCTTGACCTTCATTGGGATGTTGTGTGTGACCAGTTGACCCTTCATTTTCTCCCCCTGAGTTGTTGCTAGGTTGACTAGATGATGATTGATTATTAGAGTCAGGGAAATTTTGGCTACTATCATTGATTTCATCACCATTACCCTGATCATCATTGTTGTCATTAGCATCAGCAAAAATCTCAGGTGCATTGTCATCATCTGAATCTGTATCTGTCATGTCATCGAAAGATAGCTTCTCAGATGGATTCTCAGTTTGGATACTAGGGAGTTTATTGTCATCAAATGTTACATTGACACTTTCCATCATCTTCTGTTCATCAATCACATACACCCTGTATGCTCTCATTGAATAACCAATAAAAATTGCTTCAAATGCTTTGGTATCGAATTTACCACCTTGATCATCACCTTCTTTAAGCACAAAGCACTTTGCCCCAAATACATGAAAGTATTTGAGTGAAGGTTTCTTATCAGCCATAATTTCATAGGGTGTCTTCATTTGATCTTTATTGATTAGAGTTCGATTCTGGGTATAGCACGCAGTATTGATGGCTTCAGCCCAAAAGTACAATGGAAGCCTTGATTCACTTAGCATAGTACGTGCAGCTTCAATCAAGGTTCTATTCTTTCTTTCCACTACCCCATTTTGCTGAGGAGTTCTTGGAGCTGAATATTGTCTGGTTATACCCTTCTCAGTGCAAAAGTCATTTAGAACTGCATTCTTGAATTCAGTTCCATTGTCTGATCTTATAGCTCTCACTGGATACGTAGAATCTCGCTCAATTAATTTAATGTGATCAATCACCAGTTGTGGAGTCTCATCTTTAGAATTCAAAAACAGAACCCATGTGTATTTTGAAAAATCATCAACAATCACTAGAGCATATCTCTTCCTTGACATAGACATCACATTAACTGGACCAAACAAATCCATATGAAGTAATTGTAATGGTTCAGTTATTGAAGATGTATCAGTGCTCCTGTGACTTGCCCTTTTTAGCTTGCCCTTTTGACATGCATCACACAGTCCTTCTTGAGTGAATTCCATTGAAGGCAAACCTCTCACCAATTCTCTTTTGACCAGAGAATTCATTGTCTTAAAATTAAGATGAGAAAGTTTCTTGTGCCATAGCCAACTCTCATCATTAGATGCTTTAGTGTAGAAGCAAGTGACTTCTTCAGTGCTTCCTGAGTTCATATTGGCTACGTACAGATTGCCTTTTCTAACTCCTGTCAGTTGTGGCTTTTCATGTCTCTTGTGTGAAATTAGACAATTCTTCTTGTTGAAATGAACTTCATAACCTTTATCACAGAATTGATTGACACTGAGCAAATTGTGCTCAAGTCCTTTCACAAAAGAAACTTCATCAATGATAACATTTCCAGCTTCAAGTCTGCCATATCCATCAGTTCTACCTTTGCTGTTATCTCCAAAGGTAACTACTGGGCCGGCCTTTTCCACCACATTTGTCAGCAGGGTTCTATCTCCAGTCATATGCCTTGAACATCCACTGTCCAAGATCCAGGTTACTCGATCAACCTGTTCAATACCCTGCAATGACAAATGAGTTAAACCTTCTTCGGGACCCAAATTTGATTGGGTCCTGCGTATTTAAAGTATTGACCTTTATCAGGCAAAACAACATTTTTAAGTTTAACCTCTTTAGTCAATAAACATTTAACCTTATAAACAGATTTGAAAATCTTTTGTTTAATCTTGGGTATCCATGTTTAATCTTGGGTATCCATGTTTCGTCCTCACCCGGTTGTGCTTTGAAACTCATAATCATAGTCCTCAACTGTTGCGTCTTGTCAGAGGGATAGTATTTGGACAAGAATGCCGTAGAAAGACTCTCCCATGTAGCAACCGAAGTGTTTGGAAGTTGCTGAAACCATTCCAAAGCTCTTCCCTTAATAGAGTAGGGAAACATATGGAGACGAATCTGATCACTCGTAACACCAGTGATTCTGAATGAGCCACACATCTGCACAAAACGCTCTAGATGTCTGTGTGGGTCTTCTAATTCAATGTCTCCTTCAAAAGCCTGATTGCTGATCATCTGAATTAAGCTCGGATTAATATGGAACTGAGCTGCACCAATCTCTGGAGTTTTGTACATGCAATTGGCTGGATTCGGTGTCTCATGGTCCCAAATAGAAGACTGATCAACATTAACAGCTGGTCGAGGTTCTGGATCTCCCATCTTAGCTTTATCTTTTCTTAGCTTTCTCAAAGTACGCTCGATTTCAGGGTCAAATTCCAATTTTCTAGCGCAAGATGAACGTAGCATACACCTGAAAATCACCAACAAAACAACTTGTGGAACCAATTAAAATCTAAACAATAAGAAACAATTAACCTAAACTCAACTATACTGCCTTCCCCGGCAGCGGCGCCAATTTGTTAATAGTATTTTTGTTGTTCGTTCGCAGGGAAGGACTGAATGTAATATCAAGTTCAAGTATCTTATCTCTTTACGTCTAGAAGTGTGTGAGAAGAATTTTTGGGTTTGTGTTTTAACTAAATTAACCAAGAACTAATTATAAGCACTAAGAATTGATTTTAAACTGAGATTCAAATATGTTGGAAAACAATCTAAGAACTGGGGTTCTTCACTTGGTCTCAATACATGCTCAATATTAATGTGATATCTGTGTTCCTACCTTGCTGAAAACAATTCTTCTAAAGTTATACTGCACCCTCCCAGGCTACAATATAGTGCTTACAGCTACACCTTAATTGACACTCCCGTGATACAATCAAAGTATATCTATAAACTGTTATATGCCAAGAATTATATGTCTCACAATTCTCCTATTAATCTCCCGATCTAATATTCAAAATTTGTCTGTTAAATCATGTACTAAGATTGCAACTTCTCTCCCAAGCTTATTACAATCCCTAGAATACAATCAAAGGTTCATGACTCCCCTAATTGTGTTAAGATCTCATTAACAGATCAGCCAGGCAGAAAATCACATAATCAAGCATGCATGAATACCAAGGAATACTACCCAATCCTCAGATTAGAGAATTAGTTATGCATATTTAATAAAGAAAACATAATAATAATAATAATAATAATAATAATAATGAATGAAAACATAATTTTGAAGAAAGAATTGAAGATCGAAAGTACCTTGATACGATTACAAGCTATGAATTGTTATGATTTACAATGGTAAGATGTGTTTAAATAGGCTCTACAAATCTTGCCCAGCAAGATATTACCTTCTATTACAATTAGAATTCAATTCAGGTATTAAAAATTGCCTAAAATACAATTAGAACTAGAAAAGGGCAAAACAGTAATTTGTCTGCTCCCATCTATCTGCTGGTCGTGCTTCCTGGGCCCACCACACGCGGCCTGGTCGTGTGAAACCTATCCCATATTGTAGAAAATCTCTCAAGCTTCGCGTGGATTGTAAATGGGCTGAAAACGGACTTCTAGAACTCCAGATATGGCCCAAACAGTATAAGGTGCGCAGCCCTTCTCAAAAATCCGAATTTTAATTAATTAATTCTCCAAGAACGATAGAAGCATCAACTTTAATCAACATTCTCGTAAATCTGCACAACTCAGCAAAACACATCAAAACTACAACAACTTGAGTCCAAAACAATCAATTTAAGCCAAACGGAGGCATTCCCAATGGATATAAAATCCACTTATCAAACCCCCAAACTTAAACTGATGCTTGTCCTCAAGCATAAACAATTACAACTAACTAACTAGTACCACTTCCGTAGGTGATCACGGTTGCATTTGGCATATGCAACAAGCCCTTTAAACCCCTAGGCAGCCCTAGTGGACGAGTAAGGTCTCGTGAGGGCCTATAGCGAATGTACCCACAAAATCCATTTAACCTAATGCAATGTAATGCATGAATGCAACTAATATGAAATATGCAACGATCCCCTTCAAACTAACCAAAACCAATTAACAAGCAAATATCTCAAAGAATGCAACTAAATCCAAATAGAGCTCGACTAAGTCCCCGTATACTAACAATACATGACAGAAACGTGCGTGTGTGCGATGCTCATCAGAAATACTCCCAAAACTAGGTCAAAAATCATACAAATTCTTCGCCGAGACAATCACAGGTTTATAAATAGAATAGACTGTAGACACTTCATAACCTAGAAACACCTCCATCCTTATCCAAGGTAGACAGAAATTCATGCTTTATTACTAACTACTACAACACATATATACAATCATGCTTATTTAACCGTGCAATGGATGAGACCCCGAAAGGCTTATACAATAATACCCATGTAGCGAGTGTTAGGTCAGTGAATCCCAGACTATAAAAGCCTTAGGTCACTAGGACTAAGTCCCCTCAGACTTAATTACTCGAGTATTAAAGAGCTCACCCTAGTTAATTTTGCATATAAACAATTTATTGACTTTTTTTTTTCTTTTTTTCTATTCTTTTTTTTTCTTTTTGCTTTTTTTTTTCTGCGATCTGGAATGAGCCTTTCTCATTTCCAACCCTAGACTACTCATATAAATATGAGCCGGCTACTAGCCATTTGACACCTAGCCATTATTTAACAATTGATACAACTAGCATGAAATCCCTGGTTTCCCCCAAACTTAGACTTTAGTGCTCCTACGCTATCAAGGGAATAACGAAAATTCTAAATATAATCAGGTGATTAAATCTCAAAGCATCCAAACAAGCATGACCTTAACCTAGTCCAAAAGCACCCAATGAGATTGTGTAAAAGTTGTGTTTCTGAAGCATGCAAGTCAATTTCATAAGGAATATAAATCAACCCTCTATTCATCATCAATCACACTCAATAAAACAAGTACCTACCAATCAGAATTAGCTCGTCCTAAGGGATCATGAAAAATGCATGCCATGAAAATGCAACTATAATGAACACACATGGTATACAACATAAAAACAGAATGTCCTATATGAAACAAACGTAAATAACACGAACATACATACATGAATTACTACTACTAATATGCAAAACATGAAATCCTACATGAACACATAATACAACAACAACTACTAATCCCTCAAAACACCCCCAAACTTGAAAGATTCAATGTCCGCATTGAATGGAAGTAAATACAAGGGATAGCAGAAAACATACCTACTCGTCCTCCTCCTCGGAGGAATCAGAATCTGGCGGTGGATACTGCGTACGAGCTCCATAGACTGGCCACCTTGCCTGAATACCTGCATCTCTCAAAGCTGTCGCCATATCTTGAGCATACTCCCTGTTACTAGCATGAATAGCATCCATACGCCTATACAACCGCCTAAAGTGAGCATCTAAAACTCTTGGAACTCTCTTAGCACGTGGCGGAGCGCCCGCTCCCTGACCACTAGAATCATCACCACTTACAACATAACCAAGCCCCCTCGGATGTGGAACCCCACCTTGCCATTCCGGCATTCGATCAATAGACACGTCCACAATGGAGGCCAAAGGTGACTGCAAATCCTCCTCCTCACCCCATATAACACCACTATCCTTACACAAACCAGCTATAATAGAAGCATGAGGCATCGCTGACAGTGCATGAGACTTTAAAAACCTAACAATATTTTGATAAACAATATATCCGACGTCAATGTATTTGGCCTTTAGAATTCCCCAGAGAAGAATCGCTCTATCAGCTGTTACCTCACCCGTATGAGAAGTAGGCATAATATTTGCACAGATAAATAAATACCAAGCTCGTGCAAACTTATTCAGAGCAGAAGACGGAAAATTAATCGGCTCAGTAGTTCCCAATTTATACTTCCAAACTGTACCGGGAACACATAACTCATGAACAATCACCTCCATATCCACATCCGCACTAGTCTTCCTTGCCCAATCTTCTTCCCCCACAACCTTAGGTGGTTGTCCCAAAATTGGACGAATAGCGTCTGGACTGTAATCCACCTGTTTACCTCGAACCATACTAACCCCATCCGGCTCACCTTTAGCATTCGCATAAAACTCCCTAACAACATTCAACGGAACTGGAGCAGGTGCCTTACAAATCTCTCCCCAACGTAACTCACTAATCACATCAACCAACCCATAATGACGAATTGGCAAAAATCCCCTTTCTTTCGCCACTGATCTTGACAATAATTTATTATACTCAACCTCCGCATCTGGAGAAGAAAATCTCTCCACCCTAATAGAACCACCCCTCATTCGCTTAGGCGCCATAATAATCAAAATCCCTCTCAACAATAGCTTCACCAACAACCACCAAGAAATATCCCACCAAAAACCACCAAGAAATATCCCACCAAAGATACCCAAATAACAAGAATAATACAAAACACCAATTTACAAGAACACAAATTCGTAATAAAATAAAATAGAGAAAAGAAATCCCACTACGAATCAAAGAGGTGAACTTGTACTAATCTTCCCCCAAACTTGAATTTTTAAGAGATGTAAAGGAAGAAGATAATGAATTGGGTGTGTATGTAAGGGTATATATAGGCAATGGAGTGATAGGATGAATTTTAAGAATTTTAATGGGAAAAGGAAAAATTTTTTGGTGGAATTTGGAATTTGATATAGGATAGGAAAAATATTTAATGAATAAAAGAAAAAGAATTAGAATGGATAAAGGATTTTTGAAGAGAATATAGAGGGTTTTGGAATTGATTTAGGATTTGATTTGGGTGGAAAGATGAGAGTATAAAAGATTTGGGTTTGAAAATTTTTTTTTTTTTTATACAGAAGCAGCCTGCACGCGCACAGGCAAACTGCTCAATGAACAGTGGCGCAAGCGCAGCCTGCGTTACAAACATGCAGACTGCGGCCATACTAGTAACGCAGGCGCAGCCTGCGTTACTCACCTGCAACCTGCCCTTCAGACAGAAACGCAGGCGCAGCCTGCGTTTCACCCAGAAAATTCGATTTTTTTTTTTTTTTCACACTCACAACACTCCAATTTTTTTTTTTTTTTCTTTTTTGTTTTTTTTTACACAAACGCGTGGGTTGCCTCCCACGAAGCGCATTTGTTTAACGTCGTTAGCCCGACGCTGATTCTCAACTGATGATAAAGTCCTGGAAGTAAAGACTGCTCATTCCTCGCTCCACTGTTTCTGCAAGCAGGTACGGCTTAAGTCTCTGCCCGTTCACCTTGAATACATCTGACCCTTCCCTAGTAATCTCACAAACTCCATTAGGATAGACCTTCACAATCTCAAAAGGTCCGGTCCATCGTGATTTGAGCTTTCCGGGAAATAAGCGGAGTCTTGAATTAAACAATAGAACATGCTGCCCAACCTCAAATTCCTTATTCTGAATGTGCTTATCATGCCACAATTTGGTCTTCTCCTTGTAGATACTAGCATTTTCATAAGACTGGAGCCTAATCTCCTCAAGCTCTCCAAGTTGAAGCAAACGCTTCTCTCCCGCGGATTTTAGATCAAAATTCAAATTTCTTGTCGCCCAAAACGCCTTATGCTGAAGTTCCACCGGTAAATGACATGGCTTCCCAAAAACCAACCTATATGGAGACATCCCAATAGGTGTTTTAATGCCGTTCTATATGCCCAAAGAGCATCATCAAGCTTTGTTGACCAATCTTTTCTCGAACTTGCCACTGTCTTCTCCAAAATTGACTTCAGCTCACGATTCGAAATCTCAACTTGTCCACTTGTTTGCGGATGATAAGGAGTTGCCACCTTTTGTGTCACACCATACTTTTTCAAGAGATCAGCCACCTGTTTATTGCAAAAGTGCGAACCTCCATCATTGATAATAGCCCTTGGCACTCCAAATCTAGTGAACACATTTTTCTTCAGGAACTTCTTCACCACTCTAGCATCATTAGTAGGAGACGCAATCGCTTCAACCCATTTAGAGACATAATCAACTCCCACCAAAATATACTGATTTCCATAAGAAGATGGAAATGGACCCATGAAGTCCATCCCCCACACATCGAAAATCTCCACCTCAAGAATAGATTGTAAAGGCATCTCGTTCCTCCTCGAAATATTCCCAACTCGTTGACATCTATCACATTTAGCTACAAAGTCTCTAGCATCCTGATGCATGGTTGGCCAATAGAATCCTGACTACAAAATCTTAGCAACTGTCTTCATGCTACTGTTATGACCTCCACACTCTAGAGAATGACAATGCCTGAAAATATGAGGAACTTCATCATGAGGTACACATCTACGAAACATTCCATCAGCACATTCTTTGTAAAGCAGCGGTTCTTCCCAATAGTAATGCTTCACATCATAAAAGAACTTCTTCTTCTGATTATAAGAAAGATTATCCGGCACAACTCCTCCCACAATGTAATTCACAAAATCTGCATACCATGGTGTAGACAAGGACACACCTAGAAGCTGCTATTCCGGAAATTTATCATTGATAGGTTTTTCACTTCCTACCTCTCCATCTCCTTGGTCCAACCTAGATAAATGATCAGCTACCAAGTTCTCGCACCCCTTCTTATCTCGAATCTCAAGATCAAATTCCTGAAGTAAAAGAATCCAACGAACTAGACGAGGTTTGGCATCCTTCTTCGTCATCAAGAAACGAATAGCAGCATGATCCGAATAGACAATCACCTTAGACCCAACAAGATAGGATCTGAATTTATCAAGTGCAAATACCACTGCGAGTAGTTCTTTCTCCGTAGTGGAATAGTTAATTTGCGCATCATCAAGAGTCTTGCTTGCATAAGCTATCACATGCATACGCTTATCCTTCTTTTGCCCAAGAACAACACCCACAGCATAATCACTAGCATCACACATAAGCTCAAATGGCAAGCTCCAATCGGGAGATGTAACTATGGGTGCAGAAGTAAGTTCCTCCTTCAACCTGTTAAAGGCATCAAGACAACTTTCATCAAAGTCAAAAACACGATCCTTTTCAAGAAGATTGCAGAGTGGCCGAGCTAACTTGGAGAAATCCTTGATGAACCGTCGATAAAAACCAGCATGCCCAAGAAAGCTTCGAATTCCTTTCACAGATGAAGGTGGTGGCAATTTTTCAATAACTTCAATTTTTGCTCTATCGACCTCAATGCCTTTATTAGAGATTTTATGCCCAAGCACAATGCCTTCCTTCACCATAAAGTGACATTTTTCCCAATTAAGAACAAGATTCGTTTCAGTACATCTCTGCAACACCTTTGATAAACTGGCTAGACATGATTCAAAAGAAGAACCATAAACCGTGAAGTCATCCATAAAGACCTCCATGTCTCGCCCTATAAAATCTGAGAAAATGTGGTTCATGAGCCGTTGAAACGTTGAAGGACCATTGCACAAACCAAAAGGAAGCCTCCGATAAGCAAAAGTGCCATAAGGACAAGTAAAGGTGGTCTTCTCTTGATCTTCGGGTGCAATAGGAATCTGAAAGTAACCCGAGAATCCATCCAGAAAGTTGTAATACTCATTACCCGCCAACCTTTCGAGCATTTGATCAATGAATGGGAGGGGAAAGTAATCTTTGCGAGTAGCGTTATTCAACTTCCTATAATCAATGCAAACTCTCCAACTTGTTACTGTTCTCGTAGGAATCAACTCATTCTTCTCATTGTGAACAACAGTCATCCCACCTTTCTTAGGCACAACATGAATAGGGCTAACCCATTTACTGTGTGGAACCGAATATATGATACCAGCATCAAGCAACTTAGTGATTTCTTTCTTCACCACCTCTTGCAAATTCGGATTCAATCTTCTTTGTCCCTCAATCACAGGCTTATGATCATCTTCTAATGCAATTCTATGCATGCAAAGAGCAGGGCTAATTCCCTTGATATCTTGAATTGTCCAACCAATAGCTGATTTATATTGCCGAAGAACATGTAATAACTTTTCTCTCTCATCATCAATGAGCAAAGCAGAAACTACCACAGGATATGTATCATTAGGACCAAGAAAGGCATACCTCAAATTATCAGGTAGAGGTTTAAGTTCTACCTGTGGTGCCTCTGAAAGTGTAAAAGCCATCTTAACTTCTGTGTCTCGTACAACCAGTACTTCTTCTTCTACTACATCATCCAACACCCGATCTGCTCCCACGAAGTGTTCATTCTCGAGCTGCACAATGTCATCCACTATGTCAATGGTAAAACAAGTTGCTCCAAAAGGAGGTATCTTCATTGCTTTGTTCAGATCAAATTCCACTTTGTCCTCGCCAACATTCAATGTCAATTTTCCAGCTTTAACATCGATTGTAGTGCCAGCAGTAGCCAAGAATGGCCGTCCCAAGATAATGGGTATCTCGACATCTTCATCCATCTCTAATACCACAAAATCACAAGGTATGACAAATTTATCCACTTTAACAACCACATCTTCAATAACCCCCAATGGATACTTAACAGAACGATCCGCCAACTGAAGTGAAATCCGTGTCTTTTTAAGTTCTCCAAGACCAAGCCTTTTGCAGATTGAATATGGCATCAAACTCACACTTGCACCTAAGTCACACAAGGCTTTCATGTTTTCCATCTTCCCAATAGTGCAAGGCAAAGAGAAGCTTCCTGGATCTTTCAATTTCTGAGGAATGGCCTTTTGGATGACTGCACTGCATTCAGCATTAAGAGTAATAGTCTCTGCATCTTCAAGTTTCCTCTTCTTTGTCAACATCTCCTTAAGAAATTTAGCATAAAGTGGCATCTGATTCAAAGCTTCAGCCAACGGAATATTAACATGCAACTGCCGGAACATAGTCAAGAACTTCTCGTACTGCTTCTCTAAATGCCTGTTGTGAAGTCTCTGTGGAAATGAAATAGGAGGAACATAAGGTGGTGGAGGAACATACGGCTTTTCTGAATCTTCTTTTTCTGACGTGTCTGCAGCAATCTCCACTGGCTTATCCTCTTTCTCAGTATCACTCTCCTTAGGCTTAAGAATCTCAACCTCGGGCAACTCTCTTCCGCTCCTCAAAGTAATTGCTTTGCATTGCTCTTTACCAGTCTGGTCGGGTTGACTAGGAAGTGATCCTTGCTCACGAACACCCATCTTTGAGGCAATCTGTCCAATCTGTGTTTCTAGCATCTTTTGAGATGATGCCATCTGATCTATTCTTGATTCCATATTAGCCAATGCCCCAGAAGTCCCTTGCATAATCTTATTTAGTGCAACCTCCCACTCAGCTGGTTCTTTCTTTGGCAGAGGTTGATACTGCTGCTGTGCTTGATACGGTGGTCGTGACTGAAAACCAGGAGGTTGATTCTGCCTTGGAAATGAATATGAAGGATTAGCCGCATGATTGTTATTATAAGAAAGATTATTGTTTGGCCTTTGATTTGGATTGTAGTAAGAATTATTCTGCACAGGCCAAGGCTGTCTTCCTTGAATAAAAGATGCTTCTTCTGGAAATTGTTGAACATACGAGTTCTGACTAGCACCATAATCATGATACCCTTCCATAGGTGAAGAAATAGCATTCACATTTACCTTTTGTCCTCGCACCTCCTGAGTTAGAGTATCCAACTTTTGAGCCAGCATGTTGATCATCTCAGATTCTTGTGCTGCTTTTGCTGAGCTCGTCCCACTAGGTGCCCATGAATAATTATTAGATGCTAATTCCTCAAGAAGTGCTTTAGCCTGTGTAGTTGGTGCCTTCTTGAAATTTCCACCAGCAGCCACATCCAAACTCAAACGAATATCTGCATTCATGGCCCCATAAAAAGTACTAATGACCTGCCAATCTTCTAAGCCATGATGTGGACACTTCCTCAATAGTGCCTTGAATCTCTCCCATGCCTGATATAGACCTTCACCCGGTTGTGCTTTGAAACTCATAATCATAGTCCTCAACTGTTGCGTCTTGTCAGAGGGATAGTATTTGGACAAGAATGCCGTAGAAAGACTCTCCCATGTAGCAACCGAAGTGTTTGGAAGTTGCTGAAACCATTCCAAAGCTCTTCCCTTAATAGAGTAGGGAAACATATGGAGACGAATCTGATCACTCGTAACACCAGTGATTCTGAATGAGCCACACATCTGCACAAAACGCTCTAGATGTCTGTGTGGGTCTTCTAATTCAATGTCTCCTTCAAAAGCCTGATTGCTGATCATCTGAATTAAGCTCGGATTAATATGGAACTGAGCTGCACCAATCTCTGGAGTTTTGTACATGCAATTGGCTGGATTCGGTGTCTCATGGTCCCAAATAGAAGACTGATCAACATTAACAGCTGGTCGAGGTTCTGGATCTCCCATCTTAGCTTTATCTTTTCTTAGCTTTCTCAAAGTACGCTCGATTTCAGGGTCAAATTCCAATTTTCTAGCGCAAGATGAATGTAGCATACACCTGAAAATCACCAACAAAACAACTTGTGGAACCAATTAAAATCTAAACAATAAGAAACAATTAACCTAAACTCAACTATACTGCCTTCCCCGGCAGCGGCGCCAATTTGTTAATAGTATTTTTGTTGTTCGTTCGCAGGGAAGGACTGAATGTAATATCAAGTTCAAGTATCTTATCTCTTTACGTCTAGAAGTGTGTGAGAAGAATTTTTGGGTTTGTGTTTTAACTAAATTAACCAAGAACTAATTATAAGCACTAAAAATTGATTTTAAACTGAGATTCAAATATGTTGGAAAACAATCTAAGAACTAGGGTTCTTCACTTGGTCTCAATACATGCTCAATATTAATGTGATATCTGTGTTCCTACCTTGCTGAAAACAATTCTTCTAAAGTTATACTGCACCCTCCCAGGCTACAATATAGTGCTTACAGCTACACCTTAATTGACACTCCCGTGATACAATCAAAGTATATCTATAACTGTTATATGCCAAGAATTATATGTCTCACAATTCTCCTATTAATCTCCCGATCTAATATTCAAATTTTGTCTGTTAAATCATGTACTAAGATTGCAACTTCTCTCCCAAGCTTATTACAATCCCTAGAATACAATCAAAGGTTCATGACTCCCCTAATTGTGTTAAGATCTCATTAACAGATCAGCCAGGCAGAAAATCACATAATCAAGCATGCATGAATACCAAGGAATACTACCCAATCCTCAGATTAGAGAATTAGTTATGCATATTTAATAAAGAAAACATAATAATAATAATAATAATAATAATGAATGAAAACATAATATTGAAGAAAGAATTGAAGATCGAAAGTACCTTGATACGATTACAAGCTATGAATTGTTATGATTTACAATGGTAAGATGTGTTTAAATAGGCTCTACAAATCTTGCCCAGCAAGATATTACCTTCTATTACAATTAGAATTCAATTCAGGTATTAAAAATTGCCTAAAATACAATTAGAACTAGAAAAGGGCAAAACAGTAATTTGTCTGCTCCCATCTATCTGCTGGTCGTGCTTCCTGGGCCCACCACACGCGGCCTGGTCATGTGAAACCTATCCCATATTGTAGAAAATCTTTCAAGCTTCGCGTGGACTGTAAATGGGCTGAAAACGGACTTCTAGAACTCCAGATATGGCCCAAACAGTATAAGGTGCGCAGCCCTTCTCAAAAATCCGAATTTTAATTAATTAATTCTCCAAGAACGATAGAAGCATCAACTTTAATCAACATTCTCGTAAATCTGCACAACTCATCAAAACACATCAAAACTACAACAACTTGAGTCCAAAACAATCAATTTAAGCCAAACGGAGGCATTCCCAGTGGATATAAAATCCACTTATCACTAATCCAGTCTTAGAAGAACTAGCTGATTCAACAACTTTGACTGGTACTTTAGGTATATCTTTCTTGGATGAAACATTTGTTGTGTTAACGTCCTCAACTGATTTAGCCTTAACAAAGACTGTGACATTTTTCTTGGATGACACATTCTTTGTATTAGAGTTCTTAATAGTTTTATCCTTAACACATTTATTCTTAACAAGGACTGTGCCATTTGCACTATCCTCATTTCTCATTTCTTCTTGTATAACCATAGAAAGAATATCTGGTGGGCCAGCATCAGATTTTGTAAACATTGGTTTTTCAACATTCTTGAGAATATATGGTATACCTCTTTCTTTAGCTGGGATAGAATTAGGAGAATGATTACTCAAAGAACCAACAGCTTGACTGTAATCAAATCCTATTCCCACAGTTTGTTCTACTGCTTGTTTGTTGAAGAAATCTTTAGAAACCTTAACAGTATTATAACAAGCTCTAACCTGTGTTTCAAGTTCTCTAATCTTGGTTTCTTGTTCAGCAATCCTATCAACTTGTTTTACCATGTATTCTCCTAGACCCTTTTCTCTGTAGTTAAGTCGAGCTATTTCTTCTATATTCTTATCTTGATTAACCTGCACCTTTTTTAAGTCTAACATTTGATTTTCAAGGTTAGTGTTAACAAGACTTATTCTCTCGTATCCTCTTTGTGCATTATTCAAGGAACTACGTAAACTATCAATTAACTGAGCATCAGTAAGAATTACCGGTGTGGTATAATAAGTTGAAGATTCAGCATTTGCCACCAACGCAAAGTTTCCATATTCTTCATCTTCGCTATCTGTGTCATCCCAGCTTTTACTAGCAGCTACATAAGCTCTTCCACTTTTCTTCTTTTCAGAAGTATAATCTTTCTTATTTGCTTGCTTGGGTTTCTGACACTCAGTAGCAAAATGTCCCAACTCATTACAATTGAAACAACGAATTTTGCTTCTGTCAACAGTTCCAGTTTTATAACCTCCCCTGTTACTAGAGGATGAAGAACCTCCTCTCTGAAATCTGTTATTTGACTTAAACCTGAACTTTGGATTTCTTCTGAATCTGAAGTTACTGAATTGTCTCACCATCATTGCCATAGATTCATCTTCCAATTGATCCAGCTCTTCAAGTGAATAAAATTCTCCACCATCCTGAGTAGCTGGTGTTTGGCCAAGTTCTACTTCAGTTTGTTCCTTGTTGAAACTGTTAGGTTGAACAACTTTAGTTTCCACTTCCTTAGGAACCTCAACCACTAGAGCTGTAGAAGAATTTGCCATTCTGCCTTTGCCATAGAATTCCTTTTGCTGTACTTGTTCTAATTCATATGTTTTCAGAACACCAAACAGCCTTTCAAGAGCAACCTGAGTTAGATCTCTAGATTCTCTGATGGCAGTGATTCGATGCTCCAAGTGAGTAGGCATAGTTAGTAAAAACTTCATGTTGATCTCCTTCTGAGTATATTGCTTGCCATGAACTTGCAAGTTGTTGATTATCTTGTTATACCTTTCGAACACTTCCTGAATGCCTTCATTAGGGCCAGCTCTAAAGTGTTCATATTCAGAAGTTAGAATTTGTAGTCTATTTTCCTTGACTTCATCAGTCCCTTCATTAATGACCTCAATAGTTTCCCAGATGTGCTTAGCAGTTTTACAATTCCTCACATGGCTATACATTACAGCATCTAGGGAATCCAAAAGAATGAGTCTCAAATTTTTATCCAATCCAGCTTCCTCCTTATCTTCAGAGGTATAGTTCTTAGGGTCCTTTGGATAGGATTTGGCAGGGACTGTTACAGTTCCATTTACAACAGTTTCAGTATCATGTTGCATGGGAGTTACTGGTCCATTTTCCAAAACCCACAAAAATCTTGGGTTTGCTACATCAAGAAATAACTCCATTTTGTTTTTCCACATATCATAGTTATCTTTATTAAAGATAGGAATTTTAACATTGCCTTTGGCTGACATGATGGATTTTTAAGAGAGTTAAAAATTCGAGCTTGATTTTTGATTGAGTAAAATTAGGATCTTGATTTGTGTATCAATCAATAGGCTCTGATACCAATTGTTAGGTCCGATAAGATTGTAGAAGGGGGGGTTGAATACAATCTATACCATTTTCTCAAAATTTATTCGTTAAATAATTTTCACTTAAACGAATATTTTGTGCGGAATAATATAACACGAATTTCAAGTTGAATATAACAATATATTAACTTGAGGGGTGTTACAAAATCAGTCCAAATGATTATCAAGTAATTAATAACTAATTAGAAAATTCAACATGAACTTTGCTAATTTAGTTAATAAAATCAAGATATCAATTTGTGAACTAGGAAACTTAATTCGCTAGTAGTACAAGAATCACAAGTAAACAAGTTCCAATGGATAGGATAGTACAACTGAGATGAACTTGAATTTACAGAATTAAATTTGTAGGTGTTCTTGAGCTTGAGAGAGAGAGAAAACAGCTGCTGTGTGTATTTTTCTTGTTTAGCTCGACTGGTTCTTTTCCTTCTGCATTCTTCTGCCTTATATACACAGCCATAGTCATATTACTTGATTTAAACTGATATGACAATCATTTTACATTAATATGACAATCGGTATGACTATCAAATCAATGTAATATGACTGTCCAGTTTAAATATGACTTTCGGTATAACTTATCAAGTCAATATAACATTCGGTATAACTTACCAAGTCAATATAACATTCGGTATAACTTACCATTTGAATGAAATATGACTATCTCCTTTGAATTGTATATGACTATCTCCTTTGAACTGAATATGACTATCTCCTTTATAAACTGAATATGACTATCGGTATAACTATCAGTTTGATAGTTATATCATCATATTTTTCAGTTTATAATTAATTAAATGACTTATTAAAAATCATTTAACTAATTAATCCTTTTTCATATTAATTCTTATTTAATTAATCTAATAATCACTTTAACAAATATATTAATTCTGATAGAATTAATTTATTTATTAACTTAATTACTTGACTTAATCAATTAAAATAGAATTAATATAAATTCTTTAATAGTCAATACTCCTCTGAAAACCACGTAATTATAATAAGGAACATACACTGGCATGATGTTGACGTTCGATGTACTGTCTGGTTCATGAACGACTAACTCCAATCTCTGTTCTTCATCGTGACTTTTAACACTGTGGTCTTTTTATACTCTTCACTCTCATCAATCATTCGGTACTGAAATTGTTTCTTGTCACTAATAGAAATCTCTGTCTTCTTAAATGAATCCACTTGTTTCAATGCTACCTTGAGGCTTGATCAGATATCTGAATCTTCTTCCAGTGTAAAACATCAAAACTATAGATTGACTTGTTGATTTTTCTTCTGACGGTTATCATCTTTTGAGATTCCTGTGACAGTTGATATTATTTACTTATTACAATCTAGTTTAATTGGATTAGGATCCTCGAACTACAAATAGGTTGAGTCATATGCCTTTCAATCTGATAGTGAAAAGGATTTTGGGAACAGTGGTAGTGACAGTGACTTGTCTGAATGCAGAAAAATAAGAGAGGAAGTTAGAAGAGAACAAAAAATACTAAATGATGAACTAAATGAAGAGATAAGGCAGACATTGCAGAATTATAAAAGTAGAGTGTCAGAATCTGATTCAGATTCAGATTATTATGGTTCATATAATAGTGAAGATGAGACAGATGAGGATGTTGCATATGCTGACCCCCCTGCATTTAAAAGAAAGAAAAGGGTAAATGAGGTTTTTCACAATGACACACCTGCAAAAGATATCAAGTGGGTTCCAGGATTGATTTTTGGGGATAAAAGTAAATTTAAAGCAACTGTGAGAAGCTTTTCTATTGACACAGGTAGGCCACTTAGATATCTAGTGGATGACAAAAGGAGGATGCAAGTAGCATGTGCAAAAGGATGTCCTTTTAAGATGTGGGTGTCTTACATAGAAAAGAGGGACTGTTGGCAGATCAAAACTGTTAATGATGATCATAACTGTATCTACCATTACACAAATAAACTTGTCACTGTAAAATACCTAGCAGATGTGTATGGCCAAAAGATTAGAAGAAATCCAAGCTGGAAATTAAAGGAGATGCAGGAAGAATTCAAGAGGGTGTTAAAAGTGGAGGTGTGTGAAGCAAAATGTTCTAGAGTGAGGCAGAGGGCCTTAAGTGGTGTTCAAGAAGAAATGAAGAAACATTATGCTGGACTTAGAAAGTTTGCAGGTGAAATTTTAAGAAGCAACAAAAACAACACAGTGAAAATTACTACTACCAGGGAGAATGAAGAAGATGTTCCCCACTTCCAAAGATTCTATGTATGCTATCATCAGTTGAAACAAGCTTGGAAAGAGGGATGCAGGCCAGTTATTGGTCTTGATGGATGCTTTCTGAAGACTGTATGTGGAGGACAACTGTTATGAGCTATAGGCAGAGATGGGAATAACTCAATGTTTCCTATTGCCATAGCAGTTGTGGAGACTGAGAGTTATGCTACCTGGAGTTGGTTCTTGCTATTATTGATTGAAGATCTTGATCTGAGCGATGGATATGGAATTACATTAATTTCGGATCAACAGAAGGTACAAACCAATCTCTTAACTTTATTATGCTATCTTTATATTGAAGATGTACTTACTTGATTTAATTGTGTAGGGTTTGGAGAAAGCAGTCAAGGAATTTCTGCCACATGTGGAACACAGAAATTGCACCAGACAAATTTCTGGCAGGACCTTTATTTATCTATGCAATATGATGTATCTTTTGGCATCTATTTTTTGTGGAGTTTATGATTTGTTTGATGGTTATAAGAATTTAAGAGCAGAACATTAAAGATATCCAAATACAAGAATCATAACTTCCAAATACAAACACCAAAGATACAAGAAGCATCACTTCCAAATTAATTCTGCAAAATTCATTATAAGAATCATAACTTACACATCCAAATACAAACACCAAAGATACAAGAACAAAAAAATAACCAAACTCCCAAAGTTGTATTCTGCATTTTTTTCTCCAGCTTTTCCAATCTGCTCACACAATCATCATCATCAATCTGCACTTCATGCCTCTTCACTAGTTCTTCATCTTCCATGGCCAACTTATTTTTCAGCATTTCAATTTCCTCCTTTCTCATTGACAATTCATGCAGCAGTTCCATAACTACTTCTCTACCTCGATCAGTATATTCCGGATCACGCCACAGAAAAAAATTGCATCTTCTTATATCCCTATATCTGCTGCAACCATAGAACCTTCGTCCTGGATTTTTTGTTCCAGATTTCCAAGCTGCCCAAACACCAGCTTCAATCCCGCAGTTATAATTCACAACTCCCATTCCATTCGACCTTGTAATTCTTCGATCTCCACGGAAGGTGCTATTAGAGTTGGAAGAGCTCATACTTGTAAGAAGAGAAAGAAATGGGCGGTAAAAGATTTGGGATAAAAGAGAAAAAAATGAGAGCTCAATCTAAATCCCTAACATCTATATTGAGGAAATGGGTCGGGTTAGATAAGTTTTGTAGAGGTTCAACTGTTTTGTAGAGGTTGCCATGTAAGCCAATCCATGTCAGCCAAACGTCAAATATTAAACGGTTCTCACGATAGTTATCAACTTGAAAGTTTTGTGATGTTCAATTAGTTGACTGTAAGCTTTTTTAACTTGGTTACCCACTTGAAAGTTTATAGTGACTACAATTATGTAACTGCTATTTAACCCATTCTTTACCCTCTACCAGTTTTTGAGCGCACAAAGCATCCTGCTTACGTTTCAGGAAATAAATATTACGATAATCCTTGTATGATCAATATATTATATAAAAATTCATATGTATCATTAGTCGAGTTATAATCTAATTGATCATTTTAAATAATTATTGTACTTTTGTAATATTTAGTATATCTTTTTTGATTTAATTAGAATGTTAATTATATTAATTTTTATTTCTAGCCTAATATTTCTTACCCAATATCTAAGTTTCTTTTTTAAAATTTAGGTTAAACTTTAAATCCAAAAATTTTAATCGTATGATTAAACGAATATTAATGACTTATTCATCTATATAATATCTAAGATCATACTTTTTGTTCATCTTACAGTAAAACCTCGATAAATTAATACTCGATAAATTAATAAACTCTCTAAGTTAATAATTTTCTCTGGTTCCTTTAATTTTCTGGAGGAACTCTGCTTGTGAAAGGTCCTCTGCAAACCACTAACACCTATGATATTTAATAAACTGTGATATTTTTTTGGAGGAACTTGGGTTCAACAACTATGATATTTATATAAACTCTTGTAACGTTCATTAGAGATTAGAGTTGAATATTATATATTGATAATTATTTAACATATCTGAGAATTCATTTCATTTCTATGCATGGGTTTTGTTGCTGCTTTCTAACTGTGTTTTTAATCTTGCCCTACAGCAGCTCTTGAAAAATATACTCCTCTATCTAAGGGTTATAATAATTAAACTACAAAAGCCGAACGTAGTAATAATTTCTAGACATTGTTTTTGAAAACAATCCTGTTTATCGTAACAGTTATATGCCAAATGTAGTAGCTAACGGAGTTTCCTACATAAATTTGAAAGATATTATTCAGCGTTTCTTTGTTTTCCCTCGGCCAATTTAGCATATTGTTTTTGCTGGATTTGTCTGTAATTAGTGGACATTTATATCTAAGAAACAGATTAAAAGTGTGTTCGCAGTCAAGTCACAGTTATCGGAGTACAGTTCATAGACAAAATTTGAATTCAAGTGCTCTGCAACTCAAGCCGTACTTGGCTGAATTTTGGCAAGGCTGCAAACACCACAATTTTAACAGAAAACCTTAAATGCAAAAACAGCATTGTTTTGTTACAATATGTCATGAACCTTGTACTGGTTTTGTTAGAAAGCACTAGATAATGTTCCTGGGTATTACTGAGGTGATGAAAACAGTAGTTGTCAGACACTAACTGCAACTACACACAAATGCTAAAACATTCAACTAAGACTCCGCTTGTGTTACTTAAAATTATTGCTTATTACTTAAAGTTGCTTAAAGTCATAAGTGAAAAGTAAAAATTTCAAATTCATATCTGTTTGGGTAATTTAATGTTATGTATAACTTATGAGTTATTAAAATTACAAAAATAAAAATATAATTATCAAGTTGAACATGTCAATGATTATATTGATTTTTATAAAATCAAATTTCAAAAGTAAAATAAGTAGTTCAAAAAACTACCTCTTACCTCTTACCAACTCTAGATCATTTTTAAGCTTATTACACAAACAAATTTTTTTTTACTTGAAGTGGAAAGCGACTTTAAGCCCTTGGCTTAAAGCCAAGCCAACCAGCCTCTAAATCATAGGATCATGATAAAGTCACATGTAACATTGATCCTAATTTTTGGCAGTACAAGTTTGATAAACTGGGAAGGAATCTCTTTAACATCTATGCATTCGTCTGACCTTGTAGGTTAATTTGTTTCATAGCACCTCATCTCAACTAGCAGCTACATTGACGACATAAGCATCCAACTGCCCAAAATCTGAAGATCATATTTCGTTGCGGTATGCTTATGATACATCCAAGTTTTCCTGTTATGTTTCATTAATTATACAATTTGACTCGAATACTCATCTCCGTAAACATATCTTCTTATGCAGGTCATGTTGTCTGTCCTAAGAGTGTTATTGTTCATAACAAAGACCAAAGAAAGTTGTTTTACGAAACATCCCAGATTCCAGGAGCTATAGGAGTGTAAATCAATACCCCAGTGGAAACAATGTTCCCGGAATTCTCATACTTGAGATTCATGCTCCATTCTACTTTGCGAATTCCAACTACTTAAGAGAAAGGTATTAAGATGTCTTATAATATCAAGTATACACTTAAATCACATACTTTGGCCACCTGTAAATCTGGATGATGCTAATGTACTTGTACTACGCTTTTCAGAATCACCAGGTGGATTGGTGAGGAGGAAGATAGGATAAATTCCTCTGGAGAATCTACATTACAGTACTAGGTTGAAAATGGATCTACCTGACAGTGGAGGAAGCTGTTGGGGCATGTAACCTCATGCTTCATACAAACCAAAATCGACTACTGATCAATCAGAGCCATGGAGCAATGACAGCAGTAATGTCTAAAACTTGAATACCAAGACCCATAAATGAAAACAGGGGCAAAATTAGCAAGCATAAAAACAACAGTGTACTGATCATCATAGCGGTTGGCATGGTATGTATTCTAAAACCCAAAACTTCAAGGTGACATACCTCATAACCTCATTATTTCCTCAGGTTTCATAACTTTTTTTAGTAAATATACAATACAAAATTTCCCGTGAAAATCTACCATCCAAAGTCATTCCAGGTATTGGGCACAACATGGTCAATATTTCATGGTATACAAGGTTTTTGGAACACCAGATTCACTTGCCACATTTTCCAACTAGAATTCAGATATGCTTGCCTGCTGACAATATCCGAAAAAAGGCAAATCGCGCCAAGGGTGCTCATACATTACTTCTGCCATCATTGAAATGCCTCAACCTTGTGCTGCAGATAATGGAACAATCCATCCGGCTATGTGTTAGTATTGGTGCCCTAGAGTCAATACAATCAATTGTATTTGTGTTTGAGTGATTTTATATATTTGATATATATATTTATTATTGGCTTTATTTACTGCGAAATAAATAAAGTATAATAAATGTCCTTGGAATCTTGATACAAATTATGTAGTTGCAAGTATGTGACTTGAACATGAGATTATATAATGATTGTATCATATTCTTAAATGTCCCTAGCCGAGTATTATTATTACTTAGGACAATAATAATACATTAAGGCTAGTATGTTTATTGACAAGATGACCACATCTCATTGGTCATAAGTATGCAGATACTAAAAGCAATGCATAGGTAACTGTACGAGTACATGGTACTGGACAGACCCACCGTGAGATACATCATGGTAAATAATAATAATAAATGTGTCATATGTATTATCACAGTGATAATGGTGTAATGATCCTTAGACCTGAAGTCGTTATAATTCTACATGAGAATTAATATATTTTGAATTCGTCAAAAGTTATCTTTAGCCGGATAATGATAAAGGTGAATATCGGATATATTATGAATCATGTGAGAAATATGAACGATCTAGATGGGATTTAAATCTCCTGATAAAGGAGTGATATTATCGGCCTCTTGTTTGAGTGAGACTATGAAATGCATGGCCATGCTCAAATGTTGATTTGATTAAATAGTCTACTCATCGATCAAGAAAATGAAGATTAAATTATGAAGAGGATGACACATTACATGCCTCGAGTTTAATCTATAATATCATGATTTAAAGGGATTATATTACATGGAACATTAGTCATAAAAGGTTGATTGAATCGTTGATTTAATTATTGTTTAATTGGGTAGCAATAATGTGTTACTAGACGCCGCTTATTGTTTGTAATTTTATTAGAGAATAAAATTATTGCCAATCAAATAATAACCTACAGGGTCACACACATAGAATGTTTAAAAGGGAAATTAATTTATTTCATGAATTTAAATTAATAATAATTTAAATTATGATTTTAAATTAATAATAAATAATAATTCGAATTTTATAAAATTAATTAAGTGAGACTTGATTAGTTAAAGATAAAATTTGAAGATGTATTTTCTTGACTTATTTAATTAATTAAGTATGACTTAATTAATTTATTTAAATAAATAAGATTTGTTTAAATAAAAATGGCCTAATTGTTTAATGGTCCATTTTTCTTTATTTCTCTTTATAAGCCAAAGGTTGGCTAGTCTTCTTGAGTGAACACAACTGAAAATTTCAGTTCATACACATCTTAGAGAGAAGGGAGAAATCAAGATTTGTCAAGAACACATCGATTATTTATTTTGGCTAGTACCTCGTCCCGTGGCGAAAATCGTTCGACGATTCAAGCAAGCATTCAAGTGTGGATTCCGGTGGAGGAGTTATAATTTTAACTCTCAAGATCAACAAGCTAGGATCTCCATTTGTCATCCATTGGAAAGCTTAAACAAGGTACAATCTTGTTCTTGAGAATTTTATACCATGATCATCATTTTATACATGGATCCGGGCTTTGGAATTCGTTTTTAATTGTTATTTACGTTATTTCCGTTGCGTTATTATGCCCGAATTCCAACAATGGTATCAGAGCTACATGTATAAAAGGATGATTTGGTGTTTTGTTCTTGAAAATGAATCATACATGAATTTTATGAATTTTTGGCATGCTTCATTTTAACATACAAAAGATTTTATAAATTGTTATGATTGTTTGTATGATGTTATAAATTGTTATAACATGTTTTGGATGTTGTAATATATGTTAGATATGTGAATCACATCATAAGAATATTTTTAGAATCGATCTAAACTGAAAATAAATCATTCTGCACTATTTCTGGAGTTTCTGCAATTTCTGGGTAAAACTGGTAAAAAGGGCTGTAACGCATTCGTATGATGCGTGTTATAAGGAACAAAACGTGGTTGCGCATTACTGTAATGCGTATCAGTAGTATACTACAGGTATTGCGCATTACCGGAATGCGCATTAGCAGTAGCAGGACGTGCAGCGCATGTTTCACATGCGCGTCAGATTTTTTGACAGTAATATAATCAGTGCTGTGCTGTGCCATTATTGCTGTTTTTTTATTCTAATTAATTATTTTAGCTTTTGCTTTTACTTTTGCTTTAATAATTCAATTAGTTGCCTTGTTAGACTTATTGGTACTAATCATTAGATTCCTAAATGATTAAAGTTTTAATAATTGAATATTTAAATCATGGATTTAAAAATTATTATTAATTAATTTAATTTCGAATTTTAATAATATATTTAAATTATGAATTTGAATATTATTATTAAATTCGAATTTTGATTAATTAATTTCGATTTAATTGTTTTTATTCGGATTAAAATTTTAATTAGTTAATTATATTAATTCGAATTTAATTAATTAAATTTGATTTATTTATTTAATTCCCTTTTAAATAATTAGGTATTTAAATTGGGGAGTTAAATATTAATCGATGTGATCATGATTAATTTGATGTCTATAATTGTTATATGAGCATGGTGCATTGGTTATGGCCTAAAGACCCGTAGAATAAATGTTGTAATTTTATTTATGGTCTGTAATAATTAAATACGACTTGCATGTCGTTATTTTTGTAATTATTATTTCTCGAATGCAACTCGAGTTCTTTTGTAATTTGTTTCAAAAGGAAGCTGAAGGCAATCAATGGAGGCTTGGGAAGCAAATGAAGAATTTTGTAATAATTAGTTATTACAACCATAGATTGACCTTGATCTTTTCATTAGCTCGAAAAGATCGCATAGGATCGGGCCATAACCATTGCACGTTTAATTTTGCGTAACTGCACTTTACATATGATGCATGAATATATTAGATATATGAATGGATGCATGGATGTATGGATATTTTAGAATGTATGTATTAGATACGACACATATGCCATGTTTAAAGAAGATAAAATCTGTAACGATTTAAGATTTAAACAGACGATCAAGATCGTTAAATTTTTCTAAAAATCCCTTAAGAAATATTAAGTTAAACAGATGCTTTCCAACAAATAACACTCATTAAATCCTAGATCATTGAGGAGTGGATTTGCCAAAGCAAGGGCTTCTCTTTTATCGTGGTGAGATGTGATTAAGTAAACAAGCTTACTTAAATTGTTATTGTTGGGTCCAACTTAAATAAGTCGTCATAATAGGATTATGAACTTATAAGCATAGAGTTTAGTGAAATCTATTAGATAGATCGGAGCAATATGTTGTTCACTAAGCTATCCAAGAGTTATATACGATATAATTGACATAACGGTCTACCTAAATAATCATATTTAAGAGGAAAGCCAAAGCTGACTTAAAATATGACGAAATATGGATCTTGGCTCACTAAGAAAAGGTTTTATGGGAACCATTTTCCGAATTGATAGTAAGGGCTATTAATTTGATAAAAATAGTGGGAGGTATATTACGAATATGCTATAAATCAACTTGAACATAATTGGTTTTACGAAACATGCAAACTAACTCATTTTATGCGCTTTTACAAAATTGTAGATAATAAATGGCAAACAACACAAACCACTTTTCGATACGATCAGTCCTAGAAAAGGAAAAGCTGACAGGGACAAACTTCCTAGATTGGTTTAGGAACTTGAGGATTGTCCTCAGGCAGGAGCGAAAGCTGTATGCCATTGAAGTTCCTCACCCAAATCCTCTTCCTGCTGGAGCCACACGTGCCGAGCAAAATGCTTATCAGAAGCATTTGGATGACTCAAATGATGTGTCATGCCTTATGCTTGCATGCATGGCTCCTGAGATTCAAAAGCAACATGAGTTGATGAATGCTTTTGAAATAATTAAGCACCTCAAAAGCATGTTTGAGGGACAAACTCGCCAGGAGAGATATGATACTAGCAAGGCTTTGTATGCTTGCAAACAGGGAGAGCGAGACCCGGTTGGACCACACGTTCTTAAGATGATTGGGTACATTGAACAACTAAGTACCTTGGGCTTCCCGATTGGTCCGGAGGCTCAAATAGATTTGATCTTACAATCACTCAACAAGAACTTTTCTCAATTCGTTATGAACTACAACATGAATGAGATAGATAAGACACCCACTGAATTGTTGGGCATGTTAAGAACTGCTGAAACCAACATTCAGAAGGAATCTCCTACTCCCATGCTGATGGTGAACAAAGGAGGTGCCAAGGGGAAAAGAAAGTGGAAGGGTAATAAGAAGAGGAATGTGTCCAAATCTGCTGCCAATCCTAATTCTGCTCCCAAGAAGGCTACCAAGCCCAAAGGAGGTGTCGAAAAGGGTGATTGTCACCACTGTGGTAAACCGGGACACTGGAGGAGAAACTGTCATGCATATTTGGAAGAACTTAAGAAGAAGAAGGCTGCTGGCCAGACTTCTGCTTCAGGTATTTATGTAATAGAAGTCAATTTGTCTACTTCTACATCTTGGGTATTGGATACCGGATGTGGTTCTCACATTTGTATAAATGTGCAGGAACTGCAAAGGAGTAGGGCACTGGCTAAGGGAGAGGTAGACCTACGAGTTGGAAATGGAGCAAAGGTTGCTGCTTTGGCTGTAGGGACTTACCATTTATCGTTGCCCACTGGGCTTATATTAGAACTTGAAAACTGTTTGTATGTGCCTTCTATTTGTAGAAACATTATTTCTGTTTCTTGTTTGGACAAGAAAGGTTTTTCATTTACCTTTAAAGACAATGGTTGCTCTTTTGGTTTGAATGACATTACCTATGGTGTTGCACAATTATTTAACGGTTTGTATGTTCTTAATTTAGATACTCCTATCTTGAATGTAAATAACAAACGACTTAAGACTAATGACTCAAATCAAACATACCTTTGGCACTGTCGTCTAGGCCATATAAACGAGAAACGCATTTCCAAGTTACATCAAGATGGTTTCTTGGATCAGTTTGATTTTGAATCATATGATGAATGCGAGGCTTGTTTACTTGGAAAGATGACTAAAGCTCCTTTTACCGGACAGGGTAAGAGGGCCACCGTACGACTAGAACTAATACATAGCGATGTATGTGGTCCTATGAGATCGATGGCAAGGGGTGGCTATTTCTACTTCATTACGTTTACTGATGATTTCAGTAGATATGGATATGTGTATCTTTTGAAGAACAAATCCGAAGCATTTGAAAAGTTCAAAGAGTATAAGGCAGAAGTAGAAAAGCAAATTGGCGAAAGCATAAAAACTCTAAGATCTGATCGAGGAGGTGAATACTTAAGCCATGAGTTTAAGAACTATTTGAGGGAGTGTGGTATTGTATCACAACTAACTCCTCCTGGAACACCACAATGGAATGGGGTTTCTGAAAGGAGGAATTGTACCTTGTTGGACATGGTGCGATCTATGATGAGTCAAGCAGATCTTCCAATTAGTTTCTGGGGTTATGCCCTGGAAACGGCTGCATATACACTAAACCGTGTTCCTACTAAAACGGTTCAACAAACTCCATATGAGATATGGACAGAGAAACGGCAAAGCATGTCCTTTATGAAAGTATGGGGATGTGAAGCATTTGTGAAACGCCTAACATCAGACAAGCTTGGACCGAAATCTGAAAAATGTAATTTTGTGGGATACCCAAAGGAAACGAAGGGTTATTCTTTCTATAGTCCCTCGCAGAACAAAGTAATTGTTTCTCGAACTGCTGTATTCTTGGAAAGAGAGCTAGTCTCTAGAAAAGACAGTGGGAGGAAAATAGATCTCGATGAAGATCGAGAACCACTTGATAACATTGAACCAGAAGGGGAGCATGAGCAAGAAATACAAGAGAACATTGCTCAAGAAACACAGGTTGTTCGTAGATCTAGTAGGATTCGCCATGAGTCAAAGAGGAATTATGGATTTCTCTTAACTCAAAATGACGATGTGATGCTCATAGACCAAGATGAGCCTCTCACCTACCAAGATGCTATGAACTCACCAGACTCTGAGAGATGGCAAGAAGCCATGAATTCTGAGATGGATTCCATGTATGAGAACCAAGTATGGACTTTGGTTGATCCACCTGAAGGGGTAAAACCTATAGAGTGCAAATGGATTTTCAAGAAGAAAATCGACATGGAAGGTAAATTACACACCTATAAAGCTCGACTGGTTGCAAAAGGCTTCAAACAAATTCATGGTATTGACTATGATGAAACCTTTTCACCAGTAGCAATGATAAAATCCATCAGAATTTTGCTTGCAATAGCGGCTTACTATGATTACGAAATATGGCAGATGGATGTCAAAACAGCCTTCCTTAACGGAAGCCTTGAATAGGATGTGTACATGACACAACCTGAAGGTTTTGGAAATCCAAAGGATGCCGGAAAGGTATGTAAGCTGCATAGATCCATTTATGGATTGAAGCAGGCCTCTCGGAGATGGAACATCCGGTTTGATGAAATAGTCAAAGGTTTTGGCTTTATTCAGAACGTGGATGAACCATGTGTTTACAAAAAGGTTAGTGGGAGCCATGTGGCATTCCTAGTATTATATGTCGATGATATATTATTAATAGGGAATGACATTCCTTCTCTACAGGCTGTAAAGACTTGGTTAGGACAAAGTTTTTCTATGAAAGACTTGGGCGAGGCTACCTATATATTAGGGATCAGGATCTATAGAGATAGATCAAGAAGATTAATCGGCTTAAGCCAGAGTACATATATTGACAAGATTTTGCATCGTTTTGGAATGCAAGATGCAAAAAGGGGATATGTCCCCATATCTCATGGGATAACGATCTCAAAAGAGAATGGTCCTAAATCATTGGATGATAAGGACCGCATGAGTAAGATACCATATGCTTCAGCAATTGGATCTATCATGTATGCGATGATATGTACTCGTCCGGATGTTTCGTATGCTTTGAGCATGACGAGCAGATACCAGTCTAATCCAGGTGAAGGTCACTGGACGGCGGTCAAGAATATTCTTAAGTACTTGAAAAGGACTAAAGATTCATTCTTGGTGTATGGAGGAGAGGAGAAGCTAACGGTAAAGGGTTACACGGATGCTAGTTTCCAGACTGACAGAGATGACTCTGTGTCTCAGTCTGGATTTGTGTTTTGCCTAAATGGAGGTGCTGTAAGCTGGAAAAGTTCGAAGCAAGACACAGTAGCTGATTCTACAATGGAATCCGAGTATATTGCGGCATGTGAAGCAGCCAAGGAGGCTGTATGGATACGGAAGTTCATTACAGTACTTGGTGTAGTTCCATCGATCGCAGATCCCATAGATCTTTACTGCGATAATAATGGAGCTATAGCACAAGCCAAGGAGCCCAGAGCTCACAGCAGAACAAAGCATATACTTCGGAGATATCACCTTATTCGAGAGATAAATGATAGAGGAGATATTCACATATGTAAAGTGCATACTGATGATAATATTGCAGACCCGCTGACTAAGGCTCTGTCGCAGCAGAACCATGAATGTCACACTAGTAGCATGGGTATTCGATACATGAATGATTGGCTCTAGTGCAAGTGGGAGATTGTTAGTATTGGTGCCCTAGAGTCAATACAATCAATTGTATTTGTGTTTGAGTGATTTTATATATTTGATATATATATTTATTATTGGCTTTATTTACTGCGAAATAAATAAAGTATAATAAATGTCCTTGGAATCTTGATACAAATTATGTAGTTGCAAGTATGTGACTTGAACATGAGATTATATAATGATTGTATCATATTCTTAAATGTCCCTAGCCGAGTATTATTATTACTTAGGACAATAATAATACATTAAGGCTAGTATGTTTATTGACAAGATGACCACATCTCATTGGTCATAAGTATGCAGATACTAAAAGCAATGCATAGGTAACTGTACGAGTACAGGGTACTGGACAGACCCACCGTGAGATACATCATGGTAAATAATAATAATAAATGTGTCATGTGTATTATCACAGTGATAATGGTGTAATGATCCTTAGACCTGAAGTCGTTATAATTCTACATGAGAATTAATATATTTTGAATTCGTCAAAAGTTATCTTTAGCCGGATAATGATAAAGGTGAATATCGGATATATTATGAATCATGTGAGAAATATGAACGATCTAGATGGGATTTAAATCTCCTGATAAAGGAGTGATATTATCGGCCTCTTGTTTGAGTGAGACTATGAAATGCATGGCCATGCTCAAATGTTGATTTCATTAAATAGTCTACTCATCGATCAAGAAAATGAAGATTAAATTATGAAGAGGATGACACATTACATGCCTCGAGTTTAATCTATAATATCATGATTTAAAGGGATTATATTACATGGAACATTAGTCATAAAAGGTTGATTGAATCGTTGATTTAATTATTGTTTAATTGGGTAGCAATAATGTGTTACTAGACGCCGCTTATTGTTTGTAATTTTATTAGAGAATAAAATTATTGCCAATCAAATAATAACCTACAGGGTCACACACATAGAATGTTTAAAAGGGAAATTAATTTATTTCATGAATTTAAATTAATAATAATTTAAATTATGATTTTAAATTAATAATAAATAATAATTCGAATTTTATAAAATTAATTAAGTGAGACTTGATTAGTTAAAGATAAAATTTGAAGATGTATTTTCTTGACTTATTTAATTAATTAAGTATGACTTAATTAATTTATTTAAATAAATAAGATTTGTTTAAATAAAAATGGCCTAATTGTTTAATGGTCCATTTTTCTTTATTTCTCTTTATAAGCCAAAGGTTGGCTAGTCTTCTTGAGTGAACACAACTGAAAATTTCAGTTCATACACATCTTAGAGAGAAGGGAGAAATCAAGATTTGTCAAGAACACATCGATTATTTATTTTGGCTAGTACCTCGTCCCGTGGCGAAAATCGTTCGACGATTCAAGCAAGCATTCAAGTGTGGATTCCGGTGGAGGAGTTATAATTTTAACTCTCAAGATCAACAAGCTAGGATCTCCATTTGTCATCCATTGGAAAGCTTAAACAAGGTACAATCTTGTTCTTGAGAATTTTATACCATGATCATCATTTTATACATGGATCCGGGCTTTGGAATTCGTTTTTAATTATTATTTACGTTATTTCCGTTGCGTTATTATGCCCGAATTCCAACACTATGTTCTACCATGTATAACAAATACATGTACACAAAACTTGAGATTAGTACTCAGGTTGTTAGGGATGTAAAAGTCATTGCATTGCACTATACAACACTAAAATACTAAGGCAATCTCTTAGGCTAGAATTTAATTCCTAATGTGCTATGCACTCGATCTTGTGACCTTTATTTAAATGGAGATTAGAGGACCATGGTTCCAAAATTTCCTCAAATGCTTAGAATATTAAACAAACATTATATATATATATATATATATATATATATATATATATATATATATATATATATATATATATATATATATATATATATATATATATATATATATATCCTGAAAGATTAATCAATATTGTCTCAAACTTGTCCTCATTGCGAGTTTGTAGGTGACTATTACAAGACTTAGATTTTATGCCTCCATAATTTTTCGTGTCCAGAAAGAAATATCTTACATCTCAACAACATATATTTTTCCCGCTGATTTTAAAGGACATGGAATGTAGTCAGGTTTAAGCATGGTACAATGTATATGCCTTTTGTTATCTTCGTGGTACTACTCATACCATACCATAAACTGTGATTTTAGGCTATGTAAAATCATTACAAATATCCAAACCAAAGTAAAGAACATTGTTTCCAAAGTAATATCACCATTTACATTCAAGTTAAGAAAATACATAGAACCTACAGTAATACTATAATCTATATGGGCTGTTACGCTAGTTAAAGTTTATAGACCTAAATAAATATTTAAAAGTTGCAGTCCCAATAGATTGTTATCCCAATAGCAAGATATAAAATGGTGTGGGTGAGTTTGATTGAAAAAGAAAGACAAAAGCAAGATTCCAGGAAAGAACAAAGAACCGAGAAAATTACATAAGAGACACTAGTGTAGGATGGGGAAATATTGTGATTAGGATGTCACGAAATAGTTAATATTAGAAATAGTTAATATTACAAATCAATATTTATTTTGAAAAATTTCGCGGTGAACAGGTGAGTGAAAATTGAACAAAAAGATGATAAGAAATAAATTCCAACCATTCGAGTTATTCTATGATGCACTTTTCCTTGAATTTGAAAACATAATATTTTTTTTTTGCATTTCAATTATTCCAATGTACTACATATTATAGATTTAAAATAAAAATGTAATTTTATAGTATTTCGTAGATTTATGTAATTGATCAAACATATTAATGTTTGTAGATTTGTGTCTTATCTCAATGAAAAATGCTAGAGGTACTAAATTGGATATCAAATATTGTTAAAAAATGACGTGACATTGTTTTGATTGGTTATAATAGTAATGGACCCGCCAGGATCATCCAATTAAAACATCCCAAAATGCCAAGTAATTAGTGTCATGTCATTTGGTAACAAATTTGGTACCTCTAGCACTACTCTATGTCAATTATACTGGCTCAAACTTTTATGTAAATCCACTTATAGGCGCTCCAATCCATTATCTTTTCCGGCTATATATTTCCAAAGAGTAAAAAACAAAATGGTGGCCGTAGTTTACACTGAATTGTAAAAAAGTGGCCGAACTTTCAGATTTTCATTGTAGTGGCCACATTTTGTTTGTTATTTTTAAAATAGTGGCCAAAGCATTTTTGATTTTTAAAATAAGTGGCCAAAATTGTTTTTGATTTCTAAAATAGTGGCAAAAATTGTTTTTGATTTCTAAAATAGTGGCCAAAATTATTTTTAATTTTCAAAAAAGTATATGAAAAAAGATCGATAACCACTAAAATGAAAATCTGAAAGTTCGGCCACTTTTTTGCAATTAAGTGTAAACTACGGCCACCATTTTGCTTTTTACTCTATTTCCAAAATGTCAGGTTTATAAACTCTAAATTCTCCCATCTGTTTCAAAACATCAATCCGATGATGAGTGCAGTAAGACTTCGAAAAGAATGAAGGCTGCAATTATTTATAATTTATAATTTATTTATGCTAAGGTAGATACATTACTTACTGGTATCAAGCAACTTACAGGAGTATTGATTATGTTTTTGTACGAATATTAACAACCGGAAGTTGGTGAGTTTAAGACGTTTATATTTGGAAGAATCGATGTAGGATTTTGTGTCCCTTGGTTGGATCGGATTGTCTTTCTTTTGGTTTGGCTTTGTAGGAAACCCTTTCTTCTATAAATCTAAAACATGATGGTTGCCATTCGACGATTCATTAGCATCGGATCTTAGCTTCATTTGACCAGAATGCACAAATGTTGTGTTTATAGATGAAATATCCAACTATTTTGTTGTTATATATGTTGTTATCCTGTTGTTTTCTTCTCCCGCATTACAAGCCACTGTTATTAAACAGCTATATATTTCACGGCCCATATTCTGAATACTTTTTCACTTCTCTGTGTGCAAGAAACAAGCTTTTCTAATTGACCAACTTCAAGGGCCTCATCATCACATTGTCTTCATGATCCAAGATCTGCATTTATCATATGGAAATGTCGTCGATGTATGTTCTACTTAATTACTTATCCAAGAATACTAAAATAAAATAGCTAGTCGGCGCGGCTCTTATTTCTTCAAATAAAATCATTGAACCCCACGTGAGACTACGAAACAATAATTATTCATCCTGATCCTGTGAACAATTACATTTATCAAAAAGATAGATTTTTAACTTTATGCCGCAGGCAAGAGGACCTATTTGGAAGCTTTTTGTACAGATTCAAGAAACCGTGAATCTGTGATCTTGTGCTTTCAATCATGAACTATATTCTCGGGGAATAAATTTACCAAAGACGAAATGAAAACGTAATTTGAGTTTTTAGTGTAAATTAGTAGACTCGATAAATTATGTATCATGTAACAAGTCGAACATAAACAAAAATGAAATACTTACGTGGCAATGGTAGACGTAACCAGGCTCCGAGGTTGCATCAAACGGATATGACGCGTTCGTATGGACATACGAAAATCTTACTAGTACTGTAGTAACATAGCCAGGTAACATCTTGTACACGTTCTTCCAGCCTTTCTCATGAGCGACCACCGCTATGTTTCTGCCCCGTGCATACTTGTCTACTTGGCACTTCGTAGCATCTTTGAGTCTCATCATGCATTCTTTAAACTCATCCATATTGACAAACTCCGTCTGATTCAGTACTGAAAATAGACCCAAATGTATGTGAAGTGGGTGATTATCATCCGTCAAGTTGATCACGTACCATATCTCTGATGTTCCCACCTTTGGCTTCTCTGTCACCGGGTCTTCAGGAGATTTACCATTAATATTCAAATGAGTAGGCTCATCAGATTTGGTTGTGTACTCGTACATTGTTATATACCGTGTGCGTGAAGCACTGGACATATCAGGTGACGGATATTGCACCAATTTCTTAGGCACTCTAGATGTGTCAAGTTCTTGATGTGGCCTGATTATGAATTTCATGACTTTGCTGTTAACTCTATTAACAGGGTCACCAGATGGGAACGGATATGCTGCGTCGTTAGCAAGAATAACCGAATTGGATTCTGATTTTGAAAAGTCAACAACCACATCAGCAATTTCTGACGGAGCTACAAGGATCTTGTTCACCGTTACTGGCTGTTGATTGTAAGTTGAATCGGATCCCACATGGATAAATCTTAGACCGTTGGTGAAGTAGAATCTAAAGAAGCGAGCATTGCTTGCATTGAGTATACGAAACCGGTACTTTCTCCTTCGTACAATCATTCGGGGCCATGCCTTGCCATTTACTATGATTGCATCTCCGAAATATTCAGGTTGCCATTGTGGATGTATGGAGGGATTGTTTCCGGTGGAATTCATGTACAATGAACCATCAGTGCAGAAACTACGATCGAAGACGACCAATGGTCGATCAAATTGAGCTCCATGAGGTAGTCCTAGAGGAGCCTCGACAGCAGGATGACGAATAATATATGATCCAATTAAACCAGCTAAGAGATTGACACGCGTCAACCCCATTGCATGATCATGGTACCATAAATTTCCTGGATGCTGATTGTTGCTATAGTGATATGTTTTCTTGGTCCAAGTTGATCCTCTCTCTTTGAATTTGGGAGTGAACCATGCATATGCATTTCCATCGCTCTCGGGTTCATCAATGGCTCCATGGAGGTGCACCACTGTTGGAATGCCCTTCTTTGCGAGAGTCATGGCAGTGGGGATAGTTGGGTCCCAAGGGAGAATGTGCTTCGGAGGAAGGTGATTTTTCCATGTCACGTTAGTAGGGACTCCGTGGACGGCCTCGATAGTTGGACCAGGGACAGTGGCTTTGGACTTGGATGTACCATACGCAAACACTGGAGTTGGAGGAAGGTCTCTATGGAATTTCTGCAACAAGTATAGATTACAATAAGTGTTGTAGGAGTAAGAAGATACTAAGAAAAAGAAAATCAACAATGAAGGTAAGCATAGTGCTCCAGGCTGTCATCTTTTGTTTGTAAGGATGGATGAAACAAAAAAAAAGAACTTTAATTTCCAAAAAAAAAAAAGAAGCAAATTCACTGTAATACTTGAGATAAACCACAATCAATAAATTCCTTGATTTATAAATTGGAAACTAGCCAATACTTTGGTATTATGATACTGAAATTTCAAACTTTGGTTAAAATTTCTACAAATGACAGTTTTGTAAAAGAAGAAGAATCTGTAATTAGCATATATTATTATCGGCCGGTGTGGAATGCTTTATCACAAGCTTAGACACATAAGGTGCAATTAGAATTTTTTTGTAGGGGTGCTATTTGAATATATAGTGTTTCCAATCTGATTGCTAAGATTGACAATTCCCAACCGAATGCAAAATAGTCATGGTTAACAATGTCACCTAAGGAAAAGTGGTTGTGAAATTCAAAAAGTTCATCGACTCTAGGTAGATATATCTATTATATTCTATGAATACCGACAAAAAAATCACTAGGATGACCTTGCTCCTTTCACGGGATGTATTTTAAACTATCAAAATAATAACAAAGAGATCTTTTCTTTCAGTTGAGTAGAAGCTGCAAAAGGACATTCCAATCATGAACACATTACACCACAGAAATACACACACAAAAGGAATTTTAACAAAGAAGGAAGCCTGGATGGTGAAGTTAGAATTGAGAGAAACGAGTTCATAATACTTACCCATTTCTTGCAAAACATGCCAATCTTGAGTGACTTGGGCTCAGAAACACCATTGACAACTTCAAAGCCTGAGATTCTTGGCATATCTGGAAGCTCATCTACAAACATTTTCAACTTGGATGGTCTCAACAGACCAACTCCACATGTCATGTCTACCCAAAAACAAAACAAGGCCAAACACACTGTCACAAACCTCAATACTCTCTCCATTTTTCTACCACAAACAAGAGAGTGCAAAAGCTTATTGCTTTATGGGAATATAGTAGTGATAGAAAAAGTAAAATATGTAATATTGATGGAGTATCTTTCTATTAGAACTTTAGATTTTACATAATCAATGTGGATACTATTCTTTTTCGTTGATGAGAATCCTATCTTGGAAATATAATGTATGTGACAAGATATTAGCTTAGTTATTTCCATTTGCTTTTTTATGCCAGCTTGCTAAATTCCAATTCCTGCGTTGTCACATACCAATATATCCTTTTTAAAGCTACTGTCTATTTCCTATTTTTGTTCTTAACATTTTCTTTTTACACAATTTTAATAAGCGTTTAATGTATACTTTATCTCACTAAATTTAAACGTGTCACGTAATGCTTTTTTGACTGCCAATCTGATGGTAAGTTTTAATTTACAAATTTATATAGTATTTGGTCGGTGCACGGTACTTACTCTTTTTACTTAAGAATAATGCTAGGTAATCGAGGATCCCAAATTTTTTCCAAATTACACGTGTCACTAGTCAATATATATATATAAAGGAGGATAGCGGGAGTTTAGGTGGCGCTCTAATATCGTCTCAATCGATTTTTCTAATTTTCTAGAATTTTAAACACTAATAAATATAAAAATATCAATTAGCATATTAGAAGTAGAAATAGAATAGGTGTTCAAATTTATAAAGAATAAGAGTTCGAATTTATAGGGAAGACATATGATTAGAAGTTCTATTGGAAGTATAATAAGTATTTATAAGGCATACGATTAAAAGTTCTATTGAAAGTAGAATAGGAGTTCGAATTTATAGAGAATAAGAGTTTGAATTTATAGAAAAAATATATTAATAAAAGTTCTACTAGAACTAGAATAGGTGTTTGAATATATAGAGCAGACATATAATTAAATATTTTATAGAAAGTACGATCTTCTTAAATTATATATTTTTTATATACGTTAATTATACTTATATTAGGAAAATTTATTCATAAATCCAATACTATTGTCATGAAAAAAGTCACCGTATTTAAAAAGAAAAGAATTGATGTGTTAACATAATAAAAGAACAATGAGTAAAAGAACAATCTCATGCAGGAATCCTAAATAAATACAGGAATATCTATAATATAAAGAGAAAATAAGATGTGTTTTCATTTTCTAAAACTCCAAAAATTTTAGAAAATCTAGAAAGTATAAATTGGAATTCACTCTATTTTTTAGGTTTTGATTTCAAGGAAAAAAATTGTTGTGTAAGATAAGTATCATCAATAATATGTAATGAAATTAGAATTTCGATCCCAAACGAGAGCGGCTCGAAATGTGTATAACGGGAAGACGGCTCACTATAAAAGATTGTACTAGCTATTAAAATATCATATGATGTTATAAATTTTATTTTATTTTTAGGATTTGATTTTTATGGATAAACATTATCATACAAGTAATATATGTAAAAGTTAGGTTTTTGGTCTTAACGAGAGAGCTAATCAATAGTAATAAATGTGTTTAACAAGAAAGCGGTTCATTAGATAAGACCGTATAAAAGATGTTTAAATATATAATTAATACATAAAATAAAATATTTTATTGGAAGTAGATTACGAGGACGGTGGAGACGTCTTATACGATTTTTTAAAACTATACATCTTTTTTCCTAGAAATCCTTTATTTTAACTTTTTTATACAAGTTAATTATACTTGCATTACAAAAATATATCCATAAATGTAATATTATTCCGGTAACGAAAAGTCTTCGTATTTTAATTTTTTTTTAATATGTTAACATAACAGAAAGACATTCCCATGCGGAAACTGTAAATAAATACAAGAATATCTATAATATACAGAAAATATAAGATGTATTTTCATCTTTTAAGACTCCATAAATATTAGAAAGTTTAAAGAATATAAAAATTGGAATTTACTCTCTTTATATAATGAAGTTAGAATTTCGGTTTCAAATAAGAGCGGCTAGAAACGTATTTAACGGGAAGACGGCTCGCTAGAAAAGATTGTATTAGCTATTAGAATTTGATACTGTAGTCATAATTTTTTTTTATTTTTACGGTTCGATTTTATAGATAAAAAATATTATATAAGTCTTTATAATATATGTTAAAAAGTTTGGATTTCGGTTTTAACAAGAGAGCGGCTCAATCGAAAGAATCGTATTTAACAAGAAATTGATTCATTAGAGAAGATTATTTAATTATTAAAATTTAATATTAATATTATAATATAACATAAATGTATTGAATTTTTTAAAAAATATTTTAACGCCGCCGCGAAGCGCGGCTTTATCAACTAGTTATAATTATAATGGATCCGCCACGATCATATCAATCTCATCAATTAAAATCTTCCATAGCCAACTCATCCATGCCACATCATTTGGGAACATTTTTTGAGTACCAATTTGGGTACCTAGCATTACTCTTTACTTAATAACACTTACAAAATTTAAGATAAAATCCTTATTGATAAATATTCAATTTTCTTTTTCAATTAAATTATATTATCTTTCTATTTTTTTAGTAACTAATCAAATTTTCTTTTCCAGGTAAAACACAATATCTTTTATATTTTATATAACTAAAATTTCAACTTTTCTAAAAATACAACGAACAATTCCATTCAATAAAATAAAATAATTATATTGTAATTACTAATAACTAACCAATTAACTTTTTAAACTAAAATACATTAACTTTTCTATTTTCTCTAACTAAAATTTTTATTTCTCCAATAATATCACGGGCGGTTATATTTAATAAAACAAAGTAATAATATTATAATTACTAATAATTAATCCATTACATTTCAGCTAAAACGTATCATCTTTTCTATTTTTTAACTAAAATCCCTCATTTTCTTGAAATATCACGGACAACATATATATAACAATAAATAATCATATCATTTAAAAATTTAAGCCTACAAAATTCATGTCTTTCAAAATTCAATTCAATTTAAAGAAACACTAACTAAATTTCTCTTTTTGCAATTATATCACGGACGATTGCATTTAATAAAATAAATAATAATATTATAATTATTAATAATTAATCGATTACTTTTTTCGGCTATAATATATCATTTTTTTCTATATTTTCTTATTATAATTTCTCATTTTCTATAATTAATCGATTACATGCTATGACTGGCTCACAAGGGAAAGCTCGAGCGCACACTTAATGACAAGGGCATTGCAATACTGGTTGATAGTGGTTCAACGCACAATTTCATCTCTTAGAACCTGGTAAAACATCTATAACTCAAAGTCACTCCTTGCACTTCTTTTAAAATTGATGTGTTAAATAATTACAAGCGCACAGTGTTTAATTATAGCAATCACAGATCGATTCTCAGAGATTATGAATTTTTAAAACCCTAACAATTAATTCAGGCGAACTAGACAATCAAATTTGAGATGATATTTAATTAACCTAATTAACAAAAATTATCAAATAATATAGAAAACCTAGGAATCCGAATTTATTAATCAATCCCAATTAATATCAACTCGTCCTAAAATCAATTCTATTTTCTTCACAAATAACTTATATCAATTAACGAGACAAGCATATACTATGAAACTTGTTATCTAATAATAACCTATCAAAATTTCAAAGAGCAAGCATAAGCTATGAAAAATAAATTCAGTAACAATAATATATCAAAATCACTTTGTCAATTGAATAATTAAGCACCAAGAAAAATTATGAGAACCAATTAATAGAAACGAGAAGAGATCAAAAGTAATTAAATTAACTTCATCTCCATCCTAGGATAAGAAAATTAGCTAAACATAATTATTAAATTAACTAAACAAATAAACCACGAAAACATGAATGGATTAATACGTATAAGGTGATATATGTTTGTGAATGGTGTGGTCAACACGGTGCACTAACTATATTTATACTAATATATTAAAGCCGAAAATTGAAAGTTTGGTTGGTTTGATTTTCGGTTTGCTATTCTAATTATTAAAATAAATAATTACATAATATAATTAATGGTAATTAGTTCTTGCCATTTTCACATTTACTTTTAATTCAAGATATTACTTTTTATAAAAACATCAATCGTACCATATTTTCAAATCATTAATATTTTCTTTCTAATTAAAATACGTTACCTTTTTTATTTAAAACTAATCTTACAATCATTAATATATACTCAAAAATATCACACCATATTTTCAATTATTAATAAAATATATTAAAAATCCCTGTACATTGTTTATAATAAGAAAATATTAGTTAATACGTAAATATGAGTATATTAAATTATGTTAAATTAAAATTTAAAAAATTAGTAAATTGATAATTGTATAAAAACATAATTGTACTATTAACTAAAATTTAATAAATATCTAAAATATCTTATCTTTCAATCAATTTAAAATACATTTACTTTTAATTGAACATATTACCCTTTATGTGTACCTAAAATATCGTAACTTCCAATCATTAATATTTCTTTTGTAATTAAAACAGGTTACTTTTTAATTTAAAACATAATTTTGCAATCGTAATATTCCAATCATTAATATTTCTTTTCTAATTAAATACACTACCTTTTAATTTAAAACATAAATTTACAATCATTAATGTATACCCAAAAATATGACACCATATTACTGTTAGATTTTTAGTAATTAATAAGAACTGTTAGATATAATTATAAGGTATATTTAATGATTAAATTAATTTACTAAATATTCACATGTTATAAGCTAGTAACCGAGAAAAGCTAAAAGAATTAATTAACTAAGGAGACGAAGGCAGGCAGGTAGGCAGAAAAACAAGAAATCAATATATTAATAACTAGTATTTTTGCCCGCTTCGCTATGGTTTTACCAAAATTTATGTATGTTAATAATTTACTTTCTTAATTACATTTAATCCTAAATTTTTAGTTTTAGTGAAATTCAATTCATTAAGAAAAATAAAATATGCTATTAAATTAGTTGAGGTTATATATTAAATAAAGATGATTGTAAATAATATTTTTTTTCAATTTTTTATTTTTTTTATTTAAAAATAGATCCTATATTTTTATACAAAATAAAAAAAATCAAAAAAATATTATTTATAAGTAACTCAACCAAGTATATTGAAATGAGTGCTAAAGGAATTGACTCATACTTTTTGGGATGGAGGAAGTATTAATTTTAAAATATATAAATATAATATAATAATATGATTGGATTGATACATTGAATTTTGAATCCGAAAATAACATTGATACTCAAAATTCATGAATTTTAAAATATAGAGAATTCATCTTTTTGAATTGTAGTTCAATAACAATCAACACAACAGTTTTATATGCATTTAAAATTTAATTACAATAATTCTCGGCATCGCCTCCGGCGATACCTCGATTTTTAATATTAAATATTATATACTAACAGTTGTGTAAATTAAATTTAAAAGTTATAATATGAATTTGTTTGTATCAAATACTTATTTAAAAATAATGTGTGAATTTAAAAATATACATGATACATAGGATTTTGAAGAAAGTGCAGCATATAAAATTTCAAATAAGCAGATTTTTTTTTTCCGAAGGAATTTCTAAGAGTATTTGATTAACATATTATAAAAAATCAATTTTTACATAATTTTGAGTAAATTGCATAAAAGCTCAGTGTTAAGTTGCGATACCTCAATTTTTAAAACTAAATATTTTGTGCAATATAATTTATATGAAATTTATTTATAGTATGTTAATTGATAATATCTCCATTCCAAAAAAACTTCTCTGTTTTAAAAAATTAGTTATAAGTACATCAATCGAGCATATTAAAATACGTGCTAAAAAAATAGCTCATACTTTTTGGGATAAAGGAAGTATTAATTTTAAAATATATAAAAATAATATAATAATATAATTGGATTGATACATTGAATTTTGTATCCAAAAAGAACATTGATACTCAAAATTCATTGAACTTTAAAATATTGAGAATTCATCTTTTTGAATTGTAGTTGAAAAGCAATCAACACAATAGTTTTATATGCATGTAAAATTTAGTTACAAATATTAAATATTACATTTAGTTTTATATTAAATATTAAAGATTAATACAAAATGATTGTCTTTAAAAGTAATTTAAAAAAGTAGTAGTACTATTTTTGTCTTTAAATTACTTTTTTGGTCGTTATGTTTCAATAAAAGAAGACAAACACAAAATGTTCTCATTTTGGGGCTGCTTGATGAGGCCACGGGCAACCTGAATTAGGACAATAATTTTAGTACAATAATATAAACTCGACACTAATGGACTTCACATAAGATCAAGAAATGAAAATGCTAAATACTTATTTTGAAACATACTTTGCTTCAGAATGACAGAAAACAACACAAAACCCACAAAAGTATATTCAACAACATATACATACAATCCAGTAGGTTTTAGACACTATGACAAATTTGCAGAAAATATTTGCAAGGAAGAAATGTCAAACACCTAAGGTTGCTGACACCAGTAAGCACATTTCAAGTGACAAATGAAAAAAAAATTCATAAAATAAGGAGGCTACACTTTGTTTTTAATAAAGTTTCTTTTTTTTTTTTCACCTGACTACAGCAAGTACCCATACAATGTGTTGATAGATAGAAGATGACCATATCCATTACAGTGAATTAGACCATGTAACCTTATTATCCAAAAGTAACATAACTTCTTCTCGTACATCATCTTCTATATAATCTGCATGATAAAAAGTAATAATATTCTTAATCTAGAGTAGAACATAACCCAAATTTTCAACTTAATTTATGATATTCCTACCATCATCCCAAAATAAGTCTTCATCTTCATCATTCGATCCAACAATAGTAGAATGCTCTGTTCCAAAGGAGTAAAAACAACATTCATGATTTTGTAACGATTACAGTTTAATGTTTTCAAGAAAAATATGTATACTCTAATTCATACCAACATTCTCATAGTCATCCTCGGATATATTTTCTTCAAACAAACATGAGGCGAATTTCTAAACATTTATCAAAACTTTTAGATTGAGTGGTTGGTGTGATAATAAGTGCACATAGAGAACTAAAACAATTAAGAGAAGTATTAATAACATACCAACATCAGAAGGAGAGGACATGTATAAATATTGGTGATTAATGGCAACATTCTCTTTGTTAGAAACATCAACTTTCCGTGCTTTCTTCACATTAGTATTTGCTAAGAAAAAACATCATATACAAAATGAGGAACATAATAAATTTTTAATTTTAAGAACAATAATGTAAACCAACATACCAAAATCAGACCGGAAAAAATTAAAATTATCAAAACGCAAATGGTTATAAATTTGCCTGTAAAAACACAAAAACAAAGTGAAAAATTATGTCATGACAACAATAGAATCTGAAATATACAAAATTGATGAAAAATAAACACCTCTTTCATTATCTACAAATTTGAAGAACAAATTATTATGGGAGACGAAGACTATTATCTTCAAACAAAAGCCAGAGAAAACTGTAATAGGTTTGAAATTTGAAAATGAATGCTCTGATTGAAAATTTGAAATGAGATGGGGAACTGTAATTAGCAGGTGGAAGAAAAAGAGAACTTATCTCATTTATGAAGATTTTGGAAATTAAAACCAACAATCCAATTTGTATGCACACCTCAAATAACTTTTAAGCTGACTTTCGAAGCAGACAAAGAACAGATTGTACTAATAGGAGGAAAGGTTATAAAAATTTCTGTTAATACAAAACAAACTTATAGGCAAACTTCAGCAACATCTCTCAATAATGTACCTTGCAATGTCTAACGCATATGCAACAGCTGTTGGTTGATCAAGCCTTCCTTTCTTTTTTAGGATGTCATACAAAGTACCCTACAAATTTGATTGCGTCAGTATCAGTAAATGAATGGACAAATTAGCAGAATCCATAGAAACAACCTCATATTCCGGAGATACTCAGTGAGGAAGGTCAAGCGCTCAGAGTCCTTTAAAACGCCAAGGAACTATACTATATTAGGATGACGTAACTTCTGGCACAATGCCAATTCTTTTAGAAAGGTCTTCCTAGAATTGATGGACAGTTGGTATATGGAAAGTGCAATTAGCAAAATACATTATATCAGCACGAAATTGACAATAGATGATGCCTTTTTGCATTGCATCAATTTCTTACCTCACCATTTGATTGGATGCAATCGAGGATCTATTGGTTTTTGCAGCAACTTATATACCACGCCACTTGACGACGTAAACTTCACCATAAGCACCCTGCAGCCAGGTTTGATGTGATGTATTAACTTATATTAGAATTTCTAGTCCCTTAAATTAGTAAGGGGTTACTTTTAGTGCTTGCAGCAAGATTAAAGGCCGTGTTTCTGGAGTTGAATTTATATAATATCGTATTAACTGAAAATAATTTTACCTCTCCAATAAGAACTGCTTCATTCATGTCCACTTCAGAGTTCTCATAACATGTAGTAGTAGAGTGAAGTCCTACCTGAACCAAGAAAGAATCAGAAGTAAAATATACATAAATAACATGGTCCAAGCATAATTATCACCCCGGCATAATTGCTCTAACTTGATTTTGAGTGTAGTTTATAGTTATAACAAAGGAAAATAGATTACTATGCAAGGCGTCATTTCATCACCAACTTAGAATATGGAATAGCTTACTAATAGTTCATTTTCTTCCATCTTAAGAAGATTTTCATGGTTGCAGCAACCTTTACTTAAGCAAGCTCTATGACACATGAACATGAAATTAAAACCATGGTCATTAGTAAAATATTTAGGAACATATCTTACTCATACCATAATTAACCTCCATAATAAATTATTCGACATAATAATTTCATCAACCGGATCACATGAAACAGAACTACTAATAACTTAATCACATTCTCTAATAATTATTTGAACATACTAAATTATTTGAATGAAAAAGTCTACCTTCGAAAATGATTTTTTTTTTTATAAGAGTCCATATCATGAGCCATCTGCGATAAGGAAAAAAACCCAATTCAATCACATGTATTGAAGATTATGAACCACTTCACACATATACACATACTTCATGTTTACCACAATACAGAACATACCACTTCACATAGTAATGATTTCAATACTTTCTTAAAATTTTAATCAAACAACATATTACCTTGAAGAATCACTAACCATTGTATTTTACTTCCATAATATTTTTAAAGACGCTTTTGAATGGGTGAGTCACCTGCAAATAAAAAGGAGCTGTCTAATTAAGTATTCAAATGTAAACAAACTCACTGAAGCAATATATCAAACATAGAATGACATAAGTACTAAACAGTTAAGAATGAATATCAACAATAAAATCCGTGAAATACCCAAACTGAAAATTCTTTTGAAGCAAAAATATGAACTGAAACAAAACTAATTCTCACCGTATATAAATGTGTAACCTTGAGTTAGTACTAAAATGGGAGTTTAATAATCATAAAACATATTACAAATACATTGAGACACATCTTATCATAATAGTCATCCAAAAATTCTCACACAACTTTAATCAAACTTCACTACATCAAACCACAACTATAGAGCAACAATCATCACATATAATTGGATGAAAGAGGGGTTAACAGACTAAAGAGGGGGTTTGATGAACTAACCATTTAATCCGTCGGACTGCAAACTTCCTACTTGAAATCTCCCATATAATCTTATGAACAACCTGCGAATCAAATACAAAAGTGATTACAAAGTTACAAAATTTAAGAACACAAATAATATAATTCGAAATTATTGATTTGATATATATAAGTTGGAGAAAAGTTGAGAGGAGAGCAGAGAGAGAGAGAGCTTTTTCAGCCGTGATTTTGAATCTAAAATAAAGATAAGAATGAATTTGAAAATTAAATTAAGTGCTCCAGTGTGTATGTATATGTGCACTGTGTATGTAATGGTGTTGCAGTACTTTGTATGAAACTCTCAAGCCTCTGCTTTTTGAATTTTATAAAAGGAATGGTGGGTAGGTGTGCTGTGTAATGGCATTTCATGTAATTAAGTAGTAACTCTTGGGGTAAGGGGTGTAAATGTGCCTTTTGGATTCAGGAATTATAATATAAATAGATTTTAATCAAACAACATATTACCTTGAAGAATCACTAACCATTATATTTTACTTCCATAATATTTTTAAAGACGCTTTTGAATGGGTGAGTCACCTGCAAATAAAAAGGAGCAGTCTAATTAAGTATTCAAATGTAAACAAACTCACTGAAGCAATATATCAAACATAGAATGACATAAGTACTAAACAGTTAAGAATGAATATCAACAATAAAATCCGTGAAATACCCAAACTGAAAATTCTTTTGAAGCAAAAATATGAACTGAAACAAAACTAATTCTCACCGTATATAAATGTGTAACCTTGAGTTAGTACTAAAATGGGAGTTTAATAATCATAAAACATATTACAAATACATTGAGACACATCTTATCATAATAGTCATCCCAAAATTCTCACACAACTTTAATCAAACTTCACTACATCAAACCACAACTATAGAGCAACAATCATCACATATAATTGGATGAAAGAGGGGTTAACAGACTAAAGAGGGGGTTTGATGAACTAACCATTTAATCTGTCGGACTGCAAACTTCCTACTTGAAATCTCCCATATAATCTTATGAACAACCTGCGAATCAAATACAAAAGTGATTACAAAGTTACAAAATTTAAGAACACAAATAATATTATTCGAAATTATTGATTTGATATATATAAATAGGAGAAAAGTTGAGAGGAGAGCAGAGAGAGAGAGAGAGAGAGAGAGCTTTTTCAGCCGTGATTTTGAATCTAAAATAAAGATAAGAATGAATTTGAAAATTAAATTAAGTGCTACAGCGTGTATGTATGTGTGTACTGTGTATGTAATGGTGTTGCAGTACTTTGTACGCTACTCTCAAGCCTCTGTTTTTTGAATTTTATAAAAGGAATGATGGGTAGGTGTGCTGTGTAATGGCATTTCATGTAATTAAGTAGTAACTCTTGGGGTAAGGGGTGTAAATGTGCCTTTTGGATTCAGGAATTATAATATAAATAGATTTTAATCAAACAACATATTACCTTGAAGAATCACTAACCATTGTATTTTACTTCCGTAATATTTTTAAAGACGCTTTTGAATGGGTGAGTCACCTGCAAAGAAAAAGGAGCAGTCTAATTAAGTATTCAAATGTAAACAAACTCACTGAAGCAATATATCAAACATAGAATGACATAAGTACTAAATAGTTAAGAATGAATATCAACAATAAAATCCGTGAAATACCCAAACTGAAAATTCTTTTGAAGCAAAAATATGAACTGAAACAAAACTAATTCTCACCGTATATAAATGTGTAACCTTGAGTTAGTACTAAAATGGGAGTTTAATAATCATAAAACATATTACAAATACATTGAGACACATCTTATCATAATAGTCATCCCAAAATTCTCACACAACTTTAATCAAACTTCACTACATCAAACCACAACTATAGAGCAACAATCATCACATATAATTGGATGAAAGAGGGGTTAACAGACTAAAGAGGGGGTTTGATGAACTAACATTTAATCCGTCGGACTGCAAACTTCCTACTTGAAATCTCCCATATAATCTTATGAACAACCTGCGAATCAAATACAAAAGTGATTACAAAGTTACAAAATTTAAGAACACAAATAATATAATTCGAAATTATTGATTTGATATATATAAGTTGGAGAAAAGTTGAGAGGAGAGCAGAGAGAGAGAGAGCTTTTTCAGCCGTGATTTTGAATCTAAAATAAAGATAAGAATGAATTTGAAAATTAAATTAAGTGCTCCAGTGTGTATGTATGTGTGCACTGTGTATGTAATGGTGTTGCAGTACTTTGTATGAAACTCTCAAGCCTCTGCTTTTTGAATTTTATAAAAGGAATGGTGGGTAGGTGTGCTGTGTAATGGCATTTCATGTAATTAAGTAGTAACTCTTGGGGTAAGGGGTGTAAATGTGCCTTTTGGATTCAGGAATTATAATATAAATAGATTTTAATCAAACAACATATTACCTTGAAGAATCACTAACCATTGTATTTTACTTCCATAATATTTTTTAAGACGCTTTTGAATGGGTGAGTCACCTGCAAAGAAAAAGGAGCAGTCTAATTAAGTATTCAAATGTAAACAAACTCACTGAAGCAATATATCAAACATAGAATGACATAAGTACTAAACAGTTAAGAATGAATATCAACAATAAAATCCGTGAAATACCCAAACTGAAATTCTTTTGAAGCAAAAATATGAACTGAAACAAAACTAATTCTCACCGTATATAAATGTGTAACCTTGAGTTAGTACTAAAATGGGAGTTTAATAATCATAAAACATATTACAAATACATTGAGACACATCTTATCATAATAGTCATCCCAAAATTCTCACACAACTTTAATCAAACTTCACTACATCAAACCACAACTATAGAGCAACAATCATCACATATAATTGGATGAAAGAGGGGTTAACAGACTAAAGAGGGGGTTTGATGATCTAACCATTTAATCCGTCGGACTGCAAACTTCCTACTTGAAATCTCCCATATAATCTTATGAACAACCTGCGAATCAAATACAAAAGTGATTACAAAGTTACAAAATTTAAGAACACAAATAATATAATTCGAAATTATTGATTTGATATATATAAGTTGGAGAAAAGTTGAGAGGAGAGCAGAGAGAGAGAGAGCTTTTTCAGCCGTGATTTTGAATCTAAAATAAAGATAAGAATGAATTTGAAAATTAAATTAAGTGCTCCAGTGTGTATGTATATGTGCACTGTGTATGTAATGGTGTTGCAGTACTTTGTATGAAACTCTCAAGCCTCTGCTTTTTGAATTTTATAAAAGGAATGGTGGGTAGGTGTGCTGTGTAATGGCATTTCATGTAATTAAGTAGTAACTCTTGGGGTAAGGGGTGTAAATGTGCCTTTTGGATTCAGGAATTATAATATAAATAGATTTTAATCAAACAACATATTACCTTGAAGAATCACTAACCATTATATTTTACTTCCATAATATTTTTAAAGACGCTTTTGAATGGGTGAGTCACCTGCAAATAAAAAGGAGCAGTATAATTAAGTATTCAAATGTAAACAAACTCACTGAAGCAATATATCAAACATAGAATGACATAAGTACTAAACAGTTAAGAATGAATATCAACAATAAAATCCGTGAAATACCCAAACTGAAAATTCTTTTGAAGCAAAAATATGAACTGAAACAAAACTAATTCTCACCGTATATAAATGTGTAACCTTGAGTTAGTACTAAAATGGGAGTTTAATAATCATAAAACATATTACAAATACATTGAGACACATCTTATCATAATAGTCATCCCAAAATTCTCACACAACTTTAATCAAACTTCACTACATCAAACCACAACTATAGAGCAACAATCATCACATATAATTGGATGAAAGAGGGGTTAACAGACTAAAGAGGGGGTTTGATGAACTAACCATTTAATCTGTCGGACTGCAAACTTCCTACTTGAAATCTCCCATATAATCTTATGAACAACCTGCGAATCAAATACAAAAGTGATTACAAAGTTACAAAATTTAAGAACACAAATAATATTATTCGAAATTATTGATTTGATATATATAAATAGGAGAAAAGTTGAGAGGAGAGCAGAGAGAGAGAGAGAGAGAGAGAGAGAGAGAGCTTTTTCAGCCGTGATTTTGAATCTAAAATAAAGATAAGAATGAATTTGAAAATTAAATTAAGTGCTACAGCGTGTATGTATGTGTGTACTGTGTATGTAATGGTGTTGCAGTACTTTGTACGCTACTCTCAAGCCTCTGTTTTTTGAATTTTATAAAAGGAATGATGGGTAGGTGTGCTGTGTAATGGCATTTCATGTAATTAAGTAGTAACTCTTGGGGTAAGGGGTGTAAATGTGCCTTTTGGATTCAGGAATTATAATATAAATAGATTTTAATCAAACAACATATTACCTTGAAGAATCACTAACCATTGTATTTTACTTCCGTAATATTTTTAAAGACGCTTTTGAATGGGTGAGTCACCTGCAAAGAAAAAGGAGCAGTCTAATTAAGTATTCAAATGTAAACAAACTCACTGAAGCAATATATCAAACATAGAATGACATAAGTACTAAATAGTTAAGAATGAATATCAACAATAAAATCCGTGAAATACCCAAACTGAAAATTCTTTTGAAGCAAAAATATGAACTGAAACAAAACTAATTCTCACCGTATATAAATGTGTAACCTTGAGTTAGTACTAAAATGGGAGTTTAATAATCATAAAACATATTACAAATACATTGAGACACATCTTATCATAATAGTCATCCCAAAATTCTCACACAACTTTAATCAAACTTCACTACATCAAACCACAACTATAGAGCAACAATCATCACATATAATTGGATGAAAGAGGGGTTAACAGACTAAAGAGGGGGTTTGATGAACTAACCATTTAATCCGTCGGACTGCAAACTTCCTACTTGAAATCTCCCATATAATCTTATGAACAACCTGCGAATCAAATACAAAAGTGATTACAAAGTTACAAAATTTAAGAACACAAATAATATAATTCGAAATTATTGATTTGATATATATAAGTTGGAGAAAAGTTGAGAGGAGAGCAGAGAGAGAGAGAGCTTTTTCAGCCGTGATTTTGAATCTAAAATAAAGATAAGAATGAATTTGAAAATTAAATTAAGTGCTCCAGTGTGTATGTATGTGTGCACTGTGTATGTAATGGTGTTGCAGTACTTTGTATGAAACTCTCAAGCCTCTGCTTTTTGAATTTTATAAAAGGAATGGTGGGTAGGTGTGCTGTGTAATGGCATTTCATGTAATTAAGTAGTAACTCTTGGGGTAAGGGGTGTAAATGTGCCTTTTGGATTCAGGAATTATAATATAAATAGATTTTAATCAAACAACATATTACCTTGAAGAATCACTAACCATTGTATTTTACTTCCATAATATTTTTTAAGACGCTTTTGAATGGGTGAGTCACCTGCAAAGAAAAAGGAGCAGTCTAATTAAGTATTCAAATGTAAACAAACTCACTGAAGCAATATATCAAACATAGAATGACATAAGTACTAAACAGTTAAGAATGAATATCAACAATAAAATCCGTGAAATACCCAAACTGAAATTCTTTTGAAGCAAAAATATGAACTGAAACAAAACTAATTCTCACCGTATATAAATGTGTAACCTTGAGTTAGTACTAAAATGGGAGTTTAATAATCATAAAACATATTACAAATACATTGAGACACATCTTATCATAATAGTCATCCCAAAATTCTCACACAACTTTAATCAAACTTCACTACATCAAACCACAACTATAGAGCAACAATCATCACATATAATTGGATGAAAGAGGGGTTAACAGACTAAAGAGGGGGTTTGATGATCTAACCATTTAATCCGTCGGACTGCAAACTTCCTACTTGAAATCTCCCATATAATCTTATGAACAACCTGCGAATCAAATACAAAAGTGATTACAAAGTTACAAAATTTAAGAACACAAATAATATAATTCGAAATTATTGATTTGATATATATAAGTTGGAGAAAAGTTGAGAGGAGAGCAGAGAGAGAGAGAGCTTTTTCAGCCGTGATTTTGAATCTAAAATAAAGATAAGAATGAATTTGAAAATTAAATTAAGTGCTCCAGTGTGTATGTATGTGTGCACTGTGTATGTAATGGTGTTGCAGTACTTTGTATGAAACTCTCAAGCCTCTGCTTTTTGAATTTTATAAAAGGAATGATGGGTAGGTGTGCTGTGTAATGGCATTTCATGTAATTAAGTAGTAACTCTTGGGGTAAGGGGTGTAAATGCGCCTTTTGGATTCAGGAATTATAATATAAATAGATTTTAATCAAACAACATATTACCATGAAGAATCACTAACCATTGTATTTTACTTCCATAATATTTTTAAAGACGCTTTTGAATGGGTGAGTCACCTGCAAAGAAAAAGGAGCAGTCTAATTAAGTATTCAAATGTAAACAAACTCACTGAAGCAATATATCAAACATAGAATGACATAAGTACTAAACAGTTAAGAATGAATATCAACAATAAAATCCGTGAAATACCCAAACTGAAAATTCTTTTGAACAAAAATATGAACTGAAACAAAACTAATTCTCACCGTATATAAATGTGTAACCTTGAGTTAGTACTAAAATGAGAGTTTAATAATCATAAAACATATTACAAATACATTGAGACACATTTTATCATAATAGTCATCCCAAAATTCTCACACAACTTTAATCAAACTTCACTACATCAAACCACAACTATAGAGCAACAATCATCACATATAATTGGATGAAAGAGGGGTTAACAGACTAAAGAGGGGGTTTGATGAACTAACCATTTAATCCGTCGGACTGCAAACTTCCTACTTGAAATCTCCCATATAATCTTATGAACAACCTGCGAATCAAATACAAAAGTGATTACAAAGTTACAAAATTTAAGAACACAAATAATATAATTCGAAATTATTGATTTGATATATATAAATAGGAGAAAAGTTGAGAGGAGAGCAGAGAGAGAGAGAGAGAGAGAGCTTTTTCAGCCGTGATTTTGAATCTAAAATAAAGATAAGAATGAATTTGAAAATTAAATTAAGTGCTACAGCGTGTATGTATGTGTGTACTGTGTATGTAATGGTGTTGCAGTACTTTGTACGCTACTCTCAAGCCTCTGTTTTTTTAATTTTATAAAAGGAATGATGGGTAGGTGTGCTGTGTAATGGCATTTCATGTAATTAAGTAGTAACTCTTGGGGTAAGGGGTGTAAATGTGCCTTTTGGATTCAGGAATTATAATATAAATAGATTTTAATCAAACTACATATTACCTTGAAGAATCACTAACCATTGTATTTTACTTCCATAATATTTTTAAAGACGCTTTTGAATGGGTGAGTCACCTGCAAAGAAAAAGGAGCAGTCTAATTAAGTATTCAAATGTAAACAAACTCACTGAAGCAATATATCAAACATAGAATGACATAAGTACTAAACAGTTAAGAATGAATATCAACAATAAAATCCGTGAAATACCCAAACTGAAAATTCTTTTGAAGCAAAAATATGAACTGAAACAAAACTAATTCTCACCGTATATAAATGTGTAACCTTGAGTTAGTACTAAAATGGGAGTTTAATAATCATAAAACATATTACAAATACATTGAGACACATCTTATCATAATAGTCATCCCAAAATTCTCACACAACTTTAATCAAACTTCACTACATCAAACCACAACTATAGAGCAACAATCATCACATATAATTGGATGAAAGAGGGGTTAACAGACTAAAGATGGGGTTTGATGAACTAACCATTTAATCCGTCGGACTGCAAACTTCCTACTTGAAATCTCCCATATAATCTTATGAACAACCTGCGAATCAAATACAAAAGTGATTACAAAGTTACAAAATTTAAGAACACAAATAATATAATTCGAAATTATTGATTTGATATATATAAGTTGGAGAAAAGTTGAGAGGAGAGCAGAGAGAGAGAGAGCTTTTTCAGCCGTGATTTTGAATCTAAAATAAAGATAAGAATGAATTTGAAAATTAAATTAAGTGCTCCAGTGTGTATGTATGTGTGCACTGTGTATGTAATGGTGTTGCAGTACTTTGTATGAAACTCTCAAGCCTCTGCTTTTTGAATTTTATAAAAGGAATGGTGGGTAGGTGTGCTGTGTAATGGCATTTCATATAATTAAGTAGTAACTCTTGGGGTAAGGGGTGTAAATGTGCCTTTTGGATTCAGGAATTATAATATAAATAGATTTTAATCAAACAACATATTACCTTGAAGAATCACTAACCATTGTATTTTACTTCCATAATATTTTTAAAGACGCTTTTGAATGGGTGAGTCACCTGCAAAGAAAAAGGAGCAGTCTAATTAAGTATTCAAATGTAAACAAACTCACTGAAGCAATATATCAAACATAGAATGACATAAGTACTAAACAGTTAAGAATGAATATCAACAATAAAATCCGTGAAATACCCAAACTGAAAATTCTTTTGAAGCAAAAATATGAACTGAAACAAAACTAATTCTCACCGTATATAAATGTGTAACCTTGAGTTAGTACTAAAATGGGAGTTTAATAATCATAAAACATATTACAAATACATTGAGACACATCTTATCATAATAGTCATCCCAAAATTCTCACACAACTTTAATCAAACTTCACTACATCAAACCACAACTATAGAGCAACAATCATCACATATAATTGGATGAAAGAGGGGTTAACAGACTAAAGAGGGGGTTTGATGAACTAACCATTTAATCCGTCGGACTGCAAACTTCCTACTTGAAATCTCCCATATAATCTTATGAACAACCTGCGAATCAAATACAAAAGTGATTACAAAGTTACAAAATTTAAGAACACAAATAATATAATTCGAAATTATTGATTTGATATATATAAGTTGGAGAAAAGTTGAGAGGAGAGCAGAGAGAGAGAGAGAGCTTTTTCAGCCGTGATTTTGAATCTAAAATAAAGATAAGAATGAATTTGAAAATTAAATTAAGTGCTCCAGTTTGTATGTATGTGTGCACTGTGTATGTAATGGTGTTGCAGTACTTTGTATGAAACTCTCAAGCCTCTGCTTTTTGAATTTTATAAAAGGAATGATGGGTAGGTGTGCTGTGTAATGGCATTTCATGTAATTAAGTAGTAACTCTTGGGGTAAGGGGTGTAAATGTGCCTTTTGGATTCAGGAATTATAATATAAATAGATTTTAATCAAACAACATATTACCTTGAAGAATCACTAACCATTGTATTTTACTTCCATAATATTTTTTAAGACGCTTTTGAATGGGTGAGTCACCTGCAAAGAAAAAGGAGCAGTCTAATTAAGTATTCAAATGTAAACAAACTCACTGAAGCAATATATCAAACATAGAATGACATAAGTACTAAACAGTTAAGAATGAATATCAACAATAAAATCCGTGAAATACCCAAACTGAAAATTCTTTTGAACAAAAATATGAACTGAAACAAAACTAATTCTCACCGTATATAAATGTGTAACCTTGAGTTAGTACTAAAATGGGAGTTTAATAATCATAAAACATATTACAAATACATTGAGACACATCTTATCATAATAGTCATCCCAAAATTCTCACACAACTTTAATCAAACTTCACTACATCAAACCACAACTATAGAGCAACAATCATCGCATATAATTGGATGAAAGAGGGGTTAACAGACTAAAGAGGGGGTTTGATGAACTAACCATTTAATCCGTCGGACTGCAAACTTCCTACTTGAAATCTCCCATATAATCTTATGAACAACCTGCGAATCAAATACAAAAGTGATTACAAAGTTACAAAATTTAAGAACACAAATAATATAATTTGAAATTATTGATTTGATATATATAAATAGGAGAAAAGTTGAGAGGAGAGCAGAGAGAGAGAGAGAGAGAGAGCTTTTTCAGCCGTGATTTTGAATCTAAAATAAAGATAAGAATGAATTTGAAAATTAAATTAAGTGCTACAGCGTGTATGTATGTGTGTACTGTGTATGTAATGGTGTTGCAGTACTTTGTACGCTACTCTCAAGCCTCTGTTTTTTGAATTTTATAAAAGGAATGATGGGTAGGTGTGCTGTGTAATGGCATTTCATGTAATTAAGTAGTAACTCTTGGGGTAAGGGGTGTAAATGTGCCTTTTGGATTCAGGAATTATAATATAAATAAATATAAAAGAAAAACGAAGTGTTGCCGGATAATAACCACCGGCCAGACTTTAAAATACAAGGTAATTTAGGTGTCTAAATTGGTATCTCAAATATAAGTGAGAAACCTTATATATAGGAAAAATAATGAGCATGGGTCCTCGATTACAAATCAGATCTCGAATATAATTTTTTCAATTTCCTTTTTCTTCTCCGATAAGTATTTGATTTTTCGTCCAATTTGTTTGGCTTCAGGTATTTTCCACCTCCTTGCCTTTTTTCACCTTTTTCTGCTTGAAATTTGATTTTATTTATTTTCCTACAAAACAAAATAAAACAATTTTTTAAATAATAAAATTACGAAAACGAGCATAAAATAGGTATTAAAAATATGATGAATTATGGACCTATCAAAAATTTATATGCTAATGGTGCCAAATTAGAATGCTTTTCTTTATAACAAGGTTTACAATGATCCATGTTTGATAAAATTTTTATTGGCAACCTGCATATTATCCCTCTTGGTGGTTATGATATGATTTTAGGAGTACAATGGATGAAGGTGATTAAGCTTATTACCTTTGATTATCAGAGAGACAGCATTACAGTGAACTTACAGTGAATTGGCAACATCAGCAAGTGGTTTTACAACGAACACATTAGACATCCACAATACAGATTGTAAATCATGACCGTCATGCAAAGTTTCACAAGGATGAAACCACATTTAACTAGCAACTATGCATAAGGAAGGGGAAGTTAACAACACACCACTGCAGTTACCAGATGAGTTACCAAAGGAGATTAAAGATATCCTATCTTCTTATGTTGATGTCTTTGATGTTCCATAGTAGCTGCCACCAAATCGTAAAATTCCATTAAAAGAAGACAATAAACCTACTTCTGTAAACCCCTACAAATGCCTTTTAGCTCATGGAGAGAAAATTAAGAAAATCACCAGGGACATATGCTTGCAGCTGGAATCATCAAAAACAACACTTCCCCATTTGCTGCCCCAGTTTTATTAGTTCAGAAAAAAGACAACACTTGGCAATTTTTATCGACTATAGGGCCCTCAATTTCATCATAGTCAAAGTGATAAGTGGATTTTATATCCACTTGGAACGCTCCGAATCGGCTTAAATTGATTAATTTGGCCTCAAGTTTGTTGTATTTTGATGTGTTTTTAGTGAAATTGTGCAGGACTATTAGTCGAAGTCAGGAAGCCGTTTTCCGTGATCAATTGGTGGTTTTGAGCTAAAGAAATAAAAGACGGCAACTCGCAAGGAAACGGGAGTGAAAACGGAGAAAACGAGAAGAAATCAGCAAACGGGCAGAAAAGCACCGCGCGGGCGCGCAGCATGAGCACGCGGGCGCGCGAGAGAGTTTCCCAGGTGCGCGGGGGCGCGGTTGGTTTCTGCTGGAAATCCTGATTCTAGTTGAACTTGGTTATTTTTGGTAGTTTCTTGTTGGACAAGTTCCAGGGGCCTATATAAACACCATCCTTCATCATAAAACGTACCAACTATAAATATAACACAGAGAGAGAGCCAAGAGACGGAGATTCAGACTTGGAGAAGGATTCCTACGTTCGTGACAAGCTTAGGAGATCTAGATCTACTTTTGTATTCTTCTAATTAGGCGATACTCTTGCTTTCAGATTTGTTTTCTTAACTCTATTACTTTAGCACTATTATTTTCTTTCAAACTTAGTTTTACATCATGTTATCACTAGATCCCATGATGACGAGCCATTCGTTTATGAACTAATCATTATCATGGGATTCTAACGGATTTATCTATGTAGTTTAGTAGTTTGTTTGCTTTAAAGATTTATGTGTGATGCATTCTTAATATCCTCGTACGGTTGTGCTTAATGTTTTTAGATGCGTAGCTAACATCTAAATTGTTAATCTTTATTGAAGTGACAGTGGATCTAAAGATTAGAACTTGCCATGCTAGCATATGTTTATGAATGTATTGACATCATGATTCGTAGTGTAATTTTAACCATCTAACGCTGCCCTATGTGATCTTAATGGATAACTTGTGCTTAAACCGTTATGTTTTCAAATCTTATAGACATATAGGGTCTAAACATAATTGGTGTCTACCCATCTTCTATCTCTTTTGTGGATGTATGAGTAGTTTGGTATTCGTATACTGACAGGTAACCTATACTTGTTTCGTGTTGTCCAATCAGATACCATAACCATCATATATTTGATTAAAGGCATCAACAATAGACGAAGTATTTAATGAAGTTAGGATCTCATATTTATTCTCCCATAAGTAAATCAGTTTAAGGCCACGTTAGTTAATTAGATCTTGATATTGTTAAATTGCTTAATAGTTAATTTAGATAATCAAAACTCAAATTTGATACTTGTCCTAGCAGTGAATAGAGATCATACATTGTTGCATAGATGCATATTCTGAAATTTACCAATCTTTGTGGGAACGAACTCAACTTTATTCTATATTACTTGTGACCGCGTACGCTTGCGTGATTTCGTGTGAACAAGTTTTTGGCACCGCTGCCGGGGACTCGGTGTTTATTATAGTTTATGTGCTTGTCATCATTGGTCGTTAAAGTTCACTGACTTGGATTATTTTCTTACTTAGTTTGCTTTGTTCGTGTGTTTCAGTTACTTGAGCGTGTATGCGAACACGTTCTCAGTCTCGTAAACTGGTAGAAGAAGAACTTGAAGCAACAGTAGATATGGGAGAACCAGCAGCAGTAATGAAGGCTTTGAAGGATTATTCTCAGCCGAAAATCAATGACATTCAATCTAGCATTGTCAGACCAGCCATTGCAGCTAATACCTTTGAAATCAAGCCTGGTACGATTCAAATGGTACAAATTTTAGTTCAGTTTGGGGGTTCTCCAACGGAAGACCCTAATATGCACATCAGGAACTTTACGAGATCTGCAACACTTTCAAGTTCAATGGTGTGTTGGAAGATTCTATGAAATTGAGACTTTTCCCATTCTCTTTGAGGGATAAAGCTAAGGGCTGGTTGCACTCTCTACCAGCCGGTTCTATACAACATGAGAGGATCTTGCTCCGAAATTTCTCACTAAATTCTTCCCCATGGCGAAAACAGCAGCAATCAGGAACGCTCTTACTCAATTTGCACAGCAGTCAGGTGAATCTTTATGTGAAGCTTGGGAGCGTTACAAGGAGATGCTTAGGAAGTGTCCTCATCATGGTATGCCTGACTGGATGGTGATTAATGGTTTCTATAATGGGCTGGGAGCACAATCTAGACCATTGCTAGATGCAGCATCAGGTGGAGCTTTATGGGCAAAGAGCTACGAGGAAGCTTATGAGCTAATTGAGACGATGGCTGGTAATGAATATCAGAATCCAACTCAAAGACTACCACAAGGCAAAGTAGCAGAAATTCTGGAAGTGGATGCAGCTACAGCTATAGCAGCTTAGTTGAAGGCTTTCACTATGAAGGTGGATTCTCTAACTAACTATGGAGTTCAGCAGGTGGCTAGTGTGTATGAGCTTTGTGCGGGTGCATATGAGACGAATCAGTGTGCTATCTCTTCTGAATCGGCACAGTTTGTGAGCAATTTTTAGCGACCTTCGCAACCATCTCCAGCCACCTATCATCCTAACAACAGAAATCATCCTAATTTCAGCTGGAGCAACAATCAAGGTGGTATGCAACAACCTTATCAGCCATTTCAGGGTCAGCAATACGGAGCTAAGCCATTCAATCCTTCAGGTTATCAGCAGCAGTATGCTCCAAGGCAATAATTTCAACCTCCGGGATTTCAACAACAGCCTCATGCAAGTGCGGGGCAATATTCTACTGAAAAATCTGAACTGGAAGAATTGAGGTTGATGTGTAAAAGCCAAGCGGTCTCTATCAAAACCTTGGAAAATCAGATTGGTCAAATTGCTAATGACTTGCTAAATAGGCCACAAGGAACTCTTCCTAGTGATACGGAGGCTAATCCAGGCAAGAGGGAAGTCAAAGAACAGGTGAAAGCAGTAACTTTGAGATCTGGAAAAGTTACAACCAATCAGAAATCAACAGCTAAGGAAGATGAAGAAGTTCATAATCAGCAGGTCGAAAAATCTGCGGGGTCAGAAATTGAAAAATCTGATTTGGCAGCTGATCAGTTGGATGGTGAAGCGGAAGAGAGCAAGATTTCTGTTGAAAAAGCTTCTACGGAGCAGTCTACAAAGAGCAATCAGATATACCCTGCCCTTCCATATCCTAAACGACTCCAGAAGCAGAAGTTGGACAAGCAGTTTGCTAAGTTTCTAGAGGTGTTCAAGAAGTTGCAGATTAACATACCTTTTGCGGAAGCTCTTGAACAGATGTCGAGCTATGCCAAGTTCATGAAGGGTATTCTATCAAGGAAGTTGAAGCTCGAGGAATTGGAAATTGTGGCTTTGACGGAAGAATGTAGTGTTGTACTGTAGCAAAAGTTGCCTCATGAACTTAAAGATCCGGAAAGTTTCACCATCCTGTGCACCATTGGCAACTTATCTTTCGACAAGTGTTTGTGTGACTTGGGAGCTAGCATCAATATCATGCCTTTTTCTGTTTTCATGCAACTTGGTCTGCCTGATCCAAAACCTACAAACATCTCCTTACAGCTAGTTGATCGATTGATCACTTATCCGAGAGGTATAGTAGAGGATGTCTTGGTGAAAGTTGATAAGCTCATCTTCCCTGTTGATTTTGTTATCCTAGATTTTGAGGAGGATAAGAAGATTCCCATCATCTTGGGAAGGCTATTTCTAGCTACGGGCCGAACTCTGATCGATGTGCATAAAGGAGAGCTTACCATGAGAGTGCATGATCAGAAAGTCACTTTCAAGGTGTTCAAGGCAACAGAATATCCGTCAGATTTAGCGGAGTGTTTCAAAGTGGACGTTGTTGATAAGATTGTGAAAAAGGAGATTGAACAGCTACAAAAATTAGGGATTTTTGGCATTGAAAACAAAGAAAGAAAGTGGTTGTTTCAATTGTTGGATGCAACTCCATGGGAAAGAAGGTTGACATTCTGCATAAGTCTCGTGGGCTAGCTGATTCTAATAATTTTCAGGTGCTACGTAAGTTTTAAAGTGAGGAAGCTTTTGCACTTGAACTCAAGCCATTACCACCTGAGGAGCCATCACCTGATTCACCACCCGAGGAGGGTGGCCCTGCTGACAGTTAGGTATGTTCTCTACTATCCTTTTTATTGCCTTCAATGGGGACATTGAATATTTCAAGTTTGGGGGTGATTTGGGGATTAGTAGTAGTAGAGTCTTTGTTCATGCTAATTGTTAATAAAAGTTAAAGTGTCAAAAGGCTAGTAGCCGCTCATATTTTATGAGTAGTCTAGGGTTGGATGAGATGGAGCGAAACGCACTCATTCCAAGTTAGTTGTGTAAATGAAAAGAAAAAAAAAGAGTCAGAAAAGAAAAGAAAAAAAGAGTTATGTGAATTTGTAAATGCAGAATTAACCAGGGTGAGCTCTTTAATACTCGAGCAATTAAGTTCTGGGGGACTTTGTGCCTAGTGACTTAAGGCTTTTCCGGTCTGGGATCTACTAACTTAACGCTCGCTACATGGGTATTATTGTATAAGCCTTTAGGGGTCTCATCCATTGTACGGTTAAATAAGCATGCGTGTTGTGTATAGTATTATGTGTCGTGGTTTGTTTAGTAATAAAGCATGAATTCCTGTCTAACTCAAATGATGATGGAGGTGTTTCTAGGTTATGAAGTATTTACCATTCATTCTATTTATAAATTTGTGATTGTCTTGGCGAAGAATAGGTATGATTTTGATCTAGTGTTAGGAGTATATCTGATGAGCATCGCACACACACACACATACATTTCTGTACTTGTATTGTTGGTATACGGGGACTTAGTCGAGCTCTGTTTGGATTTAGTTGCATTCTTTGAGGTATTTGCTTGCTAATTGGTTTTGGTTAGTTTGAGGGGATCGTTGCATTTTCATATTAGTTGCATTCATGCATTGCATTAGTTCTTATCGAGTCTGTTTATGCTTGAGGACAAGCATCGGTTTAAGTTTGGGGGTATGATAAGTGGATTTTATATCCACTTGGAACGCTTCGAATCGGCTTAAATTGATTAACTTGACCTCAAGTTTGTTGTGTTTTGATGTGTTTTTAGTGAAATTGTGCAGGACTATTAGTCGGAGTCAGGAAGCCGTTTTCCAAGATCAATTGGTGGTTTTGAGCTAAAGAAATAAAAGACAGCAACTCGCAAGGAAAAGGGAGTGAAAACGGAGAAAACGAGAAGAAATCATCAAACGGGCAGAAAAGCACCGCATGGGCACGCAGCATGAGCATGCGCGCGCGCGAGAGAGTTTCCCAGGCATGCGGGGGCACTGTTGGTTTCTGTAGAAAATCCTGATTCTAGTTGAACTTGGTTATTTTTGGTAGTTTCTTGCTGGACAAGTTCCAGGGGCCTATATAAACACCATCTGTTAGATATTGATTCAAGTGATGTCTGGATCTGGACTACTGATCAGATACTGATGCTGATGTCATCAGTAATACAACGTCAGTATTAGGGTGTCATCAGGATTATGAGCTGATCAGGATTACATAAAGATATACATCAGTCCAGAGATCAAGGGAGATTGACATGTCACTTCTTGATTTATAGGAACGCAGGTATCATTCAAGATATGTATTAAGAGTCGTATGTAATTGATTTAGTATATCTTGTAATTGATAGGGTAGCTGTGTGATATATATAAACACAGTTTAGGTTTTACATTTACGTAATCGTTAACACGAGTTATCTTGTAACCTAGCAGCTCTCAAGAACACAAGAATTTCTTGAGAGAGTTTGTAACAGTTTTATGTCAGAGTTAATAAAGCTGTTATTTATTCATACTTGTGTTATCATTTCTGTTATAAGTCAAAAATCTTATACAATTGTATTCAACCCCCCTTCTACAATTGTTCTTTACTGGGTAACACCATCCTTCATCATAAAACGTACCAACTATCAATACAACACAGAGAGAGAGTCGAGAGACGGAGATTAAGACTTGGAGAAGGATTCCTACGTTCCTGACAAGCTTAGGAGATCTAGATCTACTTTTGTATTCTTCTAATTAGGCGATACTCTTGGTTTCGGATTTGTTTTCTTAACTCTATTACTTTAGCACTATTATTTTCTTTCAAACATAGTTTTACATCATGTTATCACTAGATCCCATGATGACGAGCCGTTCGATTATGAACTAATCGTTGTCATGGGATTCTAACGGATTTATCTATGTAGTTTAGTAGTTTTTTCGCTTTAAAGATTTGTGTGTGATGAATTCTTGATATCCTCGTATGGTTGTGCTTAATGTTTTTAGATGCGTAGCTAACATCTAAATTGTTAATCTTTATTGAAGCGACAGTGGATCTAAAGATTAGAACTTGCCATGCTAGCATAGGTTTATGAATGTATTGACATCATGATTCGTAGTGTAATTTTAACCATCTTACTTGCCCTATGTGATCTTAATGGATAACTTATGATTAAACCGTTATGTTTTCAAATCTTATACACATATAGGGTCTAACATAATTGGTGTCTACCCATCTTCTATCTCTTTTGTGGATGTATGAGTAGTTTGGTATTCGTATACTGACAGGTAACCTATACTTGTTTCGTGTTGTCTGATCAGATACCATAACCATCACATACTTTGATTAAAGGCATCAACTCTAGACGAAGTATTTAATGAAGTTAGGATCCCATGTTTATTCTACCATAAATAAATCAGTTTAAAGCCACGTTAGTTAATTAGATCCTAATATTGTTAAATTGCTTAATAGTTAATTTAGATAATCAAAACTCAAATTTTATACTTGTCTTAGCAGTGAATAGAGATCATACATTGTTGCATAGGTGCATATTCTAAAATTTACCAGTCTCTGTGGGAACGAACTCAACTTTATTCTATATTACTTGTGACCGCGTACGCTTGCATGATTTAGTGTGAACACAAAGATAAATTCCCCATACCTGTTATAGAGGAGCTACTGGCCACTTTGCAAGGCAGCAAGGTCTACATAAAACGGGACCTCCGAAGTGGTTATCACCAAATAAAGGTGCATAAAGATGATGTATACAAAACCACCTTTAAGACACACCAGGGACACTTTGAATTTTTGGTCATGCCATTTGGCTTGACCAATGCTCCTTCACCATTTCAAGCCCTATTTGTGTTTTTTGATGATATCCTAATATATAGTGTCCCTATACAAGATCACCTTACTCAGTTGCAGGAAGTACTTGAAGTTCTGAGGTCTCACAAATTATTTGTCAAGAGGAGCAAGTGTGAGATAGCAAGTACAAGGTTGAATACCTAGGCCACGTTATTTTTGCGGATGGTATAGCTGCCGATGAGAACAAGGTTCTAGCAATGAGAAACTGGCCACAACCAAAAACTGTGAAAGGGTTGAGAGGCTTAGCACTTACCGGCTACTATAGGCATTTTTGTCGACACTTTGGTATCATCTCAAAACTACTGACACAATTATTAAAAAAGGAAAACTTCACTTGGACACCTAAAGTTGATGATGCTTCCCAACAGTTGAAGAATATAATGTCTATTATCCATATTTTGGCCCTCCCAGATTTCACTAAACCTCTTGTTATAGAGACTGATGCTTGTATAATGCAGGATAGCAGGCCAATTACTTATCCTAGCAAGGATCTAAGCCCAAGGTACCTAGTTTTATCCACATACGAAAAAGGGCTATTAGATAGCTATTATCATTGCCACACAGAAATGGAGAGCTTATCTTCTTGGGCACCCATTTATTGTCAAGACAGATCATGAAGCTCTTAAACATATCATGGAGCAGAAAATTAAAAATAGTTGACAGCAAAAATGGATTTCCAAGCTTCTAGGCTACGACTATATTGTGGTTTATAAGAAGGGTAAAGAAAACCTCATTGTTGATGCCCTATCTAGACTGCATAAAGAATCTGAATTATGTGCCTTAGTTGTAACAACCCGACTTTTCAGATTATTAATTCTAAATCAAAAACTAAAATAAAATACAATCTATTCATCAAAAAGTCTATTACAAAGGTAATTATTACAAAAGCACAACTAACGATGACGATCTAATCCGGACCTAAGATCCTTGAAGTCCAATGCTATCCCACTCGATCCTACACCAAACCTGAAAATTGTAAGTAATGAGCTATACAGCCAAACAAGTAATCAATCGATCCAACTAGTAAGGCCAAGTAACGTGTATACACGTATTATACAAGATAATCAATACAATATAATACGATAAACGAAACAATAACTTTTGATAAACATATTCTTATTCTATACAATACGATGGCACATAATAACAATACCTTGAAACCCATAATTCATTCCACGACTACTACAACCCGGTGATAACGGTCCTAAATTTTAGAAAACTATCACTATAACCCGGTGACTCGGTCCATATTCTTATTTTCGCAAATCATGGCATAAATCAGAGTCCCAAAATTATCGTTTACACACAACACATAACAATAATACATATAACTTCAAAATATAATCACTTAATCCAATTTTTAATAACAAATACGTACACATAACACATAATTTTGAAAACACTAGAAAGAACAATCAGAAGCTTACCTCTACGCAGAAACTCAAGAATCAAATCATCCTATCCAATTCTGAACAGACCAGTATTTAGCCTTTTTGACCCTCTAAACGATGTTTTCTTGGAAAACTCAAAGAACAAAAGTTGTAGAGCACGAAATGATCTTTCCGAAAAGTCCAAAATCAATGAATACCGACTTACGATGAATTTTATAAGAATTTTACAAGACTGCTAAATTGCGTCTGGAAAAGCCCTACGAATTTTGATAATAAAGATGAAGAAGGAGAATAAGATGTATTTATAATGTCTTACAACCCTAATTTCAGACCTACTAGTGATCTGTATTCAAATCTGATCCATGTTTTAAGCACATTATTCAAATCCAATTTTAAATCCTTTTTATTATTTAATTTTAATCCTTTTTTTTCTATTATTCTTTGATTATTATTATTCTAAATGACGGGATATTACAGACTAACTTCCTTAAAAGGAATTTGGTCCCCAAATTTTCAAACTCCTACATTACAATAGTTCGTGACACATCTATTCTAAAATTCTAGTCCCAACGACAGTCTAAAGGATCACATCCTAGAGAATGTACTAGTTCCATACCTAATACACTCTGAAGGAAAACCTGGTTCTGATACCCACTGTAACAGCCCATTTTTCGGACTATTAATTCTAAATCAAAAACTAAAATAAAATACAATTTATTCATCAAAAAGTCTATTACAAAGGTACTTATTACAAAAGGGCAGCTAACGATGACGATCTACTCCGAACCTAAGATCCTTGGAGTCCAATGCTATCCCACTCGATCCTACACCGAACCTGAAAATTGTAAGTAATGAGTTATACATCCCAGAAAGTTATCAATCGATCCAACTAGTAAGGCCAAGTAACATGTATACATGTATTATACAAGATAATTAATACAATATAATACGATAAACGAAACAATAACTTTCGATACACATTTTCTTATTCGATACGATACGATATCACATAACAACAATAACATGAAACCTATAATTCATACCACGACCACTACAACCCGGTGATAACGGTCCTAAATTTTAGAAAACTATCACTAGAACCCGGTAACTCGGTCCTTATTCTTATTTTCGCAAACCATGGTATAAATTAGAGTCCCAAATTTATCGTTTACATACAACACATAACGGTAATATATATAACTTCAAATATAATCACTTAACCCAATTTTTAATAATAAATACATACACATGACACATAATTTCGAAAACATTAGAAAGATCGATCAGAAACTTACCTCTACGTAGAAATTCAAGAATCAAATCATCCTATTCAATTCTAATCAAACCTGTATTTAGCTTTTTGACCCTCTAAACGATGTTTTAGTGAAAAACTCAAAAAGAACGAAAGTTGTAGAGTACGAAATGATGTTTTCGAAAAGTCCAGAATCAATGAATTCCGACTTACGTTGAATTTTATACGAATTTTACAAGACTACTGAATTGTATTCGGAAAAGACCTATGAATTTTTTTAATAAAGATGAAGAAGGAGAATAAGATGTATTTATAATGTCTTTCAACCCTAATTCCGGACCTACTAGTAATCCGTATTTAAATCTGATCCATGTTTTAAGCCCATTATTTAAATCAAATTTTAAACCCCATTTATTATTTAATTTTAATCCTTTTTTTATTATTCTTTTATAATTATTATTCTAAAATTACGGTATTTTACATTAGTGCACTATATCAAACCAATTTGGCGATAAGAAATTGCAGATAGTCTACTTGTTGATGCGAAACCTCAAAAACTCATAGCTGAGTTGGTTATTGACCCAAATTCTTTATCTGATTATACTTATATTGATAGTAGCTTCCGAAGAATGATAAATTTTACATTAGTAAGGGCATAGAATTATGGGCCTCAATCTATCTAGCCATATACAGCAATATGGAAGGAGGTCACTTAGGTATCTTAGCTTCTATAAAGAGGGCAGAAAGAATTTTTTACTGGCCATCACTCCGGGCTGATTTCAATAAACATGTGAAAGAATGAAAGATATGCCAGAGAAATAAGTCTGAACATATCCCACCACCTGGCCTTCTACAACCTTTTGCTATTCCCAGTCAAGCTTGGGAGGTAATCTCCATGGTATTATGGAGGGACTCCCAAAATTCAAGGGCAAAGACTCAATGTTCGTTATTGAGGATAAACTCACTAAATACTGTCATCTGCTGGCACTCATTCACCCCTTTACTACTCCAACTATTGCTCAGAAGATGCTTGATCGTGTAGTAAAATTACACGGTACCCCTTCTGTCATCATCTCAGATCGTGACAAGATCTTTATTAGCACTATTGGAAAGAGTTATTTGCTGCTATTGGTACTAAGGTCAAGCTTAGTACGGCCTATCACCCACAGATAGACGGCCAAACAAAATGTGTGAATCAGTGCCTCAAGATGTATCTTTGCTGTATGAAAGGGCACAAACCAGCCAACTGGGCTTCTTGGCTACCAATGGCTGAATGGTGGTACAACACAATACATCATTCAACATTGGGGATGTCTCCTTACCAAGCTCTATACTCTGTTCCACCACTTTCATAAATTATCAGTTCAGTAAGACGAATGACACCAGTGTGAATGCCTTCTTGAAAGATAGAGCTGAGACTCAATAACTATTAAAGGAGAATTTACTTGAGACTCAGAAATGTATAAAATTTTATGTTGAGAAGTATAGAACTAACCGTGAATTTGCCGTTGGTGATGAAGTGTTTTTAAAGCTTCAACCGTACAGGCAACATGTGATGCAATCCCAATCAGGGGTCTAGATCGGGGAGTCACTAACACACTAAATATATATACACTAAAAATATAAAATTATAGAATAGTATGTTGACTGAACCCAACTCTACTCACCTGGATCTTTAACAGGTAATGGTACGAAACAAGCAAGCCAACGTCTAACTACTTATTATTAGGAACCAGATTCAAAATATAATCATTATTACAACCCTTGGTTCTAAAAGTTCTAACGATCAGTTTTCACAATTCATCTCTAAAACCTTTCCTCTCTGAGCTGTCTGTGCACACTACACCGTAAAAGGCCTACGGCAACACTAAAAAACTGTTGCCATAGGCCCAAAATATGTTGCCTTTGGCCCAAAAAACACCAAAGGCAACATTTTACTAGTATTGCTATTTTGGACGTTGCCTTTGGGGTCAAAGGCAACATTCTACTTCTCTATAGCAACATCAGTTTTCTGTTGGCGTAGACTAGCTATGGCAACAATATTATCAATTTTTAGCAACATGATATTATGTTGCCTTTGGGTTAAACATTTTACAAAATAGTGGGGCCCACCGTGGGGACCACTGTAGGGCCCACTTTTATGGCAACACATATTTTGGCTACAGCAACATTTCTTAACATTATTTTTACTTTTTGCCAACATTTTATAGCCTCAATGGCAACACTTTTCTATTTTAAACAAAAAATCAGTAATTTGAAAATATTCATTCCCTTAACCAAATCAACACAACATACATTAATTACCATCATAACAATCCATAAAAATTCAATACAGTCTCAACCAACAACCCAAATTCAGAGCAAAAGGCTTAAAAGCCGGTGCCACAAGTACATAAAACTACAATCTTAATTACTAAGTACGCAAGTCTAACATAATAGCAAAAGACGTTGAAAAACATATGGCATTAAGAGCTGGTGCCACCAGTCATTGGAGTACCATCTTCATTGTCACTCGAGATGGTCACACAAAGCTCCCCAAGATCAACTATATATATGATCACCCTGCACAACGCTTTTGGCATCTGAACCTGGCTTCTCATCAGTAATTCCAGCACCTTTTGTAGCCCAATTACAACTTATTTGTTTACTTCCAAGCCATTTTCCTAAGCATAATGAAAGAATATTGTTGTCACATATAATAGGACAGTCTGAACTCTGAAGTAACATAATAGGAGGACATTTTCGTCAAATTTGGCCTATAAAGAACTTAATAGCATCAGGAGACTCGCTTTAAAAGATACTAGAAGATAGGTCAAATATTATATATGAGATCCACATCAAAAGTCATGTTACATATTTAATAAGATAAACCCACACAAGGAGATTTCAAGTAACTCATAACTCATACCAGTAAGATCATTAATTACACTTTAAGCATCCTGAAAAAGAAATATAAGAGTTATTTAGAATAAAAATTCCAGGATAAATCAAATTCAAATTCAAATCTTCTGATAAAAGCAGAATACATGTTGATTTTTGAAGGAAACAAATCCAAATCCTCTTGAACGGACAGTCTTCTAATCCCACATAACCCTTGCATCACTGCGACAAGAAATATAAGTCACATAAGATCATAAATTCTACTGGAATTTAACATTACAATAGAAGGAGAAGCTTACGAGCAACTGCTATAAACAGAGAAACATGCAAACAATGTAGCATCGGTAACTTCAGAGCTGAGATCAACAAATATGTTGTAATGACCTACACTACCAGATTATATTACCAATACTTGTCATACACAAAAGAAAAGATATAGTATCCAATGTAGCAAAGGAAAACCTAAAGACCTACTTGAAGTGTCCTCTCTCTCACTACTAGCATAAGCCCAGTTCAGTTTAATAGGTTGTCCAAACCTGTCATTTAAAGAATATTATACGAGGAGAAAATTAAGACGGAAACTGTAGAAGACCATTAGATACATATACCAGAATATACTTACGGATGCCTTCCATTGAGTGACAATATAGCAAGCCCCGCATAGCTACGATCAAAATAGTGGACAAATCCATAGGATGACTACAAAGTTCAAATAAGAAGAGAGTAACAAGGGTTCAGATAATATGGTCGACACAAATTAAAATGAAACACATCACCTCCATCTACTAAACCTTTTTACTGCACAAGAAACTACACCATAGATGGCTTTCAGCAACCTTTTTTTTTGGTGTTGCCTTAAAAAACGTTATAGTAGCTGTAAACTTGGTGCCTACTGCAACATTGTTTTTTTGATGTTGTATACATAAACATGTGTTGCCGTAGCTATAAGAAACGTTGCAAGTTGCAACCCTAGTGAAGTGTTGCCGTTAATATGCTTTAAACACAAATTTTTTAACAAAAAATTGAAATAATTAATTATTGTTAATTAAAATTAATTAATTTAAAAAACATATAATTTAAATTTTCAAAGTTTGTTATTAGAGTTAACACTGACATTTTTATAAAATATAACATTTTTTATGATTTGGAAATAGACCAAATTATTTAAAAAATGTAACAATTTAAATTTTTAAAAACGTAAAAAATTTAATTTTACAGAAAATGAATAAAATTTGAGAAATAATGTTGATATTAAAAAATTTGTATGCATTATTGAACTAAAATAAAACATTTTTATAAAAATAACATATCTTCTTATTAAAGTGAAATGTCTTTTACTAATTTGAAAGACTAAACCATAAAAAAGTAAGTGTTTGAATAAAAAAGTATTATACACGAATTGAATTAAATTCTGGAAAAATAATTTAATTTTAATTTTACAAAATTAAGAATTCTTTATTGGACTGAATTATAATATGTAAACAAAAATAAGATTTTTGTACTAAATTTAAAAATTGACCAAATGACTAAATTAAAAAAATAATTAAAATTATATATAGCTTATGTAGGTTGGAAAGTCACGGACTCAGGGTCACTTGTTCTTTTGCAAAAGTAGGAAGGAATTTTTTGCCAAGCGATGAGCGGAAAAATTGGTGCCTTAGATTTGGGGAAAAAATCAAACGAAACACCACTCATTCCACTCTATTCTTTGCCGCGTCACTCATTCTCTAAACACACACTCTCAAACACATCACCACACATCGGCTGCTCACTCTCAAATATAACGATTTGGGGTTTCTATAGTTCGATTCAATTGGGCCGATTCAATTAGGGTTTCAAATGGGTCTGATTCGGGGATTTTACATTGAGTTGAAATAGGGCTTCTTTACATAATTAGGTATTTTTCTCAATTTTAGTTTGTATTTGTAATTTTTAGTGTTAATATGTTTTGCGCGCACCAAATATGAAGTTTGTCTGCTTTAATTTTTTGTTATTTTCATGTTTCTCTCCCTCTGTTTGTCCCTCTCTCCCTCCTCTCTCTTCTTATCTCTCTATCTAATTTAATTTGTAGCATTAATTTTCTACTACTGTTACTAATTCAATGGTAAGATGTTTGCTGGTTTATGTCAGCTTTGACTGAACGTTTAATAGCTGAGTAAGTTGTTGAAAATGTGGGTTTTTTTGGTATGATTTCTCCTTCTTCTTCGTGCGGGTCATACTTTTTGGTATGATTTTTTAATAGAGGTCGGCTTGTTTACTGAATTTGCAAAACTCAATGTATTATTGCATTATATTAAAAATATAATTGATTTTCATGTTCTTCCCGTGGATGATAAGGAAAAACTAATCAGTTAATTTGATATGTCTCGTACCTCCAAATCTAGTTCAAGTGTTTTTGATATTGGTAAGTACACAACAGTTCTTGTAAAGGCTGGAGCAGAAACATCATGTCTTGGTAAGAACAAGGCAAGTTCTTTAAGTGTACCACCTCCAAAGCAGCTCTTGATTGCTACTCCATAAAAAACAGAAGCTGGAGAATTCCCTGTATTATTGCTTCTACATGGTTACTTATTGTACAACTTCTTTTATTCCCAACTTATTCAACATATAGCTTCCCATGGCTTCATTCTCATAGCTCCTCAGGTCAGTTATCTCTTTATATCTTCTACTCAGTTACTGTGTGTGTTTGTGCGCATTTATACGTGTGTTTTTCTATCGTTTAGTAATTCAAGTATGCTGCGCAACACTATTGTGATGTAATGTTTATGTTTTTGTGTTACATTTTAGTACTTCAGGTAGGTTAGACAATTCTGTTAATGTATGATATACTGTGTACTTTATAATAACTAGCAACAATCGCTTCTATTTGTGCCACAATTGTAAATCTCCTGCCAATATATGATTAATGTATTACAAATATGTAGCAGCTAGGAATCTAGGATCTGAAAAGATAAAATAGGTAATTGGTGAAATATTAGCTTTTCTTAAACCTTGCATTTACTTATTCGAAGTTCAGTATTTGTGGAGTATCGACTAAACTAAATTTTATCAAGCGTAGGGCTGTATCCGGCTCATTGGGTAAGGTCTAAAGAGGGTAAATGCTCCAAGGAATAGAAGAAATTGTTACCCTAGCGCAAACATTAAGGCACCAAATATTGAAGATGAGAGACGGTGGATATCTACACTCAAATATCATGAAGTAAGATAACAATTAACAAGAGGCAATACAATAACGAAAGATCTAATGATTCTAGCGTGTGAAGTATGGCTCTATTACTCTATAGGCATCCAAAAATGTTCAGTTAGCAACTTGAATGGGTCATCTGTGGGACGAACTTGTTGAATTTATATTGTTGCATTTACTAGAAAGGGCATATAATTGAATCAATGTTGTCACTCCATATAATTATATACAGTGGCTGGACCAGATACAACTGAAGAAATTAATACTACAGCTACAATAACCAAGTGGCTATCCGAAGGACTCCAAGGTTCTTCCCGTGGATTGATATTTCGTGTGTGATGTGGATGTTGCTCTCACCTCTACAAGCGTTGATTTATTTAACTTATTGTACTATAGTGATGAGTAGATATTTCTGTCATCTTGTGCAAACAAGTGCACAAATTTATTTTCTTCATCTTTGACTTAAATCTCGTGAATGGTTGGAACAGATGTGGAATCATGCCAGCTGCATATTGAAGAAAGCAAACTAGATAAAGTCGTGAGTTTCTAAATTTTTGTTGTTGTTTTTGTGATGGGGTTTCTTTAAAAGTAACATATGTTTTCTTATTTTTTGATGGCCTTGACTTGCTTCGATGGGAAGATTAGGAAAACATTAGGAAATATGTAGACGGTAGCGAGGCCCCAAAGTCAGGGGGCAGTCTACCTTGGTAAGTAGAATATATATATATATATATATATATATATATATATATATATATATATATATATATATATATATATATATGTCTTTTCTTTGTTTCACTTTTTAATCGCAGTAGATTTGGATGAATTGGACTGATCGAGTTGTACGTTTTCGATCTCTTTTATCAGGGGGCTTATGATGAAGAAGAACCTGCAACAAGATCTTATGACTTAGCTGCCATCAAGTACTGGGGAACATCAATACATGATTAACATTTCCTGTTATTTTGTGTTCCTTTTATCTTATAATTATTCTATGTTCTATCTTTTTTTTGAAAATGGTTTGTTTGGTATGTCTGATACTACATATGTCTATTTAATTTAGTTGATGCAGTGTTCTTCACAAATTTGATTGCTATATGAATTTGTCTTAGGCTATTAGGTTATATTTGTTATATTGATTCCTTTTTTTTTGCAGATGGCAAGAAGACCAGTGTCCATGTGGCTACACCATATCCTTCAAAACATGCTGGAAAGACTCTTGCAAATAAGCCAAACCAGCCGATTCCAAAGAGTGAAGGATTTCACCCTTGTTCATTACTTAACTTTTTTAAATCTATCACAAGTTTATTGTACTGGATTGTAATTTTTTTTTGGGTTTAAGGGTTATGAAGCCCATTAATTTGTATTGATGAATTTGGTATTGGTGTAATAAAACAGATTTTCAATTTTTAGGAAATGCATATACACAAATTATTCCTCTTAAATTTTTATTATGAAAGTGCTATTGAAGGTATTATACATTGTTGCCATCAATTGCTAAAAATATTGTTTATGTGGGGCGCAATTGAAAACTCATGGGGGCACCGTAGGACCCACATGTGGGACCCACCTGTGGGATCCAAATTTACCAAATTTTAACATCTATTGCAACACTAGTTTAGTGTTGCTGTACATTATGTTTAATGTTGCCATAGAAGTTTCTAGTAACAAAAGTAGTAGTGTTGCCGTAGTGAACAAAAGCGTTGTCGTAGACCCCTACGGCAGCTGTGCAAAATGCAATGCTGAAAAAGTGTTGCCGCTTTTTTTTTTGCGCTACAGCTTCATTTTTTTGGCTTGCTGCAACATTTTGAAAAGGTTGCCGCAAGCCATCTATGGCATAGTGAGAGTAACCTATGCCTAAAATATGGTTATACCTTCTCCTTCCTAATTAATTTGCAGCTTTCAACAAGACCGGTGCTTGAGAACACCTCTTGAAGGAGAGGTTCAGTGACTTGTGTATGAATGTTCCCAATGTATCTGAAATTTGTCAAAAAGGATACTTGGTCTTAAATCCAATTTCAACTGTTAGAAGCAGAAGGGAAATACAGACAATGGTTATTTAGCTATGCCGTAAATAATTCTGTTTTAATTACCAAAAGAGAGTGTAACTGAAAAAAAAACATATCTAGCAAGACAGACGAGAAATTAGACCCAAGTCACCCAACACTACATGAAAAGTGTTGAGTATAGAATACAAGAAAGAATACAGAGGGGGGGTGAATGGATTCTTGAACTTTTCTTTGTTCTTGAATCAGTGTAGCACAATATGTGTTTGTGTGTGTAGATTTGTAAATGCGGATTAAGAATAACACAAGAAACAATATCACTTTAATCTAATATTTTATTAGATAAAGATTTTGCTACAATCTGTGAATACAAATGTTAGTATTCTCAGCTTCATTTTTCTCAGGGAGATGTTTTCTATTGTGTATGAAAAACTTAACTTCTAAGGAAGTGAGGTTGTATCCTTATAGAGCATGAATACAACCTATTTACTACAAATAAGGTAGCTAAACAATTTTACTTTCTAGTGTGTCTATCCTTTTTGAGTAAGCATCCAAACGGCTACAGGTTTGACTTTGCAAGGCTCTGTTCAGATCCACTTCTTTAGCTCTTTGTCTCTTGTACATCTCTCCAAGCTTCTTTGTAGGCTTTTCCAAAGTACATTACAGATTGTGGTCCATAAAGTGATTTAGCTTGTTGCAGGTTTTTGACTTGTACAATTCTTCAGTATTTTGTCTCCAAGATTGTATTCGAGAAGTAACTCTGTTGGTGATTCGAGAACTAGAATTGGCTTGATCGATAACTCTGAGTTCTCGAATACTGTTAAACTGACATATCGAATGACTTCTCGAATAAGTCTTTTCTCCAGGAATCCTTGAGATATCGAATAGAGCATTTTGCTTATCGAATCCCTGAGATATCGAATAGCTTCTTTAGTCCTTGAGATATCGAATTAAGCATTGACTTGTTGACTCTTAGAGAACTCGAATGATGCTTTGACTTGTTGACTCCATGAGTTCTCGAATAGAGTATTTGGACATGTCGAATCTCTGAGTTCTCGAATAAGGCTTTGACTAGTTGACCTTCAGAGATATCGAACAGTGTCTTTTGAGATATCGAATCTCTGACTTCTCGAATGCTAGACTTCTCGAATATAACAAACATACTTCTCGAATTGGTACTTAGGCAAATTCTTCATTTCTTCAAATCCCAACTATGATTATTTGACAGTCTTTATCTCCTTGCTTGAGGCATGAACCTTGGAACTTGTTTCAAGCATTATTCTTGACTTTCTAAGTACAGTTACACAACTAGGATTTGATGCCTATTACAAGTACAAAACAAATAGAAACTCTACAACTAGAGGTTCCCTCAGTTAAGAGGTCATGTAGGTAATGCATAGCATTACACATACTTAGGCTTGTTATTATATGAGTACAGGTATGTCTCTGTGACTAACAATCTCCCCCAAATTGTGAGTAAGACCCTTAGTCACAATTTCATGCCTGATAACAAGCCTAACATAAATAAAAATAAAACCTTGAAAAGTACAGGTATGTAGATTTGAACTAAGAACATGAATAGAAACACAAGTGTGTAATTTACAGACTATGATGAGATGCTAGCCTTTATCATTTGATTCCCTCTCCATTTCCTTGGCTAGTAGATTATCATATGCCTTCTGTTTTCTTTCTTTCTTTTTCCTTCCTTGCATTCTCATCCATAGCTCTTATAATTTCTACCATTGCATCCAATTCTTCAAGCAAGATGGAGTCTTTGAAATCTTCAAGTACTGGTTTCAGAATGTTGGCAGTATAGTGATTGAGTAGGTTCATTCTTATATTAACATGATCTCTATTTCTCCTCCTATACTTTACAACATAGGGATTGAATTGAACTCTACACAGTCCCTTAGCCCTTAACACTTCTGCTTCAGCTTCCAGTTTATCAATTTCTTTTTCCCTTTTCAACCACTTCTCAAGGCACCCCTTTCTTATCAGCTCTTCATGATCTCTCTTCATTTTCACAAAGTCAATCAGTTCCATCTTCCATACTCTTTCCACTTTATCATTTGCATCCAACATGGCAATAATCCTTTCTATGTCATATATCTTGCCCCAATATTGACACTGCCCTTGTTTAAACTTCTTCTATCTTCCATCAGTATACTTGATCTCAAGGGAGTCATTAATGATTGAAACATGATAGATTCTTTGAGCTCTAAGGTATTCCAGTTGGTCTTCATTGTAGTCTTCATCTAGTGGTTGGAGTTTTAGGCTTGGATAGATTGTTAGGGTTCTTGATTTGGAAAGCTTTGGTTTTCTTGCTGCTTGTTTGAATTTGATCCTTTTAGTGTGGTTTCCTGGTAGTAGTATATGACCTTTGCTGGTAGACCATTGTAGTATTCCATTTGCAGTTTCCTTTTTGAAACATACAGATGGTTTCTTGACTTGAATCTTCTTCTCTTCTTGAGGTGGTAAAACAGTTGCAGAAGCCATGGGATTAGATTTTGGTAGGTCATTACTAACAACATTCACCCTAGACTTAGAGTCTTGTGTTGTGATGAGATTACTGCTAGCAATGCCTAAGGCTTGCTATTTTCCATTCCTCCTCTCATAGACTTTACCTTGGTCATCATCCTTCTTGTCCTTGCTGTATTTCTTCTTCTTCTTATCCTCATCACCCTTATCACTCCTGTGATGTTTTCCCTTCCCATCACTCTTGTCCTCATCTTTGTCATCCTTATTCCTCTTTGGCTTGGCCATTTCTGGAATTACACCAGTTGCAATGAATGATCTTAGGATTTGTAGTGCTTCTATCTCCTCAGCTGTCCTCATCCCCTTTTTCTTTTGCAGTAGATCAATGATGTCAATAATGAGTCTGTGATTTCGAGAAGTGAGATCATTGGGAATGACCAATTGTTTGATATCCTCAATCCTCGTGCCAGACTGATAGATAATTGTTCTTGGATAAGTGCAAACTTCAGGCAACCTAGCTTGTTGGCCATTCCTCAGATCAGTATATAGGCTTCTGTTGTTCTCTCCCATCTTTTATATCATCCCCAGGATAGCATCAATCTCTGTGAATTTTAGAGCCTCCAAGGTATCATAAGATAGATGCCATATTTTATTACTGGTCACCATCATAATCTCCTTGAGATAGATTTGATTTAGCTTCCTTGGAATCACTGTCAGATAATTGATTTGCTCTTTCAGACTCCTTCTGTACTCCAATGTATCCCCTCCAACCTTTGCTTGTGAGACTTGCAGAAACTTCAAGAAGGCAGCATCATGATAAGTTTCTGAATTTGTTACTTCTATCAGCTTGGCCTCGGTAACTACATCCACTTTAACTGGTTGATCTTCTTCATTTCTAGAGGTTTTAGCTTACTCAATTGGCATAGATCCTGCGACCACTGTAGAGGTGATGGTTTGTTTTTAGCCACTTGGGGTAGTGATGTGTACAGGAAGTAGAGCGACAGTTGGTAGAGAAGGTAGAGGTGCATTGACTTTGGCTTTGCCCTTGCCTTGAACATGAGAGATTGTGGGTTTTGAGATTGTTGGTTGACCACCCTCAGATATATTAATACCTTTCTCCTTGGGTTTCTCCTTTCTAGACTTCTCTTCTTTTGACTCCCCCTTAGGCTTTGAGTCCCTTAGGTTTCTCTTCTCCCCCTTAGGCTTGGAGTCAGGCACTGAGGCTTTAGTAGGGGCCCTTGGGTTGGAAGAGGTGAGATTGGCAGATTCATCTGGAAGAGGGAGACCCATATGCTTCATCATTGCAGACAACATAGATTGTTGATGTAGAAGAACATCAGCTGTGGTGGAGGCTTGAGTGCTCAACTGCTCAGAGATAGTTGCTACTGTGTCTGTTAGATGAGCATTGGATTTCTTGAGGGATGTCACTTCTGTTTCCAGGGCAGCTACCTTTTTGAATAACTCATTAGATTTGAAACTAGAAAGTGACTGTTCTTTGAGTCTCTGCACTTCAAACTTGGTCATCTCATGCACTGGGACCTCAATGATCATCTTGTCTCCATACTGGTTTGCAAAGAGGGTCATGAGCATGGCATTTGCATCAGTTGTCTGATTAGATAAGATTTGGAATTTATGCCCCAGACCTGTGACAGCATCTTTCAGTATAGCTAGACCATTATCCATCTTGGTGCAGGTGGAGTTGCAGACTTTGATGTCTTTGAGAACACTATCCAACTGAGGGAACCTTGCATCAAAAGCCCTCCTTATCTCTCCCACAAACTTGTCTGTTGCATCAATTACATTGTTGACTTCTGATTTGACACCTTTGCCAAGGTAGTGTGTAGCCTTGAGGAATCCTTTGTAGGAGTCATTGATGGCTTCATACACTTCACCAGGAGTTAGGGAATTAGCATTTGAACCCAGTGAAGTGATGTATTCCTCTCTTAGATACTGAAGAGCTTCATTGAGAGTGAGATCAAATTTTCCTTGCATCCAGGCATCAACATTTCCATCTCTCTCAGCATCATCTATTATCTTTGCCTTTTGTATCTCCACATCATCTCTGTGGCATCGGACAATAGCCTCATAGTCTGGGTTTGGCAGATTTGAAGTAAGAAGGTGTTGAGCAATCTTTGTGAACTCAGGAATCTGATCCACAGCTAAGCTTTGAAGTGCTTCAACCGTCAATTGTGGTGGAACAGATCCTGATCCTAAAGCACTGCCATGTTGCACAAGCTTCAGCCATTGTGACATAAAGTCAGAGCTAGAGCTAGGCAAGCTAGACTCTTCAGTTACAGATGCAACTTCTGTAACCAGATGGAATGACTCTACTACTGGTGTCTGCACAGAAGTGGGATGAGTTACACAAATAGTTGACACAGACACAGAGTCTCTAGTGAAAACTAGTGAATCCTCTGTATTTTTGATGGTGTCATTAGGATATGCCCCAGCTCGCATTCCCTCACCATCTAAATGTAGTTCCTGGGTGGTGAGTAAAGTGTCATGCACTAAGTCACTTGAGTCCATTGGCTTACCAAGAGAAGAAAATTCTTGGTGATCAATGCCTTGCTCCTCAATTGCTTGAGTTGCAGGCTCCAAAGAAATTTTTGTGTGAGATTCTGGAAGAGAAGTGTCTTTTAGAATGGACTTTGGAAACTCCCCCTGAGAAATAGAGGGAGTTTCAATATTGATGTACTCTCCACTCAGTGTTGTGCCAGCCTTATCACTCCCATGTGCTGACTCTTTACAGGATTGTGCATTGGGGAGGATGCTTGATTCTATAGGTGCACCCTGTTGAGAGGATACATCTAGTGAACTGTGCGCCCCTGATTTTACAACTTCAGCCATTTGTGCGACTGAAGAGGTGGTTTTAGATTTCTTCTTCTTCTTCTTCTGGCCTTAGTAAGGGTGACTCAGGTTCCTCACTTCCTAAACCTAATTCTACAGCCAAGGCTGCTTCAGTTAAGATTTTTAGAGGTTCAGAATCAACCTGTTTTCTCTTCTTCTCCTTTGTACTGACACCACCCTGTTGAGAGGATGATGCAGGTGGCTCTGTGTTTGGTAAAGTGTTTGGTTGAGGGGGTAGGTTAGCAGGCCCTGGGTTAGCATTTTGCTCTACTTGCTTGGGCCTAGATAACTCTGATTTTGAGGTATTGGCATGTTATGGGGATAAGTCCTAAATAAGCTCTCCATATAGGGAGTTATTTCGAGTCTTACATCCACATCATTCCTAGTCTCCAAGCTACCAAAAATGAGTTTGGTCATGGATTTCGGATAGCCTATTCTGTAACACTCCCAGATCCGGGGTCCGGGATCCGGTCGTTACGGTCTCTAATTCTGTCCACAACACTTGAACTTACCTCAACATAAAATAAATTACATCTTTATGACCCAACACAACAATATAAAACACACCCGTTATAGTCACAGAGATGAATTCAGAGTAACAACCAAATTTTATTAAACACATTATGAGTTCTTACAACCCAAAAGAGTTACATTATGAATACATACTCTTTGCCATCCATTTACATAAATCATACTAGACCATATACTAGTACTGAAAGAATAAATCTATCCTACCAATAGCTTCTTCTTCAGCTCTGGTAGTCTCATCGTCCTCGCCAGCATCGAGTGCGCCTTATGCGAGTCATCTGGTCTAGCTGTTGTTGTGATATAATAATAAAGCAAGGGTGAGCAATAGCCCACCAACAATAATATTTAACTGAACGATAATATATAACAGTTCAAAAGTAGCTTTCAAACCATATGCCATGCATTTACGGAAATGATGCCAGTATAATATGAACGATGAAGTTACAAGGTAACTTAAAGTATTTATTTTGTGGAAATATCTGCTAAGTCAAATTAAGCAAGATATTATCATTTATCATATAAAGAGGAACTTGCAAGGAAAATATTGCAATTCCAGTTAATAACATTTTTCGAAGTCCTACAACCTGAAAGAAGTCTCTTCGATACGTGTTGCGGAGGACACCGTCAACCTGAAAGAAGTCTCTTCGATACGTGTTGCAGGGAATTCCCAATTTGGGAGATGAACCAATACTGGAGTCATCACGCGCCAGCTGTCCCACTCCCTGATGATCAGTCGGGGATGGTACAACCCAATATAGTTTACTACCAGTAGAAGGAAGAACTGACGGCTCCACTTGTAGATTGCCTTTAATAGTAACTCCCTGGCCAATAGTTAGGCCTTGTGATGGAGCGCGCGACTCGGCCTCTTACACACGACTCCTAGTTCGAATAAATCCACAACATTGAAACGTAGAGTTTGTCATCCTTTCCCCAAGTGAAATACTTGTTGATAAGACTCCACAAAGTAGTCGTATCTAGTTGGAAAGGAAAATTGACCAACATTTCCCAAGCTTTTGCTTTTTAATGGATATCAACTTGTTCCGACAATCTTACCCCTCGAATGATGAGAAGGTACACACAGACTTAAAGAGTCCATAGCAACCAAGTTGCGAGTGAAAAGGATAAATTATGACCGGGAAGTCAACAAGATAAATAACCTTTCTCAAGTAAGGTTCCCTTATAATTTAAGAGATAGATTCGAGTGAAGAATGGAATCTTGAGGACCTTTCTTAATATAATATTAATTGTATGACTCCGAAGAATTTTCAGAATGATCGAAGGTCGAAGATAATGTTTGAAGAAGAATAAACAACATTGAAGTTGTTTCTAAGTATTGAATAAATATTTATAGAATATTTATTTAGTCGGAAGTATTTAATGAATGAAAGAATATTTTACGTAATATCTGGAGGTGAAAGATAATCTCCAAATAATATAAATCATTTTTAAAAGAATTAAATAAATATTCCAAGAATATTTATTAACTCAATAATAATTACGGAATATTATTAAATCATAATATTGCTCGTAAGTAATCCTCGAATGAATATATAGAATTATTTACTAAATAAATCACTCCTTAAATGAATATTCAAAATAATATTCATTAATAAATAGAGTCCAATAAGTATTTAAAATAATATTCAATAAATGAGTCAAACTTTAAATGAATATTTGAAAATAATATTCATTTAATAAATAATCTTCTAAATAAATAACCAAATAATATTCCTTTAGTAATCAAAACTTTAAAGGAATAATCGAAATAATATTCCTTAAGTAAATAGAACTTCCAATGAATATTTTCAAATAATATTCATCAAGTATATAAACCTTAAATGAATATTCGAAAGTAATATTCATTTAATAAATAACATTCTAATGAATATCAAAGTAATTATTCATTAAATAATCAAACTCTAAGTGAATATTCAAAAATAATATTCACCTAATATTTCTCGACTGAGATAATACTCAAATAACATTCTTCGAAAGATTTTCAAGTAATTGATAATTTATGGAAATATAAATAATGTTTAATAATAAATAATAATCTGCCATTGGAATCCCTCCGGGTTTCCACGACTATCTATATATCTCAAAATACCGACTCCCGGTCTATATCTAAGAATGAATATCATATGCCCTTCGCTAAGGGTCTTACCAAAACAATCCGGCTTATAACTGATAATTCGTATCTAGTCTATAAGCCAATATCAATTCAGGGAACAAGTATCATAATATAATTTGACAATAGGCATGCATGCTATGGCATATGTATCATAAACAACATATATACATATTATCACAACAACAGTTCCAAGGTATTGGAAACTTGCCTGGTACTCAGGTGTGGGTGGAGATAGCGTGTCCAGGGTCTGCTCGATGATCTATAAACAATCAGAACATTCGAGGTTAACCACTTAACACCTTTTAAAAGTCTAAGTATAAACTTCACTTAAGTCGAAACACGTTTTCGAATTATCCCGTTATACACTTTTTAGTGTAACTATTTTTATTACCGATACGATCCGACATTTGTTCATTATTACGACATGTCATCATACCCACACTCGGTATATATTTAAGCCATATAAGTTCTAAAGTCGATCGATTACGAACCGAGATTATACCTCGAGTTTTATCGTTCGTTTTCTAAGTGTTTTACCAAAGTTATAACAAAGCGGGTTTTTAGGGGTTCGTTCGCGTTTAACTTTGATTCCAACATTTTTATAAAATCGTAAAACGATCCGTTTCAGATGAGGTTTTCTCTCACACCTTCCTTTTTACCTCTAGTATTTAATTACAAAGATTCGCCACTAACTTACGTATTTTACGAGGGTTCAATTTCAGTTACGAATTTCAGTTACGAATTCCTTTTTACCTCTAGTATTTAATTACCAAGATTCGCCACTAACTTACCAAGAATGTTTCGATTCTTGAGCCAAAACGATCTATGGCTCGAGATCTACAAGGGCATGTCATTTATTCATCAAGGCCAGATACTCATCCTAACTGTTATGCATGGTTTTCTAGAGGTTAACGAAAATCGGGCATTACGACGGCTATAACTCGGATATTTCCAAAATCAAAACCCTCCAAATAATCATTCAATCCACCACCAACACTAATGGGCACTATTTATCATCTCCCTCACTGTCTCAACAGGTCTTGGAGCCACAAAACATATATTAACCTTTTTATAACACCCACACAACATACATGTTCTAAATCATGAATACAAGCCATAAACATTATCAAATCTGATAACTAAAAACTATGGATGAGAGCTCTACCTTGGTTTCAAGCTTAAGGATGCTAGCACACTATAACAAGTCCAAACCTTGCACAAAGATCCATTTTGGAAGCCATAGAACCAAGAAACAAAACATAAAAGCTTAGTAAGTTACTATTCATCAAGAACATACAACTTTGTAAAATCAATTTGAAAATGGAATGCTTACCTTCTTGCTCTCAAACTTGGTGAACCTTCCTAACTTTCCCTAATATTTATTTTAAGCTATAGATCTTGAATTATGAGTGAGTAGAACTCAAGAATTTTTTTTTACTATTCATCTTGCAAAAAAGCCGAATGGTTCCTTCTTGGAAGAGAAGATGGAGTTGCTTGCTTTTGCTTGGTTGATGAATAAAGTGATCAATAATTTGATAGATATTTGTTGGTTAAACCATGGTTTAGTTGATGGGTTAAGGGTTTGTTACCATGTGAGCAAGTGTTGGAGTCTTATGGTGCACCTTTTTGCTAACTAGCTTGGTTTGTTTATAAAGATGCTAGTTACTTGGTGACTCACTTGGTTACTTGGTTCTATCCACTTGCACATGCTTGCATCTTGGTTCTCTGCTTGTTTCTTTGTCCGTTTATTGCTCAATTCATTGATCGTTCGGAGGAATAACTCATTCGTTTCTAGTTAGGGTTTTACCGGAAACCGTCTTAATATTTATACTATCATCCTCCATTCTCTTTAATAATTCTTGAACCTATTTTCCTTAAATCCCTTCGATAATTCCTTAAGTCTTTCAGTGTCCAGGGAAATCTCGGGGAAAATAAAAGTGCTATTTTTCAGAATCCGACAGCTTTTACATACACTCTTTTTCCCCCTGGATCACTAATACGAACTCAGAATTTCGTTCCGGGTACTTCTATATAGCGTCGTCTAATAATATTCTTAATTCCACCAAAACACTATTCATTCTTTATTCTTTACTTATTCTCTTAGGGTTGTACAATTGTCCCTGATCTCTTTCGATCGTTCCTTAACCTTTTTACGGACCCACTGGACCAATAATAGATATCGATTTGGATGACATAAGAATAATCGTCTCCTTTAGAATTATCAAATCTCAATTCCCTAGGAGATAGATAATTCTTATCTAACGTGTCAACCAATAGTATTCTTCATGGCATAGAAACATTTGAATCCAAATCTATTCCTTTCATTCATTATCTCAATCGTTACATCATAGTCGTAATCACTATTCACCATTACCTCAGTACATAATAAAAAGTTTTAATTATATCCAAAATTTGGGGTTCTTACAGTCTCCCCTCCTTAAAAGGATTCCGTCCCGGAATCAGGTAGGAAGCAAAGAGTCGTTTGCCTGTCGTTCACTTTTTAGCTTCCCGGTCAATTCTTAGTCATTCTGCCCTTTCTCAGCACATATACTGGTGCTACAATACGCATTTTATCCTTTTTCCATCAACTTTTCTACTTTTTGTACAACACATTATTCGGGTTATGCTCTTACTCAGTCTTATCCTTATTGTTCTTATTGATACCCGCAGTGGCTTTGGTATCACTATCGTGCTGCGAATTCAGAGATAACCTCGCTCGCACTGTGTATTTCCTACTCGCTTTAATCTTCGCAATCTCGATCAATATAGAGAAGTGGAAAGATTTATTGAGAGATCACTATGATCAATTGAACATTTGTTATATTGCATAATTAGTACAGAAGGGGGCCAGCCTTTAGTACTTGACAAGCAATTAAACAAGTTATGGTATTCCACTTAGACTTCTATCACACAGACAGAGAGTCACGTAGCAGTACCTCCCCTCCTTAAAGGGTTGTTCTTCTCAATTCAAAAAGAAGATGAATAAAAGAGAAGAAAAGAAAAGAATTTCAAAGAATTATAGAAAGTTTTCATGATTGCAAAGTATTATACTTAGAATTTACCTCTGAACTAGAGAGGTTCATTAGAGAAGAAAAATGATCATATCCGTATCAAATACTACTTTATCGTAATCTCACGTGTCAACATATTCTCGCTGTTCTGTCCATCATTCTATGGACCTATACTCTTGTTTAATCTTAGCAACACTCAGTTTTGGAAAATCCTTCAACCTCTCAGGTTAAATCTTGGATTTCTTGCTTGACATCATTGTTACTGACGTTCCATGTCACGCTACTAGCTTTTTCATATTTATAATACTAACCCTATCTGGTTGTCATCCCGATAACTCATTAGAAAGCCCATTTATTAATCCATTCATAACATTCCTTGCTTCCCATTCCATAATAATCTTCCCCATCCTTTTCTTTATCAATCACATCCTTCTTATTATCTGATTCTTATTTACTTCTGTTATTTGCTCCCACCGTCATCTCTTTATGGAGGCATCTTTTGCACTTGGTACCTCCTTATTGGTATCCCGTTACATTTACTCTATAATCATCACATTATTCCAATTTAAATTCTCCGAAATGAATCTAGCCGATCCCTTTAACTTAGATTCAATATAATCTACTTCTGCCAACCTTGTTTCTCATCACTTGCTATTTTCTATCCGTGATTTTCCACAGGTTGTTCTTCGTAAGTCAAACCAGGTCGTATATCTATCTGCTCGTACTCTTATCATCTATCGAGCATCTGCATTTTACTGGCGTAGCCTTGCCACATGAAACACGTTACGATCATGCTATAAGTTTTGGGGGTAGAGCTGGCTCGAATGCCACCTTCCGAACACTTTTAAACTGTAAGATGGCCCAACAAATCTCGGCTCAACTGCCCTTATTTCTTTCTACGGGAATACATTTAGCATCATGAATCGTCCACCTCATATTCTCTATCTTGTGTGTGCAGAAGTACACTAACACAACTTGCTTGTCATTCATCAACATGCCATTTAGCTTATCAATAGCATCACTTTATTTATCTTTACGTTATAATTTACTTTCTTAGAAGAATCGTCACCGCTTGTTGTTTACGTAGTGCGTTAAAAGCTATCCCTACGGGTTTCAAATCCTTTAGGGAGACAAAGTAATCACTATTCCTTATCCATAAGGAATACTTCCTGAACTTGATGTATATATTACATGAAGTAGATAAAATTGCAGAAGAGTTTCAAGCATTGCAACTATATTTGGTTGATAAAAGTATCACTCATACATCTTCCATAAAGACTAGAAACTTAATGGTTTACTTCATCAATTTTGTATCATGGTCCTGGTTTGCCTCAAAACGAGACCTTCTACGATGTGTAGTTTGCTTAAGACAATATTGGGAATCGAATCTTTACTTAAACTATTATTACCGTTGATTCTTGCACATTCATCAGAAGGAATGTAAATTCCTCCACTCCGATATGACCTTCAAGGTCTTTCCAAGTATCATTTTGTTTCTTCGGTATGAACATTTGTAATTATTCCTTTATACTTAGACTGTCGGCCACCTCATTGGCCTTTCCTGATAATAATAATTCCTTGTAATCCATGTTTTCTGGATACACTCCAATTCAAATTTTTCTACCTCATTCTCCTCACTGTTGGGTGAAAGCATTCTCCCTTAAGCTCTGCTGAAGGAGAAAAGTATATCTATCAGTCTTTTTCCATAAGTCATTGCTTCCACCTACCCGTGGGAACTTTATCACGTTTATTCCCAATCCTACTTAAGATACTTCTTTTCTTAGTTCTTTCCTTATCTTAGGATAATCTCAACCTTTATAGGTTCAATCCATACTTCCTCAGGGTTTCATACATGCCTCATCTGGCATTATTGTTACTATGTCATACATTCCTTACCAAACTTCCATTTTGAAGTTCGGAATATTACCTTTTTCCTTGTAAGGTTTCTTAGGTCGTCCTCATCATTCCTCCTGTATTTTTTAGGTACAGGGTATATCAACACGTCATTGATCAATACTCTAATAATTCTATCTATGTTCCTTCCAGAACTCTTTTTAATAATCCTTACGGTCATTGTTGCCTTAGCAAATCCAACTCATATCATCTGAATTCACAATGTCTTTATTAGGGTTAATGCCATCCCTTGTGCATTCCCCAGGTTTTGTCTTAATTTGTGGATGTCCTATCCTTAATTCAACTGCCAAGGAATTCCCTAATCCTATAATTGGCAATAAAATCATGTATCCCTTAATAAGGGTCTCTTTTCAACTGTTCTCATTTGATAATCGATTGGTAACTTGATGCCACCCTCTTCTTTCAGATAGTTGTCAGCCTATTTGGCCTTCCAAAAGGCAACGTATGCCTATCTGCTCTCTTACAGAGCTTGGTAATGGTAGCAAGGATGTTTTGGAAGATATTCATCGAGTTCAACGTGAATCTCTTAGTACTTATCGTTTTTCTCAAAGGTACTTGCTTTAGACAAAATTTCTACAGCATACTGATCCATCTATGACCATTTCTATACTCTCTTCATAAACCTTCATTGTTTACTTCCCTTGGTCATAATATATTCATGGTATTTATAATACCCTAACATCATACATCTCAAGTCATTATACTTCCATTTTTACTCGTAATCTTTGGCAATCATATACACATGAATCACTTTAGTCTAGTAAATTCCCAATCCAAACATGGGTTGCAAAGGGTTCAGTAGAACATTCCTACGATCTCATTAATATTTCCTTTATATCAGAAACCCTTGCAGTCGGTGCTTACTTAGAAGCAACCCTGCTTTGTCCTTTCATTGCTGGTCTAGTCACTTGATAATCCGTTGTGACTTGGCCTCAACTGGCCACACTAAAATAAAAATATATGATTTTAGGGGTTGGCTAATTAGCATTACTTTTCTAGCAATTGCCGGCGTAGTGCCTTCTTCTTTGATACCTTTCTACCTTTCCAAAACTTTACTCCATATAAGTCTTAATCGACTTCTCGGCACCGTCTCTGGTCACCTTTCCTCTACTTTTATCTTTTCAACTATTCTTATCAATCCCACGTGCCACGCAAGCTAACCATTCCTGGCATAACAGCCTTTTCACTTAAGTCAATCCCGGAGTTTCTTAGTCCGGCTGGTTTCTTACTTACATTTCCTGTTTCCGTCCAATCTCACTTCATCATTTTATCTCTACCATCGATTGTAATACTCAGGGTCCGTCTACTAACCCATATGACAGCAACCTTACCCAATCCACAGGGTTCGCTCCAGTTTCCATTCTTTTCAATGATGTTCTCTGATAATCAGAAAGACAAGGTTTGCCAAAATTCTCCGAATTTCTTTCCAGAATCAGGGAAATTTTGGTCAATCTATCCACCTACTGGTAACATTAAGGAGACCAGTTTCGAAACCTGAAGAATAATTCTATGAACCTCCAAGCAGGTAGAACCATAAGCAGTCATAATTTACGAAATAATCGTCATTAGATTGGAAGTTTAACCACTGGAGAGGAACCAATTATATACATCCCTTAGAAGGGAATCAACAGTTTCAAACTGAAACCTGTCACAACGTCCTGATACCTATACATCCTGATATTCAATATTACCAAATGTCAGTGTACCTAACACTAGTCTCAGAAGGAACATTACCGTCGGAGTTGGTTGTTTCACAAAATTGGCACTACTAAGGCCATCCGTACCCGGTGGACCGTGCTGTCCGAATGCATCCGCAAGTACTTTGTCGTGCTACGCAAGCACACATCATAATCCTTTATGCGAAGCGTCGTTGGAAGCACAAAGTCTCCTTTTCCCTTAAGCAATGCCAACTCTTGGTCATTACCACTTTCATCTTTTAGCTCCAGGAAGATTTTCTCACATTTTTCTCTTTAACTGCTGATCGTATTACTTGATCCATTATAATTCCGCATCGGAGTAAACTTAGGGTAACTACTATAATTCATTCAAAGAAAGAATTTAATATTTCTCTAAATCACATGCATCTAACATTTTTTGGTTCATCATTTAACTGAGTTGAAATTAACCCTATACTCAGTCTCTAACAGTAGTCTCATTACGAGTCCATCTTGACTCACTGGTCTTATCTTCCAGTAGGTTCTGAGATCATTGTCTTGCTTACTACTTCCTTATATAACTTTATCCAATCATGCTACCACTTCCCAATGTCTTTACTTTCTAACTGATTCATTCATAAAATGAACATTTCCCTTAATAAAACCACCTCATTAACTTCAATTTGGTTTCATAAATTATGACCTATGACATCTGCCTTTTTATGGCGAATTATTACTGACAATATTCATACTAATTCCTTTATCAAATTATGTGGCACTTACTGCCTCCTTCTCAACTATCCCTAGAGACTCTGCTCCTCGCCCTAAATCGATGTCTTTGATAATCATACATCCCTCTAGCTCTTTCTTCGTTAATATGAAAGTCTCTAAGGATTCTCGTATATTCCCGTATATAAGATCTCAAGTGATCCTTTCAATCCATCTTACTTACTGGTACTACATCCAGTATTCCGGCTACGAATCCAACATGAATCTTCAGTTCTCTTGCTAATAGCTCAGTTCTTTATGCTCACTTTTCTGAGCACCATACCTTAATCATCACAGTCTTTCTGGCTGCAGCCCTCATTCCTCAAGGGTAAGCTCCTTATCCTAACAGGACTGTCCTTATCTGCTGGAACCTCTTTCGGGTCTCCAGTAGGGTACTCCATCGAATTACCCGCTGATCTTCAGCATATAAAGCATCATTGCGCTGCTGCTCGTATGCCTCAAGGTCAGTCGCCTTACTCGTCGATACGATATCGAGATAAGTTACTATCATGATACTTAAGAGTTCCCATAAGGGTTTTATATGTCATCACTACATTAAGTAGTCCGACAATGAACTTGGCAAGAGTTCTTATTATCTTAGTGAATTTATTGTTTTAACGTCGCCTCATCTCTGGGGTTTATAACGTACGCTCTGATACCACTTCTGTAACACCCCCAGATCCGGGGTCCGGTCGTTACGGTCTTCAATTCTGTCCACAACACTTGAACTTACCTCAACATAAAATAAATTACATCTTTATGACCCAACACAACAATATAAAACACACCCGTTATAGTCCCAGAGATGAAATCAGAGTAACAACCAAATTTTATTAAACACATTATGAGTTCTTACAACCCAAAAGAGTTACAATATGAATACATACTCTTTGCCATCCATTTACATAAGTCATACTAGACCATATACTAGTACTGAAAGAATAAATCTATCCTACCAATAGCTTCTTCTTCAGCTCTGGTAGTCTCATCGTCCTCGCCAGCATCGAGTGTGCCTTGTGCGAGTCATCTGGTCTAGCTGTTGTTGTGATATAATAATAAAGCAAGGGTGAGCAATAGCCCACCAACAATAATATTTAACTGAACGATAATATATAACAGTTCAAAAGTATCTTTCAAACCATATGCCATGCATTTACGGAAATGATGCCAGTATAATATGAACGATGAAGTTACAAGGTAACTTAAAGTATTTATTTTGTGGAAATATCTACTAAGTTAAATTAAGCAAGATATTATCATTTATCATATAAAAAGGAACTTGCAAGGAAAATATTGCAATTCAAGTTATTAACATTTTTCGAAGTCCTACAACCTGAAAGAAGTCTCTTCGATACGTGTTGCGGAGGACACCGTCAACCTAAAAGAAGTCTCTTCGATACGTGTTGCAGGGAATTCCCAATTTGGGAGATGAACCAATACTGAAGTCATCACGCGCCAGCTGTCCCACTCCCTGATGATCAGTCGGGGATGGTACAACCCAATATAGTTTACTACCGGTAGAAGGAAGAACTGACGGCTCCACTTGTAGATTGCCTTTAATAGTAACTCCCTGGCCAATAGTTAGGCCTTGTGATGGACCGCGCGACTTGGCCTCTTACACACGACTCCTAGTTCGAATAAATCCACAGCATTGAAACGTAGAGTTTGTCCTCCTTTCCCCAAGTGAAATACTTGTTGATAAGACTCCACAAAGTAGTCGTATCTAGTTGGAAAGGAAAATTCACCAACATTTCCCAAGCTTTTGCTTGTTAATGGATATCAACTTGTTCCGACAATCTTACCCCTCGAATGATGAGAAGGTACACACAGACTTAAAGAGTCCATAGCAACCAAGTTGCGAGTGAAAAGGATAAATTATGACCGGGAAGTCAACAGGATAAAAAACCTTTCTCAAGTAAGGTTCCCTTATAATTTAAGAGATAGATTCGAGTGAAGAATGGAATCTTGAGGACCTTTCTTAATATAATATTAATTGTATGACTCCGAAGAATTTTCAGAGTGGTCGAAGGTCGAAGATAATGTTTGAAGAAGAATAAACAACATTGAAGTTCTTTCCAAGTATTGAATAAATATTTATAGAATATTTATTGAGTCGGAAGTATTTAATGAATGAAAGAATATTTTACATAATATCTGGAGGTGAAAGATAATCTCCAAATAATATAAATCATTTTTAAAAGAATTTAAAAGAATTAAATAAATATTCCTAGAATATTTGTTAACTCAATAATAATTACGGAATATTATTAAATCATAATATTGCTCGTAAGTAATCCTCGAATGAATATATAGAATTATTTACTAAATAAATCACTCCTTAAATGAATATTCAAAATAATATTCATTAATAAATAGACTCCAATAAGTATTTAAAATAATATTCAATAAATGAGTCAAACTTTAAATGAATATTTGAAAATAATATTCATTTAATAAATAATCTTCTAAATAAATAACCAAATAATATTCCTTTAGTAATCAAAACTTTAAAGGAATAATCGAAATAATATTCCTTAAGTAAATAGAACTTCCAATGAATATTTTCAAATAATATTCATCAAGTATATAAACCTTAAATGAATATTCGAAAGTAATATTCATTTAATAAATAACATTCTAATGAATATCAAAGTAATTATTCATTAAATAATCAAACTCTAAGTGAATATTCAAAAATAATATTCACCTAATATTTCTCGACTGAGATAATACTCAAATAACATTCTTCGAAAGATTTTCAAGTAATTGATACTTTATGGAAATATAAATAATGTTTAATAATAAATAATAATCTGCCATTGGAATCCCTCCGGGTTTCCACGACTATCTATATATCTCAAAATACCGACTCCCGGTCTATATCTAAGAATGAATATCATATGCCCTTCGCTAAGGGTCTTATCAAAACAATCCGGCTTATAACTGATAATTCGTATCTAGTCTATAAGCCAATATCAATTTATGGAACAAGTATCATAATATAATTTGACAATAGGCATGCATGCTATGGCATATGTATCAGAAACAACAGATATACATATTATCACAACAACAGTTCCAAGGTATTGGAAACTTGCCTGGTACTCAGGTGTGGGTGGAGATAGCGTGTCCTGGGTCTGCTCGATGATCTATAAACAATCAGAACATTCGAGATTAACCACATAACACCTTTTAAAAGTCTAAGTATAAACTTCACTTAAGTCGAAACACGTTTTCGAATTATCCCGTTATACACTTTTTAGTGTAACTATTTTTATTACCGATACGATCCGACATTTGTTCGTTATTACGACATTTGTTCGTTATTACGACATGTCATCATACCCACACTCGGTATATACTTAAGTCGTATAAGTTCTAAAGTCGATCGATTACGAACCGAGATTATACCTCGAGTTTTATCGTTCATTTTCTAAGTGTTTTACCAAAGTTATAACCAAGCGGGTTTTTAGGGGTTCGTTCGCGTTTAACTTTGATTCCAACATTTTTATAAAATCGGAAAATGATCCGTTTCACATGAAGTTTTCTTTCACACCTTCCTTTTTACCTCTATTATTTAATTACCAAGATTCGCCACTGACTTACGTATTTTACGAGGGTTCAATTTCAGTTACGAATTCTCGTTTACTGTTTCGAACTACTTTTAGTATATCGGCCATAACTCCTAAACCGTAAGTCGGAATGTTTCGATTCTTGTGCCAAAACGATCTATGGCTCGAGATCTACAAGGGAATGTCATTTATTCATCAAGGCCAGATACTCATCCTAACTGTTATGCACGGTTTTCTAGAGGTTAACGAAAATCGGGCATTACGACGGCTATAACTCGGATATTTCCAAAATTAAAACCCTCCAAATAATCATTCAATCCACCACCAACACTCATGGGCACTATTTATCATCTCCCTCACTGTCTCAACAGGTCTTGGAGCCACAAAACATATATTAACCTTTTTATAACACCCACACAACATACATGTTCTAAATCATGAATACAAGCCATAAACATTATCAAATCTCATAACTAAAAACTATGGATGAGAGCTCTACCTTGGTTTCAAGCTTAAGGATGCTAGCACACTATAACAAGTCCAAACCTTGCACAAAGATCCATTTTGGAAGCCATAGAACCAAGAAACAAAACATAAAAGCTTAGTAAGTTACTATTCATCAAGAACATAGAACTTTGTAAACTCAATTTGAAAATGGAATGCTTACCTTCTTGCTCTCAAACTTGGTGACCCTTCCTAACTTTCCCTAATCTTTGTTTTAAGCTACAGATCTTGAATTATGAGTGAGTAGAACTCAAGAATTTTTTTTTTACTATTCATCTTGCAAAAAAGCCGAATGGTTCCTTCTTGGAAGAGAAGATGGAGTTGCTTGCTTTTGCTTGGTTGAATGAATAAAGTGATCAATAATTTGATAGATATTTGTTGGTTAAACCATGGTTTAGTTGATGGGTTAAGGCTTGGTTAAGGGTTTGTTACCATGTGAGCAAGTGTTGGAGTCTTATGGTGCACCTTTTTGCTAACTAGCTTGGTTTGTTTATAAAGATGCTAGTTACTTGGTGACTCACTTGGTTACTTGGTTCTATCCACTTGCACATTCTTGCATCTTGGTTCTCTGCTTGTTTCTTTGTCCGTTTATTGCTCAATTCATTGATCGTCCGGAGGAATAACTCATTCGTTTCTAGTTAGGGTTTTACCGGAAACCGTCTTAATATTTATACTATCATCCTCCGTTCTCTTTAATAATTCTTGAACCTATTTTCATTAAATCCCTTCGATAATTCCTTAAGTCTTTCAGTGTTTAGGGAAATCTCGGGGAAAATAAAAGTGATATTTTTCAGAATCCGACAGCTTTTACATACACTCTTTTTCCCCCTGGATCACTAATACGAACTCAGAATTTCGTTCCGGGTACTTCTATATAGCGTCGTCTAATAATATTCCTAATTCCACCAAAACACTATTCATTCTTTATTCTTTACTTATTCTCTTAGGGTTGTACAATTGTCCCTGATCTCTTTCGATCGTTCCTTAACCATTTTACGGACCCATTGGACCAATAACAGATATCGATTTGGATGACATAAGAATAATCTTCTCCTTTAGAATTATCAAATCTCAATTCCCTAGGAGATAGATAATTCTTATCTAACGTGTCAACCAATAGTATTCTTCATGGCATATAAACATTTGAATCCAAATCTATTCCTTTCATTCATTATCTCAATCGTTACATCATAGTCGTAATCACTATTCACTATTCACCATTACCTCAGTACATAATAAAAGGTTTTAATTATATCCAAAATTTGGGGTTCTTACATATTCTCTTTTTGTCTAACCCAGACAATTCAATCAATTTATTATCTGTGAAATTAAGTACAGATTGAATAAAGCGAGGGAAGAAAATTTCATTACCTCTCTTGGCTGAGTTCTTACCAAGTCTCCCATACAATTCTTGCATTATGATCAGTCCAACATCAATCTTTCTCTCATATGCTAGAGCATAGCCTATTTGTTGAACAGGTGTGCTGACTTGATCAAAGCTAGACTTCCTTGCTGTGAAGATTTGAAGAAAAGTGGCAAAGACATAGCTCCATTCTTTTCTCAAGTACTTCCTATTCAAATTTCCAAGCTTGATTTTATCAGAGTAGTTGATAAAATCAAAGAAGTCCTCCAATTCTGCATTCGTGGCTAGTGGGTCATACACTCCTTGTTGTAGCCCCAGTGCTTGATTCATGTCTTCAGTAGTGATAGTGATTTCCTTGTCTTGAATCTTGCAGTAGACCACGTATGAGGTTATAGCATTCTCTAGGGCCACAACCTCCACAGTAGCAGTCCTCTAAAACTGTTCTAGTAAGTCTAGATACAGAGTTGGGTTGGCTGAGAGTGCATCCTTGATGTATGATTCAGCCATCCATCGAACGAAGCACTTAAAGTTTGCATTGGGTGCTTCAACATCGTTGGTCATTGCTATGAAATTGGTGTGGGTAGGAATTGTGAGTTGGGTATTTTCCATTGTTACACAGAGAGGTGAGAAGAGAATGAAGGTTGAAGAAGAAATTTAGCTTTTGACGTTAGGGTTTTCAGAGGTTTTGGAACTTTAGCTGCCTGAGAAATCGAATGAAATGATTTGAACAGTTGTGGAATTGTATATATGTGAGTGACTTGAGTTGTTGATTAGATATATGTCCTGTATCGACAAGTCAGTCATTCGAGAAGTATAAAACAACTATTCGATAAGTCAAGAAAGGCTTATTTGATATCTCAAGCAGTTTGTAACTCACAGCTGGCAGTTATTGATAGGGCCATAATTCATCATATTTTTAATACCTATTTTATGTTAGTTTTCGTAATTTTATAAATTAATAAATTGTTTTATTTTGTTTTGTAGGAAAATAAATAAAAACAGATTTAAAGCAGAAAAAGGTGCAAAAAGGGAAAGGAGGTGGAAAATACTTGAAGTAAAGGAAACTGGAGGGAAAATCGATTACTTATCGGAGAAGAAAAGGAAATTGAAGAAATTATATTCAAGATTGGATTGCAATCAAAGGGGCCAAACCTATTATTTTTCCCTATATATATGGCCTTCTCTCTTGTAATTGAGACATCTAGAATTTTATTGCTCTTTATTTTTTATTACTTTTGCCGGTGGTTATTATCCGGCAGTACTTTCCTTTATTAATATAGTGATTATTTGTTCCGTTATTCTATTCGCTTCGATTAGCTGCCAGGTCTTTAATACTCTATTACTTTTCACGCACATGCATGTAAGTTTTCATTCATGTTATAGTTTAATAACTTAACTTTAGTTCACGTTCCACTTAATTGCCATATTAATTTTGTTAAGCTGCGCACGATTTAGTTTTTAACATTAAAAAAATCGTTTACTTCATTACTCTTTTTCTTTGTCTTTGCCATCAATTTGCTAATCATAATTCTTGTCATCTGTTTTCATTCGAATAGGTTAATTCACATGTCATAATATAATAATTTTATTTTTATTATGTCTAGTTAAATTTCTTGTCCTATGATGAAGATGAAGTTAATTTAATTACTCTTGATTTCTTCTCGTTCCTATTAATTGATTCTCCTAATTTTTCTTGGTGCTTAATTGTTCAATTGACAAAGTGATTTTGATATATTATTGTTACCGGATTTATTTTTCATAGCCTATGCTTGCTCCATGAAGTTTTGATAGGTTATTGTTAGATAAAAAGTTTCATAGTATATGCTTGTCTCGTTGATTGATATATCTTATTTGTGAAGAAAAGAGGATTGATTTTAGGGCGAGTTGATATTAATTGGGATTGATTAACAGATTCAGATTCCTAGGTTTTCCATATTATTTGATAATCTTTGTTAATTAGTTTAATTAAGTTAATTAAAACTCATCTCAAATCTATTTGTCTAGTTCGCCTGATTTAATTATTAGGGTTTTGAAAATTCATAGTCTCTGTGGATCGACCTGTATTTGCTACAATTAACCACTATGCGCTTGCAGTTATTTTACACATCTTTTCGGTGACACACCACATTACTTGCCTAGACCTTTTTCTTTTGTAGCCTTACGTATACTTGATCCCAGTTGTCAAAGGCTAGTAGGAAGTTGAGGGAGTAATAAGGTGTGTAAGATGTGTTTACTATTGTTCATTAATTTTGGGGAAATATTGGATTTTGTTGCTTACTTGTTAGTCGTTCAAGAAATTTTTAAAGAAGGATTGTGGTTGTGTATATATTTATCTTAGCTCTCCAAAAAAAAAAAGAAGAAAAAGAAAAAAAAAAGAAAAAAAAAAGAAAAAAAAAAGAAGAAAAAAAAAATCATATGAGAGCATAATTATGTTTCTGTGTTTTTGTGATCCTTCTCCATTCGACTAGTCAAGCATTTTTTTTTGGAAGAAAATTAGAAATCCATGTATGGGGAGAAAGTATGGTGTTGTGTATGATATATTATGGATTATACTAGCTTTTGACACTTCACCTTATTTGGCCTTACTTGACATACCTTGTCCTTAGCCCCGTTACAACCCAAATAAAAGACCTTTTGATTATCGTCATTAATGTATGTTGTGTTAAAGCTAGATTGATACCAAATGTCAAACATGCTTATGATTTTGATGGAATGGAGTGATACACTTACCCTTGTTCTTGAGTGAATATTCTTTTGTGAGTGAAAGGTGAGTTATTGCTTGTTTTGTGCATATGAGATCCCAAGTTTTGACTATAAGATGTACTCTTGTGGGCTTAGCATGGTTACCAACTTATTTTTACACTTGACATGGACTTTTAATGACCTCTGCATATTTCTTTGAGTAGACTATGTGAATACTTGCACCTTACGCACCAAGACATTGCAAATTCATTTTGATTTCTTAAGTTGATATAGCATGAGATGACTTGTATGTGTGGTGTTGCATTGAGCAATCTTTTACATGAGCTAGATGGATTTTGTGGGTACATTCACTATAGGCCCTCACGAGACCTCACTCGTCCACTAGGGCTGCCTAGGGGTTTAAAGGGCTTGTTGCATATGCCAAATGCAACCGTGATCACCTACGGAAGTGGTATTATATATTAGATAGTATTTTATAATATATTTTTCTCGAGGATGAGCAAAAAGAGTTATCTAACTTAGAACATAATTCTAAATTAAATAAAATATGTTTTTATGAGTGATTTAAAATTCTGAATAAAAATCCAAAAACGATTAAGATTCAGTGGAAATTCAGCCTTTTCAAATGATTCGACAACTCAAATATTCTATTCGAGAACTCAGTCATTAGAGAACTCAAATGTTATATTCGAGAACTCAAATGTCCTATTCGAGAAGTCAAGCAAGTCTCTATTCGATTTCTCCAAAATGCAATATTCGAGAACTCAAGAGTGTTCCAAATAGACTTGTTAAAGAAGTCGACCATAGACATGAAGGTCATTCGAGAAGTCTGACTTATCGATCTACACTTTCCACTCATAAAAGTTAATTTTCACTATCTTTTCAAAATTCACCAGAATTATTCAAATGAAGAATATTCTAACAAATTAAATAGTAATAGTCTTAAAATTTCATAGAAATTTCAAGCTAATTCATATATGATTTTCAACATGTGCAACAGATTTGAAATATTTATAAATCATATTTCAACCAACACGTACTTCAAAAATATTGAGAATTTAGATAAAGTAAGTGTTTACTGCTGCAACAATCTAGTTGATATTTTCACATAGCCAGATTCTGAAGAATTCAGCATTCCAATCTCACATAGCCTCGGCTGTGGAAGTTGACACAGATTGTTGTTTCTTGCTGTACCAAGAGACTAACCTTTGTCCAAGAAACTGGCAGCTACCTGAGGTGCTTTTCCTATCCACTCTGCATCCAGCATAATCAGCATCAAAATAACTAACCAGATTGAATCTTGTATCCTTAGGATACCATAAACCCAAGTTTGGAATGCCCTTCAGATATCTAAAGATCCTTTTTATAGAAATCAAATGTGACTCCTTTGGATTTGATTGAAACCTTACACACAGACATGTAGCAAACATGATGTCTGGCCTACTTGCAGTGAGATAGAGTAAGGAACCAACCATGCCTCTGTAGACTGAGATATCTACTTTCTTGCCTTTAGCATCTTCATCCAATTTAGTGGCAGTAGCCATGGGTGTCTTTGCAGGTGAGCAATGTTCTAAGTCAAACTTCTTTAATAAATCCTTGATGTACTTGGTTTGACTAATAAAGATACCATCCTTCCTCTGACTAACTTGCAACCCAAGAAAGAATGTCAGCTCTCCCATCATACTCATCTCATATCTGCTCTGCATGAGCTTAGTGAATTTCTCACACAACTTCTCATTTGTAGAGCCAAATATGATATCATCCACATAGATCTGGACTAGGATAATGTCATCACCATGCTTCTTGTAAAACAGTGTTTTGTCCAATGTGCCTCTAGTGAATTGATTTTCCAGAAGAAATTGTGATAAAGTATCATACCATGCCTTTGGAGCCTGCTTAAGTCCATATAATGCCTTAAGCAATCTGTAGACAAACTCTGGGAAATGTGGATCCTCAAAGCCAGGTGGTTGTTGCACATAAACTTCTTCTTCCAACTCTCCATTCAGAAATGCACTCTTGACATCCATTTGATAGACTTTAAAATTTGAATGAGCAGCAAATGCCAAGAATATTCTGATGGCTTCCAATCTAGCAACAGGGGCAAAAGTCTCATCATAGTCAATCCCTTCCTGTTGAGAGTATCCTTTTGCAACCAACCTTGCTTTGTTTCTAATGACCACACCATTTTCATCTATCTTGTTCTTCAGAACCCATTTTGTTCCAACAATGGTTCTGTCCTTTGGTGCAGGCACAAGTTCCCATACTTTGTTTCTTTCAAATTAATTCAGCTCCTCTTGCATAGTAATAATCCAATCTGGATCCAACAGTGCATCATCAAGTTTCTTAGGCTCAATATGATATAGAAAGCAACCATAGAGACACTCATTTTGAGTTGCTCTCCTAGTTCTCACTCCTGCATTTGGATCTCCAATGATTTGATCTGCAGTGTGTGATCTATCCCATTTCCTTGAGTGCTCAGTTTGATTTCTTAACCTTGAAGTTGCTTCATCATCCAAATCATGATCATCTTCATTTCCTCCCCCTGTAAAGTTGCTACTATTCGTAGGTGTGTCTTGGATGCTAGTCTCTTCACTGTTGATTGGAACAAATTCTTCTCTTGCATCATCATTCACTTGAGTTTGTTGAAATTGAGTTTCAACTTCAGTTTCAATCTCTTCATCAGAATCATCTAGATTTTCAAAATTTAATGGATCTCTATCTTCATCATTTGCTTCTTCTAATCCAGGTAGTTTGCTGTCATCAAATGTCACATCTGTGCTTTCCATAAATTTCTTTTGACTGATGACATAAACCTTGTATGCAATTCTCTCCATAGAATAGCCAAGAAAAATTCCTTCAGATGCCTTTGCATCAAACTTCCCAACATATTCTGAATTGTCTTTCAACACAAAGCATTTGCTTCCAAAAGTATGAACATCCTTTAGAGTAGGCTTCTTTCCAGTCATCAAATTGTAAGGTGTCTTTCTAGTGTTTTTGTTGATGAGGGTTCTGTTCTGAATGTAGCATGCAGTGCTCACAGCCTCAGCCCAAAAACATGTAGGCATCTTTGCATCAAGCAACATTGTTCTAGCAGCCTCAATTAGAGTTCTATTCTTTCTCTCAACTACTCCATTCTGTTGTGGAGTCCTTGGAGCTAAGAACTATTGAGAAATGCCATTCTCTTTGCAAAATGCTTCAAGTAAGGCATTCCTAAACTCTGTTCCATTATCACTTCTCAATACAATCACACTTGCATTGTTGGCTTTTGCTTCCTTATCAACTTTCTTTATGTGCTCAATGATTACTTGTGGAGCCTCATCCTTTGATGCTAGAAATTCCACCCATGTATACCTTGTGTAGTCATCAACCATCACTAGGGCATACTTTTTTCTTGAGAGTGACATAATATTGACAGGCCCAAACAAATCCATATGAATTAATTGCAGGGGCTTGGTGATTGATGTCACAGTCTTTGACTTGTGGCTTGACCTTTTCATCTTTCCTTTTTGACAAGCCTCACACACTCCTTCTTGACAGAATTCAAGTGTGGGCATGCCTCTGACTAACTCTCTTTTGACCAGAGAATTAATGGCCTTGAAGTTCAGGTGTGATAACTTCTTGTGCCATAGCCAACCATCTTCATTTGATGCTTTTGAGTAGAAGCAACAAATTTTGTCCTTGTTTGCAGAGTCCATATTGGCTACAAAAAGGCTTCCTTTCCTTACTCCAGATAGAGCAAAATCACCAGTCTTCTTGTGAGTGATCAAACATTCATCTTTGTCAAAATTTACCTTGAATCCTCTATCAGTAAACTGACCAACACTTAGTAGATTATGCTTGAGACCCTTGACTAGTGCTACATCTTCAATGATGACATTACTAACTTTTAACTTGCCATATCCCAATGTGTTACCCATGCTGTCATCTCCAAAAGCATCCATTGGGCTAGCCTTCTCCTCATATTGTGATAGCAGGGCCATATCGCCAGTCATGTGATTTGAGCATCCACTGTCCAAAATCCACATGACCTTCTTTTCACTTTCTTTGCCCTGCAAACACAAAGGTATTACTTCTTCTTTGGTACCCAAACAAGTTTGGGTCCATTGGGCTTAGAAACAGTTTTATCATAACCAACATGCTTATCAACTTTCTTGGTGTTAGTCTTCTTGTCACTGTTAGAAGTCTTAGAAACTGAGGTTTCAGACTTAGGTGACAGAGGTACCTTCCTAGCTCTAGGAGGACTTGAAGACTTTGACCTTGTGTAGTGTGTGTGAGAGTTGTGACTGATACAACCATCAATGAATTGCCTTCTCAGATTGAAACAACTAGTCATGACATTCATATTGCATGGCATACAGTCAAATTTATCACAGAATGGAGCATCTCTATGTCTTAAAGGCACAGAACAGTCATAGAAAGGTTTGGGCACACTACCAACAGGTTTCTTGCATGCATGAGTTAAATGATTGGTACTGAAATAATTTTGACAAGTTTTTCTAAAAGCATTAGGCATATAAGCATAATTATTATCTTTGTTAATCCCTATTTTGCCATTTCTGTTCTGTTTCTTCTTATTAGCCACTTTCTTTTCAGATTCATTTATCCCAGCTGATACAAACTTAACAAACTTCTCAGGTCTAGAGTTACCACCTACTGGCTCCTTGGTTTTTGACTTGACACTCTCACTCTTAGAGGATGCTGGTTGTTCACTAAATTGTGCCACATCCTCATCATTCAACATTTGCTTAATGAGTAAGGCATCCTCATCAATTTCAAATGTTGGTTCTTTAAAAATTGGAGACTCAGTCTTTTTCAAAATGTGAGGCACTTCATCCTGAACAACTATGTCATCTTCAGTGACAGCATAGCCTTTCTTCTGTTTAAGAGTGCCATAGTCAAGTCCAATGGCAGCCTTGGGTTTAGCTTGATTTTTCTCATGGTAGGACTGCAGTAGACTAGAGGAGTTCTTAAATGCTTTCATTTTGAATTCATTCTCAGCTAGTTCATCCCTAAGAGCCTTCTCAACCTGACTAGCACATAGAACCTTATTCTGCAAATATTCAACTTCTTTCTTAAGGTTATCTACATGCATAGCATTTAGCTCAAGTTCCTCATTCTTCTTTTTTAACAATTCATTCTTAGCAGACAGTTTGGCAATCTCTTCATTAGCAGCAGTCATACTAGTATGAATATTAAACATTTCAACAGATAGTTGTTCAACCATGCATTTATATTCAGAAACAGACATATCTATGGTAGTGAGAGATGGTACCTGAGAGTCAGATGAAGATTATTCATCCTTGGAATCAGCCATCAAGGCATAGTTGCAGAATTCTTGCTCCTCTCCATCACTATCAGAGTCATCCCAACACTTCCCTTCAGCTATGTAGGCCTTACCTTGTGTTTGCTTTTTCAAAAGGGCCTCATACTTAGCTTCAAGCTCTAGAAACTCCTTATCCTTCTTTTTAGGCTTCTTGCATTCACTGGCAAAATGCCCTAGGTCATTGCATCTATAACATCTTACAGATGACCTATCCACATGGCTGGTTTTGAATTTATTCTTGTTTGCTTTCACAGGTGCCTTGCTCTTGTTGAATGAATGGCTTTGGGGTCGAGGTTTGAAGGGTTGGTTCCTCTTGAATATGATGTTTGGAAACTTTCTGGCCATGAAAGCATATGATGTATTTTCCATGCCATCTGGCACTTCAAGAGTATAGAACTCTTCTTCTTCCTTTTCCTCAACAGGTTCAGTCACCTCTCCTTCATTTTCTTCATCATCTACTATCTCTTCTATCCTCAGCTGACTTGTAGATGCTTCTAGGTCTTGAATAGATTTGTTGACAATCAAGGCACATGATGTGTTTATCATTCTGCCTTGGTTGGCTTGGATATCCCTCTTCTGAAGCAACTCAAGCTCATGAGTTCTTAAAACCCCATAGAGCACATCATATGTGACTTTGTTCAAATCTCTTTCTATTAGAGAAATGACCCTTTGCTCTAGATGGTTTGGAGAAGACAGTAGAAACTTCATGTTCAGCTCCTTGGTGCTGTATACCTTTCCATTCATCTGTAGCTCAGTCACTAGCTTGTGAAACCTTTCAAACATATCAGTAATACTTTCTTTGGACTGAGCCATGAAAGCTTCATACTGTGTGACCAGTATCTGTTTCTTGTTTTCTCTGACTTCTTCTGTTCCTTCACATAATACTTCAATATGATCCCACATCTCTTTTGCTGTTTTGCAGGAGGCTATGTTGGCAAACATTGACATCTCCATTAAATCTATGATCAGAAGCATGAGATGACTATCAAGGGTAACCATCTCCTTTTCTGTATCTGTCCATTTGGATGGTTCTTTAGGCACATAAGATCTTGGAAAGGTTATGGTTCCAACAGTCTTTTCAGGAATCTCTTGTTGTGGAACAAAGGGACCATTCTTGAGTATCTCTGGATATAGAGGATTAGCAGCTTTGATGAACAACTGCATCTTGATCTTCCAGAGGTTGTAGTTCTCTTTGTCAAACTTAGGGACCTTCGCCGCTCCTGTAGTCTTTGGTGTATTCATGATCATTTTCTGTTTTTGAATAAACAGCCTGCTCTGATACCACTTGTTGAGTATAGAATACAAGAAAGAATATAGAGGGGGGGTGAATGGATTCTTGAACTTTTCTTTGTTCTTGAATCAGTGTAGCACAATATGTGTTTGTGTGTGTAGATTTGTAAATGCGGATTAAGAATAACACAAGACACAATATCACTTTAATCTAATATTTTATTAGATAAAGATTTTGCTACAATCTGTGAATACAAATGTTAGTATTCTCAGCTTCGTTTTTCTCAGAGAGATGTTTTCTATTATGTATGAAAAACTTAACTTCTAAGGAAGTGAGGCTGTATCCTTATAGAGCATGAATACAACCTACTTACTACAAATAAGGTAGCTAAATAGTTTTACTTTCTAGTGTGTCTATCCTTTTTGAGTAAGCATCCAAGCGGCTACAGGTTTGACTTTGCAAGGCTCTGTTCAGATCCACTTCTTTAACTCTTTGTCTCTTGTACATCTCTCCAAGCTTCTTTGTAGGCTTTTCCAAAGTACATTACAGATTGTGGTCCATAAAGTGCTTTAACTTGTTGCAGGTTTCTGACTTGTACAATTCTTCAGTATTTTGTCTCCAAGATTGTATTCAAAAAGTAACTCTGTTGGTGATTCGAGAACTAGAATTGGCTTGATCGATAACTCTGAGTTCTCGAATACTGTTAAACTGACATAGCGAATGACTTCTCGAATAAGTCTTTTCTCCAGGAATCCTTGAGATATCGAATAGAGTATTTTGCTTATCGAATCCCTGAGATATCAAATAGCTTCTTTAGTCCTTGAGATATCGAATAGAGCATTGACTTGTTGACTCTTAGAGAACTCGAATGATGCTTTGACTTGTTGACTCCATGAGTTCTCGAATAGAGTATTTGGACATGTCGAATCTCTGAGTTCTCGAATAAGGCTTTGACTAGTTGACCTTCAGAGATATCGAACAGTGTCTTTTGAGATATCGAATCTCTGACTTCTCGAATGCTAGACTTCTCAAATATAACAAACATACTTCTCGAATTGGTACTTAGGCAAATTCTTCATTTCTTCAAATCCCAACTGTGATTATTTGATAGTCTTTATCTCCTTGCTTGAGGCATGAACCTTGGAACTTGTTTCAAGCATTATTCTTGACTTTCTAAGTACAGTTACACAACTAGGATTTGATGCCTATTACAAGTACGAAACAAATAGAAACTCTACAACTAGAGGTTCCCTCAGTTAAGAGGTCATGTAGGTAATGCATAGCATTACACATACTTAGGCTTGTTATTATATGAGTACAGGTATGTCTCTGTGACTAACAAAAGGGCAAGCAAAAATTTTGAATCAACCGGTATCAAATTCCAGGCAAGCATACTGAATGCACAGATGTTTAAAATTACGTTTGATGTAAACTGTGAAAATGCAACAAGAAAAAATGGTATAAAGGAAATGAAGAACACTCACACAATACGACTAGTACTTGGGTCAAACTTAGGAGGCAGATTTCCACTTGGAAACGACTCTATCTGCGAAATAAAGAAGTAAACATAAAGGTGAAAATGAAGAAACATGTAAGAAAATGAAATTTGATTAGATAAATTAGGCTAGTAGCTAAAGGAAGAGGAGTAAGTAACTTTATAGGTGAACCTGGTTTTCTTCATTTCTAACAATTAAAGAAACTGTGTAGCTCTCTGTTTCCTGATTTCATCAAATCCATGACAAGATCACTTAACCAATATTAACACGTTGAAAGGTGTTTTGCAAGCCCAGACCACCTATATTATTAGATCATGCCAAAGTACTAATTTGTAGATAAACAAATTTAAGAAACATAAACGAGTACTTTAAGAAAACATAAACAAGTACTCACAAAACATAAACAAGTACGCACAAAACTTAGTCCAAATACTAAGAAAACAGAAGATATAGAATACCTTATACTCGAACTCCCAAATCGAAACCCTAATTGCAAAGCCCCAAATCGAACCCGATTGAAGCCCCAAAATCACCCGAACCGTTTCAAGCCCTAACTCGAAATTAATCCTGAGAACGAAAAAAAGAAGCCCCAAATTACTGAATTAAAACCCCAAATAGAACCTAATTAGTGAATTAAATCCCCAATTGACAGATGCATGTGTAAATATTAACAGAGGATGTGAGAGGAGAAAGAAGAGAGAGAGGAGAGAGAGGAGAGAGAGGCGAGAGAGAAAGGAGAGTGTGGAACTGTGTGAGTATGGAGTGTGTGTGACCGGAGAGAGAAGAGACCAGAGAGCGGAGAGAGGAGAGACCAGAGAATGAGTTTGTGTGTAATGAAATGGAAAGTGAACTTAGAGCGTAATTTTTTCTGAGCGCGAGGTCTAAAAATTGGTTGGGCGGTATTTTTGCCGCTCACCAATTTTTAGCCCAAACATGTATTTTTTTTTTCTTTTTCTAAATCTCTCTTTTACTTTTTTTTATTTCGGAAAATATTTTTTTTTAAAATATTCGATTTATTTTATCTTTTTGCAAAATGATTCCTTTACATAATTTGAAGTAATATAATTCAAATATTTTTATCGCATATGAAACTATTTTTATTTTAATAATATATTAAAATATATATATTTAGAAAAAAAATTATTTTAAAAATTTTGTTTAATAATATTTAATGGACAAAAAAAATAAAATTATTCATCTTAAAATGTTTTAACCCTTATACAAATTTCTAGATGATTTTTATTCAAATAAATTAATTTTCATGTGAAAAAAGGCTAAAATTTTTATTTTAATTAGTAGAAAATGTAAAATTTTGTTCATTGCAAAATAATGGCAACACAATTTCATACCTACAGCAACATGCCAACACTTTTATTCTATGACAACAAATTTTTTGCTACCTCAGGCAACATAAAAATGACAATGTTGCCTTAGCCAAAAACAACATGGCAAAGGCAACATATTTGATGGCAACACAGGCTAAATATGTTGTCGTGGGCCTTTTATGGTGTAGTGGCATCTACCTGTGATGGCAACTCAAAAGTGACAATAGTGGGGTTATAGGAAGTGCGCTTCCTCGCAATATGAATCGTACGTACCATGATCTCAAGCTACTATCAAAAAGGATCAGAAAAAAATAATAATGAGCCAACGCTCAGCAAGTAACTGAAATGAACAACTGGAAATAACAGGAATATTACTGGCTTTCAATATCAACAAGATATCAAAAGAATGACAGGATAGCAATGGATAACAGAGCCTATGTAAAGCAGTGTCATTTCAAATGGTAAACCCATTTCATTTCACAGTATTTAATACATAATGCATTTTAAAATTTGATTGGAAGTTTTACACGACACGTACAATACGGGTGATCAGCCACGTAAAGTCCCCATACTGGACACGAAGTCCCTCTGGACATTAATCCTTTCATTAGGATAGCTTGGGTTCCCAAGAGGCAACACATTGGCCTATAAAGGTGCTGGACTGGTCCCTCCAAAACTACGACATAAGATAAAGAACAGTGGATGGACCTTCGTCACCCAATCTCTTACGCCTCTCCAATCTTTAGGACTTCGTAGAAACTATTTGACGGAGTCCTAAACTTTTTATAAAACATTCTTTTGAAAATAGTAAAACTTCTTTTAGTTTTAAAAATACTTTAACTTATAAAACATTTTGATTTGCAATGATAAAAGTCAAAGGATTTGATCAAGTCTTCTGGTTTCAAGGAAACAAAGATTGCAAGTCTGAATCATGAAGAAAAAAACTCAAAGGTATTCAAGATAGTGATCAGGGTATAATTATAGAATTTCAGGTTATATGTTAAAATGTTCAGCTGGTTCAACTTTAGGTCAATTGATCAAGTTTACAAAGCTTAGAAGTGACAAGAAATGTAAACAAGTTCTTAGGATAACGATCAGTCCATAGTTGTGTTTTATAAGATTTTAGGGTCAACATAGAATTTTCTGGTTACGGATATAGGTTATTTAGAAGTAGGTTTATCTGTCAGTCAATTAGGTTTGATCAAAAATGTATTTAAGATTCATTAAGGTCAAGATTCTATGCAAGAAGGTTGTACTGTTTTAGGGTATAGGTGTGATCATGCTAGTGGTTAACAATAGAAATCTGGGTACATGCAAGATAGGCTTATAACAAGATTTATAGTCAACATGGGCAAAGGATATACATGCTTGCATCACTAATCAACAACAGAAGAAAGATCATAAACTTTGAAGAAAGGTTAGAGTTACTTGCCTCAGGTAGTATGCAACAGCTCAGTCACTGAATCTCTACTTTAGCTTTCCCTCTATTGCTAGGGCCTACATCCTTCGATCTACATAAATATAATCATTACTTTAGTACACTATACTTCTCATACATCTAATCCTATCCTACCCAAACGATTCCTATAATGCGTTACCACTTAGTACATATAGTACATATCGATTATACTTACAACACAGTTTAGTACTATACTCAGATAAGCACGTAAGAACCTAACACATACTATATAGAACATATCAATCACATATGTCACTTAAACACTTAACAAATAAGATCAACTTGGTTTATGAGTAGGCCATAATATAGTACTATACACTTTACAATTACAATTCTAACGAAAAACAGGAAGCATCTCCTTTATAAAGTGGACTAGCCCGTCGGAACATAACTGACTCAAATCAACAACCAAATCAATTCAATGGACTTTAAATCCATATACAAGACAAAATCATAATACTTGTTACTTCGGGAAATCAATATCAACAAACTATACTTAATAGATACTATTTACGAATTCACGCTACTAATTTATCGACTTTATACCACCTTAATATGTAACGATCACCTATACACATAAACTAGTACAAACACATCATATTAACTCACATAACTCGTACTAATTACGCTTATATCATTTGCATCACTAACACAATCAGGAAATCATCTGATAATTATCAATAATTAACAACTTAACTAATTATCGAATGAAAATCACTAAATCATGTTTAATTAATCTCTAAAATCAAGTAATTCATATTTATTATTTAAAATTCAAATTTTAACTTATAATAAATCTGAAAATTTCACATCCATGTTAATCACTTAGCAACTAACATGTAATCATCAAAATAAATCTTCTAATTACTATTAATAATTCATAAAAATTCGAATAATTCATATTAATTAGCAAAATTTTGAATTAAATCTATGATAATCGGAAAAATCATACATGCATGGTAATTAGCATCCAATTAACATCATAATCAATTAATCATCATTACATCTCTAATTAGCAAAGATTAAACACCTAACAATTCATATAATTCATATATATGTATATATATATATATGTATATATATATATATATATATATATTAATTCGAATAAAAATTCAAAAACATGAAAATTCTTGCATGCAATTAGGAACTTGAACCAATTAGCACTCATGAAGACTTAATAGCACTGCAGGGCTGACAACTCACCACCACCGGCCGGTCCTCACCGGAAAACACCATGGCCGCCGGTGGGGTTTCGACTTAAACACGAAAACAGGCCACACACTACACAAAAACTCCATTTCTAGCTTTAACTTACATCACTTAGTCATTTAAACATCAAATCATTAACCCATCAAGCTCGCATGTTGATTTTCAACTATATACATACATACATGTTCATATAGCTTCACCAAAACTGATGTGGCGGAAATGATACAATTAAAAATCGCAAGCGCACGATCATCGTTTTAATATTTTAGATTCGATCCACAGGGAATAATATTTTCGCAAAACCTTAATTTCTAATTTAATCGAATTAGAACAATTTTGGATTTTGGAAAATTTTGGATTTTACCCTAATTAAGTACTAAGTGAAATTCTTTTTTTTTTTTAACTAATTAAAACTAATTTATTATTCTAAGAATTAATCTGAGATTAATCTAAAATCATTCTAATTTCAAATTAATCTAGAATTTATTTTAAGAAATTATTTACAGAAAATTTAAATTTCGAATTATCTTTATTTAAAAAAAACGAATTTTATATCAAAAGCAAACCAAAAACTTATTCCAAACAAGCCATTTAATTCTAAAACAAACCGACGGGACTCAACAATGACAATTACTGTAAAACGAGATTTGCAGAAAACAGAAAACAGCTACACAGAACTTCGACCAACAACAAACTGCAACCCAGCAACATAGAAATGACTCGACAGCTAAACTGGACTAAACACAGACACGAACTCAGTAACAAACGAAAACCAAACCAAAATCTGTGAACTCGAACTCGATAGTAAAACAGATAAAAACAAAATGAATTAACAACACTAAACTTTTAACACAACTTGGCTAAGGCAAAACGAAAACAATCTGGAAACTTGAACTCGCAGCCTAGGAATTCAGGAACGCAGACATGACTTGGACTCAACAAACTTCGAGACTCGGAAAATTCAGTGAAGAAACACAAACAGCAAACACATGCAATTCGAATGTACACAGCAGCGACGAAATAACTTAGTATGCCAGAAAATTCATGACTCAGACACTAAGAGCACTTTAAAAGGAATAAAACATAGACACGGACAACTCGCAGGGCACATTGCAAACTCAGACGGCAACCACAGCAAATCAGCAAAAACGGAAGAAACAAGATAAACTTAGCAAAGCCAGAACTGTTACAATTCAAACGCAAAATTAAAAACAGGACAGACTCGTGGCAATCATCAATTTGCAGCAATGAAATCGGCCAAACAACTCAACCAATTCAGTACGAAGTTTCAACGAAATGTAGCAAATTACAAGCAGCGAGAATTAGAGCAGGAAAACTGAATCCGACCTTGCGTCTCCAGGAATTAAGAAAACTAATAACTACTACGAAAACAGCAAACTAATATTAGGAAAACATCAATCAAAGCAAAGATACTAATAACTACGAACACGCAGGCCAAACTAATGACTACTTAATCAATCAAAAACAGAACACCACTAGAAAACAACTCAAGAAAAGAGAAAGAAAAAAAAACGAAGGGAATCAGAGGTGGATTTCGAGAGGAATTGAAGAGGGAAAGGAAAATGAATGAGAAGATTGTGTTTGGCGCGGCTAGGAGAGAAATGCGAGAGACAGGGGAGATTGATGTGGTGATAACGGAAGAGGGATTAAGGAGTTGGGAGAGATAAGAAGGGGTGTGTGAAGATAAGAAAGGGAGGAGGGAGAAGTGAGAGATGCTAGGAAAGAGGGAGAATAACGGGGAGAGATATGAACGAGAGAGGGGAGATTTGTTTAATTGAGAGAGATAGAGAGATAGATAGGAAGGAAGAGAGATGTAATTGTTTGGGATTTTAGGGGAAAGAAGAAGCAAGATTCAAGAACAGGGGATGAAAAAACTTACTTCGAATTTACATAACTAAAGACCAGTAATTAAAAATTAAAAATCATTAATATTTTTGTGAAAATTTTTTTTTAGTTTTTTTTTATACTAACAAATAAAACATAGAATTAGATCTGTAATTAAAAATAATCAAACCCACAATAAAATTGAGATTTAAAGGGGTTAAATTAATATTTAAAACGGAAACTAAAATTACGAAAACAAATTCTTAAAATCGCTACTTTCAATCCCGTGTGGTTAGCGTTGCTACTTTATCCACCCGAGAATTTACGAAAATAACGAATTAAAGAATAAGGAAAGTGAAATGAAATAGGGATGCTAGAATTAAAATGAAAATTCAAATTGCATAAAAATACAAAGTGTTTACAAGGAAATATAGAAAGTCACAGCTAAAATTACTACAACATAATTCTAGTATGTAGGCTAATTGGTGTATTACAAGTGAAGAAATGAAGGCTATTTATAGGAAAATTTTAGGGTTTTTGGTTGGTAAGGTTGAATCTTGACCATTGATTTAGTTTAGTGTTGGCTAAATCTTGGCCATCCATTTTCTTTAATAACAAAATGCACCACCACCCCTAGCTTTTCATTTTCTTTTTGTTTTGGTCCTTCTTCTTCTTCTTTTTCTCTTCCTTGACCTTTATTTTCTTTATTTTGCAATTTCTTCAGTTTTCTCGAATTTTCCTGAAATGCAACAAAATAATTTATTAAAATACGAACACAAGCAATAAATAGGCAATAAAAATATGCAAAATTATGCACTAATCAAATGCCCCCATACCTATCTTTTGCTCGTCCTCGAGTAAAACAAAAAGAAAATCTAGATAAAAAGTCCTATAATCCTTTTCGTAGGTGTGACGGGTAATTTTAGGTTTACCAACCCGTTAAACCTATAGACGATCTCTACAGGAGGAGTGTTGTCTCCTAAGGGTTTACAGAAGATATACCCATAAAATCTTTGAGATAAATCGGCAAGTATCCAACTTTCCTCTTTTACTCTAGCTTTCACTGGTGTCAACAAAACAATTTTGTAGGAAAATATATGCCTTAAAGATTATTCTAATGATAGCCAAGTTATAGGTTCCCACAGTCCACATGATTAGACTAAAAATTTACAAAAAATCCCAAGGTGTGTAGTGAATTTAAGGCCTTTGATGGATTAACTGCATACGAACATTTTCTCTTTTTCAACCAATATTGAACTGACCCAATCTCTATCAAAACAAGTATCTAGCCAAACTTCACGTTCTTAGTAGTTAGACCGACTGTGCAATGGCTGAGGTCCCAAAAGACTTTTGCATCAATACCCATTTAGCGAGCTTTAGGTCAACAATCCCAGATCACAAGGGACCTTAGGTTGCTAGGCACAAAGTCCCCTCGGACTTACTTACTCGGGTTATTAATGAGCCCAACCTAGCCGATTTCCCTCCTAAGAATTTATTATCACAGAATTACAAACATTTATTGACTCTTTTCTTTTTTTCTTTTTTTTTCTTTTTTTTTTATGACACTATACGAACCAAATTTCGCAAAGGTTTGATTCGACATTGTTCTAACATGTGGGTTCCTCTCAGGTATCGAATAACATTCCTATACAATTTTTCCATCAAAAGTCTTGTGCAAATGTGTCGTCTTGGTCTTTTAAGCAAAAATTTGTTCGACACAAGTTTCATGAGGAAAACCTTACCTGACTACGTTCAAATCATCTAAAGGCATTATACATATAATTTTCAAAAAATAATCAACACCAACTAGTTCTAGAATTTAAAGAGCAGGAAGGACAACTAAGCTAAAATATCTCTATTTTTGGATTTTTAAAATTTTTAATTTTTTTGGATTTTTCAATTTTATGTATTTACACTAAAACCCTCCCCCATACCTAAATCATGCATTGTCCTCAATGTATGCAAAATGCAGGATAAATGACAAGGGAGAATGGTGAGAAAATACCTGATAAGGATGAAAGAGAGTTTACAATTACCTACTGAAGAAACTTACTTGATTCATGGATCGATGAGGTAGATAACCTCTTCCTCGGGATCAATTGGCAGCTCTAAAAATGGTTTGAGTCTTTGTCTATTAACTTTAAATATATCACCATTTTTAGGATTTTCAATTTCAACAGCACCGTGAGGAAAAACGACCCTAACAACATAAGGACCATCCCACCGGGATCTCAATTTCCCGGGAAACAAATGAAGCCTAGAATTGTACAAAAGAACTTTTTGACCGGGAGAAAAAGATTTTCTCAAAATAGATTTATCATGAAAAAGCTTAGTTCTTTGTTTATAGATTTTGGCATTCTCGTAGGCTTCATTTCTCAACTCCTCGAGTTCAGACAATTGCAACTTCCTATGACTACCAGTAGTTGGTAAGTCAAAATTCAACTCTCGAATGGCCCACATGGCCCTATGTTCGAGCTCAACGGGCAAGTGACAGGCCTTCCCAAAGACAATCCGATAAGGGGACATGCCTAAAATGGTTTTGAAAGCGGTCCGATAGGCCCACAAGGCATCTATCAACTTAGTTGACCAATCCTTCCTATTCGAGTTGACAGTCTTTTCTAAAATCTGTTTAATTTGACGATTCGAGACTTCAACTTGCCCACTAGTTTGAGGATGGTAAGGGGTGGCTAGCCGATGAGTTATTGAGTACTTTTTCAAAAGAGACTCAAATTGACGATTCTTGAAGTGCTTGCCTTGGTCACTAATGATAGCCCTAGGTGTACCGAAACGAGAAAAGATATTCTCCTTGAGGAATTTAAGAACGACCTTGTTATCATTGGACTTAGTAGCAATGGCTTCCACCCACTTAGACACGTAATCGACCGCTAACAGAATGTAGAGGTTGCCAAAGGAACTAGGAAAGGGGCCCATAAAATCGATACCCCATACATCGAAAATCTCAATGATTAAGATGGGGTTCATTGGCATCATATTTCTCCTAGTTATCTTTCCTAAGTGTTGACACCTATTACACGCGGCACAGTATTCAGCAGCATCTTTGAACAAAGTAGGCCAATAAAAACCGCTTTGGAGGATTTTAGCGGCTGTTTTCTTAGCACTGAAATGCCCTCCACAGGCTTGGTCATGGCAGAAAGAAAGGATATTCTTGAATTCATGATTTGGGACGCACCTCCGAATGATTTGGTCGGGACAGTATTTAAAGAGATACGGGTCATCCCAAAAGAAGTGTTTGACCTGTGAGAAAAATTTCGATCTATCTTGAGAGGACCAATGGGAGGGAATGTCACCGGTTGCAAGATAGTTGACAATATCGGCGAACCAAGGGGGAGTGGAAATGGACAAAAGTTGCTCGTCCGGAAAAGATTCGTTTACGGGAGAGTCGATGGTGGACTCCACTATCAAGCGGGAAAGATGATCGGCGACAACATTCTCAGAACCCTTCTTATCCCTAATTTCTAGGTCAAACTCTTGGAGCAATAGAATCCACCTAATCAATCGGGCTTTAGAGAATAGATAACGAAGAGCGGCATGATCGGTGTAGACAATGATTTTCGAACCGATAAGATAGGACCGAAACTTGTCGAGAGCAAAGACTACGGCTAGAAGTTCTTTTTCGGTGGTAGAATAATTAAGTTGGGAATCATTCAAAGTCTTGCTAGCGTAGTAAATGACATGGGGCATCTTATCGATTCGTTGCCCTAAAACGGCTCCTACCGCATAATCAGAAGCGTCACACATCAACTCGAAGGGGAGATTCCAATCGGGAGATCGAATGATTGGGGCAGAAGTCAATTCTTTCTTAAGATGCTCAAAAGATTGTAAACAATCGCTTTTAAAATCGAATTTGACATCCTTCCCGAGAAGATTGGTTAAGGGTCGAGCCTTCTTGCTAAAATCCTTAATGAAACGCCTATAAAAACCTGCATGGCCTAGGAATGAACGAATGGCTTTGACCGACTTGGGTGGGGGTAGATTTGCAATGAGGTCAACTTTGGCTTTATCGACTTCTATCCCCTTTTCAGAAATTTTATGACCAAGAACGATCCCTTCCTTAAATATGAAATGACATTTCTCCTAGTTGAGAACGAGGTTGGTTTCTTTACACCTTTTTAAAACTAACTCAAGATGGTTTAGGCACTGGTGAAAAGACGAACCAAAGATGGAAAAGTCATCGATAAAGATCTCGAGAAAATCCCCTACCATGTCAGAAAAGATGCTCATCATGCACCTTTGGAAAGTGGCTGGAGCAGTGGTTAGACCAAAGGCTAAACGTCGATAGGCAAAGGTTCCAAAGGGACATGTAAAAGTGGTCTTTTCTTGGTCTTCGGGAGCAATGGGAATTTGAAAATAGCCAGAATAACCATCTAGAAAACAATAGAACGAATGACCGGCTAACCTTTCTAACATTTGATCGATAAAAGGCAAAGGAAAGTGGTCTTTTCTAGTGGCAGAATTGAGTTTCCTATAGTCTATGCATACCCTCCACCTGGATTGAACACGGGTGGGCACTTGCTCATCATTCTCGTTGGTGACAACGGTAATGCCAGACTTCTTCGGAACTACTTGAATGGGGCTGACCCAAGAGCTATCAGAAATGGGATAAATGATCCCATTATCGAGACACTTAAGAATTTCTTTTCGAACAACTTCCATCATGGTGGGGTTCAAACGCCGTTGAGGGTCTCGAACGGGTTTCGCATCATCAACTAAGTGAATTCGATGTTGGACAATGGCCGGGCTAATTCCTTTTATATCAGAGATACTCCAACCTATGGCCTCCTTATGTTCTCTAAGTACCCTAACAAGCTCATCCTCTTGTGACTCGGTCAAATCAGAGGCGATAATAACGGGAAGAGACTCGTTAGGACCTAAAAAGGCATACTTAAGAGTGTCGGGGAGAGGTTTGAGTTCTAGATCAGGCGGTGTTGACTCAACAGGTTCACTAGTTTCGAGAAGAGACAGGGGAGATGGTTCATCATCTCGATTATTTGTAGGAATGGTGGATTCTAACATTTGGTTGACCTCATTTGTATATTCGGAAACATCCCAGTTTTGACCAAAGTGGTTTAAACAAAAATCAAGAGCATCATTAGGGTTCATGAAATTTTGATCAACTATTTCATCAATTAAATTAACATCCATAGGTTGATCATGAAAATCATCGGGTTGTTTTCCAACATGAAAGATATTGAGGTCAATGGTCATGTTCCCAAATGTTAGTTTCATTAATCCATTTCTGCAATTAATCAAAGCATTCGAAGTGGCTAGAAACGGACGTCCTAGAATGACGGGAATTTGATATGTCGGATTCCTAACCGGTTCGGTTTCTAGTACCACAAAGTCAACAGGAAAGACGAAATCTCCAACTTTAATTAGCACGTCCTCGATGATCCCTTTAGGAATTTTGATTGATCTATCTGCTAATTGGAGGGTAACGTTCGTCTTTTGAAGTTCTCCTAACCCTAGGGTTTGGTAGACAGAAAATGGAAGCAAGTTCACACTGGCGCCTAAATCGAGTAACGCCTTGTCCACAAAAGAATTACCTATGACACATGAAATTGTGGGACAACCGGGGTCCTTATATTTCACGGGAATCTGGTTAGAAAGAATTGAGCTCACTTGGGAGGTCAAAAAGGCCTTCTTAGGGACGTGAGTGGTTCGCTTATGTGTGCACAAATCTTTTAGACATTTCGCATACGAAGGAATTTGTTGAATCGCGTCTAAAAGAGGAATATTGACTTTAACTTGCTTGAACACCTCTAAGATCTTGTCTAATCGAGCAGTTTGCTTATTAGAGACGAGGCGTTGTGGGTAAGGAGCCTTTGGTTTATAGACTTGTTCTTCGGGAACGGGCTCCGAGGTTGTTCCACTCGAAGAAGATGGCTGACTAGAAAGAGGTGAAGAGACAGGAATCGGAGTTTGATCCGAATGATCGAGAATAGGTGTCGGTGCAACGTTTGATTCTTCTTCTTCCTCTTCGGGGGACTCGACTCCTACTCGATTATCAACGTGCTTTCCGGATCTCAGGGAAATGACAGCATGCACATTGTCAGGAGGTCTTTGATTAATAGGAAACTTAGGGTTGACCTCAGCCTGACTTGGAAACTTATTCTTCTCACGCTCGTGGATGGCGCTAGCTAATTGGCTCACTTGTACCTCTAACTTAGATATGGCTTGGGTGCTAGCATTTAAGATCTGCCTATCTTGAGTCATGGTTTGCATGAAGGTTTGCTGCGATTGAGCCAAATTAGTGGTGGTTTTGAGAAGCGCATCGAGACTTTTCTCCAACGATGTAAGTCGCTTATCCGACTCAGAAAAACCGGGAGGGTGGGAAGGAGCTTGAGTCGGATAAGGAGCATGATTTTGAGGGGAGAAAGAATTCGCGTGAGGTTTATGAAAAACAGGTGGTTGAGAATGGAAGTTTTGGAACGAAGGAGGTTGATTTTGGAATTGTGCGGGGTGAGATTGTTGACCTTGATTCCAAGAAAAGTTCGGGTGATTTTTCCAACCGGGGTTATAAGTAGGAGCATAAGGATCATTTCGAGGACCCGATTGGAACATCGCATTGACTTGTTGAAAGTCTTGAGGATTTGGTATCCCTTGACTGGTCGAGTTAAAATTTGAGCACATGGATACTTGGGAAGGGGACCCGTTGGTTTCTAAGGCTTCTAAACGCCGAGTAAGAGTGGCTAATTTAGCCTCGGTCGCGATAGAGTTACCAACTTGATGTAGCCCTCTTTGATGCATGGTAGCTATTGAATCGTTTGATTTCTCGGGCTCTCGAGTGGGCTCCCTAGTTGATTCCCACAGCATAGTCTTTTCCGCGAACTCTTCGAAGAATTCCCATCCCTCGTCCTCGTCTTTTTCCATGAATTTCCCCTGGCACATAGATTCCAACAATGCGGTTGTTGAACCATCTAAGGCCTCGTACACAATCTTACAGAGCCTCCATTTTTCGATTCCGTGGTGGGGACATTGGGATAAAAGATTTTTAAAGCGGTCAAAACACGTCCAAAATGGTTCGTTGAGTTTTTGACGGAATTGATTAATCTCATTAGTGAGTTTCGTAGTCTTATGACTTGGAAAGAATTTTTTTAGAAAAATGACTACGAAACCCTCCCACGTGGAAATCGAATTGACAGGTAGACTATACAACCATTTTTTTGCATTATCTTTTAGAGCGAAGTTGATTAGTCTAAGTCGTATGGAGTCCTCGGAAAGTTGTTGGAGTTTTTGTAAAGCGCAAACTTCCTCGAATTCATGTAGAAAAAGATAAGGATCCTCACCGTCACTCCCGCGAAAAGTAGGTAACATGCTAATTTGATGACCTTTGATTTCGAAATTGTTAGCACTTACGGGAGGTAGGGTGATGCAAGAGGGTTGGGCTGATCTGGTGGGGTAACAACGATCCTTTAACGAAACTGCCATGGTTACTACGGGGTCAAGAATTTCTACGGGTTCGGATTCTGAAGAGGATGAACACTCAATTGGTCTCACTAACCTAGCAGAATTATCTCTAACCCAAGTAGTGCGCATGAACAGGAAGAAAACACTTAGCAAATAATTTGCGAAAAATTAAGCACACAAAACAAAGGGTGAAAAATCAAAAGAAAGATCTAACCTTAAGACACACTAAAAATTTCGTAAATTAAGAATTATTCAGACCGATTCGGCCAGATTAGAGCAGGCATTGCCAAGAGGCCAAACTCGTCACTTAGACACCGAATCTTAACAGCCAGGCGAACCTTAGACACTGAAGGTCATGAATAAGTCTTAATTACGTTTACTTTTAGGCACCTTTCTAATTGAACGTGAAATCCTAGGGGCAAACGTCTAATTAATGCAACAAACAACGATATATATAAAACTATAAACAATTGTGGATGCTTACACTACGTGTTTAAACTAAAAGAAAGAAGAAAATTAACGTACCTTTGGGTCCTCCAGCAATCACCACAATTTATAAGGTACGAAAAATTAAAAACAAGAAAATAAAAATCTAAATGATGTGCCCTAGGTGATTAAATGCATGATGCAACAATTATGTATTTACAAATAATAATTTTTTTTTGATTTTTGATGTTTTTTTTTTTGTGATTTTCTAAAATAAAAAGATGAAAAGTGGGAGATACGGGTTACCGAAGCACGCTTCCAGAAATTCAAATTTTTCCACGCTCCGAGAGAAGATTCCCGAAATTTCACACTTTCCTGATAAAAACGAAATAAAAATAAGGCAAGAAATAAAACTAATCCGAAAAATTAAAAATTACGGTGCGAAAAATAATTTAGTTCCTCGGCAGCGGCGCCAAAAACTTGATGTGGCGGAAATGATACAATTAAAAATCGCAAGCGCACGATCATCGTTTTAATATTTTAGATTCGATCCACAGGGAATAATATTTTCGCAAAACCTTAATTTCTAATTTAATCGAATTAGAACAATTTTGGATTTTGGAAAATTTTGGATTTTACCCTAATTAAGTACTAAGTGAAATTCTTTTTTTTTTTTAACTAATTAAAACTAATTTATTATTCTAAGAATTAATCTGAGATTAATCTAAAATCATTCTAATTTTAAATTAATCTAGAATTTATTTTAAGAAATTATTTACAGAAAATTTAAATTTCGAATTATCTTTATTTAAAAAAAAAACGAATTTTATATCAAAAGCAAACCAAAAACTTATTCCAAACAAGCCATTTAATTCTAAAACAAACCGACGGGACTCAACAATGACAATTACTGCAAAACGAGATTTGCAGAAAACAGAAAACAGCTACACAGAACTTCGACCAACAACAAACTGCAACCCAGCAACATAGAAATGACTCGACAGCTAAACTGGACTAAACACAGACACGAACTCAGTAACAAACGAAAACCAAACCAAAATCTGTGAACTCGAACTCGATAGTAAAACAGATAAAAACAAAATGAATTAACAACACTAAACTTTTAACACAACTTGGCTAAGGCAAAACGAAAACAATCTGGAAACTTGAACTCACAGCCTAGGAATTCAGGAACGCAGACATGACTTGGACTCAACAAACTTCGAGACTCAGAAAATTCAGTGAAGAAACACAAACAGCAAACACATGCAATTCGAATGTACACAGCAGCGACGAAATAACTTAGTATGCCAGAAAATTCATGACTCAGACACTAAGAGCACTTTAAAAGGAATAAAACATAGACACGGACAACTCGCAGGGCACATTGCAAACTCAGACGGCAACCACAGCAAATCAGCAAAAACGGAAGAAACAAGATAAACTTAGCAAAGCCAGAACTGTTACAATTCAAACGCAAAATTAAAAACAGGACAGACTCGTGGCAATCATCAATTTGCAGCAATGAAATCGGCCAAACAACTCAACCAATTCAGTACGAAGTTTCAACGAAATGTAGCAAATTACAAGCAGCGAGAACTAGAGCAGGAAAACTGAATCCGACCTTGCGTCTCCAGGAATTAAGAAAACTAATAACTACTACGAAAACAGCAAACTAATATTAGGAAAACATCAATCAAAGCAAAGATACTAATAACTACGAACACGCAGGCCAAACTAATGACTACTTAATCAATCAAAAACAGAACACCACTAGAAAACAACTCAAGAAAAGAGAAAGAAAAAAAAAAACGAAGGGAATCAGAGGTGGATTTCGAGAGGAATTGAAGAGGGAAAGGAAAATGAATGAGAAGATTGTGTTTGGCGCGGCTAGGAGAGAAATGCGAGAGACAGGGGAGATTGATGTGGTGATAACGGAAGAGGGATTAAGGAGTTGGGAGAGATAAGAAGGGGTGTGTGAAGATAAGAAAGGGAGGAGGGAGAAGTGAGAGATGCTAGGAAAGAGGGAGAATAACGGGGAGAGATATGAACGAGAGAGGGGAGATTTGTTTAATTGAGAGAGATAGAGAGATAGATAGGAAGGAAGAGAGATGTAATTGTTTGGGATTTTAGGGGAAAGAAGAAGCAAGATTCAAGAACAGGGGATGAAAAAACTTACTTCGAATTTACATAACTAAAGACCAGTAATTAAAAATTAAAAATCATTAATATTTTTGTGAAAATTTTTTTTTAGTTTTTTTTTATACTAACAAATAAAACATAGAATTAGATCTGTAATTAAAAATAATCAAACCCACAATAAAATTGAGATTTAAAGGGGTTAAATTAATATTTAAAACGGAAACTAAAATTACGAAAACAAATTCTTAAAATCGTTACTTTCAATCCCGTGTGGTTAGCGTTGCTACTTTATCCACCCGAGAATTTACGAAAATAATGAATTAAAGAATAAGGAAAGTGAAATGAAATAGGGATGCTAGAATTAAAATGAAAATTCAAATTGCATAAAAATACAAAGTGTTTACAAGGAAATATAGAAAGTCACAACTAAAATTACTACAACATAATTCTAGTATGTAGGCTAATTGGTGTATTACAAGTGAAGAAATGAAGGCTATTTATAGGAAAATTTTAGGGTTTTTGGTTGGTAAGGTTGAATCTTGACCATTGATTTAGTTTAGTGTTGGCTAAATCTTGGCCATCCATTTTCTTTAATAACAAAATGCACCACCACCCCTAGCTTTTCATTTTTTTTTGTTTTGGTCCTTCTTCTTCTTCTTTTTCTCTTCCTTGACCTTTATTTTCTTTATTTTGCAATTTCTTCAGTTTTCTCGAATTTTCCTGAAATGCAACAAAATAATTTATTAAAATACGAACACAAGCAATAAATAGGCAATAAAAATATGCAAAATTATGCACTAATAAAAAACCTTTAACATACAACAATTAGGCATAGAAGTTTGATATAAAGGATTAAACAAGGATTTAAGCATGGTTTGGAGTTTAAAATCGAAAGAAATGACGATGGGAAGAAATAGATACCCCAACAGCTGCACAAACTCGAACATAATGAAGAAGGAAACAGTGGGTGGTGTTTTCTAGAGTCGGGGGCAATTTTGTAATTTAACAATGCTGAAAAACCTTTTTAAAATCTGTTTTTAATCATTTAAAATCGAAATAAAATAAGAAATTATGGATTTGTTTTTTTAATTTATAATTTGGGAAATTACAGACCTCCCCATATTTTTAAAATAATTTTTGAGTCAAAAATGAATTTATTATGAATTTTTCAAATAAAGATCATTAAATGAAATAATGCTTTTAAAATCATTTAAAAATATTTGCACACACAATTAAATACTTCTAACAATTTTAAAAACTAAATAATGTCACAAAGATGATAATGTAAAAGTTTTCATGATTTTAAACGACTCCAATGATTTTATAAAAATCTTAGAAGATTAAAAATTCATGTTTAAAATAGTTTTTATTGCTCAAAAATGCAAATAATAATATACGAACACATATGACACCTACGAATTATCACATAATCACTTAAACCTACTTTTACACATATTTTACCTTTATAAAATATTCACACCACATAAATCACATTTAAAAGTCAAATAATAACTTAATTAAATACCCAAATTTTTAGGTCGTTATACAACAATCCCTCATCCTTCTGTGCCAGGCGCAATCATAAGTTATCAGCTAAGTTTTATGGACCATACACAATTGCAGAACGAATTGGTGCAGTTGCTTACAAGCTTGCCATACCAGAGCAGGTGCGCGACTTCATAATGTCTTCCACGTCTCCCAACTCAAAAATAAAATTGGTATGGATAAGGTTTTCCAAGTTAATTCACCTAGAATTGATGATACAGGACACCGTAATCCTCAGCCTATTGAAATTCTAGAGCGTAAGATAATTAAAAAGGCCAACAAGCCACTTGTTATGGTTCTGGTCCAGCGGGAGAACGGCGAATCACATAAGCTATTTGGGAGTCTTGAGATCGTCTTATGCTCCGATTCCCCAATTACCATCCTTGAGGACAAGGATCTTTTCATGGAGGAGGTTGTTGTCATGATCACTTAATCCATAATTGTAGCAGATTGAAAGGTACGGGAGTTAATTATGAACAGACGACACCGTACATTTTACACTCACTACGCCATAAGTGAGCATACACAATGCTTTTAGAAAGTGTTGCACTGAAAGAGTTTCGATAGCTATGAAATTTTGGCTGTTTTGCAACATGGCTGAATTGGTGTTGCATTAGCTGTAACTTAGTGTTGCATATTACTCACGGTGTTGCACATCGTGCAACATTAACAGATGGTGTTTCATTGTCTATTTTTATAATTTTAATATATGCTCACGTGGCAAGTGTGGGGCCCATAGCTGATGACGTAGCTAGTGGTCCAGTGCTGACGTGGTAGGTGTGGGGTCCACCAGTGCTAATGTGGCAGGTATGGGGCCCACCACTGTTGACGTGGCAGGTGTGGGTCCCACAATTGCTGCCATGGCAGGTGGGACCCACTAGTGCTGACATGGCAGTTACGGGGCCCACCATTGCTGACGTGGAAGGTGTGGGTCCCACTAGAGCTGACGTGGCAAGTGTAGGGCCCACCAGTGCTGATGTGGTAGGTGTGGGACCCACCATTACTGACGTGGTAAGTGTGGGGCCCATAGCTGATGATGTGGCTAGCGGGCCAGTGCTGACGTGGTAGGTGTGGGGCCCACCAGTGCTGATGTGGCAAATGTGGGTCCCACCATTACTGACATGGAGGTGGGACCCACCAGTGCTGATGTGGCAGTTGTGGGGCCCACCAGTGCTAACGTGGCAGGTGTGAGGCCCACTAGAACTGAAGTGGCAGGTGTGGGTCCCACCAGTGCTAACGTGGCATGTGCGTGGCCCACCAGTGCTGACATGGCTGACGTGGCATGTAGTGTTGCATTTGGTTATAAATTGTTGCATTTGCAATTTTAAGTGTTGCTTTAACTACTAGTTTTGTCTTGAAGGATGATTCTATTTTTTTAATTATTTTTTCGACTTTTGAAATGTACGGATGTTAAGATCTAACGATTTTAGTGATGTGGTAATTTTTTTAAAAAATCCTAGATTTATTTGGTTTGATTTATAATGTTCAGAACGGTCAAAGTAGACTTTCCATTTAACTAGTCTTGTCCCGAATGATGATTTTTGTTTTTTAAATTATTTTTTCGATGTTCCAAACGTACGAATGTTAGGACCTAACGATTTTAGTGATGTGGTAATTTTTAAAAAAAATCCTAGATTTATTTGGTTAGATTTTATATTGTCAAAGCGGTCAAAGTAGACCTTCCTTTTAACTAGACTTATCCCGAATGATGTTTCTATTTTTTTAAATTATTTTTTCGACGTTCCAAACGTACGGATTTTAATATTTAACGATTTTAGTGAGGTGATAATTTTTTAAAAAATTCTAGATATTTTTGGTTTGATTTTATAATGGTCAAAGTAGACTTTCCATTTAACTAGTCTTGTCCCGAATGATGATTCTACTTTTTTAAATTATTTTTTCAACGTTCCAAATGTACGGATGTCAAGATCTAACGATTTTATTGATGTGGTAATTTTTTTAAAAAAATTCTAGATTTATTTGGTTTGATTTTATATTGGTCAAAGCGGTCGAAGTAGACCTTCCTTTGAACTAGTTTTGTCCCGAATGATGATTCTATTTTTTAAAATTATTTTTTTGACGATCCAACTGTAGGGATATTAGTATCTAACGATTTTAGTGCTGTGGTAATTTTTAAAAAATTCCTAATTAATTTGGTTTGATTTTATAATAGTCAAATCGGTCAAAATAGACATTCCTTTTAACTAGTTTTGTCCTGAATGATGATTATATTTTTTTAGATTATTTTTTCGTCGATCCATCTGTATGGACGTTAATATCTAACGATTTTGGTGCTATGCTAATTTTTCAAATAATTACTAGATTAATTTGATTTGATTTTATAATAGTCAAGTCGGTCAAAGTTGACATTCATTTTAACTAGTCTTGTCCTGAATGATGATTATATTTTGAAATTATTTTTTTGACCATCCAACTGTACACGTTACTTATCCAATCTGTTGGGAATCGGTAAAAGGATTGGGATAGATGCTCATAAATTCCTAAATTAATTTGGTTTGATTTTATAATAGTCAAATTGGTCAAAGTAGACATTTATTTTAACTAGTCTTTCCCGAATGATAATTACATTAAAAGTATTTTTCGACGATCTAAACATTGCATTATACTAAATTATTTTTAAAATTATAAAAATTGGACATGTTATCAAAATATATACAATAACATCTAAATTTCAATCTAAAATTTGATAAATGATATATTATAAACTACAAATATTTTTACAAGTATCTATCATTTTCCTAATTTTCTAAATTTTGTAAATTTAAAATTAAAAAATTAAAATCATACTATACAAAAAAAATTAAGAGCTAATTTATTTTTTTGATAAAAAGAAAACATATACTCACGCACACTATACGTGGTCTTGCAGAGGTCCCGAGGTGAAAATTTTGGGGCAGATATTTCCCCCCAAACGAGAAATAATTCACACAAACTTAAACCTAAACTCGGCTCATTCACCCTCTCTCTGGATAACTCCCTCTCTCTGGATAACTCTCTACTCTACACAAATTCATTTCTATTTCCGATTTACAAACACTACACCTTTGATTGGTAGTTGAATACAAACTCTCTCGATTTACATCTCATTTCTATTTCCTATTAATAATGCATAAAACTCTTTTTTTTTTTTCGAAACTTCTGCTAATTAGGGCTTCAACTTTGGGATTTTTATTTTGCAGGTAATGTCCAACTTATATTTTTAGGGTTTTGTTTTGTGTGATTTGATCCTGATTTTGGGTTTTATATTTGGGTAAATTTAGGACTGTGCTTTGTGTGTTTTGAACTTGATTTTGGGTTTTGTATTTGGGTAAATTTAGGGCTTTGCATTGTATTTGGGGTTTGTATATGTTGAAATTGTGCTGGTTTGTTGGGGCTATGTTATAAGTTAATTACTCTGATTTTTCTTTATTTTCTATTTTGTATTTTGTATGATATACATGTTTGAGATGGTATTACAATGTGTAGAGTCTAATTATGTTTTAAGTAAAGAAATGATAGTAAGAAAGAGGAGTCAGTGTGTGGATTTATGTTCGTGAATGTTGTCAGATGTTGAGATTGATGTTTAATTTAAACATGTGCTTGTTAACTTATACTTGTTTTCTTATACTAGTTCACTTTCACATATGAATTACAGATAATACGCTTACTCTTATACTTGTTTTTTTGATTTCATGGGTGGTATTCCCACTGGGAGATTTTGCAATACAAAGACACTGCCAGATTAAATAGGTACATGTTTAATTTTTAATTACTAATACTGCAGCTGACATTTTGTGCCAAACTAATTCTGTTTCATTAAACCTTTAGTAGGTGATTAACGTTAAGTGTGAAGAGGAAGAGAGTAGATTAGCTGACATTACATCGTCCAAGCGAATTTTGCACAAAATTTTCATATTTTTAGCTAAGATTTATATTTGTGACATCCAGATTCCTTTATATAGAAAACAGAACAGACATTGGTGTACTAGAGCTCTTTTAGTGACATTAGTGTGAATTAATGGAGGGTGGAAATCAAACTCTAGCTGTAGCTCTTTTAGTGGCAGTTGTCCGAGCTGGTGTACTCCCTGATTTCTAAAGTCAATCCTTCAATTTCTATTTCCAGTCTGGACAACTTGAAAATATCTTCTTTATTTCTAGATCCTAAACTGCAAAGCACGAATCTTCTAACAGGAGTAAGCTTTGCATCAGGAGCATCTGGTTATGATCCTCAAACACCTCAACTAGCGGTATTCTTCACATCTATATATCTGATTTATAGTATGATAACCTCATGTTTAATTTCAGTTCTATATTAATAGAAATGCTCAACACCTTTATCGATCTCCATGCATGCAGGCGAGCTTATCGTTGCCAGATCAGTTAAAATTGTTCAAAGAATACATCAGTAAGCTTAAAAGCATTGGTCGGAGAAGAAAGTTCAAATTACATTATAGCCAATAGCATATATTTCGTAGTAGCCGGCACTAATGATCTTCTCAATACCTATTTTATTCTTGGTGCTAGAAGACTCCATTATAATGTTCTGCCTTATGCTGATTTTGTGGTCAATCTTGCTTCCTCTTTCACCCAGGTAACTCTAGTTATATCTCCTCTATGTTTTATATGTTCTTTTTTTTCGTCTAGCAATAAATTTAAAATTTTTTTGGGGAAAATTGAAAAGGTACTTGCAATTTGTTTCAGCTTATGAGAACAGACATAATCCTTTATACTGATGATATTTTTGTAAGTACTTGTGTTGAGGGCCTAGCTAATTAAAATGAATACTTTGTTTGTGTAGGAATTGTACGATCTTGGAGCAAGAAGAATTGCAGTATTTGCTGCACCACCAATTGGTTGTGCCATCGCAGAGAACATTAGCTGAGGATTAAACAGAATGTGTGTAGGGAGATACAAGTAAGCAGCACAAGTGTACAACTCCAAACTTTCATCAGAGCTTGAGACACTCGGCAGTACTCTTCCCCGGTCTAAAATAGTCTACATAGATATTTATAAACCTCTACTTGATCTCATAAAATTACGGTAAATTTGTTGCTTTTTTCTTTTGAATATGCCTCTTAGTACTGTTGTTAATTATCATATTATTATTAGGTCAACTTCCCTCTTTATTTGTTCTGAGTTCATATTATTATTAGGTGATATTTTAATAGTTCTTTTACAGGGTGTGGACGAGAAATCGATTGATATATCCAGGACATCCAGCATCCAGGAAGAAACAAAAAAAAATTATCTCTGCTCCACAAAGAGATCACAGTAATGAACAAATGCATGGTCAATCTACTGATTTTGGTCTACAAAGAAATTTTTGTATTCTTCATTGACTTTAAATATGCATATATACATTTGATGTATGTCTTCTGATCTGTACATATCTATATACCGTTGTTAATTAATTGTTTCAGATGTCATTGCATAGGTTGAATTGACATGTTATATTTTGGTCAGCCAATATAGAGGAAAATGAAGGCGAGGAAAATAGGATGACCCAAGAAGAGATGCTTCTTGAGATGCTCAGACAGGTAAAAGCTATAAAGACAAGCGGCTCAGACATGGATGCTGAAAAATCTAGGACAAGCGGATCCTAATCTTAAATTGGATATTGGAGAAATTTGTGCCACATTTTCAAGCAAATAAGACGATAGTTGTACTCCAATGACTCAAGGCGGCTCCAATTAGTAATTTTTTTGTAGCTTTAACTAGCTAGTATTAGAACTTGGTATTTTTGTAAACTGTTAAGTATTTTTGTTGGCTACATCATTGCCTTGTGGTTGGTTTGGACTTGTAGTTGTTGGCTTGGTTTGGACAGGATGGTTTTATGTATAAACAAAGAAACCATTTCAAATTTTTTGTAAAAAAGTGTTGCATTTGACTCTATTTGATGTTGCAGTATCGTAGATTTAGTGTTGCTAAAAATATTTTTGATGTTGCAAAAAAAATGATGTTGCATTAGACTCAACTAGTGTTGCATTAGATAGTGATCCCCACTGTTGATGTGGCACCTTGGTGGGCCCCACTGTTGACGTAACACCATGATGGGCCCCACTGCTCACGTAGCACCATGGTGGGCCTCTCCTCTAAATTGGCTTCAAATCTTATGCAACATCATGTGGTGTTGCCTGTATGTGCTTTTGGTGTTGCAATATAGACCTTATGCAATACTTTCATGGTGTTGCAATAGCTTGTAAAAGCGTTGCATTAGGGTCTTACGCAACGTCGGTATTGGCAACGCTGCTTTGGTGTTGTCTTTTACCTTAGGTAACGCTTTTCAGGCCTTATGCAACATTAAATAGGGGTTGCGTAAGGCTACTTATGGCGTAGTGACTTTCGTTGCTAAATGTTGTCGTATTTGTTGACTTCTCTATTTTGGTATTGAATAATTGGACTGTAGTGTTTGTTATTAACTGAACCACTTATAAACTGACACGTGTTAGAGAATAGTGGCTCAGTATATGTATTGTTCTCGGTTCATTTGAGTCCTTTATCCTAATGATGAACTTTATAGTTGTTTCTTTTCTTTTGTTTTCTTTTCTTTTCCAACAATCCAAAAAACCCAAAAAAATAAAATAATACTAGTTCTAACTTTTACTAGTTCTAGTCTAACAGTGAACACATCATATAAAGAATTGATCCCTAGAACTTTTGTTCACATGCTGCAAAAACCTTCAACTATAAGAATATGTTTTAGTAAAAAGTCAAGATATTTCTGAAAAATATTATGAAATACAAATATTATGTAAATATAAATTATGTGTTTCCTTCAAAAAATAGTTGAATTTAATGATTTTTATTCAAATTCATCTTCAATTCAATGATCAAATTACACATATGTTAGTTGAGTTAGAGCCTTATGTGTATTACATTAACAATTTTTGCCATACAAGAAGTTAGCCGGTGCGAAACATTTTTTATATTCATTCATTAATTAAAATTTTATCTAATTCAATTATTTATTTGTATGTTTTTGGACTTTGATAACCTACTAGCTAGCAAGTTAGTTCACATACAGTTCAATGATGTATTTGCTTTTTACCCGGATTTGAGAACAACTCATATCATAATTTACCGTATATAGCTACTCAACCATGAAAACATGTTTTATCAACAAAATAAAACAAAAGAAAAAGAAATGGTACATGTAGTCTTTTTAAGATTTGTTATTGTTTGTCGCTGCCTCAAATGAACTAATAATCCTACCCAGGACTACGATTTGAGTGCACTTGGAGTTGAATTCGACTTGTATTATATGTACGCAATTCGAATTCGTTCTTGACTGGATAAACCCTACTTATTAGGTAAAAATGAACTTCTTAATAACAAGTTGTACTTGTTTCAGCGGAGTTGAGTTTAGCTGAGCTACAGACATATTTGTACAATGTTAATCCATGACATGTATCATCGAACAGCCTGAATTAAGCCTCTGTAGAAAGTCTCTAAATAAGAGAATTACTGCTTTTGTTACTCCAAAGGAAAGGTCCAATATTTTTATTGGATCATTGTGATGATGTGCCCTTCATTCACGATCACGACTGTGGTGTCAAAAAGCGACTATGTTTAATATTTACACATTATAATTAATTTCCTCTATTTTTAGGCGTGTGTCCTCTTTTACATGGGATTAGTGTAACATTTTTTTTCTAGTTTCTTTTATTGGATATGGTGGGTTCGAACATTGATAAGGTGGATGTATGCATGTGTATAAATATCGAAAAAAAAAACAAATATGTTTATTAGTACAAAATACTAAAGTGAAACTGGGGAACTTAATACTAATATCCATAATTGAACTATAAATTTAATCTACTCATTTCTAATAATTTTGATCAACAACGTACATTCCTTCACCTCTATGAGTGCCGCACGCCCATACTAAGCTACTTAAGCAAATAATCATTACTTGGTTATAGTTTGTAATTATAATTTACTTGTTACATGATTGAACATGCATTAGGATTATCGTCGCTAAAAATAGTAGTATATTTCACCATAGGAGCATTAGGACTCGGAAGCGATTGAACAATGTTCTTCATGTTGGCTTTCAACCCAATATGATGTTATGGGTTTGGGTAGATAATTAGATACCAAGTATGATTAGAATTTGGTAGGTAATTAGAAACCAAATATGATTATGCTTGTATGGTAACTTGGTGGCTAAGTTTGTGATGGCTATATATACATAGTCATATTTTATTTGTTTGATGTGTGAAAGCTTAAGAGATGTAGTCTTAAGTATTGTTTGGGAGATGCTTGAGCATTGTTGGCTCAAGTATCGGGGTTGGGACACCGTTAAGGTGTTATTGTTTTGATGTATTATTGGTTGGATTAATAATACAAGTTTGGGACGTGGGTGTTTCCCCGTCAAGTATTTGTGTGTTTTTTTGTTTCGCGCTTTGGTGAATCTTGTCAACTAATCGATTGGTTATGTGTGTGCTATGCATTGGAGTCTGTGAATCTCGGATTGTGTAAGTCCCTTAACCTAACAAGTGGTATCAAGAGCCAAGGTTCGGGTTCGTGATGGATGAGGTTAAGGGAAAGTTCGAGGTTCAATTGATCTGGCAGAGTACAATGAAGGATTTGCTGACAAGGAGATTGCTGCTAAAGCGGGAAGAGACAAAGTTACGTGCGATTTAACGGTTGGCTTGCACCGTGGATTAATCCTGTGTTCGGACTCGAGATGAAAGAAGATGGAAGAGGTCATCAAAATTGTTTCAATGGCTTAATCAACCAGGTGAACTATTTTGATGATACTAGTGATTTTCTTCAGGAGACCGAAGGATTGTGAAAGCAAGGATCGGGTGACTCAACATGTGGAAGAGCACTCGTGGTGGTTGATGCACGTGATTTTGTAGATGGAAACATCATTATGGTGAAGAACGATGGGTTTAGAGGGTCACTAAACGGGTTTTAGCGACACTCAATGATTGGAAGAGCAAGATGAGTAGATTCTTGTTCGAGGGGAGGCGTTGGCGAATGGATGTGAATGGCATGATGGGTACTGTTCAATCCGATATGGGTATTGGGTTGAAGGGGAGGATTGTTGGGTTTCAACCCAATATGATATTATGGGTTTGGGTAGATAATTAGATACTAGCTATGATTAGAATTTGGTAGGTAATTAGAAACCAAATATGATTATGCTTGTATGGTAACTTGGTGGCTAAGTTTGTGATGGCTATATATACATAGTCATATTGTATTTGTTTGATGTGTGAAAGCTTAAGAGATGTAGTCTTAAGTATTGTTTGGGAGATGCTTCAGCATTGTTGGCTCAAGTATCGGAGTTGGGACACCGTTAAGGTGTTATTGTTTTGATGTATTATTGATTATTGATTGGATTAATAATACAAGTTTGGGACGTGGGTGTTTCCCCGTCAAGTATTTATGTGTTTTTTTGTTTCGCGCTTTGGTGAATCTTGTCAACTAATCGATTGGTTATGTATGTACTTTGCAGGAGTTTGTGAATTTCGGATTATGTAAGTCCCCTAACCTAACACTTTACATATCCAGAAGGTGCTTTCTTATCATAGGCTTGAGCAACATAAGGATATGTCACCAGATTGTATGGAATATATGGCCAAATTTCTGCTCTTTTTCATGTGCTTTGTATTCTTTTTAACACCTTTTTTGGCTCCACATACCCAGTAACACTTACTCGGCTTTGTTTACGAATTACTTCCACTGATTTCACACCTGATCAGTACAATACAGTCCACAGATTAATGTAAGAATTCGAAATTTGTTGACAAGCTATATGCCTATATAAATACATATTTAAAGCTAACTAAAAGCCTATGGTTTGATATATAAAGAAGGCGAGGACCCCAGGACGACAGTTGCAAAATGTACGGATAGATATGTATGAAGTTGCCAAGTTGGTATATATATTGTATGATGATGATAGTATATTTCGACGGTCCCCTATTGAGGAATAAAATGTGGGGTAGTTTAGTAATTATAGTCGAATAGATATTAGGCTCTATATAAAGCCTCATTTAGTTTCACTTTGAGGCACAACAATCAATTTGCAATGTAGTCATTGAAGAGAAATAGCTATAATCTGTAAATAAATATTTCTTATTCGCTTGTGTTCTCAATTCATCTTCCTTGTTCTTTTATAAAGATTTAGATAATTCCGTATTATGTTTGTTATCATGGTATCAGAGCCTTCGATTCTAACCTGGATATCTCAATATTTTTATTTGAGAATCGATAAACCCTAATTCCCAAATTAGTGTTAGTACTCATTTTGCGGTTATCAAATTCGAATCTCGAAATGTTCATGTTCGCTTCTTGAAAATAGGATTCCAATTTCTTTTCCTTAAATCTAACACTCCACTCTCAAACAATGTAAAGTTGCTGGTCAATCTCGTTTTCTCAAAATTCATTCTGGAAATCAGTGATAGAGTTGTTCACTTGTTTCTTCACAAACTTCAGGTGCAAAATGACCTCTAAACAGAACTATTCGTAGCTCATGCTTGTTTTCTGGAAGAAGTTGTACTATTGGGGGATGCCGTCAAGGTGTTTGATAATATGTCTTAACCAGAAATTCCTCTATTGGTGAGACTGCTTAACATTGTTTTTTTTCCTTGCATTAATTTTAAAAATTTAGTTAAGTGATTTATTTTTAAAGAATCTTAGTTTTATAATAATACTTGAAAAGCTTGGCCTCATGACCCATTCTTATGGTCCAGAAGTGGTTAAATTAGTCATTGTTTAGATTTTTGCTACATGAAATTCGATCTTGGCTGTGTATGTTGAGTAGCTAATAAACATCATGGAAGCCCTCCAGTTGTTCGATAATATTTCTAAGCAGGAGTTGTTGGCTTCCTATGTTGATAGTTCTAATATGTGGGTAGTTTATCTCTGCTCTCTGTGAGTAGAGAAAGAAGGCATGAAAATGATGGAGGAATCAAATAATAGCCTTGAAGAGCCTCCATATCCGAGAGTTCCAAGGTCACAAGAAGGTACATTCCGTAGCTTGGAATTGCATTGGCACTAAACTTGCTTCGGGTTCTGTTGATCAAACTGCCCGCATCTAGCACATTAAACCACACGGACATACTGATAGTGTGGATAAGTTATGTTGGGATCCCAACCATTCTGATATAAGACCGTTCCATTGTGGGATGCTCGTAGTGGAAAATGCTCACAGCTAGCATAACTTAATGGAGAGAAAATTAACATCACCTACAAACCAGATGGAACACATGTAGCTGTTGGACATAGGGATGATGAACTAACAATACTGGATGTTCGGAAATTTAAGCCCCTTCACAAGCGCAAGTTTAACTATGAGGTAAATGAGATTGCATGGAATATGACAGGAGATATGTTTTCTTTTGACCACTGGAAATGGCACTGTTGAGGTTCTAGATTATCCATCTCTGCGAGCAATCGACACTTTAACGGCTCACACAGCTGCTGGTCATTGCATTGCAATTGATCCTTTAGGAAGGTACTTTGCTGTTGGAAGTGCTGACTCTTTGGTTAGTAATCACAGGCCGAGAGCCAATATTCGTCGTCATAGAAAAGGTGTTTATGATCACAGAAGATGTTCCAGTGTATCATCTCATGATCAAGTAGACAGAGAAACAAAAGCTACTGGAATAATAAAGAGTATCTAAAATCTCTACTATTTGCTCATCGATGACCGGAAGATGGCAGTTGCTGTTGATACAAATCCCATAGTCTCTAGCACCCGTCTTGACAAAAGAACACCAGGAATCGTTATTGTTTTCTGTAGTATAGTGACTGGATGCTGTAGACTTTAACATTCCAGAATCACAGGAATTATATAAAGGGACAGTTGTCCCGTGAGTTGATGACTGAGATATAAAAGGAGTTTTGCTGGAATGCTTTTCATGGGATACAGATGTGGAGGAATAGAACTCTAATTTTTCATACAGTAAAAGGAATGTTAGAAGATAAATAATTAATCTGGACAGAGAGGGGCCGGAAAAAAAAGTTCCATCTGACTTGACAGAAACATGTTAACAATGTGACCAGTTGAGCTTGATATTAAGTTTGATGATGAGAAATAAGCACTTGCATAACTAAGTGGTTGGCATCTGGTTTGGTATTGAATTGATATTCTACCACCAAGTTGCTGTGAAATGAAAAGCCTCAACTCTACTTTTGAAGTTTACCATTTCTGTGAAGGTAGAAAAACCTTTGAAGGCAGAAATTAATGGGGACGAAGAAGAAGAGAGTTTAAGAGCAAAATGAAAGCACAGTCCTCAAATGGCCAAAGAGCCAGGACATGTGAACTTATAGTTCACAGCAAAGTCAGGGTCCTTGAATGGCAAACAAAGCCGGGATTTCTTGAATGAAAAGCTTAAACTAGTCCTCGAATGGCAGGGAATTGGAGTCCCTTGTTAGGACATTGACGTGCTCTAACAACAAGTCCTCGAATGGCAGGGAATTGGAGTCCCCTGTCAGGACATTGATGTGCTCCTACTAGCCGGATTTGTAGTCCCTGTCAGGAATTGATGTGCTCCAATTGTTCAAGGAAAACATTCTTAGAAGTGTGGTTTTGTGACTGCAAAGGATTATGAGTTTCTTGTCAAATGGCAAGCAAATCCAGGACTTGATTGAAGTTTAAAAAGTCCTCTAATGGCAGCAAAGCCAGGACTTAAATGAGCCTTGTTTACTCGAAATTATGCCTGGTCAATTGTGCCTCGATTCTCTGTTTAAAATTCTGCCAAGATCTGTTGGGGTAGGCTATAAGCCTTGAAGTGCCTTTGGAAGCAGATGTTAATGGTGAAGGAATTAAGAGATCGATGGAGATTCAAGAAAAGAAGCCATGAATAGGTTTTCTTTTATTAATTTTCTGATAAGCTTATCTTGCATTGTCAAGTTGCTATCATTTTCTTCCTCTATAAATTTGTCAGCTTAGCTTGCATTGAGCCAAGTTACTGTTATTCTTCTCTAAATTTTACACTTTAGCTTGCATCGATTCAAGCTACTGTGATTCTAAAATCCTCACCTCTGATTTCTCTTCTAATCTATTTCTTTAGATTTTCTCCATTTATACTCTTTCCTTTACTTCTATCTTCTCTGGTTTGTGTTTGGTCTCTGCAACTACAATCCCTTTTGCACTGTTTGCGTTTGGTCTCTGCAACTACAATCCCTTTTGCACTGTTTGCGTTTGGTCTCTGCAACTATAATCCCTTTTGCACTGGTGTTAGAAGTTCAGTCTATTATCTTCAAGCTAAGAGTTTCACTTTGTTCCCGCTCTTAGCTTGAGGGGGAGTATTGAGGAATAAAATGTGGGGTAGTTTAGTCATTGTAGTCGAATAGATATTAGGCTCTATATAAAGCCTCACTTAGTTTCAGTTTGAGGCACAATCAATTTGCAATGTAGTCATTGAAGAGAAACAACTATAATCTGTAAATAAATATTTCTTATTCTCTTGTGTTCTCAATTCATCTTCCTTGTTCATTTATAAAGATTTAGATAATTCCGTATTATGTTTGTTATCATCCCCTTATCTTCGGGAAGCTTGTGTTGCATATACTTGAATAAATATGGTTGAAATCTAAATTAAATATGTTTTGCCTATCAGATGCAGTCAATTTAAAACCTTAAAGCTAAATTCACAGGTCTGAGATCGATATGTGTCATGTATGAGAATTCAGAAAAAACTGAAATGAAAAAGTTTTTGGTTATGGTGAAAATATTAAACTAAATAATCACACATTCCTAAATGTCTATACTGAATTACAAACCAAATTACCAATGCAAGGATGAAAACAAGAGAATCATATCTATTATACTTTATCTTGATCTTTATTCCCATCACTAGGCAAAGTATGCGGGAGATAGAGGGAGGGAGAGAGATGAACCTCTCATGGAGGAAACTGAATTTCTTACTCTCCGTTCGCAGCTATCACAATCCATTTTTACTTTTACATCAACGGTCTCATAAAAACGAACAAACACTTTTCAGAGAAAGAGTGAGAAAGGAAAAGAAAACATATACATACATATATTGTGGAAGATGGGATTGTATGACATATATATTGACATGCTTGTCTGTAATCTTTGATTCTGTATATACCTGCATCGGTTTGCGTTTGCTCTTTCTTGTGCTTGAAACATTGCATAAGTCTGAGAAATGGTCAAGAATACCCATTCTTCTTTTATATTTCTTGTGTATGTTGGAGAGAGAGAGCTAGAGAGAGTCTTAGACTTGCAGGGACTCGAAAACTATAAAATTGTATTTATAGTGAAGGTGCAGTACGTAATTATCGGCAGAATTTTACAAAATATGTTGTAATAAGGTGATATATATTTCAATATTGCAGTAAACAAATTGCATGGGTTACAAAGTATATGCATCGTTTAAATATCTTGCATATCTTGAATTATGGCTTGAGTAATTATGATTTGAACTACTGAGGTATTAGTATAATACTCGACTTAGCTAGCTAGGCAAGAGTGAAAAATGGGCATAGAATTGACCTACATAACTAAGGAAGAAAAAAACTTGTCTAATAATTGCCTTGGCCCCCAAAAATATCATGCCCGACGTGCATGTTGCAAGGGTGTGAACAAATTTAATAAGAGGAATTAGGAAAACTTGTCTCTCGTTTTTTAATCACCAAGAATCGAGAATTCGAGTGAAGGCATATATATTATAAAACTATTACCATACAAAATTTGCATTTGTTCGGCGATTCAACTAATTCATAATAACAGAAACAAGATCAACTTATAGGTTTTTGAAAGTTCAAATTGCATAAGAAAACAAGTAAGGAGCAGGACATGCCGCTCAAGGCTGGTCAGCTTAATCAACAATTTAATCCTGTATGTTCACTTTTTCTCTCTGCATATCAACGAGTCCTATTACGTGCATAAAGATTGCTAGATCCTGGTTGTCATATAGGTTCTAAAACACATACGCTTTGCTTCTGAATTGTTTAAGAAAAAAAAAAAACTGAATGTAAGAGAAATAAATTGAAAAAAATAAAATGAAATGTTTCACTAACTTGCTCCCAAGTTTAAAAATCTATAGAACAAATATAATTTTATCAACATGCTCTCGAATAAGAAGAAAAACATATAAATGATAGTCAAGTTACAATTCAATATCATTAAATTCAAAAAGTTATACTTCAAGTAGCTAGTAAGGATTTATTTGTAATATCAAATATATTTTTTAAATAACTACACTATTTGCTTTCATTTTCATCCCATTTTTAAAGTGGAAGTATTGGAAAGAAAATATATAATTTTTTTTACTAATTATCACTTACTTCCATCCTTAAAAAAGCTAGGAAGCATAAATACTTAGATGCAAATTATATTATTTGTTTCCTCCTTTACTTACTTTCGTCCCTTTTTCAAATTCAAAAGCATGATTTTAATTAAGTTATATTATAATCAGTATACATGTATGAGTATCATACTGACAGACTTCGCATATTTTATCTCTAAATTAAACCTGTTTTGCTTCTTTATTAATATTTCGAGATTTTAAAACTTTAGTTTTAAATTTTTGTAATAATTCTATTTAACTTCAACTGTTTAATTGGAATTCATAACACTAAATATCTGTTGCAGTGTACAGATAGAGATAGTTAAATACTTAAATGATATGGAAGAATTCCCAGGAGGAGATTAGCTAGTGTAAATGGTATGGAGCCTATCGAAATTGTGTTAGTTGCATTATCGTGATCGATGCACCAGAAAGACCTCCTATGTCATTACTCTCTATCAACTTAATTATTCTTGCTAATGTAGAGTCCATGCATGTAAATGCAATTTTATTTCTGATACTATTACTTGTAAATGAAAAGCAGTAGCAGTGTTTTGGTGTACTAATATTACAAGAAAGGACACATTTCTGTTCAAAGGAGAATGGTTGGAAAAAGTAATTTATAAATGATCGAATAAATTCTTTTTTGATGACCAATTTAGTGGGAGAAAAATATGAACCTTTTTTGTAATATAATAAATTCATGTGTTCATCAAAACTTAAGCCCTCAAATTTATGTAATTAGTGTCAACTAAAACTCGAATCCTCAACACAGGACTGGAAGAAATACTCTAATATCAAACTAGCTAGGTGACAGATATTAAGAGTAGAATCCTCTCATTTTGTAATCTAGAAGCATTTGAAGTGACGAATAATATATACATATTATAGGGAGCACACCTTATAGTCGTCTCAAGGGGTGCAACAGGGTGATCCCCTTGGTCCTCTTTCTTTTGCTTTGATTTTACAACCCCTGGTATGTAAAATTAGAGACGTTTTTGATGTATATCTTCAGGCTTGGTATTTGGATGATGGTACTATTGTTGGTGACACCTTGGTGGTTGGGAAGGTTTTGCAGTTGATTATGGAAGAAGGGCCTCGTTTCAGGTTACATCCCAATGTTGAAAAAATTGAAGTTTTCTGGCCTATAGAAGACCCTCGAAGCAGGATTGTGGGTGTTTTTCCCCCTAATATTGTTCGACCTTTGCATGGTGTTAAGTTGCTAGGCGGTCCTGCCAGTTCCAATTCCGTTTTCAGTGGTGAGCTTATGATGCAAAAGGTGACCAAGACCATTGAGCTTATGGATAAGGTTGCTAAGCTTGATGATCCGCAATGTGAGTTGTTGTTACTTAGGGCATGTACCGGAATTTCTAAACTCTACTTTACTCTCCGTACTTGTCCTCCCTGTATTTTTGAGGTTGCTCAGCGCACATTTGATGGGGCTCTTCGATCTTCCTTGGAGCGTATTGTTACTGCTTCGGGACCTGGGTTTGGTGATTGGCAGTGGCGGCTTTCCACCTTACCTTTATCGTTTGGAGGGCTTGGTGTTTATTCTGCAGGTGATGTTTGTCATTATGCTTTTCTTGCTTCTTGATTGCAGTCTGTTGGTTTGCAGACAAAGCTTCTACAGCATGCTGGTATTGTTGGTCTTGGTTGTGCTTTTGAGGATGCGTTGAGTCTTTTTAATAGAACTGTGGAGTCTGACATTTTGAGTAATCCTAGTGAGGTCGATGCCCCTAAACTCGTGAAGAAATTGGCAGATATATATTTCACAAAGGTTATTGCATCTGCAGAATCCACATTTTCTTTATCTCTTCGACAATTGGCATTGTGGAAATCACAGCAGGGAGATCACACCTCTGCTTGGCTTCGGGCGGTCCCCATATCGGTTCTGGGACAGACGATGAATGCTAAGACTTACCGTCGTGTGTTGTGTTATCGGTTGGGTGTTCCTTTATTCTCTATTTCGACAATATGTTCTACTTGCTCCAGGGTTTTTGCGGGGGATATTTTCGGTGATCATGCGGTGTCGTGTGCTGGTATTGTGGGTATTAAATATCGACATAATGTTGTTCGGGATACCCTTGTTGATGTTTGTTATCGGTCTGGGATTTTGGCAAGGAAAGAGGTTGATATTGGATTGTTTGGAGGGAACGACGGAGCTCTCTGACCTGCAGATGTGTTACTCTATTCTTGGGATCGGGGTCGTGATGTGTGTGTTGACTTGACAGGATCTTCTCCTTTGACACAAACTGGATTGTCTGGATTTGTTCCGGGACAGGTTGTGACTGATGCGGCTAATCGGAAGCGGGTCAAGTACGAGGCACGTTGCCGAGATATTGGTTATGGTTTTCTTCCTTTCTCCTTTTCTTCTCTGGGGAGCTGGATAAGGATGTTGTTACACTGCTGAAGCGGTATTGGGGCTCGTGCTGCTGCTCATATCTTTACCAGGATGGGTTTTGCTATAGCTAGAGGAGTGGAGGCCCAGATTGTATCTCAGCTTCCCATAAATTTTTTATAAATTGTAAATAAATTATTCCACAGGTTCATAATTGGAGCTTTATCATATACACATATAATAATTTTGGGAAAATATTACAGATATCAAATTGGTTAAAAAAAATTTTACAAAAAATATGTGTTTTAATTTGATTGTTTATAATTAAATTAAATATAATGAGTCCTTCCTATATTCACACCAATATCAATCAATCAAAACATTCATTTTTACCGTACAAACTATCACATCATTTTATAACTGGCACTATTTTTGTAACACCCCCAGATCCGGGGTCAGGGATCTGGTCGTTACCGTCTCAATTCCCATCCACAACTAAACATAAATATTAAATTACAACCTTGTGACCCAAACAATAACATAAAACACACCCGTTATAGTCCCAGAGATGAAATCAGAGTAACTACCAAATTTTATTAAGCACATTATGAGTTCTTACAATCCAAAAAGAATTACAATGTGAATACATATTCTTTGCCATCCATTATCATAAGTTATACCAGCCCATATATTTGGTACTGAAAGAATGAATCTATTCTACCAATAGCTTTCTCTTCGGCTCTGGTAGTCTCATCGTCCCCGCCAACGTCGAGTGCGCCTTGTGCGAGTCATCTGGTCTAGCTGTTGTTGTGATATAATAATAAAGCAAGGGTGAGCACTAGCCCACCAACAATAATGTTTAACTGAACGATAATATATAACAATTCAAAAGTATCTTTCAAACCATATGCCATGCATTTACGGAAATGATGCCAGTATAATATGAACGATGAAGTTACAAGGTAACTTAAAGTATTTATTTTGTGGAAATATCTGCTAAGTCAAAATAAGCAAGATATTATCATTTATCATATAAAGAGGAACTTGCAAGGAAAATATTGCAATTCCAGTTATTAACATTTTTTGAAGTCCTACAACCTGAAAGAAGTCACTTCGATACGTGTTGCGGAAGACACCGTCAACCTAAAAGAAGTCTCTTCGATCCGTGTTGCAGGGAATTCCCAATTTGGGAGATGAACCAATACTGGAGTTATCACGCGCCAGCTGTCCCACTCCCTGATGATCAGTCGGGGATGGTACAGCCCAATATAGTTTACTACCGGTAGAAGGAAGAACTGACGGCTCCACTTGCAGATTGCCTTTAATAGTAACTCCCTGGCCAATGGTTAGGCCTTGTGATGGACCGCGCGACTCGGCCTCTTACACACGACTCCTAGTTTGAATAAATCCACAACATTGAAATGTAGAGTTTGTCCTCCCTTCCCCAAGTGAAATACTTGTTGATAAGACTCCACAAAGTAGTCGTATCTAGTTGGAAAGGAAAATTCACCAACATTTCCCAAGCTTTTGCTTGTTAATGGATATCAACTTGTTCCAACAATCTTCCCTCGAATGATGAGAAGGTACACACAGACTTAATGAGTCCATAGCAACCAAGTTGCGAGTTAAAAGGATAAATTATGACCGGGAAGTCAACAAGATAAATAACATTGCTCAAGTAGGTTCCCCTATAATATGGAAGTTTGAGCGAGCATTTAAATCCTTTTAAGATAGATTTAAATGAAAAATAAAGAGTTTGGAACCTTTCCTTGATAAAATAGTCGTAAAAAGATTCCGAAATATTTTACATAATATCTGGAGGTGAAAGATAATCTCCGAATAATATAAATCATTTTAAAAAGAATTTAAAAGAATTAAATAAATATTTACTCAATAATAATTACGGAATATTATTAACTCATAATATTGCTCGTAAGTAATCCTCGAATGAATATATGGAATTATTTACTAAATAAATCCCTCCTTAAATCAATATTCGAAATAATATTCATTAAATAATTAAACTCAAATAAATATTTAAAATAATATTCAATAAATAAGTCAAACCTTAAATGAATATTTGAAAATGATATTCATTTAATAAATAATCTTCTAAAAGAATATCAAAATAATATTCATTTGGTAATCAAAACTTTAATGGAATAATCGAAATAATATTCCTTAAGTATATAGAACTTCCAATGAATATTTTAAAATAATATTCATCAAGTACATAAAACCTTAAATGAATATTCGAAAGTAATATTCATTTAATAAATAACATTCTAATGAATATCAAAATAATATTTATTAAATAATCAACTCTAAATGAATATTCGAAACTAACATTCATTTAATATCTCTCGACTGAGATAATACTCGAATAACATTCTTCGAAATATTTCCAAGTAATTGATACTTTATGGGAATATAATCAACGTTTAATAATAACATTCCTCAGATAAAAAATAATCTGTCGTTGGAATCCCTCCGGGTTTCCACAACTATCTATATCTCAAAATACCGACTCCCGGTCTATATTTAAAAATGAATATCATATGCCCTTCGCTAAGGGTCTTATCCAAACAATCCGGCTTATAACTGATAATTCGTATCTAGTCTATAAGCCAATATCAATTCAGGGAACAGGTATCATTATATAATTTGACAATAGGCATGCATGCTATGGCATATGTAAAATGACATTCACATATATATATTATCACAACAACAGGTTCAGAGTTTTGAACACTTGCCTGGTAATCAGGTGTGGGTGGAGATAGCGTGTCCTGGGTCTGCTCGATGATCTATAAACAATCAGAACATTCGAGATTAACCACTTAACACGTTTTAAAAGTCTAGGTATAAACTTCACTTAAATCGAAACACGTTTTCGAATTATCTCGTTTACACCTTTTAGTGTAACTCTTTTTATTACTGATACGATCCGACATTTGTTCGTTATTACGACATGTCATCATACCCACACCCGGTATATACTTAAGTCGTATAAGTTCTAAAGTCGATCGATTACGATCCGAGTTTATACCTCGAGTTTTATCGTTCGTTTTCTAAGTGTTTTACCAAAGTTATAACCAAGCGGGTTTTTAGGGGTTCATTCGCGTTTAACTTCGATTCCAACATTTTTATAAAATCGGAAAACGATCCGTTTGACATGTGGTTTTCTTTCATACCTTCCTTATGACCTCTAGTATTTATTTACCAAAATTCGCCACTGAGTAACATGCCTTACGAGGGTTCAATTGAAGTTACGAACTTTTATTTACGGTTCCAAACCAATTTTAGTAATTTGACCATAACTCCTAAACCGTAAGTCGGAATGTTTCGATTCTTGCACCAAAACGATATATGGCTCGAGATCTACAAGGAACAGTCATAATATTATCAAGGTCAGGAAATTATATTTACTGTCATGCTCGGTTTTTAAGTGTTAACAAAAATTCGGCATTACGACGACTATATATCGATGGTTCTAAAAATCATAACAATTCAACCAAGCCACACCGGGCAAACGAAACATCTTACATTCATGATATACACCTCATAAGTCCAGGAACATCTCAACTCATCCTCTTAATCATTATATGGCTAAATAAACTAAATCAACTACATAATCATGCTTATATGCTTAAAACCACATCATCATCAAAACTAATCCAATAATCACAAAAACTCAAAATAAGTTCTAGGGTTTCTTAAGAGTTATACCTTCCGTGGAGTATCCTAATACATGATTAAGCCTTGGTTTGTCCTTGTATAGCCTTAGGATTGCTTAGATCATCCAAACAAAACAAGAAATCAAAATTAGTTCATGAAGGTTATTATTCATCAGTTCAAAGATCTGCAAAAACGAGGCCCTTACCATGCTTTTCTGGACAAGGATTCTAAAGGAGAGTTGTAGAGCATCTAACCAGATTTCCAACAAGCTAAAGAACACCAAATTCTATTGAGTAATGAAGGAGATATGGCTGTTTGAAAATTGTCACAGAAACTGTCATGAATCTGGACAGTTTGCTTCTTCAACTTGGGGAGGTGATTTGCCTAGGCTATACTACTTGGATTGTTATGAAATTTGGTGCGAATATTGCCCATGGAGTGGAGAGGTTGTGGTTAAAATTTGGTGATTTTATCATGGATAGAAATGGAGATATTAATTTTGTTTTGGAGAGTGTTTCTGCTGGGCAGTTTTGAGAGAGTTTGTGTTTTGCTACCTTCTCTTGCACTCATCTAGCATAAAGTGATGTGTTTGGATAATATCTTGCTAAAGTAGCTTTAATAAAGTGATGATGCAATGGATGATGAGAATTGCATGGACAAGTGTTGATCTTTGGTGGTGTTAAGGCTAACTAAGTAGTTTCTTTTGCTAAGTACTAGTTTCATCTCTAAGTATGCTAGTTGCATGAGTCATCACTTGGTTTGCTAGATATTTTCCACCACTACATGCATGTATCTTGATTCTCTGCTTGTTTCTTTGTCCAGTTATTGCTCAATTCTTTGATCGTTCGGAGGAATAACTCATTCGTTTCTAGTTAGGGTTTAACCGGAATCCGTCTTAATATTTAAACTATCATTCTCCATTCTCTTTAATAAATCTTGAATCCATATTCCTTAAATCCTTTTAATAATTCCTTAAGTCCTTCAGTGTCCGGGGAAATCTCGGGGAAAATAAAAGTGCTATTTTTCAGAATTCGACAGCTTTTACATACACTTATTTTCCCCCTGGATCACTAATACGAACTCGGAAATCCGTTCCGAATACTTCTATATAGTGTCGTCTCATAATATTCTCTTTTCCACCAAAAACACTATTCATTCTTTATTCTTTACTTATTCTCTTACGGTTGTACAATTGTCCCTGATCTCTTTCGATCGTTCCTTAACCTTTTTACGGACCCACTGGACCAATAACAGACATCGATTTGGATGACATAAGAATAATCTTCTCCTTTAGAATTATCAAATCTCAATTCCCCAGGAGATAGATAATTCTTATCTAAAGTGTCAACCAATAGTATTCTTCATGGCATATAAACATTTGAATCCAAATCTATTCCTTTCATTCATTATCTCAATCGTTACATCGTAGTCGTAATCACTATTCACCATTGCCTCAGTACATAATAAAAAGTTTTAATTATATCCAAAATTTGGGGTTCTTACAATTTTGCCGTACAAACATTCATTTTGCCTATTTTTAATACATAATTTTGTAACTAGCACTATTCATAATTTCGCAATATGATTCACATATGATAATAATATATTAATATGTGAATCTTAGGTACATGATATACACTCCCCATACTCAATTATTTTTACGCACACACACACACACACACACACACACACACACACACATATATATATATATATATATATATATATATATATATATATATATAGCATATAATAGAAAATTTAGTACTGATCGTTTTCATCATACTGACCATTCCGCCTATAATTTACATAGATGTAGCAATGCAATGATGCAACTACTGTGTTGACTTCTGTATTAGTAAGCATGAATATTACATAAGATTTCTTTGAACATTATGATTAATATCTCATTACTTTTGTCCAGCAATATCACTAATATTTTCCTGCTGATACATGTAGAATGTGAGAACAGAGTGCGACAAGTTATTGAGGGTCGTCAATAAAGAGGTATACGTATTATTATTAATTAATGAGCATAAGTAATATATTCTTTTCCTTTTTTTTTCAAAATTGGCTGCTTTTGAAATATTTTATGCTCCACTTTACTGCATAATAAATAAGGGATTGTTCTTGTTATTCTGCAAACAATTATAATGTGAGAGAAAAGTAAAATAGTTGTTTACACAAGTCAAACAATCTTTTCATTTTACACTTTCTTACTGAAGTTTCTTGGACATGTAAGAGTGAAAATAATGGTTGTTTGTGCTCGCGGAACTTCTGTCAACAGTCGACCACAATTTTCTCAGGGTGTAATAATTGTCTGACTTTTGTTGTTAATTTTATGCCAATGTTTCTATGCATTCACCTATCAAAAGAGCAGGTTACAGAACTCTGGCTTCCACCTGGCCATCAATTCATAAATCCCGTCAGAATAATCTTTTGTCATCATATGTTTTGCTTAAAGCATTTTTCGAATAATGTGGTATATTCTTATATTTACATCCAGAAATCCTAGGTTAATTTACATCATCCATGTTTGTGGATGTTTTAATCATAAGTGCATCATAATTTACCGTTCACAAGTGACTTTCTTTTTTAGATGAATCTTTATAGTAGCCATAAAGGCATATAGAGTTGCCCAGGAGGACAATGGCGAAGATGCTGAATTAGATGTTGGTGATAATGTTTCATCAGCACTGCTAAATACGGTATGCTTGTTAAATCACCCACCTTGCCGAAGAACATCTCAATAAAAGATGCACAGGGATTCTATTTGTTATATATGCACTTGTCATTGTAACACCCCTAGATCCGGGGTCGGAGATCCAGGCTGTCACTCTATCCTTAATTCCCATTTTAATATTCATTATTATTAATCTTCATTTTAGTATGATGTGACCCCTCAATCAAACACAACATTTACAGATTATAGGCTCAGAGATGAAATTAAAATGTTACTAAGTTATTACAACCATCTTGAAATAGTTATTACAAACCCAAATTGTCATAATCTCAAAAGTTCAACTTAAAAAGGGATTACCATTTAAGGTGGCACTTGCGTCCAAAAAGAGGTTTGGTTTTCAGAAACTTACACAAGTCATGCTTGTAAATAAACCTAACCAACCTAAGCTGTAAACCTATCCAACTTAGTCTGCTCACCTGTGGTAATGCTACTGGGTGCTGCCCTGGCACCTGCCTCGTAAACAGTCTCCTAAACTGCTGACCGGTTAGCACACTTTTGCGGAGGGTCCGTCTTATTCTTGCAATGAGTATCTGTTGTTGTGTGGTGGTATATATGAAAGAAAAGCAAGAGTGAACAATACAGCTCAGCCATATAATAATAGTTTTTAAAGTACTTTTATTAACATAAACCATATGCCATATTGTATACTGATATTGTACCATCATTAAACATTTTTCATTCTTTATCCAGAAAGATAGCAAGGAATTTCTGAGGTACTTTGAATAATTCATCATTCTGTCAACACTATCGGTAATTGAGCACCTAGGCTTTCATTACAGTGTTGCAATACAATTCCAATTGGAAGAATGAGATTATGCTGGAGCCTCTTCCACGATATCTGGTGATCAGCCAATATATCGTGCCTCTGCTTCTCTACTAGTAGAAGGACGATGTTCCCTTATCGGGTCGCACCCTGACCGCATATGTGCCTTAATATTTAGACTATGCCCGAAGGCGATGTCCCCTCTTCCTCCAATCCCTTAGAGAATTCTGTGCATCAGGAATAGAATTTAATCCAGTTCCCTCAAGCACACAGCTTGGTGACTGGTTTGGTAACCTTTACTTAGCTTTACTTCCAGCAATAATTGAGGAAGTAATTTTAACAAGTGGGTTGACTTTAGTCAACAGATTTCGATTACTAAGAATCGCCTTATCAACATAACTTGGGAGTGGGTCGGAGTTTTTGAGTGCTTAGTCAAACCTGAACCCCTCCTTACTAGGTAGGGTGTGTTTCTTATTGATAGCGAAGGGGGAAAACATTTAATATTGGCTCCCAAAACCTTGGGTTCCCGAGTTTTGATAAGTTTGAGCGAGGTAGCGATACTTTTTGATGAGTGAAGCTATAGTCAATGAAGAAATGGGAACCCGTACTATTTTTAAATAATTTTTCGACGATCAGAAAATATTTAAAATAATTTTTAAAACCTTAAATAACTTTTAAAATAATCACATTTGATTTTTAAATCATCCTGGAATATTTAATCAATATTCAAAATAATATTTATTAAATCAATAATCAGCTTGGAATATTTAATAAATATTTAAATAATATTTATTAAATAAAAATCATTCATAATTATTCTCAAATGGGAATAATATTCCACTTATTAATAAATATTCAAATAATAATTATTAACATCATTAAAAGGATTTTTAATCCGAAAATATCGAATTTATAACTATTTGAAAATTTTTAAAACAAAATATACGTCATTTAACATCTCCGGTGACTTCCGGGTTTTTATGTCCTTATCCGGACGAAATATCTCCGACTTCCCTACTAAGAAAGGGTATTATCGTACCCTACTTGAAACTTTTAACACATCATCGCATATATGTATATATGTATTCATGCATACGTACTTACTAAACAGTTTTATAAATCAACGTAAATAAACCATATATTTCATGTTGATTCGCAAAAATACTATTAAAACAGTTCATAATAGTTATAGCACAACAACAACAGTTTGAAAATACTTGAAGTACAAGTTTCGAAAACTTGCCTGATAGTGTCGGAATAGTCTAGGCTCTGTCTCTAATGTGATGATCTATAATAACCAATAAGGTCCAGTTAGTTCGCTAAACGATCCCGAATCAACTATTCACATAACGACACAACTTTGTAACGATACATCCTTACTACACATTTGGGTTATTATAAGTCCATGATATCCTTTTAACCACTTTTGATAATTATTGCTTTCGTAATGACTTTCGTTAAAGGTCATTCTAAACGAAACTAAAGTTCGTCTTAATTCGTCCCCTAAAAGGGTCTTTCACTTTCGCAACTTTGATTCGAAAAATTCTATAAAATCGAAAAGTAAACTTTTTCATGAAATTATTTTTCTCACTTCTTCTTAACTGTCCAGAGGAGTTTTTATCCAAATTTCATAATTAAGAACATATTTTTATTAGCTCAATTGTTGCTCTAAAAATAGCTTCTTTCTGCAGTGGTTTCTCATGCGCATGCTTGACTTAAACATTTCTATAAAATTGAAAATTTCGTATTTCTACTCCAAATTTATATGGGATCTTAAGTACTGACCAGGTTACTCCTCATAAAATTTTCATAATCATAGACCATTTTTAAAGGGCTCGTTTGGCTTTTCAAAGTCAGTCCATTTTACGATTCGTCCGTTTTTAACCGGTTTCACTAAAACGAGCATAACTCAAAAACCGTAAATCGTTTTAAGTCGATTCAAATTCTCAAATACACTACAAGGTCAGATCTTCAAGTTTTAAGCAGTTTTGTCAAGAAATCATGCTTTAACCATTCGTGAGCTTCTGTCCTAGAAGTCTAATGGGAATTTAACATTATAACGACTATAATCGATCATTTCTAAATTCCATAAATTCCATTAAACCACTTAAAGCAACCACACAACATCAAGATCATACAAACATTATCAAGGGTATCTAAGACCAGTGGTAACATCCATTTATCACTACCCAAGATTTATCCATACTTATAAAGCTTAAAACATCACCATCCCCTTAAACATGTACATACTTGCATCAACCCTTCAAATCAACTTATAACTCATGAAGTTTAAGGTGGGTGTGAGTGTTTTACCTTCCTTGGAGTCTTAACAACCTTAACGAAGCTTGAATTTCTGTAAAAACACCTTAGATGCCTTTAACAACCTTTAACCTTCAAGACCTAAACAACCAAGTTTAAAATTTTCGGAGTCAGCATGACCTCTCTTGAAAGAACTGGAAAAAAGAGGATCTTAACTTACTTATCTGAATGAGGCTCCTGAATAGGAGTTGTAGAGTATCTCAATACCTTTCCAACAAGCTAAAGAACACAAAACTTCATTGAGAAATGAGGGAGATATGGCTGTTTTACTGGGCTGCTGTCTGTTTGGCCGAAATGGAGAGTTCTTGGAGTTTTGCTTACTTCAATCTTGGCTACTCCTTGTTTGAAATGGTTGTAATGCCTTCTATCATAACTTAGCTGGTCCTTTAGCAAATAAATCAATTACCCATAACATAATAATTATAGTGAATCACTTTTGCTAATGGTAATGGACCTTGTCTCCTTAATTGCCAAGTTGACTTCCTTGATTGTCAATTAGCTTCCTTGTATTCTCTTCCACTAACTAATGGTATAATACACCACTTAATACTATAATTCATTGTATGCATATATGTATTTAATTTATTTACTCTACATCATACTATTCTCGCGTATTCCCGGTACAATATTTATTCCTTAATTTCCATGCTAATCTTCAAAAATCCTTAAAATGTTTTTGGTCCAACATTCTAATTTCTTTATCCTAGTACTTTGGTTGCATGGTCATTTTCAAATTATATAACTCTTGGGCTTGTCATAGTTCTCTTATTTATCGATACCTCATGAAACATAGGTCGTTAGAGAAGTAGGATTCTTCGAAGTCCGGCGACATTTACATACACTTATTTCACTTAAGAAATCATAATATGAACTCGAATCTTAAATATTCACCATACCGAAGTGGTGTTTGGAATCATTTCCTTTAAGTAATGAAATTACTATTCATTCAAATCATTTTATAATAGTACAAAAATCCGGGTTCTTACAACCTTCCCCCATTAAAAGGATTCCGCCCCAGAATCTGGTTGAAAAAAAATGGGGGTACTTCTCTTGCATTGCGGTTTCCAGCTCCCAGGTGGATTCCTCTGCATTGTGGTTCTGCCACAAAACTCTGACTAATCTGACCACCTTATTCCTGAGTACTTGCTCCTTGTGGTCCATAATTTCTACTGGTTTCTCTATGTAAGACAAGTCTGGCTATAGATCTACATGCTCATATTCCACCACATGCTTGGCATCGGGGTTGTACTTCCTCAACATGGACACATGAAATACGTTATGTACTTACTGCAGACTTGGAGGTAAGGCTAACTCGTAAGCCACTTGTCTAATCCGCCTTAATATCTCGAAGGGTCCGATATACCTCGGGCTCAACTTTCCTTTCTTTCCAAATCTCATCAGTCCTTTCCAGGGAGATACCTTTAGCAGGACAATGTCTCCTACTTCATATTCTCTGTCCTTCCGAGCTAGGTCGGCATACCTACGTTGTCTATCTTGGGCTGCTGCCAGTCTTCCCCTGATTAGAACTATCACATCTCTTGTCTGTTATACAAGTTCAGGTCCTAATATCTTCCTTTCACCAACTTCTTCCCAACATAAGGGAGAATGACATTTCCGGCCATAGAGGGCTTCATATGGGGGCATTTCTATACTTGAGTGATAACTGTTATTATAAGCAAACTCAATCAATGGTAAGTGCTCTTCCCAACTTCCCTTAAAATCCATAACACACACTCTCAGCATGTCCTCTAAGGTCTGTATTGTTCTTTCACTTTGTCCTTTAGTCTGGGGGTGGTATGCAGTACTCATGTTTAGCTTGGTTCCCACACAGTCTTGAAAGCTCCTCCAGAACCTGAAGTTAAACCTCGGGTCTCTATCGGATACAATGGTCATGGGAACTCCATGTCGTACCACAATTTCCCTTATATAGTTGTCTACTAATCTATCGACCGTGTACCTCTCGTTAATTGGGAGAAAGTGGGCGGACTTGGTCAACCTATCGACGATTACCCATATCGCATCGTGGTTTGTCTTGGCCCTTGGGAGTCCTACTACAAAATCCATGGCTAGGTGCTCCCACTTCCATTCTGGAATCTCTAGGGGTTGCAGTAATCCACTAGGTCGCTGGTGTTCTGCCTTTACTCGTTGGCAAGTCAAACATCTATTCACCCATTTCGTTACATCTTTCTTCATGTTGGGACACCAATAGTATTCTTTCAAATCTCTGTACATCTTTGTGGTACCTGGGTGCACCGAGTACCTCGAGTTATGTCCTTCATATAGGATTTCATCCTTTAGTTCCTGAACATTTGGGACCCAAATTCTCGTTGCATATCTCATGATTTCTCCTGCATCTCTTTCGCACTTAATTTCCTCCCCGGTTAATATTTCTTCCTCTGAGTTCTTCTCTTCTTCCATCTTTTGCTCTTGTCATATTCGAATATTTTCCAATAATGGAAGCTGGATTTGAATTCCAATTAACACTTCTTGGCTACTTCTCGTTGTCTTAGCTTCGATTTCTAGCTTCTCCATTTCCTTTATCAATTCTTTTGCAGAAGTCATCATCTTGAGCCTTTCCTTCCTGCTAAGGGCATCTGCCACCACATTGGCCTTTCCTGGATAATAACGAATCTCACAATCATAATCCTTGATTAACTCTAGCCATCTTCTCTGTCTCATATTCAATTCTTTCTGGGTAAAGATGTACTTGAGGCTTTTATGATCTATGTAAATTTCACACTTTTCTCCATATAGGTAATGCCTCTATATCTTTAATGCGAAGACTATCGCGGCTAGCTCTAAATCATGGGTAGGGTATCTTATTTCATACTCCTTCAACTATCGGGAAGCATATGCAATCACCTTACCATGCTGCATGAGCATGCAAACTAATCCTTTATGCGATGCATCACTATAAATCACAAAGTCCCCCTTATCATCTAGCAGTGCCAGCACTGGGGTGGTCATTAATCTTTTATTTAGCTCTTGAAAACTCTTTTCACACTTCTCATCCCATACAAACTTTTTAGTCTTTCTGGTAAGTCGGGTCAATGGGGCTGCCAGCTTGGCAAAGTCTTGTACAAACGTTCTATAATACCCGGCTAGTCCCACGAAACTTCTTACTTTGGTCGGGGTGGTCGGTCTTTCCCAGTTTGATATTGCCTCTATCTTGGCAGGGTCAACTAGTACTCCTTCACTACTAACCACATGACCTAAGAATTGTACCTCCCTCAACCAAAATTCGCATTTAGAGAATTTGGCATACAACTTTTCTTCCCTCAGGATTCCTAGGACTATCCTCAAGTGTTCCGCATGTTCTTCCTCAGTCTTTGAATAAATCAAAATATCGTCAATGAAAACTAGGACACACTTGTCCAGGTACTGTTTGAATACTCGGTTCATCAAGTCCATGAATGCCGCGGGGGCGTTAGTCCGTCCAAAGGACATCACTAGAAACTCATAATGGTCGTACCTAGTGCAAAAAGCAGTCTTGGGTATATCTTCCGGTTTGATCTTTAACTGATGGTACCCCGTTCTCAAGTCTATCTTCGAAAAGTGAACTGCTCCCTTGAGTTGGTCAAAAAGGTCGTCAATCCTAGGCAAGGGGAACTTGTTCTTAATGGTTAACTTATTCAGCTCTCTGTATTCTATACATATCCTCATACTACCATCCTTTTTCTTTACAAACAACACTAGGGCACCCCATGGTGACACACTTGGTCTTATCATGCCCTTGTCTAACAGTTCTTGCAACTGAGTGGCCAGTTCTTTCATCTCGACGGGGGCTAATCGATAAGGGGCTTTAGAAACTGGTGTAGTTCCTGGTGCTAATTCTATCGCAAAATCGATCTCCCTATCGGGTGGTAACCCAGGGAGATCTTCTGGAAACACATCTTCAAACTCCCTAACAACTGGAATGTCCTTCAGTCCAGGGGTTCCTTGCTTCGTATCTATTACATAAGCCAAGTAGGCCTCGCTGCCCTTTCATACTAATTTCTTGGCTTGGGTAACAGTCAAAAATTTCTGAGTCTGTCGCTGTCCTTTGAATAGGACCTATTTCTTTCCTGACACCTTTATCTTGACTTTCTTGCTCTTGCAATCAATCTGGCCACCATTACTTGCCAACCAATCCATTCCTAGGATGACATCGAATTCGCCTAACTTAAACGGTATTAGGTCTGCCCGAAAGTTGTGTCCTCCTATTACTATATCGCAGTTAGGGTATATCTGGCTCACAGGAACCACTTCGTGGTTAACTATTTCTACCATTAGTTGTTCCTTTAACATTTCTGGTTTCAAGTTTAGTTTGCATGCAAAATCTTGTGATATAAAAGACTTAGTAGCTCCATAATCAAACAAAGTATTTGCATTCAAGGTGTTAAGGGAAAGGGTACCTGCAATGACATCCTCATCCCTCACTGCATCTTGCACTGTCATGTTGAAAGTTCTAGCGGTGGGTGGTCGATTGGATGCAGTACCGCTCATCCTTGATCCTGTCGGTTTCAGTTTATGGCAGTCTTTCTTCTAGTCGTCCGTACCTCCACACTGGAAACATTTCATGAGTGAGTTCCTCTAGAGGCAACTGTTGGAATAGTATCCGGTCTGTCCACACTTGAAACACGTCGTCGTACCCTGGACACATACTTCTGAATGTTTCTTTCCACAAGTCTTACAATTAGGTAGGGGAGGGCGCGAATGTCCTGATATGGGTGCCCTGGTTGACCCACCTCCTTGGCCAACACTCTTGCTTTCTGCTCTGTTAAACCCCATGCTTTTGGCTGGCTAGGTCACCGTTCCTCTAACAAACTTGCTGGAGAAACTCCCACTTGCAGCACCACTACTTCGACTTTCAAACTTCCTTTTCCTCATGATCTTGTCCTTCTGGGACTGCCCATTTCCTGCCTCTACAATCGATGCCTTCTGTACTAAAGTGGCGTAATCTGTAATTTCTAACACCGCGACACGGTTCTGGATCCATTGTTTCAATCCTTGTTGAAACTTCCTTGTCCTCTTAATTTCAGTGTTCACATAATCTGGAACGAACCTTGATATCTCAGTGAACCTAGCCTCATATTCAGCTATAGTCATATTGTCTTGTTTAAGCTCTAGGAACTTGAGTTCCATCTGGGTCTCCATAAACCTTGGAAAGTACTTTTCCAAGAATAACTCTGTGAATCTATCCCATGTAACCACTCTAGCTGGTTCCACATTTTTCTTGGCCTCCCTCCAATAATTGCTCTCTCCCTTACGTAGGTATGTAGCAAAGATAGTTTTCTGGGCTTCCTCAGTGCCCATAATCACAAAGGTCTTTTCCATCTCCTTCAACCAAGCCCTGGCCTCAACGGGGTCTGCTGTCCCCTGGAATTCTGGGGGTTTAATTGATTTAAATGCCTTAAAGGCATTGGCTATTGCATTGTTGGGGCCGCGGGGTGGTGGCTGTGGTCGCGGCTGGCGTTCCAGATTGTGCCTCATCAGGCGCATAAACTATTCCATAGGGTCCTCTTCTTCTTCCTCATAATCCTCATTTTTCTTAGTCTGGTTTTCTATGATTTGCACCTCGAAGGTGAAATCTTTTACAGGCATATATGCACCTCATAAATAGCTATCAAACGATCATGGCATCATATGTATATGACAACTTAAATGGAAACAGTTGCTAAAATCAAACAAAAATTACGTCATATTTATGCTAGTGACTTCTCAGAGTCAAGGTTTCAAGTACAACATAAGACTGAAATATATAAAAGTACATCAAAAGCCAGTTAACATGTCTTTATATCCAGAGGAAATATACTACGGGACTGACATCACTATCAAAAGTAAAACTACTACAACATCCCTCTGTCTGCATCACTTCTGCGGATCCTCCTCCTGTGGTGGGAACGTGGAAGTGCTCTAAGTCGGGTGAGAGCCCTCCTCTCAATCCCCAGGACTGCCCGCCTCATCTGTCTAGCTCTAAAGGCTCTCCCCTGGGAGTATAGTCTTGCTCGTCTCTCCTCAGTTCAGCTACTCAGGCCTCCACTACCACCAGGTCGGTGGTCATACGGGTCACCATCCAGTCGTACTCAGTGGCTCTAACAACTTATATGGGAGGACTAACCGGCTCGCTCTCCGGGGCAACCTCAGTCTCTGCATCCTCTGAAATAGGCTCCTCTGAGTCACCATCCATATCTGTATCCCAATAAAATCCACTAGGGGATGAATCCTCTCTGAGAAGAGGGGAGTGCGTAGGGATATCAGTCCAAACCACCTCCTCATCCTCAGGCTCCTCTCCGGGTGTGGGGTCAGCTGGAACATCGTCCATGGGGTCCTCCTCTGGGTCACTATCTGGCTCATCTGAATCCACTGGGTCCTCTACAGGCATAGGGTCATCAGCTCTGGGATCCTCCTCCTGGACTATCTCTCTCTCTGTCTCAACATCAGGCTCATCTACAGCTCTCAGAAGAGCATCATCAAGTCGCTGCTCGGAACTCTCAGGTAGCTCTACATCCTCGGGTATCTACACAAAAAGGGAAAAATGTTACTATCCTTGAGGTTCTGATAAGTAGTTCCCTTATTGGGCTTAAGGTTGTTAGAGCTATGTCTATTAGCCCGAATATGTTTTGGTAAGGGTTTGGGTCCTTAAACCTTCCTATCATCTCTGAGATTATAACCTACTGCTCAGATACCATTTCTGTAACACCCCTAGATCCGGGGTCGGAGATCCTGGCTGTCACTCTATCCTTAATTCCCATTTTAATATTCATTATTCTTAATCTTCATTTTAGTATGCTGTGACCCCTCAATCAAACACAACATTGCAGATTATAGGCTCAGAGATGAAATTAAAATGTTACTAAGTTATTACAACCATCTTGAAATAGTTATTACAAACCCAAATTGTCATAATCTCAAAAGTTCAACTTAAAAATGGATTACCATCTAAGGTGGTACTTGCGTCCAAAAAGAGGTTTGGTTTTCAGAAACTTACACAAGTCATGCTTGTAAATAAACCTAACCAACCTAAGCTCTAAACCTATCCAACTTAGTCTGCTCACCTGTGGTAATGCTACTGGGTGCTGCCCTGGCACCTTCCTCGTAAACAGTCTCCTAAACTGCTGACCGGTTAGCACACTTTTGCGGAGGGTCTGCCTTGTTCTTGCCATGAGTATCTGTTGTTGTGTGGTGGTATATATGAAAGAAAAGCAAGAGTGAGCAATACAGCTCAGCCATATAATATTAGTTTTCAAAGTAATTTTATTAACATAAACCATATGCCATATTGTATACTGATATTGTAGCATCATTAAACATTTTTCATTCTTTATCCAGAAAGATAGCAAGGAATTTCTGAGGTAGTTTGAATAATTCATCATTCTGTCAACACTATTGGTAATTGAGCACCTAGCCTTTCATTACAGTGTTGCAGTACAATTCCAATTGGAAGAATGGGATTATGCTGGAGCCTCTTCCACGATATCTGGTGATCAGCCAATATATCGTGCCTCTGCTTCTCTACTAGTAGAAGGACGACGTTCCCTTATCGGGTCACACCCTGACCGCATATGGGCCTTAATATTTGGACTATGCCCGAAGGCGATGTCCCCTCTTCCTCCAATCCCTTAGAGAATTCTGTGCATCAGGAATAGAATTTAATCCAGTTCCCTCGAGCACACAGCTTGGTGACTGGTTTGGTAACCTTTACTTAGCTTTACTTCCAGGAATAATTGAGGAAGTAATTTTAACATGTTGGTTGACTTTAGTCAATAGATTTCGATTACTAAGAATCGCCTCATCAACATAACTTGGGAGTGGGTCGGAGTTTTTGAGTGCTTAGTCAAACCTGAACCCCTCCTTACTAGGTAGGGTGTGTTTCTTATTGATAGCGAAGGGGGAAACCATTTAATATTGGCTCCCAAAACCTTGGGTTCCCGAGTTTTGATAAGTTTGAGCGAGGTAGCGATACTTTTCGATGAGTGAAGCTATAGTCAGTGAAGAAATGGGAACCCGTACTATTTTTAAATAATTTTTCGACGATCAAAAAATATTTAAAATAATTTTTGAAACCTTAAATAACTTTTAAAATAATTACATATGATTTTTAAATCATCCTGGAATATTTAATCAATATTCAAAATAATATTTATTAAATTAATAATCAACTTGGAATATTTAATAAATATTTATTAAATAAAAATCATTCATAATTATTCTTAAATGGGAATAATATTCCACTTTTTAATAAATATTCAAATAATATTTATCAACATCATTAAAAGGATTTTTAATCTGAAAAGATCCAATTTATAACTATTTGAACATTTTTAAAACAAAATATACGTCATTTAAAATCTCCGGTGACTTCCGGGTTTTTATGTCATTATCCGGACGAAATATCTCCGACTTCCCTACTAAAAGGGTATTATCGTACCCTACTTGGAACTTTTAACACATCATCGCATACATGTATATATGTATTCATGCATACGTACTTACTAAACAGGTTTATAAATCAACGTAAATAAACCATATATTTCATGCTGATTCGCAAAAATACTATTAAAACAGTTCATAATAGTTATACCACAACAACAACAGTTTGAAAATACTTGAAGTACAAGTTTCGAAAACTTGCCTGATAGTGTCGGAATAGTCTGGGCTCTGTCTCTATTGTGATGATCTATACTAACCAATAAGGTTCGGTTAGTTCGCTAAACGATCCCGTCGAATCAACTATTCACATAAAGACACAACTTCGTAACGATACATCCTTACTACACATTCGGCTTATTATAAGTCCATGATATTCTTTAACCACTTTTTATAATTATTGGTTTCGTAACGACTTTCGTTAATGGTCATATTTAACGAAACTAAAGTTCGTCTTAATTCGTCCCCTAAAAGGGTCTTTCACTTGCGCAACTTTGATTCGAAAAATTCTATAAAATCGAAAAATAAACTTTTTCATGAAATTCTTTTTCTCACTTCTTCTTAACTGTCCAGAGGAGTTTTTATCCAAATTTCATAATTAAGAACATCTTTTTGATAGCTCAATTGTTGCTCTAAAAATAGCTTCTTTCTGCAGTGGTTTCTCATGCGCATGCTTGACTTAAACATTTCTATAAAATTGAAAATTTCGTATTTCTACTCCAAATTTATATGGGATCTTAAGTACTGACCAGGTTACTCCTCATAAAATGTTCATAATTATAGACCATTTTTAAAGGGCTCGTTTGGCTTTTCAAAGTCAGTCCATTTTACAATTCGTCCGTTTTTAACCGGTTTCACTAAAACGAGCATAACTCAAAAACCGTAAATCGTTTTAAGTCGATTCAAATTCTCAAATACACTACAAGGTCAGATCTTCAAGTTCTTAAGCAGTTTTGTCCAGAAGTCATGCTTTAACCATTCGTGAGCTTCTGTCCTAGAGGTCTAATGGGACTTTGACATTATAACGACTATAATCGAGCATTTCTAAATTCCATAAATTCCATTAAACCACATAAAGCAACCACACAACATCAAGATCATAAAAACATCATCAAGGGTATCTAAGACCAGTGGTAACATCCATTTATCACTACCCAAGATTTATCCATACTTATAAAGCTTAAAACATCACAATCCCCTTAAACATGTACATACTTGCATCAACCCTTCAAATCAACTTATAACTCATGAAGTTTAAGGTTGGTGTGAGTGTTTTACCTTCCTTGAAGTCTTAACAACCGTAACCAAGCTTGACTTTCTGTAAAAACACCTTAGATAGCTTTAACAACCTTTAACCTTCAAGACCTAAACAACCAAGTTTAAAATTTTCGGAGTCAGCATGACCTCTCTTGAAAGAACTGGAAAAACGAGCATCTTACCTTACTTATCTGAACAAGGCTCCTGAATAAGAGTTGTAGAGTATCTCAATACCTTTTCAACAAGCTAAAGAACACAAAATTTCATTGAAAAATGAGGGAGATATGGTTGTTTTACTGGGCTGCTGTCTGTTTGGCCGAAATGGAGAGTTCTTGGAGTTTTGCTTACTTCAATCTTGGCTACTACTTGTTTGAAATGGTTGTAATGCCTTCTATCATAACTTAGCTGGTCCTTTAACAAATAAATCAATTACCCATAATATATTAATTATAGTGAATCACTTTTGCTAATGGTAATGGACCTTGTCTCCTTAATTGCCAAGTTGACTTCCTTGATTGCCAATTAGCTTCCTTGTATTCTCTTCCACTAACTAATGGTATAATACACCACTTAATACTATAATTCATTGTATACATATATGTATTTAATTTATTTACTCTACATCATACTATTCTCGCGTATTCCCGGTACAATATTTATTCCTTAATTTCCATGCTAATCTTCAAAAATCCTTAAAATGTTTTTGGTGCAACATTCTAATTTCTTTATCCTAGTACTTTGGTTGCATGGTCATTTTCAAATTATATAACTCTTGGGTTTGTCATAGTACTCTTATTTATCGATACCTCATGAAACGTAGGTCATTAGAGAAGTAGGATTCTTCGAATTCCGACGACATTTACATACACTTATTTCACTTAAGAAATCATAATATGAACTCGAATATTAAATATTCACCATACCTAAGTGGTGTTTGCAATCATTTCCTTTAAGTAATGAAATTACTATTCATTCAAATCATTTTACAATAGTACAAAAATCCGGGTTCTTACAACTATCATCTAATGTCACTTGCTGACTTGCAAGCAAATGGTATGCTCCAAAAACTTGAAAAAGAAACAGATGGCGTGACTGCAAAAATTGGATATCGTTGGCGGGTTTGAGCGGTATATTTTAAAAACGGCACCCATGGGTTAATGTGAACAAATCTTTTGGTGCTATCCCTGGTGTTGAATTTTCTGACTGCTTTCAGTCAAGAGCTGAACTTGTCATTATTGGCCTACATGGAAAATTCGTTGCTGGCATAGATTATATGATCAATAAAATAGTATGATCAATAAAATATCACTCATAAATTCGTTGCTGGCATAGGTTTATTGTATTGCTACAATTATCAATTCATTCATAAATTGTAAATTAGATTTCCAGCAACAAAATTGTGTCGGTATTTTTTTGGTAATTTCACAACTAGCCAACAGCATGTTCCGTAGGAAGATTATTATTATTTTATCAAAGATTTCTGTTGGCAAAGTGTTACTATATTTACTAACGGAAAATTCTATTGGCGATCGTGTTTTTTGGTGACTGTAACAGTTAATTGCTATTCCGTTGTTAAAATTAGTAACCGGAAACAATTCCGTTGGTAAGGCTCTTCCCAACGACGTTTGTACCAACCCTTCTCTTCGGTTGGTATTCCGTTGGGAAACTGTTTTCCCAACGGATTTGCTTGCTTTGCCAACGGAATTTTCTGTTATTAAAATTGAAAATTCTTGTAGTGTTTAATGGTTGTGTACAATAGGTGATGAACTGCCTACGGTACTCTCTATAAAATTTATAAACAATTATTCATGTCATCACACTATCAATATGTAAAGGGCTTCCCTCTTGGACTACATTCATGGTTTAGATCCTAAAATTTTGATTGTTGGTTTCTTTGAATAATTTTTTATATTCGACCGATCGAGTTCAAGATAATGTGGTTATTACTTGAACATAGATGCTATACCTCTTATGTGAATTCCATACAAATATAAGTATAGTGGAAGAATGAACAAGAAGCAGTCTGTTCACAGAAAAGGACTAAATTGTCAAAAAAAAATTGATTTAATTAGTTAAGGATTATTTGAATCAGACAATATATAGGTTGCCAAATTCTTTTAGTGGGAGCAACCAGTCTGGTTCCATTTTCACATTGAATGAAGAATGACATGTGGAAGCACACATGCAAACTGCATAGTTTAAGCATACATTTAAGAGTGTGCAATACATTTCAGTATGACAAAGTGTTGCCAATGAACACCAAGCCAAGTTTATGGATTGAGCCATTGAAATGAATACCCACAAAATAATAGCTACACACCAGATCATGTTATTATGTAATATTTCTAGTGGAAAGTTTAGGGTGACCCAAACCATAAACTCACCCTAAAACACCTCACCTCTTCTGTGAACTCCTTGCGTCATATTTATCATATACTTTTATTTCTTCAATTTGTACATCAGTTTAACAACCTTCACAGTCGTAACCAAAAAATCCTTAGGCCCGTTTATGTGGCGTAAATTATTTTTATAATTTTGCTATGTTTTCGTTTTTGCTTAGTAAAATAAGTTAGCAAGAAGTATTGTGCAAGTCAGAAAAGAGAACAAGGATATGTTAAAATAAGTCTAATATGTTAAAGTCATATTTCTACACTCAACATTCTGCAAATTGCAGCCACGGTTTAGACTATCAACAGCATTCAACAATAAACAATCAACAGCATACAAGTTTAGACTTTCTTGTACTAGCATAGACTTTCTTGTATGTTAAATTTTCTATATATTTTTGGTTCTTGGATATGTAACACACATCACAGATTGTAATACAAGAGTTAATACGTTCTCTTACATTACCTGTCTTCATCACTAGCTCACATTACTGATACAGTATTTTTAACTCTTCTACGTTATTATACACACACAAGCAGAGCTACCCTCAAAATTTCTACGTGGTATCAGAGCTTTAAGCTTCTGGTCTTCTCTAAAACATACCTCAAACCTCAAACCACCAGCTTATCTTGTTGTTTCACTTTCCGCTGTCAAATCCACCAGCTTATCTTGTTGCTTCACTTTCCACTGCACCCACCAACCACCAAACTTTCGGCAAACCCAACTGAGTAACGAGTTAATTCAGTAACTCACCCATTTTAGCTTTCCGAATCCATCATTTTCAATCACCCAACTGCACTTGTCTTTGAGACAATTGCTCAAACAGTTGGTGGCCACAAATCAGTCTACTCCAACTTTCACCTATCCACCCTCCATCCAAGTCGTTTCGAGTAACCTCCATTCACTGATTTTTCTCCATCTCACCATCTCCAAACTGCCGCTAAATCACAAAACACCATCTGATTACTCGTTCCGTCCGAGTCAACTCAGCCCACTAGTAAAACAACGAGTCATTGACTCGCTCCAATCACACATTAACTCGAGCAAAACTCAACTTCCTCTTCTATCTTTAAACGAGTACGGCCATCCAGCCCATCCTCATCTTTGTATATCTCCCAGCTCTCTCTCTCTAAGATACACACACAGCCCCGTTCTAATTATTTTAGGCAGCAGTGTATTTTTTTGGGCCAACATTTACTAGCCTATTGATTTTCATTATTTGGGCCACACTAAATCAGCCCACTGAAAAATACAACGGGTGTAAGTGATTTTAGTAGTGTGACAAAAAAAATTTGGATCTTTCCCTGACGTTTCCAAAGTTTCACTTTGATCCTTGTACTTGCATAAATGGAAAGAGAAAGTAGTTCACTGATTCTATCAATTTTGAGTGGCTCAAACTATTTATCTTGGTCTCAAGCTATGCGTAGCTTTCTCAAGGGAAAAGCTCTTTGGCGGTACGTTAACGGGGATTTCACTATTTCTACCAAGGAGAAGGATGAAAATGATTCACAATTGAAAGATCACAATAAAGAATGGGATGTCAAAAATCATCAAGTTATTACATATTTTAGAAACTCTTCCGTTTCTAAAATTAATTTACAATTTGGAAATTTTGACACCGCAAAAGAAATCTGGGATCTTTTGGAATCTCGGTACACTACATCCAATTTTTCTCATCAATATCAGATTATGCATTCTCTCGGTAAGCAGAAACAAGAGTCTGAACAACCAATAGCTGATTTTCTCTCACAGATACAATCACTTTGGGATCAATTAACATTGTTTGAACCAAAGTGGCAACACACGGAGGATGCAACACTTTATCAGACATATCGTGACCAATAACGACTCATCCAGTTTTTAATGGCTCTTACACCAGATTATGAACCAGTTAGAACTGCTTTGCTTCATCGTGTTCCGCTACCCTCTTTGGAGACTGCTGTTATGAAACTCATTTCTGAAGAAACTCGACTCAACATCGGCAAAGGCATCCATGTGGAAGATATGGTCCTAGCAGTACCTTCATCATCCACCTTTGATAAACCATTTTGCAAGTTTTGTTGGCAAGATGGACACTTGATCAAGGATTTTGCAACACTTCGCAATCATACCTGCCAACATTGCCACCAGAAGGGTCATTCTTCACCACAGTATTTGTAAGAGACCTTCATTTCGGTCAAACAAGCACTTTCATGAAGCAATCTCGGATTCTACACCCGAAACTACATCAGTTAGTGAGCTTGAATCCTTACTCAGACAGGTTTTATCTAAAACCAGTTCACCTTCTACTGCATTCACAGTCACTACGGGATCCTCAGACAGGACAACCTCTTGGGACAGAAAGTAGCCGCGAAAGGTTCTAATCGACATTCAATCTCCATATCACACACAGCACAAATATATATATACATATTATTGTCATATTCATATATATTCGCTCGTGATTTCAACGTATCACAACATAGCACTCATATATATGCATATGTCAGTCGTATTCATATATATTGGCTCAAATATATACATATTATTGTCATATTCATATATATTCGCTCGTGATTTCAACGTATCACAACATAGCACTCATATATATGCATATGTCAGTCGTATACATATATATTGGCTCATATTTTCATAGCACATATATATACATGTAATTATCACATTTATATATATTTGCTTTGTGATTTCAACGTATCACAACATAAGTACACATATATATAAATATCACAGTTATATACACATATATTTGCTTGTGTTTTCAAACAACACACATAAATAGAGATTGATTGTCATTTCACCTGTCAACAAGTGGTAAAGGGCACGGTCCATCTTCATGCTGTCTCTAGTACTGAAAATGCTGCAGATATTTTTACGAAAGCTCATTCTCCTGGCAGTTTTCGCGCTTTCGTTTCCAAACTCAAGATGTTCCTTCAACCATCTTCAGTTTTGGGGCGGTGTTAAAATAAGTCTAATATGTTAAAGTCATATTTCTACACTCAACATTCTGCAAAATTGCAGCCACGGTTTAGACTATCAACAGCATTCAACAATAAACAATCAACAGCATACAAGTTTAGACTTTCTTGTACTAGCATAGACTTTCTTGTATGTTAAATTTTCTATATATTTGGTTCTTGGATATGTAACACACATCACAGATTGTAATACAAGAGTTAATACCTTCTCTTACATTACCTATCTTCATCACTAGCTCACATTGCTGATACAGTATTTTTAGCTATTCTACGTTATTATGCACACACAAGCAGAGCTACCCTCACAATTTCTACAAGATAAAATAAAGAAAATGTTTACATCTCAAAAAAGTTTACGAATATATTTTACAAATAGTTTATTTTCTTTCTTATTTGAGTGTACCTCTGTTTGGTTTGTACTTTTCCAGCTTTCTCATATTGTCTATCACCTAAAATAATTCGTTCTAAATTTTATGCAATAGCAAAACTAATTAAAGAATGGATAAATAGCCAGTGGCGGAGCCACATACAGGCCATCAAAGGCCTGTGCCCACCCTGAAAAAAAAAATTGCCCTAATTTTTTTTTTTTTTTTTAACTTAGCCCATACCAAAATTTCAAGTCCAGGCCCTCCCTCACAGTCTCTTGGTAAGTTTTTACTTGTTTTCATTTGAAATTTCTCCCCTAATGAATTAATTCTTTTGTTTTCTTAGATGATTTATGATTTTGTTGCTCATTATTCAATTGCCTTGTGTCTTTGTTTAAGTATATAATCTGAATATATCATATATCTGTTAGAATTGTTAATTAGTGATAATGATGATCTTCGCTCCCCAAGTGTTCGATAAAATGTCCCTTTGATTTAGTGGGGAAAAAATCCGCGCTTCGCGCGGGATAAAAAAATAATTTCGCACTGACCATTTTGGCCCTCCCTCACTCCGCGGGCTGGCTCCGCCACTGTAAATAGCATAATCTGATTAACTGTTTTTCTTTTTCTTAACGAAGAAACCAACTCCTAATTAAATCTGGGACAAGAGAACAGAGGAGAGCATGTGTAATTGTTCTCAAAATTTGGTAATACATTTTAGGTACTGGATATTCATCGTTTTCCCCTATAACAAATACAAGAGAAGAAAAACAGAAGATAGACGCAACCAGCTTCTAAGTGCATTATTTCGCTTAGAGAAAGATTTGGTGAATATATCTGCGTGAGCAGAAAGTTTGTGTATTAGCCTTCCATAATCCATCACAGCACTCAAATTTTTTATTAAGCGGTTATTATAGTTATTTTTAGTTTGATGATTGTTCTTATAGTTGTTATGCAACCCTGTTTCAGCACCTAGCTGGTTCTTAGATACATTGTTGTGGTGCACTTAAAGTTTATAAACAATATATATTAATTTGTCAATCAGGTATGCATGAAATTCTACTGAAATCAACCTTAACATAACGTGGTTGGGCAAATATGTAGCATTCTTGTTGTGGACGACAATCATTTCAGGATCTTACAGAAAATTTTCAAGCAGAAACAATACAGTTAGTGAATTGATGATCGAGATGCAGTCTTTCTTAACCTCGCTCGTTCTACGTTTTTGGACTTAGTGGTGATCATAAACCGCACCAAACCGCATAAACCACCCGCACCGCATCACACCGCGCGGTTTTTATTTTTGGTGGTGCGGTTGCGGTTTCAAATTTTGATAAACCGCGCGGTGTGGTGCGGGTTGCGGTTTTAGTTTTCTAAAATACGGTTCAAACCGCACTGCACCGCAATATTTAATATATTATATAATTATAAATATATATATATATATATAGATAAAGTTAGTATTTTGTTAAGAATTTAAGGAATATTTTGCAAGCTATTTGCTTCGTTAATGCCTTGTAGTAAATTTTAGATGCTTATGATGGGACTGTATTGATCAATTGTAATGGGCTAACCCATCTTTCTCTATTTTAGTATCACCATATTTCATAATATAATGTTTATATTTCATTAAGTCTGTAGAGGTCACGGTCTGAGAATTAAGAAATGTGGTAAAATAAGAACTTTAAAAATTAATTCCATATGAATGAAAATTAATATTTCAAATTTATGATTATTTTTATTGAAGGTGTAAACGGCAATGAACCGCACCGCACCGCACCGCATTTTTGCGGTGTGGTTTATGCGATTTTAAAATTTCAGTGATGCGGTTGCGATTTGAAAATTTGACCAAACCGCATGCACGGGTTTGTCCACAGTTTTAGGGAAAAACCGTACCGCCCGCCCCAAGAAAAGTATACCTCAACGTTTTATGCACCAAGAAAAGTATGTTCAAAGTATACGGCTATTAGATTAAACTACTGCCATTTGCCACCCACAACCCCCTCAACCAGATACAATAAAAACTTTTCATCTTAACTTCCTCTTTCTGTGCCAAGAAAAACATTTTGTCTTTTTAAGCTGTCAATAATTAATAGTAAATTGCAGGAACAGACCATCATATTAGGGACCATGCTTACCTCTACGTTACTCCCCTGCTGTTTTCTTTCCAAAGGTTTCCTGAACATCATCTTGACACTGTTCGAGCCTATTTTAGCTCCTGGTAAAATTGGTCTACACGATGAAACACTTATTCCATCCTACACTTTAAGGTCTTCACCATCAACAGCCCAAGTCTGCATTTTCTCAAGACTGGCATAAAAAATGAGTGTGAACTTCTGAACTTTCCGCCATACACATTTCAGGTTCCAACCTTAATGAGATTTGGATGTAGGAAGTCCTTTTGCATAGCTACTTGCTACTTGATTAGAGAAAGAAACTAAGGGAGAGTGGAATACAATTTTTAAAAGCAAAATGTGCTCACTTTTTTTTGTTCGAGCAGTGTCTGTGCTATTGATTTATGTTTTTCTGTTCTACAGTTCTAAAAGTTAAATATATTGAAGCAAAATATATTCATTTCAAGAAACCAGTAACAATAGCATAGGTTTCACCACTCATGTATTATAAAGATTAACTATCTTTTGGGAGATAACTTACAACGTTTTATACATACCAAGTAAAATGTTCATTAGATAATGGTGAATGCAGGTATCGCTAATCTATTGGATGCACCTCTTCTATTAATGACAATAGTTCGAGAGTTAGTTTTTGAAATTGGTCATTTGAACCTCTGGGTATTTAAATTCCTGAATGAACAAACTACAAACAAAATGCAGAACATTATTATTGCTCCACTTAAAGATTAAAGGTCACAAAAATGCTTAAAGATTAAAGGTCACAAAAATGCAGTTAGGGACTCGAACCAGTTGAAATCATGATGGCAACACTAGAATTTAATTAAACATCACAGTTCACAGGTCCTTGTTGTAAACTCCTAATCACTTCATCTGATGAAATTTGAAGTCCATGATAGTGAAATCCGCACAAAATCATCTTTTATTCGTGATTTAATTTAGTCATCGCGTTTGTAACTTAGAGTTTGTAACTTAGAGCATGATAATAAGTAAGAAAACTATTATTTAGAACTGGTCAGAATAACAAATATGATCACAATTTGGGTGAATTTTATAAAGGGCATGTCAAACTGGTGCAGTGTAGTTATTTTGCTAAACATGTTTTTCTAATAATTGGAATGTCTTTTCCTTAAATTTTATAATTATTAAATAAAATTATTCGTAAATAACAAATTTGAGATTAAGATTTGTACAAATATTATAATTTATTTCAATCTCAATGTCTTAAAATTAGGTCAAGATATTATTTTAGGTTCATTTATAAGTTGGTCAAAATATTTGTTATATGTTCACTTTAGTTACTTTTTGCAACATGTAAATCACTGTTATTTTCTATAAATTGTAAATAGGCTTGTTATTAGACATGAATTTGTTATTAACTGTCTTACCTATAAATTGGGGAAGAATGTTATTAACTGGGGATACTTTGAATTTTTTGTAATTGTTCTTAGAGTTAGTGATTCAAATTCTATGTAATTCCAAATGAATATAAAGCCATGTAATAATGTCAGGAAGAAGCTCAGTTTGATCATGCCTCAAAAGTGGAGAATAAGGTTACCAAATAATGGAGTTGCAGAATTGGATATGGAAATTGCTCTAAGTACTAATTTGAGAAGTCCAGAATGCCAGTCGAGAAGTCATCAATTCGAGAAGTCAAGAATGTGCTGATTCGAGAAGTATGGAAACAACTAATTCGAGAAGTCTCAATTAGAGAAGTAAAATCAATTCATTTAAAATTCTACACACTAATAGAATACTGGTCTTTTACATCGCCTATTATACGTCGGTTCCGCCTAAAGGCGACGTATATTCGACCTTTATACGTCGGTTCCGCCTAAAGGCGACGTATATTTGTGTTTCTAGATACCATTATACGTCGGTTCCGCCTAAAGACGACTTATAAGATCTATACTTTTTACGTCGGTTTCTTTGTTGCCGACGTATAAAATTGTAATTTACGTCGCCTTGTTTGAACCGACGTATAAAGTATCAATTTATACGTCGTTTTTTTTCACCCGCCGTATAATGTAACAATTTTACGTCGCCTATTATATTACCCGACGTATAAGACTGTTAAGTTAAAATAAAAAACTAAAGAAAATTGTACTTAATTTAAATATAACTTTAGTCTCTCTGATTGTTTCCCCAAATTAAACTCACCCCAAATTAAACTCACGGACCTAATTAACACCACCGGCGCAACAACACCACCTAGTGAAACCACCGGCTTCAATCAACACCACGTTGTTTACTTCAGTACTTTACTTCGAATTGGGGACTTCTAATTAGCACGTTGTTTTCGAATTGGCAGCAATTTACTGTGAAGGTCATCTAATTGCTCCACCGCTTCTTCACAACACCACCCGCTTCGAAGGTCTCTCTCTCTCTCTCCCCCTCTCCCTCTCTCGCTTAATCTCTTTCTCTCTCTCTCTCTCTCTCTCTCTCTCTCTCTCCCCCCTCTCTCTCTCCCTCTCCCTCTCTCGCTTAATCTCACTCTCCCCCTGTTCTCCCCCGCTCATGTCCCTCTCATTTTCTTTTTTTTTTTTTATAAAAAAAATATGTGCTTTAGTATTGTTTAAACACTTTGATACCTCTTGAGTTTGATGAGTGTGTTTGGAATCTTGGGATTTAATTGTTTAAATGGGTTGCATTGTCTGTGTTTCTTGACTGAATTGAACTGAACTGAACATAGTAGAAGTGTGTTATGGTTACTTTGAGCTCAGTCGAGGGTAAGATGTATGTTTTGGTTACTTTAATTTTATTTTTTTCCTATCTATAAATGTATCAGTTAGCAAAAAAAAAGTTATATCTAAAAATTTCGCTCCACTTTCATTGACCGACTGCTGACGTACAGGACTAGGAGAAGCTACTATATTAAATTCCTTACAAGTTTTATTGGTTGCTTTTCTTCCTGATCAATTTGATGAACATTGTCAACTCTTGATTCGTTTTCTATTGCCTGTGAATTCATATGTTTTATTCAAGTTAGAATATACTTAAGGACCATATTTTTTCATAAAATTTGTCTCTTAGACAACTTGACTTGTATTTAAATCAGTTATGCTGTATACTATAATCTGTCTTGACTTGTATTTAGTTGCACGTGAACGAGATAGTAAATGCATGAGGATATCTCTTTTGGAAGATATATGAGATTTGCACAATTTTTGAATTTTTTCACATATTTCTCCATTCAGCAATACCCTTGCATACCAATCAAAATGACAGGAGAATATAGCGTTATAAAAAACTGGAAGTAGGATTATCTTGCAAATTGATTTATCTCCATCATAATTTTAGTTAATTTGTCATGAGTTGATTGACTTGAATTGTATGATGCTTTAGTATGACAACTGTCTTTCTATTCTTTTGTCATAACTTGCAGTTGTGCGTCAAGCGTCTTGCTAGCGGCTTTAACAAATTAACAAATTGTTAACTAAAAGATGTTTTGCCCGGTGTACAAGCCTCTAACATAAGAATAGAAAGTAGATTGTTAACCATTGCAAGAAAATATTTAATTATAACGAATAGTAGAAGTGGTTGTGCCTTTGAAGCTCCTGCAATTGATAATATTCTGTTGTTCTCTAGACAAGCTCCATTATACTTGTGAACTGTTTCCTTATAAAAGAAAGTGATTGTTATGTTTCAGATAGAGATTCCATGCTTTGAATAACAGTTGTTTTTTTTATATTGTTATTGCATCTGCATTTCTAATACTTTTCCATGTTAACTAACTTTGTATTTGCTATCGTGATGTAGCTATTTTCCATGGATGAGGATAATGGTGAGTCAAGTTCTAGTCAAGGAAACAAGAAAAAGGCTAGAGGTCCAACATTGTGCACAAAATTAAAACACAAAATTAAAAATCAAAGAATAGGCTGCAACATTGAGTTTGATGAAGATGGTAACCCTCCTGGGGATATGGCTTCCAAGTTTGCGTCTTATGTTGGAACAGAGGTTCGACTACATGTTAACATAAATATCAAGAGTTGGGATTTAGTTAACGAGGGATTGAAGAATACGATTTGGGAAGATATTAGGGTATGCAAATATAACATATGCACTGGAATTTTAAATCCCAGCCTTTTGTTTGTTTTACTAATTAAAGCAGCCTTTATTTGTTTTACTAATTAAAATCAGTTATAACAGATGCACTGGAAATTAGAGGATGATCAAGTTAAAAAACCAGTGATGGAAGCTGTAGCAAAAAGTTGGAGGGATTTCAAGGGGAATCTTCGTAGATATTTTCTACGAACAGGCAGGAATTCGTGTGAAACATATCCTTAGATCAGCGAAGATGACTGGGAAACTTTTAAAAAGGCACATGAAACTGATGAGTTCAAGGTAAACATTAGTAATTCCTTGAGATGAATGTAATCTTGTGCAACATTTTTATGCAAACCTATTTATGTTTTACATCCTTAAATATATAGGAAATTAGGGAAAAAGCAAAAGAAAGTCAAAAGCACAACAAAGATCCCCATTTTGTTGGAAAAGGTGGATATAAAGGAAATAGGGACAAGTGGCGCAAAAATGATCCCCTCACTTGGTGGATTATGCGGGCACTCAGAAATCTTGTGTCCTACTTTTCCACAGTGAAAACAGGCACCCCTATTCCATAGCAGTCCTTGTCCGGATGATTTTTACCGCACCTCGAGCACTTCTCTCGATCACCATGTCCTCCGATATTATCATACACGTGTGGCTTCATGAAGGGTCCCCTTTGAGAAAATTGCTCACTAGTTGGAGCGAACCATTTCGGGTTTTATATCAAACGGGCCACTGATCTCATTAAAAAATATCAAGTAGCTCCCCAGTCTCCACGGAGACTCATTTAAGCCACTAAACTAAGAAATATATCATTTGCCCCCCTGCATTCACAAAAATAATACAATTTATGGTGGCCTAAGTGTCTTGGATAAAATTTATGGTGGCAAAAAAAAGTTCAATCTTGGATAGATTGTATTATTCTCACTTAGGCCACCATAAATTGTATTATTTTTGTGAATGCAGGGGGGGCAAATGATATATTTGTTAGTTTAGTGGCTTAAATGAGTCCCCGTGGAGACTGGGGAGCTACTTGATACTTTTTAATGAGATCAGTGGCCCGTTTGATATAAAACCCGAACCATTTCTTGTTCCAATTGCCTGTTGCTTTTTTGGATCCTGCTAAGCCCCTCTCGATCACCAAAATATTGTTGAGCACAGCCTCATATGTCTGAAGTTCAAAAGATGCCATAGAATTCCTAATGTCTCTTCGCAGTCCCTCTTTCAATCTTCTAGCTCGACTGGTTACGTCAGCAACTAATGTTGGTACATGTTTTGCAAGCTTTACGAATTCCACAACGGACTTTCCTCCCTGATCGAGTCAAATGAATTCCCTCTCCTTTTGTAGATGAACTGTTCTTGGAAAGTACTTATCTTCTAGAGCCTTCTTGAACTTTGCCCATGTATATAGTTCAGGATCTCCCTCAATGGTTACAGTCTCGTTCTTTCTTTGTTCAATGAGCCACCAATCATGTAACACCCCCAGATCCGGGGTCCGGGATCCGGTGGTTACGGTTTCCAATTCTGTCCACAACAATTGAACTTTCCTTAACATAAAATAAATTACGCCTCTATGACCCAACACAACAATATAAAACACACCCGTTATAGTCCCAGAGATGAAATCAGAGTAACAATCAAATTTTTATTAATCACGTTATGAGTTCTTACAATCCAAAAGAATTTCAATATAAATACATACTCTTTGCCATCCATTTACATAAGTCATACTAGACCATATTCTTGGTACTGAAAAAAATAAATATACCCTACCAATAGCTTCTTCTTCAGCTCTGGTAGTCTCATCGTCCTCGCCCGCGTCGAGTGCGCCTTGTGCGAGTCATCTGGTCTAGCTGTTGTTGTGATATAATAATAAAGCAAGGGTGAGCAATAGCCCACCAACAATAATATATAACTGAACGATAATGTAACAGTTCAAAAGTATCTTTCAAACCATATGCCATGCATTTACGGAAATGATACCAGTATAATATGAACGATGAAGTTACCAGGTAACTGAAAGTATTTGTTTGAAGAAATATCTGCTACATCAAAGTAAGCGAGATATTCTTATTGTTATTAAGAAGAGGAACTTGCAAGAAAAGGGTTGCAATTCCAGTTATGACACTATTCCAACTCTGCCAACAGTAATCATGTTGCAGGAAATAAATAAATTTGGATGATGAACCAATGATGGAGTATTCACCGCGCCCGCTGTTCCAATCTTGATGATCAGTCGAGATCGTACAGCTCAATTTAGATTTACTACCGGTAGAAGGAAGAACTGACGGCTTTACTTGTATACCGCCTTACTAGCTCTCCCCGGCCAACGGTTGGGCCAAAGGGGATGGACCGGCGCTACTCGGCCTCTTACACGACTCCTAGTTCAAATAGAATTCATGATTCTGAATGTAACGTTCGTCCCCCTTTCCCCAAGTATAATACTTGTTGATAAGACTCCACAAAGTAGTCGTATCTAGTTGGAAAGGAAAATTTACCAATAACTCCCAAGTTATTACTTGGTAACGGATATCAACTTGTTCCAGTAATCTTACCCCTCGAAAGATGAGAAGGTATGCAACGACTTAATAAGTCAACAACACCCGAGTTGCGGGTGAAGGGAATACTTTATGACCGGGAAGTCGACAAGATAAATAACATTTTTCCAAGTAAGGTTCCCTTATTATTAAGGAGATAGACTCAAAGAAGAATGACGTCTGAGAACCTTTCTTGGTATAAGATTAATAATAATATGACTCCGAGATATTTTCCGTAATAATCGAAGAAGATAAACCTTATTGAGGTTATTCTAAGTATGGAATAAATATTCAGAGAATATTTATTGAATTAAAATATTTTACAGATTATTTAGGAATATGAAAGAATATTTTTAATCAAAGTATTTCCCAAATAATTCTTGAAGAAATATCGAGAGAATATTTATTGCATAATTAAATAATCAAATGAATATTCAAAATAATATTCATTACTTAATAAGTCCTGAAAGAAATATTTAAAATATTTAAAATAATATTCGATGATTAAATAGAACCCTGGATGAATATTCAAAATAATATTCATAATTAATTAGGAATTTAAATGAATATTGATAAAGTAATATTCATTTCATGAATAATATTCTAAATGAATATCAAGTAATATTCATTTAGTAATCCAAGCTTTAAAAGAATATTCGATATAATATTCGATAAGTAAATCAAGCTTCAGATGAATATTGAAGATAATATTCATCAAGTACTTAATACCTTAAATGAATTTTCAAAAGTAATATTTATTTAATAAAATAATATTCTAAACGAATGTCCACATAATATTCATTTAGTAGTCTCATCTTTAGAAGAGTATTCGAAATAATAATCGATAATCAATTCGACTCTGAATGAATATTGACAGATATTATTCGTCGAATGATCACGTTCAAATAATTATTTGAAGTAAGGATCATTAAAATAAATAATCTCGAACGAATATTCAAATAATATTCGTCGCCTGAATAATAGAAAATATTTACTTAAATATTTTCCTCCGAGGTAATCTCGATATATCAAGGAATATTGACTCCCGGTCTATTTTTGATTAATAAGATGTATACGCCCTTCTATGAGGGTCTTACAATAACCGGCTTATAACTGATATATAACTATCTAGCTTATAAGCCAACAATAACATTCAGGGAACAAGTATATCAATTCAACTTGAAAGTAGGCATGCATGCAATGGCATATGTATATCAGCAATCATATATATATATATATTTATTCAATCACAACAACAGCCTAAAAGAAGGGAATTGAAACTTGCCTGGTAGTCGAGTACGGTAAGGGGTAGTGGTAGCGGGTCCCGGTTCAGCTTGGTGATCTATAAATAGCCAAGGCATTCGAGATTAATCACTTAACATATTAAAAGTTAAGTTATACTTAATTCGAAACACGTTCTCGAGTTATCTCGTTATACCCCTTTTAGTGGATTACTTATTATCACTGATCCGACCCGACATTCGTTCGTTAATACGACATGTCACTGCACTTATACTTGGGACATACTTAAGTCATTTTAGTTCTAAAGTCGATCGTTACGAAACAATACTATACTCCGAGTTTTATCGCCCGTTTTCTAAGTGTTTTACCGAAGTTATAAAAGAGTCGTCTTTTAGGGGTTCGTTCGCGTTTAACCTTGACTCGAACATTTTTAATAAATCGAAAAATGATCCTTTTGACATACGGTTTTCTTTCACACCTTCCTTTTTACCTCTAGTATTTATTTACCAAGATTCTCCATGACGTTACATAGTTTACGAGAGTTCAATTACAGTTTCGAACTTTCGTTTACGGATTCGAACTACTTTTAGTAATTTGGTCATAAATCCTAAACCGTAAGTCCGTTTCACGTGATCTTTATATCAAAACGAAGCTTAGAACATTAACTATCCTATCATGGCAGATAAGGTCTCTGGACAGTAGGGGTTCGACATGGAAAATGGCATACAAAACATGGTATTGCAAAATCGGGCATTATAACGGCTGTAAATCGAACATTTACCAATTTCGAATCTTCCCATAAACATAGTATCCAACCCAAACAACATATACATGACTTATATACATGAACTGAGGCCAAGCAATGCCTTTCCGTTCATCTAGCTATTTACATCATTAATCCAAAATCCATACATAATCATGCTTATAATCTTAACATAACCAAAACTAAGTTATAACTATCATAAACATGCTTAAATCTCAAACAAGGGTTAGGGTTTCAAGAGCTTTATACCTTCCTTGGGGTGTGTATGCACTTATTAATCCTTGTATAGTCCTTGTATAGCCTCCATGAAGCTTGGATCATCAACCAAAATCAAGATTCAAGAATTTTGTTCTTGAGGTTACTATTCATCCTCCACTTTTTTTGAAAATGGAAAAAGTGGTGTTTGGGGCTAAGATTTCTAGGGTATCATTTTTATGAAATATAGGATCTATGATAAATTTTTGGAGATCAAACAATGGTGGGAAGGATTATTTTGTTTCTTGAATTAAGCCAAAAGGCCGAATGGTGTAGAATGGAGAAGACATGGTTTTTGCTTGGTTGATTTCTTGGTAATAATGCATAAAGTAGCTTGGCTTGGATAATATCTCATCTTGCCTTACTTTATTAAAGTGATGATGCATGGAGTGATGTATTTGTGAGGACAAGTGTTGGAGATTGGATGGTTTAAGGCTAACCAAGTAGTTTGTTTTCTAAGGACTAGTTTCCTTGCTAAGTATCCTAGTTACTTTAGTCCACTTGGTTGCTAGATATTTATTCTAGTAGCTTGCACAAGACTCTTGCTTCCTCTGCTTGTTTCTGTGTCCGGTTATTACCCGTTTCGATTGATCGTTCGTGAGAATATTTCACGGATTTCTAATTAGGGTTTACCGGGAATCCTCTTTAATATTAATACTTTCATTCTCCATCTTTCATTCTAACTTTCCAATTTATATTCCTTAAATCCATTCATTAAATACTTAAGGCTATCAGTGTCCAGGGAACTCTCGGAGAAAATAAAAGTGCGGTTTTTCAGAATCCGACAGCTTTTACATACACTTATTTTCCCCCTGGATCACTAATACGAACTCGGAAATCCGTTCCGAATGCTTCTGTATAGTGTCATCTCATATTATTATATACTCCCACCAAACACTATTCATTATGTATTCTTTACTTGTTCTCTTAGGGTTGTATAATTGTCCGTATTCTCTTTCGATCGTTCCTTAACCTTTTTACGGAACTACTGGATTAATCGTTATCGATCTGGATGACATGAGAGTATTCTCTTGCTTGAAGTTGCCATATATTATTCCCTTAGAAGATAGATTATTCTTACCTATGTTGTCACCCTTTAGCATTCTTCAAGACATAAACATAATAAAGTCGAATTCCATTCATTCTTTCCAAATATCAATTATTACATTGTAGCCATAACCACTCCTCAATGGTTTCCCACCTTCATTCTTAAATCAAATATAATAACATCCCAATATATCAAATCCTCAAAGTTAATATCTCAATTCTTGGATTATAATAATATTTAATCCACTGTCCGGTAAAATATTATACCGAAAAGAATTTGGAATTTCTGAATTCCGATCGTCTCTGCATTCACTTATTTCCTCCGCGTTCGAAACATCCATATCACGTCCCGTACATAGGGTGGCGTGAAAAGTTTTCCAACTTACAAAATCACTATTCATCCACCAAATTACTATGCACGTACAGGAAACACTATGCAAGTACGGGAAACACTATGCACGTACGGGAAATACTATGCACGTACGGAAAACACTATGCACGTATTCATTTCCCTTCAAGGATCCATTAGCTCCTTCCTGGATGGTAGATTATTCTTATCTAGGTCCTCAACCATCGAATTACTCTATTCTGACAATATACCAATGCATCAGGATCATTGTCCAAAGCAATATCCATTCATGACAATCATTGTTCTTTGAAACCACCATTCATTAGAGCTGGTGACCTTGTTCTCGGAATCATTGTTCCTCATTTTATCATTACTTAATAAAAAGTTTTAATTATATCCAAAATTTGGGGTTCTTACAGTCTCCCCTCCTTAAAAGGATTCCGTCCCGGAATCAGGTAGGAAGCAAAGAGTCGTTTGCCTGCCGTTCACTCTTTAGCTTCCCGGTCAATTCTTAATCGTTCTACCCTTCCTCAGCACATCTTCTAGTGCTACAATTCATACTTTATCCTTTTTCCATCAACGTTGCTACTTTTGGTACAACTCACTATCCGGGTTATACTCTTACTCAGTCTTATCCTTATTGATACCTGCAGTAACATTGGTATCATTATCACCCTACGATTCGGAGGTAACCTCGCTCGTACTGTGCATTTCCTGATCGCTTTAATCTTCGCAATCTCGATCAATATAGAGAAGTGGAAAGATTTATTGAGAGATCACTATGATCAATTGAACATTTGTTATATTGCATAGTTAGTACAGAAGGGGGCCAGCCTTCAGTACTTGACAAGCAATTAAACAAGTCATGGCATTCCACTTAGACTTCTATCACATAGACAGATAGTCACGTAGCAGTACCTCCCCTCCTAAAAGGGTTGTTCTTCTCAATTCATAAAGAAGATGAATAAGAGAGAAGAAGAGAAAAGAGTTCTAAAGGATTATAGAAAGCTTTCATGATTGTAGAATATCATACTCAGAATTTACCTCTGAACTATAGAGGTTTATCAAAGAAGAAATTAATCATAATTATATCCAATACTATTTGATCGCAATCTCACGTGCCAACATATCTTGCTGCTTTGTCCATTATTCTATGGACAAATACTCTTGTTCAATCTTAGCGATACTCACATTCGGGAAATCCTTTAACCTTTCAGGTTAAATCTTAGATTTCTCACTTGACATCATTATTACTGACATCCCATATCATGTTACTAGCTTTTTCATAACTATAATATTGACACTATCAGGTTGTCATCCTGAGAATTCATTAGAAACCCATTCATAACATTCCTTGCTTCTCATTCCATAGTTGCTTTCCCAGCCTTTTCTTTATCAATCACATCCTTCTTATTAGCTGATTCTTACTCATTTCTATTATTTACTTTCACCTTCACCTCTTTATTGAGACACCTTTTTGCACTTGGTACCTCCTTATCGGTATTCCGTCTCATTTATTCTATAATCATCACGTTATTTCAATTTAAACTTTCCGAAATGAATCTGGCCCGATTCCTTTAACTTAGATTCATATAATCTACTTCTGCCAACCTTGTTTCTCATTACTTGTTCTTTTCTATCCGTGGTTTTCCACAGGTTGTCTTTCGTAAGTCAGACCAGGTCGTATATCTACCGGCTCATGCTCTTATCATCTATCGAGCATCTGCATTTTACTGGCGTAGCTTGGCCACATGAAAACCCGTTATGACTGTGCTATAAGTTTTGGGGGTAAGTTTGGCTCGAATACCGTCGTTCGAACACTTTTAAACTCTCAGGTGGCCCAATAAGTCTCGGGCTCAACCGCCCTTCCCTCCAAGTCTCATTAATTCTTTCCATGGGAATACGTTTAGCATCACGAATTATCAACCTCATATTCTCTATCTTGTTTGTGCAGAAGTACACTAACACAAACTTGCTTGTCATTCATCAACATGCCATTTAGCTTATCAATAGCAGCACTTTCTTTATCTTTACGTTGTCATCTCCTTTCTTAGAAGAATCACCATCGCTTGTTGTTTACGTAGTGCGTTAATAGCTAACCCTACGGGTTTCAAATCCCTTAGGGAGACAAAGTAATCATTATTCCTTATCCATAAGGAACACTTCCTGAACTTGATGTAGATATAACGTGAAGCAGATAGAATTGCAGAAGAGTTTCAAGCATCGCAGCTAAGTCCGGTTGATGAAACTATCACTTATGCATCTTCCATAAAAGACTGGAAACTTAACGGTTTACTTCATCAATTTTGTACCATGGTCCTGGTTTGCCTCAAAACGGGACCTTCTAAGGTACGTAACATGCTTAAGACTCCATCGGGAATCGAATCTTTACTTAAACTATTATTACTGTTAATTCTTGCACAGTCATCAGAAGGAATGTAAATTCCTTCATTCCGATATGACCTTCAAGGTCCTTCCAAATATCATCCTGTTTCTTCGGTATGAACATTTGTAATTATTCCTTTATACTTAGATTGTCGGCCACCTCATTGGCCTTTCTTGATGATAATGATTTCTGGTAACCCATGTTTTCTGGGTACATTCCAGCTCAAGTTTTTCTACCTCATTCCCACCACTGTTGGGTTAAAGCATTCTCCCTTAAGCTATGCTGAAGGAGAAAATATAACTATCAGTCATTTCCATAAGTCATTGCTTCCACCTACCCATGGGAACTTTATCACGTTTATTCCCAATCCTACTTAGGATACTTCTTTTCTTAGTTTTTTTCCTTATCTTAAGATAATCTCAACCATTATAGGTTCAATCCATACTTCCTCAGGGTTTCATACATGCCTCATCTGGCATTATTGTTACTATGTCATACATTCCTTACCAAACTTCCATTTTGAAGTTCGGAATATTACCTTTTTCCTTGTAAGGTTTCATAGGTCATCCTCATCCTTCCTCTTGTATTTTCTGGGTACAGGGTATATCAAAATGTCATTGATCAATACTCTAATAATTCTATCTATGTTCTTCCCAGAACTCTTTTTAATAATCCTTACCGGTCATTGTTGCCTTAGCAAGTCCAACTCATATCATCTGAAGTCATAATGTCGTTATTAGGGTTAATGCCACCCCTTGTGCATTCCCCAGGGTTTGTCTTAATTTATGGATACCCTATCCTTAATTCAACTGCCAAGGAATTCTTGCATCTTATAATTGGCAATCAGATCATGCATCCTTAATAAAGGTCTTTTTTTTTTCAATCATTCTCATTTGATAATCGATCGGTGGCTTAATGCCGCCCTCTTCTTTCCGATAGTTGTCAGCCTATTTGGCCTTCCAAAAGGCAACGTATGCCTATCTGCACTCTTACAGAACTTGGTAATAGTAGCAAGGATGTTTTGGAAGATATTGATCGAGTTAAACGTGAATCTCTTAGTACTTATCGTTCTTCTCAAATGTACTTGCCTTAGACAAAATTTCTACAGCATACTGATCCATCTCTGACCATTTCCATACTCTCTTCATAAACCTTCGTTGTTTACTTTTCTAGCAATTACCGGCATAGTGCCTTCTTCTTTGATACCTTTCTACCTTTCCAAAACTTTACTTCCTATAAGTCTTAATCGGTTACTCAGCGCCGTCTCCGGTCGCCTTTCCTCTATTTTTCTCTTTTCAACTGTTCTTATCAATCCCGCGTGCCACGCAAGCTTACCATTCCTGGCATAACAGCCTTTTCACTTAAGTCAATCCCGGAGTTTCTCCGTCCGGCTAATTTCTTACTTACATTTCCTGTTTTCGTCCAATCTCACTTCATCATTTTATCACTACCGTCGATTGTAATGCTCAGGGTCCGTTTACTAACCCATTTCACAGCATCCTTACCCAAATCACAGGGTTTGCTCCTGTTTCTACTCTCTTCCATGATATTCTCTGATAATCAGTAAGACAAGGTTTGCCAAAATTCACCGAATTACTTTCCAGACTCAGGGAAATTCTGGTCAATCTATCCATCTACTGGTAACATTTAAGGAGACTAGTTTCGAAACCTGAAGAATAATCCTATGAATCACCAAGCAGGTAGAACTATAAGCAGTCATAATACGGAATTATTGACATAAAGTTGGAAGTTTAACCACTAGAAAGGAACCAAATATATATATCCCATAGAAGGGAAATCAAAAGTTTCAAACTGAAACATGCCACCTCTTCCTGATACATATACATCTTAGTTGTCGATAATATCAAATGTCAGTCTTCCTAACCACAGGTTTCAGAAGGAACACTACCGTCGGAGTTAGTCGTTTCATAAAAATTGGCACTACTAAAGTCATCCTAGTCTGGCGTACCGTGTTGTTCGAATGCATCCGCAATTACTCTGCCGTGCTACATAAGCACACCACCTAAACCTGTATGAGATGCATCATAGTGTATCATAAAGTCTTCCTTCCCCCGTTAGGCAACACCAACGCCGGGTCTTTACCAATTTCATCTTAAAACATTCTCTATTACCTCTTAACCACTAATCGCATTACTTGATCCATTTGCAATTCAGTGTCAGAATAAACTTAAGGTAACTACTATAATCTATTCGGGGAAAAGAAGGAATTTAATATTCTTCTGAATCACATGCATCTAACGTTCCTGATTCACCATTTTACTGAGTTAAAATAAACTTATACTTAGTACCTGATAGTAGTCATATTACGAGTTCATCATAGACCCACTGGTCTTTTCCTCTGGTAGTTTCTGAGATCATCGTCTCGCGTACTACTTTATATAACTTTATCCAATCAGGCCATCACTTTCCACTATCTTTACTTTCGAAGTTGGTTCATTCATAATATGGACATTTCGCTGAATAAAACCACCTCAACAATCTCAATTTGGTTTCATAAAATATAACCCATGAAATCCGCCTTCTCAGGACGAATTACCATTGACAATATTCACACTAATCCATTTATCCGATAATATGGCACTTGTTGCCTCTATCTCAACTGCTCATGGGTGCTCCTCGTCCTACATCGACGTCTTTGATAATCATGCATCATTCTAACTCCTTTCTTATTAATCTGAAAGTCTCTAATGATCTTTATCTATCCCCATATAAGACCTCAAGTAATCCTTCCAATCTGTCTTAATTGCTGGTACTACCTCTCGTAGTCCGGCTATAAATCCAACATAAAATTTCAATTCTCTTAATAATATCTCAGTTCTTTGTGCTCACTTCTCTGAGCACTATAATCTTAACTCTCGCTATCCCTCTGGCTACAGCCCTCATTTCCTTGGAGTAATCTCCTCATCCTCAATAGAATTTTCCTCTGCTGGAACCTCTTTCGAGTCCTCAATAGGGTACTCTATCGAATTCACAATCCGATCGTCAGCATATAATACAACATCATCATGCTGCTGCTCGTACGCCTCAAGGTCTGTCGCCTTACTAGTCGATACGAGAACGAGCTAAGTTACTATCATGATACTTAAGAGTTCCCATAAGGGTTTTATATGTCAGCACTACATTAAGTAGTCCGACTATGAACTTGGCAAGAGTTCTTATTATCTTAGTAAGTTTATGGTTTTAACGTCGCCTCATCTCTGGGATTTATAACGTAACGCTCTGATACCACTTCTGTAACACCCCCAGATCCGGGGTCCGGGATCCGGTGGTTACGGTTTCCAATTCTGTCCACAACAATTGAACTTTCCTTAACATAAAATAAATTACGCCTCTATGACCCAACACAACAATATAAAACACACCCGTTATAGTCCCAGAGATGAAATCAGAGTAACAATCAAATTTTTATTAATCACGTTATGAGTTCTTACAATCCAAAAGAATTTCAATATAAATACATACTCTTTGCCATCCATTTACATAAGTCATACTAGACCATATTCTTGGTACTGAAAAAAATAAATATACCCTACCAATAGCTTCTTCTTCAGCTCTGGTAGTCTCATCGTCCTCGCCCGCGTCGAGTGCGCCTTGTGCGAGTCATCTGGTCTAGCTGTTGTTGTGATATAATAATAAAGCAAGGGTGAGCAATAGCCCACCAACAATAATATATAACTGAACGATAATGTAACAGTTCAAAAGTATCTTTCAAACCATATGCCATGCATTTACGGAAATGATGCCAGTATAATATGAACGATGAAGTTACCAGGTAACTGAAAGTATTTGTTTGAAGAAATATCTGCTACATCAAAGTAAGCGAGATATTCTTATTGTTATTAAGAAGAGGAACTTGCAAGAAAAGGGTTGCAATTCCAGTTATGACACTATTCCAACTCTGCCAACAGTAATCATGTTGCAGGAAATAAATAAATTTGGATGATGAACCAATGATGGAGTATTCACCGCGCCCGCTGTTCCAATCTTGATGATCAGTCGAGATCGTACAGCTCAATTTAGATTTACTACCGGTAGAAGGAAGAACTGACGGCTTTACTTGTATACCGCCTTACTAGCTCTCCCCGGCCAACGGTTGGGCCAAAGGGGATGGACCGGCGCTACTCGGCCTCTTACACGACTCCTAGTTCAAATAGAATTCATGATTCTGAATGTAACGTTCGTCCCCCTTTCCCCAAGTATAATACTTGTTGATAAGACTCCACAAAGTAGTCGTATCTAGTTGGAAAGGAAAATTTACCAATTACTCCCAAGTTATTACTTGGTAACGGATATCAACTTGTTCCAGTAATCTTACCCCTCGAAAGATGAGAAGGTATGCAACGACTTAATAAGTCAACAACACCCGAGTTGCGGGTGAAGGGAATACTTTATGACCGGGAAGTCGACAAGATAAATAACATTTTTCCAAGTAAGGTTCCCTTATTATTAAGGAGATAGACTCAAAGAAGAATGATGTCTGAGAACCTTTCTTGGTATAAGATTAATAATAATATGACTCCGAGATATTTTCCGTAATAATCGAAGAAGATAAACCTTATTGAGGTTATTCTAAGTATGTAATAAATATTGAGAGAATATTTATTGAATTAAAATATTTTACAGATTATTTAGGAATATGAAAGAATATTTTTAATCAGAGTATTTCCCAAATAATTCTTGAAGAAATATCGAGAGAATATTTATTGCATAATTAAATAATCAAATGAATATTCAAAATAATATTCATTACTTAATAAGTCCTGAAAGAAATATTTAAAATATTTAAAATAATATTCGATGATTAAATAGAACCCTGGATGAATATTCAAAATAATATTCATAATTAATTAGGAATTTAAATGAATATTGATAAAGTAATATTCATTTCATGAATAATATTCTAAATGAATATCAAGTAATATTCATTTAGTAATCCAAGCTTTAAAAGAATATTCGATATAATATTCGATAAGTAAATCAAGCTTCAGATGAATATTGAAGATAATATTCATCAAGTACTTAATACCTTAAATGAATTTTCAAAAGTAATATTTATTTAATAAAATAATATTCTAAACGAATGTCCACATAATATTCATTTAGTAGTCTCATCTTTAGAAGAGTATTCGAAATAATAATCGATAATCAATTCGACTCTGAATGAATATTGACAGATATTATTCGTCGAATGATCACGTTCAAATAATTATTTGAAGTAAGGATCATTAAAATAAATAATCTCGAACGAATATTCAAATAATATTCGTCGCCTGAATAATAGAAAATATTTACTTAAATATTTTCCTCCGAGGTAATCTCGATATATCAAGGAATATTGACTCCCGGTCTATTTTTGATTAATAAGATGTATACGCCCTTCTATGAGGGTCTTACAATAACCGGCTTATAACTGATATATAACTATCTAGCTTATAAGCCAACAATAACATTCAGGGAACAAGTATATCAATTCAACTTGAAAGTAGGCATGCATGCAATGGCATATGTATATCAGCAATCATATATATATATTTATTCAATCACAACAACAGCCTAAAAGAAGGGAATTGAAACTTGCCTGGTAGTCGAGTACGGTAAGGGGTAGTGGTAGCGGGTCCCGGTTCAGCTTGGTGATCTATAAATAGCCAAGGCATTCGAGATTAATCACTTAACATATTAAAAGTTAAGTTATACTTAATTCGAAACACGTTCTCGAGTTATCTCGTTATACCCCTTTTAGTGGATTACTTATTATCACTGATCCGACCCGACATTCGTTCGTTAATACGACATGTCACTGCACTTATACTTGGGACATACTTAAGTCATTTTAGTTCTAAAGTCGATCGTTACGAACCAATACTATACTCCGAGTTTTATCGCCCGTTTTCTAAGTGTTTTACCGAAGTTATAAAAGAGTCGTCTTTTAGGGGTTCGTTCGCGTTTAACCTTGACTCGAACATTTTTAATAAATCGAAAAATGATCCTTTTGACATACGGTTTTCTTTCACACCTTCCTTTTTACCTCTAGTATTTATTTACCAAGATTCTCCATGACGTTACATAGTTTACGAGGGTTCAATTACAGTTACGAACTTTCGTTTACGGATTCGAACTACTTTTAGTAATTTGGTCATAAATCCTAAACCGTAAGTCCGTTTCACGTGATCTTTATATCAAAACGAAGCTTAGAACATTAACTATCCTATCATGGCAGATAAGGTCTCTGGACAGTAGGGGTTCGACATGGAAAATGGCATACAAAACATGGTATTGCAAAATCGGGCATTATAACGGCTGTAAATCGAACATTTACCAATTTCGAATCTTCCCATAAACATAGTATCCAACCCAAACAACATATACATGACTTATATACATGAACTGAGGCCAAGCAATGCCTTTCCGTTCATCTAGCTATTTACATCATTAATCCAAAATCCATACATAATCATGCTTATAATCTTAACATAACCAAAACTAAGTTATAACTATCATAAACATGCTTAAATCTCAAACAAGGGTTAGGGTTTCAAGAGCTTTATACCTTCCTTGGGGTGTGTATGCACTTATTAATCCTTGTATAGTCCTTGTATAGCCTCCATGAAGCTTGGATCATCAACCAAAATCAAGATTCAAGAATTTTGTTCTTGAGGTTACTATTCATCCTCCACTTTCTTGATTTTTTTGAAAATGGAAAAAGTGGTGTTTGGGGCTAAGATTTCTAGGGTATCATTTTTATGAAATATAGGATCTATGATAAATTTTTGGAGATCAAACAATGGTGGGAAGGATGATTTTGTTTCTTGAATTAAGCCAAAAGGCCGAATGGTGTAGAATGGAGAAGACATGGTTTTTGCTTGGTTGATTTCTTGGTAATAATGCATAAAGTAGCTTGGCTTGGATAATATCTCATCTTGCCTTACTTTATTAAAGTGATGATGCATGGAGTGATGTATTTGTGAGGACAAGTGTTGGAGATTGGATGGTTTAAGGCTAACCAAGTAGTTTGTTTTCTAAGGACTAGTTTCCTTGCTAAGTATCCTAGTTACTTTAGTCCACTTGGTTGCTAGATATTTATTCTAGTAGCTTGCACAAGACTCTTGCTTCCTCTGCTTGTTTCTGTGTCCGGTTATTACCCGTTTCGATTGATCGTTCGTGAGAATATTTCACGGATTTCTAATTAGGGTTTACCGGGAATCCTCTTTAATATTAATACTTTCATTCTCCATCTTTCATTCTAACTTTCCAATTTATATTCCTTAAATCCATTCATTAAATACTTAAGGCTATCAGTGTCCAGGGAACTCTCGGAGAAAATAAAAGTGCGGTTTTTCAGAATCCGACAGCTTTTACATACACTTATTTTCCCCCTGGATCACTAATACGAACTCGGAAATCCGTTCCGAATGCTTCTGTATAGTGTCATCTCATATTATTATATACTCCCACCAAACACTATTCATTATGTATTCTTTACTTGTTCTCTTAGGGTTGTATAATTGTCCGTATTCTCTTTCGATCGTTCCTTAACCTTTTTACGGAACTACTGGATTAATCGTTATCGATCTGGATGACATGAGAGTATTCTCTTGCTTGAAGTTGCCATATATTATTCCCTTAGAAGATAGATTATTCTTACCTATGTTGTCACCCTTTAGCATTCTTCAAGACATAAACATAATAAAGTCGAATTCCATTCATTCTTTCCAAATATCAATTATTACATTGTAGCCATAACCACTCCTCAATGGTTTCCTACCTTCATTCTTAAATCAAATATAATAACATCCCAATATATCAAATCCTCAAAGTTAATATCTCAATTCTTGGATTATAATAATATTTAATCCACTGTCCGGTAAAATATTATACCGAAAAGAATTTGGAATTTCTGAATTCCGATCGTCTCTGCATTCACTTATTTCCTCCGCGTATTACTAATATGACTTCGAAACATCCATATCACGTCCCGTACATAGGGTGGCGTGAAAAGTTTTCCAACTTACAAAATCACTATTCATCCACCAAATTACTATGCACGTACAGGAAACACTATGCAAGTACGGGAAACACTATGCACGTACGGGAAATACTATGCACGTACGGAAAACACTATGCACGTATTCATTTCCCTTCAAGGATCCATTAGCTCCTTCCTGGATGGTAGATTATTCTTATCTAGGTCCTCAACCATCGAATTACTCTATTCTGACAATATACCAATGCATCAGGATCATTGTCCAAAGCAATATCCATTCATGACAATCATTGTTCTTTGAAACCACCATTCATTAGAGCTGGTGACCTTGTTCTCGGAATCATTGTTCCTCATTTTATCATTACTTAATAAAAAGTTTTAATTATATCCAAAATTTGGGGTTCTTACAAATCATAAGCACTTCCTTGCAACTGATACACAGCTAAAGTGACCTTCTGTTCTTTATTGCTCCCTAGCAGTCCGAAAGCTTTCTCCATCTCTTATATCCACATCTTGACCATGGCTGGATCAGTTGCCCCATCGAAAGTTGGTGGGTTCAAACACTTGAATTGAGAGACGACATTCTGCTGTCTGGGTTGCTGATTCACGAGCGTAGCCAGAGTTTTAGCTAGCTGGTCGAATACATTTCCACCATCACCATTGTTGTCGCCATTCTGATTGTCGTTACCCCTGATTGCCATTGTTGTTGCCGTTACTGCCTTTTCCGTCCATCTTTTCTGAAAACAGTAAACTTTCAAACTTATAATCAATGATCAAAGCACAAAAGTCAAACATATCAGATAATCACACAAACAATGCCCTAAATTCAAAATAATTTACTAACTTAATGGACAAAATCTATACGACAGGCCAAAATCTATACGATAGTCTATAGGATCGCATCCTAGGGAATGTACTAGTCCCATATCTAATACACTCTGAAAGACGACCTGCTGTGATACCAACTATAACATCCCGAATTTTCGAGACATTAATTCTAAAAATGAAACTTAAATTAAACAGATTCTTTATCCACATAAAGCAAATATTCCATAAAGCCAAAGCAACGGTCAAACTTAATAATTCAAAATCATAAAAACGGAGACGCAACTTCATAAATCCTATCAGGAATTCTCTAACAGATAATCAATTTATTTCTATATAAAAAGATAAGTCTTATTACAATAATCAAATCACACGAATTCCACACAGTTCACATCCTTATTCGATCCAAAGCTTATTAACCTGAAATAGAGGAAAAATGTGAGCTACACAACTCAGCAAGTAACAATTTGACTAACATATATTCTCAAAATCAATGGGCATTTTAATAAAACAATTTTCAAAAACAATAAAAGGTTTTTAAAAATTTGTGAAAATAATTCCAACCCAAAGATTATATTTTAAAAATCCAAAAGTTAAAACAGAACAGAAATAGAAATAAAATAGAACGAAAATATAAAAATACCACAGTTTTGCTCTACGGCCACACTTTTCCAGTGACCGGCGTCTTATTCTTATTCTTTCGCCACACTTTGCCAGTGACCGGCATCTAAATTCCAATAATTACGTGCCTTTAATAGGTATCTAAAGTTGCAAACTTGTGTGCCTATTATGGGCATCTAAGACTAGTTCTGAAACTATAGCGTAAATTATGAACGGGTTCGAAACATAGAGACCGGGTTTCCAAAATTCAAATACATATATCATATAATGTTCGATATAGAATTCTTATATCTTATACGAAAATCTGAAAATCACAATTCACATATCTTTTTCAAAAATGAAAAGTAAGTCAAAAGTACTTACCTCGAGATCGATAAAGAATACTGAAAATAATTGCACGAATAATCCTATAAATTTAATAAACCAAACACAATGAATTATTTATTTTATAAGCAGATTTCACACATGTACTATGAAAGAGACATCCACAATTGTATTATATAAAGCCTGACAGAGACCGAAATCTTAAGATTTAATTAACTAATGATCAGAATCATTACACTTAATTAATATTATACAAACAATCTATTAAACCATGCAAATAGAAGTACAACACAAATGGACCTTAAAGCCCATCCTAAAATGCACATGACCTGGTCCAGATTAATGGTAAAATTGTGAAAACCTTTCCTGACCTTTTCAACTTTAACATGAAATGTACACTTAATTTAAATCTATGCTATGTACATTACACATGCAATCACTAAACAAGTAGGCAAGAAAGCATGTAATTAACATAAAGGAGTAGGCGGATATATTGGGACAAGTATTAAATTAATATAGGACTAAAACACTAAGCATGAACGTTTGTTACAGATCAAATTTATTGACTAAATTCATACATTAAAACATGAAAAACTGTGGCCTCCAGCAGTGAAAATCCATCCGTGGTGAAAATCCATTTAGATCCTAGTGGTTTACATCCCGGAGGAAGATCCAGCAGTTCCCATGTATGATTTTGCATATTAGAATCAACCTCACTCTTAATGGCCACTTTCCAAAAAGGACCATCCGGAAGTGCACAGCTTCTGAATAAGACCGTGGTTCATTTTCGAGCAAGTAAGTTAAAAACTCCGGCCCAAATGATTTTTCAACTCTATCTCTTTTACTTCGATGAGGTGCATCCTCTATTTCAAGTTCATCCATATTTTCTTGTTCCTCGTCATCACTATATTCATTTTCAGAATAATGTCTCTTGTCCGTTTCGATGAACTTGAACTTTCTTTGGACTTACGTGGAAATTCATGTTCAAAAAATGAAGCATTTTTTTATTCCATTATTGTGTTCTTGTGTATGTCAGGGATTTTTGACTCATGCACAAGAAACCTATATTTCGTACTGTTAGGCACATACCCAATAAAAATACAATCCATTGTTTTTGGACCAATTTTCACCTTTTCTGGTTCTGGTCCAAGAACCTTTGCAAGGCACCCCCACACTCGTAAGAATTTATAGGAAGGCTTCTTTTAATTCCATAGTTCATGGGGAGTTTGCTCTTGATTTTTTCGGGGTATCTTATTCAATAAATAGTTTGCTGACAAAATAGCATCTCCCCACATATTTTCAGGCAACCCTAAACTTAGCAACATTTAATTGCTCATTTATTTCAAGATCCTATTTTTATGCTCAATAATCCCATTCAATTAAGGCGAATACGGTGCAGTTACTTCGTGAATAATTCCATGTTTTGCACTGAATTCACCAAATGGTGATACATATTCACCATCGTAGTCACTTTATATTACTTTAATTTTTCCTTTAAGTTGAATTGCAACTTCATTTTTATAGAGCTCAAACTTCACTATCACTTCATCTTTGCTTTCAAGCAAATAAACATAACAAAACCTTGTACTATCATCCACAAAAGTAATGAAGTACTTATTACCGTCTCTTGTTTGATTTGATTTTAAATCACACACATCATTATGAATCAAATCTAATGGTTTTGTATGCGTTTCAATTGTTTGAAATGACGATCTGAGTTAATTTTGCCTCCACACAAATTTCACATTTGTGTTTCGAGCTAATTTGGAATGTAGGTATATGGTTCAAGTTAATTAATCTACACATTTTTTCATAATTAACATGTCCTAGTCTACCATGCCACAAATTGGAAGACTCAAGCAAGTAAGTAGAAGAATTATTCTTATTATTATTACTCTTCACAGTCATTACATTTAGCTTGAAAAGTCCTTCGGTTACATAAACTTTTCTCACAAACATTCCACGCTTTGACAAAATACCTTTATCAGAATCAAACACTATACCGAATCCATGCTTGTTTAACAACGAACCAGAAACCAAGTTTTTCTAGATCTCCTGTACATAGAGGACATCATTAAGAGTCAATTCCTTACCAGATGTTATCTTCAGCACAACATTGCCTTTCCCAAGGACTTCAGATGTTGAAAAGTTTCCCATGAATAGCTTCTCTCCAGTCTCAGTTGGCAAGAAGGTGTGGAACAACTCCATGCTAGAGCATATATGCCTTGTAGCACCAGTGTCAGTCCATCATTCTTTCAGATTGGAGCCGATTAGGTTCATTTCTGAAACCACAGCAGAGAGACTAATTTCAGATATGTCTTGAGCCACATCATCCACCATGTGGGCCTCGTGCTTCTTCCTCTTGGGTAGGCTACACTAAGTTGACTTATGACCCATCTTGTCACAACTGAAACTCTTTCTTTGAAATTTCTTCTTAGAAACTCCACCTTTAGGCTCCAAGTTGGGTCTTGTCTGGTTTCCCATTCTTGAATCTGGAATTCTTTTTCACCTCCACAACATTAGCATTTGAAGAACTGACAAATCAGTTTTTATTATCCTCCTTAATTCAGAGTCTCAAGATAAGGTCTTGCACTATCATCTCCTTTTGCTTATGCTTCAAGTAATTCTTGAAGTCCTTCCAACCAGGGGGTAATTTCTCAATAATAGCGGCTACTTGGAAGGATTTATTCATGGGCATTGCCTCAATTTCCATGTCATGCATAATCATCTAAAGGTCATGAAATTGACTAACCACCTTTCTGGAATCTACCATCATAAACTCAAGAAGTCGGGTCACTATAAACTTCTTAGTACCTGCATCCTCGGTTCTATACTTTTTGTCGAGTGAGTCCCACATAGTTTTAAATGTTTTTAACACATTATACATATTATTAAGTGAATCACTCAAATAGTTCATTATACAATTTCAGCACAGGAAATCAGAGTGGTTCCAAGCTTGGACTACACTAACAAGCTGAACATTAGACTCATCTTATAACGACCCAGAATTTTTTGCGCTTTTATAAGTATTTAATTAGTCGTTAAATAAAAATTATGTGATCTACATGATGGATAAATTTTTGTGAAGTCAAGTTATGTGTGAAATCATGTTTATGTGATTATATGATGTCTGGTATGTGTCGTATATGTTCGTGGAATTTTATTTACATTTTTTAGTATTAAAACTATTTTTAAAGTGCATTTTTAATCTTCCAAAAATCTTATAAAATCAATGGAGTCATTTAAATTCATAAAATTTTTGGCATTATCATCTTTGTGATATTAATTAGTTTTTAAAATTAGTGGGAGTATTTAATTGTGAGTCTTGATATTTTAAAATGATTTAAAAAGCTTTATTGCATTTAAAGGTTCTTTATTTCAAAAATTCATATGAAATTCATTTTTGACTCTAAAATTATTTTAAAAATATGGGGAGGATTATAATTTCATAAATTTCGTTTCAGAATTTTAAAAATTATTTTTATCTTAATTTTCCATTTTATTTCGATTTACAAATGATTAAAAATAGATTTTAAAAAGAAATAAGATTTTTAGCATTTGTGAAATTACATTTTTACCCCTGGCTCTATAAAACACCACCCACCTCTTTTCTTCTTCCTGTTCGCGAGTTCATCAGTAGGGGGGTACTGTTCTTTCTCCCTTCTTCATTTCTCTTTCATTCTTTTTCGTTTTAATTACCAAACCATGATGAAAACTCTGTTTTTATTTCCTAAATCGTGTTCTTAAGTTCAATTGATGATTGAGTTGAGTTTTGTATGTATATATTCGGTTGTATGTATTTATGTGCAAGAAATTAACATGCAAGCCTTGTGGTGTAGTAATTTAATAATTAGTTGATACTATGAAGTTAGTTATGTATTTAAATCGAGTTGTTATGAAGTTTGGTGTGAGTTTTGAACTCTCCGATAAAACCCTCTTTTCCAGTGACGGTTTTTCGGCGACTAGTTGGTCAGAGATGGTGATTACATGGCTGTGCAGCAAGCATAATTGGTATAGAGTCTTAATTGATGTGAATCCTTGATTGCATGCAAACATTTTTCAAGTTGTAGTATTATTTCGAATTTTTCGATTTAATTATTTAAAGAAGTAATTATTGTTTGCTTACTACTTGATTTTGAAGGTGTTCTTGATGATCCATGTTATTTTGTTATATGGTTTATATGCATGTATAAATTTTCCAGAATTTATAATGTTATGATTCAAATTTTTGGTAGATTAATTATAATTTATTCGAATCTTATAAATTAATGATATGAATTAGATGTTGATTTTGATAAGTAGTTGTTAATTATAATTATAGATATAAGTTATATGAATTTGTAAAGATGCATGTCGAATTTGTAATTTGTATATAATTAATTCAAATTATTGGTTGAATTTATAATTTGATTAAATGATTATATGTTAATTGATGATTAGTGGTCATGAAAGAATAATTTTTAGAATCTATATAAGTTAGTAATTTGAATTTTGATTAAGATGGAGTTATATGATTTTGTAAGTGATTTAGAGATGAGTTAGCAATTTTATGTGATTATTAGTTAAGTAGCTAATTGCTAATGTTAGCTGTATAATTTCGGAAGGTATAGTATTGTCAAAGGTGTGATATAAGTGGTAAGTAGTATGATTGTGAGTTAGTATGAAATTATAAATCCATTAGGAGTGTAGGTGGATTTATAATCCATCTGATAACTTTGGTTGTGATTTTGAGTCGGTTAGGTTCCGACGGGCTAGTCCTATAAGAAAAGAAGACTCTGCCCGATTTTCGTTAGAATTATAAGTCGTAAATGCATAGTGGAATGGTGTAAAGTACTTATAACCTAAGTGATCTTATATGCTAAGTGTTTAAATGATGTGTATATGATTTACATATCTTATATGCTATGTGCTCAAATGTTTATGTGACTTTATTGAGTTGTATTGTAAGTCTGGTCAATATGTGGTATATGTATTAAGTATCAACGCGATATAGGAATCGTTTGGGTAGATTAGGATGAGACGTATTAGAAGTATAGTATTCTAAAGTAGTACTTATGGTTTATGTAGATACGAAGGACGTAGGACCTAGCGATAAAGGGAAAGCTAAAGTTGAGTATCAGTGACTGAGCTGTTAGTTGTTGCATTCTACCGGAGGCAAGTAACTTTGTCTCTTCTTGAACTGTCATATCCTGTTGATTCAAGTATGCCTATCTTATACCATGTTTATTATAAATCTTATCAAACCTATCTTTGCATGTACCCAGAATTCTATTAACAAACTAGAAACCCTAAAACAACATAATTCTTTCTAATTGCTTCTTGACCATACTGTCACTCAGAGCTAAACAATTCTAATTCTTTTTAATTGCTTCTTGACCATATATGCCATACTGCTCTCCAGAGTTAAACCTAATTGACTCACGGATAAACCATTGTTCCAGTTAACCTATGTCCGTGACCTGTTTAACCTATATTGACCCTAAAACGTATAAAAGATTTATTATGACTTAATCACTGTTTTAAAAAAACTTGTGTTTCCCTTATTATTGTTCTTAAACTTTATAACTTGATCAATTGTCTTTGAACCAGTCATAACTTACATCTTTGACCTTTGACTTAAATTTCATTCCTATTACCCTGATCAAAGCTTTGACTACTTTTGAGTCTATATCTTCTTGATTCAGACTTGTATCTCTATTTCCTTGATACCAGAAAACTTAGTCAAACCCTTTGACTTTTAACATTGCAAATCAAAATGAGTTATTTTCTTAAAATATTTTGAAGTTACTTAGACTGGGCTGATCTGTTATCAGTGAGTCGAAGGTACTTCGGGGTAATGGTTTTTGAAAGGATTTAAGTATTCAAGTGTTTTCCAAATATAAAAAGGTTTTCTAAATTTTAAATGTTTTCAGAATATGATTTATAAAATATTAGGAACTCCGTCAAAATGGTTTCTATGGATTCCTAACGATTGGAGAGGCGTGAGCGAGCGGGAACTACGCCATAAATGGTCTATTGCAACCTTTTGGCATGGGTGTTACCTTCATGGATGTTACCATATCTATGAAATTTTTGAGCTATCGCAACCTTTTGATTGTGGTGTTACCAAATCCACAAAAGTATGTTACTTCAGTTATAAAAGGTATTACAGTGAGCAACATCATGAGATGTGTTACCATAGAGTATTCATGAACAAAATTTTTAATTAATTTAAAATTAATGATTTAATAATTATTTGACTTTAAAATTATTAATTTTAACAAAATTGTTGAAGTTATCATTGTAAAACGTAATATTCCATCAAATAATTAAATTATTAATTTTTCATAAATATTAAATTTTGTTTATAAATTTCGAATAAAAAGGTTTTAAAATAAAGTAATTGCAAAAAATATTAAATTTAAACTAAATTTAGTAAAAAATTTAATTGAGAAAATAATAATTTGCATAAATTGTGAATTATTTCAAAATAATGAAAATAATAAATTTAAAAATATAATTTAATACCAATAAATAAAAAAATTAAAATATTTTTTAAAGAATTTAAAAAAATGTATAATGAATTATTAAAATGGGCTGCAAATAAAAATAGAGATGGACTGAGCGGCAAACAAAAAAGAGAGCGGCAACATGAAAATTTAGAATTAGGTTAGTCAAACACGAAGTAGCGGAAAAAATTGGGGAAAAACACTTTTGTCACTTCTCTCACTCGCCTTTCTCTGCTCTCTCTCGCCTTTCTCTGTTTCAATTAGTGTTTGAACTAATTAGGTTAATTGAAGCTTGTGTCAAGGATTCAATTAGGGTTCCAGCTGGATTTGAAGTTTGTGTTCGAAAGTGTTCGGTTAATTGAAGGTATAAATCTCTATTTCCCTCTCTTTTCGTCCCTCTCTCTATCTCTCTCTCTGTATCTCTCTCCCCTATCTCTGTCTCGATCTCTATGTCTCTCTCTCTCCCTCTATCTCTCACTCCCTATCTATCTCTCCCCTACTCTCTTATGTATATATGTTTTTTTAATTTACTATGTCCTGTCGTAACATTCTATGGTCCATCAGGGTTGCGCTGGTGGTATAGATAGTAATAGATTCAGTGCTACAATGTCATTTTAGATGTTATCATTATGGGTGTAGTATCTTGTATCTCTATGCGCGTGTGTGCATATATTTCTAACAGAATGTTGATGTAGTATCTTATTCTTTAGATAGATAAAGAGGTTTTGGGTAAGTTTCAAATGGGTCTGGGTCGTTTGTGTTTGATTCTGCTAGTAACATCGTTCTATAGGCCATCTATGTGTCAGCAGCTCAATACAGATGGGTACTTTCTCTTTAAATTCTTGAAAAATATGGGAACAAAATCATCTCAGGTTCACAACTTCTCGAACCATGTTTGTTCATTGCAAGGTGTATTTTGTGATACGAAACAAGAATATGTTGTTAAGCTTGTAGCTTCTGGATTTGGTCTATCGGGTTTGATATCTGATGATACTATTGGCAAGCTCAAAAACCTTCAATATTTGGATTTAAGCAGTAATAATATCACTAATCTGCCTTTTGATTTTTGGAGTCTAGGGTCACTTAAGATCCTCAATCTCTCATATAATCAAATATCGGAGAACCTCCCAAGCAACATTGACAACTTTGGTCTATTTGAAAGCTTGGATATTTCTTACAATAATTATTCGGGGAACATACCTGAAGGCATTAGCTCCCTTGCTAGTTTGCAAGTTTTTAATCTCCAACATAATAGGTTTCAGTCAGGCATTCCTCAAGGGATCCTGAACTGTAAGTCCCTTGTTTCCATTGATTTTTCCAGGAATCAGCTAAATGGTTCTCTTCCTGAAGGTTTTTGCTTCAGCTAAATTTTCTAAAATCTGTTCACCGAAAGACGCTAGACGAGTATTACCTGAGGTACTAGATTAGTTGTCACATTGATTTGTACGAACTTTGACGAGGACATATTGAGATATCCGTGTTGTGTCTTAAAGACTAGAAGACGGTGTAAGTTTGTTGAATTGCAGTATTGCTACTTATCTGCAATTTTACTGTATAGAATAAGCAACCTAAAAACCATTCAAGACTACCTTTGCTCTTTCACGTCACAGGTATGCCTATCCCACCTGCTTCTTTGGAGTTATATGAATTTGTCAAGCTTTTTGTAATAGCTTTATGTATAAATTACATACTGATTGTAGAGCATGATGTTTTTCCCTTTAATTTCCAGGTTCATTAACAGCCTTCAAGATAATAACCAATCATTAACTTCTTTCATTTCCATCTTTCCTGAACAGGGGCTAACGGTTGCTAACATATCAGCCACAACTTTTCCGCAGACGCTGGATTGGCTCCATAGTTACCTTCTTCAGGTATTTTATTTATCTTTTCTCAGTTTAATATATAGTAATGTTTATATTTAAACCAACCAGTTGTATGCCTTTTTTTTCCTATTCAGTATTACATGTGCATAAGATCAGCTTAACTTGTTACAGTTGTGTATTACTCATGCCATACTTTTGAGACTGCTTAGTTTTTTAACCCTCTAGTACGAACTATTCTATAGAGTGCAGTTGCCATGCATTACGCAGAAATAGTTGCTCTTTTTAGAAATAGATATTAATATATAGGAAAAGTGAAACTGATAATTTATTAGATTGATTTCCAGCGTACAAGATAATAGTTTAATAAGGATCCGACACGGACACGGATCGGTGTGTCGGGTTCTTCAAAATCAAAATTTATAGACTCGGGGACTCGTTTAATAAGGATCCGACACAGGGATTTGAACACGTCATTTTTTTTATTTTTGCATTTTAAAATATATTTATATATTTAATTTTTTTTAAAAATAAAATTGTGTAATGTAAAAATGAAAAAATGCTACAAAATTAAAATATATCACTTTTTGAATTAGAATGTTTCCTTAAATGTACAAAACAAGTTTTCAAATATTCACTAGAGTTAGATACGTAACATAATATAAAAATAATAAAGTATGAAGTGGTGGATGACAGCTAACTTCCAGTCCAATTATTTAAACGAAAGAATGAACCTGGACATAGGACAGTCCATGTACATTTATTATATACATACAGTCCATGTAAGTATGACAGTCTTGTTCACACAAAATCACGCAAGCGTACGTGGTTACAAGTAATATAGAATAAAGTTGAGTTCGTTCCCACAGAGATCTGGTTTAGGTTTTAATTCAGTTAATGCACCTATGCAACAATGTATGGTTTTTACTCACTGCTAAGACAATTAACAAATTTGGATTTTGATTAAGTAAAATTAACTAAAAAAGCAAATTAACAACTAAGAATTAATTAACTAATGATAATTGGAATCGAATTACTTATGCAAGGGAAAATATGGGATCCTAACTTCATTAAATACTTCGCTTAGAGTTGATGCCTTTAATCAAAGTATGTGATGGTTATGATATCTGATCAGACAACACGAAACAAGTATAGGCTACCTCTCAGTATACGAATACCAAATTACTCATGCATCCACAAAAGAGATAGAAGATGGGTAGACACCAATTATGTTTAGACCCTACAAATCATGATGTCAAAACATACATAATCCTATGCTAGCATGGTAAGTTCTAAATCTCAAGATCCACTCTCGCTTCACAAGAGATTAACAAACAACTTAGATGTTAGCTACGCATCCAAGAAGAATAAGCACAACCATACGAGGATATCACAATTCATCACACAAATCTTTAAAGCAATCAAACTACGAAACTACTGTTAGCACAAAATCACGCAAGCGTACGTGGTCACAAGTAATATATGAAAAGTCAAGTTCGTTCCCACAGAGATTGTATAATTCAGTTTATGTACCTAAACAACAATGTATGATTATTGCTCAATGCTAAGACGATTGACAAGTTGGGTTTGATTATCTAATTTAACTAAAGAGATCTACTAAACACTGTGATTAAAAACTGTTTTACTTATGAATTGAGAAACATGGGATCCTAACTTCATTAAATACTTCCTTTAGAGATCATGCCCTTAATCAACATATGTGGTGGTTACGATAACTAATCGGACAACATGAAATAATTATACGTTACCTTTCAATACCCGCACACCAATCTACACAATATCCACAAAAGAGATAGAAATCATGCAGGCACCAATTATGTTTAGACCCTATATGTCTATAGAATTTGAAAACATAATGGTTGAAGAACAAGTTATCCACGAAGATTACACAAGGTAGTATGAGATGGTTAAAATCACACCACAAATCATGAATATCATTCACAAACTTATGCTAGCATGGCAAGTTCCAAATCTAAAGAGCCACTGTCGCTTCACTAAAAATTAACAAGATAGATGTTAGCTACGCATCTATTTAAATTAAGCACAACCATACAAGGATATCGCAAATTCACCACACACATATCAATTAGGCAATCAACATATAAATTCCATAAATAACTCCATTAGGATCCCATGACGTCGATTAGTTCATAATCGAACCGATCGCCATCATGGGTTCTAATGTAAACATGATGAAAAACAAGAATTGAATGAAGATAATAATATTATTAAAGTGAGAGTTAGAAAGCAAATCCAAAGTACGCCTAAGAATACAAAAGATGAAGTAGATCTTGATCCGTCGCTTGTCACGAGCGATATTGAATCCTTCTCCGCTTTTCTCTCTTGTGTTTCTATGATAATATGTAAGATTGTTCTAATTTACAATGATCGGATGTGTTTTTATAAGCCCTAGAAAACTTATCCAACAAGGAAATACCCTATATTACAATTACAACTCAAATTAGGCAAAAACAGGAACTTCCAGCGAAAACTGGCGCAGGTTGCGCGGCTGCTCACTGTTCTGAGTAATTCTGGCGCAGTCTGCGCGAGAGTGGCGCAAGTTGCGCGGCCACATTCTGTCCAGCTGCTTGAAATTGCCCTCATTCTTCATTTCAACTCCGAATTGCATTCCGTTTCTTCCATCAATCTCGCAACGCGATGAACTTTCATTCTAGCCTTCAAATTCCACCTTGCAATCACATTGAAATGCTCTTTCCTCTTCTAGGGTCACTTCCTGCACAACTCACTAAAACACTTCAAAACTACAACAAACTTGAGGCCAAGTGAATCAATTTAAGCCGAATTGAAGCGATCCAAGTAGATATAATATCCACTTATCACACCCCCAAACTTAAACCGATGCTTGTCCTCAAGCATAACTAATATACAACTAACTAGTACCACTTCCGTAGGTGATCACGGTTGAATTTGGCATATGCAACAAGCCCTTTAAACCCCTAGGCAGCCCTAGTTGACGAGTAAGGTCTCGTGAGGGCCTATAGTGAATGTACCCACAAAATCCATCTAACTAAACAATGCAAAAACAATGCAATGCATGTATGCTACTAACATGAAAATACAACGATCCCATTTAGATTCACCAAAACCAACCAACAAGCAAATATCTCAAAGAATGCAATACATCCAAATAGAGCTCGACTAAGTCCCCGTATACTAACAATACATGAACAGAAACGTGCATGCGTGCGATGCTCATCAGATATACTCCTAAAACTAGATTAAATATCATACATGCTCTTCGTCAAGACAATCACAGGTTTATAACTAGAATAGACGGTAAACACTTCATAACCTAGGAACACCTCTATCCTTATCTGAGTTAGCCAGGAATTCATGCTTTATTACTAACAACTACGACACATAATACTATACACAATAACGCATGCTTATTTAACCGTGCAATGGATGAGACCCCTAAAGGCTTATACAATAATACCCATGTAGCGAACGTTGGGTTAGTGGATCCCAGACTATAAAAGCCTTAGGTCACTAGGCACAAAGTCCCCTAGAACTTAATTGCTCGAGTATTAAAGAGCTCACCCTAGCTAATTTGCATTTATTCTATTTACATGACTCTTTTTTTTTCTTTTTTTTTCTTTTTTTTCCATTTTTTTTTCTGTGATTTTTTTTTCTATTTTTTTTTTCTTTTTCTGCTTTTCTATTTTTTTAACTAAATTGGAATGAGTGCGTTTCGCTCCATCTCATCCAACCCTAGACTACTCATAAACATGAGCCGGCTACTAGCCATTTTGACACATAACAACTAGCATGAAATCCCTAGTTTCACTCAAACTTAGATTTTAGTGTTCCAATTTTATCAAGGGAATAACGAAAATTCTAAATATAATCAAGTGATTAAATCTTAAAACTAACAAACAAGCATAATTTCAACCTACCAAAAAGTAACCTAATGAGACTTGTGTAAAAATTTTGTTTCCATAACATGCAAGTCAATTCCTAGGAACTATAAATTAGCCCTCTATTCATCAATACCACAGTCAATAAAACATCTACCCACTAATCAGAATCAGCTCGTCCTAAGGGATCATGAAAAATGCATGCCATGAAAATGCAACTAAAATGAACTGACATGATAAAAAAAAAACAAAATAACAGAATGTCCTATATGAAACAAACATGCAAAATAAACACAACTACGAATAAATTACACTAAACATGCAAAACATGATTTCCTATATGAATACATTGACATAATAATACAACATACAACACTACTTATCCCCCAAACCACCCCCAAACTTGAAAGATTCAATGTCCGCATTGAATGGAAGTAAATACGAGGGATAGTAGAAAACATACCTACTCATCAGAATCGTCACCCTCCTCGGTGAATCAGGAGGTGGATAGACAGAGCGAGCTCCATAAACGGGCCACTGAACCGTAATACCCATCGATTGAAATGCTGTACTCAAAGCCGAAGTCATATCCTCCGCATACTGACGGTTGCAATCGTGCATAACATCAATACGCCTATTCAAGCGTCAAAAATGAGTATCCAAAGCCGTCATCTCATTTCTGCTCCGCGAAGGACTGGCTTGTGCAATGATAGGAGCACGTGGTGGAGCGCCCGCTCCCTGACCACCAGCACCATCGACTCTAAAACCTAACCCTCTAGGATGCGGAACGCCGCCAGACCATTCCACCATCCTCTCAATAGACGCATCATCAATCGGGGCCATGGCCTTCTCCATAGGCTCATCCTCGGACCATTTCACTTGCACCTCATTACATAACTCCGTGATAATATAAGCATGAGGCAACTTGCCTTGCGGACGACCTCCCAAAAATTTAAGTATATTCTGATTAATGACATAACCAATGTCAATGTACTCGCCCTTAAGAATGCCCCAAAGTAAAACATCCCTATCAACGGTTACATCAGCCACATGCGAGGATGGTAAGATATTAGAGCAAATGAAATAAAACCATGCCCTTGCAAACTTAGTCAGTGATGATGCAGGAAAATGTTTCTTCTCCTCACCCTGCCCGAGTTTCCACACTGTACCTGGACTACATAACTCAGCTAACAATGCATCAAAGTCAACATCCTTCTTTGATTTCTTTCCCCAGTCCTCGACACCTCTAGGCTTCGGTGGTTGCCCAATAAGATTACGAATTGCACGTGGTGTATACTCCACAGCCATACCCCGCACAACCGTGTAACTATTCTTGTCCTCTTTAGCATTTGCATAAAATTCACGAACAATATTCAACGGGACATCGTTAGTAAACTCACAAAATCGAGCCCAACCCCTCTCATCAATTATAGCAACCATCTCACCCAAATTAGAAGCCAACAACATTCTCTCCCGAATAATCCCCCTAGACAACAACCTATTATACTCCGCTTCGGCATCCGGAGACACAAACTTCACTACCTCTCCCCCCGAATTGGAATCCTCGTCCGAAGATGGACGAGTACCACTACTACTCTCCGCCAAACGTTGCCTTTTTGGGGCCATCCAACAATATACCAACAATCAACTAATTCAAGAACACAACAATCCCCCCAACAATCCGCAAAAACACAAATTCGTTGTAAATTAACAAGATGAGATTTGAAAATTACCCACACGAATCAAAGAGGTGCCCTTGCAATTAGAATTCCCCCAAACTTGAACAATCCTTCTTGAACTTGAATGGATGGAGGGTTTAAAGATTTTTGGATTTTTTTTTAAAGATGTGGGTTGTGTGTATAAATATAGGTATAGATGTGTATATATAGAAGTGAAGAGTGAATTGGATGTAGATTAGAATTAGGAGATGATAGGATTTGAATTGAGAGTGAAATAGGTTTAGATTTAGGAATAAGAGGGGAAGATAGGAAAAAATTGGTGTTTTAACACCAATAGTCGAATCTGGGCAGTAGGGAGTGGCGCAGTCTGTGCGAGAACTGGCGCAACCTGCGCGGCCAGTTACTGTTCCTTCACAAATTTTTTTTTTTTTTGGAATGCCTACCACTAATACATACTACATAATAATCTTCAATCCCATGGGTTGCCTCCCACGAAACGCTCGTTTAACGTCACTAGCTTGACTTGATGCTCGAACGTTACGTTTCTGCCAAAATGATGGAATCTGTCTCACGGTTCAAAGGATCACCAACATAATAATGCTTCAACCGCTGACCATTCACCTTGAACGCCTGATCAGGTGACTTTTCAAAAATCTCAACGGCTCCCTACGGAAATACGGTTTTCACAGTGAACGGCCCAGACCACTTTTACTTGAGCTTCCCAGGAAAAAGCTTAAGGCGTGAATTGAACAGCAAAACTAATTGATCAGGCACAAAAGCCTTATGAATCAACCTTCTATCGTGCCACCTCTTCACTTTCTCCTTATACATCTTGTGGCTCTCGTAAGCCTGCGAACGAAACTCCTCTAACTCATTCAACTGCAGTAACCGCATCTCACCAGCAGCTTTCGTATCTAGATTCAACTTCTTTATCACCCAAAAAGCTTTACGCTCTAGCTCAACCGGTTGATGACAAGCCTTGCCAAACACCAACTGATACAGTGACATTCCCAAAGGAGTTTTGTAAGCTGTTCTATACGCCCATACTGCTTCGTCCAACTTCAAAGACCAATCCTTCCTTGATGGATTCACCACCTTCTCTAGAATTCTCTTAATTTCACGATTAGACACCTCCGCTTGACCGTTTGTTTGAGGATGATAAGCAGTTGCAACACGATGTGTCACACTATACTTCGCCAACAATGCAGTAAATTAACGATTACAGAAGTGAGTCCCCTCATCATTAATAATAGCTCGTGGAGTTCCAAAATGCGTAAAGATCTGCATATGAAGAAAATTCAGCACCACTTTAGCATCATTAGTTGGTAAGGCCTTCACCTCAACCCATTTAGAGACATAGTCCATAGCTAGCAAGATGTACTGATTATTGCAAGACGAAACAAATGGTCCCATGAAATCGATACCCCACACATCAAAAACCTCCACCTCAAGGAGCATGTTAAGAGGCATCTCATTCCTCCTAGAGATATTACCAACTCGCTGACAACGATCACACCTCAAAATGAACTGGTGAGCATCATTAAACAATGTAGGCCATTAGAAGCCTGCTTGAAGAACACGAGCTGCTGTCTTCTCCCCACCATAATGACCTCCATAAACAGTGGAGTGGCAATCCCTGAACACACCCTCGGTCTCACCATACGGAATACAACGCCTGATAATCTGATCCACACCTTGTTTGAACAAATACGGCTCATCCCAACGGTACCACTTCACATCATGTAGAAACTTCTCCTTTTGAGCATATGACAAATTTGGAGGGATGACGTCAATAACAAGATAGTTCATATAATCTGCAAACCATGGCTCCTCTCCTTGTACCCTAAAAAGTTGCTCATCGGGTAAAGATTCATTTATAAGAAATTTAGCCTGTGAATTCTTACCGTGGTCCTCTAACCTTGAAAGATGATCCGCCACCTGGTTTTCAGTTCCTTTTCTGTCCTTAATCTCCACATCAAATTCTTGAAGCAATAGAATCCATCGAATCAACCTAGGCTTTGAATCCTTCTTTGACATCAAATATCTGATAGCCGCATGATCTGTGTAAACAATCACCTTAGTGCCAAGCAAATAGGCTCGAAATTTCTCAAAAGCATAGACAACAGCCAAGAGCTCTTTTTCCGTGGTGTAGACTGTGCTTCATTAAGGGTTTTACTAGCATAGTAAACCACATGAAAAATTTTCTCCTTCCTCTGACCAAGAACAGCACCAACGGCATAGTCAGTAGCATCACACATTAGCTCGAATGGCTCACTCCAATCTGGTGCAGTAATAATAGGTGCGGTAGTCAACTTCTTCTTCAAGAGCTCAAAAGCTGCTAAGCAATCCTCATCAAACTTGAAAGGAACATCCTTCTCCAACAAATTACACAAAGGCTTAAAATTTTCGAGAAATCTTTGATGAATCGCCGATAAAAACCCGCATGACCAAGAAAATTGCGAATTCCTCTAACTGAAATAGGTGGAGGAAGATTTTTAATAGTCTCAATTTTAGCTTTATCCACCTCAAGTCCTCTACGAGATACCTTGTGCCCAAAAATTATTCCTTCATGTACCATAAATTGACACTTCTCCCAATTAAGCACCAAATTGGTCTCCACACACCTTTTCAATACCAAGCCAAGATTATGCAAACACTCATCAAACGAAGTACCAAAAACTGAGAAGTCATCCATGAAAACCTCCACATTCGTGCCAATCATATCTGAGAAAATAGCCATCATGCCACTACGCCATAGATGGGCGCATGTAACGCACTCCTACTGTTGCATTAGACACGTTTTTTGTTACATTAGACCTAAGGTAACGAACTTTTACCATTTCATCCGCTAATGTTACCTGTGACCTCAAATGTAACGCTCAACTTCTCAATGGTAACACAAGGGAAAGCGTTACATCAGGACCATAGAGTAACACAAAATCAAGCAAATGCAACACTAGGAGGTGTTACCTTAGCATAGCCATGTGGCACTTGACACGTGGCACCCATTGACACGTGGCATCTTGACAAGTGGCACCCAGTGACACATGGCATGTGGGGGGGCACGTGACACGTGGCATCCTTACACGTGGCAACATGACACATGGCAACATAACACATGGCATGTGGGGCCCACCTGCCACATGGCATGTGGAGGCCCACCTGACATGTGGCATGTGGGGGCCCACTCTCTATTGCAACAATACGTAATTATCTAATGCAACACTGCAATTATCTAATGCAACAATGCAATCTTCTTTTAAGAAATACAAAAATAAGGCTAATGTAACACTTTGTTATTTTAATGTTACAGTAAGTCTGCTTATTAGTAACACAAAATTTAATATTGCAACATTAGTAACTATAGCAATTGCAACACTAATAATTAAAATTTTGCAATATCCAATTTGTACATATAGTAATCCCATTACAAACCAACAAACCGCAGTCTAGTCAAATACAAATTCAGAAGATTCACAGATCTCCTTCATCCGCCACTTCATCAAAATATAGTCTAAATCCACCACTTCACCAAAACATAGTTCCAACTATCATTGTTACTATCTATTATAAGATAAGAAATAGCTAAAAGGTACTCTCCGCCGCACTTGACTTGTACTTCCACCCCTCTTTCAAGAAGATCCTGAAAAAATAAGGGAACTATTGACTATGTGCTACAAACTATAATCAGAAAAAAATAATTAAAATATAGTAGATCGATTTATGATATTTTTTATTAGTAAATAAACATTCCAAGAGATGATCACTCACATTAACAAATCACTCAATCCTGCATTAGAATTTTAAGTGGAAAGTCGCTAATATACCAACGATTCACTGCTCCAACAAAGCCAAACCTGAATATAAGGAAAATGAAAAACAAAAACATTTAAAATAAAATTCAGAATTATTAATCTAAACTGCACATAATGAGTTGGACACTTCATCAAATCCCAAGTTACTGCAGCAACATAAATTCAGAATTATATATACGCAAGTCTAAGTTTATACAAGCTGGAAATAATTCTGAATTACATGAATTCAAAAGGCGGTCCAATATTAAGATTTATAGATGAGGTTCTCATATTCATTGCGTCTTGTAAAAGTTGGTTGATATCTTATAGTAAAGTCACTACGTGAAAAACACACATATAGCTAGACCAGATACAAGGCAAGAAAGAAAGAGGATTGACTAACATAAAGGTAAAGCTTCAAAACTTTGGCTTCTTGGTCGAGTAAATACAAACTCATTATCGTCAGTTTACCTAAGATAAAGATACAAGCTGCAAAAAATGGAAAGAAAATGTATCAACTTTTAGCCATGAAAGGGGACAGAAGAGTCCTAATTAGGCAGAGATGCTCCAGAAGGTACCTGTTTATATGTATAGATACGTCAAAGCCATAAGGAACTAAACATAAGATTGAAGACAAAGAAGCCAAAAAGTGAACGCTGCAGATGCGACTACATTACTATATTCTGGCCTGGGAACAATATCACATCAGATAGTACCGGTAACCATATTAAGAATGTGTGCTTCAAAATATTTTTCTAACTTCTTGAGTTTGTGTGTATTGTCTTTTGATGCGTAGTAGACAACAGTACTGCATTAAGGAAAGACAAAAACTTGCCTGTTAGAAACATACAATCAGCAAAGCTAAAGTTAGAGCTACATGAGCACCAATGACCAGATCAATACCATCAAAAACAGAAAGTTATTTTAATAAAGGTAATCAAATTGAGGGCAGCATAACAAATATGTTATAAGATGCTGCAGAAAGAGAAGTATCGGGGTTAAGTCCTTGTTAAAAGTTAATAGTAAAACACCAGTGCTTTTTTAATTTTAGACAGAAAAAGAGAAACTTTCTTTCACGTAATATTAAGGAAATATTGCAGGTGAACTCATATTTTCCTTAAACTTACCCTATTTCAGATATTGATAGTGTATTCATTCAAGTTATCACATAGAGAGCAGTTGAGTATCATCAGATATCCTGTAATCATTAGCTTTAATTCACCATAAATCCACAATGATAATAGCAGAGTTTCATATAGACTCCCGAGATCCCAATCATTTAAATGACATTACAAATTTAATATTAATAATGATATATAGTCCCTCTGTTCTTTAATATTTGTAGTATGACTGTTCTGCATAAATTTCAAAGTGTTTAGACTGTATAGTTAAACTTAGTTTTAAAAATTTTTTGTGTGAATTATAATAACAGTTACATACTGTTATTTTCAAAAAGAAAATTTCCAAAAAAATAATTATAACAATGAGGACAAAGCATTTTGATAGTGTGCATAAAAGTCAAACGACATATATTTAAAAAAATAAAATAACAGAATAAAAAAAGCTAGAAGGTATATATTTTTGTCATGTCAAGCTACAAATTTCAAATAAGTAACTCAAGAAGGCAACTTACTAGTCACTTTTACTTTTTATAAAAACAGGCCAAAAAATATTATTTGATTTGTTTTAAGCAACAAGTTACTTATAAGATAAACCAAATTGAAGCATAATTGTCCCAACTAGTAAGTCCTATGTTAACAACCATACTTAAATGATGATTACATAGAAGACACCATAACAAACCAAATTTTTATCAATTAAAAAAAATGTCTAAACTAGATAGACTGCATAAAGCCTTCATCCAACGTGAAAACAAATATGATTGCACAAGTTGGATCTCAGAGCCGAACAAGAGAAATTAGTGCAGGAAAATTAAATATATAAGTAACTTTAAATTATATAAAAACTTACGTTGGATTGGGTGCAGGCAGTTTCCGTACAAGAAGAGTTCCGCCTTCCTCTGCTATTGTCGGGACCATCTCTAGACCTTTGTTCCGGTGCAAATATGTCAACTTGCCCTGAAAGAAGTTTTCCCATACGCCATCATCGACTTCACTGTTTATGATATGTCTTCATTGATAGCCCTGTGTTTTGAAGACCATTTTCTCATCATAAGATATAAATATATGCACTTCTACATCGACCAATACTTGATCTCCAACCATATAAATTAAAGATTAGCAATCCAAGTCATTCAGGAGAATGTCTATTACCAAAAATCCACCTTAATATCAATAAATTGACACCTTGATAGTACTTGGTAATGGTACAAAAATCAACGCAACATCCATAAACACGTTTTACCACACTACAGAAGTGCATAGCTGGACGGGTAATTAATAGTAACACATACACAGTCCATTTGTGTTGACCAAAGTTATATGTTGTTTTAGCAGAAACTTAAGGTGATGGACTTACTACACAACACATTTGCCACAGACTAGTGCTAGGCATATATTTAGGTATTGAAGCGTACCATAAAAACTGAAACCATATGAAAATAAATTAGAAACAGCAGAGAATTTAAAGCAGTAAACAACCATATGAAAATGAACAACTAATATTACACAGACTAAAGTCACATACTTTGCTTCGAGCGGTAAGAGTGGAGGTAAGAATCTTGCCTTTCTTCTTAGAAGACGAAGCTTCAATGGCCTTTTTCCTGTTAGGCTTCTCTCTCTTAACATGTTCTTTTTCGGCAGAACTAATCACAATAACAGTTTCAGGATTAGGCTTCTTCGTAACTTTCTTCTGTTGGGCTGGCTTAGGAGGTAATGGTAATGCATCCTCTTTACCCCCTTTTCTTGCCAAAACCCCTTTCGCTGGAATAACCATTTGTTTCTGCAAATCAAACACAACGATAATTAAGCAACGAAACAATCTTAATAACCAATAACGAAATTAAGAAACAACATGATATGTAAAAACCCTACCCCCAAACCCAAATTCACAAACACAAAGAATTGATTAAATTAAAGAATAAGCAATACAAAGAATAGATACAGATGATAAATGAGAGAGAGAGAAAGACGGAGGAAACATGTATGTAGATGTAAAGGTTCGAACCAATTAGATGTAAAGCCCTAACTGAAAGTCTGAACCGAAGCCCTAATTGAACACCTGAAAAATTAAAAACTAATTAGATCGAAAAGTAAAGAGAAAAGAAAAGTGAAGAAAGAAGAGAAGAGGATAGAAAGTTTTGGAAACACTCGTAAGTCTGGGCAGCAAAGTGTTCTTCGATTGAGCACTTGTAAATCTGAGCGAGTGTGTGAGTGTGTCTGAGCAAGTGTGTTAGTGTTGATCTGTAATATTTTTTTTGTCAGAAAGATCTGTAATAATTTTGTTTAAGTGGGAAAGGGGGAAAAAACACTTGTAATAATGTGGTTTTGGGGGGAAACTTGCCGCCCACATGTTTTTCAGTTTTTTTTATTTAAAAATAAATAATTAGCACAAAAAATTTGTTTAGATAATTTGGGTTGTAATTTTCTAAAATAATTTTGGATTATATTAATTCATTTAGGAAAAAAAGTGCCGCCCGTTTTTTGCAAAAAAGTTTTTTTTTTATTTTTGAATTGATCTTTTAGTTTATTTTTAAAAACTTTCAAAATTTATTTCCAAAATAAAAAAAATTCCAAATTTATTTGTACGGGAGTTAAGATCCATCCTTTTTAATGTTAATCCCAAAATTTTGGAAAAAAACTTATTTGATTGGGTAATTCAACGGTCAACTAGTACTTTGACCGGTACCCCTAAACAGGTTTCGTCAAGGTTTAAGGTTTCAATTTTTTTTAAAAATATATTTCGAAGACCCAACCATACGGGCATCAAGATCCATCATTTTTAATGTTATTCCCAAAATTTCAAAAAAAAAAATTATTTGATCGTGTAATTCAATGGTCAACTAGTACTTTGACCGGAACCCCTAAACAAGGTTTCGTCAAGGTTTAAGGATTCGATTTTTTAAAAAAATATTTCTTGAAGACCAACCGTACGGGCATCAAGATCCATCATTTTTAATGTTATTCCCAAAATTTGAAAAAAAGAATATTTGTTTTGGTAATTGAACGGTCAACTAGTACTTTGACCGGAACCCCTAAATAGGGTTTCGTCAGGGTTTAAGGATTCGATTTTTTAAAAAATATTTCTCGAAGACCCAACCGTACGGGCATCAAGATCCATCATTTTTAATGTTATCCCAAAATTTAAAAAAAAATATTTGATTGGGTAATTGAACGGTCAACTAGTACTTTGACCGGAACCCCTAAACAGGATTTCGTCAAGGTTTAAGGATTCGATTTTTTAAAAAATATTTCTAGAAGACCCAACCGTACGAGCATCAAGATCCATCATTTTTAATGTTATTCCCAAAATTTCAAAAAAAAAAATTATTTGATTGGGTAATTGAACGGTCAACTAGTACTTTGACCGGAACCCCTAAATAGGGTTTCGTCAGGGTTTAAGGATTCGATTTTTTTAAAAATATTTCTCGAAGACCCAACCGTACGGGCATCAAGATCCATCATTTTTAATGTTATTCCCAAAATTTCCAAAAAAAAATTATTTGATTGGGTAATTGAACGCTCAACTAGTACTTTGACCGGAACCCCTAAACAGGGTTTCGTCAGAGTTTAAGGATTCGATTTTTTAAAAAATGTTTCTCGAAGACCCAACCGTACGGGCGTCAAGATCCATCATTTTTAATGTTATTCCCAAAATTTCAAAAAAAAAATTATTTGAATGGTTAATTGAACGGTCAACTAGTACTTTGACCGAAACCCCTAAACAAGGTTTCGTCAGGGTTTAAGGATTCGATTTTTTAAAAAATATATCTCGAAGACCCAACCATACGGGCATCAAGATCCATCATTTTTAATGTTATTCCCAAAAGTTTTAAAAAAAAAATTATTTGATTGGGTAATTGAACGGTCAACTAGTACTTTGATCAGAACCCCTAAACAGGGTTACGTCAGGGTTTAAGGATTCGATTTTTTAAAAAATATTTCTCGAACACCCAACCGTACGGGCATCAAGATCCATCATTTTTAATGTTATTCCCAAAATTTCAAAAAAAATAATTATTTGATTGGGTAATTGAACGGTCAACTAGTACTTTGACTGGAACCCCTAAATAGGGTTTCGTCAAGGTTTAAGGATTCGATTTTTTAAAAAATATTTCTTGAAGACCCAACCGTACGGGCATCAAGATCCATCATTTTTAATGTTATTCCCAAATTTCAAAAAAAAATTATTTGATTGGGTAATTAATTGGTGAACTAGTACTTTGACCGGAACCAATAAACAGGGTTTCGTCAGGGTTTAAGAATTCGATTTTTTAAAAAATATATCTCGATGACCCAACCTTACGGGCATTAAGATCTATCATTTTTAATGTTATTCCCAAAATTTCAGAAAAAAAATTATTTGATTGGGTTTTAAATTATATTTATATATTTTTAATGTTTTTAAAAAATTATTTTTGGATTTTAAGTTATATATATATATATATATATATATATATATATATATATATATATATATATTTAAAATTTTTAATAATAATGAGAGCACCTCCCCACGCATGAATGATTTATTCTCCTCAATGAATAATATAATATAATCTACTTATAATAATAATAATAATAATAATAATAATAATAATAATAATAATAATAATAATAATAATAATAATAATAATAATAATAATAATAATAATAATAATGAAAAAATGTGAGCTACATAGTTTATGTATTAATGATGGAGAAAATGAACATAGTACAAATAGAAGTCATGTGGTTCACAACCTATAGGTCGGGGGTTCAAACCTCATCAGTGACATTTTTTTTAAGTAAGAGCAAGTGCATTTCTGGAGGGGTCCCACGTGGCTTGTGGGGCCCACCTGACACGTGGAATGTGGGCCCACATGACATGTGGTAGGTATGGGGTCCACATGCCGCGTGTAAGACGTGGGGCCCACATTACACGTGGCAAAGGTGGGACCCACATGACACACGTGGCAAATGTGGGACCCACATGACACGTGGTAGGTGTGGGTCCAACACTGCCACGTGTGGGACCCACCACCAGACACGTGGCAATGTGGGACCCACCTGACACGTGGTAGATGTGGGGCCCACCTGGCACACGTGGCAGATGTGGGGCCCACCTGCCACACGGCATGTGGGGGGGCTGCCACATAGGATTTTGGGTCCCTTAACACGTGGAATATGCGGGGCCCACATGACACGTGGCATGGTGGGCATGTGCCACGTGGTAGTGGGGTGTGGGTCCACTCAAATGTAACAATGCGTGTAGAAAATGTAACACTTCTGTGGGACCCACATGTTTATTCTTTTTTACATTTATAAATGTTAAAAAAAAAGCAAATGCAACACTTAATCGCTACTGTAACACAACGAATCTATTGCAACAGTACATGTTCTACTGCAACAGTACCTTCACAGGTAATGTAACACAATCTCAACAGTGTTGCAATAGGTCAAAAAAGGTAACTCTAATGTAACACAAAGTGGGTGTTACAATAGAAAAGCATTGCGGATGCCCATCTATGGCGTAGCATGCACCTTTGAAAAGTTACAGGAGCACCACAAAGTCCGAAAGAAACTCGACGAAATGGAAAAGTGCCAAAAGGACACGTGAATGTGGTCTTCTCTTGATCTTCTGGAGCGATGCAAATCTAATTGTACCCTGAATAACCATCAAGCAAACAATAATACTCATGACCGGCCAATCTGTCTAGCATCTGATCAAAAAACGGTAGAGGAAAGAGATCTTTTCTTGTGGCTTTGTTGAGCTTCCTATAATCCATGCAAACTCTCCACCCCGTGACTGTCCGAGTAGGGATGAGTTCATTCTTCTCATTAGCAACAACTGTCATGCCTCCTTTCTTTGGCACACACTGCACCGGACTCACCTAAGAACTGTTTGAGATAGGATAGATAATGCCTGCATCAAGCCACTTCAGAATTTCCTTCTTCACTACCTCTTTCATGATAGGATTGAGACGGCGCTGATGTACAACAGTTGGCTTGCATCCTTCCTCTAGCAGAATTTTATGCATGTAGTAAGAAGGGCTGATTCCCTTGATAACTGCTATGGTCCAACCAATGGCTGTCTTGAACTCCCTCAAAATTCTCAAAAGCTTCTCCTCTTCACTACCTGACAAGTTAGAGGCAATAATAACAGGTAAATTAGACGCTTCACCTAAAAATGCATACCTCAAGTGATCTGACAGGGGCTTGAGTTCAAGTGTACGAGCTTCCTCAATAGATGGTTTAAGACGAACTTGCGACTTTTTAATCTCCTCTAGCTCAAGTGACTCAACTGGCAAGTCAAACCTCTTTCTCCAAGGAGTTGCATTTAACTGCTAAAGTTGCTCGGCTATGTTTTCCTCTTCGAAATTAGAGTCACCAACTAGAACCCTTTCCAAAGAATCAGATTTTAACAATAGCTCCATCTCCATATTGATTACAGAATCAACCAAATCCACCTTCAAGCATTCTTCTTCATCTGTGGGAAATTTCATCGCATTGAACACATTAAAAGTGACATTCTGGTCTTGCACCCTCATGGTGAGTTCTCCTTTCTACACATCAATCAAAGTTCTACCCGTAGCCAAGAATGGTCTTCCCAAGATTATGGGAATCTTCTTATCTTCCTCAAAATCCAAGATAACAAAATCAGCTGGAAAGATGAGCTTATCAGCCTTCACTAAGACATCCTCCACTATGCCTCTAGGATATGTGATAGAACGATCAGCCAACTGTAAAGAGATGTTGGTTGGCTTTGGCTCTGGTAGACCAAGTTGCATGTATACCGACAAGGGCATGAGATTTATGCTAGCCCCCAAATCACACAAACACTTGCGGAAAGAAAGATTACCAATAGTGCATGGAATGGTGAAACTTCCTGGATCTTTAAGTTTAAGGGGCAACTTTTGCTGCAAAGCTGCACTACACTCCTCCGTTAGAGCAACGGTCTCCAATTCCTCGAGCTTCAATTTACGAGAGAGAATACCCTTCATGAACTTGGCATAGCTCGGCATCTGTTCAAGAGCTTCCGCAAAAGGAATATTAATCTGCAGCTTCTTGAACACCTCTAAGAACTTAGCAAACTTCTTATCCAACTGTTGCTTCTGGAGTCTTCTAGGATATGGAGGAGGAGGGTAGATTTGAGTATTCTTCATAGGCTGCTCCGGAGAAGCTTTTTCAACAGGTTCCTTGCTCTTTTCCACTTCACCATCTTGCTGATCAGCCACCAAATCAGATTTAGCAATTTTGGGCACTGCAAATTTTTCAACTTGTTGATTCTGAACATCTTCATCTTCTTCAGCTGCTGATTTAGGGCCTGCTGTAACTTTTCCCGATCTCAAAGTCACTGCTTTCACTTGTTCTTTGTTGTCTCTACTGCCTGGATTAGCCGCCGTATCGCTAGGCAGAGTTCCTTACTGCATACTAAGTAAAGCACTAGCAAGCTGCCCCATCTGGTTCTCCAAGGTCTTCAAAGATACTGCTAGGATTTTAACCATCATCCTCAATTCATCTATTTCTGATTTTTCAATAGAAGATTGCCCTGCATTAACCTGAGGTTGTTGCTGAAAACCTGGAGGTTGGAATTGTTGCCTTGGAGCAAACTGCTGCTAATAGCCCTGATTGAATGGCTTAGCTCCATACTGCTGATAAGGCTGTTGTGGTTGTTGTGCACCTTGATTGTTGCTCCAGCTAAAATTAGGATGGTTCCTATTGTTCGGATGATAGGTGGCTGGAGCTGGTTGAGAAGGTCTCTGAAAGTTACTAACAAACTGTGGTAATTCGGAAGAGATAGCACATTGATTCGTCTCATGTACGCCCGAACATAACTCGCAAACAATAGCAACCTGCTGAACTCCATAATTAGAAAGAGAATCCACCTTCATAGTTAGAGCCTTCAACTGAGCTGCAATAGCTGTTGCTGCATCAACTTCAAGAACACCTGCTATCTTGCTTTGAGAAAGCCTCTGGGTTGGATTTTGATATTCATTAGCAGCCATCGTCTCAATAAGATCATAAGCCTCCTCATAGTTCTTAGCCCACAGAGCTCCACCTGATGCTGCATCTAGCAAAGGCCTAGACTGTGCTCCCAACCCATTGTAAAAACCGTTGATAACCATCCAATCAGGCATCCCATGATGAGGGCACCTTCGAAGCATCTCCTTGTAGCGTTCCCAAGCTTCACACAAAGACTCTCCAAATTGCTGCTGAAATTGAGTTAGCTGGTTCCTTATTACTGCTGTCTTAGCCATGGGAAAGAATTTGGTGAGAAACTTCTGAGCTAGATCCTCCCATGTAGTAATAGAGCCTGATGGTAGAGAGTGCAACCAGCCCTTAGCTTTATCCCGCAGAGAGAATGGAAAAAGCCTCATTTTGATCGCATCATCCGGCACACCATTAAACTTGAAAGTCTCGCATATCTCAATGAAGTCCCTGATACGCATGTTAGGATCCTCAGAAGGAGCACCCCCAAACTGAACTGAGTTCTGCACCATCTGAATCGTTCCCGGCTTCATTTCAAAAGTATTTGCTGCAATAGCTGGTCTGACAATGCTAGACTGAATATCATTGATCTTAGGCTGAGAATAATCCTTCAAAGCCTTAGCTGCTGCTGGTAATTCCACCATCTTAACTACTGTTTCAACCTTTCTTGCTACAACTTTACTCCTTACTGATTTTGCTGCTTCCAATTTCTCCTTTCGAGTTTGAGAACGTGTTCGCATACACTCTCAAGTACCTGAAACCAAGAAATAATCAACTATATAAGTAACAATCCGAGTCAGTGAACTTTAACGACCACTGATGTCAAGCACATAAACTATAACAAATCCCCGGCAGCGATGCCAAAAACTTGTTAGCACAAAATCACGCAAGTGTATGTGGTCACAAGTAATATATGAAAAGTCAAGTTCATTCCCACAGAGATTGTATAATTCAGTTTATGTACCTAAACAACAATGTATGATTATTGCTCAATGCTAAGATGATTGACAAGTTGGGTTTGATTATCTAATTTAACTAAAGAGATCAACTAAACAATGTGATTAAAAACTGTTTTACTTATGAATGGAGAAACTTGGGATCCTAACTTCATTAAATACTTCCTTTAGAGATCATGCCCTTAATCAACATATGTGGTGGTTACGATAACTAATCGGACAACACGAAATAAGTATACGTTACCTTTCAGTACCTGCACACCAATCTACAAAATATCCACAAAAAAGATAGAAATCATGCAGGCACCAATTATGTTTAGACCCTATATGTCTATAGAATTTGAAAACATAATGGTTGAAGAATAAGTTATCCATGAAGATTACACAAGGTAGTATGAGATGGTTAAAATCACACCATAAATCATGAATATCATTCACAAAATTATGCTAGCATGGCAAGTTCCAAATCTAAAGATCCACTATCGCTTCACTAAAAATTAACAAGATAGATGTTAGCTACGCATCTATTTAAATTAAGCACAACCATACAAGGATATCGCAAATTCACCACACACATATCAATTAGGCAATCAACATCTAAATTCCATAAATAACTCCATTAGGATCCCATGACGTCGATTAGTTCATAATCGAACCGATCGCCATCATGGGTTCTAATGTAAACATGATGAAAAAAAAGAATTGAATGAAGATAATAATATTATTAAAGTAAGAGTTAAAAAGCAAATCCAAAGAACGCCTAAGAATACAAAAGATGAAGTAGATCTTGATCCGTCGCTTATCACGAGCGATATTGAATCCTTCTCCATTTTTCTCTCTTGTGTTTCTATGATAATATGTAAGATTGTTCTAATTTACAACGATCGGATGTGTTGTAATAAGCCCTAGAAAACTTATCCAACAAGGAAATACCCTATATTACAATTACAACTCAAATTAGGCAAAAATAGGAACTTCCTGCGAAAATTGGCGCTGGTTGCGCGGCTGGGCATGCAAGTTGCGTGGCTGCTCACTGTTCTGAGTAATTCTGGCGCAGTCTGCGCGAGGGTGGCGCAAGTTGCGCGGCCACATTCTGTCCAGCTGCTTGAAATTGCCCTCATTCTTCGTTTCAACTCCGAATTGCATTCCGTTTCTTCCGACAATCTCGCAACACGAAGAACTTTCATTCTAGCCTTCAAATTCCACCTTCCAATCACATTGAAATTCTCTTTCCTCTTCTAGGGTCACTTCCTACACAACTCACTAAAACACATCAAAACTACAACAAACTTGAGGCCAAGTGAATCAATTTAAGCCGAATTGAAGCGATCCAAGTAGATATAAAATCCACTTATAAACTACATACATAAATTCGTTAGAATCCCATGACAACGATTAGTTCATAATCGAACGTCTCGTCATCATGGGATCTGATGAAACCATGGTAATAAACAAAGTCTGAATAAAAATAATAGTACTAAAGTAAAAGAGTTAAGAAAACAAATCCGAAATCCAGAGTATCGCCTAAATAGAAGAAACAAAAAGTAGATCTAGATCTCCGTATGCTGTCACGTCCTTCCGGGAATCCTTCTCCAAGTCTGAATCTCTATCTCGCGGCTCTCTCTGTGTTATTCTAAGTCTTCGTATGTTCAATGATGATAGAGTGTGTTTATATAGGCCATAGGAGTCTTTTCCAGCAAGAAACTACCAAAACAGAATTAAAATAGAATTTCTACAGTTCGGCACAAAATACGTTTCCTAAACTGATTCTGTTTTGAAGGAAAATTCGTAACTGACTTTTCTTCAGTATTTCAGGGCTGTTCCAGTTGTATTTGGACATCTGGATTATAACGCCCTAGAAAATTTCGAATTTCGAATTATTTATTTTATATAAATTATGAATATTATTATGTGAGTATTGTTGGAAAGTGGAATATGTGTGAAGTTATGTTTGTGTGATTATATGATGATTAGTATGAGCCGTGAAGGTCAGTATATTTTTATTTGTAATTTTGAGGATTTAAGTATATTTAAATCATGTATTTTTTATCCTCTGTGAATTTTATAAAATTATCGGAGGGATTAAAAATCATGAAATCTTTTGTAATATCATCTTTATATATTTATTTAGTTTTTAAAATTGTTGGGTGGATTAATTTGGGTGGTTGAGTATTTTAAAATGAATTTAAGAGTTTTATTGTATTTATAGGATCAAAACTTTGAAAATCCATATTTAATTCATTTTTGATCCGAAAAATATTTCGAAAATATGTGCGTGCTCGTAATTTTATATTATTTATTTTAAAAATGGAAAGTTTAATTTTCCGAATTTTCTATTTAATTTCGATTTATAAAAGTTGTGTATTAGTTTTTATATGATTAAGTAATGTTTTAACTGGGGCCGAGAGGTATGGTTAGCAGTCAAGAAAAAAAAAGAATTGGGCCAAGCCCAATAAGAACCCAAAAATGATCACCCGACAGAAACAAAAGACGGGGAGAGAGAAAATAAAAATGGGGAAGAAATTATGGATTGGAATTAGAATTGGGGGATTTCAATTATAAATCAATTGAGTTAGTTTATATATATATACACGTGTGTGTATGATGTATATGTGCGTGAGTGTGTGCAGCGAGGGGTGTGGTGAAAAGACCACCGTGGCCGGCGGTGGTGGCGTGTCCGATGGATGGTGGTCGCGGGGTGGCGGCGCAGCGTGAGGTCAGCGTGGAGGAGGTGGAGAACGAGGAAGAAGACGTGGGTCGGTGCTGTGATGTTGAGTGTGAAGGTGCTGGGGTATATATATACATATGCAGTGTGTGTATATGTAGAGAGAGAGAGAGAGAGAGAGAGAGAGAGAGAGAGAGAGAGAGAGAGAGATTGTCGCGGGAATTGATTGATCGGAAATGGTATAATCTCGTGTTTACCTATTTAATTTCCGTAGTTAATTAGTTTCAAATTATGCGAATATTGTGGTGATTTAATTGTGATTTAATTATGTAGTTGTTATAATTTAATTAGTTTAAATTGCAATATCATTGTTATAATTCCGTGATTAATTCGGAGAATATATTTATTTAGTATCGTGGTGGTTAAGTATAATTGTGGGATTTATTTCGAGTTGAACAATATGTTTTGATTATTATTAATTGTTAATTGTTAATTATAATTGTCCTGATTATTTTAAGGTCTCGTTAATATTCGAGTTGAATGATGATTGATGGTTAATTATGAGTCCGATTAAGTATTCGGATTTAGTAATTATTAATTGTGAATTGTTAGTCGTTAATTGTAATTGTGGTATAAATTGTGAGACCGAATAACTGTTCGGTTTAGTGATTGTTAATTTTAATTGTATTTGCTTATGTGCTAAATGTTATAGGTGAGTCATTATAAATATTGGTGGATGTCGAGGTTGTCAGAGTAATGTATAATTGCCTAAACTGTATATTTGTGTAAGTGTTAAGTGGTAGTTTCTGGAAGTTACCACTGGCTCTAAAGGCTGTGTGGATATTTTGATTTAGTTTCAAATGTTAATTATCGAAGATTAATTGTTAGATTTATTTGATTATGTGTTTATTTGCGAGGAGTTGCAATGAGATCGCAAGTCCTAAATGTCAATATTTAAGGACTTGTGTAATTCTCTTCAACTAGTTCCTCGGGCTTACGAATATCCATGATTTGCTATCACAAGTATAATTAATATACTTGAGTGGTGTGATCTGTTAACTCGTAAACACGCAAGTATACGCGATCACAAATAGCAAGTGATAAATAAGATTCGTTCCGCAGAGACTATGTGTAATGCAAATTTTAGTACTTATGCAACGGTGTATGGTTACTTCTTAATGCTTGAACACTTATCAATTTGGGTTTTTGATTAAACTATTTTAATTAACTAAGCGAGAATAAATTAACAATTAAGAGTTCTTATATATGAGAAAACATGGGATTCCAATTTCATCGAAACATCACTAAAGGTTGACACAATAAATCGACACAGATGATAAACAAGATAATTAATCAGATAACACGACAATAATACGAGCTACCTTTCAGTATACTCATATCAAACCACTTAACATCCACAATGGATAGAAGTCAAGAGGACACCACATTACGATCAAATCATATATGTCTATACAATCTGGATAAGCAATTGGTTAAGCACAAGTTATCTTTTATAATTAGATGGGGCAATATGAGTTGGGTAAAATCATACTACTAATCAAGAATAAGCAATTAATTCATGAACCCATGCTAATATGGCATATTCTCAATCCTAGAATCCACTTTCGTAATCATCAAGGATTAATAAATTATATGCTAGCTACACATCTATCAATTAAATCAAACCATTTAGATTATCGCAATAAAATCACCCAACGTCGATCACATGTCAAACACAATAATTATAAATTCGAATCCATTGAAACCCCATGATAATGATTAGTTCATAATTGAACCTATCACCATCATGGGTTCTAAACAGAAGATGGAATCAAAATAGGCCTCCTTGCTTGTCAGTAGCTTGAAGAACCCTCACTTGATTTTTTGTTTCTAGAATAAAAATGTCGATGATAATAATACTCCTAATGATAATCGATATGATTTTAATGTCTAAAATAATACAAATAAAAACCAGCTGCTTGCCCTAATAAAATGGGCCCAAAAATATTTTGACCCGGAAGAAAATAAAACTAGATCATAAAAAATCTCCAAGGCAGGGACTGCATAGCGCTGTTGCTCGAAAAACTGAGCTATAGCGCCTCAAACTGAGCTATAGTGCCTCAATTAGCGAAAGGGCGCCTGAAAACAGCGCTGTAGCGCCTGGAATCGCGCAAGAGCGCCTCGAACTCCCTACCCAGTTTTGTAGAAATTGCTCTCCTCTTCGCGTGGGCTGTTGAATCGCCCAATTCTGACGTATGGAACTCCAGTTATGGCCAAAACAGTGATGCATGCGCATTGTGCTCAAATTCCTGAATTCCCTTGTCCTGGACTTCCTGTAATCTCTACTTTAAGCTCACGGAATACCACCAATTCTTCACCAACACCACCAATGCCACCCTACTATGCAACCTACACAAATTAGATGAAAACACATCAAACTAACATGAAACTTGAGAACTCGCAATCGTTTTAAGTACAAATGGAATGCAAATAGTGGATAAAAAATCCACTTATCAAACCCCCAAACTTAAACCGTTGCTTGTCCTCAAGCAATGCAAACTCAACTCTAAAATGATGAATGAATGCAACTAAAAGTTAAATGTCATGATAATGCAAAAATGTCCTAATGCAATGATCCCACACAAATTACCGAAACCAACTCAACACGCCAACGTCTCAAGGAATGCAACAACTCCAAACAGAGCTCGACTAAATCCCCGTATACTAACAATACATGCTTGGAAACGTGGTGTGTGCATTTCTCACTAGATATACTCTCGAAACTAGATAAAAGGCAAAACCAATTCTTCGCCAAGACAATCACATGCTTATAAACAGAATGAACTTTAGACACTCCATGACTCAAAGACACCGCCATCATCATTTAAGGTATACAAGGATTCATGCTTAACTACACAAAACACCACAAAACACAGAACACACATGCTTATTGATCGTGCAATGGGTGAGACCCCTAAAGGCTTATACAATAGCACCCTTGTAGCGAGCGTTAGGTTAGTGGATCCCAGACCGGAAAAGTCTTAGGTCACTAGGCATAAAATCCCCTAGAACTTACTTGCTCGAGTACTAAAGAGCCCACCCTAGTCAATTAGCATACACACACTCTCACAAACGCTCATTTTTTATACTTACAACTCTTTTTTTTATTCTTTTTTCTTTCGACTCTTTTTTTTCCTTGCCTTTTTTTTGCATTTTCTTTTTTTTTTTCACACATGGGTGCACTATCTCACCCCCCTAGACTACTCATATTAAATATGAACGGCTACTAGCCATTTGACGCCTAGCCATTATTACACTACGACACAACGCTTAGTATGAAATCCCTGTTTTCCCCCAAACTTATACTTAAGTGCTCCTACGCCATCAAGGGAATAATGAAAATTCTAGATATAAATAGGTGATTAAACCCCAACAGCCAAACCAGGTATGACTCGATCTAGCCCAAGAGCAAACAGTGAGAACGTGAAAAGATTTGTGTTCCCGACACACGCACGTCAATTTCATAAGTACTTAAATCAACCCTCTATCCATTGTCATCACACTCAAATTAACGTCGACCTATTGAGCCAGAAACAGACACTCATATGGAATCATGTGATATGCATGAACAAATAATATTACAATCCTAAATAATTTTATATGGCATGGCATCCTAAATGCAAACTAAATGACATGGCCAAACTACATGCAAAATTACTAATATGAACTAGCATGAATATGCAGCTATATGCAATGCAATGATTTTTAATACCCTAAAATCACCCCCAAACTTATAAATTTCAGTGTCCTCATTGTAGGTAAACTGAAAGGGTACAAGAGATACTTCCCTAGTCATCGGCATCGCCACCCTCTTCGGGTGGTGTGTCTAGTGGTGGATAACATGGTGGCTCCAACACAACTGTTGTTTTATTCGAAAGCAAGAAATCATGGGTTGCCTCCCACGAAGCGCCTTTCTTTAACGTCTTTAGCTATACTTGGCCACGATTTCCCTTCTTGAAAATTTTCTGCCCCGCATCTCTATAAGGCCATTTAATGATCTTTTCTGGAGCGACATCTTCAACGACCAGCTTTACCCGTATTCGCTCCTCACAAGATCTCTTAACAACATTCTCCCGCCTACCTGAAAAGTTAGCAGCAATACCAATAGCAAGCAAAGGAGATGAATTACAAGAAACATACCCCAGGTGAACTAGCAATGGTTTGAGCTCGAGTTCGGGAGCTCCTTCAACTGATGGCTTAAGGCGCACCTGAGAATTCCAGAGATCTTCCACTCCAAGCAACTTATGTGGAATACGTAGCCCCATTAACCAAGACACTGTAATCCTCAGCTGGCCATGCTTTGCCTTCTCCTTCTCCGTGTCATACTTTTTACTCTGCCCTGCATCAACCAATTTCAAGCTAAAACACTCCTCATCCTCCGCCGGTAAATTCATGGTTAGAGTTTGCTTCTGAAGCTGCTGTGGATAAGGAGGAGGAAAATCGATTTGGATGATCTCTGTAATCTTCTCCGGAGTAGATTTGTCAACAGGAGTGATGCTCTTTTCCTCTTCGGCCTCCAACTGGTCGAAGTCAGATTGCAACGGAGCGGCATTCAAAAACTGAACATGTTATTCTAATTCATCATCTTCAATGTCAAACTTTCCTTGAAAAGCACTCTCTACAGACTTTGACTTTAACGGTTGATCAACCTTCTTACGGTGTTCAGTATCAACCATTACCACACTGAGACCCTCTTCATCCTTCGAAGGAAATAGCATAGCCACTTGAGCCTTGGAGTTTTCTTGATCTTGGGCTGATTCTTTAGAATTTTCAGATTGCAAAGGAAGTGGTTGCGGCTAATTATTCAGAACCGAATTTTCTGGACATTCTGAATTTTCTGATTGGTTTGCCTCCGGTTCTGCTTCCTTATCAGCTCCATGTTCTGCTTCTTCCACATCTTTGCCCTCAGACTCTCCTTCCTGAACTTCGATCAAGGTCTCACCCGTGGCTAAGAAAGGCCAGTCAAGATTGATAGGAAGGTTCTTGTCCTCCTCCTCTACAGCTAGGCCTTCTGTGTCACTTGCAATTTGATTCAATGTTTTTAATGCATTTGCAATTTGACCAATCTGATCTCTTATTGTCTGGAGAGACAATGCATTGCTTTTAACCATCAACCTCAATTCTTCTAATTGAGCTTCTTCGGTCGACTGTTGGTTAGACCAAGTTTGAAATTGCTGCTGCTGAAATTCAGAAGGTTGAAAGTGTTGATGCACTGGGGCATGCTGATGCTGAAATTGTTGCCCCTGTTGCTGCTGAGTTCCCCCTGGACTGTGTAGCTCATCTCCAAACTGCTGATTTTGGAGCGAGTGGGATGGATATTGGGATTGCTCCATACCACTCTGATTGTAGTCCCAGCTGAAATTCGGCCGGTTTCTGTTATACTCACATTGATGAGTGTAATGTCCACCTGCACACAGCTCACACACAATTACGAAGTCCTGCTCCCAATAATCCATCAAATAAAGAAAAAAAACAGTTCAAGTCAGTAATCTGTAACGACCACTGATGACAAGCACTTAAACTACAAATAACACCGAAGTCCCCAGCAGCGGCGCCAAAAACTTGTTAACTCGTAAACACGCAAGTATACGCGATCACAAATAGCAAGTGATAAATAAGATTCGTTCCGCAGAGACTAAGAGTTCTTATATTTGAGAAAACATGGGATTCCAATTTCATCGAAACATCACTAAAGGTTGACACATTAAATCGACACAGATGATAAACAAGATAATTAATCAGATAACACGACAATAATGCGAGCTACCTTTCAGTATACTCATATCAAACCACTTAACATCCATAATTGATAGAAGTCAAGAGGACACCACATTACGATCAAATCATATATGTCTATACAATCTGGAAAAGTAATTGGTTAAGCACAAGTTATCTTTTATAATTACATGGGGCAATATGAGTTGGGTAAAATCATACTACTAATCAAGAATAAGCAATTAATTCATGAACCCATGCTAATATGGCATATTCTCAATCCTAGAATCCACTTTCGCAATCATAATGGATTAATAAATTATATGCTAGCTACACATCTATCAATTAAATCAAACCATATTAGATTATCGCAATAAAATCACCCAACGTCGATCACATGTCAAACACAATAATTATGAATTCGAATCCATTGAAACCCCATGATAATGATTAGTTCATAATTGAACCTATCACCATCATGGGTTCTAAAGAAAACATGGATCTAAAACAAATAATAATAATCAAAGAAATAAGGTAGAATTAAATCCCCAAATTGTAAAGATGAATACAGAAGATGGAATCAAAATAGGCCTCCTTGCTTGTCACTAGCTTGAAGAACCCTCACTTGATTTTTTGTTTCTAGAATAAAAATGTCGATGATAATAATACTCCTAATGATAATCGATATGATTTTAATGTCTAAAATAATACAAATAAAAACCAGCTGCTTGCCCTAATAAAATGGGCCCAAAAATATTTTGACCCAGAAGGAAATAAAACTAGATCATAAAAAATCTCCAAGGCAGGGACTGCATAGCGCTGTTGCTCGAAAAACAGAGCTATAGCGCCTCAAACTGAGCTATAGCGCCTCTATTAGCGCAAGTGCGCCTGAAAACAGAGCTGTAGCACCTGGAATCGCGCAAGAGCGCCTCCAACTCCCTGCCCATTTTTGTAGAAATTGCTCTCCTCTTCGCTTGGGCTGTTGAATCGCCCAATTCTGACGTATGGAACTCCAGTTATGGCCAAAACAGTGATGCATGCGCATTGTGCTCAAATTCCTGTAATCTTCACCAACACCACCAATGCCACCCTACTATGCAACCTATACAAATTAGATGAAAACACATCAAACTAACACGAAACTTGAGAACTCGCAATCGTTTTAAGTACGAATGGAATGCAAATAGTGGATATAAAATCCACTTATCATGATCATCGATATAGCGTAAGTAATAGTTAGTGCTAGGGGTTGTTCCCTAGGGATTACGAACATCAATGATTGATTGTCACGTGTATCATTAAAATGCGTGAGAAATACGATAATTGGTGTAGCGTAAGTAGTAGTGTAATGTAAATTATTATGTGCTATGTGCCGCATGTCAGGGCGGATATTTTCTTATGTGTTTACTTTAAGTTGCTGCCATAGAAGCAGCTTGATATTTCCTTGGGATTGTTGAATTGAAAAACAGGGGAAAAGTCCTATTTACGAATACTTCATGCCGAAATTTTCTAAAAATCCCCTGCGAATTTATTTTAAAAGTCTATTTAAGTTATTTGATTTCAATGCTTGAATGTATGTTATGATTTCTAAGGGTTAAGTATATATGTCAGGGGAGTATTTCAAGAATATATTGTGGTTTTGAAGATTAGAAGGTTGTGACATGTTTATGTGACTTAGTAACTATACTAAGACTACCATACGAGTATGGTTGGATGTGGCTATATGTAATTGTGTATGTTTGTATATATGTTATATGTGTAAGCGATATAGGACGTGTATGGGTAGAGTAAAGCAAGATAATAAGATTTTGCTTGATTGAATACTAAATTAGCATTTGGCCTTGATAATGGTTCGAATAGGAAACCTGGCCAAGGATAGAGTGCTGGTAATCTGAAAGATAAGCAGGAGGACGAGTATCGAAGCCGATGAGTTACGAAGTAAGGACTGATGTGAATTTGAGTCGAGAATCCCTGGTAGGATCAGGAACTCCGTAAATCGAGGCAAGTGTTGTTGCTATTCACTTATTATTCAAGTGATGCAATTTAGTTTATTCATCGTATGCAATGAGTTAGTCAAGTGTAGTTGAAAGATGATTTATATACTTCTTCAAATTAGTATGATGTTGTTATTCTTCCCCACCCATAATTCATATGTCGGTTTTACAAAGAATCTTGCAAATAACCTTTTTAAATTCTGTCAACGGAATGCCATTTTTCTATTTTTGTCAAATATTCCTAAGAAAATTTTCTAAACAAGGACATTTAAGTTTTCTTAACTTTTATGAAAACCCGCTGGCACAATGCCTGATCTAGTATATTTTTATCAATGGACTTCCACTCGGACAATGTTCCCTAAGCTGATCTAAACCTTTCCCTATTGAAACTGTCTTTACAATTATTGTTTTAATCTGTTTTCTCCGCTTATGGAAGCTCAAATTCTTCAGTATGTATAACTTTTATTAAATGCCGGTACTTGACCATATCGTTGCTTTAGTCTAGAATTTCATTGTTGGAATCTTATTGCAAATTATATCCCCATTCTTGCTCAACTGAAATTTCTCCTTGCATAATCTGCTGTAGTTATAAATCGAAGTATTCGTATCGATCTGGTTAATACCTTTTAAATTGATGTTCTTTATAATTTCCCCTTTGTGGTATCGAACTTGTCGATACCAGACGATGATGTCGTTTCTTATTAATTCCTAATCATAAGTTGTTATCCTGGAACATGAGTTTTCTTATTGGTTGAGACAGGGCAGTCGATTGTCCCGACCCCTGGCCTAAGTATTAAAGATAGAATTGGAAGTTTTTATTAAATGAAAATGTTTTCAGGACTGAGGACGCCAGTCAGAGTATGAGTATGATATTTTAGGCCAAACGAGGCCTTGGATCCAGTTGCGTATTTGGATATACCAAGAGAGTGTATCCGGAGTTTTAGTGTGACTGATCATCCACTTTAACTCGTTGCGTCAAAATGAAAATCCAATTCTAATCTATAAATTGAGTATCCAGTGGACATTAATTCTCATCGCTTGACCTTGAATTCCCAAGTATCATTATCGATTGATATCATTTGACCTTGAGTTTTCGAGTATCAGTATTGAATAGTTAAAGCCTGGTTTCTTTGAAGTTTTTAATGCTTATTTTGGTTGAACAAAACTCTTATTCGTTCTAGTTCCTATTGCACCTCATTTATGGTGAAGTATTGGACCTCGTGGCAATTTAAAAGTATTATCACAGATTCTTTCACAGTATGAGTTGAAACTCTCTTGTTATCAGATTGTTTCGATATTGAAATTGTTATCACTTTATGCACTTGCTGAGCATTGTTGGCTCACTCTTGCTTTTGTTTGTTTTCCCCAGTTAATAGTGGAGTTTAGCAGACCTAGTAGTGGATAGTGAGTATTGATCTCCGGCAGCGAGAAGAAACAGTCGAGTTATGGACTTCGCCAGATAGTGGAATGAGAATTGTCAAAGTTGGAGATATAGTTAGATAGTGATTTTGTATATTCACAGAAATGATTAATATTTTATTCTGAAGTTGAGTTGTAATGATGTAGATCGATAGTTTGTTTCATACCATAACCTGTATGCAATCTTGGTTAAGGGGTTTTAATGTTTTATCAGTTTATAATGTTTATATCCAAGTTAGTTATATGTTGATTATGGTTGGTGGCCCCAAATCTGTACCCCGGATTTTGGGACCGTTACATGGATGACTTTAGAATGAAATAGAATTCCGTTATCTTCGCGTGGACTGTAAGATTGTCCAAAATGGACTTGTAGAACTCTAGATATGGCCCAAACAGTAAATCAGAAATTTTCCCAGCGGTTGTGCGCGCCGTGGCGCCCCTGACCCGCGCCGTGGCACCCCTGGAATCTGTTGAGCCACGCCGTGGCGCCCTCTAGCGCGCCGTGGCGCTCGGATGAAACTGCCAGATTCTGTTTCTTGCTGTTTTCTTCATTTTTCAACCGATTTCTCCCGTTCCTTCTTCATGTGATGCCGTACATCGTTCCTTTAACTCAAAATCTCCCAAGAATTTTAGGGGAAGATTCCGTTCTTCATTCCAAACTTGAAATCCACACCAAGATCACGTAAATAGCAAACCCTAATCGACGATTTACAAACCTGCACAACTAAATGAAACACATCAAAAATACAATAAACTTGAGGCCAAGTGAATCAATTCAAGCCGATATGGAACGCTCCAAGTAGATATAAAATCCACTTATCACACCCCCAAACTTAAACTGATGCTTGTCCTCAAGCATGAAACAGACTCAAAACAGACTCGATCTACCTAATGCAATGCAATGCATGAATGCAACTAAAATGAAATTGCAACGACCCTCTTCAAACTAACCAAAACCACTCAGCAAGCAAATATCTCAAAGAATGCAATAAGTCCAAACAGAGCTCGACTAACTTCCAGTATACTAACAGTACATGTACAGAAACGTGGGTGTGTGCGATGCTCATCAGATATACTCCTAATACTAAATCAAAATCATACCTATTCTTCGCCAAGACAATCACAGGTTTATAAATAGAATGAACGGTAAACACTTCATAACCTAGAAACACCTCCATCATCATTTGAGTTAGACAGAAATTCATGCTTTATTAGTAAACAACAACTACGACACATAACACAATACATATGCTTATTTAACCGTGCAATGGATAAGACCCCTAAAGGCTTATACAATAATACCCATGTAGCGAGCGTTAGGTTAGTGGATCCCAGACCGGAAAAGTCTTAGGTCACTAGGTACAAAGTTCCCTAGAACTTAATTGCTCGAGTATTAAAGAGCTCACCCTGGTTAATTTTGCAATTAAACTATTCACACAACTATTTTTTTTTCCTGACTTTTTTTTTCTTTTTTCTGATTTTTTTTCAATGCAATCTTGAATGAATATTATTATCCAACCCTAGACTACTCATAAATATATGAGCGACTACTAGCCATTTGATGCCTAGCCATTATTTACAGCTAGCATGAAATCCCTGGTTTCTCCCAAAATTATAATTTGGTGCCCCTACGCCATCAAAGGAATAAAGAACATTCTAAATATAATCAATTGATTAACTCTCAAACAACCAAACAAGCATGACTCAATCTAGCCTAAAAGCAAACGATGAGGCTGTGAAAAGATTTTGTTTCTGAAACATGCAAGTCAATTCATAAGGACTTAAATCAACCCTCTATTCATCATTACCACACTCAAATAGACATCGACCTACCAATCAGAATTAGCTCATCCTAAGGGATCGTGAAATATGCTATGAAATGCCAGTATCATAGACTCACATGGAATACATACACAATTATGCAAACAAATATGCTCTAAATGAACAGTCAACCAACAATATGAATGAAACTAACTACACAACATGCAAACATGCAATATGATTCTTACATGAACAAGACACACTACACTACTTACCCTTAAATCACCCCCAAACTTAAGATATTCGATACCCCATTGAAAGCAATAAAAGGATAACATAGAAATACCTAACTATCAGCAGGGCCACCCTCCTCAAGTGGTGAATTTGGTGATGGATAAGTGCTGTGAGTTCCAAAAACAGGCCAAGTGACCTCTACACCCTCCGCACGGAAATAGTAATCGATGGGTTGCCTCCCAGGAAGCGCCTTTATTTAAAGCCTTTAGCTAGACATGGCAATGGATTTAGTGGCGCCAAAATCTTGTTCACACAAAATCACGCAAGCGTACGTGGTCACAAGTAATATAGAATAAAGTTGAGTTCGTTCCCACAGAGATCTGGTCTAGGTTTCAATTCAGTTAATGCACCTATGCAACAATGCGTGGTTTTTACTCACTGCTAAGACACTTAACAAATTTGGGTTTTGATTAAGTAAAATTAACTAAAAAGCAAATTAACAACTAAGAATTAATTAACTAATCAGAATTGGAATCGAATTACTTATGCAAGGGAAAACATGGGATCCTAACTTCATTAAATACTTCGCTTAGAGTTGATGCCTTTAATCAAAGTATGTGATGGTTATGATATCTGATCAGACAACATGAAACAAGTATAGGCTACCTCTCAGTATACGAATACCAAACTACTCATGCATCCACAAAAGAAATAGAAGATGGGTAGACACCAATTATGTTTAGACCCTATTTCTCTATAAGATTTGAAAACATAACGGTTTACGCACAAGTTGTCCATTGAGATCACATAGGGCAGCATAAGATAGTTCAAATTACGCTACAAATCATGATGTCAAACCATACATAATCCTATGCTAGCATGGTAAGTTCTAAATTTCAAGATCCACTCTCGCTTCACAAGAAATTAACAAACAACTTAGATGTTAGCTACGTATCCAAGAAGAATAAGCACAACCATACGAGGATATCACAATTCATCACACACAAATCTTTAAAGCAATCAAACTACAAAACTACATAGATAAATCCGTTAGAATCCCATGACAACGATTAGTTCATATTCGAACGGCTCGTCATCATGTGATCTGATGAAACCATGGTAATAAACAAAGTCTGAATAAAAATAATAGTACTAAAGCAAAAGAGTTAAGAAAACAAATCCGAAATAAAGAGTATCGCCTAAATAGAAGAAACAAAAAGTAGATCTAGATCTCCGTATGCTCTAACGTCCTTCCGGGAATCCTTCTCCAAGTCTAAATCTCTATCTCTCGGCTCTCTCTGTGTTATTCTAAGTCTTCGTACGTTCAATGATGATAGAGTGTGTTTATATAGGCCATAGGAGTATTTTACAGAAAGAAACTACCAAAACAAAATTAAAATAGAATTTTTGCAGTTCGGCACAAAATACGTTTCCTAAACTGATTCTGTTTTGAAGGAAAATTCGTAACTGACTTTTCTTCACTATTTCTGGGCCGTTACTGTTGTATTTGGACATCTGGATCATTTTAGAATGAAAAAAATTCCGTTATCTTCGCGTGGACTGTAAGATCATCCAAAACGGACTTGTAGAACTCAAGATATGGCCCAAACAGTAAATCAGAAATTTTCCAAGCGGCCGCGCGCGCCGTGGCACCCCTGACCCGCGCCGTGGCGCCCGGATGAAACTACCAGGTTCTGTTTCTTGCTGTTTTCTTCATTTTTCAACGAATTTCTCCCGTTCCTTCTTCATGTGATGCCGTACATCGTTCCTTTAACTAAAAATCTCCCAAGAATTATATGGGAAGATTCCGTTCTTCATTCCAAACTCGAAATCTACACCAAGATCACTGAAATAGCAAACCCTAACCGACGATTTACAAACCTGCACAACTAAACGAAACACATCAAAAATACAACAAAATTGAGGCCAAGTGAATCAATTCAAGCCGATATGGAACGCTCCAAGTGGATATAAAATCCACTTATCACACCCCCAAACTTAAACTGATGCTTGTCCTCAAGCATGAAACAGACTCAAAACAGACTCGATCTACCTAATGCAATGCAATGCATGAATGCAACTAAAATGAAATTGCAACGATCCTCTTAAAACTAACCAAAACCACTCAGCAAGCAAATATCTCAAAGAATGCAATAAGTCCAAATAGAGCTCGACTAACTTCCCGTATACTAACAGTACATGTACAGAAACATGGGTGTGTGCGATGCTCATCAGATATACTCCTAATACTAAATCAAAATCATACCTATTCTTCGCCAAGACAATCACAGGTTTATAAATAGAATGAACGGTAAACACTTCATAACATAGAAACACCTCCATCATCATTTGAGTTAGACATAAATTCATACTTTATTACTAAACAACAACTAGGACACGTAACACAATACATATGCTTATTTAACCGTGCAATGGATAAGACCCCTAAAGGCTTATACAATAATACCCATGTAGCGAGCGTTAGGTTAGAGGATCCCAGACCGGAAAAGTCTTAGGTCACTAGGCATAAAGTCCCCTAGAACTTAATTGCTCGAGTATTAAAGAGCTCACCCTGGTTAATTCTGCAATTAAACTATTCACACAACTATTTTTTTTTCCTGACTTTTTTTTTCTTTTTTCTGATTTTTTTTTCAATGCAATCTGGAATGAGTATTCTCATCCAACCCTAGACAACTCATGAAAATATGAGCGGCTACTAGCCATTTGACGCCTAGCCATTCTTAACAACTAGCATGAAATCCCTGGTTTCCCCCAAACTTATACTTTGGTGCCCCTACGCCATCAAGGGAATAAAGAACATTCTAAATATAATCAAGTGATTAAATCTCAAACAACCAAAAAAGCATGACTTAATCTAGCCCAAAAGCAAACGATGAGGCTATGAAAAGATTTTTTTTCTGAAACATGCAAGTCAATTCATGAGGACTTAAATCAACCCCCTATTCATCATTAGCACACTCAAATAGACATCGACCTACCAATTTAGAATTAGCTCATCCTAAGGGATCATGAAATATGCTATGAAATGCCACTATCATGGACTCACATGGAATACATACACAAATTTGCTCTAAATGAAACAGTCAAACAACAATATGAATGAAACTAACTACACAACATGCAAACATGCAATATGATTCTTACATGAACAAGATACACTACACTACTTACCCTTAAATGACCCCCAAACTTAAGATATTCGATGTCCCCATTGAAGGCAATAAAAGGATAGCAGAGACATACCTAACTATCAGCAGGGCCACCCTCCTCAGGTGGTGAATTTGGTGATGAATAAGTGGTGTGAGTTCCAAAAACAGGCCAAGTGACCTCTACACCCTCCGAACGGAAATAGTAATCCAAAATTATGAAAAATTGGGGAAAATGCTCTTTTATTGAAATCAGAAAATCCATGGGTTGCCTCCCAGGAAGCGCCTTTATTTAAAGTCTTTAGCTAGACATGACAATGGCTTTTTCTCTTGAAAATTTCTACACCGTATCTCTATATGGTCATTTAATTATCTTTTCCGGGGATACATCCTTGATGACAAGTTTCAGCCTTCTTTGCTCCTCAAAAGTGTCAGTAACATTGTTCTCTTCACTACCTGACATGTTAGCAACAATAATAATAAGCAAAGTAGATGATTGACCCAAAATATGCATACCTCAGGTGCTCTGGTGGTTTAATCTCGAGTTTGGAAGCTTCTTCAACATGATGATTTTCATTATTAACTACCAAAGACTGATGAACAATGGAAACAGACGGATTAGGTACGGAAGTGGGTGGTTCACCAACAGAAGTCTTAACAACAGTCTTAGGATCAAAAGAACTATCCTCAAGTTGAATTTCATGCTTAGAACAAATAGCATTCAATTCCTCTAACATCTCATCAGAAGTAAAATTCCTAAACAACTCATGAAGATCTTTATTACCCTCATACTTTAACAAAACATCTTTCTCAAGAAAAGACTCAATTGCACTATCCTCAAGATTTGACCGTGAAACAACCTCATCAATCAGCACCTGAGAATCCTAAAGATCAGCCAAGCCCTATTCCTCATCTTCAGTATCAGACTTTCCTTGTAAAGCAACGTCTAATGGATTCAACTTCAACATCTGATCAAACACTTTATTCTGGCCAGTATCAACTCCTTCCACTCTAAAGCACTCTTCATTCTCCGCAGGAAATTTCATGGCCTTGAACACATTAAAAGAGACAGTCTGATCTTGCACTCTCATTGTGAGCTCTCCTTTCTGAACATCTATCAAAGTACGACCAATAGCGAGAAAAGGCCTTTCCAAGATGATGAGAATCTTCTAATCTTCTTCAAAATCAAGAATCACGAAATTGGCAGGGAAGATGAGCTTATCAACTTTTACCAAAACATCCTCCACGACACCTCTAGGATATGTGATCGATTAATCAGCTAGCTGTAAGGAGATGTTTGTAGGTTTTGGATCCGGTAGACTAAGTTGCATGAAAACAGACAGAGGCATGAGATTGATGCTAGCTCCCAAGTCACACAAACACTTGTCGAAAGAAAGCTTTCCAATGGTGCAAGGTATGGTAAAGCTTCTTGGATCCATAAGCTTCGGTGGCAATTTCTGCTGCAGAACCGCACTACACTCCTCTGTCAAAGCAACGGTTTCCAATTCCTCGAGCTTCAACTTCCTTGAGAGAATACCCTTCATGAACTTGGCATAGCTTGGCATCTGTTCAAGAGCTTCCGCAAAAGGTATGTTAATCTGCAACTTTTTTAACACCTCCAGGAACTTAGCAAACTGCTTGTCGAACTTCTTCTTCTGGAGTCTTTTAGGATATGGAGGAGGAGGATAGATCTGATTATTCTTTGTAGACTGCTTCGGAGAAGCTTTTTCAAGAGGTTCCTTGCTCTTTTCCACTTCCCCAACTAGCTGATAAGCCACCAAGTCAGATTTTTCAATTTCTGGCACTGCAGATTTTTCAACCTGCTGATTCTGCACTTTTTCATCTTCCTTAGCTACTGATATCGGATCAGTTGTAACCTTTCCCAGTCTCAAAGTTACTGCTTTCACCTGTTCTTTGCCTTCCCTCTTGCCTGGATTAGCCTTAGTATCACTAGGAAGAGTTCCTTGCGGCCTATTCAACAACGCATTAGCAATCTGCCAAATCTGGTTCTCCAAGGTCTTTATCGAAACTGCTTGGCTGTAACACCCCGAGATCCGGGGTTCGGGATCGGGTCGTTACGGTCTCATAACTCATACATAATACTTGACTTGAGTCCAAAATCAATAAGTAGCATGCTATGACCCCACAATAATATCCACTCACACACATACAGTTATAGTCCCAGAGATGAAATTGAAATAAGTCTTACATAAAAGGGTTTAGGAATAAAAGTTATTATAATCCCAAAAGGATAACATCATAAGTTTAAAAGTTTTGCTGTTGATTACATTAATTATACATATAGTTAAACAGGAAACAAAAGCTGTCTAACTATGCTACCTCAGCAATGGCGGCTAGCATCTCAGCGGGGAGTCCGGGGGGTCGGGTAACCCGCTTGCGCCGAGTGCACCTAACGCGAGCCATCTGTCCTCGCTGTTGTTGTGACATGATAAATAAGCAAAGGTGAGCAATAGCCCACCAATAATAATATAACAGGACAGTGATAGTATATAACAGTTCGAGGTATCATTATTTCCATATGCCATGCATTAACGAAGTTAGTGCCAGTATAATATAAAGGATGAAGTTACAAGGTAACTTAAAGTGTTTATTTTGTGGAAATATCTGCTAAGTCAAAATAAGCAAGATATTATCATTTATCATATAAAGAGGAACTTGCAAGGAAAATATTGCAATTCCAGTTATTAACATTTTTCAAAGTCCTACAACCTGAAAGAAGTCTTTTCGATACGTGTTGCGGAAGACACCGTCAACCTGAAAGAAGTCTCTTCGATACATGTTGCAGGGAGTTCCCAATTTGGGAGATGAACCAATACTGGAGTTATCACGCGCCAGCTGTCCCACTCCCTGATGATCAGTCGGGGATGGTACAGCCCAATATAGTTTACTACCGGTAGAAGGAAGAACTGACGGCTCCACTTGTAGATTGCCTTTAATAGTAACTCCCTGGCCAATGATTAGGCCTTGTGATGGACCGCGCGACTCAGCCTCTTACACACGGCTCCTAGTTCGAATAAATCCACAGCATTGAAACGTAGAGTTTGTCCTCCCTTCCCCAAGTGAAATACTTGTTGATAAGACTCCACAAAGTAGTCGTATCTAGTTGGAAAGGAAAACTCACCAACATTTCCCAAGCTTTTTCTTGTTAATGGATATCAACTTGTTCCAACAATTTTACCCCTCGAATGATGAGAAGGTACACACAGACTTAATGAGTCCGTAGCAACCAAGTTGCGATTGAAAAGGATATATTATGACCGGAAAGTCGACAAGATAAATAACCTTTCTCAAGTAAGGTTCCCTTATAATTTAAGAGATAGATTTGAGTGAAGAATGGAATCTTGAGGACCTTTCTTAATATAATATTAATCGTATGACTTTGAAGAATTTTCAGAATGATCGAAGGTCGAAGACAATATTTGAAGAATAATAAACAACATTGAAGTTGTTTCCAAGTATTGAATAAATATTTATAGAATATTTATTGAGTCGGAAGTATTTAATGAATGAAAGAATATTTTTAATCAGAGTATTTCTCAAAATAATCCTTGAAGGAATATTAAGAAAATATTTATTGAATAAATAATTACTTAAATGAATATTTAAATAATATTCATTTAATAAATAATTTTGAAGGGAATGTTTGGAATAATATTCGTTAAATAAATAAGACTTCAAATTAATATTCAAAAAAAATATTCATTTAATAATTAATGATTTAAATGAATATCCAAGTGATATTCATTTAATAAATCAAACCTCAAATGAATATTCGAGAATAATATTCACCTAATACATGATGTTATAAATGAATGTCCGAATGATATTTATTTAATAATCGAAGATTTTACAGAAATATTTGAAATAATATTCGATAGATGAATCGAGTTTGAATGAATATGGAAATATAATATTCATTGAATAGATAACGTTCAAATAATTATTTGAAGTAATTATCGTTAATTAAATAATCTCGGACGAATATTCAACTAATATTTGTCAACCAAATAATGGAAATTATTTACTTGAATACTTCCCTCGAAAGTAATTACGATATATCAAGAAGTACTGACTCCCGGTCTATATTCAACAAATAGGATTCATATGCCCTTCTCTAAGGGTCTTAACAACATCCGGCTTATAATCGATATATTATCTATCTACTTATAAGCGAAAGAACAATCAAGGAACAAGTATATCAATATGACTTGAAAGTAGGCATGCATGCTATGGCATATGTATAAAAGAAAGCATATATATTCACAACAACATCCCAAAAAGGGAAAGTTGAAGCTTGCCTGGTAATTGAGCACGAGTAGGGGTAGTGGTAGGGTATCCCGGGTCAGCTCGGTGATCTATAAATAGTCAAGAGATTCGAGGTTAATCGCTTAACACTTTTTAATAAGGTTAAGTATTAACTTAAGTCGAAACATGCTTTCGAATTATCTTGTTATACCCCTTTTTAGTGTAACTCTTTTTATTACCGATACGATTCGACATTTGTTCGTCATTAAGACATGTCATCGTACTCACACTTAGTGTATACTTAAGTCGTATAAGTTCTAAATTCGATCGATTACGAACCAAGATTATATCTCGAGTTTTATCGCTCGTTTTCGAAGTTATAACCAAAGTTATACTTTTAAGGGGTTCGTTCGCGTTTAACCTAGATTCAAACATTTTTATATAATCGAAAAACGATCCGATTCACATGAGGTTTTCTCTCACACCTTCCTTTTTACCTCTAGTATTTAATTACCAAGATTCGCCACTGACTTACGTATTTTACGAGGGTTCAATTTCAGTTATGAATTCTCGTTTACGGTTTCGAACTACTTTTAGTAAACCGGCCGTAACTCCTAAACCGTAAGTCCGTTTCACACGTTCTTTATATCAAAACGAAGCTCATAACATAATCTATCTAATCATGGCAGAAAATGTTTCTGGACAGTAGGGTTTTGACACGAAAAATGGCATACAAAACATGATATTGTAAAATCGGACATTATAACGGCTATGTTTACTCGTTTTCCAAAGTTTTTACACTTTATCACGATCACACCATGATCAAATCAACCATTCCAACACATGATAAACATCATGACTAGTCTAACAACATCTCATATCAACCATCTCATGGTTCATAAACCAAATCACAACCATAATCAACTAATAACATGGATCTAAACATATCATAACATACTAACACTAAATCATCCATAAAATCTCAAAATATCACCAAGGATTTTCAAGTTTTATACCTTCCTTAGAGTATGACATAGCCTTATTAAGCCTTGTATGATCCTTAGGAGTGCTTAAGCTTGCTAGATTAACCATGAAAACAAGAAAAAAAACAAGTTAGATCTTGAAGAACACTATTCATGCTCCTCTTGTATGATTTATTTGAAAATGGAAACAAAGGAGTTTGGAGGTAAGATTTCATGGAGATTAGTTTTATGAAATATAGGACTCACCATATAAATTTCAAGAACAAACAATGGTTGGAAGTTGGATTTTGGTTTTGGAATTTCTTGCTTTGGTCGAATGGAATACATGAAAGGGGGGAGAGAGTTTTTGCCTTGTTTCTTTGCTTGGTTGTATGATAAAGTGAATTATTAAGATGAGGTTTAGCTAGTCTCTCATCCAAAAGCCACTTTAATAAAGTGATGATGTATAGGATGATGAAATGGATGGACAAGTGTTGTGTTTTGCATGGTGGAAAGCTAACCAAGAGTTTTGATTTCTAAGTACTAGTTGTATTCTATTTAATCTAGTTACTTGCTAGTTACTAGATATTTATCCCTTGCTCATGCATGTATCTTGCTTTCTCTGCTTGATTCTGTGCGTTCTCTGCTTGATACTATCATTCTCCATCTTTCTTTCTATATTTCCAATTTATAATCCTTAAATCCATTCGTTAAATCCTTAAGGCTATCAGTGTCCAGGGAACTCTCGGAGAAAATAAAAGTGCGATTTTTCAGAATCCGACAGCTTTTACATACACTTATTTTCCTACTGGATCACTAATACGAACTCGGAAATCCGTTCTGAATACTTCTATATAGTGTCGTCTCATATCATTCTTACTTCCACCAAAAACACTATTCATTCTTTATTCTTTACTTATTCTCTTAGGGTTGTACATTTGTCCGTATTCTCTTTCGATCGTTCCTTAACCTTTTTAAGGAACCACTGGATTAATCGTTATCGATCTGGATGACATGAGAATATTCTCCTACTTGGAACTGTCATACATTATTCCCCTAGGAGATAGATTATTCTTACCTAAGTTGTCAATCATTAGCATTCTTCAAGACATAGAAATAATAAAGTCGAATTCCATTCGTTCCTTCAAAATATCAACTATTACATTGTAGCCGTAACCACTATTCATTCTTACATCATTAAATAAATAAAAGTTTTAATTCTACCCAAAATCTGGGTTATTACATTGGCTCTTGCACATCAACCTCAATTCCTCCTATTCAGATTTTTCATTAGAAGATTGCCCCGCATTAGCATGAGGCTGCTGCTGAAATCCCGGAGGCTGAAATTGTTGCCTTGGAGCACACTGCTGCTGATAACCAGAAGGATTGTACGGCTTAGCTCCATACTGCAGACCCTGAAACTGCTGATACGGCTGCTGTGGTTGATGCATACCACCTTGATTGTTGCTCCAGCTAAAGTTAGGATGATTTCTGTTGTTGGGGTGATAGACGGTTGGAGCTGGTTGCGAAGGTCGCTAAAAATTGCTCACAAACTGTGCCGATTTAGAAGAGATAGCACACTGAAATAAATGAATATATGTCAGGTTTTTCTGAAAAATGAGAAGTGATGTGATAGCTTTTATCTTATCTATTTTTCAAATCTAAACTAAAAGGTATAAAATATTCTCATGTGTTAAAATGATGAATTGCAGATGGTTATATGTGATAAATATTACCATGCTCAAACTGATTTTAGAAAAGCCAACAGTTTACATTAATGTTTCAATAAGTTTAAAATGTATATGTCTAGATGATTACTAGTCGGGTATTACAAGCCAACCCACATCACTTTTCTTCTCAATTTACCATCAGTACAATGGGGCAATTGTACAGTGGTTGATAAAAATTTCTCTAAAATGTATCGATTTAGAATGTAATATAACTTTTCTTTGCTCCAAAATTATAATCTTTGGTCAAATAATTAAAGTTATGACAGGGTATCCGTGAAGCATTAATGAAGGCTGGCGGTGTCTACAAGTATGATCTGTCATTACCAATTGAAAAGTTGTATGATCGTGTTGAGGAAATGCGAACACGTATCGGTAAACAACTTATCTTTCTGTTGTTATTTTACATCTTGTTTCATGAGGCTATTGGATGCACATCGGTTTAGACTTATGGCATGTTTTCCATTCAAGACAATACCTATGATTTAAGACACCGTAAGGTAGGTAATTAGGTATCATGAAATTAAGAAAAAAAAAAAAGAAGATATGAATGTCTGTAGATGACAAGGGGAACTGATTCAGGACGAAAATGTTTAATAGAATTGTTAATCTGTTTACAGTTGAATCCTTATCAATACCATGACAATAGTAGATGTTTTGTTAACAAGTTGAACAGAAAGGAGCCGCACAATAAGTTTATAGTAAATTGACTGCTATCTCTATGTAGGTACTGTGAGTGCTTCGCTGCTGGTGTTTACTGTGTGGAACCATGTTCATGCCAAGAATGCTTCAATAAACCTATTTATGAAGATACTGTCCTTGCAACTAGAAAGCAGATTGAATCTCGAAATCCCCTTGCATTTGCTCCAAAAGTGATCAGAAACTCAGATGCTATGATTGAAGTTGGGGTGAGAAAATAGTCTCCTGCTATGTACTGTCTGTCTCTACTGTGTTTCTTAGTAAGTATAGTATTTCATTTAGATGTCTTGATTTTACAGGAGGAATCTGGCAAGACTCCTGCTTCAGCTAGGAATAAAAGAGGATGTAACTGCAAGAAATCTGGTTGCCTAAAGAAATACTATGAATGCTATTAGGTTTCTGTCTCAAGGTGCATTTTCGTGTTTTTGCTTTATTTTTAAAGCCAGTTCTGACATAGTATTTTGGATTTATAGGGTGGTGTTGGATGCTCCATTAATTGCAGATGTGAAGGTTGTAAAAATGCATTCGGTATAAAAGGCGGTGAGTGTACTTTTAAGTTCAGATTTATTCCTTTTTTTGTATTAATTGAGTAGTTCTGGTCCCGTTTGATCCCCTTCCTTGCTCTGTTCTTTACTTAATAATAATAGTAAACTTGGTCTTTTTCCCTTTTTTGTGCTAAGTTGACATAAATCAATGATATGCATCACTCTAGTATATGGATGAAGTTTCGTATCTGACATAGGCTCTATTTTAACAGAAACAGAAGTTGAACTAGAAGAAGGAGAAAGAAACAGAAGTTGAACTAGAAGAAGGAGAAGCTGAACTGGAAAAGAGAGCAATTAATAGAAGCTTACAATTCTTGCAGCTCAATTAATTGATCTTTGAGTCTTTGATGGACACCGATTGTCTTTTGAAATTTACCATGTTATTAGCTCTAGTACTTGTACGTTTTAAGTTTTGTTCATTAGCTAGTGTTGGTAGATATTTTTGGATGATTTGGTTGGTTTAATACTAGATGATGTTATTGAAATGATGTTGGATGACGTTATTGAAATGTAATTAAATTGGTTCTTGATTTCTTTTACCGGAAAATGTAATATTTAAATGTCATAATTTTTTTGTTACTAAAATTAGTTATAAATAATTTTAATTATGTAACACTAAATGTGTTACAATTAGTAAAAGAGAGTGTTACAATAGATTGTGGGCCCCACCCAGATGGGGGCCCCATAGTTGCCCCTGTGCAAAATTGTAACATCGATTGTAACACACAAACTATGTTGTTGTAGAGTGTTTAAGCTGTTGCTATAGAGGTCTTTAGTAACCGCATTTGCCATGTTACCATAGGTTGTTTTTTATGTTACCTTTGGTACCTATAGTTACTACTGAGAACCTAACACAGCTGAAGTGTTACCATAGCCCTATTTTAGCCTATAACAACTTTAAACAGGGTCTATGGTAACATAGTTTTGGGGTTACTATATGCAATCTATGGCGTAGTGGGGTAATGCCGGTTCCGCCTGTTTGTGTGTATTATGGTTTAGTTCTGGTCTGTCCAGTCCAACACCCTTATAGGCCAATGTGTTGCCTCTTGGGAACCCAAGTTATCCTAATGAAAGGATTAATGTCCAGAGGGACTCTGTGTCCGTTATGGGGACTTTATGGGCTGATCACCCGTATTGTCTGTGTGAAATAAAACCTCCAATCAGTTTTCTTAAAGTAAATGATTAATTTTAAATACTGTGAAATGAAATTGGTTTACCGATTGAAATGTCAATTGCTTTACACATATTTTAATAATCATTGTTATCCTGTTTATCAATTGAACTCCTGCTATATTCAAATGCCAGTATTAATTTTCAATTTCCAGTATTCATATGTTGTCCCATGATTCTACTATCATCCCTTGTGTTATCCTACTATACTACTTTCAGTTTGAGATTTTTAGTTACTTGTTGAGCGTTGGATCATTATTATTTTTGTCTAACCCTTTTGACAGTAGCTTAAGAATCATGGTTCGTACTCTCCAGACTGCGAGGAAGCGCACCTTCCGTGACCCTGTTGTGGTTTCTTTTGAGATAGCTCCCGAGGTAGATGCAATAACAGCTCAGTGAGGAGATTGTCATAGTTGGTTTTTGAGTTGGTTATGAGAATTGGTAGACAGAACTTTTGATCAAGGGTTTGTAATAATGATTTTAATTTGAACTTGGTTTGTAATAATAAATAGTTAGACGTTGGCTTGCTTGTTTTATACCGTTACCTGTGAAAGATCCAGATGAGTAGAGTTGGGGTCAGTCAGCATGCTATATTTATATTTACTTATTTTTAGGGTGTTTGTATCTAGCGTGTTAGTGACTCCCCGATCTAGACCCCAGATTGGGAGGGCGTCACACATCTTCTTTCAGCTTAGGTGCATCCTCAGTCAAGAATCTCACAAGGTTCAAGGTGGTCAAGTAAATAACATCTTTTGTTACCACCTCTTGAAATCCAGCCATTGAATTTCTCCGATATTTCCATGTGAACGGTTATTGGTACAGCCGTATTAGGAACCGCAAGGATCTCTGTATTAGGCACTGCCTCAGCATATACACGCCTATCACCAAACAAGCTAGCTCCATCTACTCCCATCATATCTAAAATATGTAAACCAACTTCACTATTAAATATTATTTATAAAATTAAACATTTAAAAATTTGTAAAGCATTAAAATCTTCAATTTTTTTGTGTTCTGTATTTTGTTTATTCTATATATTTCTCATGTTCTGTAATTTTTGTTAGGTCCGATATGACGTATTAATAAGCTAGAAGGGGGGGAGGTTGAATAGCTTATTACCAATTTTAAAAAATAATTGCCTTTTAAAAATCTTCGCCATAGAAAATTTCACGAAAACTTGTGATCTAAAATCTTTCGAGATCAACCGACCAGTTTCCAAGGAGAACCCGTAGGTTGCTTAATACCCCTCAGTTCTAGACATCGATTTTAACAATCCGAGAAGAATGATACAGACTTCCCGAAGAGTGGATTCGAAAGATTAAGATGACTTGCCTCGAGAAACTTTGCCAAAACGGGTTTTTCTCTTTTTGAAAAACGTTTTATCACAATATAGCAATATATAAATGCATAAGTAAAGAGAAAGAGCAAGCAATACCACACGGTCGATTTTTCACCTGGTTCGCGATACATATACCTCTAATAGATATATATACCCCTACATCCAGTCCCCGAGACCCTCCCCGATCTCGAGAGTTACTCAACTAAAAACACACTCCTTAACTTAGGCGGAGAAGCCTTTACAAACCTACTAATATCTATCTTGAAGCGTAACTCCCCGTTACCTTCTCAAAATACAAGTAGAACCACTACAATATCTATCTTGGACCATAACTCCCCGTTACCCCCTCAAAATAAAGTAGCAACCATACAATAATTATCTTGGAGCGTAACTCCCCGTTGCCTCCTCAAATTAATGTACAAACCCTACACGCCCTATCTTAGACGATAACTCCCCGTTACCTCTTCAAAGTCGATGTAGCCCCTTGTGTAGTCTTTGTACTACTAACCTTTGCTGGTCTTGGGTCTTAGGTCTTAGGTATTGGGTCTTCCCTTTTCCTCACGGTGCGAAGAGACCCAACTCCCCATCGGCGTGCCTAAGACTTGGGTCTTAGAACAAGGATCACCTCACTGCAAAAGTTAATATACACTATCTATAAAATACCCTTTTACAAGAAAAGAAAGATTTGGACTAATATTACACAAATATTAATTCTAGTGAGCAAGTACATCACTAACAAGTCCAACCTATTAGAAACATACATGCATGAAATCTACAATGAGTCATACAATTCATAAATTAATTAAGCATGGTATAACAAGAGTAGATAAATGGATATAACATATAAACATATACACGAATCCAAGGGAGCAAGTATACCATTACCAAGTCCAACCTATTAACAATAAATGCTAGAACAACTACACTCATGTTATATTAAGAATAACACAATATGGCATGCATATAATAAGTGTAGCAAGTAAATATAATATATAAAACAATATATATTATACATGGCACATTATAATCAAGAGAGCATAAATATATATAAACTTGTGAGTAAATATATATGTGTAAGTGTGTGCCGAATGTGTGTATATACATATCATGAATAAACTTAACAAGAGAAAGAGCGGAAGCAATATATATATATAGCACAATTAAATTACCAAGTTATATTCAAGCATATAAAAATGAGAGAGCGAACATAACTAGCAATTTAAACAAAGTAAGATTAACAAGTTATATGAAAGCATATAATCAAGAAAGATTAAATATAACTAGCAATCTTGGTGTACTTAAGTGAAGTACAATATATTCCCTCGGAATATATTCAAAGCCGAATCAAAGGTTTAGACTTTCGAATAAACCATATGAATACTTAGTTCGTTCCGATAGCAAGATAACAAACATGGTTAACTCAATGATTAGTGCTCTTTTCGGAAAGCATTCAAGAAGTAGGCTTTGTAAGTTTATCTAAACTTTCCACTAAAGTGAAAGATGAAGCTTAATTTAGATAAACTGGGATCTTTCTACACAAGCCACTATAGAAGTGCAAATGTAAGAAAAAGATCGTTCATGACAAGGAAGAACTAGTAAGTCTTATACAAAACACTACAAAGTGTGAATACAAGCCAAGCTTCCTTACAAACACAATTTATATACTAACAAGATAAAGACAATTAAGAGCGAGTATATAAGTGCAAGAAACAAATTATAAATGACAAGAATATAAGCAATTAAGGTTGGTCAATTTTAGTTTGTTTTATACCCATGTATATCACTTGGAAATAATCATTAAAACCATGATAAAAATTGCTCAAACCAAGCAAATCTTTTATCAAAACAAGGCAGCCCCTAAAACACTCTTAGAGCTTGTTTAAAGTGTATAAAAACACCACAAAACCGAGCATTAAGAAATACTACTATAGTCGAAAGTTTTCCAAGTGAATACTCTTGTCTTACATCTTTAAAGCCTTCAAAGAGTGTAGTAAAAATTCGCCATAACAAGGGCTAATATTTTACCAACTTAAGGACATTCAAAGATGGCACAAACCTAAGATTAGAGGCAAGAAAATCAGCTCCAAAATCGGATCTAAAAACGTGAACAAGATGGGTTTTTAAGGCTAAGTGTACTACTTTATTTATTTGGTCATTAAGCACAAAAAACATGAGATAAATTATAGCCTATCACTCTTTGTTCAACCAAGCCAGGGTGGCGGATTCTTGAACCATAGAATGGACTATAACAAAACCACAAGAGTGACCCAATAATTCAAGGAGACATCTAGCACAACTTCTTTGTTTTTGGCACTAACATTCACTTTTAGTGAGATTATGTTAGGCCGAATACACAGATTATAATCAACTAAGTATGAGAGAATAACAATAAGTTCTTAAATAACTTTAAAAACTGTTTGGAATTAACTTCTCTCTCAGTGATGTAAAATATCACAGAGAGCTGCTTAGGTTACAATGAAAAGATATTTTGTTACACGATCGATACCCTTCTAGGGTTAACCTAACTGTATTTATAAAGATATACAGCTACGTACAATCGATAATTGATTCTCCTATAAATCAGCTATAAAAATATTATCAATTATGATTGCTACACGTCTTTCTAGTCAGCACGACTTCCTTTGACAGCTATCCAATCTTCAAAGATATCGCTTCCATAATTATCTCCAATAATTCTGTTACTGACCAGCAAACGCTTCTGTTCAACAGAGTTTAGCTGCTTCCTCTCGTCAGCGTATAGCAAACTCTGTCTAGCTTCCAACTGTCATAGTTTAACTAAACTCTGACTGCTTCCTGTTTCAAGTTAAACTCTGTTTTTCCCTATAAAACTTAAACACTGATATTAACCATATCAATTATATTTAACAATCTCCCCCGACTTGTTCATTAGTAAAAATGCACAAGTTAACAATAATTGATGATGTCAAAACAATTTTATACAAACACAGTGTTTATTCAAATAAGCAGAGTTTAAACTTGACTTAACAAAAATCTACAGAAAACAAGAAAATTCTTACAGACTTCAATCTCTAATCTCCTCAAGATCTGGTGTTGTTCTGAGATAATCTATAAGCAATCTTCTCTCTGCATTTTCAATTTCAATCTTCATAGCTTCCTTGATCTCTCTCAACTGAGGATCACTCTCATCAGTTTCATAAATAGCAGATCTTAGATCGTAGATTTTGTTCCTCCTCATATCATTTCCCAGTCTGATAAATTTTACTTCCTCTGACTGTGAGTTGAAATCAAGAACTGTGATTCCCAGATCAGTCTTCAGCTTTGCAGTACCCTTCTTCATTTCAATGATATTTCCATTCCAGTCTCTGTACTTAGGAACATATCTGCTGTTGCACTTCATTCCTCTAATTGCCAAATTTTGAAGCATTTTCTGTCTGAGCACATTTGCAACAGATTGAGTCCTTCAATTATTCACCTTGAAAAGATACAGAACATGTTCTAGTTCTTCCCAATATTTCAAACCAATATCATGCTCACCAATTTTAAATACTGTCCCATCAGCCATAAAGTATAAGAGAAAATCTTTCTTTAAACTCTTCTGATAAACTAACTGTACTGATTCCAGTCTGTCCAAACTCTCTTGAGTGACACCACGACCTGGAACAGCCAGTGAAGAAGGATCTCTAGGACCAGTATGTTGCCTTTTATCTCTGTGTGAGCCTAGGCCAGCTTTATTGTTTCCAATCTTACCAGATAAGGCTCTTCCATCAGTAAAATCCATAGGAGCTTCAGATAATAGATTTGGATCATGAAGTGTTCCTTTACCAAAGACTGATTTCAACTGAGAAGATAGAGGTCTAGACACAACTTGTGTAGCAACAGAGGTTGTGTTTTCTTTCTTCTGTACAACTTGTGTAGAAACAGAGGTTGTATTTGCCTTCTTCGAAATTCTTTCTTCTTCAGCAATGTCTTTCAGCTTTTGCTTAGAATCTGCATCTGTTGGTTTTCTGGATACCTGCATCCTTTGATCAGTACCAACTTGTTCTTTGTTTTCAATGCCTTTAAGAACAGGCTTAGCAGCTTTCCCATTTTTCTTAGACTTCCCAGATTTCAAAGCTTTCTGATGTTCTGCTAGAAACATTTGCTCTTGAGCTTGAACATCTGCAAGTGTAACTCCCTTTTCATTCTCTTCAAAAAACATCTTAGCGGCAAACTCTTCATCAGTTTGTGGATTGTCAGAGAATAACAAATCCCTCTGCTTTGAAGTACTTTGTACATTTGTATCCACTTGATTTTGTAGACTTGCCAGCTTTTAAATGAACATTAGACCTTGATCTTAACCTTCTCTCTTGAATAGTTCCTTCATCATCAAGATCATCATTCTTTGGCTGAGTTTGAGACTGCTTACAGTTAGATTTAGATTTAGATTTAGTAACTCTAGCAACTCTCTCCCCCTTTTTGACATCATCAGGGATCAAGATGGAAGTAATTAACTCAAGAGAGTTGGCAATGGATTCAATCTTGTCAGCCATCAAAGTCTGATTTTCTTCAACTTTGCCCAATCTCTGAAGTACATTCTCTTGAGCTTTTGAGAAAGTTTGAAACATTTTGTTGTTGTCTCTCTGTAGAGTCATCTCTCTACTGACAACTTCATTTCTCAGAGATATAATTGACTCCTGATTTTCATTAAATCTGTGATTCAAGGCCTTAACCTGAATCACTGTTCCTTGCAAGCATGTCAGTATGTCTGTGTTAGGCCCAATACACACTTATAATCAACTAAGTATGAGAGAATAACAATAAATTCTTTAAAAGCTTTAAAAACTGTTTGAATTAATTTCTCTCTCAGTGATGTAAATTATCACAGAGAGCTGCTTAGATTACAATGAAAAATATTGTATTACACGATCGATACCCTTCTAGGGTTAACCTAACTGTATTTATAAAATATACAGCTGCTATACAATCGATAATTGATACTCCTATAAATTAGCTATACAATTGATATCAATTACGATTGCTACTCGTCTCCTTAGTCAACTCAATCTCTTTGACAGCTATCCAATCTTCAAAGATATTGCTTCCATAATTATCTTCAATAATTCTTCAAACACTGTTGACAAGTAGACACTTCCTTCAGACAGAGTTTAACAAACTCTGTCGAGCTTCCAACTGTCAGCGTATAGCAAACTCTGTTCAGCTTCTAACTGTCAGAGTTTAACTAAACTCTGATTGCTTCCTGTTTCAAGTTAAACTCTGTTTTTCCCTGTAAAACTTAAACACTGATATTAACCATATCAATTATATTTAACAGTCTGGATTTGAAATCTTTTTAGAATTATCCCTGAGAAACTCAGCTGCTCTTCCAGTAGGAAATATACAATCTTCCTTGTACCATTCTGCAGATTGTTTTGCCATGTATTCATTTTCAATTTCCTTTGTAGAAGGTCCAGCAAAGTCTGGCTTCTCCCCTGTTTTCAGTCCATCAGTTTGAACTTCAACATTTGGAGCAAATCCAGCTTCTACACTCTCTTCTTTAGAGGGATCATGTTCAGAATCATCAGCATATGTAACTGAGGCAGTTTCTTCATTAAATTCTGGAATAGATTCTTCTTGAGAAATCTGTTTTTCTGGATTAGCAGAGTTTGTCTTGACAATGTCTGAGAAAACATTTTGAGCAGGCTCATCAATTTCCTCACCATGGTCTGAGATTTGATGTGCATTAGAGAATAACTCTATGTGAGATGTAACCTCTGTTTCTTCTAGCACCACAGTAGGTTGATCTGCAACACCAGTTTCAGCAGAGTTTGCAGGCATGGGTGTTGGATCTTTAATTTCAACAGAGAATGACATGTAATTGTTATCAAACTCTTCCCTTGCAGGTAACTCAGTTCTTTCATCATTTTCAGCTGGAACCTCAGCAAGTACTGGTTCATCATTTTCAATTCTTCATCAGACTCTTCAATAATCAGTCTCCTCCTTTTAACTTGAGGCACTTCTGTTCTTTCTTCTTCTGAAATAGAATCATCTAGAGTAGATGGAGATTGAGGTCTATTTGCTCTTTCCTTCCTAGCTCTCTTTGGCCTAGAAGCTTCAGCAGTCCTGTGCTTTCTTGGTGGTCTTATAGCCCTGCTTTTCCTTGGCTTTCTTGGTTTGGATTGTGGTTGAGGTTGTGGTTGAGGTTGAGATGAAGATTGAGGTTGTGAAGTAGTGGCAACAGTGGATGAAGATGTGGGTTTAGAGGTAGGTTCAGTGTTTATGGTTATGTGAGGTTCAGTGTTTATAGGTTGAGGGTTTGGCTGTGGAGGTTCAAGTACAGGTTCAGGTTCTGGTGCTTGTGGTTCCTGTGGTTGATTGAGAAAGTTTCTGAGGGCAAGTAGATAGATAAACTCTGGAACTTGATCCTTGTTAGCATCTTTATTTGTCAAGTCAGAGAACATTTTCTTATGGACTTGAAAGGGTTGAATAACATCCTCATCAGAAATTACCAAATTAGGCAAACAAGCAGAGAATAAACTTTGACAAAATCGTGAGAAATAAACAGTTGTATTAGACTCTGCTAGTTTTTCACCTAAATTCATAAGAACTAGTCTACCAAAATCAAAGTTACTTCCATTTAGAAGAGAATACCCGATTTGAAGACTATCAGTGGGATTGCATCCCAGTTGGTGACTTTCTTTCCAAATACTCGAGTGATGTAGTCAAAGAAAAAGCTCCACTCTTTCCTGAGCCCTGGTCTTTTAACATTCCTGAGCTTATCCAAAGGGCCAGAAAACCGCAGTTGTTGTAACATTTCCTTCAGTTCATTCTCACCAGCCACAGCGTATGAGGTATGAGTGTCAAAATCCATAACATCTCGAATAGTTACCGGAGTGATTACAAACTCTTGATCTTCATGAGTAAACACAATAGATGGAGTCCCATTCTCTCCACCATCATCATAAACAGAGTTTTGCCAGAAAATAGAGATTTGTGTGGTAGAGAGTTTTGTAGGTTGAACAAGAGCTTGACCTATTTCAGAATCCCTTAGGAAGTTCTGAATCAAGTGAACCGATTCTGGAGCTTTGTCAGTGTTTAGTGGTGCTGCATAGTTGTTAGGAACAAAAGATAATCCCTGAGCAACAAAAGTCTTGGATGCCATTAGAACAGTTTAGAAATCGTGAGAAAAGAGAATGTGCAGAAAAGTGTTTGTGAAAATGCTTAAGTGAAAATAACAGAGAAATTGTGTGTAATGTTGTGTGTTCGTGGGTGTAAAAGTGAAAAAGTGAATAATGAATCGAGTGTGATTAGATCTGTAATTGAAAATTAAAAACCCAATCGTTTTAGACATTAAACACGCAACCAATTTCTTGTTAAGTGTGTGAGTGGGACACGTGTCACGTAATGAGTGGAACAGTAGTTTACACGCGCAGTAATAATGCCTGTTATTATTGCTATTCTCTCTCATATTACCAATACGCTTTAACTGTCTGACACCATTAAACAGTTGGCACGTATCACATGCAAATTTCAAAAACTCTTTTTGTACTCCCAGTATATGCTTTGTCTGAAATAAAATATTACCTTAGAGTACTCAACAAAATCCAACAGTGTTTATCAATTCTCCAACTTTATTACTGTTATCCTTTCAAACACTGCACAGTTGTGAATATGAGTGTGTGTATAGCAGAGTTTACTAAATCAGTATTTAAAGCATCTAGTATTTCATAAAATCCATAAAATAAATCAGTAAACACTGGATGCACAAACTCTCATAGTAAACACTGAATGTATGATGAATGCTAAACTCTGTAGTAAACGATTTATATACAGTAATATTTAATTAATTTATAACCCCTTTTTTTTTAAATTTCTCCAGTAATCAGAGGTTGTAACTAGTCACCAAAAATCCTATAATTTTAGCCCTTATCAGTTTGATAAGTTCTTGGTTTTTCATAGTCTTCAACTAGTCACCAAAAATTAGAGAATTTTAGCCCTTACTATATACCAGTAAGTTCCTGGGTCGTCCTAATTACAAAAATGATCTCAAAGGAGTTCTAACAGTCTATATACATAAGCTTTGGGGGTGTTCTAATTAACAGAATCTAATTTAACAGTGCATAACTAACAGAGTTTAGAGCTCATCAACATCAGAAATTATTCATGAGAGGCAATGCACACAGCATTTACAGACTCAGAGTTTAGGATAAATAAACTAAGAGATGCTATAAATATGAAACAGTATCATTCTGTGTTAATTTTCTGCACAATCTAAGATTAGATCACAAATAACTTAGAAGGATTCATGATTAATTACTGAGAATCATGCTTCATACAGATTTCTTCATTGGTATTAACATTCAGACAAAAACATTATCAGAGTAGAGTTTATCCAACATGTCAACAGTGTATAACTTATAGAGCATGCTAACAGAGTTTAACAGTCATTGAGCAAAGTTTGCATAGCAGAGTTTAACATACCACAGAAATATGAACAACACAGTACATAAGTAGAATTTTGAGTCTAACCAATATCTCTAGTCAAAGCCAGAGACCATCCCTAGTTCATTTACCAGTCTTGTAAATATAGCTTCACTCAATGGCTTGGTGAAGATATCTGCAATCTGTTGTTCTGTAGACACAAAATGAAGCTCAATATTCCCTTCCTCTACATGTTCTCTGATAAAATGGTACCTTATGCTGATGTGCTTGGTCATTGAATACTGTACTGGATTACCTGTCATAGCAATAGCACTTTGATTATCACAGTAAATAGGTATTTTACTGTACCTCAATCCATAATCCAGTAATTGATTCTTCATCCACAGAATCTGTGCACAACAGCTACCAGCATTAATATACTCTGCTTCAGCTGTAGATGTAGAGATTGATTTCTGTTTCTTGCTGTACCAAGAAACAAGTCTATCACCAAGAAATTGACAACTTCCACTGGTACTTTTTCAGTCTATCTTACAGCCTGCAAAGTCTGCATCAGAGTAACCAAGTAGCTTGAAGTCTGATTCTCTTGGATACCACAAACCTAAAGTTATGGTGCCCTTAAGATATTTGAAAATTCTCTTTACAGCTGTTAGATGTGGTTCTCTTGGAACTGCCTGAAATCTTGCACAAAGGCATGTTCCATATATGATGTCAGGTCTACTTGCTGTTAGATAAAGAAGAGACCCAATCATCCCTCTATAGCTTGTCATATCCACTGGTGAACCTGTGTCTTTGTCCAACTTTGTTGCTGTTGCCATGGGAGTTGTTGCAGATGAGCAGTCAAGCATGCCAAATTTCTTGAGAAGATTTCTGGTATATTTTGCTTGATTGATAAAGATTCCATTATCTGTTTGCTTCACCTATAGCCTTAGAAAATAACTGAGCTCTCCCATCATGCTCATTTGATACCTGGACTGCATGAGCTTGGCAAACTTCTTATAGAGTTTATCATTAGTAGATCCAAAGTTTATGTCATCTACATATATTTGAATTAATAATAGATCACTACCAAGATTGGAGTAGAACAAGATTTTATCAATTGTACCTCTGTTGAACCCACTTTCTAAAAGAAATTGAGCCAGAGTTTCATACCATGCTCTTGGTGCCTGCTTAAGTCCATAGAGTGCCTTGTCAAGCCGGTAGACATAATCTGGATACTTGGGATCTACAAATCCTGGTGGTTGTTCAACAAACACTTCTTCTTCAAGTTTTCCTTTCAGAAAAGCACTTTTGACATCCATCTGAAAAACCTTGAATTTCTTGTGAGAAGCATATGCTAGAAAGATTTTATTGCCTCCAACCTTGCAACTGGAGCAAAAGTTTCATCATAGTCTATGCCTTCTTGCTGTGAATATCCTTTGGACACAAGTCTGGCCTTGTTTCTTGTAACAACCCCATCACTGTCAGTTTTGTTTCTGAAAACCCATCTAGTACCAACAACAGATCTATTCTTTTGTCTAGGTACAAGGGTTCATACTTCATTTCTCTCAAATTCATTTAACTCCTCCTGCATTGCTGTTATCCAGTCAGCATCTTGAAGAGCTTCTTCCACTTTCTTTGGTTCAGATTTGGACAGAAATGCATGAAACAGACATTCATTTGTTGTAGCACTTCTTGTCCTAATTTTTGCATCTGGATCTCCAATTATTAAATCAGGTGTATGAGATTTTGTCCATTTCCTAGCTGAAGGTAAATGACTACTGTCAACAGTTGATCCTCCCCCTTGATCAATGTTCTCCTGATTATCTTGATGCCTTTCTTCATTCTCTGAGGCTCCCCCTGAATTTGATCGCTCAGAGTTTGAACTGTCAGAATTTGGACTTTTAGAGTTTGAGTTTGATCCAGATTTTTCAGTTGACTCACTATCAGAATTTGAGTCATCACTATGATCATGCTCCCCCTCAACTGGTTCTCCTCTTTGTTCTGACTGTACTATTTCTTCTGTGTGCACCAGTAGAGGTTCAGAGTTTGCATCAATAGAGTTTGTTGGACTGGTTTCATCAGAGTTTATTTCATCAGAGATTAGATCTTCATTTTCGAAATGCAACTGATCATATTCATCAACATCTTCAAGTCCAGTGATTTTCTTGTCATCAAATGACACATGAATAGATTCCATAATCACCTTTGTTCTCAGATTATAAACTCTGAATGCCTTGGTTGACACTGGATAACCAACAAAAATTCCTTCATCTGCTTTCAACTCAAATTTGGTCAACTGTTCAGGATGAGATTTCAACACAAAGCATTTGCACCCAAAAATATGAAAATATTTCAGGTTTGGCTTCTTTTCCCTCACCATCTCATATGGTGTTTTTCCATGCTTGTTGATCAGTGTGGCATTTTGAGTAAAACAGGCAGTTTGAACTGCTTCTGCCCAGAAATAGGTTGGCAATTTTGCTTCATCAAGCATAGTTCTGACAGCTTCTATCAAGGTTCTGTTCTTCCTCTCAACTACACCATTTTGCTGTGGTGTACCAGGTGCAGAAAACTCTTGCTTCAATCCTCTGTTCTTGCAGAATTCTTCCATTGTTGCATTTCTGAATTCAGTTCCATTATCACTTCTGATTATTTTGACTTTGTGTTTTGATCCTTTGTCCAGCAGCTTTACATGCTCCATCAGAGTTCATGCAGTTTCATCCTTCTTTGCTAGAAAATATACCCAAGTGTATCTGGTATATTCATCAACAATGACTAGAGCATATTTCTTCCTTCCAATTGACAAGACATTCACTGGTCCAAAGAGATCAACATGAAGAAGATGATATGGATCAACAATTGAAGATTCAGACTTGCTCTTGAAAGAAGTCTTCCTCTGTTTGGCCTTTTGACATGAATCACACAGACCATCAACATTTAACAAAGACTTTGGAAGTCCTCTAACAAGATCCTTTCTTATTAGCTCATTGATGTTGTTCAGATTCAAATGAGAGAGTTTCTTATGCCAATTCCAACTCTCTTCATTGGACATTCTTGTTGACAGGCACATAGTTTTTCCATCAGAGTTTGTCAACAAGCTTGCTTCATAGATATTGTTGCGCCTTTGTCCAACTAAAACAACTTTCCCTGTGGTTTTCCTGATAACTTCAGAGTATTCAGGTTGAAAATCTACATGAAAACCTCTATCACAGATTTGACTCACAGATAGCAGATCATGCTTGAGTCCTGGAACCAGAGCTACATTTGTGATGATGACACTTCCAAGATTGATATTGCCATATCCCAGAGTATGTCCTATGTTGCCATCTCCATAGGAAACTTTTGGGCCAGCCTTCTCCACATACTCTTATAGCAGGGCTTTATTTCCAGTCATGTGTCCTGAACATCCACTGTCCATGACTAGGATACTTTCCCTGATGCCCTGCAATCACAAACAATTACTGAGGATTAGATTTAAGGATCCAGACTTGCTTGGATCCTTTGGCTTTCTTAATTTTGTTAGCTTTAGCAGCGGAATTTACACTATTAGAGTTTAAGCTAACTTTTTCAGAATTTACACTTGCAGAATTAACCCTAACCCACTTCAGATTAGGTTTCAGTTCATAGTAATTATGATAAATAGCATGATAATTTCTGCAAGTATAAATAGAATGTCAAGTGCTTCCACAGTGTTTGCATAAAGTCTGTGGTCTAGTTCTAACATTATCTTTCTTTACTTCAGACTTGGAAGGTAAAGAATTAATGTTTCTATTCTTTCTGCAAAAAATAACAAGATGGTTAGTGCTACCACAGTTATGACATGTCTTTCTTGGAGCTAAAGTAGCTAGCATTGGATAATTACCTTGAGTGATGCCTACTTTACCATTTCTGTTCTTTCTAGACACTTTCTGTTTCTTAACAGATTTTAACACCTTAAGCTTATGCTTGAGTTGTTTATCTGTCATTAAACCAATATTAACCTGTTTAACACTAGTTTTTACTGGTTCTTTCTTAACAGCTTCTTTTCCACATTCAAACCTAGGTTCACTTATTCCATTAACAAATGTTCCAAATTTCTTAGGGGGAAGAGGTGGTCTAATCTTGACTGTATTCTGAAACCTAAGTTCATCTTCCTCAGAATAACCCAGACCTATAGTGTCAGATTGAAAAACTTCTTGAGTGTCTTTTCCAGAGTGAGTCCAAGTTTTAATAATGTGATTTGCCTTCTCCAATTCAGATTCTAGTTGTTTATACTTACTTAACAACTCTTGTTCAAGATAGACAGCATCATCTCTCTCCTTTTGAACTTTCTGCATGTTAGCAAGTTTCTCTTCTACAACCTTATTTCTCTCTTTGAGTTCAGAATTCTCAGTTTTGATTCTCTCATTCTCTAAAGTTTGATCCCTATAACTAATATGTAAAGCCTTAAGATATATTCTTAATTCAGTTATATCATCAGTATTATAAGCATAGGTAGTTAGAGGTACCTTGTTTTCAGAATCTTCAGCTTCATCAACAGTAGTAGCCATGAGAGCATAGTTCACATCCTCATCTGAGTCAGAGGTGTCTGCCCAATCTCTGCCTTTAGTGAAGAGTGCCTTCTCAGTTTTACCCTTCTTGCACTCAGGAGCATAGTGACCCATCTCCTTACACTTGTAGCATTGAATCTCAGACTTGTCTCTTTTACCAGATTTAGTATCCTTTCTCTCAGATTTGCTGAAATTCTTCCTGTCAAACTTTGAATCATTCTTGGAGAATCTCTTCCCTTTCTTGAAGTTCTTGAATCCCATCTTCTTGAAGGTCTTTACCATCAAACCAGCCATTTGCATCATTTCCTCATCATCTTCAGAATCAGATGATCCATCTGTATTTGAGTCAACATCAGAGTTTGATGACTCACTTTCAGAATGAATGACCAAAGCTTTTGCTTTTGCTTTCTTCCTTGATGCTTCCTTCTTTGAGGGTCTTTCTTCAACTCTTAGAGCAACAGACTTTGACTTTCTGCCTGATCTTCTGCTTCTCTGTTCCATTTCCAGTTCATGAGTCTTGAGCAACCCATAGATCTCATCAATATTAGTATCAGCCAGATCATAGTTGTCTCTAATAGTGGTTGTCTTAACATCCCACTTTTCAGGTAGAGAAAGAAGAAACTTGAGATTTTAATCTTCTAGATCATATTCTTTATTAACCAGTGACAGATCATTAAGTAGCTTACAGAATCTGTCAAAGGTTTCTATCATTGATTCTTCAGATTTAGCCTCAAAGTGTTCATACTCCTGTGTGAGTATGTTCCTTCTATTCTACTTGATTGCAGCAGTTCCCTGACATTTAACCTCCAGGGCATCCCAGATCTCTTTTGCAGTTTTACAATTGATCACTTTGTTAGACATAACATCATCCAATGAACTATGAAGCAGATGTCTAACCTTTGCATCCTTACCAATGGATGAAATGTCCTCAGGAGTCAAATCTTTCTTCTCCTTTGAAATAGATTTAGCTTCCTGTCCAGCAGTAACAACAGATAATTTTGTAGGCTTATGAGGGCCTTCATAAATTCTGTCAAGATATTCTGGATCTGTAGCCTCCAGAAACATAGCCATTTTCACCTTCCAGGTTGAGTATTCTGCTGGCTTGAGAATAGGAACCCTGATTGTCTCATATCGACTCACAGTTGCAGGTTGAGCCTTCTCAACACTAGAGCCTGTTGTTGGAGGAGGAATTTCTGCCATTGATTATAGTTTGTGTGTGTGTGTGTGTGTGGATCTTAAACTGTAATAAATTAACAGATCAAGCTCTAGTACCAATTCTTAGGCCAAATACACAGATTATAATCAACTAAGTATGAGAGAATAACAATAAGTTCTTAAATAACTTTAAAAACTGTTTGGAATTAACTTCTCTCTCAGTGATGTAAAATATCACAGAGAGCTGCTTAGGTTACAATGAAAAGATATTGTGTTACACGATCGATACCCTTCTAGGGTTAACCTATCTGTATTTATAAAGATATACAGCTACGTATAATCGATAATTGATTCTCCTATAAATCAGCTATACAAATATTATCAATTATGATTGCTACACGTCTTTCTAGTCAGCACGACTTCCTCTGACAGCTATCCAATCTTCAAAGATATCGCTTCCATAATTATCTCCAATAATTATGTTACTGACCAGCAAACGCTTCTGTTCAACAGAGTTTAGATGCTTCCTCTCGTCATCGTATAGCAAACTCTGTCTAGCTTCCAACTGTCAGAGTTTAACTAAACTCTGACTGCTTCCTGTTTCAAGTTAAACTCTGTTTTTCCCTGTAAAACTTAAACACTGATATTAACCATATCAATTATATTTAACAGATTAACTATAGCCTATCACTCTTTGTTCAATCAAGCCAATCTAGCGAATATATGAACCATAGAGTGGACTATAACCAAACTCAACGCTAGCCAAAATCAAAGGAGTTAAAGAAGAAATCAAGCAATCCTTCATCTTTTTGCTTCTAGCGGGGGTGTTTTAACCGTTTTCTCGAGATGAGTTATGAACTATCACTCTTAATTCAACCGGCCATAAAGGCGGACTATAGAATTATGGAGTGGAACATAACCGCGCTCTCGGCGGGCTTGAGAAGCAAGAAGATGAAGAAGAAGTGAAGCAATATCATAAGCTTGAAGAAGATGAAGACATTGAAAGAAAAACAAGCTTATAACTAGAAATTCATAAGAAATAGAAAGAGCACCTCAAGAACAAGAATTTCTAGAGATATATTAGCAGCACTTCCTTGCTTGATTTGCTTGAGGAAAATGGTGAGAATGAGCTCTAATTTATAGCCAAAGATTAGGATTTTGGGTTTGATCCAATGGCTCACATTTTGCCACTTGTTAGCCATCCAATGGCTCTAATAAAGTAATAATAAACAAATAAAATATCTTCTCATCCTTATCCTCTTTAAACCCAGCAAAGTTGACTTCTAATAAACAATAAATAAAGTTGCATTTGCATTACATGAGAATTTCAAGCTAATTTGAACCCAAATGCACATTCTAGAAGCCTAAACTTGCTAAATTAATAACCCTAATGAAAAATCATCAAAATATTATGAAATTTTGGGAGAGACATCCTTGAATATATTTAGGAATAAGTTCAAAACAGTTTTTAAAAATAAGTTGATTTGATCGACGAATAAAATCATACGAAAAATCACTTATATCATAAAATGTCATCCAGAAAAATATTCTCAGAATATTCCGAAAATATTACTGGAGCTTCCTAAATATTTTTGAATCCATTCCCCAAAGTCTCATAATTTTTGTGATAGCACAAGTCGACTAAAAATAATCGAAGCAAAATAATGAATAGTAACCACTTGTTAAAAACGCGACTTCCGGAAAAATAATTTTGAAAAATTCCGGAAAAATTCCTAGACCTTCCTAGACCTATTATAGACCATGTCAAGAAATCCTACAAGGTTTCAAGTCAATCTTGGCCTTGAAAAGTCGTTTACGCTCAGTTTACTATTCATCGGGTACCGCTTTCGCGTAGCCGAAAAACGATATAATTTTGGCCAATGTAAGAATCCCAAATTTTGGATATAATTAAAACTTTTTATTATGTACTGAGGTAATGGTGAATAGTGATTACGACTACGATGTAACGATTGTGATAATGAATGAAAGGAATAGATTTGGATTCAAATGTTTATATGCCATGAAGAATACTATTGGTTGACGCTTTAGATAAGAATTATCTATCTCCTAGGGAATTGAGATTTGATAATTCGAAAGGAGAAGATTATTCTTATGTCATCCAGATCGATATCTGTTATTGGTCCAGTGGGTCCGTAAATAGGTTAAGGAACGATCGAAAGAGATCAGGGACAATTGTACAACCCTAAGAGGATGAGTAAAGAAAAATGGATGAATAGTGAATTTAGTGGGTTTAGGAATATTATTAGACGACGCTATATAGAAGTACCCGGAACGAAATTCTGAGTTCGTATTAGTGATCCAGGGGGAAAGAGAGTGTATGTAAAAGCTGTCGGATTCTGAAAAATAGCGCTTTTATTTTCCCCGAGATTTACCTGGACACTGAAAGACTTAAGGAATTATTAAAGGGATTTAAGGAAAATGGATTCGAGAATTATTAAGAATGATGGAGAACGGTAGTATAAATATTAAGACGGTTTCCGGTAAAACCCTAACTAGAAACGAATGAGTTATTCCTACGAACGATCAATGAATTGAGTGATAAACGGACAAAGAAACAAGCAGAGGAAGCAAGATACATGCATGTGCAAGTGATAAATATCTAGTAGGCAATCTAGTTACATTACAAACTAGAACCATTAGAGATTAACTAGTACTTAGCATCCTTTCTCATCCAACCACAAAAACAAGACACATGTCCATCAAAATTCATCATCCATGACATTATAGCTTTAATAAAGCTACTTTATGAGATAATATCTCAAAGACACAAGATGAGAACAAGATACTAGCAAGCAAGACCAAGCAACTCCATTTCTCTCCATTTTGAACAAACTGCCCAGCAGAACCTCCTCCAAGAAGAAAATTCATATCTCCATTTCGATCCATGATAAAATCTCCAAATTTTAACCATAGCTTCACCACTCCATGGGAAACATTCGTTCAAAATTTCATGGCAATCTAATGAGTGTAGCCTAGTCAAATACCTTTCCCAAATTGAAGAAACCAAACTGCCTGTTCTTGACAATTTTCTGTAACGATTTTCAAACAGCCATATCTCCTTCATTACTCAATGGAATTTGGTGTTCTTTAGCTTGTTGGAAAGCTGGTTAGATGCTCTACAACTCTCCTTTAGAAGCCTTGTCCAGAAAAGCATGGTAAGGGCCTCGTTTTTGCAGATCTAAGCAATCCAAAGGCTATACAAGGACAAACCAAGGCTTAGTCATGTATTAGGATACTCCAGGTAAGGTATAACTCTTAAGAAACCCTAGAAATTATTTTGAGTTTTTGTGATTATTGGGTTAGTTTTGATGATGATGTGGTTTTAAGCATATAAGCATTATTATGTAGTTGATTTAGTTCATTTAGCCATATAATGATTAAAAGGATGAGTTGAGATGTTCCTGGACTTATGAGGTGTATATCATGAATGTAAGATGTTTGGTTTGCCCGGTGTGGCTTGATTGAATTGTTATGATTTTTAGAACGTTCGATATATAACCGTCGTAATGCCAAATTTTTGTTAACACTTAGAAACCGAGCATGACAGTAAATATAATTCCTGACCTTGATAATATTATTACTGGTCCTTGTAAATCTCGAGCCATAGATCGTTTTGGCGCAAGAATCGAAACATTCCGACTTACGGTTTAGGAGTTATGGTCAAATTACTAAAATTGGTTCGGAACCGTAAATAAAAGTTCGTAACTTCAATTGAACCCTCGTAAAGCATGTTACTCAGTGGCGAATCTTGGTAAATAAATACTAGAGGTCATAAGGAAGGTATGAAAGAAAACCACATGTCAAACGGATCGTTTTCCGATTTTATAAAAATGTTGGAATCGAAGTTAAACGCGAACGAACCCTTAAAAACCCGCTTGGTTATAACTTTGGTAAAACACTTAGAAAACGAAAGATAAAACTCGAGGTATAATCTCGGTTCGTAATCGATTGACTTTAGAACTTATACGACTTAAGTATATACCGAGTGTGGGTATGATGACATGTCGTAATAACGAACAAATGTCGGATCGTATCAGTAATAAAAAGAGTTACACTAAAAGGTCTATAACGAGATAATTCGAAAATGTGTTTCGATTTAAGTGAAGTTTATACCTAGACTTTTAAAACATGTTAAGTGGTTAATATCGAATGTTCTGATTGTTTATAGATCATCGAGCAGACCCAGGACACGCTATCTCCACCCACACCTGAGTACCAGGAAAGTTTCCAATACCTTGGAACTGTTGTTGTGATAATATATATATCTGTTGTTTCTGATACATATGCCTATTGTCAAATTATATTATGATACCTGTTCCCTGAATTGATATTGGCTTGTAGACTAGATACGAATTATCAGTTATAAGCCAGATTGTTTTGATAAGACCCTTAGCGAAGGGCATATGATATTCTTTCTTAAGTATAGACCGGGAGTCGGTATTTTGAGATATAGATAGTCGTGGAAACCCGGAGGGATTCCAATAACAGATTATTATTTATCTGAGGAATGTTATTATTAAACATTATTTATATTTCCATAAAGTATCAATTACTTGGAAATATTTCGAGAAATGTTATTCGAGTATTATCTCAGTCGAGAGATATTAAATGAATGTTAGTTTCGAATATTCATTTAGAGTTGATTATTTAATGAAGATTATTTTGATATTCATTAGAATGTTATTTATTAAATAAAAATTACTTTCGAATATTCATTTAAGGTTTTATGTACTTTATGAATATTATTTTAAAATATTCATTGGAAGTTCTATTTACTTAAGGAATATTATTTCGATTATTCCTTTAAAGTTTTGATTACTAAATGAATATTATTTGGATATTCATTTAGAAGATTATTTATTAAATGAATATTATTTTCAAATATTCATTTAAGGTTTGACTTATTTATTGAATATTATTTTAAATATTTATTGGAGTTTAATTATTTAATGAATATTATTTCGAATAATCATTTAAGGAGGGATTTATTTAGTAAATAATTCCATATATTCATTCGAGGATTACTTACGAGCAATATTATGAGTTAATAATATTCCGTAATTATTATTGAGTTAATAAATATTCTCGGAATATCTATTTAATTCTTTTAAATTCTTTTTAAAATGATTTATATTATTCGGAGATTACCTTTCACCTCCAGTTATTATGTAAAATATTTCGGAGTCATTTTACGACTATCCTATCAAGAAAAGGTTCCCAACTCCTTATTTTTTTATTTAAATCTATCTTAAAGGATTTAAATGCTCGCTCAAACTTCCATGTTATAGGGGAACCTACTTGAGCAATGTTATTTATCTTGTAGACTTCCCGGTCATAAATCTCATAATTTATCCTTTTCACTCGCAACTTGGTTGCTATGGACTCATTAAGTCTGTGTGTACCTTCTCATCATTCGAGGGGTAAGATTGTTGGAACAAGTTGATATCCATTAACAAGAAAAAGCTTGGGAAATGTTGATGAATTTTCCATTCCAACTAGATACGACTACTTTGTGGAGTCTTATCAACAAGTATTTCACTTGGGGAAGGGAGGACAAACTCTACGTTTCAATGCTGTGGATTTATTCGAACTAGGAGTCGTGTGTAAGAGGCCGAGTCGCGCAGTCCATCACAAGGCCTAACCATTGGCCAGGGAGTTACTATTAAAGGCAATCGACAAGTGGAGCCGTCAGTTCTTCCTTCTACCGGTAGTAAACTATATTGGGTTGTACCATCCCCGACTGATCATTAGGGAGTGGGACAGCCGGCGCGTGATAAATCCAGTATTGGTTCATCTCCCAAATTGGGAATTCCTTGCAACACGTATCGAAGAGACTTCTTTCAGGTTGACGGTGTCTTCTGCAACACATATCGAAGAGACTTCTTTCAGGTTGTAGGACTTCGAAAAATGTTAATAACTGGAATTGCAATATTTTCCTTGCAAGTTCCTCTTTATATGATAAATTATAATATCTTGCTTATTTTCGACATAGCAGATATTCCCACATATATTTACATTTTGAGTTACCTTGTAACTTCATCGTTCATATTACACTGGCATCATTTCCGTAAATGCATGGCATATGGTTTGAAAGATACTTTTGAACTGTTATATATTATCGTTCAGTTAAATATTATTGTTGGTGGGCTATTGCTCACCCTTGCTTTATTATTATATCACAACAACATCTAGACCAGATGACTCGCACAAGGCGCACTCGACGCTGGCGAGGACGATGAGACTACCAGAGCCGAAGAGAAAGCTATTGGTAGGATAGATTTATTCTTTCAGTACCAAGTATATGGTCTAGTATGACTTATACAAATGGATGGCAAAGAATATGTATTCATATTGAACTTCTTTTGGATATTAAGAACTCATATTGTGCTTAATAAAATTTGGTAGTTACTCTGATTTCATCTTTGGGACTATAACGGGTGTGTTTTATATTGTTGTGTTGGGTCATAAAGATGTAATTTATTTTGAGTTGAAGTAAGTTCATGTATTGTGAACAGTAATGGAGACCGTAACGACCGGATCCCGGACCCCGGATCTGGGGGTGTTACAGCCATCACTAACAGACCAAGCACTATATTATGACTAAAGAAAGTCATATCATAGTATTCTCCAAAGAATATAATATTCCAAAGCATAGGGAGAAGTACTAACGTATTTAAAATAATATTCTCCGAGTAGATATAGCCGTTAGGGGCACCGGGAGAAAGTAATATTTTAAATACAAGATTGGTCTTACAATAGAAGGCAATATGTCATGATAAAGCATTTAGGATATTTATAAAAGATTTTCAAAATATGTAAGCCATGAAATATCTGTTGGTGTGAGTCGTCGGTTCGAAAGATATTAAAACGATAAGGTTTAAAACGACCGAGACCAAATATAAAGGTATGCCTCCTAAATGCCACATCTAAAATATTATAAAATACCATAAGATGATATTTTAAATATTTTAGCTAAGACAAACAATAAAATATATTTCTATATTTTAAAGTTCATATTTGACCATAATTGACTCGGGTTTGACCATGGTTTGACTTGTCACCAAATAAGACCTTGACTCCTAGTGGGAGGTACTAAGTGACCTATTATTAATAATATAATAAATATCAAAACCTTAAAAGAGCAAGATATCTTTCAATCTTCCCCTTTTTGATATTTATTCAAAATTATTAAGAAATTAAAAGTGTGCCTATGTGAACTCTCTATCCTAGGCACATAAACATATAAGCACAGAATTTAAAAATATACCTGAGTTACCTTGATGTCAGTGCAATCAAAAATTTTAAAAAGCACCTACTTTCCTGATTGTAGCTTCCCCTTAGTTTATGCACCATTCTGACATCAATCTGTGAATGTTCCTGTTCTTAACAAGTCAATTTATATGTCAATTTATATTTCTTTCCACTTTTTAATTTCTTCTCTCTTCCCCTTTTTGAAAAAATGTCAAAAATAAAGGGTCGTAGAAGAAAGTTAGTGAAAGAACGGTGTGAGGGACAAGTATACTTTTCTTTATCTTTTAATGACATAAAAGTATAAGAAAGATCACTTCCCCTACGAATATGCTTTACTTCAAGTTGTAATATCACATTTGTTCTTTAGTGATAAATTTAGAACTTTGTTGCAATAGTAAAGCTTCCCCTTAATTTGAGCATGTTGTAATTGTTTACTATGTTTTCTTGAAAAGAAATATTAGATAAACAATTTTGTTGCTCATTGAAAATGAAGTCGAATTTTGTAGTGTCAAATAGCAAAATTTGGATTTTGGAAGCATATTGATCACTTTAAATTCGAATATATGCCAAAGAAATTTAATTTCTTTATTCGACATTTTCCTAAGTTCCTAAGTGACCTTTAAGAAATTTCACAAAAGTGTATTTTCTATAAAGGTTTATTTTAATTTCACTTGAAAGTGAATATGTTTCCATGACTGCTGCTTAATTCGAAGAACACAAATAATATGGAATTATTTTAAGTTCATAAATCGAATTTCAATTTCAGTCAAGTCCTTTCCTGCAAAAATTCTCGAAGTAGTAGTCAACATTTGTGTCAAAGGAATATTACAAGAAATATAGCTTAAAAATGTACTTAATAGAACATTTAAAACATTCCAGTACAAGTCTTGAGATACATAAACTAAGAATGTATAAAATCAATCAGTTCAAAAGCTTGAAAAATATACTGATTTGATCCATACATAAACTGCATTTCCTGCTAATATAACCACAAAAGCTAAATAGATACTTAATGCTACTACTTAGAACTAAGCTGCAGAAATCACCAAACTGCATCAGGAGACATGAAACTGAAATTTGTAGAGAACAAGGGACTTGGACTTTAACCAGGAGCATACAGCAGAAACACCAAAAGGAAGACCACCATAAACACCATCTGAGGCCTTCAAATTCATTACCAGTTAACCAAACAGTAATAGCACCCACCAGCAAGCTTAACATGGAACTAAACAAGCAAAAGCAACATAGATAGTAAATTAACCAACAAGAACAGCAAACGGCAAAAGAGACAGATTCCATCAGGCTTAAAGAGTGGAACACTAGCATCATTTCTCAATCTTAATTTCCACATGTCCATTGCATGCATTGACAGTGCCATTAGCTTCTTCCCTCTCTCTAGTGCCACCATGAGGTGCTGGAGTAAAAGTCAGCTCATACTGTGCTTGCACCAGCTGATATTAATGCTATGTTCCATAACATTCATTCTAGCAATGCACTCAGATAGAGAAGCCATCAGAAAATCCACTCTAGCAGTCAACTGCTCATTCTTATCACTCATGCTTTTAAGCTCTGTTTTCATAACCTTAATGTCCTCAGACAACTCATCAACTTTAGCACATAAGCTGGACAGACTAGTGATATAATTAGGCAGACCAACAGGTATCTCTTGGACAGGCTCAGATTCCTCTAAGGGAACAGGGGCCTTAATGGACCCTTCAGACAAGGTATTTTGAACAACATAGTAGCTTGACCTAGTCATGTCAAATCCCATAAACTCAAAGATAGCAGTCAAGAGCAACCCATATGGCATGTAACCAGTTTTAGAAGCATGCACCATGTTGACAAGTATCACATAAGGCAAAGAGAAGTAGATCCTTCTAGTAAATAGCAAGTAAATCAGTTTAAGCTCACCAAGGTTAAACTTCTTATCAGGTGTCATTTTGGGCAGAATGGTAGCCCTAATGACCATAGCAATGATTTGAAACTGAGGCAGAAAATGATCACTAGAAATACCCTCATCAGTCAAGAATCTATTCTCAGGGACAGCAGTACCACATAAAGTAGAGATAAACAAGTGATACTCCTCAATACCAAAAGCAAACTCTTTAGAAATGTCAATCCTGGGCAAGGAGACCACCTGGGGGTCAACTTGAAGAGCTCTACTGATCAAGAAATGATCAAGTAGAATGGGTTTACCACCCACAACAGAAGTGATGTAGAGAGTATCATTGACACCTTTACCAACACCCATATTGCAATAAAACTCACCAACCATGCTAGTGTAGACCTTTCTATTCCTAAAGATGCACATAGGTTCCCACTTAGAATGCAAGAGCATGGTTTTGACCTCATTGAGCCTCTCAAGGTTAATGAGAAAGCCAGGTTGCATGTTGTGTTTGAGGAAGGAGTATTTGGTAGTGGCTGTGTGGTTTATGAATTTTGGAGGTGTGTGGTTGCTGCCTTTGGTTTTCTTGAAGCTTGGTTTAGAAAGCTTGTTAATTTGAATGTGATTAGAGAAATCAGGTTTGGTGTATGGCCTTTTGTTTGGAAACTTATCCATGAAAGATCAAGTGTGGTTGTGTGTTTATGTGATAGAGGGTGTGAAGCAAACATAGATTAAGGGTTTCAATTTATAGGGCAAGAGGGTGGAGAGGCTTGAGTTCAATCACTGGTAAAACCATGCTGTGTAGCAGTGTGTGCAATTTAAAAATGAAAAATTTTTATTGAGCTCCAAAACGTGACACATGAACAGTGGCAAAGCATGTAAGCATGCAACAAGCATTTAATGGCATTTAAAGCACTTATCAATGATATATGCAAGACAAACCAAATAAATGATTTTATAAAACAATTTAATTCTAAAAGTAAAAATTTTGCTGCTGTTGGAAAATGTAATGCAGTAAATTAATGCTATGCATTTAATGCACTATAGGAATGTTAGGAACCAGTGGACAAAGACTCAAGGCAAGCATTTAAACTCTCAGATAACTTAAGTCTAACCCAACTCTAAAACAATTAATAATCATATAGTCTCAAAGGCTCAATACAATCTTATTTCTGCATACAACAATTCAAATCTCCAATTTGAATTACAACTGCATTAGACACAAATTACATCTAACACATATTTCAAGACAATTCCATGTAAATCTGAATTTAACAAGGAATTACACAAGACTTCACAAACGGGCAGTTAAGCACATATTCAAGTATCCAGTCAAGTAAATATACATACTCACTTAAGCATTCAACATAAGTAAGCAATTACAGTCCACATACTTAACATTTCAAGCAGAAGAGAAATGCAGATGTTCTTAAGAACTATGTGGTCGTTACTCAACAGTGATGTAGATACCATTTAACTCAAATGATCAAATGGCCAGCTCTTATTGAGTGGGCAATGTGTGTGCAGTGTAGAATGAAATGCAGATTAACTAAGTACTTAAACTGATAAGCTACTATAATCAACCCAACTGTTAAGCCAAACTCACAGCAAGCATCAGTAAATCCACCACAAACCAGTTATCATACTTCATCATTAATGCATCAACAATTCGTACACACTTAAGCACTTAGCAGAATTAGTATCAAGATATCAACCTGTCTAAAATATATAACTGCTAAGGATAAGAAACATGTACCAGGGCCCATGGTTGAACTCCACATGGGACTTACCAGTTGAAACTAAGCCGGTTCTTAGTTTCTGGGAATTTTCTTCAATATCGGCTGATACCGATACAACTCGGCCGATATGAATCGTCGATATGATACGAACCGATACCGATACCGATATAGCTTCAGTACCGTGATGAACTCGATATCAAAACGACACCGTTACAATGTTCTGCACTTAAATTTTTCAAGAACAACTCCACAATTCTACCAAGTAAATTGGGATTCTGCAAAGCAGAGATTAGCACAATGATAATACATATTTAATTATAGCATAGTTCAAACAATTCAGCACATGAATAATTCAAAATAAACCTGCAGGAGATCGATTAGTGACACAAAATTAATACTCGAATAATCATTAACTCGAACATATGCATACACGATTTTACAGAAAATCCCCAAATAGATAAGCTCAAGAACCCTAATTGCAATCCAAAGAACTCAGCAAATAGGACTCAATTAACTTAGCATCACGCAAACACTATAACCAACTCGACTGTAAACAAGCGTACAACTCACATATCATCATTTATACATGTATAAATGTTGATTTCGATTATAAACAAACAAATCATGAATTGAAATGTCCGTTACTGATCAAAATCTTTCGATTTTCCGACTCGAATACACACATGACTGCTTATATCATTAATCACTGTGAGATTAACGATAACAAGAGTGAATGGATCACAGAAATGAATATCCATTAAGTAGATATTTGCTTAGAAATGAGGAGCAGAGTGTATTGAGAGAGAGGTGTGAGAGATAGTCGAGAGAGAGACGAGAGGATTTGAGAGAGACTGTAGCTGCGGCAGTACAAGATAGAAACAAAAATGAATATTGTGTGATTTTATTTTGATGATATATTTTCTGTTTGAACGGCTGGGATTGAGAGTTGATAGCCATGAATGGCTGAGATTGAAAGTTGTTGATAGTATTTTTTTGTGAATCGTTCGCAGGAAAGGACTATTAATACAAGTTCAAGTTTTAGTTCCTTAATATTTAGAAGTGTGAGAAATAATTGGTGTGTTCAAATAAACTAATTTTAAACAAGTACAACTAAAATTTAATTGATGAGGAAAAGCGATCCGAGAACTAGGGTTCTTCAATTGGTTCAATAATGTTGTTTTAATGCGATATATATTTTTCTCATATTTTGCTAAAAACAATTCTTCTATCCTTTATAATGTTCTCTCCCAAGATACAAAATATTGTCTATAATCATATCTCAAAAGTCACTCCCATGATCAATCGAAATATAATTTTAGATTATTAAGACCCAAGAATTATAAGTTTCATAGTCTTCTTATTAATCTCCCGATTCAATAATTAAACTATGTCTATCAAATCATGAACAAGAATTATGACTCATTTCCCAATTTATCATAATTCCTATGAATACAATTAAAATTTAACTACTCCCTTAATTGGGTTGAGGCCTCAATGATAGATTAGCAAAAATAGAGAATTAACATCACAATCAAACAAGCATATTTCACCAATGAATACTACCTAATTCTCGGATTATAAAATTAGTTACGCATGCTAGATAAAGAAAATAAGCATAAATTAACGATTAAAATCATGATTAAAAGAGTTTAGAGTAAAGAAAGTACAACTTGAAGAATTTATCCTCCCGAAATAATTGTCAATGAAATAAATGAGCACTTCACGTAATTCCCTTACAATCTTCACCAGAAATAAATCTTCACCCGAAATAGAACTTTGCCCGAAATAGAACTTTGCAGAAAATCAAAGTGTTTAAATTAAAACTAAAATTACAAAGAAACTTGATACAAATTGAGAGAATAAAACTGAATTTAAGAGAGAACTCAGTTTTTTTGGATGCCTCAAACTAACAGAAATCACTCCTATTTATAGCACAAAATTAGCCCACCAAGAGCAATAAATAAACCAGCCGTCCGAAAACAATGATAGCAAAATGACCCAGCTGACCACTTGATTAATTTGGTGCGCCATTGTCTTTCTTCTATTAGTTTTTTTTATTCAATTATTAAGTGAACTGGTGGGCGGTGACTTGAACCATTACAATCAACAAACCAGGGCCTAATTTGTATTTATATGGATGAGCTCGGTAGAAATGCTTTTTAACCCGCACAGCTTGTAATCTTTAATTAATAAATAATTAATTTAATCCAAAAATTATAAAAATAAATATCTAATATTATTAGATATTTATAAATATAATTTTCCAATGAAATTAATTATTTATTAATATAAATAAATCCTTAAGTCCTAAGCTGCGGTATATTGAGGGCCTGGAACCGGACTCCTTTCGCTTCACAAAAATTATATTAATTCCAACCGGGATTCCTGCTTTAAGAATATATCACTTTCCATATTTTTGTGACAATTCTTATTTCCTCATTTCTCGTCCATGTCTAATCTACGGTCTCTTGAAGATGTGAAATCAGGCTCCTTTTGCTTCCAAAATTATCCTATAAACATAAAAAAATCATCTTATCATTCAATCCATATTAAAATGCTACTAACATGCTAATCAAGGACAAAATTATTACAAACTAAGGATAAATGAGAGATAACATGCTATAAAATGTACATAAAATTAGCATGTATCAAAAGTCTCTAGGTTTTGACCACTTGACCTGGACTGGGTCAAATATATTGGGCTGGGCTGAATGAAATATATGAATAAAATTCATATAAATATGGCTGAATTTGAGAGTATTTTTGAGTCGGACTAGGCTTCAAAAATAGGTTATGGGCCGGATCTTTAGTATATATGTGTGAGATTTTTTTACCCATATATACAATCTCAATACATATTTTAATATATAATTTTAAAGATAAAATTATATACTAACATGTAGAGTTAATACGATTATATCGAAATTTAATCCTCCTATTACTTGGACGGCCCAAATTTATCCAAATAACTCTTGTGACTTCGATCCTCAAACTATAATTATTTTGAGTTAACAAAATAAATATCAGAATCACACGGAGTCTTATACGACCCTTTGAGTCGTAAAAAGAGCCTTGACAATGGTAGCGTCATTTGCTCGATTAAATTTTATAAATGGCCTTTTAATGAAATATTACAATGATAATATTACTAAAAAATAGCCATAGAGCCCTAAATAATTCAAGAAAACTATTTAATAGAAAACTTCTTAATAAATAAGAATTTTTCATAGAAAATACTTTTAATGAATTTCTAATTTGTCTAAAAATAGACAAGAGTAAATAATAAATACTAAATCATATTTTAGCACAATTAAGTGACTAAAATTAATTTGTATGTATTTATTAAAGCCTAGATTTCTACTTTGTAAAATTAACCATTCCGAGGTCCAATCTTAATTTCGCAAACCTTTCGGAATTTAATGGTTTCGTAAATATATATCCGCGATATTATGTTCGATATCAATATGAACCATCCTAATATTACCTTTATTTACGTGATCTCGTAGAAAGTGATGTCGTATATCAATATGCTTTGATCGAGAATGAAAAACTGGGTTCTTACTTAGATCAATAGCACTTGTGTTAACACACAAAATGGATACCGTATCAAATTTAACAACATAATCCGCGAGTGTTTGTTTCATCCATAGGATTTGTGCACAACACTTTGCAGCTGCTATATATTCCGCCTCCGTAGTTGAGATCGAAACGGAATTTTGTTTCTTAGAAAACCAAGAAACTAGACAACCACAAAGAAATTGACAAGTACCACTTGTACTTTTCCTATCAATTAAATGACCCGCGTAGTCCGAATCGGAAAAGGATACTAAATCAAAAGGTTGTCCTTTTGGATATCATAATCCTAAATCCATAGTGCCTTTAAGATATCTAAATATCTGCTTAACAGCCGATAAATGAGATTCCTTAGGCGATGCTTGAAATCTTGCACATTTACAAACACTGTATTGAATATCAGGTCCTCTTGCGGTAATGTACAATAAACTTCCTATCATCCCAGGATATTTCTCCGTATCCACACACTTTCGTTTGGGATCTTCGGTTAACTTATCGGAAGTTGACATGGGAGTGCTAATTGGCTTAGCATTTTCCATTTCAAATTTCTTGAGCATTTCCTTGCAATACTTAGATTGGGAGATATGAATCCCTTCATCCGATTGCCTAATTGCAAGCCTAAAAAGAAATTTAATTCCCCCATCATACTCATTTCGAATTACTTGCTCATATTGTCCGAGAACTCTTTACATAGAGATTCTTTGGTCGAACCAAATATGATATCATCTACGTTAATTTGGACAAGTATAATTTCTCCATCAATGTACTTAGTGAAAAACGTTGTATCAGCAGTTCCCATTTTAAATCCCTTTTCAATGAGAAACTTACTAAGTCTTTCATACCAAGCTCGAGGAGCTTGTTTTAGACCATATAACGCTTTATACAACTCGTACACATATTCCGGATGTGCATGATCTTCAAATCCGGGAGGTTGTCGAACAAAGACTTCTTCCTCTAACACTCTATTTAGGAATGCGGATTTGACATCCATTTGATACACCTTGAAACCTTTATGACAAGTGTAAGCCAAGAACATTCGAATAGACTCGATTCTTGCTATGGGAGCATAAGTTTCATCAAAATCAATTCCTTCCATTTGAGTGTAACCTTGATCTACTAGCCTCGCCTTATTTCGAACCACCGTACTCTTTTCATCTAATTTATTCCTAAATACCCATTTAGTTCCAATATTGGAAGTATCTTTGGGTGGAGGTACTAATTCCCAAACTTTACTACGAAAGAATTGATTTAGCTCATCTTGCATAGCATCAATCCAATCCTCGTCTAGCAAAGCTTCCTTCGTGGTTTTTGGCTCTATTTGTGACAAGAAGGAAACATGACTTGCAACATTTTGTACTTGAGCTCGGGTTTGAACGCCTCTACTAAGATCACCAAGAACGTTGTTTAAAGGATGATTCTTAATATTTGGAATTTCTTTTGGTAGTTCATTTTTCGGCTCTACTATTTCAAGAGGATTTCTAGGAACGGACGTTCCAATATTCATATTTTCCACTTGACGAATGCAATTTCAACTTCACTAGAGTTTACATTGTTTGCATCATCATCCTCTTCTACTAAATCCTTAAACTTTGAGTGAGGTTTAGATTCATCGAATATAACATTCATTGATTCTTCCACCACTAAAGAGTTAAGATTAAAAACACGATATGCCTTGCTATTTGTCGAATAGCCTAAAAAGATTCCTTCATTTGACTTAGGGTCAAATTTAGTGAGGTAATCTTTTGTATTCAACATGTACATGTAACATTTACTTCCAAAAACCTTGAAGTAATTCACCTTTGGAGTTTTACCAAAATATAACTCGTAAGGAGTTTTTAACAATATGGGACGAAGCAAAACTCGGTTTAAAATGTAGCAAGCGATTGACATAGCCTCGGCCCAGAAGTACTTAGGCTCTCTAAATTCGTTCAACATCGTATTTGCCATTTCTTGTAATGTTCTATTTTTCCTTTCAACAACCCCATTAGATTGAGGTGTGTAAGGAGGTGAGAAGTTATGACTGATACCATTTGCATCACAAAATTCAACAAAATTTGAATTTCAAATTCTCTTCCGTGATCCGTCCTGATATAGACGATCGAATTTCCTTGCTGATTTTGTATTCTCTTGCATAAGGCCGAGAATGAATCAAATGCATCACTTTTCGCTTTCAAGAACTCGGTCCATGTAAAGCGCGAATAGTCATCAACGACTACAAGAGCGTAAGAACACCCTCCAAGGCTTTGCACCGGAACCGGTCCAACTAGATCCATATGCAATAATTCAAGAGGTCTTGTGGTAGACACCATGAATTTTAACTTATGAGATGCTCTAATTTGCTTGGCAATTTCACAAGCTTCACATATGTGATCTTTTTCATAACTTAACTTAGGCAACCCTCAAACATGTTCTTTCGAACATATATTCTTGATGAGTTTCATATTTATATGGCCCAAACGACGATGCCATAACCATGAATCCTCATTTGTGGATACCAAGCAAATATTCTCACACTTACTCATGTCACACGTATAGACATTCAAGTCTCGTGGACATCTTAACACAATTTTACCATTTCTATCATGTATAGAACAATGAGTAGGATAGAAAATTACCTTGCATCCGTTGTCGCATAGTTGACTAATGGAGAGAAGATTGTACTTTAGTCCCGTGACTAGTTGTACGTCCGAAATCTTGAAGCGCTCATTTCCAATATCTCCTATGCCAACGATGCTTCCCTTACTGCTATCTTCAAAAGTGACATTTCTTGCGGTTACCCTTATAATGTTGTTTAAAAGTGACTTATTTCTAGTCATATTTCTCGAACAACTACTATCGAGGTACCACACGCTTTGCTTAGCAGTAAGGCATACCTACACAAGAAATCAGTTAAACCATTTGGTACCCTTTCTCTTCGAGGGTCCACGGGTTAGTTTATAAAATGAGTCGAACATATAATCTCTATATGTAGGCACGTAGTACTCATGCACATAAGGTACTCTAGGCATAGTGCTAGAAGTAGCATGATATCTTGTGTTTCTAGGTTGATACACAATAGGTTGTTGATGATAGTGAGATCTTGGAACACCTTGATCTTTAACTACATCTTTGTTCTTTTTATCAGACTTAGTATCAACCTTTTTCTTGGATGGAATTGTTCCTTTAGGAACCCATTCAAGTTTACCTTTAAGCTCACCATTCTTAGCCTTGCATCTTAGGACATTGTGTCCATCTCGGTTACAATAAGCACATCTTACCAATGGTGGCTTAGTTTGCATTTTCTTAACTAAGTTAGGAACTTGTTCGTTCCTATTTGGAATCCTTTGTTCAACATTCCGAACATTCCTAGTTCGAGGAACTTGCTCATTTTGTTGTATAACACTAAGGTGTAGATTTTGACCATGAGATCGAATGTTCCCGTCACAAGGTTTGATTACTCTATGAACTTGCACTCTCCTAACGGGAGCAATTGGTTCACGAACGTTTTCTTCCCTTTGAGGAATAATAGGTTCTTGAACACGAGCAACCCTATTACGTATGTTTCTATACCCCAAACCTTCACAAAAATGACTTACGGGTTGATTCACCATTCTTTCCATCATTTGATTTTCTTTGGTGAATGTACAAACAACACCTTCAAGATTTTCCTTTTCTTTTTCCAAGATGTCAATCTTGTTAAGAAGGATATTATCTTGATTTTCTAATTGATCTGTGAGGTTTTTATTAACCTCATTCAATTTCTCGATTTCCTTATGAGCTTTATCCAACTCTATGGAAATTTCCACCTCACGATTGTGGTTTCTTTCCATAAGCACTTCATAATCAGCCATCTCTTCCTCCTTGGTTTTGATCTCATGAAGAAAATCATTTCGTCTTAGCTCAAATGCTTCGGATTGACCATTTGAATGTTTCTCTTTTAAAGATAGCTCGAGCTCCTTAATTTGAGAAATATATGAAGCATTTGATTGAGCATAAGACTCGTTTTGAATTTTCAGATTTAACAATTCAACGTGATTTTTGTAATTTTCATCACGTAATTGTTTTCTTTCAAAACTATTTTCTTCGGCATCTAAGACAAGTGAACAACCTTCAAGTTCTAGGTTGCGAATCTTATCTAAAAGCTCATTATTCTCACGCTTAACACTATCAATATTACATGAAAGATTATTGATTTCAATACTATCCTTAGCATGTAATTCAACTAAAGATTTTAACTCCTTTTGTTTCTCCTTGCATAAAACACTAAGGTTGTATCGTTCTTCTAAAGTTCTAGCATGCTCACTACTTAATCTATCAAGTTCAGATTTTAGTACGTTTAAACATGATAGATTTTTATTGAGGTCTAGAGGCAACGAACTAGTATTAGTGCTAAGCATGGCAGTTTCATGATCATTATTCTCACTAAGCATGATACTAGCATGTTCACGATTATCACTAGACATGGCAATAGCATGATCACTGTTTTCACTAAGCATGGCATTTGAGTCAAGTTTTAGGCTTACCTCTTGATGAGAAGTGGAGATATCTGTTGGTGAAGAGGCATCAGTGAGTACCATAAGACAAAGGTTGATAATTTCCTCGGATGATTCCGGCTTCTCTTCGTCTTCACTTAGATCCCAACCATTTTCGGCTACAAGAACACGTCCTTTAGCCAATTTAGGAAATTCCCTTTTGAAGTGTCCCGGTTGCTTGCACTCGAAACAAACCACTTGATCCTCTTCCACATCTTGCTCCTTTTGCTTGTTAGGAACATAGGCATTGTTGTAGTTATTCTTACTTTGTTGAATAACTTTGCCTTTGTTGTAGTTTTCGGACGGATAATTACTCTTGAAGTTAGACCTTCCTTTAGAGTTGAAAACTCTATTTTGATTGTTTGACTTAATGAAACCTTTTCCGTAGCATTGAGCTTTTCTTTGTAAAACCCGATGAAGTTGTCTTGATAGAAGGGCAGTCTCTTGCTCATCAAGATTTTGAATTTCCTCGTTAAGGTCATCGTCGTTCTCCTCTTCATCAATTAGTATAGCCTTGAGTGCCATACTCTTCTTCTTTTCTTCAACCTTCGGAATAACCTTCTTCGGAAGATTGTCTTCTTCATATGCTCGGAGATTCCCGAACAAGCTATCAATAGCATAATTATTGAGATTATGCATTTCCTTGATAGTAGTAACCTTGACCTTCCAACTCGGAGGTAAAGCCTTCAAGATCCTACGATTTTTCTCATTAACCGTATAAGCTTTCCTGAGTTATTGCAATTCATCGATGATACGAGTGAATCTCATTTCCATGTCGATGATAGTTTCTCCCTCGAGAAGTTTGATGTAAGAACCCAGATTTTGGGTAGAATTAAAACTTTTATTTATTTAATGATGTAAGAATGAATAGTGGCTACGGCTACAATGTAATAGTTGATATTTTGAAAGAACGAATGGAATTCGACTTTATTATTTCTATGTCTTGAAGAATGCTAATGATTGACAACTTAGGTAAGAATAATCTATCTCCTAGGGGAATAAGATATGACAATTCCAAGCAGGAGAATATTCTCATGTCATCCAGATCGATAACGATTAATCCAGGGGTTCCATAAAAAGGTTAAAGAACGATCAAGAGAGGTCAGGGACAATTGTACAACCCTAAACGAATAAGTAAAGAATAAGGATGAATAATGATTTTGGTGTAATTGAGAATATTATTGGACGACGCTATATAGAAGTACCCGGAACGAAATTCTGAGTTCGTATTATTGATCCGGAGGGAAAAAGAGTGTATGTAAAAGCTGTCGGATTCTGAAAAATGGCAATTTAATTTTCCCGAGATTCTCAAGATACGGAACGATTTAGGGACTTATTTGATAAGATTCGAGAAAGTTGGAATCCGAGATTATAGAAAAGAAGTAAGAATGATTATAGAAATATTAAGAGGATTCCCGGTAAAACCCTAACTAGAAACGATTGAGTTATTCCCTCGAACGATTAGCGAATTAAGCAATAAACGAACAAAGAAACAAGCAGAGGAAGCAAGAGTCATGCACAAGCTACTAGATAAATATCTAGCAACCAAGTGGGCTAAGTAAATAGACGCTTAGAGATTGAACAAGTACTTAGCAAAACAAACTAACTAGTTAGCTTATAACCATCCAAAGATCAACACTTGGCATGTAATTTCCATCATCCAATACATCACCACTTTATTAAAGTCACTTTATCAAGATATTATTCCAATAATGCATCAAAGTGGATGAGAGAAAACCAAACAAACCAAGCAAAACCCCCCCTCCAAGAACACCCATTCGGCCCATCCGTTAATTCCAAAACCAAAATCCACCTTCCACCCATTGTTTGATCTTGTAATAATTATGGTGAGTCTCATATTTCATAAAACTTATCTCCTGAAAATCTTAGCTCCAAATTCCTTTGTTTGCATTTTCAAAAAAATCAAGAAAGAGGAGCATGAATAGTGTTTCTTATGGACTAACTTGTTTTTTTTCTTGTTTTCATGGATGATATAGCAAGCTTAAGCACACCTAAGGACCATACAAAGCTTAGTGAGGCTAGTAAACACTCTGAGGAAGGTATAATACTTGAAAACCCTTGGTGTTATTTTAAGATCTTATAAAATTTATGGATGATTTAGTGATTAGTATGTTATTATAAGCTTAGATCCATGTTAGTAGTTGTTATGATTATGATTTGGTTTATGAACCATGTAATGGTTAAGATGAGTTGTTGTTAGACTAGTCATGATGATTATTATGTGTTTGGATGGTTGAATTGATCTTGGTTAGATCGTAGTAAAGTGTAAAAACTTTGGAAAACACGTAAACATAGCCGTTATAATGCCCGATTTTACAATATCATGTTTTGTGTGCCATTTTTCATATAAAGACCCTACTGTCCAGAAACCGTTTCTGCCATGATAGGATAGGTTATGTTATAAGCTTCGTTTTGATATAAAGATCATGTTAAACGGACTTACGGTTTAGGAGTTATGATAAAATTCGTAAAGGTAGTTCGAAACCGTAAACAAGTATTCGTACTTAAAATTGAACCCCGATAAAATATGTAAAGTCATGACGAATCTTGGTAAATAAATACTAGAGGTAAAAAGGAAGGTGTGAAAGAAAACCGTATGTCAAAAGGATCGTTTTTCGATTTATTAAAAATATTCGAGTCGAGGTTAAACGCGAACGAACCCCTAAAAGACGACTCGATTATAACTTCGGTAAAACACATAGAAAACGGGCGATAAAACTCGGAGTATAATATTGGTTCGTAACGATCAACTTTAAAACTTGTATGACTTAAGTATGTCCCAAGTGTAAGTATAGTGACATGTCGTATTAACGAACGAATGTCGGGTCGGATCGATGATAAGGGAATCCACTAAAAGGGGTATAACGAGATAACTCGAGAGCGTGTTTCGATTTAAGTATAACTTAACTTTTAAGATGTTAAATGATTAATCCCGAATGCCTTGGCTATTTATAGATCACCAAGCTGACCCGGGACCCGCTACCACTACCCCTTACCGTACTCGACTACTAGGCAAGTTTCAATTCCCTTCTTTTAGGCTGTTGTTGTGATTGAATATATATATATATATATATATATATATATATATGTTTTCTGTTATAAATATGTCATAGCATGCATGCCTACTTTCAAGTTATATCGTTATGCTTGTTCCCTAATTGTTTATTGGCTTATAAATTAGATAGCTAACGTATCAATTATAAGCCGGTTATTGTAAGACCCTCATAGAAGGGCGTATACATCTTATTCATCAAATATAGACCTTTATAAACATTTTTCGGAATTTTAAAGAATTTAAATTACCCTTTTTATTTGGATTAAAAAGGATAATTTAAAACCCTACAGATAATTATTGGATTCTTGAAATATTTTTCTAATTACCTAATCCGGTCTTAGAATCAATTTTAGAATTTTAAAACTATTTTTACCCTTCCCGGATTATTTTTAGAATTTTAAAACAATTTTATTTCATTTTAAACAAATAGGGAAATAAATATTAAAGGTAAAATAATATTTATAAAATAAATAAATTATTTTATTTTTAAAAATAATTAAATTTGATTATTTTTCATCATATTTAAATAATATTTAATTAATTAAATTAATTGATTATTATTAATTAATCAATCAATTTAAATTAAATAAAATATTAGCTAAATAGATTTAAAATAATCAAATAAAATAAATTTTGAATTAAAAATAATTTATTAAAATTTTAAAACTATTTTTCGAAATTAAAAATAATTTTTCGAAATTTAAAAATAATTTTTCGAAATTTTAAAAGTATTTTTCGAATTTTTAAAAATAAAATTCGAATTTATAAATAATTCTGAAAAATAATTTTCCAAAATAATTTTCAGAAATGGGATTTTCAGATTTTAAAGATCAAACGACACTGTTCATCACCATCTTCGTTTGAATGCTCCAAGAACACCACCTCCAACAATGGAGGTTTTCCAGTTTCCGGCCACCGGAAAAAAATTCCGGCAACCCCCGACCAAGCTCAAAACGTACTGATTGTTACGTTTTTAAGCACCAAATCGACTCCAAATTAATCACTGAATACAACCATACCATTCATTCAAACCCAGAATGAACCAAATCAAAATCCGGCCAAACCCGATTGAAATCCGGCGAACTCACCGGCCAAAACCCGATATCATTCATTTCTAAACCAAATCGAACGTTTAATATATCAAAATGAAGCTTATGACTTGCACAAGCTATACCATTCATCAATAACAGCAGAAAAACGATCAAGAACCCAAAAATCGAAGTCAAAAATTCTCACCCACACAAAAACTCGACTTCCAGTTCTAGGCTATGTAAAATCAAACAAAAATTATCATGATACTCCTGAGATTATATACAATCTATAGAAACTAACCATATCAACAACACATCAACATACGATTCACAATAAATTCATGAAATTTCGAGTTTAAAAACAAAATATCAATTCACGATTAAAGCTCACACACATATTAACACATACATAATCATGTAGTACAGATCATGAGATTCAATTTGGTTACTCACATGTTTGATTTGGAGCCCGGAATCACTATGAACGGAGGGTTTGATTCTGAAGAACACTCAAGAACAATTTCCAGAAATTTTCAGAATTTTAGTTAATAAAACTGAATTTTCTGATTTAATTAAATAATTAATAATAAAATTAGCTATTTATACTAATCTGAAAATTAATACCCCAAAAATATTTTTAGCCCCTAATTAAAATTATTAAGTCTTAAAAATAATTTTTATGGGATAAAAATGTAATATTTTTAATTTTAAACAAATATAATATATATGCCAAAATTTCCCAAAAATTATGAATATTACAAAAATTACCACAAAATTCAGTTTTACATATCCTACCATTTTACAAAAATAACTGTATCAAAAACAGGGTCTCAGATTCAGTATAGGGGCTGGTTCCGGAATTTAAAATGCAAAATAATTGTATTCTAAAAATATAAAAATTAAAGAAAAATATAATAAAATAATCTATATTACACAGAAGTCACATAACACGTATGGGATAATTTTCCTATTTAATAAAAATCATAATGTGTTTAAATGCATTAAAAATTAAATAAAAACACAATAAAATCAACTAAAATCATATTTTAACAGAATAAAATACATGAAATTTCCCCAGTCGTTACATCCTTCCCCCCTTATAAGGATTCTGTCCCCAGAATCCCACTTAAGAAAATAACTGAGGGTACTGAGCTCGCATTTCACTCTCTACTTCCCATGTTGATTCTTCAACCAGGGGATTCCTCCACAATAACTTAACTAAAGGTATTGTCTTATTTCTTAATACCTTATCCTTATGATCTAATATCTTAATTGGCTGCTCAACAAAAGATAAATCGGGTTGAATATCTATAGGTTCATATTCTATTGCGTGCATTGGATCCGGATTGTACTTTTTCAGCATCGATATATGGAATACGTTATGGATGTTCTGCATGTGAGGCGATAATGCTAGTTCATAAGCCAGCTTCCCTACCTTCTTCAATATCTCAAACGGTCCTACATATCTTGGATTGAGTTTACCTCTTTTCCCAAATCTGGTCACTGCTTTCCATGGTGATACTTTCAGCAATACCAATTCCCCAACTTCAAAACTCTGGTCTTTTCTGGTTTGATCTGCATATTTCTTCTGTCGATCTTGAGCGGCAATCAATCTTTTCTGTATCAATCCGATCTTTTCCTTCGTCTGTTGGAGTAGCTCTGGACCTAAGATTGCGCGTTCTCCTACTTCTTCCCAATACACCGGAGATCTACATCTTCTGCCGTAAAGAGCTTCATATGGTGGCATTCCAATGCTGGCATGGTAACTATTATTGTACGAGAATTCTACCAATGGTAAGTGCTCATCCCAGCTACCTTTAAAATCTAGGGCACATACCCTTAGCATATCTTCAATGGTTTGGATTGTTCTTGCTTTGCCCGTCCGTTTGAGGATGATATGCCGTACTCATGTTTAGTTTGGTTCCTAAACCTTCTTGAAATTGCCTCCAGAATCTTGAATTGAAACGAGGATCTCGATCAGATACTATAGATACGGGAACCCCGTGTCGTACTACGATCTCTTTCAAATACAGTTGAACCAGTTTCTCTAGCGAAAATCTTTCGTTGATTGGGAGGAAATGTGCTGATTTGGTCAACCTATCAATGATCACCTAGATTGCATCGTGGTTTGATTTAGTCTTTGGAAGTCCTACTACAAAATCCATTGCGAGATGTTCCCACTTCCATTCTGGAATTTCCAAAGGTTGTAGCAATCCACTTGGCCTTTGATGTTCAGCTTTAACTCTCTGACAGGTGTAGCATTTGCTAACGTATTCTGCAATTTCTTTCTTCATATCGGGCCACCAAAAGTGTTGCTTTAAGTCTCTATACATCTTGGTACTGCCAGGGTGAATAGAATACCTGGAGTTGTGCGCGTCACGTAAGATTTCCTCCTTCAGTTCTGCGACATTAGGTACCCATATACGTGAAGAAAACCTGAGAATTCCTTTATCATCCTTTTGACTCCTGATTTCCTCTCCGGTTAAACTTGCTTTGTCTTGGTCCATTACCTGTTCTTGACACCTACGGATCTTTTCCAATAACATTGGCTGAAAGGTCATGGCATACAATACTTCACTGGTCTCTTCTGATGTATGGACCTCTATTTCCAATTTCTCGAATTCCTTCAGCAACTCCTCGGATGAGGTTAAGAGATTTAACCTTTCCTTCCTGCTTAGTGCATCTGCCACTACGTTGGCCTTGCCTGGATGATATCTGATAGTACAGTCGTAATCCTTGATCAACTCCAACCATCGTCTTTGCCTCATGTTGAGCTCCTTTTGAGTGAAGATATACTTCAAACTTTTATGATCCGTGAATATTTCACACTTTTCTCCATATAGGTAGTGCGTCCAAAGCTTTAGTGCAAAAACAATTGCTGCCAATTCCAAATCGTGCGTTGGATACTTCCGTTCATGATTCTTGAGTTGCCTAGACGCATAAGCAATTACCTTGCCATCCTGCATCAGCACACACCCTAACCCCTTCTGAGATGCATCGTTATAGATTACAAAATCTCTAGTTTCGTTGGGTAGAACTAATACTGGTGCAGTCATCAATCGCTTCTTTAATTCTTGGAAACTCTGCTCACACTTCTCGTTCCATTCAAATTTCTCATTCTTCCTAGTGAGTTTTGTCAAAGAATGTGCTATTTTAGCAAAATCCTTAACAAACCTTCTATAATATCCAGCTAATCCCAGAAAACTTCGAACTTCAGTTGGTGTTCTTGGTCGCTCCCAACTCTTAATAGCTTCGATCTTGGCTGGATCCACTTTAATTCCTTCGTTAGTGACAACATGCCCCAGAAATTGTACCTCCCTTAACCAAAATTCGCATTTCGAAAATTTAGCGTATAGCTTCTCCTTCCGCAAAACTTCTAAAGCTGTTCTCAAGTGTTCTGCATGATCTTCCTCTGTTTTAGAGTATATCAAGATGTCATCTATGAAAATGATCACGAATTTATCCAGATATTTCTTGAAAACTCGATTCATCAAGTCCATAAAAGCGGCGGGTGCATTAGTTAATCCGAATGGCATAACTAAAAATTCGTAATGCCCATATCTCGTACGAAATGCTGTCTTAGGAATATCATCTGACTTGATCTTCAACTGGTGATATCCCGATCGTAAATCGATTTTGGAAAACCAAGCTGCGCCTTTTAATTGATCAAACAAGTCGTCGATCCTCGGCAATGGGTACTTATTTTTAATCGTCAATTTGTTTAACTCCCGGTAGTCAATACAAAGTCTCATGCTTCCATCCTTCTTTTTCACAAACAATACTGGTGTGCCCCATGGTGATATACTTGGTCTGATCACCCCTTTTTCTAGTAGCTTCTGTAGCTGCTTGGCCAATTCTTTCATTTCCACTGGCGCCATTCTGTACGGAGCTTTCGATATAGGTTCAGTACCTGGTGCCAAATCAATAGCAAACTCAATTTCTCTATTTGGAGGTAAGCCTGGCAATTCCTCAGGGAATACATCCAGAAATTCATTCACTACTGGAATCTGTTCTGTCGGTGGCACTTCCTTATTGGTATCCATTACATAAGCTAAGCATGCTTTACATCCCTGTCGCAACAATCGTTTGGCTCGCATCATAGTCAAAAGTTTCTTCGCTTGCTTTTGCCCATGAAACACCACTTCTTTATCCCCATCCAACTTTAATTTCAACTCCTTCTTTTTACAATCAATCTGGGCATTATACTTTGTCAACCAATCCATTCCCAGTATAACCTCGAACTCTCCCAACTTGAAAGGAATCAAGTTGGCATGAAAATGTTGACCGGATATTTCGATATCACATGCTGGGTAAATTTGTCTAACGGTTATACGCTCCTGATTAGCTATCTCTACTACTAATGCTTCGTTTAATAACTGACATTCACATTCTAGCTTACCCGCAAACTCTTCCGAAATAAAAGATTTAGAAGCTCCTGAATCAATAAGTACTTTGGCATTAGTAGAGTTTACGGAAAGTGTACCTGTAATAACATCAGAATTCTGCTCTGCATCTGACATGGTCATATTGAAAACTCGGGCCCTTGGCTGTCCCGCATGATTTGTCCCTGTAGCTTTATTCTGGTTTCCCGAAGGTAAATTAACTCTGCAATCTTTAGCAAGATGACCTTTGTTTCCACATTTGTGACAATCAATCCCACTAGCTGCTGGCATATCACATCCGTGGGCATAATGTCCTTTCTTGCCACACCGAAAGCATACTATATTAGCCAGATTACATGCACCTCCATGGTTCCTTCCACATATTCCACATGCTGGCAGTGGTGGTCGCATCCCTTGTTGCTAATTATTGTTTGGAATTAGACCTCCTTGTTGTGGATTATTGCTCAAAAACCGACTTCCTGGCTGTTGATTGCTATTCCGAAATCGATTCCCTTGATTCCCAAAATTCTGGTTTCCATTCCCTGGTCCTCCGTTGCCTCTAGGCTGAAATGCTGGTCCATAGCTAAAATTGTTCTGCACTCTACCTTGGAACGAATTTCCTGATTGGCTATGAAATTTTCTCTTCTTACCTTCCTTTTCTTTCTGAAATCTATCACTCTCTCCTTCTATGACCAGTGCCTTCTGGACCACAGCGGAATAGGTGGTCAACTCAAAAGCGGCTACCCGGCTTCGGAGCCACGGCTTCAAACCCTGCTGGAATCTTCTTGCTCGCTTCTCTTCAGCATCAACCAAGTCTGGAACAAACCTGGCTAATTCTGTAAACTTTGCTTCATAGTCAGTGGCACTGCCTTCTTGTTTTAATTCCAAAAATTTAATCTCCATCTGATTCTGCATATAGCGGGGAAAATACTTTTCCAAAAACAACTCCTTGAATCTTTCCCACGTAGTTACCCCTTCTCCTTCCAAAGCCTTCCTGGCTTCCCACCAGTAGTTCGCTTCTCCTTTCAAAAAGTAACTCATGAACTCGGTCTTTTTATTCTCTTCTACATTCACCAATGCAAGAGCTTTCTCCATCTCTTTTAACCAAGCTCGGGCCTCAACTGGATTCGCTGAGCCTTGGAATTCTGGGGGTTTAACAGATTGAAAAGTTTTAAAGGTCGTCACCTGGGGTACTGGCGGCTGCTGCTGCTGACGAGTGAGGTTTTCGGTCTGCTGTCGGAACAGCTCTAGCATTTGCTGCATCATATTAATATTGCCCTGCTCCCCAGCGTTCTGATTATTATTCGCATTTCCTGCGTGATTTCCATGTGGTTGCTGATTATCCATAATCTGGTAGAGGAAAATACACAAGTTCCTTAGTAATTGGCTACACATGTTTTTGATAGACATTCATTGAAAAGAAGCATGAATCAAGAATATTTTTCAACTCATGTCACCCAATCACTAATTCACTTGAATTGGAAAAAAAATAAATAAATGCATGCTGGATGGAATCGATACACGTAACGCTACAAAAGTACTGCTGATATATAGATAACCCCTTACAGTCATACATGACTATTGATCGGTTCACCTTTCATCATATCGCTCATAACCTACCTTAACAACTTTAATGTCGGCTATATACAACAAAATTCCCGAATTATTCTACCAAACTGCTGCTAATACACACATACACTATTTTACAAACAACCAAAACCAAACAAACACAGGTAGCATTCTTCCTTCTATAACTCTGTCCCTCAGTCTCTAATCCCAACTGGGATCTACCATCTGCTGAAGATCCGCTAACATCCTCTGGAGGATACGGTAGGCCCGACGATAATCGATAGTACCAGAATCACCCAACCTCAATGCCTCCACCTCATAAGTACCGGATGCAATCAACTCTCGGAGGTTATGACGAATCTCGGAGTCTGAAACAGGACGACCTGTCATCCTACGCAGCTCCACATTCTGCCCTCTTAAAAAGTCATATGCCTCCCAAAGCTCACTGTACTCACCAAAAGGAACAGTGCGCGGTGCACCTATATGGCCCCTCGACTCAGCCTCTGCCCCGCCGGTAACCTCCTCTATCAAAGCACGCACTCCCTTCTCTCCTGGTGGCATCTGATGCCAAGGTATAACTGGCGAGAGTGGTACATAGGGACCCTGCACAGTGGGGTCTGACTGATTCGTGAACTCTGCTGGCATAAGAAATCCTCCTATAACTGCCTCTGCATCGGGTAGATGAAGCTCAGGTAAAGTGGGTGGCATCACTGCTCCCTGCTGCTGATCCGGAACAAACATCCGTATGGGGACTGGTGCTGGAGGGTCAATCACCATGATCTCCTCCTCATGTGCCATACCCAACTGCGCCACATAACTCGGCTCCCCAAGTGCTGGTAAGCCCATCCACTCACCTGGATCAACAGGAGGAACTGGTGGTACGAGACTCATCGGCTCCCGCGGAAACTCCCAACCCAGCCAATAGTCTACCCCCATCACTGGGTAGTCAGGATCCATAATAGCTGGAATAGGTGGTAAATCAATAGGTGGGAACAACGGTGGTGTAACTGACTCTAGGGCCGGCATAGGCTGAGGTGCAACCACCGGTGCAGTCACCACAACAGAAACCTGCACAACCCGGTAACATAATATCAAAATCACCTCACAACTTAGGCTTAGACTAAAATCAAACGCAACGTAACACAAAAACGTCGTCCTATCTCATGTGATCTGTATAATCTTTCCTATGGTATATATCTGCTTATTTCAATGACTATAACCTGTCAGCTCTGATACCAACTGTGACACCCCTCCAAATCCGGGGTCCAGATCTGGGGGTCACCAACCAATTATAACCAAAAATATCAGAATGCGCAACCGACCCTGAAATCAAAGATCACAAACAGGTTATGGTGTGAATACAAGCAGACATATTCCAAAATAAACTAGTCACTTATTACAAATCACCAAATCAAGTCAACTTAAATCCAGTCTAATTAAATTTTATTATTACATCCCATTTTATTTAAAATTCTATCTAGCGCCAACTGAAACGCACAAGTACCTGCACGGCCTGAGGTGCGGATACCCGACCACTCTGACTCCCTCTAATACTGTCTGGACTGCTGATCGGAACCATACTTCCCGTCTGGAAAGGTTTAGTGAAAGCAAGAGTGAGCCAAAGAAAAGCCCAGCAAGTATATATATAAACAGGTTTAAAATAAAACCAGAACAAATGCTGCATAATATCGACTGAAAAGTAAAACAGTTTATAAAGCAAACTGAATCAACAACTGAATTATAATTCGATCATAACTGAAATTATTTGACATGACATCAAACTGAATCATTTGTCAACTCACAATATATAAAAGCCATTCGGGCGATATGGATTGGATATACATAACTGAAACACCATTGCCCCCTGATCAGGTTCAAAAGCAATGAGACCCTTTATACTCCACAGGTACAGCTACACCCGTGTGTATAATCCGAATTTCATGAGGGTACCAAAATAGGCAAGTAATGTTAGCCTATAGGAAGATGGAATGGTTACCATATCCTCCTTAAATATTGCTGGATCATGACAGCAACCATGACCTCCTACGCTTTATCATTTTCCAATAAATATTGCTGGACCATGACATCAACCATGGCCTCCTACGCTTTACCATTTTCCAATCCAATAGAGCAATTTTCGAATTCAACAGGAAATGCTTAGTTTCACATACAGTTCACATCCCTATTATTTACTACGATAATAAGGATATGAAGAGTTTATCTTAAACAATTTCCCCCATCAAGGGTACCAATATCAAACAACTGTGTTCGCATAAAATATTTAATAATCACAAATAGCTCTGAACAATAGCTATTCGTCATGATATGAGTCAATGAAACATAAATAAACAGTGTTTAAGATGATCAAGGGAGAAAATACTTGCCTGAATATACTGCTGGCAATTTATGCTTTCTTGCTAGGGTTTCTCTCGCTTCTATGTATACTGTTGGTAAGCTCTGCCCTCTGACTAGGGTTTCTCTCACTTCTACAGTTAAAATATTCTATTTTAAATAACTGGCTAAGTACAAGATCACATACAGATCTAACCTCGATTTTAGGGTCTACCCGTACGTTGTATTGCTACCGACTAAATATTTTAAACAAATGGTAACATGTACAGAGTAATCAAAAACGTAATTCACATAGCAGATATGGATCACCATATAAAAGAACACTCAAGGTATTTTTAGAACCTTTATAAACATTTTTAGAACATTTTTCGGAATTTTAAAGAATTTAAATTACCCTTTTTTTTGGATTAAAAAGGATAATTTAAAACCCTACAGATAATTATTGGATTCTTGAAATATTTTTCTAATTACCTAATCCGGTCTTAGAATCAATTTTAGAATTTTAAAACTATTTTTACCCTTCCCGAATTATTTTTAGAATTTTAAAACAATTTTATTTCATTTTAAACAAATAAGGAAATAAATATTAAAGGTAAAATAATATTTATAAAATAAATAAATTATTTTATTTTTCAAAATAATTAAATTTGATTATTTTTCATCATATTTAAATAATTTTTAATTAATTAATTAAATTAATTGATTATTATTAATTAACCAATCAATTTAAATTAATTAAAATATTAGCTAAATAGATTTAAAATAATCAAATAAAATAAATTTTGAATTAAAAATAATTTATTAAAATTTTAAAACTATTTTTCGAAATTAAAAATAATTTTTCGAAATTTAAAAATAATTTTTCGAATTTTTAAAAGTATTTTTCGAATTTTTAAAAATAAAATTCGAATTTATAAATAATTCTGAAAAATAATTTTCCAAAATCATTTTCAGAAATGGGATTTTCAGATTTTAAAGATCAAACGACACTGTTCATCACCATCTTCGTTTGAATGCTCCAAGAACACCACCTCCAACAATGGAGGTTTTCCAGTTTCCGGCCACTGGAAAAAAATTCCGGCAACCACCGACCAAGCTCAAAACGTACTGATTGTTACGTTTTTAAGCACCAAATCGACTCCAAATTAATCACTGAATACAACCATACAATTCATTCAAACCAAGAATGAACCAAATCAAAAATCCGGCCAAACCCGATTCAAATCCGGCGAATTCAACGGCCAAAACCCGATATCATTCATTTCTAAACCAAATCGAACGTTTAATATATCAAAATGAAGCTTATGACTTGCACAAGCTATACCAATCATCAATAACAGCAGAAAAACGATCAAGAACCCAGAAATCGAAGTCCAAAATTCTCACCCACACAAAAACTCGACTTCGAGTTCTAGGCTATGTAAAATCAAACAAAAATTATCATGATACTCCTGAGATTATATACAATCTGTAGAAACTAACCATATCAACAACACATCAACATACGATTCACAATAAATTCATGAAATTTCGAGTTTAAAAACAAAATATCAATTCACGATTAAAGCTCACACACATATCAACACATACATAATCATGTAGTACAGATCATGAGATTCAATTTGGTTACTCACATGTTTGATTTTGAGCCCGGAATCACTATGAACGGAGGGTTTGATTCTGAAGAACACTCAAGAACAATTTCCAGAAATTTTCAGAATTTATTTAATAAAACTGAATTTTCTGATTTAATTAAATAATTAATAATAAAATTAGCTATTTATACTAATCTGAAAATTAATACCCCAAAAATATTTTTAGCCCCTAATTAAAATTATTAAGCCTTAAAAATAATTTTTATGGGATAAAAATGTAATATTTTTAATTTTAAACAAATATAATATATATGCCAAAATTTCCCAAAAATTATGAATATTACAAAAATTACCACAAAATTCAGTTTTACATATCCTACCATTTTACAAAAATAATTGTATCAAAAACAAGGTCTCAGATTCAGTATAGGGGCTGGTTCCGAAATTTAAAATGCAAAATAATTGTATTCTAAAAATATAAAAATTACAGAAAAATATAATAAAATAATCTATATTACACAGAAGTCACATAACACGTATGAGTTAATTTTCCTTTTTAATAAAAATCATAATGTGTTTAAATGCATTAAAAATTAAATAAAAACACAATAAAATCAACTAAAATCATATTTTAACAGAATAAAATACATGAAATTTCCCCAGTCGTTACAAGTAGGGCGGTAGACAAGTAAAGCCGTCAGTTCTTCCTTCTACCGGTAGTAAATCTAATTTGAGCTGTACGATCTCGACTGATCATCAAGATTGGAACAGCGGGCGCGGTGAATACTCCATCATTGGTTCATCACCCAAACTTATTTATTTCCTGCAACATGATTACTGTTGGCAGAGCTGGAAAAGTGTTCATAACTGGAATTGCAATCTTTTCATGCAAGTTCCTCTTTTTAATGACAATGAGAATATCTCGTTTGCTTTTGATGTAGCAGATATTTCTACAAACAAATACTTTGAGTTACCTGGTAACTTCATCCTTTATATTATACTGGCAATAACTTCATTAATGCATGGCATATGATTTCAAAGGATATTTTGAACTGCTGTATATATGTATCACTGTTCAGTTATATTATTGTTGGTGGGCTTTCGCTCACCCTTGCTTTGTTCATATTATGTCATAACAACAGCTAGGACAGATGGCTCGCGTCAGGCGCACTCGGCGCAAGCGGGTTACCCGACCCACCGGACTCCCCGCTGAGATGCTAGCCGCCATTGCTGAGGTAGCATAGTTAGACAGCTTTTGTTTCCTGTTTAACTATATGTATAATTAATGTAATCAATGGCAAACTTTTAAACTTATGATGTTACACTTTTGGATTGTAATAACTTTTATTCGTAAACCCTTTTATGTAAGACTTATTTCAATTTCATCTCTGGGACTATAACTGTGTGTGTGTGAGTGGATTTTATTGTGGGGTCATAGTATGTCACTTATTGATTTTGGACTCATGTCAAGTATTATGTATGAGTTAGGAGACCGTAACGACCCGATCCCTGACCCCGGATCTGGGGGTGTTTCATTTGAAGTTCTCGTAGTCATGGATCAAAGTATCCATTCGAGACTCCTTGATGTCGATGGTTCCCTCGTAAGTAATAACGAGTTTGTTCCATATCTCGTGTGCCGACTTGCAGTTGTTGACTCGCTTGTATTCCTTTTCCGCAAGTGCACTAGTCAAGACCATTTCCGCCTTAGAGACGATATTCATGAGAGCTTCCTCTTCGGGAGTATACTCATTAACTTTCTTTTCGACAGTATCGTCTCCATCAGTCTTTGTAGGAGTTTCAACTCCGTCTTCGAGTGTCATCCAAACTTTGACTCCTTGAGCTTTCGCATAAATACGAAATCTAGTTTTCCATGTAGCAAAGTTGGTGCCATCGAACAAAGGTGGCCTTGAACTCGAGAGACTTTCACCGCATCCGATAGTACTAAGGTACGCCATAGAGGATCTGCTTCTTGTTGTACTTTTCGAACCTGAAACACTCGACAAAATACGTTAAAAAGCATTGCTTTGATACCAATTATTAGGTCCGATATGACGTATTAATAATCTAGAAGGGGGGGTTGAATAGCTTATTACCAATTTTAAAAAATAATTTCCTTTTAAAAATCTTCGCCTTAGAAAATTTCACGAAAACTTATGATCTAAAATCTTTCGAGATCAACCGACTAGTTCTGAAGGAGAACCCGTAGGTTGCTTAATACCCCTCAGTTCTAGACATCGATTTTAACAATCCGAGAAGAATGATACAGACTTCCCGAAGAGCGGATTTGAAAGATTAAGATGACTTGCCTCGAGAAACTTTGCCAAAATGGGTTTTTCTCTTTTTGAAAAACGTTTTATCACAATATAGCAATATATAAATGCATAAGTAAAGAGAAAGAGCAAGCAATACCACACGATCGATTTTTCACCTGGTTCGCGATACATATACCTCTAATAGATATATATACCCCTACATCCAGTCCCCGAGACCCTCCCCGATCTCGAGAGTTACTCCACTAAAAACACACTCCTTAACTTAGGCGGAGAAGCCTTTACAAACCTACTAATATCTATCTTGAAGCGTAACTCCCCGTTACCTTCTCAAAATACAAGTAGAACCACTACAATATCTATCTTGGACCATAACTCCCCGTTACCCCCTCAAAATAAAGTAGCAACCACACAATAATTATCTTGGAGCGTAATTCCCCGTTACCTCCTCAGATTAATGTACAAACCCTACACGACCTATCTTAGACGATAACTCCCTGTTACCTCTTCAAAGCCGATGTAGCCCCTTGTGTAGTCTTTGTACTACTAACCTTTGCCGGTCTTGGGTCTTAGGTCTTAGGTCTTGAGTCTTTCCTTTTCCTCACGGTGCGAAGACACCCAACTCCCCGTCGGCGTGCCTAAGACTTGGGTCTTAGAACAAGGATCACCTCACTTCACTTCACCGCACTACAAAAGTTAATATACAATATCTACAAAATACCCTTTTACAAGAAAAGAAATATTTGAACTAATATTACACAAATATTAATTCTAGTGAGCAAGTACATCACTAGCAAGTCCAACCTATTAGAAACATACATGCATGAAATCTACTATGAGTCATACAATTCATAAATTAATTAAGCATGGTATAACAAGAGTAGATAAATGGATATAACATATAAACATATACATTAGTCCAAGGGAGCAAGTATACCATTAACAAGTCCAACCTATTAACAATATAAATGCTAGAACAACTACACACATGTTATATTAAGAATAACACAATATGACATGCATATAACAAGTGTAGCAAGTAAATATAATATATAAAACAATATATAATATACATGGCTCATTATAGTCAAGAGAGCATAAATATATATAAACTTGTAAGTAAATATATATGTGTAAGTGTGTGCCGAATGTGTGCATATACATATCATGAATAAACTTAACAAGAGCAATAGCGGAAGCAATATATATATATATATATATATATATATATATATATATATATATATATATATAGCACAATTAAATTACCAAGTTATATTCAAGCATATAAAAATGAGAGAGCGAACATAACTAGCAATTTAAACAAAGTAAGATTAACAAGTTATATGAAAGCATATAATCAAGAAAGATTAAATATAACTAGCAATCTTGGTGTACTTAAGTGAAGTACAATATATTCCCCCGGAATATATTCAAAGCCGAATCAAAGGTTTAGACTTTCGAATAAACCATATGAATACTTATTTCGTTCCGATAGCAAGATAACAAACATGGTTAACTCAATGATTAGTGCTCTTTTCGGAAAGCATTCAAGAACTAAGTAGGCTTTGTAAGTTTATCTAAACTTTCCACTAAAGTGAAAGATGAAGCTTAATTTAGATAAACTTGGATCTTTCTACACAAGCCACTATAGAAGTGCAAATGTAAGAAAAAGATCGTTCATGACAAGGAAAAACTAGTAAGTCTTATACAAAACACTACAAAGTGTAAATACAAGCCAAACTTCCTTACAAACACAATTTAAATACTAACAAGATAAAGACAATTAAGAGCGAGTATATAAGTGCAAGAAACAAACTATAAATGACAAGAATATAAGCAATTAAGTTTGGTCAATTTTAGTTTGTTTTATACTCATGTATATCACTTGGAAATAATCATTAAAACCATGATAAAAATTGCTCAAACCAAGCAAATCTTTTATCAAAACAAGGCAGCCCCTAAAACACTCTTAGAGCTTGTTTAAAGTGTATAAAAACACCACAAAACCGAGCCTTAAGAAATGCTACTATAGTCAAAAGTTTTCCAAGTGAATACTCTTGTCTTACATCTTTAAAGCCTTCAAAAAGTGTAGTAAAAATTCGCCATAACAAGGGCTAATATTTTACCAACTTAAGGACATTCAAAGATGGCACAAACCTAAGATTAGAGGCAAGAAAATCAGCTCCAAAATCGGATCTAAAAACGTGCACAAGATGGGTTTTTAAGGTTAAGTGTACTACTTGATTTATTTGGTCTTTAAGCACACAAAACATGAGATAAATTATAGCCTATCACTCTTTGTTCAACCAAGCCAAGGTGGCGGATTATTGAACCATAGAATGGACTATAACAAACCACAAGAGTGACCAAATAATTCAAGAAGACATCTAGCACAACTTCTTTGTTTTTGGCACTAACATTCACTTTTAGTGAGATTAACTATAGCCTATCACTCTTTGTTCAATCAAGCCAATCTAGCAAATATATGAACCATAGAGTGGACTATAACCAAACTCAAAGCTAGCCAAAATCAAAGGAGTTAAAGAAGAAACCGAGCAAGCCTTCATCTTTTTGCTTCTAGCGGGGGTGTTTTAACCGTTTTCTCGAGTTGAGTTATGAACTATCACTCTTAATTCAATCGGCCATAAATGCGGACTATAGAATCATGGAGTGGAACATAACCGCGCTCTCGGCGGGCTTGAGAAGCAAGAAGATGTAGAAGAAGTGAAGCAATATCATAAGCTTGAAGAAGATGAAGACATTGAAAGAAAAACAAGCTTATAACTAGAAATTCATAAGAAATAGAAAGAGCACCTTAAGAACAAGAATTTCTAGATATATATTAGCAGCACTTCCTTGCTTGATTTTCTTGAGGAAAATGGTGAGAATGAGCTCTAATTTATAGCCAAAGATTAGGGTTTTTGATTTGATCCAATGGCTCACATTTTGCTACTTGTTAGCCATCCAATGGCTCTAATAAAGTAATAATAAACAAATAAAATATCTTCTCATACTTATCCTCTTTAAACCCAGCAAAGTTGACTTCTAATAAATAATGAATAAAGTTGCATTTGCATTACATGAGAATTTCAAGCTAATTTGAACCCAAATGCACATTCTAGAAGCCTAAACTTGCTAAGTTAATAACCCTAATGAAAAATTATCAAAATATTATGAAATTTTGGGAGACACAACCTTGAATATATTTAGGAATACTTTAAAAACAGTTTTTAAAAATAAGTTGATTTGATCGACGAATAAAATCGTACGAAAAATCACTTATATCGTAAAAAGTCACCCAGAAAAATATTCTCAGAATATTCCAAAAATATTACTGGAGCTTCCTAAATATTTTTTAAGCCATTCCCCAAAGTTTCATAATTTTTGTGATAGCACAAGTTGATTAAAAATAATCGAAGCAAAATAATGAATAGTAACCACAGGCTAAAAACGCTACTTCCGGAAAAATAATTTTGAAACATTCCGGAAAAATTCCTAGACCTTCCTAGACCTATTATAGACCATGTCAAGAAATCCTACAAGGTTTCAAGTCAATCTTGGCCTTGAAAAATCGTTTACGCTCAGTTTACTATTCATCGAGTACCGCTTTCGCGTAGCCGACAAACGATATAGTTTTGGCCATCACTAACAGACCAAGCACTATATTATGACTAAAGAAAGTCATATCATAGTATTCTCCAAAGAATATAATATTCAAAAGCATAGGGAGAAGTACTAACGTATTTAAAATAATATTCTCCGAGTAGATATAGCCGTTAGGGGCACCGGGAGAAAGTAATATTTTAAATACAAGATTGGTCTTACAATAGAAGGCAATATGTCATGATAAAGCATTTCGGATATTTATAAAAGATTTTCAAAATATGTAAACCATGAAATATCCGTTGGTGTGAGTCGTCGATTCGAAAGATATTAAAACGATAAGGTTTAAAACGACCGAGACCAAATATAAAGGTATGCCTCCTAAATGCCACATCTAAAATATTATAAAATATCATAAGATGATATTTTAAATATTTTAGCTAAGACAAACAATAAAATATATTTCTATATTTTAAAGTTCATATTTAACCGTAATTGACTCGGGTTTGACCAAGGTTTGACTTGTCACCAAATAAGACCTTGACTCCTAGTGGGAGGTACTAAGTGACCTATTATTAATTTCTTAATAATATAATAAATATCAAAACCTTAAAAGAGCAAGATATCTTTCAATTTTTTTTTGTTCTGTAAATTCTGTCATTTTTGGTTGTTTTGTAAATTTCTTGTGTTCTGTAAAATATGGTTTATGTTTGTATTCTTTTTTAGTGTTCAGTAATATTTGTAAAAAGTTTGTTTTGAGATTTTACAACTTTTTTCGTGTTTGTTGTTATCACAAAATCACGCAAGTGCACGTGGTCACAAGTAATATTCGATAAGTTAAGTTCGTTCCCACAGAGACTGGCTATTTCTATGTAAATATGCTCAAGCAACAATGTATGATCAATTTCAATTGCTTAGACAAGTAACAAATTTGGGTTTGTAATTATCTAAATTAACTAAGAAACAAATTAACAAACTAAGAATTAATTAACTAACAAGAATTGGAATCGAATTACTTCTACAAGAGTAACATGGGATCCTAACTTCATTAAATACTTCACTTAGATCTGACGCCTTTAATCACTATATGCAATGGTTATGATATCTAATCGGATAACACGAAATAAGTGCACGCAGGTCAGCATACGTATACCAAACTACCCATACATCCACAAAAGAGATAGAAGATGAATAGACACCAATTATGCTTAGACCCTATATGTCTATAGAATTTGAAAACATAACGGTTGAAGAACAAGTTATCCATAAAGATCACACAGGGCAATATAAATATTTTCATCTCATACTACGAATCATGTTGATAAACAATCATGAACCTATGCTAGCATGACAAGTTCTAAATCTCAAGATCCACTTTCACTTCATAAGGGATTAACATATTAGATGTTAGCTACGCATCTAACAATTAAGCACAACCATACGAGGATATCAGATATACATCACACACAGATCTTTAAAACAATCAAGATACTAAGCTCCATAAATAAATCCGTTAGAATCCCATGACAACGATTAGTTCGTAATTGAACCTCTCGTCATCATGGGATCAAGTGAAACCATGATAAAAACAAAGTATGAAAAGATACAAATAAACCTAAGTAATTGATATGTAATGGTGTGTTTTTTCTATCCCCCAAGATGTGTATTTATAGCCTCAATTTGCCTCTCCATCAAGCAATTGCCGTTTTAGAGTTGGAATAGGAGTATGGCAATTTCCGTTCTTGAATGAGAATAGAATTGCAAATTCCATGTGTAGATCTGATTCTGGAATGTTCAAGCCGCCCAGAGCAATTACCATACTTATTAGAAGTAGGAATTATAGCAATTTCCTTGTCAAAGTTGAATTTCTGCAGTTCGGTACATAATACGTTTCCTAAACTGATTCGGTTTTGAAGGAAAATTCGTAGCTAACTTTTCTTCAATATTTCTGGGCCGTTCTAGTCGTAATTGGACCTCTGAACCACTTTAGAATGATAGAGAATCTCGTTATCTTCACGTGGACAGTAAGAACGTCCAAAACGGACTTGTAGAATTCAAGATATGGCCTAAACAGTGAATCAGCAATCTGGCAGAATTTAACGCGCGCGCTGGCTGCGCCCACCAGTCTGTTCCCCACGCTGCCTGCGCCCCATATGCGCAGGCTGCGCCCAGAATACTGCCCAAGGTTGTAAAAAATTTTGTTGTCTTCGCGTGAGCTGTAAGATCGCTGAATTCGGACTTCTAGAACTCCAGATATGGCCAAAACAGTGTAGACTGCGCAACCTACCCGGAAAATCCGAATTTTACACAATTTAACCTCCAACTCTTAGTTCTGCAAAACTCAACGAAAACACATTAAACACACCACATACTTGAGTCCAAGTAATCAATTTAAGCCGATACAAAGCATTCCAAGTGGATATAAAATCCACTTATCACACCCCAAACTTAAACCGATGCTTGTCCTCAAGCATAAACAAATATAACTATATACAACTAACTAGTACCACTTCCGCAGGTGATCACGGTTGCATTTGGCATATGCCACAAGCCCTTTAAACCCCTAGGCAACCCTAGTGGACGAGTAAGGTCTCGTGAGGGCCTATAGCGAATGTACCCACAAAATCCATCTAACTAAACAATGCAATGCATGAATGCAACTAAAATGAAAATGCAACGATCCCTTCAAACTAACCAAAACCAACTAGTAAGCAAATATCTCAAAGAATGCAACTAAATCCAAATAGAGCTCGACTAAGTCCCCGTATACTAACAATACATGACAGAAACGTGCGTGTGTGCGATGCTCATCGGAAATACTCCCAAAACTAGATCAAAACCATACCTATTCTTCGCCAAGACAATCACAGGTTTATAAATAGAATAGACTGTAGACACTTCATAACCTAGGAACACCTCCATCCTTATTCAAGTTAGCCAGGAATTCATGCTTTATTACTACGACACATAATAATATACACAACAACGCATGCTTATTTAACCGTGCAATGGATGAGACCCCGAAAGGCTTATACAATAATACCCATGTAGTGAGCGTTAGGTTAGTGGATCCCAGACTATAAAAGCGTTAGGTCACTAGGCACAAAGTCCCCTAGAACTTAATAGCTCGAGTATTAAAGAGCTCACCCTGGTTAATTTTGCATATAAACAATTTAAACTTTTGACTTTTTTTTCTTTTTTTTTCTATTTTTCTTCCTTTTTTTTTTCTTTCTATGCAATCTGGAATGAGAATTCTCAATTCCAACCCTAGACTACTCATATAAATATGAGCCGGCTACTAGCCATTTAACATCTAGCAATTATTGACAATTATTTACCATTAAGCATGAAATCCCTGTTTTCCACCAAACTTAGACTTAATTGCTCCGAAGCCATCAAGGGAATAACGAAAATTCTAAATATAATCAAGTAATTAAATCTCAAAACATCCAAACAAGCATGACCCTAACCTAGTCCAAAAGCACCCAATGAGACTGTGTAAAGATTTTGTGTTTCAGAAACATGCAAGTCAATTTCATAAGAACTATAAATCAACCCTCTATTCATCATTACCACACTCAATTAGACACCTACCTACCAATCAGAATTAGCTCATTCTAAGGGATCATGAAAAATGCATGCCATGCAAATGCAACTAACATGAACTCACATGGTATACGAAATAAAAATAAAATGCCCTACATGAAACAAACATGCAATAATACGAACAAAACATGAATGAATTACTACTAAGCATGCAAAACATGATATCTAAATGAACACAATGACACAAACAACTACCACATACTACTTATCCCCAAACCACCCCCAAACATAAAATATTCAATGTGCCTATTGAATGGAAGGTAATATAAGGAAAAGTAGAAAAACATACCTACTTGTCGGAATATGCAAAACAAAATGCAACACAAATGCGTGGGTTGCCTCCCACGAAGCGCTTGTTTAGAGTCAATTAGCTTGACTACGCCATGCTTCCATTAAGGATGATAATAGTTGGCCTGGTCTTCTCTTCGTGAGACTTCATCATCATCACGGTGGCACACTTTCTGCCCCTTCTCCTCGCTTGGCCTATTCGTATAACAAACATGTCCTATTCCAATGCCTTCATCGGTTGACCCAAAATTTGTCAATTTATAGAACAACACACATTCGTGTGCTTTGGGAGCTTCATATGAATATAATGGAGGAGGGTAAGTGTAGGTTACTGAAGCCTTTGGTTTCTCAAAGAGAACTTCCTCCATTGGCTCTAATGCGCTACCTCCATCTTTATTCTTTGAGATAAGTAGAAGATCTGCATCTTTCCCATGGTCATCAGCCTCTTGGTTCGCACATACCAATTTTTGAAATTTGTGCAGCTCATCAGTGTCTATCCACTACGCCATAAACGCACATACGCAACCCCCAAATAAAGTTGCAAAAGACCTGAACGTCTTACGCAACACCAGAGGGGCGTTGCCAATACCGGCGTTGCGTAAGAACCCTAATGCAACGCTTTTTCCAAGCTATTGCAACACCACGAAAGTATTGCATAAGAGGCCTTATGCAACACCAAAAGCATGCAAATGCAACACTACATGGGGTTGCATAAGATTGTTCAGCCATGTCAGCATGTTGACATGTAAGCAAGGTGCCACATCAGCATGCTGACATGTAAGCAAGGTGCCATGTCAGCATGCTGACATGTCATTAGTGGGGCCTACAAGTGCCACGTCACAAATGGGGGGGGCATGCCACGTCATCAATGGGTCCCACCAAGGTGCCACATCAGCACTGTGGCCCGCATGCCACGTCAGCAATAGGCCCACATGCCACATCAGCAGTGGGAACCCACATGCCACGTTAGCAGTAGGGCCCACATGCCATGCCAGCAGTGGGGTCCACTATCTAACGCAACGCTATTTGAGTCTAATGCAACACAAAATTTTTTTTAAGCAACACCATTCTTTTTTTTTTTTTTGCAACATTAAAACTATGCTACTACAACATCAAATAGACATCAAATGCAACGGTTTTTTATAAAAAATTTGAAATGGCTGCTTTGTTCATACATAGTACCAACCTGTCCAATCCAAAATAACTAAATGTCCAAAAACCAAGCACAATGATTCAGCCAACAAAAGTACTGGGAGATGGCTACAGTTTACCTTTATGCCAAGTACTAACCATATTCAGTCTAACTTATACATGTTACAAACTATAATTTACAAAGACCAATACTTGTTTGTTCATTCAAAATGGCATTACAACATCCTGGAAGAGCGACATTCTGCCTTGGATGGAAGTACTGGAGCAGGGAAGACAACAACTGCATCGTTCTGAGCATATGACCAAAAGTGATGCGCTGATTTATGCTGCTAAACAACAAAAAGAAAGGAATTACAGATCAAATGTTAGTAATAGTAAAAACAACCAAATTATCATGTTAAATATAGTTAAACTCTGCCATAATCAAGCTATTTTAAACTTGTAATAACTAATATAGTTACATTATTTATATTTTAAACTTGTGTACACAACCATAATCTATAATTTGCCCATACTGAAAACAGTTCCGAGGTATGACACTACAGAAAATACGACATTTTTGAGTTTGGGGTTGACCGTTATTTTCAAAATTTGTCCACACATCTTACAAGACAAAGTAACTTTCATCTCATTTTAGCTACCAAACTTCAATACACCCATTTTGTTTATAACATTGAACTGATGTTTAACTTCAGGGATTTGTTTTCATTCATGACATACCAAAATCAAAATTAAACGTGTATAAGATCTCCAAGTAGAATATTAAGAATGGAAGATAGGAAAACAGATAACAAACAACAGGACAATTTTTTTGGTCATTCTTGGAACCCTCTTTGTCCGGATAATTATCTTAAAAGATTCTATCCTAGAATAAACATTTTCTAGGATGATTGCACTATTTATTTTGAGGATGGCACACAGATTTTATGCTTTCATTTCATTCTTGACTACGTATATGTACAAACTCTATACTTACCTCGGGAATAATAGATAAGAGGGGTAGTATATCCTGAACAGGCGAAAACTGATCAACAACTAAAGCTACCTCCGTGTTCGCTTTCTGGCTCATGTGAGGGGGTCCACTAACTTTTGCTGCCTACAAGAAAGTAATCATAATTCAGTTTCTGATGATCGCGTCTACTGCTTTTACCAAACCAGTTGTGCTGTAAAGAGTGCCTACATTATTTAAAGATTAGAACAAAGTGGACCTGGCGGTCTTTCTGCATTGACAATATAGTTAAACAATATAATTGCAGTAACATCTAAATAAGTGTATACTATGTGACTAGCAAAACAGTTCAAGTTATAGTGTGATGATTTATTCTTACACACATACAACCACCTTGTTCTTACCACTGAAGTCTTTTCATCCTCTCGGATTCCTTTTAGCAAGTACAGAAGCCGATACAAGTTTCTCAAGTTAATCACATCTTCATCTTTCATTGAAGATGTGGAGATTGATGAGCCAAAAGGTAGATTTGATGCTGCTGTTGATGTCACCGAATCTAAGGTGGCTAGCCCAAGTGCATCCAGTCCCTTGTATAATTTATAAAAAAAATAATGAGGTTCTAGTTCGACTATTGCAACTTAACATATGGGGATGTACAGCTAAAAGATATGAAGCTGTATATTTTAATAAATTGTGAGATGTGGACTCGTATCTATACGTATATTAGAAAGAAGAATATAAATCAAGGTGTCAACTTGAGCCTTATAATGTATTGAATTAATTTACTTTCACCTTTTGAGAAGATTAAACTGGACAAAATAGGTTAGAAGAATGTGTTAACATTTTAGAGCATGGCAAAGAAGAGCATGTCAGCTGAAAGTGTTCAAGCTAAAAATGTAAAACAGGACACTATAACATACCTGGATTATGAGTACCAAACAAGATATCAGCAATGGCAGTTCCTCCACCTTGACCAGGGTAGCCAACCCAAAGAATACCATCTATTCTTGGATCGTTTTGAGCAAACGAAATATCAACAGGCCCACCGGACATCAATACCAAAATTGTTGGACCCTTGGATGCTGCAGCTACCTTGGATATTAACTCTTGCTGGTGTCCAGGTAGGAGGAGTCCGGTCCTGTCTCTGAACTCTGCTTCAATAGACTGATCCAGGCCCATAACTAGTACAGTTGCATCCGCATTACGGGCAGCATCAATGGTGAGTTTATCACTTGTGCAAGCCACATCCTTACAACCCTGTTGGTGAATTGTCCTTGTGTATCTCCCAATTCCTTGTAAAGGAGATGTGTAGCCACATGCAACACCTAGACCAGAATAGCAAGTTAACCACACAAATGCGTTGAGTCGAGTCCAAGTACTACTTAAAATACAGTATTATTTCTACACATAAACTAGAGATATAAGGCCAAAAGAGAATTGAAGACTAATAAGTGGCTTACCAGCATAGTTTCCAATCATAGTAATTGTAACATCATAATTAGGGCCAATCACGGCAACTGTATGGTGACGACGAGGCGAGAGTGGCAATGATGGACCTCGGTTTTTGAGAAGAACAATGCCTTGTCTAGCAGCTTCAACTGCAAGCTCCTGATGGGCTGCTGTGCAAACATCTCTTGGGCCTAGATGACCAAATTGATGTGCTGATAACACCATAAACTACAAACAAATAAATAAATATACTAATTATTAGCAAATGCAACTGGCCATCTATTTGTAAGTCTTTAGGTTTGGTCAATCAATAACTATATTACTAGATGTTCAAGGTGGCAACAGGTGAAATAAAGATCAAAAGCCAGTATCCTGCCAAACTTTAAGTAGGGAGAACACAGGATGACAGTACCATACGTCAATTCAATTCTTTAGTATTCGTTCCAGTAGTGTTAACCATGAAAATGTAGACATCTAAACTAAAAACCAAGAGAGTTAAATACTAATAAACCTTGCCCTCTACCCCAGATTTTATAAGACATAGGCATCTGGTAAAGTATAAACTTCAATAACTGTCATTCTTCTTGTTCCCTTTACCAATGAGGAAAAAACAATTTCTCAAGTAAATTTAGATACCAACATAACAATATCAAAATCTCTATATTCTCGAATACTGTTTACAATCAAACTATCATCACAGCTCCACAAAATCACAAAAATTCCCATATCACACTATGACAAAACAATAACTTAAGAAAAGATAGATTCTTTAAAACCAACAGTTCCAAGAAATCAAATTATAAAATTACACACACACACACAGAAAACAAAAAAGTAATCATACCCTTTTGGTAATATCATTGGCAGAAGCAGAACCCACATCAGAAATCAACCCATTGCTCGATTTCAAAACACTAGCAATCCATCTGCTCCTATTCAAAACAACCCCAGCTCTCTTTACACTTCTTGTACAAAACATGTTTTATTACACAAATTGTAATAATCTTTTGTGTTGTTTCAACAAACCCAGATATTAAAAGTGAGAATTATGTTAACATTCAATTCATACAAGAAAAAGGACGCAACTTTGATAGAGCAAAACCCAGGAATAAGGAGGGTTTTATTGTGGGTAAAGTTGATGGGTCGGGTCGGCTCCGGAATGTGATTGTTAGGGTACTATTTGTAAGATTGAGTTGGATCGAACTTTGGGCTGTGCTCATAAAGAAATGGTGACTCAAACGGAAAGAAACAAAAAGAGAACAAACAATTACCTGACGTGTTAGTGTGGAGAAACAGCAAGATGATGTTAGAAGAAACACCAAATACTATAATTCAGCAGCAGCAGGAGACCATAGAGTGTCTTAGAAGCTGAATCTGAGATGGGAGATGAGATTAAAAAACCATAACAGGGGAAAGACAGAGAGAGGGGGAGAGAGAGAGAGTGATTAGGAGCCTCAATAAGGGGGATTTTGGAAAAATAAAGGGGATTTTGTGGAATAGCTATTGCAAAATTTTCATTTTGGGGGAATTTGTCCGCCCATTTTTTCACCTCGTAAACTGTGATGTACCACTTAGAGTTGTTATTGTTGTAATTTCTATATTTTCTTTAACTTTGAAAAATATAATTTACAATTTTTTTCTATTTCAAATAAATTGTTAAACATGACAAATACTCGTGGAAAATATACAGAAAAAAGTGACATTCGTCCGGTTGGATCGTCGAAAAAATAATTTAAAAATATAGAATCAACATTCGTGACAAAACTTGTTAAAAAGAAAGTCTACTTTGACCGTTTTGACCATTATAAAATCAAACCAAATAAATCTAGGATTTTTTCAAAAAATTACCACTTCACTAAAATCGTTAAATCTTAACATCTGTACGATGGAAACGTCGAAAAAATAATTAAAAAAAATTGATTCATAATTCGGGACAAGACTAGTTAAAAGGAAGGTCGACTTTGACCGATTTGAGCGTTATAAAACCAAACCAAATAAATCTAGGAAATTTTTTAAAAAAATACCATATCACTAAAATTTTTATATCTTGACACCCGTGCGATTGGAACGTCGAAAAAATAATTTAAAAAAATAGATTCCTCATTCGGGACAAGACTAGTTAAAAGGATGGTCCACTTTGACCGGTTTGACCGTTATAAAACCAAACAAAATAAATATAGGAAATTTTTTGAAAAATTACCACATCACTAAAATCGTTATATCTTGACATCCGTGCGATTAGAACGTCAAAAAAATAATTTAAAAAAATAGATTCATCATTCGGGACAAGACTAGTTAAAAGGAAGGTCGACTTTGACCGGTTTGACCGTTATAAAAGCAAACAAAATAAATATAGGAATTTTTTTGAAAAATTACCACATCACTAAAATCGTTATATCTTGACATCCGTGCGATTGGAACATCGAAAAAAATAATTTAAAAAAATATATTCATCATTCGGGACAAGACTAGTTAAAAGGAAGGTCGACTTTGACCGGTTTGACCGTTATAAAACCATACCAAATAAATATAGGAAATTTTTTGAAAAATTACCACATCACTAAAATCGTTATATCTTGACATCCGTGCGATTGGAACGTCCAAAAAATAATTTTAAAAAATAGATTCATCATTCGGGACAAGACTAGTTAAAAGGAATGTCGACTTTGACCAGTTTGACCGATATAAAACCAAACCAAATAAATATGGAAATTTTTTTGAAAAATTACCACATCACTAAAATCGTTATATCTTGACATCCGTGCTATTGGAACGTCGAAAAAATAATTAAAAAAAATAGATTCATCATTCGGGACAAGACTAGTTAATAAAATAAAATAAATATCTAATGCAACACTTCAAACAGCAAATGCAACACTACTGGTATCTAACGCAACGCTTCTGCCACGTCAGCAAATGCCACGTCAGCATAGGTGGGTCCCACTCCTGCCACGTCAGAAATTGTGGGTCCCACAATTGCCACGTCAGCATGATGAGCCTCTTGCCACGTCACCCTTGTGGGGCCCACACTGCCACGTCAGCAGTGGTGGGACCCACATCTGGCACGTCATATTTTTTTAAAAATTATATATATATCTAATGCAACACTTCAAAGAGCAAATGCAACACTACTGATATCTAATGCAACGCTTCTGCCACGTAAGCAAATGCCACGTCAGCAAAGGTGGGTCCCACTTCTGCCACGTCAACAATTGTGGGTCCCACAATTGCCATGTCATCATGATGGGCCTTCTGCCACGTCACCCTTGTGGGGCCCACACTGCCACGTCAGGAGTGGTGGGACCCACACCTGCCACGTCATATTTTTTTAAAAAATATATATATATATATATCTAATGCAACACTTCAAACAGCAAATGCAACACTACTGGTATCTAATGCAACGCTTCTGCCACGTCAGCAAATGCCACGTCAGCATAGGTGGGTCCCACTTCTGCCACATCAGCAATTGTGGGTCCCACAATTGCCACGTCAGCAAATGCCACATCAGCACATGTGGGTCCCACTTCTGCCACGTCACCATTTATTAAAATAAAAAAATATCTAACGCAACACTAGCAGTTATTGTTGCATGATGTGAAACACTGTGGGTAATACGCAACACTAAATTATATCTAACGCAACAACAGTTCAGCTCAATTGCAAAAGACCCAAAATTTCTATCTAACGAAACGCTTTCTGTGCAACGCTTTGTAAAAAGGGTTGCGTATGTGCGTTTATGGCGTAGTGGTCCCAAATAGTGCCTTTTCCAAATCATCCACCATCCTAACATGATCAAATTCGTCACATGGCTTGTGAACGCTCACCTCACCTTGGAATTTGTCTTCCTCAATAATGCATGTAGTACCTTGCTCCAATTCACCATTATTTTCTGGAATTGCCTCTAATATGAATTGCTGATTCTCTTGTTCCAAGGCACTCCTAACTTGAGCAACTATTGTTTCCAAAGATTTGATAGACGCCTCGTTACTCTTTACACGCATCCTAATCTCCTCCAGAGTCTCTTGTTCCAATGATCTCACAGCTTGAGCAACTAGTGTCTCCACGGATTTTAAATACTCCTCGTTACTCTTTACAAGCCTCATAATCTCCTCCATAGCATCAACCTCATCTGTTTGAAAAGTAGGAGTAGGTTGTTGATGTTGAAACTCTTCATTACCCAAAAAATATGACATATTTGGAACATCTTGCTGGTACTGTTGAGGATGGTACTGAAAATATGGTTGTTCCTCATAAATGACATATGGATCAACTCCTTTGTAGTAACAATATTGTGAGGTCTCATGAATGCCCGAACATAGCTCACATTGCTGAGGCATGGATGTCCTCGAATATGCCCACCATGGCAACTCCTCGCCTGCCATTTGAAACCAACAAAAAGAAACAAATAAAAAAAAAAAAAGAAAAGTGATAAGAAAAGAAGTGTCCAAGTAAAATAATTTTAACTTCCACTGATGTCAAGCACATAAACACCAAAATAACACCGAGTCCCCGGCAACGGCGCCAAAAACTTGTTATCACAAAATCACGCAAGTACACGTGGTCACAAGTAATATTCGATAAGTTAAGTTCGTTCCCATAGAGACTGACTATTTCTATGTAAATATGCTCAAGCAACAATATATGATCAATTTCAATTGCTTAGACAAGTAACAAATTTGGGTTTGTAATTATCTAAATTAACTAAGAAACAAATTAACAAACTAAGAATTAATTAACTAACAAGAATTGGAATCGAATTACTTCTAAAAGAGTAACATGGGATCCTAACTTCATTAAATACTTCGCTTAGATCTGACGCCTTTAATCACTATATGCAATGGTTATGATATCTGATCGGATAACACGAAATAAGTACACGCTACCTGTCAGCATACGTATACCAAATTACCCATACATCCATAAAAGAGATAGAAGATGAATAGACACCAATTATGCTTAGACCCTATATGTCTATAGAATTTGAAAACATAACGGTTGAATAACAAGTTATCCATAAAGATCACCCAGGGCAATATAAGTATTTTCATCTCATACTACGAATCATGTTTATAAACAATCATGAACCTATGCTAGCATGGCAAGTTCTAAATCTCAAGATCCACTTTCACTTCACAAGAGATTAACAGATTAGATGTTAGCTACGCATCTAACAATTAAGCACAACCATACGAGGATATCAAATATACATCACACACAGATCTTTAAAACAATCAAGATACTAAGCTCCATAAATAAATCCGTTAGAATCCCATGACAACGATTAGTTCGTAATTGAACCTCTCGTCATCATGGGATCAAGTGAAACCATGATAAAAACAAAGTATGAAAAGATACAAATAAACCTAAGTAATTGATATGTAATGGTGTGTTTTTTTCTGTCCCCCAAGATGTGTATTTATAGCCTCAATTTGTCTTTCCATCAAGCAATTGCCGTTTTAGAGTTGGAATAGGAGTATGACAATATCCGTTCTTGAATGAGAATAGAATTGCAAATTCCATGTGTAGATCTGATTCTGGAATGTACTAGCTGCCCAGAGCAATTACCATACTTATTAGAAGTAGGAATTATAGCAATTTCCTTGTCAAAGTTGAATTTCTGCAGTTCGGCACATAATACGTTTCCTAAACTGATTCGGTTTTGAAGGAAAATTCGTAGCTGACTTTTCTTCAATATTTCTGGGCAGTTCCTGTCGTAATTGGACCTCTGAACCACTTTAGAATGATAGAGAATCTCGTTATCTTCGCGTGGACAGTAAGATCGTCCAAAACGGACTTGTAGAACTCAAGATATGACCCAAACAATGAATCAGCAATCTGGCAGAATTTTACGCGCGCAGGCTGCGCCCAGCAGTCTGTTCCCCGCGCTGCCTGTGCCCCATACGCGCAGCCTGCGCCCAGAATACTGCCCAAGGTTGTAGAAAATTTTGTTGTCTTCGCGTGAGCTGTAAGATCACTGAATTCGGACTTCTAGAACTACAGATATGGCCAAAACAGTGTAGACTGCGCAACCTACCCGGAAAATCCGAATTTTACACAATTTAACCTCCAACTCTTAGTTCTGCAAAACTCAACGAAAACACATTAAACACACCACATACTTGAGTCCAAGTAATCAATTTAAGCCGATACAAAGCATTCCAAGTGGATATAAAATCCACTTATCATTTGTGTTCTAAATTTTTTTATGTATTTTGTATTTGATTTGTTCTGTATATTTTCTTTTATTCTTCAAATTTTTTGTATTCTGTAAATCCAACTAATTTTGATTTGTTAATTGTGATATGTAATGTTTGTGTACTTTATCATTTTTTATGTTACGTGTTAGAATCACGTGTTCTACGTTATAGTTGTATGTGGCAGTTTCTTTCTTTGTTTAATCGAAGGGTTAGGATTAAAAGTTACTCATATAAGAAGTTCCTCACTGAGAATTACCCATATATATATATATATATATATATATATATATATATATATAGGGAGGTGCTAAAATGAGACCACTCTTATAATGAGACCCTCTCTTATAATGAGTCCCCCTCATATTTCATCTATTTTAAAGGGCCCGCCAGGGGCACCCAATACGAAAAAGTCTTATAATTCTACCCTCTATTCATTCATCAAAAAAAATGAAAAAAATTAAAAAAAATTGCTGCTACATCATCATTTTTTTTAAAAAAATTATTTATTTATTATTTTTTTTTGATGAATGGATAGATGGTAGAATTATAAGCCTTTTTCGTATTGGGTGCCCCTGGCGTGGCCCTTTAGAATACAAAAAATATGAGGGGGACTCATTATAAGAGAGAGTCTCATTATAAAAGGGGTATCATTTGAGCAGCCCCCTATATATATATATATATATATATATAGGGGGCTACTCCAATACAAACCTCCTTAAAATACAAACCTACAAACCAAACATAATCTAATATTTCAAGCTAATCTAATGACTAAACTAGGGGTACCCCAATACAAAAAATGCTTAAAATAATTGACTCTATCCAACAAAAAAAATAAAAAAAATAAAAAAAAATAAAAAAAAATTCACTGTTCACGTGATGACGTGGCAGTGGATTTCACTGGTTAACGGTGCTTCGCACCTTCTTGTACGGCGCTTCGCGCCTTTATCATTCTAAAGTTGTAAGGAATGGCAATCAATGGTAAAGGCAATAGACGATTGACGGGTGTGTCGAGGGCCTGCGGCCCTCATGACTACCTAACTCATCCGTTTACTGTCTTAAATGCTTCGCATTTCCACGGCAAGTTTTTTTTTTTTTTTTTTTTTTTTTTTTATGGATAGAGCCAATTATTTTAAGCATTTTTTGTGAAGGTACCCTTGGCGGGAACCTTAGAATAAATGAAATATAATTAATTTAGTGTTGGTTTGTAGGTTTGTATTTTAAAAGTGGTTTGTATTTGAGCACTTGCCTATATATATATATATATATATATTAATAAATGATGTTGAACCCAATATGTGTTAAGCATAAAAAGTTTGTAAGTTTGTATTTAAGAAAAGTTTGTATTTGATCATGTACCTATATATATATATATATATATATAGAGGTGAGAACGTATATGTTGGAGAACAATGAGAACACCACATCTCAATCTATTCTAAAGGGCCCCGCCAGGGGCACCCAATACGAAAAAGTTATAATTCTACACTCTATCCATTCTTCAAAAAAAATTTAAAAAACAATTTTCAATTCTTTTTGAAAGTGATGATGTGGCAGCAGTTTTTTTTTAAAAAAATTTTGATGAATGGATAGAGGGTAGAATTATAAGACTTTTTTGTGAAGGTGTCCCTAGCGGAGCCCTTTAAAATAGCTTGAAATGTGGTGAACACTTTGCTTTCACTGTTCTCACACTAACATGTGTTCTCACTAGAGCGTGACCCTATACATACATATATATATATAGGAAGGTTCAAAAGAGAACCCTAACCAGAGAACTTAGAGACCCTCTAATCTGCCCTCCATTTTGTTATCATTCGATCTTGGATGGTTATATATACAATTCGACTGAGAAATTATTTCAGTGCCCGTGTCTGGCACGGGCTTTTACGATAGTATTATTGTATAGACCATCAATCTGCAATTTACTCCATAAACTATGAATCTTTTTAATTATTGGATCGTTTTGTTAGCTGTTGCTATTGTTAGCATGTGGTAGTGGTAACAAATGTCATGAGCTGCAAAAAACCAGGTGTTTGGAGGGTGTATCGGGATAATTTTCCGGTGGTCGGATTGGTTGCCGAAATTCATGTTCTTCACGATCCGGATTTCGATCCGTTTGACCCGCTTTTATTATCAGCTGGTGTGGTAAAAAAAAAAGTTTTTAACCTTTTTACCATTTGTTTCTACTTTTTACAAATCATTTTTTTACTTTAAACATTTTATATAAAAGAAAAATCTGAATTTTATTTATAAAATTCAGAATATTTTTTTTCAAAAATCTTATTTTAAATTCAGATTATTTCTGAATTATTTATTTAATTATTTAGATTTAAAAAATCATTTATTCATTATTTTTAATTAAAAAATAATTAAGAATTCAATACTTTTATATGTCAATTAATTTTAAGTAATAATTTAATTAATTTAGTTAATTGATAAATGTAATCATTTATCGAATAATTTTATTAATTACTTATTAGTTGATTTTAATTAATTTAACTAGAGTTATTTAATATTAAATTAATTTGTTTTCTGTTTTAAATGGTATAAAAATAGTGTTTAATTGTTTAAAATTTCAAAAATTGTTTTAAAAATGTTTTGAGCCAAGTGTTATCCTGTAGCAAGATTAAATATTTTCTAAAAATATTTCTTGAGTTCGTGTAATTGTTTCGTGAGTTATGTGAGTCATTTAAATGTGATTTAAATGATTACGTGCTATATGTATGACGTGCATTACGTGTTAGTGAATCGTAAAAGCGATTAATTGTTTAACTAATTGTTTAAATGCTCTGTTGGAGTCCAATTTGTTTCTGAAAGGTGTTTAAAGTTGAATAATGACAGTCAGAAGTATTAATGTGCTCTACTTATTAAAGAGTCGAATAAGAGGGATAATGTTTGGAGTTGTCCCACATCGGTTGTGGCTGGGGCAGATAGCTAGTTAATAAGCAGCCAGATTAACTCCATTAGTATGAAGCCTTTTGGGAGTTACTGATTGGTTCCGTATATGGGTTAGATAAGCTAGAAGGGGGGGTTGAATAACTTATCACCTTTTTAAAAATTTAAAACTTGGCTTTTTGAAAATTCTTTCGCCTTTTTAAACTTCGTTACTTGTGAACAAGTAAGTAAAGTGCGAAAAATAAAGAGCGAAAGAAAATAGAGTAGCACACGGTCGATTTTATCCTGGTTCGCGATGCCCGCAACCCCTAATGGATTCGAACACCCCTACTCCAGTCCCCGAGCTCCTCCCCGGACTCGATATTTTCACTACTACAAAGATACTCCTTTATAGTAGGAGGAGAAGCCTTTACAACTCCTTTGACCACTTTCTATTTATCTTGGAGCGATACACACACGTATCCTCCTCAAAATAAAATAGCTAAATACACACTACAAAACTTGTCTTGGAGCGTAATTCCCCGTCACCTCCTCAAAGACTTTGTAGTATCCCTTTGTAGACTATGTACTTCTACAACTTTGCCGGTCTTGGATCTTAGGTCTTAGGTCTTGGGTCTTCCCTTTTCTTCACGGTGCAAAGGCTACTAACTCCCCGTTAGTACGCCTAAGACTTGGGTCTTAGAACAAGAGTCACATCACTTCACTTCCCCTCACTGCAAAGATTAGAATACAAGTCCAACAACAACCAAGCAATTTATTAGATATAAATCCGTGCAAGCTAGTATGTTATGGTACTAGTCACGGGGATGCTATTATGCGTTAAGTTAAATATATATAACGGCAAGGGATAAGTCACAATAATGGACTTGTCACATAAGCGATACACACACTTACACACAACACACAAGCAATTAACACACAACTCACACATGCGTAAAAGTAACTCGCTTATCTATAGGATAAAACGAGGGCCGCTATTATGCATTAAATTATTACACACACCACACAAGCAAGAATATTAAACAAACAAACAAGTAAGCAAGCAAGCAAGCAAGCAAAAGTCACAAGTGCTAAAAGCACTTTTGTCGAATGTAAACAAGTGGAGTGGCCGGATTTTTGAAGTCCTAAAACAAGTTCAAGTAGTCTTGTTTAAATCCTTGTTGAAGATATAAAGATAAGACAAGTGAGTAACCAACTTGAACAAGAAGGCTACAAATGGTAGTTTTGGCCGAATATAACAAGTAAAGAAAAGGCCAACAATAACTACCAACTTGTTTTAAAAGCTAGCTTGTATAGTCTTGATTTTTATGTCCTTGTTTGAAAACACACACATAAAAAGGAGCAAAGGACTTGGTTACACAAGACTAACAACCAACTCATCTTTTGATTTTTAAATATCAAGTTTAAATCACTTAAGGTAAAAACAAGATGTAAGGTTTTTGTTTTTAAATCAAAAGATAGTTAACTAGCCTTTTTAATCCAAATACTCAACTTGGATTATAGGACTTAAATGAGGTGATTCTCAACTTTAACCTCAAGAACACACCTTACAAGATGTCAAATATACAGTACATGAATTTACTTCAAGAACAAGTGTATATTAGTGACAAAATGCAAGAAAGATGAATATTAGTGTTTATAAGTGTAGATCTAAACCAAACAAGCAATAAACACTAAATATTCAAGCCACCCACCACCACTACTACTATATATACTCGACTTATATATAGGAGAGTGAGGAAATATGAAAACCAACTTGTAACCATTGAGATCTAGAGAGAAAACAAGAGAAAAAGCTAGTAACGAAGCTTAAACACATAAAAATGAGTCGCCATAAAAGTCGCCGGAAAATGGCCGGAATATGGATTTAAGGTCAGACTTTTGGAGGCTAAAAAGGTCACTTATAAACTGTATAAACAAGGTCCAAAGACCACAAAAATATTGGTGACCAAAGGTGTGTTTTGGAGAGCAGGTTTGGTGAAGAAAAACAAGCCAAAATGATGTTAAAACAAGATGAAAAAATGGCTTGAACACAACATATGTTTTTAGATTTTTAAGTGCAGTAGGGAGAGTGTTTTGGAAGTGTTTTCTTCAGCATATAGTTGGCTCTCAAAGCTTGGGAAAGAAGTGGGGGGATAAGGGGCTATTTATATCCAAAAATAAGGCATTTTAGCTTTATTTTTAAACGGTATTAGCACATGGGTAAAAGGCAAGTGGGATGAATCTTCCCAAAGTCATATCAGCTGTATAAAAATTCAAAAATTCCTAGGAGTGAGTGCCCACATGTTTTTATTAATTAACGAATCAATAAAAATGTAAAATGCGCGTACCGACGAGACGAAATGGTTAATCGCAATAAATCGAAAAATCATTCAAACATTATGAAATTTTGGTAATCCCCTAGAAATGTTCCTAGAGGAATGTGGTCAAAAGTTCACCTTGAAATGAGTTGACCAACTATGACTTTTAAGCGACCGATAAATCAATTACGTATCGATTTAAGGGGTCCCGGAAAAAAGTCATCCAAAATTTACAAAATTAATTCTACATTGTCCTATAGAGAAACTAAGGACACATTCAAAGTTTCAAGTCAAAAAGATGTGTGGAAGTAATTTTTACGAATTTTTCGAATGTTAAAACAGCCTTCCTGTGCGACCGAAAAATTCATTTGTCTTTACCGACAACTTAGACAAAAGTTTTGACTTGACATATATTCAAACATAATATTATATATGAAATAATGACTATGATGTCCAAGGAATATATAAGCTTGAATTAAAAATGATTTTATCCGGATAAATAAGGGTTTTTGGTATTTCGGAATTGTTTTTGGTCTTTTGGCATGGCTTTTGGCAAGGCAAATTGATTATAAATGTTAAATGAATATATCAAGAATATTTGAGAGTAAAGCATTTAAGAACAACACTCTTTTAAATAAATCGAACAGTTTGACTTGTAAAAACGGTGTTTAAAAATTCTCGATTTTTGTGCCTTTAGCCGAATGCCTAAAATCTTTTGACATAAATAACCTAGAGTATAAAATACCATTACTATGATATTCTCATCCAAAGTTAATGTCGAAAATATATCGGAAAACATTTTTGGCTTGGTTTGACTAGTTTGACTTGATTCCCGAATAGTGTCATCCCCGGGGGAGGATTCTAAGTGTAATCGTAAATCTAATTTAATTTCACTTTTATTTTGGCAAATTCCAAAACCTAAAGTGCGAAAGCAATGACTCTGTCAATCTTCCCCTTTTTGGTATTTTTCAAAAATATTTGTGAAAATTAAATTTGTGTGTGCTAATTACTTCCCCTAAGTGTATGCATGATACAAAATAAAAATTTAGGGTTACTTCCCCTAAATATGTGCACATCATCATACAAGCATACAAACACACATATAGGCACATAGAATCACATAACAGTGTTAGTTAGAATTTACCCCTCGTGATAAGTGTCGGTACTTATCACAAAATTCCAACGCCGTCATTATTTATCTGCAAAATAAAGTTAGTAGGAACACACAATAATTTTCTTTTTATTATTCCCATAGAATATTCTCTTCCCCTTTTTGACATAATGCCAAAAAGTGAAATTAATATTGCGGGAGGGAACAAGGGATTAGGGAGTATAGGTGATAAGTCCTAATTATTACAAATAAATACCACCAATCTCCTTATCACTCCAAAACCAGTCAAAACGTCCAAAAAACTTCACAAATTGGACTGGTTTTAATTAATTACAATCAAAAACAGGATTAGCCTATAAATACAAAATAAATCTCCCCATAATTACAATAAAAATAGATACAACTTTTTAAGTCCATCTTGCAATTCCATTCATTTTCCTTGAAAGAGACATGGCCCTTTTTAAGAGAATTCCAAATTGATCGTTTAATGATCAATAATTCTGCAATAATTTAAATTGTTAGAGTAGATTTACATGAAAACATTAACAATTTTTATTGCTTAAAAATAGACTAAGGAAATGAGTTGGAGATTGAAGAATTCGAATTTATTTGCAAAATTCGAGTGATCCATGAATTTTCCCTTTGATCCATTCCAACCAATTCCTTTTTGAGATTTTTCTGCGAAATTTTAGCAAGTTAGATTGTCTCAAAAACATGAATTTCTGCCTTTAAACTATGAATTTTAAGGCTGATAAGATATTTCGAATTAAAAAATCCGATTTTGATGATCCTGCAGAGAATTCGTTAGTGTATATAAGCAAACTGTATCTCTTAACTGAATTGTACCATAGTAATAACTTAGATACAAGTTTGTTTATGAACTAGTTAAGCAAATATAAACCAAATTGTGCGAAACTGAACTATACAATAGTTCAAAATGTGAATGAGTTATCCTGTTGCACAAATTATGAAATGTAGCTATTGCAGAAAGTAATCAACACTTATTTATCTATTGAAGTTGAAAAACTTTGAAGCTTCTCAAAATTGACCAAGTGACTAGAGGTTTTGCTTCATTTCCTGCACACAAGCAATTGAGTTAGAATATCAATATTTTCGACCAATTATAAGGACAATGAACCAAAGAAAATATGATTATTTTTGGGAAGGGGAAGGGCAAAGATCAGGCTTGGCTCATCATTGCTCTCTAAATAAGCAAACTGTTAGTAATGTTCTCAAAAGATAATTGCAAGAATAAGTCAAGATAAACTACAAAAAAAATGTAATCAATTTAAGACAGAGAGAACAAACAGTGCATATATGTGCAGTGGAGAGCCATGACCAGGCATGCTCAAATCCAAGGCACAGTCCAATCAGCCAGTACTGTAAAATACCACTAAGGCACAGGAAAACTAAGGTCAAGTGCAGAAATGATCTTATCAAAGATAAGTAACTTGTAGTGGTTATATAAGCTAAATACTTTCACTTAAGAAGTTTTAGCAAATATGTGGCTATCAGCTGAGTGATATGTTAAATCATAGCTAAATCATGACAATAGTGACTGGATTTTTAGCATCATTTATCCACCCTCTGTTCAAGAGGGTACCTGCAAAATAGATAACCAAAAGAAAACAATTAGTATGGATCATAATGAGATTATAGTGCCTATCAGTCTAATAAAATTAATCAGAGCTAAGTCATAGTAAGGGTCATTTTTGACATCACTTAGCCACCCCTAGGAAGGGGAGTACCTGCAAAACAAACAAAGAAAAACCATGTTAGTTTGGGTTTTTTTGCAAGTATGGAAAGCCATCAGCAGTCTCTCTTAACTCAAATAGTTGAGTTTTAGAGATTGGCATCATCTGGCCAAAATCTCACCCAACCTTAGGATATTATAATTTAAGCTCAAGAGATATTAAATATCTCAACACTCTGCAAGGTTAGTTAAGAATGCAAAATGTATGCTTTCTAAGAAGTGACTGGTTCATCCTAGGTTCAGATCAAGAATTCTCTAAGGGAATTCAAGCAATCCATGGAATCAGCAGTATAGTGAGGCCAATGTGTCCTAGTTGTGCAATGTTTAAACTACAATGCAAGATGTAATTGCTAAAACTAAGTACTTTAAAGATTTCTGCAACAAAAAGTACTACATTAAAAGGAAAGCATTATAGCAACCAACTAGAAACCATTACAACAGCCATCATCAACTTAGAACCAACCATACAAGCCAGTTTGGTATTGGTACCCAAACGGAAACAACAACAAACTAAAGCATTCATCACTTAACTAAGGCTCAAAACCAGATAGTGCACTCATACAACAAAAACAAGCATTATGGTAAGCAAATTAAACTAATCAACTTGATTAAAGGAATCAGAGTTGATAATAACATCCATCATATCAGCACTAATATCATTAGCAACATTTCCAGAGCCATCACCATTCCCAACAACTTCAGGTTTCACAGTAACATCAACTACCGATGTATCAAGATCCTCAATGACAACAGATTGAGTAACTGGTTTGGGAGGGAGAGTGTTAGTATCAATTTAAATTTGAACAAGTTGAGATAAATTACTCTCAAGGACACTCAACCTTCCCATAGCAGATCCCAATACAGTCATCACTATATCCATCCTTTCAAGTAACTGAGTATATCTCTCATTTAAAGCAAGAAACTGGTTTTTCAAATCCTTATACTCATTTTCCAACTCTTCACTTTTAGAGGATAGCTTCACAAGTATAGAGAAATAAACAGATAACTGAGTATGAGAGATGTTGGATACAGGGATAGTAGAGGAAATCACAGAGGGTCCAGCAACAGACTCAGTAGAAACAGGTAATACATTTGCAGTAGAGACAGCAGGCATTACAGTAGGCATAACAGGATCAAGATCCACATGAGCAGGTATAGCAGAAATAGCAGGTATAGCAACAGTCACATCAGGCATGGCAAGAGACACAGGAGGTAAAGTACCAAATTGAACATTCAAAGCAGCAGGCATAACATTTAGTTCAGGTAAGGGCAAGGTAGTTCTATGAGTTCTATCAGAAATGGTGTGTGACACAGAGAAGTAAGGAGGAAAGTTTATGTCAAAAGAGAAGTGCTCAAACACTTGAGTGAGTAATAGACCATAAGGCATGTACCCCAATCTAGCGGTAGAGATCATTTTGGTGATTATCATATAGGGTAAGTTAAAATCAATTTTCTTGCAAGCCAACTTATACATGATTTTCATTTCCACAAAACTCATAAGTTTGCCAGCAGTTTGAGAAGGAAAGATATTCACCCTAATGATTTCAGTTAGGCTTTGGTAGAAAGTAGTGAAATGCTCATAGTCAATACCCCTATCAGTGTTAAAGACATTAGAAGGGACTTCAACTCCATAGAAAACATAGATGAACAACCTTAGTTCCTCAGGGTTAAAAGTGTAAGTCTTAGTCACATCAACTGAACTCAAAGACAAAACCTTAGGATCTAGCTTAAGTATCTTCCCCAACAACACATGATCAAGGAGAATGGGTTTCCCATTAATCACAAAAGTCAGGTAGGACACCCCACCAACTCCACTCCCTACCCCCATGTTGCAGAAAAACTCTGCCACCAAGTTTGGTAGAACTCTCTTAGTAGGACTGACTAAGAAAGGGTTCCACTTAGCATGAACAAACAGACCATAAAGTTCAGACTCTCTAGCTAGTTGAACAAGCTTTCCAGGTTGCAATTTGCTTCTAACAAACTTATTTTGGGCATCACTAGAGATAAACATTGGGGAATTGTGTTTGGGCTTTTTGTGTTTCTTGTTTCTGGGGTTATCAGAATGTGAAGGAGGTGAAAACAAGTTTAGAGTGGTGTCAACTGGTGTGTGAGACATGGTATGTAAGTGTGTATATTTATAGCAAGAGAATTAAATGAACACAACAAGAATGAAGTAAACACTGCAGTGAACACACTCTTAAATACACAGGCAAGCACAGATATCTAACAGTGAACAGTAGTGAACAGTACAACCTAGTACTGAAATAGTACAGAATTATCAGAGAAAGGACTGCACAGTACACATAAAGTACATAGAATTTCAGGAAAGGACAAGTATCAAATCAATATGTCATATTGTAAAGATGCACATCACAACTAACAATAAGGACAAATACCAGATACCAGCACAGATAAGGTGGTAAAAATAGAAACCATTTCCTAAAACAGTAATCACATTTAATGCAAAGTTGAACCATGCATCAAAGAGAAAATATTTGTTCAAAAAATATTAACTTAAGCAAAGAAGGTCATATCAACTCTATAAAGTTGTACAATTAATATCAATCCAAATCTCAAGCATGCTGTTGCACAAATTATACAAGCAATGTATACATATATCACATAAAGATCTGATCAAATGAACTGGACTTCTGGAAGCACAATTCAAATCCAACTAAGATTCAAAAATATCTAAGTGACCACACAATGCAACAATGAACTAGATAGATATCACTTAAACGGATAAGTCACATTGCACACAAATAAACTCAAGAATTTAGAGAAATTCAGAGTTCTATAAGGTCATCACAGAGATTCACAAGACAATATCTAAGTAAAGATATAGCAGTAATAGATATAAACAAGAGCAATACATCTCTACAAATTCATACTCTCATACAACAACTGCCATACAAGAACATTATACCTCAACAGCATTCTCATACAAAAGAGAACAATCTTAAGCTCACATGACAATGGAACTCAATTAACAGAGCAATGCAGACTCAAGCAAATGCATAAAGACTTGCTAGCAATCTTATAATCAGTGACAAAGAACAATAGAAAAAATACAAAACAATGCACACATAAGTCATATAGAGATTATACCATGGCTCAACAATCTAACAGACTGCAGATATTCAGGAGTAGTCAAGGCATTATACTAATCTATATTCATACATCAACTGTTATTAAAGACGAATCAAATTTATAATACAACTTGACTTGGTAAGAGTCTATTCATCTTAAAACATCAAAGGGAGACATATAATGACTCACATAATCACCAATCACACAATCTCACATTATATGAAGAATATAACTGTAAGAACCCCAAATTTTGGATATAATTAAAACTTTTTATTAAGTAATGATAAAATGAGGAACAATGATTCCGACAACAAGGTCACCAGCTCTAATGAATGGTGGTTTCAAAGAACAATGATTGTAATTAATGGATATTGCTTTGGACAATGATCCTGATGCATTGGTATATTGTCAGAATAGAGTAATTCGATGGTTGAGGACCTAGATAAGGATAATCTACCATCCAGGAAGGAGCTAATGGATCCTTGAAGGGAAATGAGTACGTGCATAGTGTTTCCCATACGTGCATAGTATTTCCCGTACGTGCATAGTGTTTCCTGTACGTGCATAGTAATTTGGTGGATGAATAGTGATTTTGTAAGTTGGAAAACTTTTCACTCCACCCTATGTACGGGACGTGATATGGATGTTTCGAAGTCATATTAGTAATACGCGGAGGAAATAAGTGAATGCAGAGACGATCGGAATTCAGAAATTCCAAATTCTTTTCGGTATAATATTTGACCGGATAGTGGATTAAATATTATTATAATCCAAGAATTGAGATATTAACTTTGAGGATTTGATATTTTGGGATGTTATTATATTTGATTTAAGAATGAAGGTAGGAAACCACTGAGGAGTGGTTATGGCTACAATGTAATTATTGATATTTGGAAAGAATGAATGGAATTCGACCTTATTATGTTTATGTCTTGAAGAATGCTAAAGGGTGACAACATAGGTAAGAATAATCTATCTTCTAAGGGATTAAGATATGGCAACTTCAAGCAAGAGAATACTCTCATGTCATCCAGATCGATAACGATTAATCCAATAGTTCCGTAAAAAGGTTAAGGAACGATCGAAAGAGAATACGGACAATTATACAACCCTAAGAGAACAAGTAAGAATACAGAATGAATAGTGTTTTGGTGGGAGTATATAATAATATGAGACGACACTATATAGAAGTATTCGGAACGAATTTCCGAGTTCGTATTAGTGATCCAGGGGGAAAATAAGTGTATGTAAAAGCTGTCGGATTCTGAAAAACCGCACTTTTATTTTCTCCGAGAGTTCCCTGGACACTGATAGCCTTAAGTATTTAACGAATGGATTTAAGGAATATAAATTGGAAAGTTAGAATGAAAGATGGAGAATGAAAGTATTATTATTAAAGAGGATTCCCGGTAAACCCTAATTAGAAATCCGTGAAATATTCTCACGAACGATCAATCGAAACGGGTAATAACCGGACACGGAAACAAGCAGAGGAAGCAAGAGTCTTGTGCAAGCTACTAGTATAAATATCTAGTAACTAAACTAGAGGCAAGGAACTAGCACCTTAGAGGAAGAACTAAGTACTTAGCAAGTAACTACCTAGTTAAGCTCTAACCACCATAAAACCAACACATGTCTTGCCATTTCATCATCCAACACCTCATCACTTTAATAAAGTGACTTTTTCAAGATATTATGTTGTAAGTGGATGAGAGTGGATGAGATTAAAACACAAAAATCTAAAGAACCAAGCAACTCTCCCCCCCCCCCCATTTCAAAACCATTCGGCCTTACCCTTAAATTCAAAATCCAAACTCCACCTTCCCACCATTGTTTGTTCTTGAAATTTTTAAGGTGAGACTTATATTTCATAAAACTTATCTCCTCAAAATCTTAGCTTCAAACTCATCCTTTTCCATTTTCAAAAAAATCAAACAAGAGGAGGGTGAATAGTGTTCATCATGTACTAACTTTGTTTTCTTGATTTTTCATGGTTGATCTAGCAAGCATAATCACTCCTAAGGACCATACAAGGCTTAGTAAGGCTATATCACTATCTAAGGAAGGTATAAAGCTCTTGAAACCCTAACCCTTGTTTGAGATTTAAGCATGTTTATGATAGTTATAACTTAGTTATGGTTATGTTAAGCTTATAAGCATGATTATGTATGGATTTTGGATTAATGATGTAAATAGCTAGATGAACGGAAAGGCATTGCTTGGCCTCAGTTCATGTATAGAAGTCATGTATATGTTTTTTGGGTTGGATACTATGTTTATGGGAAGATTCGAAATTGGTAGATATTCGATTTACAGCCGTTATAATGCCCGATTTTACAATACCATGTTTTGTATGCCATTTTCCATGTCGAACCCCTACTGTCCAGAGACCTTATCTGCCATGATAGGATAGGTAATGTTCTAAGCTTCGTTTTGATATAAAGATCACGTGAAACGGACTTACGGTTTAGGATTTATGACCAAATTACTAAAAGTAGTTCGAATCCGTAAACGAAAGTTCGTAACCGAAATTGAACCCTCGTAAGCTATGTAACGTCACGGAGAATCTTGGTAAATAAATACTAGGGGTAAGAAGGAAGGTGTGAAAGAAAACCGTATGTCAAAAAGAGTATTTTTCGATTTATTAAAAATGTTCGAGTCAAGGTTAAACGCGAACGAACCCCTAAAAGACGACTCTTTTATAACTTCGGTAAAACACTTAGAAAACGGGCGATAAAACTCGGAGTATAATATTGGTTCGTAACGATCAACCTTAGAACTCATATGACTTAAGTATGTCCCAAGTATAAGTGCAGTGACATGTCGAATTAACGAACGAATGTCGGGTCGGATCAGTGATAATAAGTAATCCACTGAAAGGGGTATAACGAGATAACTCGAGAACGTGTTTCAATTTAAATATAACTTAACTTTTAATATGTTAAGTGATTAATCCCGAATGCCTTGGCTATTTATAGATCACCAAGCTGAACCAGGACCCGCTACCACTACCCCTTACCGTACTCGACTACCAGGCAAGTTTCAATTCCCTTCTTTAGGCTGTTGTTGTGATTGAATAAATATATATATGTTTTCTGATATACATATGCCATAGCATGCATGCCTGCTTTCAAAGTTATATCACTATGCTTGTTCCTTGATTGTTATTGGCTTATAAATTAGATAGCTATCGTATCAGTTTTAAGCCGGATTATTGTAAGACCATCATAGAAGGGCGTATACATCTTATTCATCATTATAGACCGGGAGTCAATATTTCTTGATATATCGAGATTACCTCGAAGGAAAATAGTTAAGTAAATATTTTCCATTATTCAGGCAACGAATATTATTTGAATATTCGTTCGGGATTATTTATTTAATGATCCTTACTTCAAATAATTATTTGAACGTAATCATTCGACGAATAATATTTGTCAATATTCATTCAGAGTCGAATTGATTATCGATTATTATTTCGAATGTTCTTCTAAAGATGAGACTACTAAATGAATATTACTGGATATTCATTTAGAATATTATTCATTAAATGAATACTAAATGAATATTACTTTATCAATATTCATTTAAATTCCTAATTAATTATGAATATTATTTTGAATATTCATCCAGGGTTCTGTTTAATCATCGAATATTATTTTAAATATTTTAAATATTCCTTTCAGGACTTATTAAGTAATGAATATTATTTTGAATATTCATTTGATTATTTAATTGTGCAATAAATATTCTCTCGATATTTCTTCAAGAATTATTTGGGAAATACTCTGATTAAAGATATTCTTTCATATTCCTAAATAATCTGTAAAATATTTTAATTCAATAAATATTCTCTGAATATTTATTCCATGCTTAGAATAACCTCGATAAGGTTTATCTTCTTCGATTATTACAGAAAATATATCGGAGTCATATTATTATTAATCTTATATCAAGAAAGGTTCTCAGACATCATTCTTATTTGAGTCTATCTCCTTAATAATAAGGGAACCTTACTTGGAAAATGTTATTTATCTTGTCGACTTCCCGGTCATAAAGTATTCCCTTCACTCGCAACTCGGGTGCTGTTGACTTGTTAAGTCGTTGCTTACCTTCTCATCTTTCGAGGGGTAAGATTACTGGAACAAGTTGATATCCGTTACCAAGTAATAGCTTGGGAGTTATTGGTAAATTTTCCTTTCCAACTAGATACGACTACTTTGTGGAGTCTTATCAACAAGTATTATACTTGGGGAAAGGGGGACGAACGTTACATTCAGAATCATGAATTCTATTTGAACTAGGAGTCGTGTAAGAGGCCGAGTAGCGCCGGTCCATCCCCTTTGGCCCAACAGTTGGCCGGGGAGAGCTAGTAAGGCGGTATACAAGTAAAGCCGTCAGTTCTTCCTTCTACCGGTAGTAAATCTAAATTGAGCTGTACGATCTCGACTGATCATCAAGATTGGAACAGCGGGCGCGGTGAATACTCCATCATTGGTTCATCATCCAAACTTATTTATTTCCTGCAACATGATTACTGTTGGCAGAGCTGGAAAAATGTTCATAACTGGAATTGCAACCTTTTCATGCAAGTTCCTCTTCTTAATAACAATGAGAATATCTCGCTTACTTTTGATGTAGCAGATATTTCTACAAACAAATACTTTAAGTTACCTTGTAACTTCATCGTTCATATTATACTGGCATCATTTCCGTAAATGCATGGCATATGGTTTGAAAGATACTTTTGAACTGTTCTATATTATCGTTCAGTTATATATTATTGTTGGTGGGCTATTGCTCACCCTTGATTTATTATTATATCACAACAACAGCTAGACCAGATGACTCGCACAAGGCGCATTCGACGCGGGCGAGGATGATGAGACTACCAGAGCTGAAGAAGAAGCTATTGGTAGAGTATATTTATTCTTTCGGTACCAAGAATATGGTCTAATATGACTTATGTAAATGGATGGCAAAGAGTATGTATTTATATTGAAATTCTTTTGGATTGTAAGAACTCATAATGTGATTAATAAAACTTTGATTGTTACTCTGATTTCATCTCTGGGACTATAACGGGTGTGTTTTATATTGTTGTGTTGGGTTATAGAGACGTAATTTATTTTATGTTAAGGAAAGTTCAATTGTTGTGGACAGAATTGGAAACCGTAACCACCGGATCCCAGACCCCAGATCTGGGGGTGTTACAATAACAGTGTTTAGATTCGAAAATGTGCACCTTGGCCATGGTGGTGATTCACATGGCTTATTATTCCATTCAAACGCAAATAATATGCCCAGAGAACAAAGAAGTGAATTACCTAGATGAGAATCGTCAGAGTCAGGTCACCAGACTCATTGAGTTAGCACCGAGTTGGCATCGAATCGTCATGAAATCAACGTGAGATGTCATGAGTATACTGAAACACTAAAAAAACATCAAAATATGTATGTAAATTAGTGAATTAACAAAATCAAAAGCTAGGTTTGAAACACTAGGAATCAAAACAAAGGGCTTTTGAAATATGATGTTTAGAACATCATAAACAACATGAATCAATCACGAATTGACAGAAAAACTATCGATTCATGTGAGAAAAATGAAAGGCGATTCTAGGGTTTGAAGGTTTATGAGGTATGAGATTATAACATGAAAACTGAGACCGTAGGGTTGTGTATTTTGAAGAGAGGATCACGAATCTGTGGTCCATTTTTTTGAATGTGGTCGGAGTTGAATCGGAATAGGCGAATCGCCGTTTAGGTTTCGAGAGAGAGATGACGAGAGAGAATGAGAGAGATGAGAGGAGGCCGTACAACTCGTGAATATAAAATTATACTGTTGATTAAATATGATATGATTGAATGGCTGAGATTAGTAGGGATTAGGAATTAAGGGCTGAGATTAAGGGATATGAAACAATTTTGCTGAAAAATCATTTCTAATTTTCTAAAAATCATTTTTTTGATTTAAAAATAAATCTTTAAATACAAAATTCTGTAAATAAGGATATAAAAATGCTAAAATCACAGAAAAATAATTCTTAGTAAAATAAAATATAGATCCAAATTTTAAAATTTAATACTAAATTTTAAGATCACATATTTAATTAGTTTTTATATTTTTTCTCCGAGTTTTGAAACAACATCATTTCAATGCCATGCAAAAATTAAAACCAATTAAATTTTATTTTTATTGAAATATTTCAATATGGTTTTTAGCCAAAACATAGACAAAAACATCAATGTCTATTTTTAAACAAATTTATTGCAGAGAAATCTGAATTTTCGAGTACCGAAGTCTCAAGAAAATCCGCTCACAAAATAAGCTTGAGTGTGTTGACTAGAAAATCACACAAAGTTTATTTCAATTCTAATTAAATATAGAACAAGACTTTATTTAATTATTTGGGTATTCTAACATTCCTAAGAGTAATCGCAATTTAGCGAATCTTTCGGAATGCAACGGTTTCGTGAAGATGTCGACGACATTATTTTCCGTGTCAACATGAACCATAATAATATCACCTTTATTGACATGATCACGAAGAAAATGATGTCTTATATCTATGTGTTTAGTACGAGAGTGAGATACCGGATTTTTACTTAAATCAATCGCACTCGTGTTATCACACAAAATAGATATAGCATCAAATTTAATCATATAGTCGGCTAATGTTTGCTTCATCCACAAAATCTGAGCACAACATTTTGCCGCCGCTATATATTCGGCTTCCGCGGTAGATAAAGATACCGAGTTTTGTTTCTTCGAAAACCAAGAAACTAAACATCCACCGTGGAATTGACACGTACCACTAGTGCTTTTTCTATCGATTAAACGTCCCACATAATCCGAATCATAAAAACACATTAAGTCGAATGGTAATCCTTTAGGATACCAAAGACCAAGTTCCGTGGTGCCTTTAGGTATCTAAAAAACCATTTAACAGCGGATAAATGAGATTCTTTAGGCGCCGCTTGAAATCGAACACATTTGCAAACTCTATATTGAATATCCGGTCTACTTGTGGTGATATAAAGTAAACTACCAATCATACCACGATATTTCTTTATATCGACCGAATTTCCGGTAGCATCCGCAATTAACTTCTCCGAGGGAGACATAGGAGTACTAAGGGGCTTAACATTCCCCATCTCAAATTTCTTAAGCATTTCCTTGAAATATTTAGTTTGAGATTTATAGATGCCTTCGTTAGATTCCTTAATCTGCAAACCTAAGAAGAAATTTAGTTCTCCCATCATGCTCATTTCGAATTCTTTACTCATCATTTCCGAGAATTCGTTACGTAGTGACTCTTTAGTTGAACCAAAGATAATATCATCTACGTAAATTTGAACGAGCAAGATATCATCACCTTCATACTTCGTAAAGAGTGGTGTCGGCAATTCAAATTTTTAAACCATTAGCAACTAGGAATTTTCTTAACCGCTCATACCAAGCTCTAGGAGCTTGCTTTAGTCCGTATAAGGCTTTATAAAGTTTATACACATATTCTGGATGTTTTAAATCTTCAAATCCCGGTGGTTGTCTTACATACACTTCTTCTTCTAAGACACCATTTAGGAAAGCCGATTTAACATCCATTTGATAGACTTTGAATCCTTTATGACAAGCGAAAGCTAAGAACATTCGAATTGCTTCGAGTCTAGCTACGGGAGCATAAGTTTCATCATAGTCTATACCTTCCATTTGTGTATAACCTTGAGCAACTAGTCGTGCTTTATTTCTTACCACTGTTCCACTTTCGTCTAACTTATTACGAAAGACCCACTTGGTTCCAATAGTAGAACTATCGGGTGGAGGTAGTACTAGTTCCCAAACTTTGTTCCGAGTAAATTGGTTTAACTCCTCTTGCATAGCAAGAATCCAATCCTCGTCTAATAAAGCTTCTTTTGAAGTTTTGGGTTCTATTTGTGATAGAAAAGCTAAGTGACTATCAATATTTTGTACTTGAGATCAAGTTTGGACACCTTTAGTTCTATCACCTACGATATTCTCGATAGGATGATTTCTAACCCAAGGTACATCCGGAGGTAATCCATTATCGACCTCAACTACTTCAAGAGGATTATTTGGAACCGTAGTTCCTTGATCAAAAGTTTCGATTTGTCTAATAACATTCTCAACATTATCTTGACAATCTTCTTTTGGATCATTTTCCTCTTCAACCAAATCTTTATACTTTGATAGTGGTTTCGATTAATCAAACACAACGTTCAATGATTCTTCCACCATTAAAGTTTTAAGATTAAATACCCGATAAGCTTTGCTTGTATTTGAATATCCAAGAAAAACACCCTCACTAGATTTTGGGTCGAATTTCGTTAAATAATCTTTTGTATTCAAAATAAAGCATTTACTCCCAAAAACTTTGAAGTAACTTATCTTAGGAGTTTTACCAAAATAAAGTTCGTAGGGAGTCTTCATTTTGATTGGTCGTAGTAAAACTCGATTAAGAGCATAGCAAGCAGTTGACATAGCTTCGGCCCAAAAATATTTAGGTCAACGATATTCATTAAGCATAGTGTTTGCCATTTCTTGTAACGTTCTATTCTTCCTTTCAACAACCCCGTTTGATTGAGGTGTATAAGGAGGAGAGAAATTATGAGTAATACCATTAGCTTCACAAAATTTAACAAACTCGGAATTTTGAAATTCCTTACCATGATCCGTCCTTATATAAGCAATAGACGTTTCTTCTTGAGTTTGTATCCTTTTACAAAGAGCAATAAATGATGTAAATGCATCACTTTTTGCTTTTAGGAACTCCGTCCACGTATATCGAGAGAAGTCGTCGACAACTACTAGAGTATACGAACTACCTCCCAAACTTTGTACGGGCACGGGTCCAATTAGATCCATATGTAAGAAGCTCTAGTGGTCTAGTAGTAGACACCATAAATTTGGCTTTATGAGATGCACGAATTTGTTTGCTAATTTCACAAGCTTCACATATATCTTTAACGAAATTGAGTTTTGGTAAACCACGTACATGTTCATTCGAACATATGTTTTTAATGAGTTTCATATTGACATGACCTAAACATCGATGCCATAACCATGGATCCTCATTCATGGATACCAAACACACATTTTCATAATCATTTAGGTCACACGAATAAACATTCTTATTTCGTGGACACTTAAGAATTAGTTTCCACTCTTTGTCATAAATAGCACAATGAGATGGAAAGAAGATCACTTTGCAACCATTATCACATAGTTGACTTGATCTAGCATTATAATGACTCGTATTTCTAAGCATATAATTAGCATTCAAGTTACGAGTACGATCATAACCATTTGGATTTCTAGCGTTATAACCTTGATTAGGAACTTTAGAAAATCTATCATTTTTGATACTAGTACTTGCTTGATTTTTTATGTTCCTTTGTTGAAAACCAATCGGTTTTTGATGATAATGAAACTTAGGTTGCTTCTTATCATTTACAACGACTTTTTCTTTCTTTTTAGCACCTTTAGTTTTATTATCATTTTTCGAACGTTCACCTTTAGGAAACCATTTATACTTCCCCTTACTTACATCATTTTTAGCTTTGCAATAATGACTTATATGTCTACTTATATTGCAATACGAACATTTACTCGATGATGATGTAGGAGTAGTATCCTTAAAGGTCTTATGAACTTTAACTTCTCTTTTAGGAGGAGAGTTCATATTAAATCCCAAACCTTCTCGGTTAAATGATACCTTTGAGTTAAATACCATACTATCCAATATAGTATTACTCTTGGTGAATTGTCTAATGGTTTTTTCAAAATTTTCCTTTTCCATTAACAAGATATTAATCTTATTATTAAGAAAGGTTTCTTGATGAGTGATTTGAGCTAAGAGCTTGCTATTTTCATTTTGAAGCCTTTGACTTTCCAAGATAACCGATTTAAGTTCCGAGACAACATACTCTCGTTCCTTTGATTCAGTTTCAAGTAAGTCTTTAATGTTGGCAAGTTCGAAATCCTTAACGGATAAAGTAACTTGAAAATCTAATTCTTTTTCTTTTATCGCTTCACGTAGCTCTTCCTCAATATCTCCCGTTAGAGATTGTTCGAGTTCTTTTATCTTTTCACTTAGTGTCTCATTTTCACGAATCAAAGATTCATTTCGAATCTTTAACTTCAACATCTCAACATGAAGGTCACTAGTGTTAGTAGATAATTGAACCTTTTCATTTTCCATCTTTTTGGCTTGAAGAACCAATGATATATTCTCAATCTCAAGATTTCGAATAATTTCATCCTTCTTAGTATTTTCGAGTTTCAAGCGCTCATTTTGAGATGAAATGAATTCGTAATATTCCACATCCTTGACATGGATATCGATCAAACGAGTGACCTCTTTTGTAACTCAACATTCACATCTCGTATTTTATTCCTTTCGGAACTAACCGTGATGTATTTTTGGCTAAATTCATCATGACTCATTTTCAACATTTTTACAAGATTAATAAGCTCCGAGACACCCAAATTCGCATGATGTAATTTAAATAAATCTATACTCAAATTATCATTACTACAAGATCCCACAATATTAGTAGTGTTTAGGGTTACCTCTTGATCTGTAGTGGAGATTATCGTTGGTGTAGATTCGTCACCGATCGCCATCAAACACAAGTTAACAACTTCTTCACTTTGTTCGGGAGCTTCTTCATCCTCGCTTAAATCCCATCCATTTTCGGCTACAAGACTTCTACCTTTAGCCAACTTTGGACATTCCTGTTTAAAGTGACCGGGTTGTTTACATTCGAAACACACATCATGTGCTTCTTCGTTTGGCGATTCCTTCGGCTTAGGTGGAGAATAATTATTCGAATAATTCGAATTATTATTATTGTAAGCATTATTCCCATGTTGAACACCTTTGCCTTTGTTAAAACTTGTGGTCGGAAAATTGTTGTTATTCTTATAATTAGGCCTTCCTTTCGAGTTAAATACATGTTGTTGGTTACTGAACTTAAGGAACCCTTTTCCGTACCTTTGAGCTTTACTTTGCAAACCCCGACGTAGTTGTCTCGAAAGTAGTTCAATCTCTTGTTCATCGAGATTTTGCAACTCTTCGTTTAACTCATCGTCATTTTCATCTTCATCGATAAGTATTGCTTTTAAGGCCATGTTTTTCTTTTTATCTTCCAATTTCGGAAGGGCCTTTTCCGGAATATTATCTTCCTCGTAAGCACGAAGATTTCCGAATAAGCTATCGATGGAGTATGAATTCAAGTTATTCATTTCTTTTATCGATGGAGTATGAATTCAAGTTATGCATTTCTCATTTATAGTGTATGTCTTTCCAAGTTGTGCAAGTTCATCGATTATACGAGTAAACCTCGTTCCATATCGATGATGGTTTCACCTTCGAGGAGTTTAAAATTTTCATATTCTTGTATTAAAGTATCCATCCGAGATTCTTTAATATCTTTTGTACCCTCGTAAGTAGTAACCAACTTGTTCCACATTTCTTGTGCCGACTTGCAATTATTAACACGTTTATACTCTTTTTCGGCAAGTGCACTAGTAATAACCATTTCCGCTTTCGCGGCAATATTCATTTAAATTTCTTCATCCGGAGTATATTTACTCACTTTCTTTTCAACAATAAAGTCGCCTACCTTTTTAGTAGGAGTGGCGACTCCATCTTCAATGGCCATCCAAACTTTGACTCCTTGGGATCTAGCATAAATTCTAAATTGGGTTTTCCAAGTTGCAAAGTTTTTGCCATCAAACAAAGGTGGTCGGGAGATAGAAAGACCTTCTCCACAACCAATAGTATTCAAGTAAGCCATAAAAAAGATGTCCATTTTACGGTTTTATTTAAAGACTTTCTCAATAGTCAATAAACCCGATAAGGATCTACTTTTTGTTGTATTTTCGATTATCACAACAATCATAAAATATGGTTAAAAAAACTACTTTGATACTAATTGATAGGTCCCGTATATGGGTTAGATAAGCTAGAAGGGGGGGTTGAATAGCTTATAACCTTTTTAAAAATTTAAAGCTTGGCTTTTTGAAAATTCTTTCGCCTTTTTAAACTTCGTTACTTGTGAACAAGTAAGTAAAGTGCGGAAAATAAAGAACGAAAGAAAAGAGAGTAGTACAAGGTCAATTTTATCCTGGTTCACAATGCCCCCAACCCTTAATGGATTCGAACAACCCTACTCCAGTCCCCGAGCTCCTCCCCGGACTCGAGATTTTCACTACTACAAAGATACTCCTTTATAGTAGGCGGAGAAGCCTTTACAACTCCTTTGACCACTATCTATTTATCTTGGAGCGATACACACACGTATCCTCCTCAAAATAAAATAGCTAAATACAAACTACAAAACTTGTCTTGGAGCGTAACTCCCCGTCACCTCCTCAAAGACTTTGTAGTATCCCTTTGTAGACTATGTACTTCTACAACTTTGCCGATCTTGGATCTTAGGTTTAGGTCTTGGGTCTTCCATTTTCTTCACGGTGCAAAAGCTACTAACTCCCCGTTAGTACGCCTAAGACTTGGGTCTTAGAACAAGAGTCACCTCACTTTACTTCACCTCACTGTAAAGATTAGAATACATGTCTAACAACAACCAAGCAATTTATAAGATATAAATCCGTCCAAGCTAGTATGTTACGGTACTAGTCACGGGGACGCTATTATGCGTTAAGTTAAATATATAATGGAAAGGGATAAGTCACAATAATGGACTTGTCACACCAGCGGTTCACACACTTACACACAACACACAAGCAATTAACACACAACTCACATGTGCGTAAAAGTAACTCGCTTATCTATAGGATAAAACGAGGGCCGCTATTATGCGTTAAATTATTACACACACCACACAAGCAGGAATATTAAACGAACAAACAAGTAAGCAATCAAGCAAGCAAGCAAGCAAAAGTCACAAGTGATAAAAGCACTTTAGCCGAATGTAAACAAAGTGGAGTGGCCTGATTTTGAAGTCCTAAAACAAGTTCAAGTAGTCTTGTTTAAATCCTTGTTCAAGATAAAAAGATAAGACAAGTGAGTAATCAACTTGAACAAGAAGACTACAAATGGTAGTTTTGGCCGAATATAACAAGTAAAGAAAAGGCCAACAATAACTACCAACTTGTTTTAAAAGCTAGCTTGTATAGTCTTGATTTTTATGTCCTTGTTTGAAAAACACAAATAAAAAGGAGCAAAGGACTTGGTTACACAAGACTAACAACCAACTTATCTTTTGATTTTTAAATATCAAGTTTAAACCACTTAAGGTAAAAACAAGATGTAAGCTTTTTGTTTTTAAATCAAAAGATAGTTAACTAGCCTTTTTAATCCAAATACTCTACTTGGATTAAAGGACTTAAATGAGGTGATTCTCAACTTCAACCTCAAGAACACACCATAAAGATGTCAAATATACACTACACGAATTTACTTCAAGAACAAGTGTATATTAGTGACAAAATGCAAGAAAGATGAATATTAATGTTTGTAAGTGTAGATCTAAACCAAACAAGCAATAAACACTAAATATTCAAGCCACCCACCACCACTACTACTATATATACTCGAATTATATATAGGAAAGTGATAAAATATGAAAACCAACTTGTAACCCTTGAGATCTAGAGAGAAAACAAGAAAAAAAGCTAGTAACGAAGCTTAAACACATAAAAATGAGTCGTCGAAAAAGTCACCGGAAAATGGCCGGAATATGGCTTTAAGGTCAGACTTTTGGAGGCTCAAAAGGTCACTTATAAACTGTATAAACAAGGTCCAAAGACCACAAAAATATTGGTGACCACAGGTGTGTTTAGGAGAGCAAGTTTGGTGAAGAAAAACAAGGAAAAATGATGTTAAAACAAGATGAAAAAATGGCTTGAACACAACCTACGTTTTTAACTTTTTAAGTGCAGTAGGGAGAGTGTTTAGGAAGTGTTTTCTTCAGCATATAGTTGGCTCTCAAAGCTTGGGAAAGAAGTGGGGGGATAAGGGGCTATTTATAGCCAAAAATAAGGCATTTTAGCTTTATTTTTAAATGGTATTATAGCACATGGGTTAAAGGCAAGTGGGAGGAATCTTCCCAAAGTCATATCAGCTGTAATGAATATGATGGTGAAGTATGATATTTCTGGACTTGTTGAGATGTGAATCATGTGTATAAGATGTATGTATGCCCGGTGTGGTTGGTGATTGTTGTAACAATTTGGAAACGTGTGATTTATAGCCGTAGTAATGCCCGAATTTCGTTAAACCTTTAGAAACCAAAATTGACAGTAGGATTAATTGCCCTAACTGGTTATGAACATGACATGTACTCGTAGATCTCGAGGCATAGATCGTTTTGGTGAAAGAATCGAAACATTCCGACTTACGGTTTAGGAGTTATGATCAAATTACTAAAATTGGTTCGAAACCGTAAGTAAAAGTTCGTAACTTCAATTGAACCCTCGTAAAGCATGTTACTCAGTGGCGAATCTTGGTAAATAAATAATAGAGGTAAAAAGGAAGGTATGAAAGAAAACCACATGTCAAACGGATCGTTTTCCGATTTTATAAAAATGTTGGAATCGAAGTTAAACGCGAACGAACCCCTAAAAACCCGCTTGGTTATAACTTTGGTAAAACACTTAGAAAATGAACGATATAACTCGAGGTATAATCTCGGTTCGTAATCGATCAACTTTAGAACTTATACGACTTAAGTATATACCGAGTGTGGGTATGATGACATGTCGTAATAACGAACAAATATCGGATCGTATCAGTAATAAAAAGAGTTACACTAAAAGGTGTATAACGAGATAATTCGAAAACGTGTTTCGATTTAAGTGAAGTTATACTTAGACCTTTAAAACGTGTTAAGTGGTTAATCTCGAATGTTCTTATTATTTATAGATCATCGAGCAGACCCCGGACACGCTATCTCCACCCACACCCGATTACCAGGCAAGTGTTCAAAACTTTGAACCTGTTGTTGTGATAATATATATGTGATTGCCATTTTACATATGCCATAGCATGCATGCCTATTGTCAAATTAGTTTATGATACCTGTTCCCTGAATTACTATTGGCTTATAGACTAGATATGAATTATCAGTTATAAGCCAGATTGTTTTGATAAGACCCTTAGCGAAGGGCATATGATATTCATTCTTAAATATAGACCGGGAGTCGGTATTTTGAGATATAGATAGTCGTGGAAACCCGGAGGGATTCCAACGGCAGATTATTATTTATTTTAAGGAATGTTATTATTAAACGTTATTTATATTTCCATAAAGTATCAATTACTTGGAAATATTTCGAGGAATGTTATTCGAGTATTATCTCAGTCGAGAGATATTAAATGAATGTTAGTTTCGAATATTCATTTAGGGTTGATTATTTAATAAATATTATTTTGATATTCATTAGAATGTTATTTATTAAATGAATATTACTTTCGAATATTCATTTAAGGTTTTATGTACTTGATGAATATTATTTTAAAATATTCATTGGAAGTTCTATTTACTTAAGGAATATTATTTCGATTATTCCTTTAAAGTTTTGATTACTAAATGAATATTATTTGGATATTCATTTAAAAGATTATTTATTAAATGAATATTATTTTCAAATATTCATTTAAAGTTTGACACATTTATTGAATATTATTTTAAATATTTATTGGAGTCTAGTTATTAATGAATATTATTTTGAATATTCATTTAAGGAGTGATTTATTTAGTAAATAATTCTATATATTCATTCGAGGATTACTTACGAGTAATATTATGATTTAATAATATTCCATAATTATTATTGAGTTAATAAATATTCTTGGAATATTTATTTAATTCTTTTAAATTCTTTTTAAAATGATTTATATTATTTGGAGATTATCTTTCACCTCCAAATATTATGTAAAATATTTCGGAGTCCTACGATTAATATTATATTAAGAAAGGTCCTCAAGATTCCATTCTTCACTCGAATCTATCTCTTAAATTATGAGGGAACCTTACTTCAGAAAGGTTATTTATCTTGTTGACTTCCCGGTCATAAATTATCCTTTTCACTCGCAACTTGGTTGCTATGGACTCATTAAGTCTGTGTGTACCTTCTCATCATTTGAGGGGTAAGATTGTTGGAACAAGTTGATATCCATTAACAAGCAAAAGCTTGGAAAATGTTGGTGAATTTTCCTTTCCAACTAGATACGACTACTTTGTGGAGTCTTATCAACAAGTATTTCACTTGGGGAAGGGAGGACAAACTCTACGTTTCAATGCTGTGCATTTATTCGAACTAGGAGTCGTGTGTAAGAGGCCGAGTCGTGCGGTCCATCACAAGGCCTAACCATTGGCCAGGGAGTTACTATTAAAGGCAATCGATATGTGGAGCCGTCAGTTCTTCCTTCTACCGGTAATAAACTATATTGGGTTGTACCATCCCCGACTGATCATCAGGGAGTGGGACAGCTGGCGCGTGATAACTCCAGTATTGGTTCATCTCCCAAATTGGGAATTCCCTGCAACACGTATCGAAGAGACTTCTTTCAGGTTGACGGTGTCTTCCGCAACACGTATCGAAGAGACTTCTTTCAGGTTGTAGGACTTCGAAAAATGTTAATAACTGGAATTGCAATATTTTCCTTGCAAGTTCCTCTTTATATGATAAATGATAATATCTGGCTTATCTTTGACATAGCAGATATTCCCACCTATATATGCATTTTGAGTTACCTCATAACTTCATCGTTCATGTTATTCTGGCATCATTTCCGTAAATGCATGGCATATGGTTTGAAAGATACTCTTGAATTGTTATATATTATCGTTCAGTTAAACATTATTGTTGGTGGGCTAGTGCTCACCCTTGCTTTATTATTATATCACAACAACAGCTAGACCAGATGACTCGCACAAGGCGCACTCGACGCGGGCGAGGACGATGAGACTACCAGAGCTGAAGAAGAAGCTATTGGTAGGATAGATTCATTCTTTCAGTACCAAGTATATGGTCTAGTATGACTTATGTAAATGGATGGCAAAGAGTATGTATTCATATTGTAACTCTTTTGGGTTGTTAGAACTCATAATGTGTTTAATAAAATTTGGTTGTTACTCTGATTTCATCTCTGGGACTATAACGGGTGTGTTTTATATTGTTGTGTTGGGTCATAAAGATGTAATTTATTTTATGATGAGGTAAGTTCAAGTGTTGTGGACAGAATTGGAGATCGTAACGACCGGATCCCGGACCCTGGATCTGGGGGTGTTACAGAAGTGGTATCAGAGCGTACGTTATAAACCCCACAGATGAGGCGACGTTAAAACTATAAATTCACTAAGATAATAAGAACTCTTGCCAAGTTCATAGTCGGACTACTTAATGTAGTGATGACATATAAAACCCTTATGGGAACTCTTAAGTATCATGATAGTAACTTAGCTCGATATCGTATCGACGAGTAAGGCGACAGACCTTGAGGCATACGAGCAGCATCGCGATGATGCTTTATTATATGCCGAAGATCAGCGGGTAAATTCAATAGAGTACCCTACTGGAGACCCGGAAGAGGTTCCAGCAGATAAGGAAAATCCTGTTAGGATAAGGAGGTTACCCTTGAAGAATGAGGGCTGCAACCAGAAAGATTGTGATGATTAAGGTATAGTGCTCAGAAAAGTGGGCATAAAGAACTGAGCTATTAGCAAGAGAACTGAAGATTCATGTTGGATTCGTAGCCAGACTACTGGATGTAGTACCAGAAAGTAAGACGGATTGGAAGAATTACTTGAGATCTTATACGGGAATAGATGAGAATCCTTAAAGACTTTCATATTAACGAAGAAAGAGCTAGAGGGATGTATGATTATCAAAGACATCGATATAGGACGAGGAGCAGAGTCCCTAAGAATAGTTGAGAAGGAGGTAGTAAGTGCCGTATCATTTGATAAATGAATTAGTATGAATATTGTTAGTAATAATTCGCCATGAGAAGGTAGATGTCATAGGTTATAATTTATGGAACCAAATTGAGGTTAATGAAGTGGTTTTATTCAGGGAAATGTTCATTTTATGAATGAATCAGTTAGAAAGTAAAGACATTGGGAAGTGACAGCATGATTGGATAAAGTTATATAAGGAAGTAGTAAGCAAGACAATGATCTCAGAACCTACCGGAAGATAAGACCAGTGAGTCAAGATGAACTCGTAATGAGACTACTGTCAAAGACTGAGTGTAGGGTTATTTCAACTCAGTGAAATAATGAACCAGAAATATTAGATGCAGGTGATTCAGAGGAATATTAAATTCTTTCTTTGAATGGATTATAGTAGTTACCTTAAGTTTACTCCGACACGGAATTATAACGGATCAAGTAATACGATCATCAGTTAAAGAGAAAAATGTGAGAAAATCTTCCTGGAGCTAAAAGATGAAATTGGTAATGACCAAGAGTTGGCATTGTTTAATGGAAAAAGGAGACTTTGTGCTTTCCAATGACACTTCGCATAAAAGATTAGGATGTGTGCTTGCGTAGCATGACAAAGTACTTGCGGATGCATTCGGACAGCACGGTTCACCAGGTTCGGATGGCCTTAGTAGTGCCAATTTTTGTGGAACAACCAACTCCGATGGTAATGTTCCTTCTGAGACTAGTGGTTAGGTAGACTGACATTGGGAAATATTTAATATCAGGACGTATAGGTATCAAGATGTTGTGACAGGTTTCAGTTTGAAACAGTTTATTCCCTTCTAAGGGATGTTTATAATTGGTTCCTCTCCAGTGGTTAAACTTCCAATCTGATGACAATTATTTCGTTAATTATGACTGCTTATGGTTCTACCTGCTTGGAGGTCCATAGAACTATTCTCCAAGTTTCGAAACTGGTCTCCTTAATATTACCAGTAGGTGGATAGATTGATCAAAATTTCCCTGATTCTGGAAAGAACTTCAACGAATTTTGGCAAACCTTGTCTTTCTGATTATTAGAGAACGTCATGGAAGAAAGTAGAAACTGGGGCGAACCCCGTGAATTGGGTAAAGTAGCCGCTATATGGGTTGGCAGACAGACCCCGGTTATCACGATTGATTGTAGAAATACAATGATGAAGTGAGATTGGACGAAAACAGGGAATGTAAGTAAGAAACTAGCTGGCCTGAGAAACTCCGGGATTGACTTAAGTGAAAAGGCTGTTATGCCAGGAATGATAAGTTTGCATGGCACGTAGGATTGATAAGAATAGTTGAAAAGATAAAAGTAGAGGAAAGGTGACCAGAGACGGTGCCGAATAGTCGATTAAGACTTATATGAAGTAAAGTTTTGGAAAGATAGAAAGGTATCAAAGAAGGCACTATGCCAGCAATTGCTAGAAAAGTAATGCTATTAGCCAACCCCTAAAATCATATATTATTTTTTTGTATTAGTGTGGCCAGTTGAGGCCAAGTCACAAAGGATTATCAAGTGACTAGACCAGCAATGAAAGGACAAAGCAGGGTTGCTTCTAATAAAGCACCGACTGCAAGGGTTTCTGATATAAAGGAAACATTAATTAGATCGTAGGAATCTTCTGCTGAACAACCCATGTTTGGATTGGGAATTTACTAGACTTTTTGGAATGGGGTCACCCGTACTAAAGTGATTCATGTGTATATGATTGCCCAAGATTACGAGTAAAAATGGAAGTATAATGACTTGAGATGTATGATGTTAGGGTATTATAAATACCATTAATATATTACGACTAAAGGAAATAAACAATGAAGGTTTATGAAGAGAGTATAGAAATGGTTAGAGATGGATCAGTATGCTGTAGAAATTTTGTCTAAGGCAAGAACCTTTGAGAAGAACGATAAGTACTAAGAGATTCACGTTGAACTCGACCAATATCTTCCAAAACATCCTTTCTACCATTACCAAGTTCTGTAAGAGAGCAGATAGGCATACGTTGCCTTTTGGAAGGCCAAATAGGCTGACAACTATCTGAAAGAAGAGGGTGGCATTAAGTTACCAATCGATTATCAAATGAGAACAGTTGAAAAGAGACCCTTATTAAGGATACATGATCTGATTGCCAATTATAGGATGCAAGAATTCCTTGGCAGTTGAATTAATGATAGGATATCCATAAATTAAGACAAACCCTGGGGAATGCATAAGGGATGGAATTAACCCTAATAACGACATTATGAATTCAGATGATATGAGTTGGACTTGCTAAGGCAACAATGACCGGTAAGGATAATTAAAAAGAGTTCTGGAAAGAACATAGACAGAATTATTAAAGTATTGATCAATGACGTTTTGATATACCCTGTACCCAGAAAATACAGGAGGAATGATAAGGATGACCTAAGAAACCTTACAAGGAAAAATGTAATATTCCGAACTTCAAAATGGAAGTTTGGTAAGGAATGTATGACATAGTAACAATAATGCCAGATGAGGCATGTATGAAACCCTGAGGAAGTATGGATTGAACCTATAAAGGTTGAGAATATCCTAAGATAAAGAAAGAACTAAGAAAACAAATATCCTAGGTATGATTGAGGGTAACTTTGATAAAATTCCCACGGGAAGGTGGAAGCAATGACTTATGGAAAAAGACTGATAGTTATATTTTTCTCCTTCAACAGAGCATTAAGGGAGAATGCTTTTACCCAACATTGATGAGAATGAGGTATAAAAATTCAAATTGGAATGTATCCAGAGAACAAGGATTACCAGAAATTATTATTATCAGGAAAGGCCAATGAGGTGGTCGATAGTCTAAGTATAGAGGAATAATTACAAATGTTCATACTGAAGAAACAGAATGATATTTGGAAGGACCTTGAAGGTCATATCAGAGTGGAGGAATTTACATTCCTTTTGATGATTGTGCAAGAATCGAAGGTAATAATAGTTTAAGTAAAGATTCGATTCCTGATGGAGCCTTAAGCATATTACGTACCTTAGAAGGTCCCGTTTTGAGGCAAACCAGGACCATGATACAAAATTGACGAAGTAAACCATTAAGTTTCCAGTTTTTTATGGAAGCTGCATGAGTGAGAGTTTCATCAACCTGACATAGCTGCAATACTTGAAACTCTTCTGCAATTTTATCTACTTCATGTAATATCTACATCAAGTTCAGGAAGTGTTCTTTATGGATAAGGAATAGTGATTACTTTGTCTCCTTAAAGGATTAAAACCCGTATGGTTAGCTATTAACGCACTACATAAACAACAAGCGATGGTGATTCTTCTAAGAAAGTAGATGACAACGTAAAGATAAAGAAAGTGCTGCTATTGATAAGCTAAATGGCATGTTGATGAATGACAAGCAAGTTTGTGTTAATGTACTTCTGCGCAAACAAGATAGAGAATATGAGGTTGATGATTCATGATGCTAAATGTATTCCTGTAGAAAGAATTAATGAGACTTAGAGAGAAGGGCAGTTGAGCCCGAGACTTATTAGGCCACCTGAGATTTTAAAAGTGTTCGGAATGTGGCATTCGAGCCAGTTTTACCCCCAAAGCTTATAGCATGGTAGTAACGTGTTTCATGTGGCAAAGCTACACTTGTAAAACGCAGATGCTCAACAGATGATAAGAGTGCGAGCAGGTAAATGTACGACCAACCTGTGGAAAACCGCGGGTAGAAAAGAATAAGTGATGAGAAACAAGTTGATAGAAGTAGATTATATTGAATCTAAGTTAAAGGGATCGGCCAGATTCATTTCAGAGAATTTAAATTGGAATAATGTGATGATTATAGAGTAAATGTAACGGGATACCAATAAGGAGGTACCAAGTGCAAAAGATATCTCAATAAAGAGATGAAGGTGGAAGTAAATAACATAAGTAAATAAGAATCAGATAATAAGAAGGATGTGATTGATAAAGAAAAGACTGGGAAAGCAACTATGGAATATGAAGCAAGGAATGTTATGAATGGATTAATAAAAGGGTTTTCTGATGAATTCTCGGGATGACAACCTGATAATGTTAATATTATAGATATGAAAAAGCTAGTAGCGTGACATGGAATGTTAGTAACAATAGCGTCAAGCGAGAAACTAAGATTTAACCTGAGAGGTTCAAAGATTTTCCAAAAGTAAGTGTTGCTAAGGTTGAACCAGAGTACAGGTCCATAGAATGGTGGACAAAGCAGCAAGATATGTTGACACATGAGATTGCGATCAAATGGTACTAGATATAATTATGATTAATTTCTTCTTTGATGAACCTCTATAGTTCAGAGGTAAATTTTGAGTAAGATATTTTACAATCATGAAAACCTTCTATAATCCTTTAGAACTCTTTTCTATTCTTCTCTCTTATTCATCTTCTTTATGAATTGAGAAGAAGAACCCTTTAAGGAGGGGAGGTACTGCTACGTGACTATCTGTCTATGTGATAGAAGTCTAAGTGGAATACCATAACTTGTTAATTGCTTGTCAAGTACTAAAGGTTGGCCCCCTTCTATACTAGCTATGCAATATAACAAATGTTCAATTGATCATAGTGATCTCTCAATAAATCTTTCCACTTCTCTATATTGATCGAGATTGCAAAGATTAAAGCGATCAGGAAATGCACAGTGCGAGCGAGGTTACCTCCAAATTCGCAGTGGGATAGTGATACCAATGTTACTGCAGGTATCAATAAGGGTAAGACTGAGTAAGAACATAACCCGGATAGTGTGTTGTACGAAAAGTGACAAAGTTGATGGAAAAAGGATAAAGTATGGATTGTAGCACTGGAAGATGTGCTGAGAAAAGGTAGAACGACTAAGAATTGACCGGGAAGCTAAAAAGTGAATGACAGACAAACGACTCTTTGCTTCCTACCTGATTCCGGGACGGAATCCTTTTAAGGAGGGGAGACTGTAAGAACCCCAAATTTTGGATATAATTAAAACTTTTTATTATGTATTGAGGTAATGGTGAATAGTGATTACGACTACGATGTAACGATTGAGATAATGAATGGAAGGAATGGAATTCGATTTAAATATTTATATGTCTTGAAGAATACTATTGGTTGACACTTTAGATAAGAATTATCTATCTCCTAGGGAATTGAGATTTGATAATTCTAAAGGAGAAGATTATTCTTAAGTCATCCAAATCGATATCTGTTATTAGTCCAGTGGGTCCGTAAAAAGGTTAAGGAACGATCGGAAGAGATCAGGGACAATCGTACAACCCTAAGAGGGCTCAAAATCCTAGCTAGGAAGCTTCATATCTGATGATCTAGGACTCAAAACCAAGCTTATGAAGAGCCCAAGATGTGGTAAAAATTTGAGAGCTAAATTCTTATTTTTCAATTTTCTATGATTTTTACAAGTTTAGGGTGAATAGTAACTTCCAAGAACTAATCATTGATTTCTTGTTTTCTTTGGTTGATCCAAGCTTTGTTAAGGCTATACAAGGACTAGATCAAGCTTAGTAAGGCTATTACATACTCCGAGGAAGGTAATCATCACAAGAAACCCTAGCTCTTAGTTTAAGTTTTGATGATTATTGGATGATTTTGAGATTAGTTATGAAATTGTGTATTATAAGCATGATTATGTAATTAGCTTTATTGATCTAAGAGATATAATGAATATGATGATGAAGTATGATATTTCTGGACTTTTTGAGATGAGAATCATGTGTATAAGATGTATGTATGCCCGGTATGGTTGGTGATTGTTGTAACAATTTGGAAACGTGTGATTTATAGCCGTCGTAATGCCCGAATTTCGTTAAACCTTTAGAAATTAAAATTGACAGTAGGATTAATTGCCCTAACTGGTTATGAACATGACATGTCCTCGTAGATCTCGAGTAATAGATCGTTTTGGTGAAAGAATCGAAACATTCCGACTTACGGTTTAGGAGTTATGATCAAATTACTAAAATTGGTTCGAAACCGTAAGTAAAAGTTCGTAACTTCAATTGAACCCTCGTAAAGCATGTTAATCAGTGGCAAATCTTGGTAAATAAATACTAGAGGTAAAAAGGAAGGTATGAAAGAAAACCACATGTCAAATGGATCGTTTTCCGATTTTATAAAAATGTTGGAATCAAAGTTAAACGCGAACGAACCCCTAAAAACCCGCTTGGTTATAACTTTGGTAAAACACTTAGAAAATGAATGATCAACTTTAAAACTTATACGACTTAAGTATATACCGAGTGTGGGTATGATGACATGTCGTAATAATGAACAAATATCGGATCGTATCAGTAATAAAAAGAGTTACACTAAAAGGTGTATAACGAGATAATTCGAAAACGTGTTTCGATTTAAGTGAAGTTATAGTTAGACCTTTAAAACGTGTTAAGTGGTTAATCTCGAATTTATAGATCATCGAGCAGACCCAGGACACGCTATCTCCACCCACACCCGATTACCAGGCAAGTTTTCAAAACTTTGAAACTGTTGATGTGATAATATATATGTGATTGCCATTTTACATATGCCATAGCATGCATGCCTATTGTCAAATTAGTTTATGATACATGTTCCCTGAATTACTATTGGCTTATAGACTAGATACGAATTATCAGTTATAAGCCAGATTGTTTTGATAAGACCCTTAGCGAAGGGCATATGATATTCATTCTTAAATATTGACCGGGAGTCGGTATTTTGAGATATAGATAGTCGTGGAAACCCGGAGGGATTCCAACGGCAGATTATTATTTATTTTAAGGAATGTTATTATTAAACGTTATTTATATTTCCATAAAGTATCAATTACTTGGAAATATTTCGAGGAATGTTATTCGAGTATTATCTCAGTCGAGAGATATTAAATGAATGTTAGTTTCGAATATTCATTTAGAGTTGATTATTTAATAAATATTATTTTGATATTCATTAGAATGTTATTTATTAAATGAATATTACTTTCGAATATTCATTTAAGGTTTTATGTACTTGATGAATATTATTTTAAAATATTCATTGGAAGTTCTATTTACTTAAGGAATATTATTTCGATTATTCCTTTAAAGTTTTGATTACTAAATGAATATTATTTGGATATTCATTTAGAAGATTATTTATTAAATGAATATTATTTTCAAATATTCATTTAAAGTTTGACTCATTTACTGAATATTATTTTAAATACTTATTGGAGTCTAATTATTAATGAATATTATTTTGAATATTCATTTAAGGAGTGATTTATTTAGTAAATAATTCTATATATTCATTCGAGGATTACTTACGAGCAATATTATGATTTAATAATATTCCGTAATTATTATTGAGTTAATAAATATTCTTGGAATATTTATTTAATTCTTTTAAATTCTTTTTAAAATGATTTATATTATTTGGGAATTATCTTTCACCTCCAAATATTATGTAAAATCTTTCGGAGTCCTACGATTAATATTATATTAATAAAGGTCCTCAAGATTCCATTCTTCACTCGAATCTATCTCTTAAATTATAAGGGAACCTTACTTGAGAAAGGTTATTTATCTTGTTGACTTCCCGGTCATAAATTATCCTTTTCACTCGCAACTTGGTTGCTATGGACTCATTAAGTCTGTGTGTACCTTCTCATCATTCGAGGGGTAAGATTGTTGGAACAAGTTGATATCCATTAACAAGCAAAAGCTTGGGAAATGTTGGTGAATTTTCCTTTCCAACTAGATACGACTACTTTGTTGAGTAATATCAACAAGTATTTCACTTGGGGAAGGGAGGACAAACTCTACGTTTCAATGCTGTGCATTTATTCGAACTAGGAGTCGTGTGTAAGAGGCCGAGTCGCGCGGTCCGTCACAAGGCCTAACCATTGGCCAGGGAGTTACTATTAAAGGCAATCGATAAGTGGAGCCGTCAGTTCTTCCTTCTACCGGTAATAAACTATATTGGGCTGTACCATCCCCGACTGATCATCAGGGAGTGGGATAGCTGGCGTGTGATAACTCTAGTATTGGTTCATCTCCCAAATTGGGAATTCCCTGCAACACGTATCGAAGAGACTTCTTTCAGGTTGACGGTGTCTTCCGCAACACGTATCGAAGAGACTTCTTTCAGGTTGTAGGACTTCGAAAAATGTTAATAACTGGAATTGCAATATTTTCCTTGCAAGTTCCTCTTTATATGATAAATGATAATATCTGGCTTATCTTTGACATAGCAGATATTCCCACCTATATATGCATTTTGAGTTACCTCATAACTTCATCGTTCATGTTATTCTGGCATCATTTCCGTAAATGCTTGGCATATGGTTTGAAAGATACTCTTGAACTGTTATATATTATCGTTCAGTTAAACATTATTGTTGGTGGGCTAGTACTCACCCTTGCTTTATTATTATATCACAACAACAGCTAGACCAGATGACTCGCATAAGGCGCACTCGACGCGGGCGAGGACGATGAGACTACCAGAGCTGAAGAAGAAGCTATTGGTACGATAGATTCATTCTTTCAGTACCAAGTATATGGTCTAGTATGACTTATGCAAATGGATGGCAAAGAGTATGTATTCATATTGTAACTCTTTTGGGTTGTAAGAACTCATAATGTGTTTAATAAAATTTGGTTGTTACTATGATTTCATCTCTGAGACTATAACGGGTGTGTTTTATATTGTTGTGTTGGGTCATAAAGATGTAATTTATTTTATGATGAGGTAAGTCCAAGTGTTGTGGACAGAATTGGAGACCGTAACGACCGGATCCCGGACCCAGGATCTGGGGGTGTTACATGCATGTACAAAGGGATAAGACCAAGGAACCAAGTAGTTACAAGTGTAACTAGTATACATAGAATCAAAACCAAGTACTTAGTTTCATCTCATCTTATTACCACTAAAAACCAACACATGTCCCTTGAAATTACATCATGCATGACCTACTAACTTTATTAAAGCTACTTTACCTTAAAACTTATCTTAAGATATAGCAATAATTCATTTTGGATGAGACTAAAGCAAGAGAAGCCAAGCAAACTCTCTCCCCCCTCCAAGAACACAACCATTCGGCCCCTTCCATAATTCCAAATCCAAAGTCCAAGCTCCCACCATCATTTGATCTCCAAATTTTTATGGTAAGTCCTATATTCCATAAAAGTAATCTCCTAGAAATCTTAGCTCCAATCTCCATGTTTTCCATTTTCAAATAAATCATCCAAGGTGAGGATGAATAGTGTTCTTCATGAACTAACATTGATTTCTTGGTTTCTTTTGATTGATCTAAGCTACCTTAGGCCACACAAGGACTAGATCAAGGTATAGTAAGGCTCTAGAACTCTCCAAGGAAGGTATATCTCATCAAAACCCTAGCTCTTACTTTAAGTTTATGGATGTTCCTTGGTGATTGTTAGTTAAGTTATGATTATGGTGTTATAACTAGCATGATTATGAGATTGATTTAGTGATTTAAGAAATAATGAACATATTCGTAAAGAGGCCTATTTTGGACTTGTTGAGATGCATATTATGTGTATGAGATGTATGGTATGCCCGGTGTGGCTTGGTTTGATTGTGGTAAATTTGGAAACGATCGATTTATAGTCGTCATAATGCCCGATTTTCGTTAAACCTTAAGAATCCGTTCCTAAAAGTTGGTATAATTTCCTGACCTGGTTTATTATATGACATGTCCTTGTAGATCTTGAGTCATAGATCGTTTTGGTGAAAGAATTGAAACAAACAGACTTACGGTTTAGGCATTATGGCTGAATTACTAAAAGTCGTTCAAGACCGTAAGTACGAGTTTGTTATTAAAATTGAAACTCGGTAAAATATGTAAGTTAGTGATGAATCATGGTAATTAAATATTAGAGATCATAAGGACGGTGTAGAAGAAAACCTCGTGTCAAACGGATCATTTTTGAATTTTATAAAAATGTTTGAATCGAGATTAAACGCGAACGAACCCCTAAAAGCACACTTGGTTATAACTTTGGTTAATCACTTAGAAAACGAGCGATAAAACTCGAGGTATAATCTTGGTTCGTAAACGACCTACCTTAGCACTTACATGACTTAAGTATATACCAAGTGTAAGTGTAATAACGAGCCGTAATAACGAGCAAATGTCGGGTCAAAACGAGGTTAATAAGAGTACACAAAAAGGGTGAATAACGAGATAATTCAAAAACTTGTTATAATCTAAGTTAAGTTTATACTTAGCTTTTTTAAACAACGTTAAGTGATTAATCTCGAATATTCTGATTATTTATAGATCACCGAGCTGACCCAAGACACACTACCTCCACCCGACTACCAGGCAAGTTTCCAATACTTGGAACTGTTGTTGTGATATTATATATGATTAATTGTTGTTATATATATGCCATAGCATGCATGCCTACTTTCAAATATTATTGTGATACTTGTTCCGTGATTTAATGTTGGATTATCAGATAGATAAATAAAATATCGATTGTAAGTTAGATATTGCTAAGACCCTTAGCGAAGGGCATATGAATCTCATTCTTCGAACATAGACCGGGAGTCCGTATTTCTTGATATATCATGATTATTTTCGGAGGAAAATATTTAAGTAAATATTCCATTATTTATTTATTGAATATTATTTGGAATATTCAATTGAGTTTATTTATTTAATGAATATTACTTTGAATATTCATTGGAGCTTTATTCGTTTTATGAATATTATTTTGAATATTCATTCTAGATTATTTATTTAATGAATATTATTTTGAATAATCATTCGAGATTATTTACTTAAAGAATATTATTTCAAATATTCATTCGACCTTTATATATTTGCTGAATATTGTTTAATACTCCTTTAAGATTGAGTATTTATCGAATACTATCCTGAAAATTCCTCTGAGTTATTTAAGGAATATTACTTGGAATATTCGTTTGATCTTTATTTATTTAATGAATATCTTCAAAATATCCATTTAAGGTTGATTTATTTGTTGGATATTATTCCAAATATTTATTCGAGGAATTGCTTATTTAATAAATAAATTCCCTATATTCGGTCGAAGGTTACTTTGAGCAATAATCTATTCTAAGAATATTCTTCGAATATTATGAGATGATAAATATTCCTTTATTATTTATTTTAATTCTTGCTAACTAAGCTTTAAAATATATTAATTCACTCAAATACTATCTTCGATCTTTAAATATTATGTACACTACTCTGAGTTTTATTATTATTATTTTATCAAGGAAGGTTCTCAAAACTCCATTCTTCATTCGAATCTATCTTATAAAATATAAGAGAACCTTGCTTGAGAGCTGTTATTTCGTTGACTGCCCGGTCATATACTTGTTAAACTATTATTTTCACTCGCAACTTGGTTGCTAACCATCGAATTGAGTCTGTTTGTTACTTCCTCATCATTCGAGGGGTAAGATTATTGGAACAAGTTAATATCCATTAACAAGCATCAGATTGGGAAATATCGGTGAATTTTCCTTTCCAACTAGATTCGACTACTTCGTGGAGTCTTATCAACAAGTATTATACTTGGGGAAAGGGGGATGAAGTTCACATTTCAAAATCATGAATTTGTTCGAACTAGGAGTATTTGTGTAAGAGGCTGTGGGACAGTCCATCATTGAAACTGGTATAAGAGGCTGTGGGACAGTCCATCCTAGAAGTAGGGTCCGAGTGGCGCCGGTCCTGTCTAAGCCCAAAGATGGCTAGGGAGATCCGGCGTATAGTGGTGTCCATATGTTCTTCCTTCTACCGGTAGTAAAACAAATCTTGAGATGCATAACCTACGACTGATCATCGTAAGGCGATGTTATCTGGCGCGACATACTCCAGTATTGGTTCACTATCCAGAATCTATTTATTTTCTATAACATTATCAGCGTTGGCAGGACTGAAAATTGTTCAAAACTAGAATTGCATATTTTTCCTGCAATTTCCTTTTTAAGAAAAAGTGATGATATCTGGCTCTTATCTTTGCATAACAGATATTCTTATGAAAGATATAATTCAAGTTACCTTGTAACTTCATCCTTTATATTATACTGGTACTATGTTCGTTAATGCATGGCATATGGTTTCAAAGATATTTCAGAACTGTTATATATTATTGTTGTTGATCAGTTACATGTTATTTTTGGTGGGTTGTTGCTCACCCTTGCTTTATTTATTATATCACAACAACTGTTAGATCTGATGGCCAGCACAAGTCGCACTCGGTGCAAGCAGGGACAACAGTCATAGGGTTGCCCACTGATGTCATGATCAGCATTACTGAGGTAGGAGCAACCAGTAGACTAGACTATCAGCTTTTGATTCATCAGACTTATTATATGTATAACCTATGTAAAGGGATGGCAAAGAGTATGTAACAGTTAAATTATAATTCCTTTGGGTTGTAAGAACTCAAAACTTGTGATTAATAATATTTTTTGGTTACTCTGATTTCATCTTTGGGACTATAACGGGTGTGTTTTATGTTACTGTTTTGGGTCACAAGGTTGTAAGTTAATTTGTGTTGATGTTGTGGATAGAAATTGAGACCATGACGACCAGATCCCCAACCCTGGATCTGGGGCTGTTACAGAAATGGTATCAGAGCGTTAAACCCCAGAGATGACACGACGTTAAAACGATAAATTCACTAAGATAATAAGAACTCTTGCCAAGTTCATAGTCGGACTACTTAATGTAGTACTGACATATAAAACCCTTATGGGACCTCTTAAGTATCATGATAGTAACTTAGCTCGATATCGTATCGACGAGTAAGGCGACGGACCTTGAGGCTTACGAACAGCAGCACGAGGATGCTTTATTATATGTTGATGATCGGCTTGAAGACTCGATAGAGTACCCTACTGAAGACCTGATGGAGGTTCCAGCTAAGAAGGAGAATCCTGTTAAGGATAAAGAGTTTACCCTTGAGGAAATGAGGGCTGCAGCCAGAGAGACTGTGAGAGTTAAAGGTATTGGGCTCAGAGAAGTGAGCGTAAAGAACTGAGATATTATTATAAGAACTAAAGATGCATAATGGATTCATAGCCGGACTACCAGATGTAGTACCAGCAAGTAAGACAGATTGGAAAAAAAAATAAAAAAAATGAATGACTTGAAATCTTATATGGGGATAGATAAGAACCCTTAGAGATTTCAGATTAATGAGAAAAGAGTTAGAATGATGCAAGACATCGATATAGGACGGGGAGCAAAGTCTCCAGGAGCAGTTGAGATAGAGGCAGCAAGTGCCATATCATTGGATAAATTAATTAGTGTGAATATTGTCAAAGGTAATTCGCCATGAGAAGGCAGATTCCATAGGTTATAAATTATGAAGTCAAATTAAGATAGAGGAGGTGATCTTATCCAGGAAATGTTCATATTTCGTTGAATGTATCAGCTTAGAAAGTAAAGACAGTGTGAAATGATGGCATGATTGGATAAAGTTATATAAGGAAGTAGTAATCGAAATGATGATCTCAGAACCTACAAGAGAAGAAGACCAGTGAGTCTATGATAAATTCGTAATCAGACTATTGTCAAGGACTAAGTATAGGTTTATTTCAACTCAGTGAAATGATGAACCAGAAACATTAGATACATGCGATTCAGAAGAATATTAAATTCTTTCTTTTCCTTGGATGGATTATAATAGTTACAGTAAGTTTACTCCGACGCTGAATCATAAATGGATCAAGTAATACGATCAGTGGTTAAGAGGTAATGGAGAATGTTTTAAGATGAAACCAAAAAGGGCAAGTGTATGCCAAAGTTCTCGAAGTAGGAATTCTGATAGAATGAAGTTCAGTTATTAGGACAAACGATCAAATAGCAAGTAGTGTTGGTTGATCCCGCCAAGTTGAAGGCAGTTTCAATTGAGAAAGGCCAATCACAGCAACAAAGGACTAAGAAGTTTGAATGAACGAGGAAATGTGAGAAAATCTTCCTGGAGCTAAAGAAGAAATTGGAGGCGACCCAGCGTTGGCATTGCCTAATGGAAGAAGGAAGACTTTGTGATGTATTATGACGCACCTCGTATGGGTTTAATTGGTGTGCTTATGCAGCAAGACAGAGTAATTGCGGATGTAGTCGGACAGCACGGTTCACCAGGTTCGGATGGCCCTGGTAGTGCCAATTTGGTGGAACGACTAAGTCCGACGGTAGTGTCCTTCTGAGACTGGTGGTTAGATATACTAACATTTGGTAGTATCAACTATTAGGACGTATATGCATCAGGAATATGTGGCATGTTTCAGTTTGAAACTTCTGATTTCCCTTCTATGGGATGTATATATTTGATTCCTTTCCAGTGGTTAAACTTCTAACTTTATGTTAAACATTCCGTATTATAACTGCTTACGATTCTACCTGCTTGGATGTTCATGAGAACTGTTCTTCAAATTTCGAAATTGATCTTTTTAGTGTTACCAGTGGGTGGATAGATTGACCAAAATTTCCCTGATTCTGGAAAGAGCTTCAACAAATTTTGGTAAACCTTTTCTTTCTGATTATCAGAGAACGTCATGGAAGAGAGTAGAAACTGGGCGAACCCCATGGATTGGGTAAGGTAGCCACTATATAGGTTGGTGGACAGACCCCGATTATTGCGATTGATTGTAGAAATATAATGATGAAGTTGAGATTGGACGGTAAAAGGGGAAATATACTTAAGGACCAAAACGGACTGCGAAGTTTCGGGATTGACTTAAATGAAAAGGTTATTATGCCAAAAGTGTAAGCTTATGTAGCATGTGGGATTGATAAGAGAAGTTGAAGATAAAAATAAAGGAAAGGTGACCGGAGACAGTACCGAGAAGTCGATTGAGACTTATATGGAGTAAAATTTTGAAAAGATCAGAAGGTATCGAGGCAGAGGGATGAACGAGGAGTGGAAGTGCTCAAGTTGAGTGACTATGCTACTCTGGTACTTAATATTTACCGTGTAAAGGAATGCAGTGAACAAATACAAAAAGAAAAGGGTGAAGAATACACAGGACAAAGTATGTTGATAAGCGTAACCCACCCCAAATAAATTATTTTCGCTATGGACGAAGGAGGCACTATGCCAAGCAATTGCTAGAAAAGTAATGCCATTAGATAACCTTAAATTCACACACTATAGCGCGGCCATTTGGGGCATGTGAAAAAGAATGATAAAATGACTAGACCAGCAATGTAAGGACAAAGCGGGGTGCTTCTAACCAAGCACCAACCGCAAGAACTTTGGATATAAAGCGAAGTGATTCAGGCGTATATGATTGACCAACTTATGCACTAGAAAGAGAAGTAATAAAGCGAATCGAGATATAGGATGATGGGATTTTATAAATACCATGGATGTATTATTACCGAGGAAAGTGATCAATGAAGGTTTATGAAGATTGTTAGAAATGGTACAGTACGATGCATAAATGTTATCCGAAACCTAGTATCTTTAAGAAGAGTGATAAGTACTAAGAAATTCACGTTGAATATGACCAATATCTTCCAGAACATCCTTGCTGCCATTACCAAATTCTGAAAGAAGAACAGATAAATATATGTTGTCTTTTGAAGGCCATGTAGACTGGCATCCGTTTGAAAGAGAATGTTAGCATGAAGCTACCTATGGATTATCGAGATGTGAAAGATTGAAAAGAGACCCTTATTAAGGAATTATGAAATAAAGGATGTAAGTATTTTTGAAAATAGAATTGAGGATAGAATATCCATAAATTAGGATGAACCCTGGGGATGCACAAAGGATGGAATTACCCCTAATAAAGACATTATGAATTTCGATGATATAGGTTGGATTGAATGAGACAACAATAACCTTTAAGGATTTATTGGAAGGAGTTTCGGAAAGTATATAGACAGAATTGTTATAAAATCGATTAAGGATATTTTGATATACCCTGTACCTAGAAAATACAGGAGGAACGACGAGGATGACCTAAGAAACCTTACAAAAAAAAGGGTGATATTCTGAGTTTCAAAATAGAAGTTTGGTAGGGAATGTATGACCCAATAATAATAATGTCAGGTGAGGCATGTGTGAGACCATGAGGAAGTATGGATTGAACCAAATAAAGGTTGAAATTATCCTAAAACAAGAAAGAACTAAGAGAAGAAATATCCTAGGTATGATTTGGAGTAACTGTGATAAAGTTCATACCGAAAGGTGGAGGCAATGACTTATGGAAAAAGACTGATCTATATTTGCTCTCCTTCATCAGAGTTTAAGAGAGAATACTTTCACCCAACAGTGATGAAAATGAGATAGAATTATTTAAGTTGGAATAGACCCAGATAGCATTGATTACAAGAAACTATTATTATCAGGAAAGGCCAATGAGGGGGTCGACACTTTAAGTATAGAGGAGTAATTATAGATGCTCATACCAAAGAAACAGAATGATATTGAGAAGGACTCGAAGGACATATTGTGGTGGAGGATTTACATTCCTTCTGATGATTGTGTAAGAAGCAACCATAAGAATAGTTTAATAAGATTCGATTCCTGATATCGTCTTAAGCAAATTACACACCTTAGGAGGTCCTATTTCGAGGTAAACCGGGACCATGATATGAAATTGATGAAGTAAACCGCTAAGTTTCCAGTCTTCTACTGAAGATATCTGATTAACAATTTCATCAACCTGGCATAGCTGCGGTGATTGAAACTCTTCTGCAATTTTATCTGCTTCATTAATACCTACATCAAGTTCAGGAAGTATCCCTTATGAATAAGAAATAGTGATTAGTCCGTCTTCCTAGAGAATTTTGGATATGACAATTATGAAACCCGTCTGATCAACCATTAAAGCACTACGTAAACAGCAAACGATGGTGATTCAACAATGGACTACATTAATGTAGTGGTGATTCTTCTAAGAAAGTATATGGCAACGTAAAGATAAGGATAGTGCTGTTATTGATAAGCTAAATGGCATGTTGATGAATGACAAGCAAGTTTATGTTAGTGTATTTCTGCGCAAACAAGATAGAGAATGCGAGGTTGGAGATTCGTAATGCTAAAGGTATTCTCGTAGAAAGAATTAATGAGACTTGGAGAGAAGGACAGTTGAGCCCGAGATTTATTGGGCCATCTGAGAGTTTAAAAGTGTTCGGAAGGTGGCATTCGAGCCAGCTTTACCCCCAAAACTTATAGCATGATCGTAACATGTTTCATATGGCTAGGCTACACCAGTAAAACGCAGATGCTCGACAGATGATAAGAGTACGAGCAGGTAGATATACGACCTGGTCTGACTTACGAAGAACAACCTGTGGAAAATCACGGATAGAAAAGAACAAGTGATGAGAAACAAGTTTGGCAGAAGTAGATTATATTGGATCTAAGTTAAAGGAATCGGCCAGATTCATTTTGAAGGTTTTAAATTGGAATAATGCGATGATTATATAATAAATGTGATTGGATACCAATAAGGAGGTGCCAAGTGTAAAAGATGTCTCAATAAAGAGATGACGATGGAGGTAAATAACGGAAGTGAATAAGAATCAAACAATAAGACGGATGTGATTGATAAAGAGAAGATTGGAAGGTAATTATGGACCATGAAGCAGAGAGTGTTTTGAATGAAGTAAGGGATGGGTTCCTTAACGAACTCTTGGGGTGATAACCTGATAATGTTAGTACTATAGATATGAAAAAGCTAGTAGCGTGGCATGGAATGTCAGTGACAATGATGTCAAGCGAGAAACCTAAGATTTAACCTAAAAGGTTGAGGGAATTTTCTAAAGTGAGTGTTGCTAAGATTAAACAAGATAATAGGTCCATAGAATGATGGACGGAGCAGTGAGGACATGTTGACACGTGAGATTACGATAAAGGAACTATTTGATACGAATATGATTTTTTTTTCTTCTCTGATGAACCTTTATAGTTCAGAGGTCAATTCCAAGTATGATATTTTGCAATCATGAATTTTTTTTATAATTCTTTGGAATTCTATTCTTTCTTCTCCTTTATTCATCTTCTTTTGAATTGAGAAGAACAACCCTTTAAGGAGGGACGGTACTGCTACGTGACTATCTGTGTGTGTGATAGAAGTCTAAGTGGAATACCATAACTTGTTTAATTGCTTGTCAAGTAATAAAGGCTGGCCCCCTTCTGTACTAACTATGAAATATAACAAATGTTCATTTGATCATAATGATCTCTCAATAAATCTTTCCACTTCTCTGTAATGATCGAGATTGCGAAGATTTAAGTGATCAGGAATGCATAATGCGAGTGAGGTTATCTTCGAATTCGCAGCGCGACAGTGATACCAAAGTTACTGCAGATACCAATAAGGGTAATAGTATATGACCGAATAAGAGCATAACCCGAAGAATGTGTTGTACGAAAAGTAGCAAATTTGATGGAAAAGGGATAAAGTGTGTATTGTAGCACCAGCAGATGGGCTGAGAAAGGATTGGAATGTTTAAGGATCAACCGAGGAACTGGAAAGCGAAATGGCAACCAAGTACCTAATTGTTTCCTACCTGATTCCGGGACGGAATCCTTTTAAGGAGGGGAGACTGTAAGAACCCTGATTTTTGGTTGGAATTAAAACTTTTATTATGGAATGGATATGGATTCCAATATTTATATGTCATGAAGAATGCAATGGGTTGATAACTTAGGTAAGAAAAATCTATCGTCAAGAAAGTAGGAAATGGCATATAAACAGAGGAAGTAGTCTCATGTCATCCAGATCGATATCTAGTATAAGTCTAGTGGTTCCGTAAAAGGGTTAAGGAACGCTCGAGAAAGCGCAAGGACATTTTTCAAATTATAAGGAATAAAGAGAGAATAAGTGATGAATAGTGTTTTTGGTTGAATTAGAAATATTATTAGGCGACACTATATAGAAGTACCCGGAACGGTTTTCTGAGTTCATATTAACGATCCAAGGGGAAAAAGAGTGTATGTAAAAGTTATCGGATTCTGAAAAATAGCACTATTACTTTCCCCGAGATTTCCCTGGACACTGAAAGACTTAAGGAATTATTGAAAGGATTTAAGGAATATAGGTTCAAGAATTATTAAAGAGAATGGAGAATGATAGTATAAATATTAAGACAGTTTCCGGTAAAACCCTAACTAGAAATCTTCGAGATGTTCCTCCGAACGATCAACGAATTGAGCAATAACCGGACAAAGAAACAAGCAGGGAATCAAGATACATGCATGTACAAAGAGATAAGACCAAGGAACCAAGTAGTTACAAGAGTAACTAATATACTTAAAATCAAAACCAAGTACTTAGTTTCATCTCATCTTATTACCACTAAAAACCAACACATGTCCCTTGAAATTACAACATACATGACCTACTAACTTTATTAAAGCTACTTTACCTTAAATATTATCTTAAGATATAGCAATAATTCATTTTGGATGAGACTAAAGCAAGAGAAGCCAAGCAAACTCTCTCCCCCCTCCAAGAACACAACCATTCGGCCCCTTCCATAATTCCAAATCCAAAGTCCAAGCTCCCACCATCATTTGATCTCCAAATTTTTATGGTAAGTCCTATATTTCATAAAAGTAATCTCCTAGAAATCTTAGCTCCAATCTCCATGTTTTCCATTTTCAAATAAATCATCCAAGGTGAGGATGAATAGTGTTCTTCATGAACTAACATTGATTTCTTGGTTTCTTTTGATTGATTTTAGCTAGCTTAGGCCACACAAGGACTAGATCAAGGTTTAGTAAGGCTCTATAACTCTCCAAGGAAGGTATATCTCATCAAAACCCTAGCTCTTACTTTAAGTTTATGGATGTTCTTGGTGATTGTTAGTTAAGTTATGATTATGGTGTTATAACTAGCATGATTATGAGATTGATTTAGTGATTTAAGAAATAATGAACATGTCGGTAAAGAGGCCTATTTTGGACTTGTTGAGATGCATATTGTGTGTATGAGATGTATGGTATGCCCGGTGTGGCTTGGTTTGATTGTGGTAAATTTGGAAAAGATTGATTTATAGCCGTCATAATGCCCGATTTTCGTTAGACCTTAAGAATCCGTTCATAACAGTTGGTATAATTTCCTGACCTGGTTGATTATATGACATGTCCTTGTAGATCTCGAGTCATAGATCATTTTGGTGAAAGAATCAAAACAAACGGACTTACGGTTTAGGAATTATGGCCGAATTACTAAAAGTCGTTCAAGATCGTAAGTACGAGTTCGTTATTAAAATTGAACCTCGGTAAAATATGTAAGTTAGTGACAAATCATGGTAATTAAATATTAGAGATCATAAGGACGGTGTAGGAGAAAACCTCGTGTCAAACGGATCGTTTTTCAATTTTATAAAAATGTTTGAATCGAGATTAAACGCGAACGAACCCCTAAAAGCACACTTGGTTATAACTTTGGTTAATCACTTAGAAAACGGGCGATAAAACTCGAGGTATAATCTTGGTTCTTAAACAACCTACCTTAGCACTTACATGACTTAAGTATATACCAAGTGTAAGTGTAATGACGAGCCGTAATAACGAGCAAATGTCGAGTCAAAACGAGGTTAATAAGAGTACACAAAAATGGTGCATAACGAGATAATTCAAAAACGTGTTATAATCTAAGTTAAATTTATACTTCGCTTTTTTAAACAATGTTAAGTGATTAACCTCGTATATTCTGATTATTTATAGATCACCGAGCTGACCCAGGACACACTACCTCCACCCGACTACCAGGCAAGTTTCCAATACTTGGAACTGTTGTTGTGATATTTTATATGATTAATTGTTGTTATATATATGCCATAGCATGCATGCCTACTTTCAAATCTTATTCTGATACTTGTTCCCTGATTTAATGTTGGCTTATCAGATAGATAAATAATATATCGATTATAAACCAGATATTGCTAAGACCCTTAGCGAAGGGCATACGAATCTCATTCTTCGAATATAGACAGGGAGTCGGTATTATTTATTTATTGAATATTATTGGGAATATTCAATTGAGTTTATTTATGTAATGAATATTACTTTGAATATTCATTGGAGCTTTATTCATTTAATGAATATTATTTTGAATATTCATTCGAGATTATTTATTTAATGAATATTTATTTTGAATAATCATTCGAGATTATTTACTTAAGGAATATTATTTCAAATATTCATTCGACCTTTATATATTTGCTGAATATTGTTTAATACTCCTTTAAGATTGAGTGTTTATCGAATACTATCCTGAAAATTCCTCTGAGTTATTTAATGAATATTACTTGGAATATTCGTTTGATCTTTATTTATTTAATGAATATCTTCTTGAATATCCATTTAAGGTTGATTTATTTATTGGATTTTTTCCAAATACTTATTCGAGGAATTGCTTATTTAATAAATAAATTCCCTATATTCATTCGAAAGTTACTTTGAGCAATAATCTATTCTAAGAATATTCTATGAATATTATGAGATGATAAATATTCCTTTATTATTTATTTAAATTCTTGCTAACTAAGCTTTAAAATATATTACTTCATTCAAATACTATCTTCGATCTTCAAATATTATGTACACTACTCTGAGTTTTATTATTATTATTTTATCAAGGAAGGTTCTAAAAACTCCATTCTTCATTCGAATCTATCTTCTAAAATATAAGAGAACTTTGCTTGAGAGCTGTTATTTCGTTGACTGCCCGGTCATATACTTGTTAAACTATTCTCTTCACTCGCAACTTGGTTGCTAACCATCGAATTGAGTCTGTTTGTTACTTCCTCATCATTCGAGGGGTAAAATTATTGGAACAAGTTAATATCCATTAACAAGCATCAGCTTGGGAAATATCGGTGAATTTTCCTTTCCAACTAGATACGACTACTTCGTGGAGTCTTATCAACAAGTATTATACTTGGGGAAAGGGGGACGAACTTTACATTTCAGAATCATGGATTTATTCGAACTAGGAGTATTTGTGTGACAGCCCCAGATCCGGGGTCAAGAATCCAGGTCATCACGCTCAATTTCCATTTATTAACATTATATTCTTGACAGTTGAAATATAAATACTTTCTAATACTCACCCAATAGACCCCACACTATATCATTACACACCAGTCATATGCTCAGAGAACAACATCCATAATAATAACAGTTTAAAGTTAAAAGAGTTATTACAGCCCAGAATCTTACTTAAGTAGTATTGCTGAATATTGCTTCTAGAAGAAGCATTTCAACAACCAAAAGTTATTACACAACCTTACACACTTAATTTACATATGTCTATTAATACCCATCCGTCCTACAAGACCTACCTCAGGGATAGGCGCCAGCACTCTCTCAAAAGCCCTTACCCTCTTCCGGGGTGTAGTGCGAAGTTTCGGCATCTACCCTAGCTGTTATATAAATAAATAGCAAGAGTGAGCTATAATAGCTCAGCAAGATAATATTGTAAACCAGAAATCAAAGGTAAAACATGTAAGAACCCAAATTTTGGGTAGAATTAAAACTTTTATTTATTTAATGATGTAATAATGAATAGTGGCTACGGCTACAATGTAATAGTTGATGTTTTAAAAGAATGAATGGAATTCGACTTTATTATTTCTATGTCTTGAAGAATGCTAAAGGGTGACAACATAGGTAAGAATAATCTATCTCCAAAGGGAATAAGATATGGCAATTCCAAGCAGGAGAATATTCTCATGTCATCCAGATCGATAGAAATTAATCCAGTGGTTCCGTATAAAGGTTAAGGAACGATCGAAAGAGAATACGGACAATTGTACAACCCTAGACGAATAAGTAAAGAATAAGGATGAATAGTGATTTGGTGTAATTGAGAATATTATTAGACGACGCTATATAGAAGTACCCGGAACGAAATTTTGAGTTCGTATTATTGATCCGGAGGGAAAAAGAGTGTATGTAAAAGCTGTCGGATTCTGAAAAACCGCACTTTTATTTTCTCCGAGAGTTCCCTGGACACTGATAGCCTTAAGTATTTAACGAATGGATTTAAGGAATATAAATTGGAAAGTTAGAAAGAAAGATGGAGAATGATAGTATTAATATTAGGAAGATTCCCGGTAAAACCCTAACTAGAAACGATTGAGTTATTCCCTCGAACGATTAGCGAATTAAGCAATAAACGAACAAAGAAACAAGCAGAGGAATCAAGAGTCATGTACAAGCTACTAGAATAAATATCTAGCAACCAAGTGGGCTAAGTAACTAGCATGTTAGGGTTTGAACTAGTAGTTGGACAAATCAAACTCCTAGTTAGCAAGAATCCATCCAAGTGCTACACATGCCTTCCAATCTCACCATTCATTCCAAAAGCACTTTAATAAAGTAAAACAAGATGAGATATTATCTAAACTCATCTCACTTTATGAATTATTATCCAAATAAACCAAGCAACCAAGCCAAACCCCCCCCCCTTCCAAGAACACCATTCGGCCCTTCCATTAATTCCAAAACCAAAATCCACCTTCCCACCATTGTTTGTTCTTGAAATAATTATGGTGAGTCTTATATTTCATAAAACTTATCTCCTCAAAATCTTAGCTCCAAATTCCTTTGTTTGCATTTTCAAAAAAATCAAGAAAGAGGAGCATGAATAGTGTTTCTTATGAACTAACTTGTTTTTTTCTTGTTTTCATGGATGATATAGCAAGCTTAGCACACCTAAGGACCATACAAAGCTTAGTGAGGCTAGTAAACACTCTAAGGAAGGTATAAGACTTGAAAACCCTTGGTGTTATTTTGAGATTTTATAAGTTTTATGGATGATTTAGTGATTAGTATGTTATGGTATGCTTAGATCCTTGTTATTAGATTGTTATTATTATGATTTGGTTTATGAACCATGTAATGGTTAAGATGAGTTGTTGATAGACTATTCATGATGTTTATTATGTGTTGGGATGGTTGAATTGATCTTGGTTAGATCATAGTAAAGTGTAAAAACTTTGGAAAACGCGTAAACATAGCCGTTATAATGTCCGATTTTACAATATCATGTTTTGTGTGCCATTTTTCATATCAAGACCCTACTGTCCAGAAACATTTTCTGCCATGATAGGATAGGTTATGTTATAAGCTTCGTTTTGATATAAGGAACGTGTGAAACGGACTTACGGTTTAGGAGTTACGGCCGGTTTACTAAAAGTATTTCAAAACCGTAACCGAGAATTCGTAACTAAAATTGAACCCTCGTAAAATATGTAAAGTCATGACAAATCTTGGTAAATAAATACTAGAGGTAAAAAGGAAGGCGTGAGATAAAACCGTATGTCAAAAGGATCGTTTTTCGATTTATTAAAAATATTCGAATCGAGATTAAACGCGGACGAATCCCTAAAAGACGACTCGTTTATAACTTCGTTAAAACACTTAGAAAACGAGCGATAAAACTTGGAGTATAATATTGGTTCGTAAAAATAGACTTTCGGACTTATATGACTTAAGTATATGCCAAGTATAAGTACAGTGACATGTCGTATTAACGAATGAATGTCGGGTCGGATCGATGATAAAAGAAATCCACAAAAAGGGGTATAACAAGATAACTCGAGAACGTGTTTCGATTTAAGTATACCTTACCTTTAAAGTTTTAAGTGATTAATCCCGAATGTCTTGGCAATTTATAGATCACCAAGCTAACCCGGGACCCGCTACCACTACCCCTTATCGTACTCGACTACCAGGCAAGTTTCAATTCCCTTCTTTTAGGCTGTTGTTGTGATTGAATATATATATGTTTTCCGTTATACATATGCCATAGCATGCATGCCTCCTTTCCAGTTATATCGTTATGCTTGTTCCCTGATTGTTTATTGGCTTATAAATTAGATAGCTAACGTATCAATTATAAGCCGGTTATTGTAAGACCCTCATAGAAGGGCGTATACATCTTATTCATCAAATATAGACCAGGAGTCAATATTTCTTGATATATCGAGATTACCTCGGAGGAAAATATTTAAGTAAATATTTTCCATTATTCGGGCGACGAATATTATTTGAATATTCGTTCGAGATTATTTATTTAACGATCCTTACTTCAATTAATTATTTGAACGTAACTATTCGACGAATAATATTTTTAATATTCATTCAGAGTTGAATTATTTATCGATTATTATTTCGAATATTCTTCTAAAGGTTGGACTACTAAATGAATATTACTTTTGAATATTCATTTAAGATAGTAATTACCTGACGAATATTATTTTAATGTTCATCTGAAGCTTGATTTATTTATCGAGTCTTATCTCGAATATTCCTTTAAAGCTTGGATTACTAAATGAATATTACTTGATATTCATTTAGAATATTATTCATTAAATGAATATTACTTTTTCAATATTCATTTAAATTCCTAATTAATTATGAATATTATTTTGAATATTCATCCAGGGTTCTATTTAATCATCGAATATTATTTTAAATATTCCTTTCAGGTCTTATTAATTAATGAATATTATTTTGAATATTCATTTGAATATTTAATTATGCAATAAATATTCTCTCGATATTTCTTCAAGGATTATTTGAGAAATACTCTGATTAAAGATATTCTTTCATATTCCTAAATATTCTGTAAAATATTTTAATTCAATAAATATTCTCTGAATATTTATTCCATACTTAGAATAACCTCGATAAGGTTTATCTTCTTCGATTATTACGGAAAATATTTCGGAGTCATATTATTATTAATCATATATCAAGAAAGGTTCTCAGACATCATTCTTCTTTGAGTCTATCTCCCTAATAATAAGGGAACCTTACTTGGAAAATGTTAATTATCTTGTCGACTTCCCGGTCATAAAGTATTCTCTTCACTCGCAACTCGGGTGCTATTGACTTATTAAGTCGTTGTTTACCTTCTCATTTTTCGAGGGGTAAGATTGTTGGAACAAGTTGATATTCGTTACCAAGCAATAGCTTGGAAGTGATTGGTGAATTTTCCTTTCCAACTAGATACGACTACTTTGTAGAGTCTTATCAACAAGTATTATACTTGGGGAAAGGGGGACGAACGTTACATTCAGAATCACGAATTCTATTTGAACTAGGAGTCGTGTAAGAGGCCAAGTAGCGCCGGTCCATCCCCTTTGGCCCAACCGTTGGTCGGGGAGAGCTAGTAAGGCGGTAGACAAGTAAAGCCGTCAGTTCTTCCTTCTACCGGTAGTAAATCTAATTTGAGCTGTACGATCTCGACTGATCATCAATATTGGAACAGCGGGCGCGGTGAATACTCCATCATTGGTTCATCATCCAAACTTATTTATTTCCTGCAACATGATTACTGTTGGCAGAGCTGGAAAAGTGTTCATAACTGGAATTACAATCTTTTCATGCAAGTTCCTTTTTTTAATGACAATGAGAATATCTCGCTTACTTTTGATGTAGCAGATATTTCTACAAACAAATACTTTGAGTTACCTAGTAACTTCATCCTTTATATTATACTGGCAATAACTTCATTTATGCATGGCATATGATTTCAAAGGATATTTTGAACTGCTGGATATATGTATCACTGTTCAGTTATATTATTGTTGGTGGGCTTTCGCTCACCCTTGCTTTGTTCATATTATGTCACAACAACAGCTAGGACAGATGGCCCGCGTCAGGCGCACTCGGCGCAAGCAGGTTACCGCCGTTCGAGGACTACCCGCTGATGTCCTTGCTGCCATTGCTGAGGTAGCATAGATAGGCAGCTTTTGTTTAACAGTCTATTTACATGTAACATTAACATTAATCAACGGCAAAACCTTTAAGCATATCATTCGGCTTGTAATAACTTTTATTCGTAAACTCTGATATTATGGACTTCTTTCAATTTCATCTCTGGGACTATAACTGTTGTGTGTGTGAGTGGATATTATTGTGGGGTCACGGCATGTGATTTATTTATTGTGGACTCAAGTCAAGTATTATGAATGGATGTAACACCGTAACCACCAGATCCCTGACCCCGGATCTGGGGGTGTTACAGAAGTGGTATCAGAGCGAGAGTTATATATCCCAAGAGATGATACGACGTTATATAATAATAAATTCAATAATATAATAAGAACTCTTGCCAAGTTCATAGTCGGACTACTTAATGTAGTGATGACCTATAAAACCCTTATGGGAACTATTAAGTATCATGATAGTAACTTAGCTCGATATCGCATCGACAAGTAAGGCAACAGACCTTGAGGCATACGAGCAGCAGCGCAATGATGCCTTATTATATGCTGAAGATCAGCGGGTAAATTCAATAGAGTACCCTACTGGAGACCCGGAAGAGGTTCCAGCAGATAAGGAAAATCTTGTTAGGATAAGGAGCTTACCCTCGAGGAATGAGGGTTGTAGCCAGAAAGACTGAGATGATTAAGGTATAGTGCTCAGAAAAGTGGGCATAAAGAACTAAGCGATTAGCAAGAGAACTGAAGATTCATGTTGGATTCGTGGCTCGACTACTGAAGGTAGTACCAGCAAGTAAGACGGATTGGAAGAATTACTTGAGATCTTATACGGGAATAGATGAGAATCATTAGAGACTTTCATATTAACGAAAAGAGTGCTAGAAGGATGTATGATTATCAAAGGCATCGATATAAGGCGAGGAGCAGAGTCCCTAGGAATAGTTGAGAAGAGGCAGTAAGTGCCATATCATTTGATAAATGAATAAGTATGAATATTGTCAGTAATAATTCGCCATGAGAAGGCAGATGTCATATGTTGTAATTTATGGAACAAAATTGAGGTTGATGAAGTTGTTTTATTCAGGAAAATGTCCATTTTATGAATGAATCAGTTAGAAAGTGAAAACATTGGGAAGTGATAGCATGATTGGATAAAGTTATATAAGGAAGTAGTAAGCAAGACAATGATCTCAGAACCTACCGGAAGATAAGACCAGTGAGTCAAGATGAACTCGTAATGAGACTATTGTCAGAGACTAAGTATAGGGTTAATTTAACTCAGTGAAATGATGAACCAGAAACGTTAGATGCATGTGACTCAGAGGAATATTAAATTCTTTCTTTTCTTTGAATGGATTATAGTAGTTACCTTAAGTTTTCTCCGAGGCGGAATTATAACGGATCAAGTAATACGATCAGCAGTTAAAGAGAAAAATGTGAGAAAATCTTCCTGGAGCTAAAAGATGAAATTGGTAATGACCAAGAGTTGGCATTGTTTAATGGAAAAAGGGAGACTTTGTGCTTCCAACGACGCTTCGCATAAAAGATTAGGATGTGTGCTTGCGCAGCACGACAAGGTACTTGCGGATGCATTCGGACAGCATGGTTCACCAGGTTCGGATGGCCTTAGTAGTGCCAATTTTTGTGGAACAACCAACTCCGACGGTAATGTTCCTTCTGAGACTGGTAGTCAGGTAGACTGACATTTGGTAATATTGAATATCAGGACGTATAGGTATCAGGACGTTGTGACAAGTTTCAGTTTAAAATTGTTAATTCCCTTCTAAGGGATGTATATAATTGGTTCCTCTCCAGGGGTTAAATTTCCAACCCGATGACGATTATTTCGCTAATTATGACTGCTTACGGTTCTACCTACTAGGAGGTTCATAGAACTATTCTTCAGGTTTCGAAACTGGTCTCCTTAGTGTTACCAGTCGATGGATAGATTGACCAAAATTTCCCTAAGTCTGGGAAGAACTTCAACGAATTTTGGCAAACCTTGTCTTTCTGATTATCAGAGAACATCATGGAAGAGAGTAGAAACTGGGGCAAACCCCGTGAATTGGGTAAGGTAGCCGCTACATGGGTTGGTGGACAGACCCCGGTTATCGCGATTGATTGTAGAAATACAATGATGAAGTGAAATTGGACGAAAACAGGGAATGTAAGTAAGAAACCAGCCGGACTGAGAAACTTCGGGATTGACTTAAGTGAAAAGGCTGTTATGCCAGGAATGGAAAGCTTGCGTGGCACGTGGGAGTGATAAGAATAGTTGAAAAGATAAAAATAGAGGAAAGATGACCGGAGACGACGCTGAGTAGCCGATTAAGACTTATATGAAGTAAAGTTTTAGAAAGATAGAAAGGTATCAAAGAAGGCACTATTCCGGTAATTGCTAGAAAAGTAATTCTATTAGCCAACCCCTAAAATCATATATATATATATTTTTGTGGCCAGTTGAGGCCAAGTCACAAAGGATTATCAAGTGACTAGACCAGCCATGAAAGGACAAAGCAGGGTTGCTTCTAAGAAAGCACCGACTGCTAGGCCTTCTGATATAAAGGAAACATTAATGAGATCGTAGGAATCTTCTGCTGAACAGCCCATGTTTTGATTGGGAATTCACTAGACCTTTTTGGGATGGGGTCACCCGTACTAAAGTGACTCATGTGTAAATGGTTGTCCAAGATTACGAGTAAAATGGAAGTATAGTGACTTGAGATGTGTGATGTTAGGGTATCGTGAATACCATGAATATATTATGACGGAGGAAAGTAAACAATGAAGGTATATGAAGAGAGTATAGAAATGGTCAGAAATTGAACAGTATGCTGTAGGAATTTTCTCTGAGGCAAGTACCTTTGCGAAGAACGATAAGCACTAGGAAATTCATGTTGAACTCGACCAATATCTTTCAGAACATCCTTGCTACCATTAACAAGTCTGTAAGAGAGCATATAGACATACGTTGTCTTTTGGAAGGTCAAATAGGTTGACCACTATCTGAAAGAAGAAAATAGCAGTAAGCTACCGATCGATTATCAAATAAGAATGATTGAAAAGAGACCCTTATTAAGGATACATGATTTGATTTCCAATTATAGGATGCAGGAATTCCTTGGCAGTTGAATTAAGGATAAGATATCCATAAAGTAAGGCAAACCCTGGGGAATGCACAAGGGATGGCACTAACCCTAATAAAGACATTGTGAATTCAGATGATAAGAGTTGGATTTCCTAAGGCAGCAATGACCTGTAAAGATTATTAAAAAGAGTTCTGGAAAGAACAGAGATAGAATTATTAGAGTATTGATCAATGACGTTTTGATATACCCTGTACCTAGAAAATACATGAGGAATGATGAGGACGACCTAAGAAACCTTACAAGGAAAAGTTAATATTCTGAGTTTCCAACTAGAAGTTTGGAAGAGAATGTAAGACACAATAACAATATACCAGATGATGCATGTATGAAACCCTGAGGGAGTATGGATTGAACCTATAAAGGTTGAGATTATCCTAAGATAAGGAAAGAACTAGGAAAAGAAGTATCCTAAGTAGGATTGGGAATAAACGTGATAAAGTTCCCACGGGTAGGTGGAAGCAATGACTTATGGAAAAAGACTGATAGATATATTTTTCTCCTTCAGCAGAGCTTAAGGGAGAATGCTTTCACCCAACAGTGATGAGAATGAGGTAAAAAAAATAAAAATAAAAAAATAAAAAAAAATAAAAAAATTTTTGAATTGAAATGTATCGAGAGAACAAGGATTACCGGAAATTATTATTATTAGGAAAGGCCAATGAGGTGGCCGACAGTCTAAGTATAAAGGAATAATTACAAATGTTCATACCGAAGAAACAGAATGATATTTGGAAGGACCTTGAAGGTCATATCGGAATGGAGGAATTTACATTCCTTCTGATGATTGTGCAAGAATCGACGGTAATAGTAGTTTAAGTAAAGATTCGATTCCTGATGGGTCTTAAGCATATTACATACCTTAGAAGGTCCCGTTTTGAGGCAAACCAGGACCATGATACAAAAAAATTGACGAAGTAAACCATTAAGTTTCCAGTCTTTTATGGAAGATGCATGAGTGATAGTTTCATCAACCTGACTTAGCTGTGATGCTTGAAACTCTTCTGCAATTTTATCTACTTCATGTAATATCTACATCAAGTTCAGGAAGTGTTCCGTATAGATAAGGAATAGTGACTACTTTGTCTCCCTAGAGGATTGAAACCCGTACGGTTAGCTATTAAGGCACTACATAAGCAACAAGCGATGGTGATTCTTCTAAGAAAGTAGATGACAACGTAAAGATAAAGGAAGTGCTGCTATTGATAAGCTAAATGGCATGTTGATGAATGACAAGCAAGTTTGTGTTAGTGTACTTCTGCGCAAACAAGATAGAGAATATGAGGTTGATGATTCATGATGCTAAAGATATTCATGTGGAAATGATTAATGAGACTTAGAGAGAAGGGCAGTTGAGCCGAGACTTATTAGGCCACCTGAGAGTTTAAAAGTGTTCGAAAGGTGGCATTCGAGCCAGTTTTACCCCCAAAACTTATAGCCCGGTCATAACGGGTTTTCATGTGGCAAGGCTACGCCTGTAAAATGCAGATACTCGATAGATGATAAGAGTGCGAGCAGGTAGGTGTACGACCTGGTCTGACTTACGAAAGACAACCTGTGAAAACCCGCGGGTAGAAAAGAATAAGTGATGAGAAACAAGTTGACAGAAGTAGATTATATTGGATCTAAGATAAAGAAATCGGCCAGATTCATTTCGGAGGTTTTAAATTTGAAATAATGTGATGATTATAGATTAAATGTGACGGGATACCAATAAGGAGGTGCCAAGTACAAAAGATGCCTCAATAAAGAGAGGAAGGTGGAAGTAAATAACAGAAGTAAATAAGAATCAGATAATAAGAAGGATGTGATTGATAAAGAGAAGACTGGGAAAGCAACTATGGAATGTGAAGCAAGGAATATTATGAATGGAATAATAAATGGGTTTTCTGATGAATTCTCGGGATGACAACCTGATAGTGTTAATATTCTAGATATGAAAAAGCTAGTAGCGTGACATGGAATGTCAGTAACAATGATGTCAAGCGAGAAACCTAAGATTTAACCTAATAGGTTGAAGGAATTTTCTGGAGTGAGCGTTGCTAAGGTTGAACCAGAGTATAGGTCCATAGAATAGTGGACAAAGCAGCAAGATGTGTTGACACATGAGATTGCGATCAAATGGTATTGGATATAATTATGATTAATTTCTTCTTTGATGAACCTCTATAGTTCAGAGGTAAATTCTGAGTATGATATTTTACAGTCATGAAAACCTTCTATAATCCTTTATAACTCTTTTCTTTTCTTCTCTCTTATTCATCTTCTTTATGAATTGAGAAGAACAACCCTTTAAAGAGGGGAGGTACTGCTACGTGACTATCTGTCTATGTGATAGAAGTCTAAGTGGAATACCCTAACTTGTTTAATTGCTTGTCAAGTACTAAAGGCTGGCCCCCTTCTTTACTAGCTATGCAATATAACAAATGTTCAATTGATCATAGTGATCTCTCAATAAATCTTTCCACTTCTCTAAATTGATCGAGATTGCAAAGATTAAAGCGATCAGAAAATGCATAATTACGAGTGAGGTTATCTCCGAATTCGTAACGCGATAGTGATACCGAAGTCACCACAGATACCAATAAGGAAAATAGTATATGACTGGGTAAGAGCATAACCTGAATAGTGTGTTGTACGAAAAGTAGAAGAGATTAATGAAAAAAAAAGGATAAAAGGATGTATTGTAGCACTAGTAAGATGTGCTAAAAAAAAAGGATTGGGATTGATTAAGGATTGACTGGGAAACTGGAAAGTGAAATAACCCACAAGTACTCAATTGTCTTCTACCTGATTCCGGGACGGAATCCTTTTAAGGAGGGGAGACTATAAGAACCCAAATTTTGGGTAGAATTAAAACTTTTATTTATTTAATGATGTAAGAATGAATAGTGGCTACGGCTACAATGTAATAGTTGATGTTTTAAAAGAATGAATGGAATTCGACTTTATTATTTCTATGTCTTAAAGAATGGTAAATGGTGACAACATAGGTAAGAATAATCTATCTCCTAAGGGAATAAGATATGGCAATTCCAAGCAGGAGAATATTCTCATGTCATCTAGATCGATAGCAATTAATCCAGTGGTTCCGTAAAAAGGTTAAGGAACGATCGAAAGAGAATACGGACAATTGTACAACCCTAGACGAATAAGTAAAGAATAAGGATGAATAGTGATTTGGTGTAATTGAGAATATTATTAGACGACGCTATATAGAAGTACCCGGAACGAAATTCTGAGTTCGTATTATTGATCCGGAGGGAAAAAGAGTGTATGTAAAAGCTGTCGGATTCTGAAAAACCGCACTTTTATTTTCTCCGAGAGTTCCCTGGACACTGATAGCCTTAAGTATTTAACGAATGGATTTAAGGAATATAAATTGTAAAGTTAGAAAGAAAGATAGAAAATGATAGTATTAATATTAGGAAGATTCCCGGTAAAACCCTAACTAGAAACGATTGAGTTATTCCCTCGAACGATTAGCGAATTAAGCAAAAAACGAACAAAGAAACAAGCAGAGGAATCAAGAGTCATGTACAAGCTACTAGAATAAATATATAGCAACCAAGTGGGCTAAGTAACTAGCATGTTAGGGTTTGAACTAGTAGTTGGACAAATCAAACTCCTAGTTAGCAAGAATCCATCCAAGTGCTACACATGCCTTCCAATCTCACCATTCATTCCAAAAGCACTTTAATAAAGTAAAACAAGAATCCATCCAAGTGCTACACATGCCTTCCCACCATTGTTTGTTCTTGAAATAATTATGGTGAGTCTTATATTTCATAAAACTTATCTCCTCAAAATCTTAGCTCCAAATTCCTTTGTTTGCATTTTCAAAAAAATCAAGAAAGAGGAGCATGAATAGTGTTTCTTATGAACTAACTTGTTTTTTTCTTGTTTTCATGGATGATATAGCAAGCTTAGCACACCTAAGGACCATACAAAGCTTAGTGAGGCTAGTAAACACTCTAAGGAAGGTATAAGACTTGAAAACCCTTGGCGTTATTTTGAGATTTTATAAGTTTTATGGATGATTTAGTGATTAGTATGTTATGGTATGCTTAGATCCTTGTTATTAGATTGTTATTATTATGATTTGGTTTATGAACCATGTAATGGTTAAGATGAGTTGCTGATAGACTATTCATGATGTTTATTATGTGTTGGGATGGTTGAATTGATCTTGGTTAGATCATAGTAAAGTGTAAAAACTTTGGAAAACACGTAAACATAGCCGTTATAATGTCCGATTTTACAATATCATGTTTTGTGTGCCATTTTTCATATCAAGACCCTACTGTCCAGAAACCTTTTCTGCCATGATAGGATAGGTTATGTTATAAGCTTCGTTTTGATATAAGGAACGTGTGAAACGGACTTACGGTTTAGGAGTTACGGCCGGTTTACTAAAAGTATTTCGAAACCGTAACCGAGAATTCGTAAGTATAATTGAACCCTCGTAAAATATGTAAAGTCATGACGAATCTTGGTAAATAAATACTAGAGGTAAAAAGGAAGGCGTGAGAGAAAACCGTATGTCAAAAGGATCGTTTTTCGATTTATTAAAAATATTCGAATCGAGATTAAACGCGAACGAACCCCTAAAAGACGACTCGTTTATAACTTCGTTAAAACACTTAGAAAACGAGCGATAAAACTCGGAGTATAATATTGGTTCGTAACAATCGACTTTCGGAATTATATGACTTAAGTATATGCCAAGTATAAGTACAGTGACATGTCGTATTAACGAATGAATGTCGGGTCGGATCGATGATAAAAGAAATCCACAAAAAGGGGTATAACGAGATAACTCGAGAACGTGTTTGGATTTAAGTATAACTTACCTTTAAAGTTTTAAGTGATTAATCCCGAATGTCTTGGCTATTTATAGATCACCAAGCTGACCCGGGACCCGCTACCACTACCCCTTATCGTACTCGACTACCAGGCAAGTTTCAATTCCCTTCTTTTAGGCTGTTGTTGTGATTGAATATATATATGTTTCCGTTATACATATGCCATAGCATGCATGCCTACTTTCCAGTTATATCGTTATGCTTGTTCCCTGATTGTTTATTGGCTTATAAATTAGATAGCTAACGTATCAATTATAAGCCGGTTATTGTAAGACCCTCATAGAAGGGCGTATACATCTTATTCATCAAATATAGACCGGGAGTCAATATTTCTTGATATATCGAGATTACCTCGGAGGAAAATATTTAAGTAAATATTTTCCATTATTCGGGCGACGAATATTATTTGAATATTCGTTCGAGATTATTTATTTAACGATCCTTACTTCAATTAATTATTTGAACGTAACTATTCGACGAATAATATTTTTAATATTCATTCAGAGTTGAATTATTTATCGATTATTATTTCGAATATTCTTCTAAAGGTTGGACTACTAAATGAATATTATTTGGATATTCATTTAGAATATTATTCATTAAATGAATATTACTTTTGAATATTCATTTAAGATAGTAATTACCTGACGAATATTATTTTAATGTTCATCTGAAGCTTGATTTATTTATCGAGTCTTATCTCGAATATTCCTTTAAAGCTTGGATTACTAAATGAATATTACTTGATATTCATTTAGAATATTATTCATTAAATGAATATTACTTTTTCAATATTCATTTAAATTCCTAATTAATTATGAATATTATTTTGAATATTCATCCAGGGTTCTATTTAATCATCGAATATTATTTTAAATATTTTAAATATTTTAAATATTCCTTTCAGGTCTTATTAATTAATGAATATTATTTTGAATATTCTCTCCTAAACCGTTCATTGGATTTTGACGTACTTTATATCAAAACGATCTATGAACTAAGCTCTATCCTCTCATGGTCAGTTAGTACCCTGGAGAGAACCCTAACCTTACAAGTATGGTTGTCAAAGATAGGGCATCTTTTGGTTTAACGAAAATCGGGCATTATAACGGCTATATTTTCATACTTTCCATAATATAACTCCTCCAAATCCAACATCCAACACATATACAAAACCCTACACCATGTGGTCATCATACCAACCATGGTTACAAGCACTCACAACACCTCCACGATCCATCAAAACACTTATAAACATTTATATAACCATGATTTCATATCTTACACTAACTTATTCCAAAAACCAACCATAAACTCAAGATTCAAGCTAGGGTTTCAAGTAGTATACCTTTCTTGGAGTGTGTACAAGCCTTAATACACCTTGTATAAACTTTATATCACCTTAGTATAGCTTAGATCCTCCAAAGAAACCAAGAAAAACAAAGTTAGTTCTTGAAGTTACTATTTACCACTATTCACCCATCACTTTGATGAATTTATTGACTATGCAAATGGAGATTGTTTGCTCTCAAATTTAATACATACCTTAGTCTATATGTAAGCAAGCTCCATGAATTTTCCCTTGAGTTTTAGTGGCTTGATTCTAGGGTTTTTATTTTTCTTTTCCCTTTTTTTTTCTTAGTGGCCGAATGGAAGATAAAGGTGGAGGATGGAGAGATTTTGTGTTGACTAGCTCTTATCTTGATCTTGGTAGATATTTTACGTAATTATATAGATAATTATCAAGTAATCTTGCTAGATAATCCTTGAGAAAAGTTAGTGGAAAGTGATGTAATTAGTGATGTCATTGATGATGTCATAAGAAAAGATCTAGAATCCTTATTCTTGATTTTCCAATTAATGTTTTAATGATTCTTGATTATTGGTAATGTAGTGTATATCCTTGTTGTATCAATAATCTTGGTTATTTAGTCTCCATATTCGTCTAATTACGATTCGTTTCGAATATACCTCATTATCCAAGTGGTTCTAAATTGTTTAACAACCCAAATTCCTCTAGCGTTCCCTTGACTTAATAATCCCCTGGTTTAACCTAATTTCACATGTTCCTCAAAGTATACACCCTTTTCATATTCCATACTATTTAATATCCAATACAATAGTGCTCAATTGAAATCAAACATCTTAAAAATCTATACTCAGGAATTTCTGAAATCCGTCATCGTTTCGAGTCACTCATTTTCATAATACAACACTAATATGGTTTCTGATTATTAATTTTCTGTTTCAATTATAGGGTACCTACATACCATTTCCCTAAATCCTCAAAATCACTATTCATTTTGGTACTGTAACATTACAAAAGTTATGGTTGTTATAATTTGTGTAAGAGGCTGTGGGACAGTCTATCATTGAAACTGGTATAAGAGGCTGTGGGATAGTCCATCCTAGAAGTAGGGTCCGAGTGGCATCGGTCCCGTCTAAGCCCAAAGATGGCTAGGGAGATCCGGTGTATGGTGGTGTCCATATGTTCTTCCTTCTACCGGTAGTAAAACAAATCTTGAGATGCACAACCTAGGATTGATCATCGTAAGGTGGTATTATCTGGCGCGACATACTCTAGTATTGGTTCACTATCCAGAATCTTTTTATTTTCTGCAACATTATCAACGTTGGCAGGACTGAAAATTGTTCAAAACTAGAATTGCATATTTTTCCTGCAATTTCCTTTTTAAGAAAAAGTGATGATATCTGGCTCTTATCTTTGCATAGCAGATATTCTTACGAAAGATATAATTCGAGTTACCTTGTAACTTCATCCTTTATATTATACTAGTACTATGTTCGTTAATGCATGGCATATGGTTTCAAAGATATTTCAGAACTGTTATATATTATTTTTGTTGATCAGTTACATGTTATTTTTGGTAGGCTGTTGCTCACCCTTGCTTTATTTATTATATCACAACAACAGCTAGATCTGATGGCTAGCACAAGTCGCACTCGGTGCAAGCAGGGAAAGCAGTTATAGGGTTGCCCACTGATGTCATTATCGGCATTGCTGAGGTAGGAGCAACCAGTAGACTGGACTGTCAGCTTTTGATTCATCAGACTTATTATATGTATGACCTATGTAAAGGGATGGCAAAGAGTATGTAACAGTTAAATTATAATTCCTTTGGGTTGTAAGAACTCAAAACTTGTGATTAATAATATTTGTTGGTTACTCTGATTTCATCTCTGGGACTATAATGGGTGTGTTTTATGTTACTGTTTTGGGTCACAAGGTAGTAAGTTAATTTGTGTTGATGTTGTGGATAGAAATTGAGACCGTGACGACCGGATCCCCGATCCTGGATCTGGGGCTGTTACAAGGGGGGAGCCAAATCACACAAAAAGGAGGTAGATTCGACAGGTGTCGAGCCCGATGTATGACAGGGGAGATTGTTAGGAGTTGTCCCACATCGGTTGTGGGAGGGGTAGATAGCTAGTTAATAAGTAGCCAGATTAACTCCATTAGTATGAGACCTTTTGGGAGTTACCCAAAGACAAATCCGTGCGGGCTTGGCCTCGGCCCAGACCGGACAATATCATACTAATGTGGAATTAATGCTTGCTTAGCAAGCCGAACAGATAAAGGGAAGGCTAAAGTAGAGTGAGGTGATCAAGTTTTTCCCTTCACTTCTTTTTCAAGTGAAATTATTTTAATCATTCGGATTATAATGTTACCCCAATTACTCGTATCGATATTGTCGATACCTATTCAAATTATTGTTCTTTATATTTATCACCCCATTTATTTTTTATCTCGTCGACATTTATTGTTACCGTTTATTCATTTACACCCCAATTATTGTATCGAACTCGTCGATACCTATTGATGATCTTGATTATTCATTTATCATCCTTTATTGTATTGATCTTGTTGATACCAGAGGATATTGTTACTTCATTATTGATTATTTAATTATGAGTTGTTGTTTTGGAATATGAGTTTTCTAATTATTTGGTTGGCAACGGTTGTCGATTGTTCCGACACCTAGTGCGTCTGATATAGAATTGAAATGTTTTTAAAAATGATTATGGGTAGAGTCCCTTCGGGAAGACCAGATTAATGGTCAGAAGTTAAGGCCAATGTGTGTCGTGGATCCATTATACGACATTGCTGTGTGCATTTATCCAGGGTTAGTGCGTGACTGATCAGCAGCCTAACCTTGTTGTTTTTTTAAATATATAAAAAAATCCAATTCTTATCTATACATTGGGTTTGAATTGCTTTAAAGCCTGATTCCTTTGAAGCCTGTGATGATTATCTTTCGTTATCAGAATTTATATCAGTTCTTATCGTTGATGAATTATTATTCTAGCAAAGCCTTGTTGGCTCACATTTGCGTTATGATATTTAATTTCTTCAACTATTTCCTTTCACAGCATGTGATGAGTATTCTTGTAGATCAGAGCTTATGTCTGTTCTTGATATTGGCATATATTTATATACTTGCTGAGCAATTTTGGCTCACCCTTACTTTGTTGCGATTTTATTTTCCAGTTATAAGAGAAGAGGAGTAGTTCTAGTGGTTGAGCGAACGTTCCTGTTTCTGCAGCTAGAGGAGTCATTCGAGTTGTTATCTTTGGTCGAGTAATGGATTGTTTCATACCATAACCTGTATGCGATCTTGGATCAGGGGTATTTTATTATGATAGTTGGCTTATATTTAGGTATGTATTGTGTTAATTGAGATCCGTGGTCCCAAATCTATACCCCGGATTATGGGATGCCGCAAAAAATTTACTATATGATAGTGTCTGTTGGCTGTTTTGTGCAGTAAATTCTCAATTTTAAGTTTTTACCCTTAAAATTCATACATACTAAAAGAATACCAGCCTATACAAGTAAACAGATCGGTGCTTTCAACTACTTATCGGCCCATAACTCATCCCAATGCTGACATCCATGTGAACATAGAAAAAATATAGATGTAGCGTTTGGTGGACGCTTTGGTTTTGAAATTCAAAATTCAAATTCATATACACGATTCCAAAATTAAAATTAAACTTTATATACAAGAGTCTCTCTCTCTCTCTCTCTCTCTCTCAGTTTCTCTCATGCCCTCTCTTCTTTTCGTTATAATTTTTTCTCATTTATCTTCATAGTTCGATCATTGCAATAGTATTATTATCTCTACTAAATGATTGTCTTTTATTTGTTATAGATTGAAGTATGCTGAGAAAGTGTTTGATGAATTGCCCAAAAGAAAATATTGATAACTTTCACATTTTACAAGTACTTTTCTTAGTGCAAATTAACAATTAATCTTTTTTGACAATAATTGATACATGTATTAAGTTCGATTATTTGTGTGAATATAATAATTGTCCATAGGATGTATATGCAAGTTTAACTACATGGTTAGTGATTATTTGCTGATTTTGTTGGTGTTTAGACTTAACATAAAGTTAATCCAGTCTCAACCTTTAAGTTAATCCAGTCTCAACATGGTTATGAACATAAAGTTTGATTTTTGTTGGTGTAGTCAGACTGTTTGATTAAAATTTTAAGCAAACTTTTCATTATTTTGCAAGTGCTTTATTCCGATAAAATCATGTTCAATACTTATGTTAAAAGTCTTTTTGGTTTTTACATTGGACTAAGTACTTAGAATTAGTTTCATATAAGGCTTAATGGCCTTTTAGCCCTCAAAGTTTTCACTGATATACCCATCAGCCCTCAATATTTCAAAACGTTCCTTTTAACCCTCGAAGTATCCATAAAGGTCCTAATAACCCTTAAACCGGTATAAAAAATAAAAAATAAAAAAACGGTATAACTCGGATGGGCAAAAGAGACATTTCACAAACCGATACCGAGGGTTAAAAGGTATACTTTAGATACTTTGGGGGTTAAAAGGTATACTTTAGATACTTTGGGGGTTAAAAGGTATAACTCGTACAAATGAAGTTTCAATTAAAACTCAATGAATTAAATAAAATATATACAAATCTTATATTTAATAAAATTTATGAAGATGATTATTGAATATAGATATTGAATACTCATCGTTTAGAGTTTTATATCGACAAACAAATATGATGGGATAATTTCTTTTTTTTATATAAATTTATAGCTCAATAATTGAAATTAATTATATATAATTCATTTTTAGTCCGACTATAATTTTAAATTTCATATTTTAAAATGCGAGACGGCACCGCAAGGCGACGTCGAGCAACTATATAATTAGATTGACTTATATTAAGTGAGGAATAACCAAGTATATAAGCTTTAATGTAGAAACTTTAATGTAGTATATAAGCAAAAATACTACTAAGTATTCCAATAGATCATAATATTTTAGGAAATTTGACTGCATTTGACTCAATATACTTCAACAATACTTGACCCGATTTTCAAATTTCGAAAAAGAGTCGAAATTTAATCTGGATGGATTGTCACATTAATACTAGGGTTTCGTTGCTACTATTATTTTATTAGATCCAAAATATGATATATGATTTGTTTAGTGTTTACTCATTTACTAATATTTATCATAACTAGCTTAACTATTTTATAAATTCATTATAGTTAAAACATAAACTATTTTATAAATTCATTATAATTAAAACATATGTAATGCTTTAATTTAAACACATTTCCATAATTTTTTATTCTAAAATGCATTTTGATGAAATAAATTATTAAAAAATTACTAGAATTCATAAGAAAAATAAATTATAAATATTAAAATAACACATGCATCGTACAAAATATAAGTTAGTAAAATTATTTTTTATGTAAATTTAAGAAATCACTTGGGGACTAAAAATGATAACACAATAAAATGAAAGAAAAATGCGCGACATACAGTATGTAGTTTTGTCGAATCTAAAAGAGGGTATACAAAATATTACTGTACACATCGCACACAATTACACAAAATGATACCCAGCATGTCTGATTAACGAATAACGTGTTTATTTCACAACTCTTTGTTTATTTTACTAATTTACAACTTCGTAATTCTTGAATTGCCTTGCAAATTTATTCCTAAGGTACCCTGTGTATCTCTATATCCCCCAGCTCCCTTACCAAGTCATGAAAATATAAGATTGTTACAGCACAAACAATGAGGGTCGGGATCAACTGGAGAGGTAAAAATCAATTACCTCATAGTAATACTACAGGTCACATGCCAGGTGAGGGTCTATTAGAAGTTAGAACTGTAACATTTGCTTAGCTAATTAACATCTATTACCTCATGTTACATTCTCCACCTAGGCTAGGGTCTATCCCAGATAATCTCAAAAGTTCCATTGCGAAAATTCACACTAACGTGAATAATCTAAAATAGACGGAAATCAACGTGTATAAACTAAAATGGACGAACACCAAACAAAAAAATCACACAAAATTCTGGATCTATCAAGGAGTATCCACTGTTAAAAGAAAACGGCACTATAGCAATTCCTTTTTCTTAGGATTTCCTTTGCAGCCACTGCATTATACATTTCAGCTTCCTTCCATTCTTCCCTCCCTGGCCTTTGTGGAATATTGTTGGGCAGATAAGTGATCACCTCTTAAATAAGCATCACTGGCTGCCTTCGAATGCCGTGATGCTAGCCCGTTCCATAAAAAAATTGGAATAACTTCATTTGTACGAGTTATACCTTTTAACCCCCAAAGTATTTAAAGTATACCTTTTAACCCCTAAAGTATCTAAAGTATACCTTTTAACCCTCGGTATCGGTTTGTGAAATGTCTTTTTTGCCCATCCGAGTTATACCGTTTTTTTTATTTTTTATTTTTTGTACCGGTTTAAGGGTTATTAGGACTTTTATGGATACTTCGAGGGTTAAAAGGAACGTTTTGAAATATTGAGGGCTGATGGGTATATCAGTGGAAACTTTGAGGGTTAAAAGGTTATTAAGCCTTCATATAATTATACCATACAAGAGGCAAGTACAAAGTTTTTTTATTATTTTCAGACATTTTTTTCTTAGCAAGAGGTTTGAGAATGTTACGAATACGATTTTATTCACTTTCAGTATTTTTGTCCTAAGAAAGAAAAGAGCTTGAGAATATTACATGTCAAATGTTCTAATAGTAAGTTTCAAATATCGTCATTTTAGTTGAGTATCCGCTTAACTTAAAATCACCAAGCTTACTTAATGCTTCGACCTATTAGTAATTTACAACATTACCACTATTCTTTAGGTTGTGGTGGTATTTTTCTCGACAAATGAGGTACAATGTTATATATAAAGAATTTTTTGTCATTGTTTTTATTTGATCAATGTCAAAACATGTGTATTTGTGAATTAAGAATCAATTTTGATTGAAAGTAATGTATGAAAAATATGCTTCGTGATATATTATGGAGAATAACGAGTGCAATTAATTTTTTGGTGAATATTATTAGTCAACTATTGTTTGGATGGTATTGCTTACTATTGTGAACTGCGTAAAATTCGAGGATGGTTTGTCTAACGGAACTATAGTTGTTGCTGCATATGTCATATAAAATATGTCCAAGTTGTATAGCTACCGATGTTGCCTGACAAAGTAAGAATCTATTAGGCAATAAACTCACTGCGGGTTGCGGCAAGAGTCATGACAGTTGCAGCACATGCAGCTATTTAACCTTTATAGAAGGATTAACGACAATGTATCTAAGTAGTGGCAACTCGACAATCAGAAAAGCAGTGGAAAAACAATTAAGATAAATATCATTATTAAACAATTGTTGGGCTATAAAATAATTGTTTTAGGAGATTTAAAACCTGATTAAAAAACTCTTGCACTGCTGCCATTTTAATACAAGGGTTATCTGTTTTGGTATTTTTTTAATATTATTTTTGTACTTAATGGCTCATAAATTAAGAATTTCCTATGGTACACCTTTATCTTCTTTTACTTTGGTCATTCCTCATTTATGTTTGTGTTGATTCTTTTTATCCGATGATCTTGAATTTTAGAAGTGATTCGGTTACGACGTAATATTTCGTTTTAAGTAAATTCTATTATTTACGTTGCAAGTATCTTTTTGTTTATATAAGATATGGTTTTATTTCCTTGATGATTTGTATGTCTTAATTACATCTTAAATTTTGTCGAGCAGCTGCCCAATTTCCAGAGTTCCACTCCTGATTGGATACATTATTTTAATTTACAGATGTTCGAGAAATAATTGATAAAAGCAAAGGACTTTATTGTGGATGAAGCAAAAAAGAACACCAAGTAATTTTGTTAGGGACTTTTATTTTTTTAAATTTGTTCCCATTTTTGTGTACTACATATTTATTATGTTGTTGTACACCACATCTTTCTTCGTATCTTCATTTTTTATCTCAACTTTTGGTAATTTTTCTGAGTTTGTCTATTCGGCTCTGCTTTAAGGTAATCCTACTTTAATTTATGTTTTTCCAATTATCGATTTGTTAGCTTACTAGATTAGAGAAGCTGTGACAATATCTTACCGAGATAAAAGGTTTTTTTATTAAAATTTTGTTCATATATGTTCTTCTATCAAATCTTAGTTGGCTGTAGAATGACACGAAATTGACGTGTTCGCTAAATATTCTATCAAATCTTAGTTAGCTCTCGAATGACACGAAATTGACGTGTTTGCTAAATAGTCATATAAGGGTGAGTTGTACACTAATGCTGCATGTGTATAGCAAGAAAGTTCATAGTCAGATCAATGTTAAAAGGCCTCTCGTGGTTCATCTAAAGTCATTGGACAACTTAGATATAATTGGGGATGCATCCTCCGTTGATAATGTTTCTGTAGATGATAACCTTTTAAAATGTGAAGCGAATTAATTCATCATGTTAAGTGTTGAAATTTTTGTGATATTAAGCTGCCTTGATTATCTATTAAAAACTTAAGCTGATTAATTCTTCCTATCCTTACCTATTAAAGAAAAGCATCAAGTGAGCAAGAATGTAAATCATATTGTAGCTAAAGGATCTACAGTTTACGAGAAAATGTTGACCACTGAAGTTGGTTGTTGTGGCACAGTTTAGCAAGAACATGTTATCCGCAACCATTGCTGAATTTGTAAAAAGTGGTGGACTTGATAAAGATTTCAATCTGCAGAAGTGCTGCAGAAGTGCTTTCAAGGATATTTGAAGTTAATTTTGTTGTTACTAATTAACTATATCTTTGTTCTTCCAGGCCTGTTATACACGTATGCAATTTTGTTGTTTTTTATGATATTTCGGAGTTATGAAGGTTACATGAAGTGATAAGAATAAATATATTTGAATGCGATAAGATAACACAAGTGATACAAATTTATCACTTATTCTAAATTCCATTCTCGCTCATCCGATATTTATGAGAGAAGAGATATTAAACAAATATTAATTATAAATCATATAAATCTACTAAAATTGAACTATACTAGCTAATTACATTTAGCAACTTACATTTCATACCAAGAAATCAAAATTTTACTTATTTTGACATATTTTGGAAATTTACTATTTTTACACTTAAAGTGTGTATATACGTTTGGCAAAGAAAAAAAAAGTGTGTATATTGATACATAAAAAATATATAATTTACTTAACGATTCAAAAATCTAACAAAATAAACATACGTTATTCATTTAAATCCATCCCCATCTCAATTCCCACCGGAATCTGAAACCCTAAATACCCAAATTTTCAATCTCTTTCTGTCTCTATCTTACACACACACACAATTTGTATCTAAATGCATGTTTGGCACAACTTTTTTTATTGACTTATGAACTTATTTTCGGATAAAAATTTAGTATTTTGATAAATTTTTTTATATAAGTATTTAATGTATGTTTGAGATTCAATAAGTTGCAAAAATAAGTTAGAAAAATAAGTTAGAAAATTAGAAATCTCAAACTTTATACTGAAAAAAAGTTGCCCAAGTATCCCTAAATAAAATCACAAGATCTACCAAAAATCCACCCACCTATACACACACACACGCTGTCTCTAACATAAATCTAAATCACCCCATGTCCGAACACCTATACATACACAATACATACCATCACTTCCATGGCAGCTGAGAAGAAATGGCTCTTCACCCTCTTCTCAGCGGCCTTTATATCTTTAATTCTACTCTTTTTCATCATCTCAAGTTTCTCATCACACACCCCTTACCCTTTAATTCTCCGGAGAGGTGTCAATTACCCACCTGCATTTGCTTATTACATTTCCGGGAGCTCGGGGGATGCTGATCGGCTGTTTCGATTACTTCTTGCCGTGTATCATCCAAGAAATAGGTATTTGTTGCATTTGGGGACGGAAAGTTCGGATTTTGAGAGGAGGAGATTGGGGTATTTGGTTAGGAGTGTGAGTGTGATGAGGGCTTTTGGGAATGTGGATGTTGTGGGGAAACCCGATGCGATGACGTATATGGGGTCGTCCAATATTGCTGCGATTTTGAGAGGGGCTTCGGTTTTGTTGAAGGTGGATAGTGGCTGGAGTTGGTTTGTTTATTTGACTGTGGGGGATTATCCGCTGCTTACGCAAGATGGTATGTTGGTTTTTTGAATTGAGTTGATGTGTGTGTGTTTTTTAGTTTAGTTGTTTGAATGATGTTTGTTGCTGCGTACTCTAAATGGTATGTCGTTTTTTAATTTTCTTGTTTAGTTCTAATGTTTGAATTTTGTTTATGTGTTTACTTGATGTTTCTTATTTTGCTTGGGGGACTACATTGTGAATTTATTGTGTTTTTTCACTAATTGGAGGATTGCAAAATCGTCGCTCATGTTATATTTAGGTACTTGGAGAAATTAATTTCTTATTCTAATTTGGAAAGATGAGTTTGTGTGTTAATTAAGAGGATATGTTGTTGCGAGGTCGATTCCTTTTAGCTTGACTTTTCAGGGTGTATGACATCAAAGTTATTTAGCACACGTAGAACCACCTAAGATTCCATATTTGAAGAAATTGCTGCTACTTGATCTTGGTGACACATGGTGTCGCCATGTTGTAGTTTAGAGTAAAATTGGTAATGGAAGTACTTAACAAATGAGTATCTTTGTGATTCTTCTTGTCAAAGATGCTTCTCGTATGGAGAAGAAATGAAGTTAAATCTTACTAATATTTATCCGGGGTAGAGAAATGCTCTAGAGCTTGAGGAATTCTTACTCGGAGCCGAACTTATCCATTGTAAAAGTAGCAGTAGTAAACCTTCCTCTTATCTATTTCACATACTTATGATCAAATTGCACCTTGTTTATATACAATTTACTGAAACTAAATGAGGATCCCTCTCATTATTATTAATTTCCAAGAAGGATATTCACCCGACGATATGGTTTGTTATAAATCATGTCAAATATGTAGAGCTTAGCTGTGATACTGGTCTGTGTGTAGAGCCTAGCTGAGAAACTGGTCTGTGTGATATGGGATAAGGAAGCTGTCTGGATCCTTACAAATATCTCAGCTTTTTTACATGGGTTGTTTCTGTGACTTTTATGACCTGTCTTTAACATTGAAGAGTCTCATACTTTTATCTTTTTGAGAATGAGGACTGTGGGTGTTAGTCGACATTTCTTTAAGTTTGCACATATCTTGTTGTTCAGTTTGTTGCATTTGTTCTGCCCTGATTGACCACTTTATAAATATATAATAAAAGTGTAACACAGTTATTAGCTATTTGAAAAATGGCTATGGAAGAGATATTTGTTTGCAATTTGTTTAGTTATGAACACTGGTTATTTAATATGCAGTTGGGTTTAGAGTGAGGTATCAACCTGACCATAAATCTTATGCATGAAAATACTAGAATACATATAACTATGTCGCGACTGAAGTTAACATTGATAATATGTTGTGTAGAAGCCAGAAAGGTTCCCAGGATAGGTGAATGGTAAATTTGTGCTTGTTCTTTCATTGCTGGAAGTTTACATGTTGCCTTTTTTTGAAATATATTTGTGGTTTTACACTGCATATTTATGATATCTTTTCTTCTCTTTTCAGATTTATCACATGTATTCTCCTCTGTCAGAAGAGATCTTAACTTCATCGATCATACCAGTGACCTGGGATGGAAAGAGTAGGCAAACTATTTACGCTACTTTTTTTCCATTAGGGTTAATTATCAATTGAGTCACTTATTTCACTTCAATATATATTATCTGAAATACTAGAAATTAACAATTATTCATTTGGTTGTGGTAGCATTCAAGAAAAATGTGCAAAATCAACAAAATATTACTTTTATTTTTAGAAAACATATTTAAAGTTATCTATTTGATATTTATTATGACTTTAGTGATTCAAATGATACCAAAATGAAATTGGTGACCCCTTTGATATATTGAAGTGAAATGAGTGACCCATTTGATAATTAACCCATTTCGATTATATTATGGTATGTGTGTTCAGAATATATTGATATTTGTGAAATTGTTGCAGGGGTCAAAGGATCCGGCCAATTGTTGTTGATCCAGGGTTGTACTTGGCTAGGAGAGTTCAGATTTTCCATGCCACTGAGAAGCGAAAAATACCTGATGCTTTCAAAGTTTTCACAGGTAAACCTTCTTCCATGTATTTTGTTAAAATTAAATTTTTAGTAGTGGACACTTATAAGGTATTTTAAAGATCTTCGTATTGTTTTGCTGATCCATTCTTGATATCAGGTTCTCCATGGGTCACCTTGAGCAGGTCCTTTTTAGAGTATTGTGTTCTTGGATGGGACAACCTCCCGCGAACCCTCTTGATGTTTACTACGAACGTGGTTTTGTCCCAGGAAGTATATTTCCATTCTGTCATCTGCAACTCACCTGAATTCAGGAACACAACGGTCAATAGTGACTTGAGATACATGGTGTGGGACGATCCCCCTAAGATGGAGCCTGTGTATTTAAATATCTCAAATTATGAGCAAATGGTTCAAAGTGGAGCTGCTTTTGCAAGACAGTTTACAAAAGATGAGGCAGTGCTGGACATGATTGACAAGAAGATCCTGAACCGTGGACGTTATAGAGCTACCCCAGGAGCTTGGTGCACTGGCCGTAATAGCTGGTTTACAGATCCATGTTCGCAATGGGGTGATGTCAATATTTTGAAGCCAGGAGTCCATGCTAAGAAGTTTCAGGAGTCTATAGAAAACCTACTTGATGACTGGGAATCGCAGTCCAATCAATGCATACAACAACAGAGTAACTAAAAATTGATTAGGAAGTTGCTGCTTATTACGAATTAGAAATACCTGAGTAGTGTGCATTTTTTTGTCTTCACTCACATTGTTTGGCCGGGGGTTCTTCCGAAAACAGACTTCTTCATTGTTAATATCCACACCTGGAACAGCACCTCAACGTGACCATAGATCAGATGTTTAGCCAAGATTATCACTGATCAGATGTTTGTGCTAAGGTCTTCATTAAAACCCTTCAGTTCGTAAGAATCTTCCTTTGTACTCACAGTTGTCGTATACTCAGTCTCATCTGCCTTCTCCACTGTAGTGTGGCAATTGTGGAGGCATCAGTTCATTTTTGGATACTGGTTCATGTTGTCAACCTGATTATTTTTTTTTTTCAAAAAATTTTAAATGAGCCCTTTCCGGGGATAGTTCAGTATAAAAGCTGCTGCTGTAGAATTGTAACTTTGTTTTGAAGCTTTTGTGCAGACAGATTTTTTTGATCTCAGCCAACTACAGAAACATGACATCTCACAGCTGCAGGAATTAAGAGGGAGATTTAAAATTAGCTCTGATTGAGGCTCAATTTATGTGCACTTAGCAGTTTAAAAAAAATCTTGTAATGTAAGAATACTGCAAGGAAAACGTAGTTGAACTGGTCAAGATTGATGAAATTCTGGATAATTTGCATGTTAACGGAGTAAAAGCCAAGTTTTATATCAATGTGTGTTATGTGTCTCAACCGGAAAGATGCTCCTCGTGTTCAGTCATTACCTTGCTACTATAAAGTTCTTAGAAACATTGAAGGTGAGCGTTACAGGTTGGATGGAACTGCGGGATAGAGATCTTTATGATAGCAGGACATGTGGATAGTATTTTCGAATATTACACATAGAACGCTATAATGACTTTTCAGCTTAAGAGTTGTCTTTAAATTTTATAAAACCTTAAGTGAAAGTATATCACTTGTAGGTGTGTCGCAAATAATTACAAGGCTTAATTATACCTTAAATATTGAAATTTGACTCTTTGTACATATAAAATGTTAAAAAAAATGTTGTACACATCAAAGTTTTAAAAATCGATTATATGTATATATAAACCCTTGTTCCAAAAAATACTGGTGTGTCGGTGCCTAGTTTTCATTGTTTGGCTCAGAATCTAATAACCTTGGAAGGTTGAATGAAAATGATGGTGAAATAGAAATAAACAATAGAAAATCAAAATTTCAAATTTATAAAGATACAGAGGAAATTAAATGGAGAGTAGGAATGTTTCACTAGTGTTTTTGGGAGCAAAGGTTTGTATATACATGATCAATACTTAAAGGTTTGATGTGCACGACATTTTTTTTAGGATTTTATGTGTAGAGAAAGTCATCCTTTAAGGCTTTTATAATTAGTCCTATTTACAATGCATTTGATCAGGGCAAGTGAGAAACACTTGCCTTCTATTAGCTGCAGGATTAATCCTCCTGCTTTAAGGAGTCTATCTTAAAGCTATGGTTTGAATGGAATGAGACCAGCCATCTATAAAATTTCCAGTTGGAAGTAGTTGACGTGACTAGTGTGAAATCTAGTAAAATACCTACTAATATTAGTATGGTCATATTCGACTTGAAGTCATAATGGCTTGTTTGGTTTCAGATCGGATTCAAATTGACTCAAATTTGTACATTTTTACTCGCATTTTGAAAGATTGTGGCGATAAGGTGAGAAAGGTTTTGTATATGTATAAAGATGCACCAGCACTACAGGGCTTCAGCAAGGAGAGAAGATAAAGTGAAGCCAAAGGGTCAATTCAAATTAAGGAACTTCAAGTATGGCTTAATGTGAATAAGTGTCACATCTGAGAATTGAGAGTTCGCACTCCAGGCGTTCATAGCCTTCATACTGTTTTGAATCATTCGAGTTAGTTGCTCACATTGAGCAACAGTAAAAGCACCCTTAGAGACAGATTCAACATTATGTTTGTTTGCAGTATCTGAGACCTATGCAGTGACTTGAGCTACTTTCTTAATAGAATTGCGTGAAGTTCTCATTTCAGGTTTAGGTTTGCCATGTAAACGGTACCATTCTAGATAGCCATGTAGAAAAAAGCATTTGTCTTGAACATGACATGTGCTATGACATTATTCACAGGATACCTCAGAGTCGTTGGTCTTCTTGTGAAAATATTCAGTGGAAGATTTTGGCTTGTGTCCTGTAAACTTAACATTCATAGCCACATTTTCTGTGATATGGCGAAAAAGTGTAACCTTTGACTCTCTTCCTGAAGTAGTAAAGAGTAAGCTTTATTGGGTGTAGAAAGAGGTCTCATCATAAGCATTTGCCCTTGAATACCAGTAAAATCGTCATTAAGGCCCATTAAAAACTGACTGAGACAGTTAATCTGTTCATAGGCCTCAAGTTTGGAACTTACTCGACAAGTACAAGAGTTCTGAACACAAACACATTTAGGAAGAGGTGTAAGGGAATTGAGTTCATCAGTAAGAGATCTCATTCTGGTAAAGTAGGATGTAATTGACATAGAGCCCTGATTAAGAGCAGTGCGATGTTTCTTCAATTAAAAATTTTGTGGCATTACTAAAAATGAACAGATAAATCCTCCCAGATTTCAGCAATGGTAAAGTAGACAACACTTTCTACAATTTCAACAGAGATAGAATTAAGTAACAAGGATAAGACCATATCGTGGTCGAGCACTAAAGAAACACTTGGGTGGATGAGTTGTTGCCTATACTATGGGCATATCGCACCACCTGCAAAGTGACAATTGGAGCAGAGGCAGTTGTACCCTTAGAAATTTCTCATGTGTCACCAAGGGTAGAAGCCTATGAACAAGAAACTAATGAGAAAGGCATGAGACTCGCCCTTGATTTAATTTGATGAGGTTAGAGATGAGGAAAAAGCCCGTAATACGGAGCATCAGAAGAGAGCATCCTTTCATTATAACCAGAGGGTTAAGGAAAGGTTCTTTAAACAAGGCGACTTGGTACTGAGGATGATGGAAGCATCTGGAGTTGGACAAAGAGGAAAGTTAGCCCCTAACTGGGAAGGGCCGTACAGGGTCAGCAAGACGTTAGGGAGAGGATCCTACAAGCTGTAGACCTTGGATGGAAACAAGGTGCCTCGTACTTGGCATGCCTTAAATCTCAAGGTTTTTTATGTTTAAGCTGTCCAAATAAGGACTTAGCTTTTTATAAATCTAGTAGAATTAGAAATAAGGTTCGATGAAAACATTGTAGAGCATGTTGTTCCCACTAGGACAGTAGTATTCCATGTATGGGCTGAGCCCATTTTGAATTATTAATGCAAGTTTGTTTTCCATTCTATGATTCTGTGATTTTAATTATGTACCAAGCACCTGATGAGTATAAGTCTAAGATGACCAAGTATTGAAGATAAAAAGAACATATGAATGAAGGGAAACAAGTGCATGAATAAAACACCCCGACGTCTCAAGGTTATGATTATAATACACACCGAATAAAAGTTTAAGTCCATGAAGGACCATATATAAAGTCAAGTCATAATAAAAGCTAAGTAGATAGCCACTTGTGTCTAGCAAAGGCCATGCAAGGCTCAAGAGCAAATCACTTCTTGGCAGAAGTCTTCTTCACGGGACCTTTCTTGATCTTGAGAGGAATAATCTGAACATGAGCTTCTTCTTCACTGGACTCCTTCTTGTGCTTCTCCGAGGCCTTGAGGGTAGTCCTCTCCTTGGTCTTGTACGTGTTTCCAAGTTGAACAGCATTCTGAAAATGGGTGTTCAACTACAAAAAGAAAACACCATAAAGAGATGTGTTAAGCCATGATGGTCAATAATGAATAAGAGTGACAAAGCAAAGAAATAGCCTTACGTTATAGGCATGATAAGCCCTCCAGCTCTCACTCTCTACAAGGTCCATGGTTGTTGCGAAATAAGCCTGGTCCGCTGGAGCAATGGCATTCCTGGACCAATCCTGAGCAAGAAGGTGGCTGTCTCTGATGGAGTCTTGCTCACAGATCCCCCACTCAGGCATGAATGCTGTCTTCATGCTTCCATCCGAACACCTAACTCTCTTCCCAGCCTTTGAACAGTGCTGGAGGAAATCTGGGGCAGGTACTTCGTCAGGGTTGGCCTCCTTTTCAGCTTTCTTGATCATCCTCTTGGTAATTTGAGGAGCATTGCTTGGGTGACTGTCAATGTCCTCAGCAACTGCAAAAATAAACAAAGAAGCCATGTCGGAATAAGAACAAGCGTAATGAAAATAAGGAAGTCGAAGTAAGAATTACCCTCAAGGGGGACATAACTAAGGCCGGCCTCTATTAAGGCATGCTTAGTTACAACTTCCCGATAGTGGACATGTCTGTAGGTTGAAATAATCCAATCACGATGAGCTATCTCTTCTCTTGTAAGTTGAGGCTCACTAACACCTTCATCAGTTACGTGATTGAATTCAGATCTGAAAAATTCGCTCCAATCTCCCCCTTTCCACCGAAGGATAAAGAACTCGTGCCTTCAGTTATGATATGAATCAAAACGGAGGCAGTATTGATAATCTGTTGGGATTTTGTACAGTGTTGGATGCTTACCCACCCCTTCCTTGTGACAGGGCTGTTCTTGAAATCAAACAAGTGCCTAAACAATGGAATGCTAAGGCGGATGCCTCCCTTGAGACATTCAACCATAAAAATGAAAATAAATTTCCAGGCATTTGGATATAGTTGGTTGGGCCTGATTTTAACCTCGGCTAACAACCTAACAATCCAGGGGTGGAATGGAAACCTAAGGCCGGATGTAATGGCACTCTTGTATACAAAAAAATTCTCGGGATGCCAATTGCATGTTCTATCACCTGGTGTTAGAACCCTAAGTTTCAAACCAGGAGGGAATTCATATTTATGTAGCTCTTCAAGATCATCCACATCTAAAGTACTAGGGAATATGAAAGAGTCAAATTCGGCGTTGTTTGGAAATAAGTCCCCGGGCTCATCCAAGAGCTCGGGCAAAGATAACTGATAACGAGGAGGAAAGACCTTCTTACCTTTCTTGTTCTTGTCCTTGGACCTCTTGTTGATCAGTTGAAGGAGGGCTTTGGGAGGAACCACGAACCTGTTGCCACCTTTGTTTGCCATTGACTCTTTGAATGAAGTTGATGAAATAAAGAACTTGAAGCTTGGAAGCTCTTGAGAGAAAATTTTCTTTGAAAGAAGAAGGAAATGTGAAGAAAGAACTTCCACCTTCAATCTTTTATAAGGAAAAGGGTGACCCTTGATAACAGGTTATCTTTCTGACGACCCACGTTACAGGTCAAATAGCTGAAAATAGCAAAAAAAGGACCTGACAAACTTGAAGACGGGTCGAATAAGTGATCGAATTTGTAAAAATAAATGAAAGAAACGAATGGAAATACAGACAGAATCAATAATACAGTTGGCAAATCAAGAAGTTAAGCTAACTTATACTTATTAAGTCTAAATTGAGGATCAAGCCATAACCCAGAATTAAGGCACTAATCCAGGGGATTAGTTAAAAAGCTAATACTTCATGAAATTTTTGGAAGATATATTCTAAAATGAAAGGCTAGAACCTTGAAGTTGGGATATCTATACAAAATTTAAGCCTTGACGGCCAACAAGGTTGTCGGCCTCAAATCAAGCTTGTTGTTTGAATTCATGGCCTTGAATTAGGAACCATCGGTTAAATCCAAACCAAGTCAAGATTCTACAAACAAAGTAGGAAGGTTAGAATCCTAAGATCGAAATCAAGGATAAAAAACCAACTAGGATATCCTAGGCTTGAAGTCAGGTGTTGAAAAACAAGGGAACCCCCTAAATAAGCAACTAAGAAGTAAGACCTCCTTGTTTAAAGACAGGGGGCAAGAATAAAAGAGCTTCATCGTAAATTCTACATCCTAATATGAGGATGGAAGGTTGTTGAAAAGCAAAAACCCTGAATGAATCCAAGGTTGTTTGAAATCAAGGATTCAATAAACGAGTTAAGGCCTAGAAGGTCACGAAAGCTAAGAAGCAGGTTGTTTGCAATCAAGGATCACAAAAACAACCAAGTTATGGCAAATCCACTCTAGAAACAAAGAGGTGAGACAATGACAAGATTTGATTTTGGTCAAAGTTAAAGTCAAAAGTCAAAGTCAAAATTCAAAGTCAAGCAATCAATTTTTGACCCAAAAAAAAATATATGAGGGAGGGCCCTAGCCGACCAGGTGCCCCTAGCCATGAGGCCAAGCAAAGGAGGCCGACCATAAGGCGGTGGAGGAAAAAATGGGGTCCTTATTTGAAAACAAGGACCTTGTTTGAAAACCAGGAACCCCTAGCTGATTTTCAATTGGCTCTAGAACGTTCAAAAATGGTTGGATCACTTCAAAATTGAGAATGAAGGACCTTATAAGGTCCTCTACAAGCCTGTGTAGGTGCCGCAATTGTCTCTTAAAGTTTGGAAAAAACCTTGTTTGAAAACAGGCTTAGGGGGTGGTATTTCGCCTCCAAAACGTTCAAAAATGCATGTTTTCATATGATTCTTCTTCGAGCAAGGAGATTATAAGAATCCCTATCATATGAGCTCAACTTCAAAATTTGAGGTTAGGGGGACACCACTAATGAAAAACAAGGTCTTGTTTGAAAACACAAGGGACCGTATTTCTTGTCTAGAGCACTCAAAAATGGTTATATTCATGTGATTATTTCTCCAACAAGGAGATTATAAGAATCTCTATTGGATGGACTTGACTTCAAATTTTGAGGTTAGGATTTCACTAATCGCAGTTAGGGGGTGATTAACCTCGATTAGCGACGTTTAAGGACTTCCACTCAAAAATTAACCTATCTTAAAGTTAATAATGGATATCATAGTAATCATTACATTAGAGAGGAATTAGTTAGCCTTGGTTAAGGTCTCTATAGCCTTGTTTAGGGTTGTTTAGCCCCGATTAGGGCATAAGTAGCGTCTTTTACTCAAAAGTTGGCCTTTATTAAGGCTTGTGAGCAGCGACCACCTGATATTAACCCAACTTAGATAGGTTGAGGGTAATAAATTAGTAATGGACTTATGTTAAAGGATCCTATGCATGAATTGCACTTGGGTTAGTGTCTACGAGCTCGAAATAACACTAACCCTATTCCCGAAAGGCCCATAAATCCTAAGAAAGAGGTTCGAGAGTCCGAGGAATGTTTAACTTTCTTAAGTATTAAATTTGGAAAGAATTTTAGTCATTGTGAATGTGTAGGTCGCTCCTCATTTTACTGTAAGACGATAATCGGGCAGGGTCGACATGACCTTAACTTCTACGAAAATAAATTTTCCTAGAAGTTGGGGGGCAAATGATGTGGGTAAAAAAATAATTCCTAAAGACATATTTAATGTTGCATTTATTATCCCATTAATGAGGCCCGAAACCCTAGTTGGGTATTAAATTCATAATTAATGGTTAAGCCCAAGAAACAGCCCAAAATCGGGGACGCTTGGTATTAGCTTGTTTTCTAACATGGGCCTGATCCATAAAACAAAGAATGATCTAGAATCAAGGCCGTGAATGGCACCGACTCCTTGTTTGAGTCCAAGAATTAGCCTCTAAGGCACCTAATTCAACATGGAAACTGACTCCTACAAGATAGGATCTGGAACCTTCCTCAAGGAGGTGACTTGCCCACCAAGTCACCTAACCTTACTGTAATTCTAAGTCTTCTCAAGCCTATATAAGGGCCTGACCCCTCATTCCAAGAACTGCATTTTTGGTTTGATTCTCGACCTCGAGATACATAGGTATTCTGTGAGGACCGATCAGTCTCGAAACACGGAAACAGCCATTAAAGCTCGAAGCTCACCAACCCTAACATTAAATACGCACGAATCCTAGCCCCAATCTCAAACCCTTGTTTTTATTTCACAACAACTCCGTTACAAGTCAGCAAGGTATGTGGAGTACGACGGGTTGTTGTACAAAAGGGGCTTTAACCAGCCGTTGCTGAAATGTATAGATGGGGACGAATGTGACTATATTATGAGGGAGGTTCATGAGGGAATTTGCGGCAACCACTCGGGGGTAGTTCTTTGGCTCTCAAGATTTTGAAGCAAGGGTACTATTGGCCTACCATGAAGGAGGATGCTTTTAAGTTCTTTCGAGCATGTGACAGGTGTTAGAGATTTGCTAATTATTCCAATAGTCATGTTACATCCTTGACATCATTGATGAGCCCATGGCCATTTGCCATGTCGAGGATTGATTTGATTAGAGAGCTCCCTAAGGCTAAAGGGGGAGTGAAATATGCTGTTGTTGCGGTGGATTACTTTACCAAGTGGGCAGAGGCTGCTCCCTTAGCAAATATAACTGCTAAAAAACTAAGAGATTTTGTCTTTAATTCTATTTTTTGCAGGTTTGGAGTGCCTTACAAATTGATTTTTGATAATGGGAAGCAATTTGATAGTAAAGAGTTGAAGAGCTTGTGTGAAGAACTTAAAATCAAGAAGGATTTTGCAGCTGTGTATTACCCGCAAAGCAATGGTCAGACTGAAGTAGTGAACAAGATCATCAAGCATACCTTGAAGGCGAAGTTGGAAAATAGCAAGGGAAATTGGCCTTAGGAGTTACCTATGGTGCTTTGGTCTTACAACACTACTCCAAGGACAACAACAGGGGAATCTCCCTTTATGCTGACTTATGGATGTAAAGCCATGGTTCCAGCTGAGATTGGTGCAGGTTCGTTTCGTCGCGACAATTTTGACATAGAAGCAAATCAGGTGAATCACAGGTTGTATCTGGACTTGTTAGAAGAAGAAAGGGCTCATTCTCAACTTAAGCTTGCGGCTTATAAGCAAAGAGCTGCGAGGTTCTACAGAAACAAGGTGAAGGTTCGCTCGTTCAGAGTTAGTGATTTGGTTCTCAGGAAGGTTATGCCTCATACAAAGGTTGCAGCCCACGGTGTGTTTGGTGTTAACTGGGAAGGACCTTACAAAATCAGAGTTGTGATATGGGAAGGAACGTACTATCCAGCTGATTTGGATGATAAGCCCATTCCGAAGGCTTGGAATGCTATTCCTTTGAAAAAGTATTATCAGTAGAGCATTACTTTGGCTGTTTATTATTCAAACTTGAAATAAATAAATTTCTTCCTAGTCTCGGGGGGTAGTATATGTATACCTTATCGAGCTAGTGATTATTTGCATTACTTATACTAACCCATTGAGCTGTATGCCTTGGGACTGGCATGACCAGAGACATGATACTCATTGAAGTCATTGTACTATAAGACATGAGGGCATTTTTAATTGGTGATTTCAAATTCTGTTATATATGATGCATATATAGCATTTATTTTAATGATTGTTGATGGTTTATGAATGGTAGGTTACAGAATAAGTTCTGTAAGATATTACAGGTTGACAGTGCTGATGAGCAGTTTGTGCAAGGATAGTTATTGTCGCGGTAGTAATGTCTTGCCGCGCCAAACATGAGTTGTTGTGACGCCCCCAAATCCGAGGTCAGAGATTCAGGTCGTCACGTCACCATCCAACCATATCATACCTGTATTAACTTTACAACTCAACAATACATCCATCCAGACCTCAATCTTACACACAAACAAGTTAGAGCCTCAGAAACGATAATCAAAAGTAACACTAAATATTACAATTCATCTGTACAATCCAGAGTCTTACGCAATTCCACTTATACAACTACACTTGAAGACAAGTCTTACTATTACAGTTGAAAACCTATCAGACTTACTCTGTAGTATTTATCTGGAACTAAATCATCTCCGGGGTAAATCTTCTACTCCTCTTCTGCTGGTGCGGAGTTAACCGACCAAATTCTTCTCTTTCTGAAAAGTTTTTATAAAGCAAGAATGAGCTACATAATGCTCAGCAAGTTCACCATTTTGTAAAATAATAATGTGGTTTATTTCGAAAACATTCCCAACTATATGGGTATATATCTCAGATTTCAAAACATAATTGGACAATGTATATGTCCGAGTTTGAATAAAACATCTATACTCACTAAGGAGCTTTAAGAATAACATATGAACCCTTTATAAGGTTCCCATTTCAATATATCTCAAGTTTGAAAATATATATATATGAGTATATCATTTTCGGCAAAACACTCTACGATTAACATACCGTACAGGGAATACATCATTGCAAACTTCTTTCCTTCCATTAGGTTAGAAGGTTTCCCATACAAAAACATTTCATTCTTTGAAACAATTGCAAGAGTGCACTAACACGTGCCAATCTTTATAGAAAATCTTGCAGTTCTAGATACTGCACGATGTCAATATTTTTCTTATCAAAAACCACACTATCGGCAACTTGCCACTTAGGCCCAAGAAGCAGTGTTTGAGTATTTTTCCAAAGTGGAGGATGGGACTGGAAGAAAACATAAAAACCTGACAAGGATTGATGATGATCAGTCGCCACATCCAAGTCCAATAATCCGCGGGTCTTCTCTACCGGTAGAAGGATAGAAACTACATCCGTAACTATCCCCGGGTGAAAACTACATCCGTAATCACCCTCGATGAAAACTACATCCGTAATCATCCTTCGGCAACACCTGGGCCGGAATAATAATTGATGGGCCGCCTGGCTCACGGCCGCTTACACATCCCGGGAATCGTTCATCAACGGTTCCCACACCTGCCAGAGTCCCTTTTTCTTTTTCTTTTAAAACTTGATTTTGATTGAAAACTGAGTAATTGAGGTCCGACATCAGTCGACCGATGATTCTTGAAATCATACAAGAAGCAAACCTGACCGGGGGTTTTCGAAAATGTTTTGAGTTCGAAAGAGTTCGAGTTTGAAAGTGCTAAAGGTATCTTGGATTAGCTTTGTCTTTAAAATAATGAACAATAATTAATAAATGATATTTTAAGATTTAATATTAATAATTAATAAAATAATTGTTTAATCAAATAAGCTTTTAATCCAAGATAGGTATTTTGAGTATTTACGAAGATATAGAAATAATTACTTGAGTATACGATACTCCCCGAATGACCCTTCGGGTTTTCGCAATTTAATTACGATATAATAATATACCGCTCCCCGGTCAATAGTATATACGGACCGCTACGACCTCTATTGCTAGAGTCGTTGTCCGAAGAAAACATTTCATTCTAAGTTCAAGGGGTGCAAACATATATGTACTTATACATCTCAATTTCATCGATACTTCGATAGACATAAACATTTGATATGATTGAAAACTACAAACACAACAGTGAAAGTCCTTGTATATGTAAGTTTTGAAAAGTAAACTTGCCTTGGTGAGGTTGGGGTGGTCGAGCGTGCGGAGTGGAATGATCTATACATAAGCAATAACCGTTCGTTAGTACCTTAATCAATATCTCTTTAATTGCGGGGTTTTAGGGGGTACAAAATTAACTTAATGACTTCGTCTTATGACACTCTAGCCCTGCTATAGGTTCATGTCATCACTCGATTACGCTCGTCACTTATTCGACTTAATTTGGTTACCGTATCCGAATCATATCCATTACCCCTAAAATTACACTCCACTTACGACTTTTTCCCTTGCGCGAATTTTACTCTAGCATTTTTATAAAATTGAAAAATACATATTTTAATCCAATTATTTTTTGGTAACCTTCACCACTGCATTTTCTATCTTCTCTAATTTTTCCATGATCCTACATAAATTTTTAGGGGTTTAAACAAGGTTCACAAGGGGACCATTTAGTGCAGCCCGGAATCCAGAAACACATTTCACTTCTCAGGCCATAACTCAAAATCTATACATCACCTAGTCATGAACCTTATATTTCTGGAAACTAAATTCAAATACCTTTCAAACAATATATATTAGGACCTCAGGGGACAAGATTTGGGGGTCCAAAACCTTCTTACAAGACAGTTCAAGTTCCTGGAAAAATCTCAGCATGCTTATATCACTAAACCAACCAAGAATCTTACATCCACATCACAACCAACATCTAAATCACCAAGATCATACTTTATAACATACATGGAGATACATACACTAACCACAAGCTTAAAAATCACAACCACAACACTTAAACTCAAGATCTACATCATCCACAACTTATATGTCCAAGATTCACACTAACATCCATGGATCTAACATTAAACACCATAAATAATTCATGGCCAAGAGGGGTTTGGGTTTTATACCTTCTTGATGTTCTTACAATCTCAAAAAAGCTTGGTTAACCTTGGGGAAGCCTTACTCTATGCTCACCATCTTCAATCTCACCAAAGAAATCAAGAACATGGAAGTGGGTTTCCTGACTGGAAAAACACGCCCCAAAGATCAGCCAAAACGAAGCCCTTGCACTCGTTTCCTGGTCGAGGCTCCTGAATGAAAGTTGTAGAGCGTCTTAACAGATTTCTAACCATATAAAGAACAAAAAATTTCATTGAGTAATGAAGGCTCTAGGCCCGTTTTACTGAGAGGTGTTCTGCTGGGCAGAATGGTTTTGTTCTTGGTTTTATGTTCTAATAATGCCATACACTTGATATATATCTATTTTTGGTTGGATGCATCTCATCCTTGCTAGGTGGCAACCTCTCATTGGCTCCTCTAGATTTCTTATCCACTTAAATTGCAACCAAGCCCTTTGCTAATTGCAACCAAGTCCTTGTCTCTTGTTTCTTGCACTTAAGTCCTTTTGTTTTGTTTTCTTTTCCACCACCTTGATTTCCTTGTTGTTTCTTGAATAAAATAAATACGTTACAACTTATACGTTGCATATTATTGCTCTAATATAGCACAATACCTCGAACGAATATTAATTCCAACATCCCTTGTTTATTTCTCTTTATCTCAGAAAACGTTCTCCCGATTTCTCAAGCATTCTCTTTTCTCAATTCTAGGAGTTTATTCTCAATCCCTTTTCCCTCTCATAATATATCCTTCCTTGGGCTCTTAATATACCATATCCTTAATCCATGATTCGTTCGCTCAATCGCTTAATCTCATTGTAAAGTTTCAGCGGTTTCTAGAACGTTTGTTTCACTTCCTCAGTGGTTTTCGTTCCAAATTCTCAAATCACTTATAATAAAATTCCAAAATATTAACTCCTCAATTCCTCAAATTAAATATCTCATTTCTTGATATTACTGATATATAATTCACTGATCGGTCAAATATTACACGAAAATAGAATTTGGAATTTCTGAATTCCGATCGCATTTACATACACTTATTTACTCCGTAGATTACTAGTATAACTTCGGAATATCCACACTACGTCTCGTACATAGGTGGCATGAAAAATTTTCTTAATCCTCAAAATCACTATTCATCCACCAAATCACTATTCATTGATGCACTTCATCATAATAGGAAAAGTTTTAATTCTACCGAAATTTTGGGTTCTTACAGTCTCCCCTCCTTAAAAGGATTCCGTCCCGGAATCAGTTTAGGAATCACTGGGGTTACTCCTTCTTTGTTTCACTCTTTCAACTTCCAGGTGGATTCTTCCATATCTTGATTTTCTCACAATTCCTTATTAGTTTGAAAACCTTGTTCCTCAGCACTTGTTCTTCTCTATCCATGATTTCCACGGGTTGCTCCAGATAGGTCAAGTCTGGTTGTAGGTCCACTTGGTCGTACTCTATCACATGCCGAAAGTCCGTATGGTAGGGTCGTAGCATGGACATATGAAACACATTATGAATTTGCTGCAAGCTTGGGGCAAGGCTTACTCGTAGGCTAACTTCCCGATACGCCTCAAAATCTCAAAAGGTCCAATAAACCTCAGACTTAGCTTCCCTTCATTACCAAATCGCATCAATCCTTTCCAGGAGATACCTTTAGCGTCAAGAAGTCTCCCACCTCATACTCCTTTGATATCTCACAAAATTTGACCATTCGAAATAATGGGTTTCGTAAAAAAATAATGACTTTTACATACACTCGTCTGCACAGTAAAGACGTAATATGAATTCAAAATCTTCATTTAATATTTCATACATCTCGTGATCGCAAAGATTTCTCATCCACCCATAAAATTTGGGTTATTGCAGTCTCCTCTCCTTAAAAGGATTCTATCTTAAGAACCTAAGGAAAATAGTTGTGGATACAATTCCAACTTTACCCTTCCCAACTCTCAGGTTGACACTTCAACCCTTTTGTTCTCTTACCTTGATCTTACCAACGCTTTAGCGTTGCTTCTCAACGCATGCTCTCCTCGACCTGTATTCCTTATCGGTTGTTCTATGAATGAAAATTTCTATCCCACTACTTATACGTTCCTCTTCTACCTTGTTCATAGTATCCGTGTTGAGTCCTTGTATCGTTGGGCCGTGAATACTTTGTGGTCGTGTTCTATAATCTGAGACAACGTCAATACGCATGGTATTCCTCATATTCCTTCGCTTGATTAGCAGGCATGTGTTGCCTCCAGTCAGCCGTTACCACTTGCTATGGATACTGTATAGTCTTCGGTATACGTCGAACCAGTTCAGCTACTATGTCCCTCGTTCATTGACTTCTTCGTAACGCAAGAAAAGCGAAACTTCTTCTATCGCAGTACGCTCTACCAGAGACGTCCTTACGTTCGCAGGGTGATGATCGTGATAACAACATTCATTTCATGGATAAGTTTTTATTCTTGATTTCTCCGTGAAATCTAAGGCACGACACTAAATACAAATTCGATCGTCTGGATAATTCTTCTTCCCTGTCCGTCAACCACAGATCAATTTAGTACATACGCTCAATCTCTTTGTTAAATATACCTGAAAGCACATTCAATATTCGAAGTTTAACCTTAAGTCTTTATCTGACGTAATCGCTGCAGAAGTTTTATATTGCACCACCATCTCTTCCGTATAATATTCGATAATCTTCTCAATGGAAAGTCTCTCGTAGGTAAATCACTTGGTCCAACAATTATAACTCAACTAGGGCCATCTCTTGGCTCGGTCTTTGGCGACCTACTTATGAAATTCATTATAATTCTGTTCACGTTCAATATTTTCTACAGGCGGAATTAATCCACTAGATCTCTATCATTCTACTTTTGGCATGTCGCGTTTGTACTTAATAGTTTTCCAATACCATTCTTCATATCCGTTTGCCAAACATTCTCTTAATTCTCTATACATCTTTGTCCTTCCCCATAATTTATTTATTTTCCTCTAACATTATTCTTTATTGTATATACTCTATTTTCTTGGTCAATACTGACTGAATTCCAATTTCGAATAATACCTTCTATAGGTATCGGCCACCACACTGGCCTTCCCTAGGTAATAACAAATTTCTCCATTATACTCTCTGCTCCCTTTCGTCACCTTCTCTTTCTTATGTTTAGTTCTAATATGAAGATATACTTATGGCACTTGTGGAGAAATTTTCACACTTTTCTCATAAGGTTAACGTCTCAGTTTTATGCGCGAACGCCATCATGACTAATCCCAGACTCACGGTTAGTATATCCTATCCCGTAACCTTTATGTTGTTTAGAAGTATAGGCTATCATCCCCTTTCTACTGCATCAGCACACCTCTTAAACTCTTGAAAGACGCATCATCGTGACTCTCAAAGTCCTCTTTTTATCATCAAGTATAGCTAACAACGAGGTTGTTGCTAATATCTCATTTCATCCCAAAACTTTGTTCATTAATCCATTAAGGCTTCTGACTCATTAGTCCATTCAAACGATACTACCACAATTTTATAACGTTTATATTAGTGTGAAATGCCAATTTTGGCACAGTACAGAGGTCGATCTTGAGTTGTGAAACCTTCTCTTCAACCATATCCTTGAAAAACAACTACTCATTTTAACTAGTCAACAATTCCTCCATTTCCGGTAAGGGTATCAGTTCTCGATGGTATATATAAGATGTCATACGCTCGTCCTCCTTCACAACTGGCGCCAATCAGCCTGAGGCCTGCATGCGGCTGCGATTCCCAATAAACTTGATTATGTGGTAATCTCGAAGGATCATTGGCATATCTCCACGCATCCATTTGGTATTAGGGGCCTGTTAAACTATATGTCTCTCTATGTGCATCAATCCCTTTAAGCTAAGTAAAGCTTCACATTCTTGCCACGATATTTCTTCCTTTCTCGTCCATCTCACTTCCATGTCAGTTTCCTCCAAGGATGTAAGAACCCCAAATTTGGATATAATTAAAACTTTTTATTAAGTAATGATAAAATGAGGAACAATGATTCTGACAACAAGGTCACCAGCTCTAATGAATGGTGGTTTCAAAGAACAATAATTGTAAATAATGGATATTGCTTTGGACAATGATCCTGATGCATTGGTATATTGTCAGAATAGAGTAATTCGATGGTTGAGGACCTAGATAAGAATAATCTACCATCCAGGAAGGAGCTAATGGATCCTTGAAGGGAAATGAGTACGTGCATAGTGTTTCCCGTACGTGCATAGTGTTTCCTGTACGTGCATAGTAATTTGGTGGATGAATAGTGATTTTGTAAGTTGGAAAAATTTTCACGCCACCCTATGTACGGGACGTGATATGGATGTTTCGAAGTCATATTAGTAATACGTGGAGGAAATAAGTAAATGCAGAGACGATCGGAATTCAGAAATTCCAAATTCTTTTTCGGTATAATATTTGACCGGACAGTGGATTAAATATTATTATAATCCAAGAATTGAGATATTAACTTTGAGGAATTGATATTTTGGGATGTTATTATTTTGGGTGGAATTAAAACTTTTATGTATTTAATGATGTAAGAACGAATAGTGATTATGGCTACAATGTAATAATTGATATTTGGAAAGAATGAATGGAATTCGACTTTATTATGTTTATGTCTTGAAGAATGCTAAAGGGTGACAACATAGGTAAGAATAATCTATCTTCTAAGGGAATAAGATATGGCAACTTCAAGCAAGAGAATACTCTCATGTCATCCAGATCGATTACGATTAATCCAGTAGTTCTGTAAAAAGGTTAAGGAACGATCGAAAGAGAATACGGACAATTATACAACCCTAAGAGAACAAGTAAAGAATACTGAATGAATAGTGTTTTGGTGGGAGTATATAATAATATGAGACGACACTATATAGAAGCATTCGGAACGGATTTCCGAGTTCGTATTAGTAATCCAGGGGGAAAATAAGTGTATGTAAAAGCTGTCGGATTCTGAAAAACCGCACTTTTATTTTCTCCGAGAGTTCCCTGGACACTGATAGCCATAAGTATTTAACGAATGGATTTAAGGAATATAAATTGGAAAGTTAGAATGAAAGATGGAGAATGAAAGTATTAATATTAAAAAGGATTCCCGGTAAACCCTAATTAGAAATCCGTGAAATATTCCTACGAACGATCAATCGAAACGGGAAATAACCGGACACAGAATCAAGCAGAGGAAGCAAGAGTCTTGTGCAAGCTACTAGTATAAAATATCTAGTAACTAAACTAGAATCAAGGAACTAGCACCTTAGAGGAAGAACTAAGTACTTAGCAAAGTAACTACCTAGTTAAGCTCTAAACCACCATAAAACCAACACTTGTCTTGCCATTTCATCATCCAACACCTCATCACTTTAATAAAGTGACTTTATACAAGATATTATCTTGATAGTAGATGAGAGTGGATGAGATTAAATCCAAAGAAACCAAGCAAAACTCTCCCCCCCCCTTGAATATTTCATTCGGCCAACACCTTAATTCCAAAATCAAAACCCCTCTTCCCACCATCTCTTGATCTTGTAAAAATTATGGTGAGTCTTAAATTTCCTAAAAGTGATCCCATAAAAATTTCAAAGCCAAACTCTCTTGTTTCCATTTTCAAATAATTCATCAAAGAGGAGGATGAATAGTGGTTTTATGAACTAATCTTGTTTTTTCTTGTTTTTCATGGTGGATTTAGCTAGCTTAGGATCATCCAAGGATAGATCAAGGCTTAGGAAGGTTATACTACTCTCTAAGGAAGGTATAAATCATTTAAAACCCTAAACTTTACTTTGAGTTTATGCATGATTCATGGTGATTTTGGATTAAGTGATATTAGTAGTATTCTACCACCATGTTAGCATGATTTTGTGGTTAGATTAGCTTTATGATGATATATTGATGAAGCATGATATTCTTGAGCTTTTAAGAGATGATTATTAACTATAGTAATTGATTAGATGCCCGGTGTGGCTTGGTTGTTGCGTAATGAATTTTAGAACGCTCGATTCGTAGCCGTCATAATGCCCGATTTTCATTAACACTAAGAAACCGAACTGGTCAGTAGCCATAACTCTCTGTTCTTGGCAAGTTAATGAACCCTACTGATAGATTTTTGAACATAGATCACTTTGGCGAAAGAATCGAAGCATTTCGATTTACGGTTTAGGAATTATGACCAAATTACTAAAAGTAGTTCGAATCCGTAAACGAAAATTCGTAACTGAAATTGAACCCTCGTAAACTATGTAACGTCATGGCGAATCTTGGTAAATAAATACTAGAGGTAAAAAGGAAGGTGTGAAAGAAAACCGTATGTCAAAAGGATCATTTTTCGATTTATTAAAAATGTTCGAGTCGAGGTTAAACGCGAACGAACCCCTAAAAGACGACTCTTTTATAACTTCGGTAAAACACTTAGAAAACGGGCGATAAAACTCGGAGTATAGTATTGGTTCGTAACGATCGACCTTAGAACTCATATGACTTAAGTATGTCCCAAGTATAAGTACAGTGACATGTCACATTAACGAACGAATGTCGGGTCGGATCAGTGATAAAAAGGAATCCACTAAAAGGGGTATAACGAGATAACTCGAGAACGTGTTTCGAATTAAGTATAACTTAACTTTTAATATGTTAAGTGATTAATCCCGAATGCCTTGGCTATTTATAGATCACCAAGCTGAACCGGGACCCGCTACCACTACCCCTTACCGTACTCGACTACCAGGCAAGTTTCAATTACGTTCTTTTAGGCTGTTGTTGTGATTGAATATATATATATATATATATATATATATATATATATACATGTTTTCTGTTATACATATGCCATAGCATGCATGCCTACTTTCAAGTTATATCATTATGCTTGTTACCTGATTGTTATTGGCTTATAAATTAGATAGCTATCGTATCAATTATAAGCCGGTTATTGTAAGACCCTCAGAGAAGGGTGTATACATCTTATTCATCAAATATAGACCGGGAGTCAATATTTTTGACATATCGAGATTACCTCGAAAGAAAATATCTAAGTAAATATTTTCCATTATTCGGGCGACGAAGAGTATTTGAATATTCGTTCGAAATTATTTATTTTAACGATCCTTACTTCAAATAATTATTTGAACGTAACTATTCGACGAATAATATTTATTTTAATATTCATTCAGAGTCGAATTAATTATCGATTATTATTTCGAATATTCTTCTAAAGATGAGACTATTAAATGAATATTATTTGGATATTCATTTAGAATATTATTTTATTGAATAAATATTACTTTTGAATATTCATTTAGGATATTAATTACTTGATGAATATTATTTTAATATTCATCTGAAGCTTGATTTATTTATCGAATATTATCACGAATATTCCTTTAAAGCTTGGATTACTAAATGAATATTACTTGATATTCATTTAGAATATTATTCATTAAATGAATATTACTTTTTGAATATTCATTTAAATTCCTAATTAATTATGAATATTGTCTTAAATATTCCTTTCAGGTCCTATTAATTAATGAATATTATTTTGAATATTCATTTAAATATTTATTTATTCAATAAATATTCTCCTGATATTTCTTCAGGGATTATTTTGGAAAATACTCTGATTAAAGATATTCTTTCATATTCCTAAATATTCTTTAAATATTTTTAACTCAATAAATGTTCTCTGAATATTTATTCCATACTTAGAATAATCTCAATAAGGTTCATCTTCTTCGATTATTACGAAAAATATTTCGGAGTCATATTATTATTAATCTTATATCAAGAAAGGTTCTCAAACATCATTCTTCTTTGAGTCTATCTCCCTAATAATAAGGGAACCTTACTTGGAAAATGTTATTTATCTTGTCGACTTCCCGGTCATAAAGTATTCTCTTCACTCGCAACTCGGGTGCTGTTGACATATTAAGTCGTTGTTTACCTTCTCATCTTTCGAGGGGTAAGATTGTTGGAACAAGTTGATATTCGATACCAAGCCACAGCTTGGAAGTTATTGGTGAATTTTCCTTTCCAACTAGATACGACTACCTTGTAGAGTCTTATCAACAAGTATTACACTTGGGGAAAGGGGGACGAACGTTACATTCAGAATCATGAATTCTATTTGAAGTAGGAGTCGTGTAAGAGGCCGAGTAGCGCCGGTCCATCCCCTTTGGCCCAACCGTTGGCCGGGGAGAGCTAGTAAGGCGGTAGACAAGTAAAGCCGTCAGTTCTTCCTTCTACCGGTAGTAAATCTAATTTGAGCTGTACGATCTCGACTGATCATCAAGATTGGAACAGCGGGCGCGGTGAATACTCCATCATTGGTTCATCATCCAAACTTATTTATTTCCTGCAACATGATTACTGTTGGCAGAGCTGGAAAAGTATTCATAACTGGAATTGCAATCTTTTCATGCAAGTTCCTCTTTTTAATGGCAATGAGAATATCACGCTTACTTTTGATGTAGCAGATATTTCTACAAACAAATACTTTAAGTTACCTTGTAACTTCATCGTTCATATTATACTGGCATCATTTCCGTAAATGCATGGCATATGGTTTGAAAGATACTTTTGAACTGTTATACATTATCGTTCAGTTATACATTATTGTTGGTGGGCTATTGCTCACCCTTGCTTTATTATTATATCACAACAACAGCTAGACCAGATGACTCGCACAAGGCGCACTCGACGCGGGCGAGGACGATGAGACTACCAGAGCTGAAGAAGAAGCTATTGGTAGGATATATTTATTCTTTCAGTACCAAAAACATGGTCTAGTATGACTTATGTAAATGGATGGCAAAGAGTATGTATTTATATTGAAATTCTTTTGGATTGTAAGAACTTATAATGTGATTAATAAAAATTTGATTGTTACTCTGATTTCATCTCTGGGACTATAACGGGTGTGTTTTATTTTGTTGTGTTGGGTCATAGAGACGTAATTTATTTTATGTTAAGGAAAGTTCAATTGTTGTGGACAGAATTGGAAATCGTAACCACCGGATCCCGGACCCCGGATCTGGGGGTGTTACAGAAGTGGTATCAGAGCGTACGTTATAAACCCCAGAGATGAGGCGACGTTAAAACAATAAATTCATTAAGATAATAAGAACTCTTGCCAAGTTCATAGTCGGACTACTTAATGTAGTGATGACATATAAAACCCTTATGGGAACTCTTAAGTATCGTGATAGTAACTTAGCTCGATATCGTATTGACGAGTAAGGCGACAGACCTTGAGGCATACGAGCTGCAGCGCGATGATGCTTTATATGCGGAAGATCAGCGGGTAATTCGATGGAGTACCCTACTGGAGACCCGGAAGAGGTTCCAGCAGATAAGGAAAAATCCTGTTAGGATAAGGAGCTTACCCTTGAGGAATGAGGGTTGTAGCCAGAAAAACTGTGATGATTAAAGTATAGTGCTCAAAAAAAAGGGAGCATAAAGAACTGAGTTATTAGCAAGAGAACTGAAGATTCATGTTGGATTCGTAGCCGGTCTATTGGAGGTAGTACCAGCAAGTAAGACGGATTGAAAGGATCACTTGAGATCTTATACGGGAATAGACGAGAATCCCTAGAGACTTCCATATTAACGAAGAAAGAGCTAGAGGGATGTATGATTATCAAAGACATCGATTTAGGGCGAGGAGCAGAGTCCCTAGGAATAGATGAGAAGGAGGCAGTAAGTGCCATATCATTTGATAAATGAATTAGTATGAATATGCTCAGTAATAATTCGCCATGAGAAGGCAGGTGTCGTAGGTTGTAAATTATGGAACCAAATTGAGGTTAATAAGGTGGTTTTATTAAGGGAAATGTTCAATTTATGAATGAATCAGTTAGAAAGTAAAGACATTGGGAAGTGATAGCATGATTGGATAAAGTTATATAAGGAAGTAGTAAGCAAGACAATGATCTCAGAACCTACCGGAAGATAAGACCAGTGAGTCAAGATGAACTCGTAATGAGACTACTGCCAGAGACTAAGTATAGGGTTAATTTCAACTCAGTAAAATGATGAACCAGAAATGTTAGATGCATGTAATTCAGAGGAATATTAAATTCTTTCTTTCAAAGAATTATAGTAGTTACCTTAAGTTTATTCCGATGCGGAATTATAATAGATCAAGTAATACGATCAGCAGTTAAAGAGAAAAATGTGAGAAAATCTTCCTGGAGCTAAAAGGTGAAATTGGTAATGACCAAGAGCTGGCATTGCTTAATGGAAAAAGGAGACTTTGTGCTTCCAACGATGCTTCGCATAAAGGGTTAGGTAGACCGACATTTGGTAGTATTGAATGTCAGGACGTATAGGTATCAGGACGTTGTGACAGGTTTCAGTTTGAAACTATTGATTCCCTTCTAAGGGATGGATATAATTGATTCCTCTCCAGTGGGTAAACTTCTAATCTGATGATGATTATTTTGTTAACTATGACTGCTTATGATTCCACTTGCTTGGAGGTTCATAGAACTATTCTTCAGGTTGCGAAACTGGTCTCCTTAATGTTACCAGTAGGTGGGTAGATTGATCAAAATTTCCCTGAGTCTGGAAAGGAATTCGGTGAATTTTGGCAAACCTTGTCTTTCTGATTATCAGAGAATGTCATGGAAGAGAGTAGAAACTGGAGCAAACCCTATGATTTGGGTAAGGATGCTGTAAAATGGGTTAGTAAACGGACCCTGAGCATTACAATCGACGGTAGTGATAAAATGATAAAGTGAGATTGGACGAAAACAGGAAATGTAAGTAAGAAATTAGCCGGACGGAGGAACTCCGGGATTGACTTAAGTGAAAAGGCTGTTATGCCAGGAATGGTAAGTTTGCGTGGCACGCGGGATTGATAAGAATAGTTGAAAAGATAAAAATAGAGGAAAGGCGACCGGAGACGGCGCTGAGTAGCCGATTAAGACTTATATGAAGTAAAGTTTTGGAAAGGTAGAAAGGTATCAAAGAAGAAGACACTATGCCGGCAATTGCTAGAAAAGTAATGCTAATTAGCCAACCCTTAAAATCATATATTTTTATTTTAGTGTGGCCAGTTGAGGCCAAGTCACAACGGACTATAAAGTGACTAGACCAGCAATGAAAAGACAAAGCAGGGTTGCTTCTGAGTAAGCACCGACTGCAAGGGCTTCTGATATAAAGGAAATATTAATGAGATCGTAGGAATCTTCTACTAAACCCTTTGCAACCCATGTTTTGATGGGGAATTTACTAGACCTTTTTGGGATGGGGTAACCCGTACTAAAGTGACTCATGTGTATAGGGTTGTCCAAGATTACGAGTAAAATGGAAGTATAGTGACTTGAGATGTATGATGTTAGGGTATCATGAATACCATGATCATATTACGACTAAGGGAAGTAGACAACGAAGGTTTATGAAGAGAGTATGGAAATGGTCAGAGATGGATCAGTATGCTGTAGAAATTTTGTCTAAGGCAAGTACATTTGAGAAGAACGATAAGTACTAAGAGATTCACGTTGAACTCGACCAATATCTTCCAAAACATCCTTGCTACCATTACCAAGTTCTGTAAGAGAGCAGATAGGCATACGTTGCCTTTTGGAAGGCCAAATAGGCTGACAACTATCTGAAAGAAGAGGGTGGCATTAAGCCACCGATCGATTATCAAATGAGAATGATTGAAAAGAGACCTTTATTAAGGATACATGATCTGATTGCCAATTATAAGATGCAAGAATTCCTTGGCAGTTGAATTAAGGATAGGATATCAATAAATTAAGACAAACCCTGGGGAATGTACAAGGGGTGGCATTAACCCTAATAACGACATTATGACTTCAGATGATATGAGCTGGACTTGCTAAGGCAACAATGACCGGTAAGGATTATTAAAAAGAGTTCTGGAAAGAACATAGATAGAATTATTAGAGTATTGATCAATGACATTTTGATATACCCGGTACCCAGAAAATACCGGAGGAATGATAAGGATGGCCTATGAAACCTTACAAGGAAAAAGGTAATATTCTGAACTTCAAAATGGAAGTTTGGTAAGGAATGTATGACATCGTAACAATAATGCTAGATGAGGCATGTATGAAACCCTGAGGAAGTATGGATTGAACCTATAAAGGTTGAGATTATCCTAAGATAAGGAAAGAACTAAGAAAAGAAGTATCCTAAGTAGGATTGGGAATAAACGTGATAAAGTTCCCATGGGTAGGTGGAAGCATTGACTTTTGGAGAAAGACTGATAAATATATTTTTCTCCATCAGCAGAGCAGAAGGGAGAATGCTTTCACCCAACAATGATGGGAATGAGGTAGAAATGTTTGAATTGGAATATATCCAGAGAACAAGGATTACCAGAAATTATTATTATCAGGAAAGGCCAATGAGGTGGCCGACAGTCTAAGTATAAAGGAGTAATTACAAATGTTCATACCGAAGAAACAAAATGATATTTGGAAAGACCATGAAGGTCATATTGGAGTGGAGGAAGTTACATTCCTTTTGATGATTGTGCAAGAATCGAAGGTAATAATAGTTTAAGTAAAGATTCGATTCCTGATGGAGTCTTAAGCATATTACGTACCTTAGAAGGTCCCATTTTGAGGCAGACCAGGACCATGATACAAAATTAACGAAGTAAACCGTTAAGTTTCCAGTCTTTTATGGAAGCTGCATGAGTGATAGTTTCATCAACCTGACATAGCTGCGATGCTTGAAACTCTTCTGCAATTGTATCTACTTCATGTAATATCTACATCAAGGTCAGGAAGTGTTCCTTATGGATAAGGAATAGTGATTACTTTGTCTCCCTAAAGGAATTGAAACCCGTGTGATTAGCTATTAATGCACAACGTAAACAACAAGCGATGGTGATTCTTCTAAGAAAGTAGATGACAATGTAAAGATAAATAAAGTGCTGCCATTGATTAACTAAATGGCATGTTGATGAATGACAAACAAGTTTATGTTAGTGTACTTCTGCGCAAACAAGATAGAGAATATGAGGTTGATGATTCATGATGTTAAAGATATTCCCATGGAAAGAATTAATGAGACTTGGAGGGAAGAGCGGTTGAGCCCGAGACTTATTGGGCCACCTGAGAGTTTAAAAGTGTTCGGACGGCGGTATTCGAGCCAGCCTTACCCCCAAAACTTATAGCACGGTCATAACGGGTTTTCATATGGCCAGGCTACGCTAGTAAAATGCAGATGCTCGATAAATGATAAGAGCATGAGCCGGTAGATATACGACCTGGTCTGACTTACGAAAGACAACCTGTGGAAAACCACGGATAGAAAAGAACAAGTGATGAGAAACAAGGTTGGCAGAAGTAGATTATATGAATCTAGGTTAAAGGGATCGGGCCAGATTCATTTTGGAAAGTTTAAATTGGAATAACGTGATGATTATAGAATAAATGTGACGGAATACCGATAAGGAGGTACCAAGTGCAAAAAGGTGTCTCAATAAAGAGGTGAAGGTAAAAGTAAATAATAGAAATGAGTAAGAATCAGATAATAAGAAGGATGTGATTGATAAAGAAAAAGCTAGTAGCGTGACATGGAATGTTAGTAACAACGGTGTCAAGCGAGAAACTAAGATTTAACCTGAGAGGTTCAAAGATTTTCCAAAAGTAAGTGTTGCTAAGGTTGAACCAGAGTACAAGTCCAGAGAATAGTGGACAATGCAGCAAGATATGTTGATACGTGAGGTTACGATCAAATAGTATTGGATATAATTATGATTAATTTCTTCCTTAATGAACCTCTATAGTTCAGAGGTAAATTCTGAGTATGATATTTTACAATCGTGAAAACTTTTTATAATCCTTTAGAATTCTTTTCTTTTCTTCTCTCTTATTCATCTTCTTTATGAATTGAGAAGAACAACCCTTTAAGGAGGGGAGGTACTGCTACATGACTATCTGTCTATGTGATAGAAGTCTAAGTGGAATACCATAACTTGTTTAACTGCTTGTCAAGTACTAAAGGCTGGCCCCCTTCTGTACTAGCTATGCAATATAACAAATGTTCAATTGATCATAGTGATCTCTCAATAAATCTTTCCACTTCTCTATACTGATCGAGATTGCGAAGATTAAAGCGATCAGGAAATGCACAGTACGAGCGAGGTTACCTCCGAATTCGTAGGGTGATAGTGATACCAATGTTACTGCAAGTATCAATAAGGATAAGACTGAGTAAGAGTATAAACCGGATAGTGTGTTGTACGAAAAATGACAAAGTTGATGGAAAAGGATAAAGTATGGACTGTAGAACCAGTAGATGTGCTGAGAAAGGGCAGAACGACTACGAGTTGACCCGGAAGCTGAAACGACAGATAAACGACTCTTGTTTTCTACCTGATTCCGGGACGGAATCCTTTTAAGGAGGGGAGACTGTAAGAACCCCAAATTTGGATATAATTAAAACTTTTTATTAAGTAATGATAAAATGAGGAACAATGATTCTGACAACAAGGTCACCAGCTCTAATGAATGGTGGTTTCAAAGAACAATAATTGTAAATAATGGATATTGCTTTGGACAATGATCCTGATGCATTGGTATATTGTCAGAATAGAGTAATTCGATGATTGAGGACCTAGATAAGAATAATCTACCATCCAGGAAGGAGCTAATGGATCCTTGAAGGGAAATGAGTACGTGCATAGTGTTTCCCGTACGTGCATAGTGCATAGTGTTTCCCGTACGTGCATAGTGTTTCCTGTACGTGCATAGTAATTTGGTGGATTAATAGTGATTTTGTAAGTTGGAAAACTTTTCACGCCACCCTATGTACGGGACGTGATATGGATGTTTCGAAGTCATATTAGTAATACGTGGAGGAAATAAGTAAATGCAGAGACGATCGGAATTCAGAAATTCCAAATTCTTTTTCGGTATAATATTTGACCGGACAGTGGATTAAATTTTATTATAATCCAAGAATTGAGATATTAACTTTGAGGAATTGATATTTTGGGATGTTATTATTTTGGGTGGAATTAAAACTTTTATGTATTTAATGATGTAAGAACGAATAGTGATTATGGCTACAATGTAATAATTGATATTTGGAAAGAATGAATGGAATTCGACTTTATTATGTTTATGTCTTGAAGAATGCTAAAGGGTGACAACATAGGTAAGAATAATCTATCTTCTAAGGGAATAAGATATGGCAACTTCAAGCAAGAGAATACTCTCATGTCATCCAGATCGATAACGATTAATCCAGTAGTTCCGTAAAACGGTTAAGGAACGATCGAAAGAGAATACGGACAATTATACAACCCTAAGAGAACAAGTAAAGAATACTGAATGAATAGTGTTTTGGTGGGAGTATATAATAATATGAGACGACACTATATAGAAGCATTCGGAACGGATTTCCGAGTTCGTATTAGTAATCCAGGGGGAAAATAAGTGTATGTAAAAGCTGTCGGATTCTGAAAAACCGCACTTTTATTTTCTCCGAGAGTTCCCTGGACACTGATAGCCATAAGTATTTAACGAATGGATTTAAGGAATATAAATTGGAAAGTTAGAATGAAAGATGGAGAATGAAAGTATTAATATTAAAAAGGATTCCCGGTAAACCCTAATTAGAAATCCGTGAAATATTCCTACGAACGATCAATCGAAACGGGCAATAACCGGACACAGAATCAAGCAGAGGAAGCAAGAGTCTTGTGCAAGCTACTAGTATAAAATATCTAGTAACTAAACTAGAATCAAGGAACTAGCACCTTAGAGGAAGAACTAAGTACTTAGCAAAGTAACTACCTAGTTAAGCTCTAAACCACCATAAAACCAACACTTGTCTTGCCATTTCATCATCCAACACCTCATCACTTTAATAAAGTGACTTTATACAAGATATTATCTTGATAGTAGATGAGAGTGGATGAGATTAAATCCAAAGAAACCAAGCAAAACTCTCCCCCCCCCTTGAATATTTCATTCGGCCAACACCTTAATTCCAAAATCAAAACCCCTCTTCCCACCATCTCTTGATCTTGTAAAAATTATGGTGAGTCTTACATTTCCTAAAAGTGATCCCATAAAAATTTCAAAGCCAAACTCTCTTGTTTCCATTTTCAAATAATTCATCAAAGAGGAGGATGAATAGTGGTTTTATGAACTAATCTTGTTTTTTCTTGTTTTTCATGGTGGATTTAGCTAGCTTAGGATCATCCAAGGATAGATCAAGGCTTAGGAAGGTTATACTACTCTCTAAGGAAGGTATAAATCATTTCAAACCCTAAGCTTTACTTTGAGTTTATGCATGATTTATGGTGATTTTGGATTAAGTGATATTAGTAGTATTCTACCACCATGTTAGCATGATTTTGTGGTTAGATTAGCTTTATGATGATATATTGATGAAGCATGATATTCTTGAGCTTTTAAGAGATGATTATTAACTATAGTAATTGATTAGATGCCCGGTGTGGCTTGGTTGTTGCGTAATGAATTTTAGAACGCTCGATTCGTAGCCGTCATAATGCCCGATTTTCATTAACACTAAGAAACCGAACTGGTCAGTAGCCATAACTCTCTGTTCTTGGCAAGTTAATGAACCCTACTGATAGATTTTTGAACATAGATCACTTTGGCGAAAGAATCGAAGCATTTCGATTTACGGTTTAGGAATTATGACCAAATTACTAAAAGTAGTTCGAATCCGTAAACGAAAATTCGTAACTCAAATTGAACCCTCGTAAACTATGTAACGTCATGGCGAATCTTGGTAAATAAATACTAGAGGTAAAAAGGAAGGTGTGAAAGAAAACCGTATGTCAAAAGGATCATTTTTCGATTTATTAAAAATGTTCGAGTCGAGGTTAAACGCGAACGAACCCCTAAAAGACCACTCTTTTATAACTTCGGTAAAACAATTAGAAAACGGGCGATAAAACTCGGAGTATAGTATTGGTTCGTAACGATCGACCTTAGAACTCATATGACTTAAGTATGTCCCAAGTATAAGTACAGTGACATGTCACATTAACGAACGAATGTCGGGTCGGATCAGTGATAAAAAGGAATCCACTAAAAGGGGTATAACGAGATAACTCGAGAACGTGTTTCGAATTAAGTATAACTTAACTTTTAATATGTTAAGTGATTAATCCCGAATGCCTTGGCTATTTATAGATCACCAAGCTGAACCGGGACCCGCTACCACTACCCCTTACCGTACTCGACTACCAGGCAAGTTTCAATTACGTTCTTTTAGGCTGTTGTTGTGATTGAATATATATATATATATATATATATACATGTTTTCTGTTATACATATGCCATAGCATGCATGCCTACTTTCAAGTTATATCATTATGCTTGTTCCCTGATTGTTATTGGCTTATAAATTAGATAGCTATCGTATCAATTATAAGCCGGTTATTGTAAGACCCTCAGAGAAGGGTGTATACATCTTATTCATCAAATATAGACCGGGAGTCAATATTTTTGACATATCGAGATTACCTCGAAAGAAAATATCTAAGTAAATATTTTCCATTATTCGGGCGACGAATAGTATTTGAATATTCGTTCGAAATTATTTATTTTAACGATCCTTACTTCAAATAATTATTTGAACGTAACTATTCGACGAATAATATTTATTTTAATATTCATTCAGAGTCGAATTAATTATCGATTATTATTTCGAATATTCTTCTAAAGATGAGACTATTAAATGAATATTATTTGGATATTCATTTAGAATATTATTTTATTGAATAAATATTACTTTTGAATATTCATTTAGGATATTAATTACTTGATGAATATTATTTTAATATTCATCTGAAGCTTGATTTATTTATCGAATATTATCACGAATATTCCTTTAAAGCTTGGATTACTAAATGAATATTACTTGATATTCATTTAGAATATTATTCATTAAATGAATATTACTTTTTGAATATTCATTTAAATTCCTAATTAATTATGAATATTGTCTTAAATATTCCTTTCAGGTCCTATTAATTAATGAATATTATTTTGAATATTCATTTAAATATTTATTTATTCAATAAATATTCTCCTGATATTTCTTCAGGGATTATTTTGGAAAATACTCTGATTAAAGATATTCTTTCATATTCCTAAATATTCTTTAAATATTTTTAACTCAATAAATATTCTCTGAATATTTATTCCATACTTAGAATAATCTCAATAAGGTTCATCTTCTTCGATTATTACGAAAAATATTTCAGAGTCATATTATTATTAATCTTATATCAAGAAAGGTTCTCAAACATCATTCTTCTTTGAGTCTATCTCCCTAATAATAAGGGAACCTTACTTGGAAAATGTTATTTATCTTGTCGACTTCCCGGTCATAAAGTATTCTCTTCACTCGCAACTCGGGTGCTGTTGACATATTAAGTCGTTGTTTACCTTCTCATCTTTCGAGGGGTAAGATTGTTGGAACAAGTTGATATTCGATACCAAGCCACAGCTTGGAAGTTATTGGTGAATTTTCCTTTCCAACTAGATACGACTACCTTGTAGAGTCTTATCAACAAGTATTACACTTGGGGAAAGGGGGACGAACGTTACATTCAGAATCATGAATTCTATTTGAAGTAGGAGTCGTGTAAGAGGCCGAGTAGCGCCGGTCCATCCCCTTTGGCCCAACCGTTGGCCGGGGAGAGCTAGTAAGGCGGTAGACAAGTAAAGCCGTCAGTTCTTCCTTCTACCGGTAGTAAATCTAATTTGAGCTGTACGATCTCGACTGATCATCAAGATTGGAACAGCGGGCGCGGTGAATACTCCATCATTGGTTCATCATCCTAACTTATTTATTTCCTGCAACATGATTACTGTTGGCAGAGCTGGAAAAGTATTCATAACTGGAATTGCAATCTTTTCATGCAAGTTCCTCTTTTTAATGGCAATGAGAATATCACGCTTACTTTTGATGTAGCAGATATTTCTACAAACAAATACTTTAAGTTACCTTGTAACTTCATCGTTCATATTATACTGGCATCATTTCCGTAAATGCATGGCATATGGTTTGAAAGATACTTTTGAACTGTTATACATTATCGTTCAGTTATACATTATTGTTGGTGGGCTATTGCTCACCCTTGCTTTATTATTATATCACAACAACAGCTAGACCAGATGACTCGCACAAGGCGCACTCGACGCGGGCGAGGACGATGAGACTACCAGAGCTGAAGAAGAAGCTATTGGTAGGATATATTTATTCTTTCAGTACCAAAAACATGGTCTAGTATGACTTATGTAAATGGATGGCAAAGAGTATGTATTTATATTGAAATTCTTTTGGATTGTAAGAACTTATAATGTGATTAATAAAAATTTGATTGTTACTCTAATTTCATCTCTGGGACTATAACGGGTGTGTTTTATATTGTTGTGTTGGGTCATAGAGACGTAATTTATTTTATGTTAAGGAAAGTTCAATTGTTGTGGACAGAATTGGAAATCGTAACCACCGGATCCCGGACCCCGGATCTGGGGGTGTTACAGAAGTGGTATCAGAGCGTAAGTTATAAACCCCAGAGATGAGGCGACGTTAAAACAATAAATTCATTAAGATAATAAGAACTCTTGCCAAGTTCATAGTCGGACTACTTAATGTAGTGATGACATATAAAACCCTTATGGGAACTCTTAAGTATCGTGATAGTAACTTAGCTCGATATCGTATTGACGAGTAAGGCGACAGACCTTGAGGCATACGAGCTGCAGCGCGATGATGCTTTATATGCGGAAGATCAGCGGGTAATTCGATGGAGTACCCTACTGGAGACCCGGAAGAGGTTCCAGCAGATAAGGAAAAATCCTGTTAGGATAAGGAGCTTACCCTTGAGGAATGAGGGTTGCAGCCAGAAAAACTGTGATGATTAAAGTATAGTGCTCAAAAAAAAGGGAGCATAAAGAACTGAGCTATTAGCAAGAGAACTGAAGATTCATGTTGGATTCGTAGCCGGTCTATTGGAGGTAGTACCAGAAAGTAAGACGGATTGAAAGGATCACTTGAGATCTTATACGGGAATAGACGAGAATCCCTAGAGACTTCCATATTAACGAAGAAAGAGCTAGAGGGATGTATGATTATCAAAGACATCGATTTAGGGCGAGGAGCAGAGTCCCTAGGAATAGATGAGAAGGAGGCAGTAAGTGCCATATCATTTGATAAATGAATTAGTATGAATATGGTCAGTAATAATTCGCCATGAGAAGGCAGGTGTCGTAGGTTGTAAATTATGGAACCAAATTGAGGTTAATAAGGTGGTTTTATTAAGGGAAATGTTCAATTTATGAATGAATCAGTTAGAAAGTAAAGACATTGGGAAGTGATAGCATGATTGGATAAAGTTATATAAGGAAGTAGTAAGCAAGACAATGATCTCAGAACCTACCGGAAGATAAGACCAGTGAGTCAAGATGAACTCGTAATGAGACTACTGCCAGAGACTAAGTATAGGGTTAATTTCAACTCAGTAAAATGATGAACCAGAAATGTTAGATGCATGTAATTCAGAGGAATATTAAATTCTTTCTTTCAAAGAATTATAGTAGTTACCTTAAGTTTATTCCGATGCGGAATTATAATAGATCAAGTAATACGATCAGCAGTTAAAGAGAAAAATGTGAGAAAATCTTCCTGGAGCTAAAAGGTGAAATTGGTAATGACCAAGAGCTGGCATTGCTTAATGGAAAAAGGAGACTTTGTGCTTCCAACGACGCTTCGCATAAAGGGTTAGGTAGACCGACATTTGGTAGTATTGAATGTCAGGACGTATAGGTATCAGGACGTTGTGACAGGTTTCAGTTTGAAACTATTGATTCCCTTCTAAGGGATGGATATAATTGATTCCTCTCCAGTGGGTAAACTTCCAATCTGATGATGATTATTTTGTTAACTATGACTGCTTATGATTCCACCTGCTTGGAGGTTCATAGAACTATTCTTCAGGTTGCGAAACTGGTCTCCTTAATGTTACCAGTAGGTGGGCAGATTGATCAAAATTTCCCTGAGTCTGGAAAGGAATTCGGTGAATTTTGGCAAACCTTGTCTTTCTGATTATCAGAGAATGTCATGGAAGAGAGTAGAAACTGGAGCAAACCCTGTGATTTGGGTAAGGATGCTGTAAAATGGGTTAGTAAACGGACCCTGAGCATTACAATCGACGGTAGTGATAAAATGATGAAGTGAGATTGGACGAAAACAGGAAATGTAAGTAAGAAATTAGCCGGACGGAGGAACTCCGGGATTGACTTAAGTGAAAAGGCTGTTATGCCAGGAATGGTAAGTTTGCGTGGCACGCGGGATTGATAAGAATAGTTGAAAAGATAAAAATAGAGGAAAGGCGACCGGAGACGGCGCTGAGTAGCCGATTAAGACTTAAATGAAGTGAAGTTTTGGAAAGGTAGAAAGGTATCAAAGAAGAAGACACTATGCCGGCAATTGCTAGAAAAGTAATGCTAATTAGCCAACCCTTAAAATCACATATTTTTATTTTAGTGTGGCCAGTTGAGGCCAAGTCACAACGGACTATAAAGTGACTAGACCAGCAATGAAAAGACAAAGTAGGGTTGCTTCTGAGTAAGCACCGACTGCAAGGGCTTCTGATATAAAGGAAATATTAATGAGATCATAGGAATCTTCTACTAAACCCTTTGCAACCCATGTTTTGATGGGGAATTTACTAGACCTTTTTGGGATGGGGTAACCCGTACTAAAGTGACTCATGTGTATAGGGTTGTCCAAGATTACGAGTAAAATGGAAGTATAGTGACTTGAGATGTATGAAAAGAATTCATGAGGGACGTCTGGACATTAGATCATCCATGTCCTCAGTAATTTGTTGAATATTTATGAGCTCAACTGAAGAGTGCAAGTATGAAAGAAGCAATCAAATATCGATATTCGTTAAGTAGTATTCGTCGATTAATTAAGGAAATATTTGTTGAACATTCCTTGGATAATTGAAAGAAAGTGTAAATAGTCCTGAGCAGAAATAATTATAAACTTCAAATAGAATGCTCGGGGATCAATTAAGATACTTTGGATGAGTCCCGGTTTCGAGAAAGTAATCACTGGTTGTTATTCCACAAGTTTGAAGTAGAAAGCTAGGAGGGTTGTAAGAACCCTAATTTTTGGTAATATTTCCTTTTATTTAATATCTTGTGACATTGTCATTATGGAACCTTTCTAGTCATCCCTGTTGATTAATAGAATTGATTGTCTGAGAAACTACGTTGTTGCATTTATCATGTAATATAAAAAGGAAGATTGTGAAGGCAGGAGTCTTATTGTTAGTAATATTTATAAAACTTGGGATTTGAGAATGGTTAGAGTATTAAAGGATTTATTAAGAATTATGACGAGGAATTATGGACATTCGAGGAATTTACACAATAAGTACTTAAGGAATTATAGGGGAAATCTCTACGCGACAAAATATTATTACGAGAGATTAATTAAGGTACGATACGAATTAAAGATTAAATAATAAGCATTGGTGGAAGAATAATAATACAAGGAGTGGTATTGCATGCAAGCCCATGCAACCAAGTGGTTAGAAATCAAACAAACTAGTTGGCCATTGGAAGATGAATAGTATCTAGTTGGTTGCTTTTTCAAAAGGGGGAACACATAGTACATGAGCCCATGCTTGCTAGTACATTACCTATACTTACATGTGATATGTATCACCCAACCTAATTAACATCAATTATTCACCCAACATAACACAAACACAAAACACAAACTCCTTTCTCTCCCCCCCTTGTGTGCTCTCGGCCAAAGCTTCAAGTGGAGAAGAAAAATTCTTCTCCTCCCCCTTCCATCACTCATAAATTTCACCATAATTCCTAGGTCATCTACATCATCTAGACAAGGTATGTTAGCAATTTCACTCCATTTTATCCACCCAATTTCAAGTTACAAATTGTTCAAGCTTGGGTGAATAGTAATCAAGTTTGTTTTTCCTTTAGATCTTGCATTGTAAGTGTTGTAGGAGACCATCTAAGGTGTTTTTGAGTTGTGTAAAGCTTATCCAAGGCCTCTAGGAGCTCAAGAAGGTATAAAAATCTCAAACCCTCTTGGTTATGTATTGTTTATAAAGTATGGTAGTAGATCCATGTGTTTGAGAACTAATCTTGGTTGTATATGTATTGGATAGCATGGATCTTGAGTTTTGATGTTGAGATTGTCACTTTTATGACTATGGATAATATATATATCTCCATGAGTGTTATGAACCATGATCTAAGTGTATTAAGTGTTGATTATATTATGGAAGTATGAAAAATGGTTGATCTAAGTAGTTTGAGCTTGCTGAGTTTTGTCCAGGAACATTGACCTGTATTGTAGCACGATTTTGAACCCCCAAATGTTGTCCCCTGATGTCCTACCATATATTGTTGGAAAGATAATTGAATGTAGTTTCTGGAAATGTAAGGTTCATGGCTAGGTGATGTGTATATATTTAGTTATGTCCGGAGGAGTGAATTGTGTTTCTGGACTATGGACTGCACTAAGTGACCCCCTTGTGAACCTTGTTTAAACACCTTAAAATATATGTGGGATCATGGAAATATTTGAGAATGTAGGGAATGCAGTGGTGAAGACCAAAAGGAATTGGATTAAAATATGAATTTTTGGATTTTATAAAAATGCTAGAGTAAAATTCGCGCAATGGAAAAAGGTCGATTAGTGGAACATGATTCTAGGGTTAGTGGTTATGATTCGAACGTGGTAATTAAATTAAGTCGAGTAAGTGACGAGCGTAATCGAGTGATGACATGGACCTATAGTGGGGCTAGAGAGTCATAAGACGAAGTCGTTAAGTTAATTTCGTACCCCCCTAAACCCCGTGATTAAAGAGATATCGTCAAGGTACTAATGAACGATTATTGCTTATGTATAGATCGTTCGAATCCGCACGCTCGACCACCCCAACCAAACCAAGGCAAGTTTACTTTTCAAAACTTATCCCTATACAAGGACTTTTACTGTTGTGTTTGTAGTTTTCAAATTTTATCAAATGCTATGTTTATCAAAGTATTGATGCAATTGAGATTGAATAAGTACATATATGCTTGTACCCCTTGAACTTAGATTGAAATGTTTTCTTCGGACAACGACTCTAGCAATAGAGGTCGTAGCGGTCCGTATATACTATTGACCGGGGAGCGGTATATTATTATATCGTATCTAGTTTGCGAAAACCCGAAGGGTCATTCGGGTAGTATCGTATACTCAAGTAACTATTGTTATATCTTCGTAAATACTCGAAACCCTATCTTGGATTAAAAGTTTATTTTATCGAATAATTATTTTATTAATTATTAATATTAAATCTTAAAATATTATTTATTAATCATTGTTAATTATTTAAAGACAAAGTTAATCCAAGATACTTTTTAATTCTTTCAAACTCGAACTCTTTCGAACTCAAAACATTTTCGAAACCCCCGGTCAGATTCTGCTTCTTGTATGATTTTGAGAATCATCGGTCAACTGATGTCGAACCTCAATTACTCTGTTTTCAATCAAAATCAAGTTTTAAAAGAAAAAGAAAAAGGGACTCTGGCAGGTGTGGGAACCGTTGACGAACGATTCCCGGGATGTGTAAGCGGCCGTGAGCCAGGCGGTCCATCACTTATTATTCCGGCCCAGGTGTTGCCGAAGGATGATTACGGATGTAGTTTTCATCGAGGGTGATTACGGATGTAGTTTTCACCCGAGGGATAGTTACGGATGTAGTTTCTATCCTTCTACCGGTAGAGAAGACCCGCGGATTATTGGACTTGGATGTGGCGACTGATCATCGTCAATCCTTGTCAGGTTTTTATGTTTTCTTTCAGTCCCATCCTCCACTTTGGAAAAATACTCAAACACTGCTTCTTGGGCCTAAGTGCCAAGTTGCTGATAGTGTGGTTTTTTATGAGAAAATATTGACATCGTGCAGTATCTAGAACTGCAAGATTTTCTATAAAGATTGGCACGTGTTAGTGCACTCTTGCAATTGTTTCAAAGAATGAAATGTTTTGTATGAGAAACCTTCTAAGCTAATGGAAGGAAAGAGGCTTGCAATGATGTATTCCTTGTACAGTATGTTAATCGTAGAGTGTTTTGCCGAAAATGATATACTCATATGTATATATTTTCAAACTTGAGATATATTGAAATGGGAACCTTATAAAAGGTTCATACGTTATTCTTAAAGCTCCTTAGTGAGTATAGATGTTTTATTCAAACTCGGACACATACATTGTCCAATTATGTTTTGAAACCTGAGATATATACCCATATAGTTGGGAATGTTTTCGAAATAAACCACATTATTATTTTGCAAAATGGTGAACTTGCTGAGCATTATGTAGCTCATTCTTGCTTTATAAAAACTTTTCAGAAAGGGAAGAATTTGGTCGGTTAACTCCGCGACAGCAGAAGAGGAGTAGAAGATTTACCCCGGAGATGATTTAGTTATTGATAAATACTACAGAGTAGTCTGATAGGTTTTCAACTGTAATAGTAAGACTTGTCTTCAAGTATAGTTGTGTAAGTAGAATTGCGTAAGACTTTGATTTGTACAAATGAATTGTAATATTTAGTGGCACTTTTGATTATCGTTTCTGAGGCTCTAACTTGATTGTGTGTAAGATTGAGGTATGAATGGATGTATTGTTGAGTTGTAAAGTTAATACAGGTATGATATGGTTGAATGGTGGCGTGACGACCTGAATCTTTGACCTCAGATTTGGGGGCGTCACAGAAATGGTATCAGAGCGATAAGTTACAGTACTCAGAAACGAGAGTGTTGAGAGTTGAGTCTAAGTAGGAGAATGACATAAGAGATCGTAGTAAACTTATTATTGGACTACCGGAAGAGGTACCGGTGAGTAGAATGGACTGGAGTGTTGACTGAAGGTATTATACGAGGGTCGATAGAATCCTTATAGGCCTTCAGGATGATGAATATAGGTTTGAGAGTCGTACATGACCTATCATTGGTAATGATATAGGAAGCAGAGCGAAATCTCGAGAGCAGCTGAGGTAGAGGCGATATTGCCAATATGATCGGATGACTAGGCTGGTGTAAGAACCCCAAATTTTGGATATAATTAAAACTTTTTATTAAGTAATGATAAAATGAGGAACAATGATTCCGACAACAAGGTCACCAGCTCTAATGAATGGTGGTTTCAAAGAACAATGATTGTAATGAATGGATATTGCTTTGGACAATGATCCTGATGCATTGGTATATTGTCAGAATAGAGTAATTCGATGGTTGAGGACCTAGATAAGAATAATCTACCATCCAGGAAGGAGCTAATGGATCCTTGAAGGGAAATGAGTACGTGCATAGTGTTTCCCGTACGTGCATAGTATTTCCCGTACGTGCATAGTGTTTCCCGTACATGCATAGTATTTCCCGTACGTGCATAGTGTTTCCCGTACGTGCATAGTGTTTCCTGTACGTGCATAGTAATTTGGTGGATGAATAGTGATTTGGTAAGTTGGAAAACTTTTCACGCCACCCTATGTACGGGACGTGATATGGATGTTTCGAAGTCATATTAGTAATACGCGGAGGAAATAAGTGAATGCAGAGACGATCGGAATTCAGAAATTCCAAATTCTTTTTCGGTATAATATTTGACCGGACAGTGGATTAAATATTATTATAATCCAAGAATTGAGATATTAACTTTGAGGATTTGATATTTTGGGATGTTATTATATTTGATTTAAGAATGAAGGTAGGAAACCACTGAGGCAGTGAAACAAGCGTTCTAGAAACCGCTAAAACGTTATAACGAGATTAATCAATAAAACGAACGAATCCTAGATTACGGATTAAGTTCGTATCAAGATTAAATATCCTACATGGTCATCACGAGGATTATATTAAGGATTGGGGAAGATATTATGAATATCGAGAAATTTCCCGGTAAACCCTAGAGGTGAAACTACTTAGTTATTCGTCCGAACGATCAATCGAAACGGGCAATAACCGGACACAGAAACAAGCAGAGAAAGCAAGGTGCATGCATGTGCAAGTGATAATATCTAGCAACCAAGTGGCTCCAAGTAACTAGCACACTTAGGAAAGGAAGTAGTACTTAGAAATCTAACCATTACTTAGCTCTCCACCATTTAAAACAAGACACATGCTTTGCCAAATACCTCATCCATTACACCACACTCCACTAACACTACCAAGATGAGATATTATCTACCAAAAGTCACTTTATGCATAATTGAGCAAAACAAATCAAGAAAACAAGCAAACTCTCTCCATTCATTTCTTCTTCATCCATTCGGCTTTTTGGTTAATTCCAAGACCAAAGATCAACTTCCAACCATCATTTGATCTTGTAATTTTTAAGGTGAGTCCTATATTTCACAAAACTAATCTCCTAAAAATTTCAAGCTCAAATTCCTTTGTTTCCATTTTCAAAAAAATCCAACAAGAGGAGGGTGAATAGTGTTCATATGAACTAACCTTTGATTTTTATGATTCTTTTGATTGATCTAGCTAGCTTAAGGTCACATGAGGATGGATCAAGGCTTGATAAGGCCATATCACTCTCTAAGGAAGGTAACAAGCTCAAAAACCCTTGGTATCATTTTGAGATGTTATGAGTTTTATGGATGATTTAGTGTTAGTATGCCATGTAATGCTTAGATCTACGTGATTAGTTGATTATGGTTGTTATTTGGATTGTGATCCATGACATGGTTGAGATAAGATGATGTTAGAATAGTCATGATGTTGTCATGTGTTAGAATGGATGGGGTGTAGTGCTTGAATGATTCACGGTGAGGTGAAAACTTTGGAAAACGCGTAAACATAGCCGTTATAATGCCCGATTTTACAATATCATGTTTTGTGTGCCATTTTTCATATCAAGAACCTACTGTCCAGAAGTCTTTTCTGCCATTATAGGATAGTTTATGTTATAAGCTTCGTTTTGATATAAAGATCATGTGAAACGGACTTACGGTTTAGGATTTATGACCGATTTACTAAAAGTAGTTCGAATCCGTAAACGAAAGTTCGTAACTGAATTTGAACCCTCGTAAAATATGTAAAGTCATGGCGAATCTTGGAAAATAAATACTAGAGGTAAAAAGGAAGGTGTGAAAGAAAACCGTATGTCAAAAGGATCATTTTTCAATTTATTAAAAATGTTCGAGTCAAGGTTAAACGCGAACGAACCCCTAAAAGACGACTCTTTTATAACTTCGGTAAAACACTTAGAAAACGGGCGATAAAACTCGGAGTATAGTATTGGTTCGTAACGATCGACTTTAGAACTCATATGACTTAAGTATGTCCCAAGTGTAAGTAAAATGACATGTCGTATTAACGAACGAATGTCGGGTCGGATCAGTGATAAAAGTAATCCACTAAAAGGGGTATAACGAGATAACTCGAGAACGTGTTTCGAATTAAGTATAACTTAACTTTTAATATGTTAAGTGATTAATCCCGAATGCCTTGGCTATTTATAGATCACCAAGCTGAACCGGGACCCGCTACCACTACCCCTTACCGTACTCGACTACCAGGCAAGTTTCAATTCCCTTCTTTTAGGCTGTTGTTGTGATTGAATAATTATATATATATATATGATTGCTGATATACATATGCCATTGCATGCATGCCTACTTTCAAGTTGAATTGATATACTTGTTCCCTGAATGTTATTGTTGGCTTATAAGCTAGATAGTTATATATCAGTTATAAGCCGGTTATTGTAAGACCCTCATAGAAGGGCGTATACATCTTATTAATCAAAAATAGACCGGGAGTCAATATTCCTTGATATATCGAGATTACCTCGGAGGAAAATATTTAAGTAAATATTTTCTATTATTCAGGCGACGAATATTATTTGAATATTCGTTCGAGATTATTTATTTAACGATCCTTACTTCAAATAATTATTTGAACGTGATCATTCGACGAATAATATTTGTCAATATTCATTCAGAGTCGAATTGATTATCGATTATTATTTCGAATACTCTTCTAAAGATGAGACTACTAAATGAATATTATGTGGACATTCATTTAGAATATTATTTTATTAAATAAATATTACTTTTGAATATTCATTTAAGATATTAAATACTTGATGAATATTATTTTAATATTCATCTGAAGCTTGATTTAATTATCGAATATTATCTCGAATATTCCTTAAAGCTTGGATTACTAAATGAATATTACTTGATATTCATTTAGAATATTATTCATTAAATGCATATTACTTTATCAATATTCATTTAAATTCCTAATTAATTATGAATATTATTTTGAATATTCATCAGGGTTCTATTTAATCACCGAATATTATTTTAAATATTTTAAATATTCCTTTCAGGACTTATTAAGTAATGAATATTACTTTGAATATTCATTTGATTATTTAATTATGCAATAAATATTCTCCTGATATTTCTTCAGGGATTATTTTGAGAAACACTCTGATTAAAGATATTCTTTCATATTCCCAAATATTCCTTAAATATTTTAACTCAATAAATATTCTCTGAATATTTATTCCATACTTAGAATAACCTCGATAAGGTTTATCTTCTAAGATTATTACAGAAAATATTTCGGAGTCATATTATTATTAATCTTATATCAAGAAAGGTTCTTAGATATCATTCTTCTTTGAGTCTATCCCCTTAATAATAAGGGAACCTTACTTGGAAAATGTTATTTATCTTGTCGACTTCCCGGTCATAAAGTTTTCCCTTCACTCGCAACTCGGGTGCTGTTGGCTTATTAAGTCGTTGCTTACCTTCTCATCTTTCGAGGGGTAAGATTACTGGAACAAGTTGATATCCGTTACCAAGTAATAACTTGGGAGTTATTGGTAAATTTTCCTTTCCAACTAGATACGACTACTTTGTGGAGTCTTATCAACAAGTATTATACTTGGGGAAAGGGGGACGAACGTTACATTCAGAATCATGAATTCTATTTGAACTAGGAGTCGTGTAAGAGGCCGAGTAGCGCCGGTCCATCCCCTTTGGCCCAACCGTTGGCCGGGGAGAGCTAGTAAGGCGGTATACAAGTAAAGCCGTCAGTTCTTCCTTCTACCGGTAGTAAATCTAAATTGAGCTGTACGATCTCGACTGATCATCAAGATTGGAACAGCGGGCGCGGTGAATACTCCATCATTGGTTCATCATCCAAACTTAATTATTTCCTGCAACATGATTACTGTTGGCAGAGCTGGAAAAGTGTCATAACTGGAATTGCAACCTTCTCATGCAAGTTCCTCTTCTTAATAACAATGAGAATATCTCGCTTACTTTTGATGTAGCAGATATTTCTACAAACAAATACTTTAAGTTACCTTGTAACTTCATCGTTCATATTATACTGGCATCATTTCCGTACATGCATGGCATATGGTTTGAAAAATACTTTTGAACTGTTATACATTATCGTTCAGTTATATATTATTGTTGGTGGGCTATTGCTCACCCTTGCTTTATTATTATATCACAACAACAGCTAGACCAGATGACTCGCACAAGGCGCACTCGACGCAGGCGAGGACGATGAGACTACCAGAGCTGAAGAAGAAGCTATTGGTAGGATATATATTTATTCTTTCAGTACCAAGAATATGGTCTAGTATGACTTATGTAAATGGATGGCAAAGAGTATGTATTTATATTGAAATTCTTTTGGATTGTAAGAACTCATAATGTGATTAATAAAAATTGGATTGTTACTCTGATTTCATCTCTGGGACTATAACGGGTGTGTTTTATATTGTTGTGTTGGGTCATAGAGACGTAATTTATTTTATGTTAAGGAAAGTTCAATTGTTGTGGACAGAATTGGAAACCGTAAACACCGAATCCCGGACCCCGGATATGGGGGTGTTACAGAAGTGGTATCAGAGCGTACGTTATAAACCCCAGAGATGAGGTGACGTTAAAACGATAAATTCAATAAGTTAATAAGAACTCTTGCCAAGTTCATAGTCGGACTACTTAATGTAGTGATGACATATAAAACCCTTATGGGAACTCGTAAGTACAATGATAGTAACTTAGCTCGATATCGTATCGACGAGTAAGGCGACTGACCTTGAGGCATACGAGCAACAGCGCGATGATGCTTTATATGCTGAAGATCAGCGGGTAATTCGATGGAGTACCCTACTGGAGACCCGGAAGAGGTTCCAGCAGATAAGGAAAATCCTGTTAGGATAAGGAGCTTACCCATGGGTAATGAGGGTCGCAGCCAGAATGACTGTGATGATTAAGATATGGTGCTCAGAAAAGTGAGTATAAAGAACTGAGATATTATTAAGAGAATTAAAATTTTATGTAGGATTTACAGCCGGACTACGAGAGGTAGTACCAGCAATTAAGACAGATTAGAAGGGTTACTTGAGGTCTTATATGGGGGTAGATGAGAATCTTTAGAGATTTTCATCTTAACAAAGAAAGAGCTAGAGGGATGCATGATTATCAAAGACGTCGATGTAGGACGGGGAGCACCCAGGAGCAGTTGAGATAGAGGCAACAAGTGCCATATTATCGGATAAATGGATTGGTGTGAATATTGTCAATGGTAAGTCGCCATGAGAAGACGGATTTCATGGGTTATATTTTATGAAACCAAATTGAGATTGTTGATGTGGTTTTATTCAGCGAAATGTCCATATTATGAATGAACCAACTTCGAAAGTAAAGATAGTGGAAAGTGATGGCCTGATTGGATGAAGTTATATAAAGTAGTAAGCGAGACGATGATCTCAGAAACTACCAGAGGTAAAGACCAGTGGGTCTATGATAAACTCGTAATATGACTACTATCAGGTACTAAGCATAAGTTTATTTTAACTCAGTAAAATGGTGAATCAGGAACGTTAGATGCATGTGATTCAGAAGAATATTGAATTCTTTCTTTTCCCCGAATAGATTATAGTAGTTACCTTAAGTTTATTCTGACACTGAATTGCAAATGGATCAAGTAATGCGATTAGTGGTTAAGAGGTAATAGAGAATGTTTTAAGATGAAATTGGTAACGACCCGGCGTTGGTGTTGCCTAGCGGGAGAAGGAAGACTTTATGATACACTATGATGCATCTCATACAGGTTTAGGTGGTGTGCTTATGCAGCACGGCAGAGTAATTGCGGATGCATTCGAACAACACGGTACACCAGACTAGGATGGCCCTAGTAGTGCCAATTTTTATGAAACGACTAACTCCGACGGTAGTGTTCCTTCTGAAACCTGTGGTTAGGAAGACTGACATTTGATATTATCGACAATTAAGATGTATATGTATCAGGAAGAGGTGGCATGTTTCAGTTTGAAACTTTTGATTTCCCTTCTATGGGATATATATATATATATATATATTTGGTTCCTTTCTAGTGGTTAAACTTCCAACTTTGTGTCGATAATTCCGTTATTACAACTGCTTATGATTCTACCTGCTTGGGTGCTCATAGAGCTATTCTCTAGGTTTCAAAATTGATCTTCATAGTGTTATCGGTGGTTGGATAGATTGACCAAAATTTCCCTGAGTCTGGAAAGGAATTCGGTGAATTTTGGCAAACCTTGTCTTTCTGATTATCAGAGAATGTCATGGAAGAGAGTAGAAACTGGAGCAAACCCTATGATTTGGGTAAGGATGCTGTAAAATGGGTTAGTAAACGGACCCTGAGCATTACAATCGACGGTAGTGATAAAATGATGAAGTGAGATTGGACGAAAACAGGAAATGTAAGTAAGAAACCAGCCGGACTGAGAAATTCCAGGATTGACTTAAATGAAAAGGCTGTTATGCCAGGAATGGTAAGCTTGTGTGGCACGCGGGATTGATAAGAATAGTTGAAAAGATAAAAGTGGAGGAAAGGTGACCGGAGATGGCGCCGAGTAGTCGATTAAGACTTATATGGTGTAAAGTTTTGGAAAGATAGAAAGGTATCAAAGAAGAAGGCGCTATGCCGGCAATTGCTAGAAAAGTAATGCTAATTAGCCAACCCTTAAAATCATATATTTTTATTTTAGTGTGGCCAGTTGAGGCCAAGTCACAACGGACTATAAAGTGACTAGACCAGCAATGAAAAGACAAAGCAGGGTTGCTTATAAGTAAGCACTGACTGCAAGGGCTTCTGATATAAAGGAAATAGTAATGAGATCGTAGGAATCTTCTACTAAACCCTTTGCAACCCATGTTTTGATGGGGAATTTACTAGACCTTTTTGGGATGGGGTAACCCGTGCTAAAGTGACTCATGTGTATATGGTTGTCCAAGATTACGAGAAAAATGGAAGTATATGTATGATGTTAGGGTATCATGAATACCATGAATATATTACGACTAAGGGAAGTAAACAACGAAGGTTTATGAAGAGAGTATGGAAATGGTCAGAGATGGATCAATATGCTGTAGAAATTTTGTCTAAGGCAAGTACATTTGAGAAGAACGATAAGTACTAAGAGATTCACGTTGAACTCGACCAATGTCTTCCAAAACATCCTTGCTACCATTACCAAGTTCTGTAAGAGAGCAGATAGGCATACGTTGCCTTTTGGAAGGCCAAATAGGCTGACAACTATCTGAAAGAAGAGGGTGGCATTAAGCCACCGATCGATTATCAAATGAGAATGATTGAAAAGAGACCTTTATTAAGGGTACATGATCTGATTGCCAATTATAAGATGCAAGAATTCCTTGGTAGTTGAATTAAGGATAGGATATCCATAAATTAAGACAAACCCTGGGGAATGCACAAGGGGTGGCATTAACCCTAATAACGACATTATGACTTCAGATGATATGAGTTGGACTTGCTAAGGCAACAATGACCGGTAAGGATTATTAAAAAGTGTTCTGGAAAGAACCTAGATAGAATTATTAGAGTATTGATCAATGACATTTTGATATACCCTGTACCCAGAAAATACAGGAGGAAGGATGAGGATGACCTATGAAACCTTACAAGGAAAAGGGTAATATTCCGAACTTCAAAATGGAAGTTTGGTAAGGAATGTATGACATAGTAACAATAATGCCAGATGAGGCATGTATGAAACCCTGAGGAAGTATGGATTGAACCTATAAAGGTTGAGATTATCCTAAGATAAGGAAAGAACTAAGAAAAGAAGTATCCTAAGTAGGATTGGGAATAAACGTGATAAAGTTTCCACGAGTAGGTGGAAGCAATGACTTATGGAAAAAGACTGATAAATATATTTTTCTCCATCAGCAGAGCTTAAGGGAGAATGCTTTCACCAAACAGTGATGGGAATGAGGTAGAAAAGTTTGAATTGGCATATCCAGAGAACAAGGATTACCAGAAATTATTATTATTCGGAAAGGCCAATGAGGTGGCCGACAGTCTAAGTATAAAGGAATAATTACAAATGTTCATACCAAAAAAAAAAAAAAAGATATTTGGAAAGACCTTGAAGGTCATATTGGAGTGGAGGAAGTTACATTCCTTTTGATGATTGTGCAAGAATCGAAGGTAATAATAGTTTAAGTAAAGATTCGATTCCCGATATTGTCTTAAGCAAACTACACACCTTAGAAGGTCCCGTTTTGAGGCAAACCAGGACCATGATACAATATTGACGAAGTAAACCATTAAGTTTCCAGTATTTTATGGGAGATGCATGAGTGATGGTTTCATCAACCGGACCTAGCTGCGATGCTTGAAACTCTTCTGCAATTTTATCTACTTCATGTAATATCTACATCAAGTTCAAGAAGTGTTCCTTATGGATAAGGAATAGTGATTACTTTGTCTCCCTAAAGGATTGAAACCCGTAGGGTTAGCTATTAATGCACTACGTAAACAACAAGCGATGGTGATTCTTCTAAGAAAATAGATGACAATGTAAAGATAAAGAAAGTGCTGCCATTGATTAACTAAATGGCATGTTGATGAATGACAAACAAGTTTATGTTAGTGTACTTCTGCGCAAACAAGATAGAGAATATGAGGTTGATGATTCATGATGTTAAAGATATTCCCATGGAAAGAATTAATGAGACTTGGAGGGAAGGGCGGTTGAGCCCGAGACTTATTGGGCCACCTGAGAGTTTAAAGGGTTCGGACGGCGGTATTCGAGCCAGCCTTACCCCCAAAACTTATAGCACGGTCATAACGGGTTTTCATGTGGCCAGGCTACGCCAGTAAAGTACAAATGTTCAACAGATGATAGGAGTACGAGCAGGTAGATATACGACCTGGTCTGACTTACGAAAGACAACCTGTGGAAAACCACGGATAGAAGAGAATAAGTGATGAGAAACAAGGTTGGCAGAAGTAGATTATATGAATCTAAGTTAAAGGGATTGGGCCAGATTCATTTCGGAAAGTTTAAATTGGAATAACGTGATGATTATAGAATAAATGTGAAGGAATACCGATAAGGAGGTACCATGTGCAAAAAGGTGTCTCAATAAAGAGGTGAAGGTGAAAGTAAATAATAGAAATGAGTAAGAATCAGATAATAAGAAGGATGTGATTGATAAAGAAAGGACGGGGAAAGCAACAACGAAATAGGAAGCAAGGAATGTTAGGAATGGATTAATAAATGGGTTTTCCGATGAATTCTCGGGATGACAACCTGATAGTGTTAATATTATAGATATGAAAAAGCTAGTAGCGTGACATGGAATGTCAGTAACAATGGTGTCAAGCGAGAAACTAAGATTTAACCTGAAAGGTTCAAAGATTTTCCAAAAGAAAGTTGCTAAGGTGGAACCAGGGTACAGGTCTAGAGAATAATGGACAAAGCAGCAAGATATGTTGACACGTAAGATTGCGATCAAATAGTATTGGATATAATTATGATTAATTTCTTCTTTGATAAACCTCTATAGTTCAGAGGTAAATTCTGAGTATGATATTCTACAACCATGAAAGCTTTCTATAATCCTTTAGAACTCTTTTCTCTTCTTCTCTCTTATTCATCTTCTTTATGAATTGAGAAGAACAACCCTTTTAGGAGGGGAGGTACTGCTACGTGACTATCTGTCTATGTGATAGAAGTCTAAGTGGAATGCCATGACTTGTTTAATTGCTTGTCAAGTACTAAAGGCTGGCCCCCTTCTGTACTAACTATGCAATATAACAAATGTTCAATTGATCATAGTGATCTCTCAATAAATCTTTCCACTTCTCTATATTGATCGAGATTGCGAAGATTAAAGCAATCAGGAAATGCACAGTACGAGCGAGGTTACCTCCGAATTCGTAGGGTGATAGTGATACCAATGTTACTGCAAGTATCAATAAGGATAAGACTGAGTAAGAGTATAACCCGGATAGTGAGTTGTACGAAAAGTAGCAACGTTGATGGAAAAAGGATGCAGTATGGATTGTAGCACTAGAAGATGTGCTGAGGAAGGGTAGAACGACTAAGAATTGACCGGGAAGCTAAAAAGGGAACGACAGGTAAACGACTCTTTGCTTCCTACCTGATTCCGGGACGGAATCCTTTTAAGGAGGGGAGACTATAAGAACCCCAAATTTTGGATATAATTAAAACTTTTTATTAAGTAATGATAAAATGAGGAACAATGATTCCGACAACAAGGTCACCAGCTCTAATGAATGGTGGTTTCAAAGAACAATGATTGTAATGAATGGATATTGCTTTGGACAATGATCCTGATGCATTGGTATATTGTCAGAATAGAGTAATTCGATGGTTGAGGACCTAGATAAGAATAATCTACCATCCAGGAAGGAGCTAATGGATCCTTGAAGGGAAATGAGTACGTGCATAGTGTTTCCCGTATGTGCATAGTATTTCCCGTACGTGCATAGTGTTTCCCGTACATGCATAGTATTTCCCGTACGTGCATAGTGTTTCCCGTACGTGCATAGTGTTTCCTGTACGTGCATAGTAATTTGGTGGATGAATAGTGATTTGGTAAGTTGGAAAACTTTTCACGCCACCCTATGTACGGGACGTGATATGGATGTTTCGAAGTCATATTAGTAATACGCGGAGGAAATAATTGAATGCAGAGACGATCGGAATTCAGAAATTCCAAATTCTTTTTCGGTATAATATTTGACCGGACAGTGGATTAAATATTATTATAATCCAAGAATTGAGATATTAACTTTGAGGATTTGATATTTTGGGATGTTATTATATTTGATTAAGAATGAAGGTAGGAAACCACTGAGGCAGTGAAACAAGCGTTCTAGAAACCGCTAAAACGTTATAACGAGATTAATCAATAAAACGAACGAATCCTAGATTACGGATTAAGTTCGTATCAAGATTAAATATCCTACATGGTCATCACGAGGATTATATTAAGGATTGGGGAAGATATTATGAATATCGAGAAATTTCCCGGTAAACCCTAGAGGTGAAACTACTTAGTTATTCGTCCGAACGATCAATCGAAACGGGCAATAACCTGACACAGAAACAAGCAGAGAAAGCAAGGTGCATGCATGTGCAAGTGATAATATCTAGCAACCAAGTGGCTCCAAGTAACTAGCACACTTAGGAAAGGAAGTAGTACTTAGAAATCTAACCATTACTTAGCTCTCCACCATTTAAAACAAGACACATGCTTTGCCAAATACCTCATCCATTACATCACACTCCACTAACACTACCAAGATGAGATGTTATCTACCAAAAGTCACTTTATGCATAATTGAGCAAAACAAATCAAGAAAACAAGCAAACTCTCTCCATTCATTTCTTCTTCATCCATTCGGCTTTTTGGTTAATTCCAAGACCAAAGATCAACTTCCAACCATCATTTGATCTTGTAATTTTTAAGGTGAGTCCTATATTTCACAAAACTAATCTCCTAAAAATTTCAAGCTCAAATTCCTTTGTTTCCATTTTCAAAAAAATCCAACAAGAGGAGGGTGAATAGTGTTCATATGAACTAACCTTTGATTTTTATGATTCTTTTGATTGATCTAGCTAGCTTAAGGTCACATGAGGATGGATCAAGGCTTGATAAGGCCATATCACTCTCTAAGGAAGGTAACAAGCTCAAAAACCCTTGGTATCATTTTGAGATGTTATGAGTTTTATGGATGATTTAGTGTTAGTATGCCATGTAATGCTTAGATCTACGTGATTAGTTGATTATGGTTGTTATTTGGATTGTGATCCATGACATGGTTGAGATAAGATGATGTTAGAATAGTCATGATGTTGTCATGTGTTAGAATGGATGGGGTGTAGTGCTTGAATGATTCACGGTGAGGTGAAAACTTTGGAAAACGCGTAAACATAGCCGTTATAATGCCCGATTTTACAATATCATGTTTTGTGTGCCATTTTTCATATCAAGACCCTACTGTCCAGAAGTCTTTTCTGCCATTATAGGATAGTTTATGTTATAAGATTCGTTTTGATATAAAGATCATGTGAAACGGACTTACGGTTTAGGATTTATGACCGATTTACTAAAAGTAGTTCGAATCCGTAAACGAAAGTTCGTAACTGAATTTGAACCCTCGTAAAATATGTAAAGTCATGGCGAATCTTGGAAAATAAATACTAGAGGTAAAAAGGAAGGTGTGAAAGAAAACCGTATGTCAAAAGGATCATTTTTCAATTTATTAAAAATGTTCGAGTCAAGGTTAAACGCGAACGAACCCCTAAAAGACGACTCTTTTATAACTTCGGTAAAACACTTAGAAAACGGGCGATAAAACTCGGGGTATAGTATTGGATCATAACGATCGACTTTAGAACTCATATGACTTAAGTATGTCCCAAGTGTAAGTACAATGACATGTCGTATTAACGAACGAATGTCGGGTCGGATCAGTGATAAAAGTAATCCACTAAAAGGGGTATAACGAGATAACTCGAGAACGTGTTTCGAATTAAGTATAACTTAACTTTTAATATGTTAAGTGATTAATCCCGAATGCCTTGGCTATTTATAGATCACCAAGCTGAACCGGGACCCGCTACCACTACCCCTTACCTTACTCGACTACCAGGCAAGTTTCAATTCCCTTCTTTTAGGCTGTTGTTGTGATTGAATATATATATATATATATATATATATATATATATATATATATATATATATATATATATATATATATATATATATATGATTGCTGATATACATATGCCATTGCATGCATGCCTACTTTCAAGTTGAATTGATATACTTGTTCCCTGAATGTTATTGTTGGCTTATAAGCTAGATAGTTATATATCAGTTATAAGCCGGTTATTGTAAGACCCTCATAGAAGGGCGTATACATCTTATTAATCAAAAATAGACCGGGAGTCAATATTCCTTGATATATCGAGATTACCTCGGAGGAAAATATTTAAGTAAATATTTTCTATTATTCAGGCGACGAATATTATTTGAATATTCGTTCGAGATTATTTATTTTAATGATCCTTACTTCAAATAATTATTTGAACGTGATCATTCGACGAATAATATTTGTCAATATTCATTCAGAGTCGAATTGATTATCGATTATTATTTCGAATACTCTTCTAAAGATGAGACTACTAAATGAATATTATGTGGACATTCATTTAGAATATTATTTTATTAAATAAATATTACTTTTGAATATTCATTTAAGATATTAAATACTTGATGAATATTATTTTAATATTCATCTGAAGCTTGATTTAATTATCGTATATTATCTCGAATATTCCTTAAAGCTTGGATTACTAAATGAATATTACTTGATATTCATTTAGAATATTATTCATTAAATGAATATTACTTTATCAATATTCATTTAAATTCCTAATTAATTATGAATATTATTTTGAATATTCATCAGGGTTCTATTTAATCACCGAATATTATTTTAAATATTTTAAATATTCCTTTCAGGACTTATTAAGTAATGAATATTACTTTGAATATTCATTTGATTATTTAATTATGCAATAAATATTCTCCTGATATTTCTTCAGGGATTATTTTGAGAAACACTCTGATTAAAGATATTCTTTCATATTCCCAAATATTCCTTAAATATTTTAACTCAATAAATATTCTCTGAATATTTATTCCATACTTAGAATAACCTCGATAAGGTTTATCTTCTTCAATTATTACAGAAAATATTTCGGAGTCATATTATTACTAATCTTATATCAAGAAAGGTTCTTAGATATCATTCTTCTTTGAGTCTATCCCCTTAATAATAAGGGAACCTTACTTGGAAAATGTTATTTATCTTGTCGACTTCCCGGTCATAAAGTTTTCCCTTCACTCGCAACTCGGGTGCTGTTGGCTTATTAAGTCGTTGCTTACCTTCTCATCTTTCGAGGGGTAAGATTACTGGAACAAGTTGATATCCGTTACCAAGTAATAACTTGGGAGTTATTGGTAAATTTTCCTTTCCAACTAGATACGACTACTTTGTGGAGTCTTATCAACAAGTATTATACTTGGGGAAAGGGGGACGAACGTTACATTCAGAATCATGAATTCTATTTGAACTAGGAGTTGTGTAAGAGGCCGAGTAGCGCCGGTCCATCCCCTTTGGCCCAACCGTTGGCCGGGGAGAGCTAGTAAGGCGGTATACAAGTAAAACCGTCAGTTCTTCCTTCTACCGGTAGTAAATCTAAATTGAGCTGTACGATCTCGACTGATCATCAAGATTGGAACAGCGGGCGCGGTGAATACTCCCTCATTGGTTCATCATCCAAACTTATTTATTTCCTGCAACATGATTACTGTTGGCAGAGCTGGAAAAGTGTCATAACTGGAATTGCAACCTTTTCATGCAAGTTCCTCTTCTTAATAACAATGAGAATATCTCGCTTACTTTTGATGTAGCAGATATTTCTACAAACAAATACTTTAAGTTACCTTGTAACTTCATCGTTCATATTATACTGGCATCATTTCCGTACATGCATGGCATATGGTTTGAAAAATACTTTTGAACTGTTATACATTATCGTTCAGTTATATATTATTGTTGGTGGGCTATTGCTCACCCTTGCTTTATTATTATATCACAACAACAGCTAGACCAGATGACTCGCACAAGGCGCACTCGACGCGGGCGAGGACGATGAGACTACCAGAGCTGAAGAAGAAGCTATTGGTAGGATATATATTTATTCTTTCAGTACCAAGAATATGGTCTAGTATGACTTATGTAAATGGATGGCAAAGAGTATGTATTTATATTGAAATTCTTTTGGATTGTAAGAACTCATAATGTGATTAATAAAAATTGGATTGTTACTCTGATTTCATCTCTGGGACTATAACGGGTGTGTTTTATATTGTTGTGTTGGGTCATAGAGACGTAATTTATTTTATGTTAAGGAAAGTTCAATTGTTGTGGACAGAATTGGAAACCGTAAACACCGGATCCCGGACCCCGGATCTGGGGGTGTTACAGCTGGCATAAATTTTGTGGTCCATATTCCTCCACAGTTTAGGAGGCGGCATTTTAAGAATCAAGAAGTTTGGACTTCCTTACATAATTAAGGGTACTTAGTCCTTGGATTAATGAAAGTCTTTTACTTTGGCTATAAGATCCGATTTTCGATAAGTAACGGGTTTACCTGAACGTTGGTCACTATGTCGTTGTGGATTCCATTACCCTTGATGGCGAATTTTACATGTGTGATACGAGAATGTTATCATAAGACGAGCGTGCTAGATAATTCCACGCATGATTCGGACGCTAGAGCATGGTAGTTCAACTTAGAGAACAAACAAGTAGGATTAACAAAGGGACTCAAGAGAAGTTGAATATGGTTGCAACGAGCGATACAGTGATCTCAGAGTCTACCAAGAGAAAGACCAGCGGGTCTAGAGTGGGATCCTTTGATAGCGATGTTATCAGGGACTACGTATATATGTATGGTAGACCTTAACATTTTTGGTATATGTTCACATACACACACCCGCCACTGAACCTATGGATTGCACTGAGATCCCTGAGAGATCTCTTTGATCTGTTCCCAGGGGGAACTGGCCACTTGTGATTCATGTCGGAAGGCATGAAGTAGGACCCTATAGACTTAGCAGGTGTCCCCGGACTGATGTGAAGCTTGGTCTTCAAGATAAAGCACGGAAATGACAGATATATTGGTGAAACCCTAACTCGATAAATGACTTTAAGATGATGATTGAGAGACGCACTGGTTGGTGTCTTGTATTACGAAGACGAAGAGATGGTGGAGTTACCCTCATAGTGGTGATAATGGAATGCACGAATAGTTATTAACTTATTTCGGTAACTACCGGCTGGTGCACTACTTCATTTTAAACTGTTCACTAACCATGTTACCTCGATTAGTTATATCAGGTAACCCTCCTAGCTTTCTACTTCAAACTTGTGGAATAACAACCAGTGATATACTTTCTCGAAACCGGGACTCATCCAAAGTATCTTAACTGATCCCCGAGCATTCTATTTGAAGTTTATAATTATTTCTGCTAAGGACTATTTACACTTTCTTTCAATTATCCAAGGAATGTTCCACAAATATTTCCTTAATTAATCGATGAATACTACTTAACGAATATCGATATTTGATTGCTTCTTTCATACTTGCACTCTTTAGTTGAGCTCATAAATATTCAACAAATTACTTCGGACATGGATGATCTAATGTCCAGACATTCCTCATGAATCCTTTTCTTCTATTCAAGATGAGATTGTACACCATACATTGAGATCATAGTAAGGATATCATCTTGATATTGGTATTCCGAATTTAATTCTATTGTCGGATCTGATAAAGCATGTGTACGGAGACACCCTTGGGTGGACCGTTTCACTGATAAGTAATATTTGATGAGAGGTTATCGATTGTTCCGATACCTAGAACATTCTCTTCAGATTTTATAGTTTTCTTTTTCAAACTTAATAACTTCTTATTTTCATTCGTTGTCCGAGAAGCCTAAGGTTTCTTCAATGGCTACGATGTTGAAATTCCGTTCTAGCCAATTGGAACTGGCTAGTCGATATGTCAATATGAATGACTAGTTGATTGTTCTAACTAGTCAAAATTGTAATTTTGTGAAGAACACCTAGCTAATTGTCCTAGCTAGTGGTGATGTCTCAAACAGGTGGACGAGCAAATCTTGTCTAGCTAGTTGCTAGTGTTTCTTGAAAAGGACTAGTTATTGTTTCACTGGTCCAACTCCCAATTTAATTTATTCAGCAATTCTGCCATGCATTTTGCCTACGATAAAGCATGATGATGAAAGTTCGATGAATAACTTGATTGAGACCTAATGAGGTCGCCCACTCAACTCGAATTCTACCCATCTTCGTATCAGACTTTATATCACTTGAATATTTTATTCTTTCATTTCATACAATGAGAATTCATTTGAAACCATTGATTACTTGAGTGACAAACTCCTTCATTCTTTAATTGTCATGGAGTAGAATCGCTTTCTATTGGCTGACCTTCATCAATGCGACTTTAGATTTCCTCTTATTATTCAGGTGGAAAAGTATCCACCCAATGTAAGAGTTGTATAAAGACCGTCTTTATGACTTTTGTACCAAACAATCATTGCCCTTGTGCAAGATTCTCTATGGTGTCATATTACAGAATTATCAGGACGGGAAGGAATAAACCTTGTTGTATTCTTTCTGTCCACCCATACATCTCCAAAAAATCGAGACTCCTAGTATTTGGAACCATCAACATTCTTGGAATAGCCAATGTGGAATTCTTATTGAGATTATCTATTGGACCTTGTTATTTTGGAAACCGTTCCTTTCAAAGTGATTACTCTAAGGTGAACGGGAGGTACAATTGTGAACCGTTACACCAATATGAGATCAAAAACCAAATGTTGTAATTGTGCAGCCAGGGCGTTATGCCGAGTAATTATTGAAGTAGAGATAACATGTCAGGGCATACCACAAGACCTTTAATATTGGTGTGGGGAAAGTTATAAGAAATGATGAGGTGGTTGGGAATACGCTCCTACCAACCGTTGTCAGGATGTTATATTAATGAATTCCGGAGTTACCAAGCCTTTTCCTGATCCAGGAAATGCAAATCGATTGCGATGTAAAACATATCCTCAGAGGAAACTAGCATGAAAGCGAGATGGACAAGAAAGGAAGAAATATCGTGGCAAGAATGTGAAGCTTTACTTAGCTTAAAGGGATTGATGCACATAGAGAGACATAAAGTTTAACAGGCCCCTAATAGCTAATGGATGCAGGGATATATGTCAATGATCCTTCGAGACTACCACCTAATCAAGTTTATTGGGAATCGCAGCCGCATGCAGGCCTCAGGCTGATTGGCGCCAGTTGTGAAGGGGGACGAGCGTATGACATCTTACATATACCATCGAGAACTGATACCCTTACCGGAAATGGGGGGATTATTGATTAGTTAAAATGAGTAGTTGTTATTTTTCAAGGATAAGGTTGAAGAGAAGGTTTCACCAACTCAAGATCGAGCTCTGTACAGTGTCAAAGTTGGCATTTCACACTAATATAAACGTTATAAAATTGTGGTAGTATCGTTTGAATGGACTAATGAGTCAGAAGCCTTTATGGATTAATGAACAAAGTTTTGGGATGAAATGAGATATTAGCAACAACCTCGTTGTTAGCCATGCTTGATGATAAAAGAGGACTTTGAGAGTCACGATGATGCGTCTTTCAAGAGTTTAAAAGGTGTGCTGATGCAGTAGAAAGGGAATGATAGCCTATACTTCTAAACAACAAAAAGGTTACGGGATAGGATATATTAACCGTGAGTCTGGGATTAGTCATGATGGCATTCACGCATAAAACTGAGACGTTAACCTTATGAGAAAAGTGTGAAAATTTCTCCACAAGTGCCATGAGTATATCTTCATAGTAGAACTAAACATAAGAAAGAGAAGGTGACGAAAGGGAGCAGGGAGTGTAATGGAGAAATTGGTTATTCCCAGGAAAGGCCAGTGTGGTGGCCGGTACCTATAGAAGGGATTATTCGAAATTGGAATTCAGTCAGTATTGGCCAAGAAAATATAGTATATACAATAAAGAATAATGTTAGAGGAAAATGACTAAATTATGGGGAAGGAAAAAGATGTATAGAGAATTAAGAGAATTTTTGGCAAACGGATATGGAGAATGGTATTGGCAAATTATCAAGTACAAACGCGACATGCCAAAAGCAGAATGATAGAGATCTAGTTGATTAATTCCGCCTGTAGAAAATATTGAACGTGGACAGAATTATAGTGAATGTCATAAGTGGGTCGCCAAAGACCGAGCCAAGAGATGGCCCTAGCTGAGTTATAATTGTTGGACCAAGTGATTTACCTACGAGAGACTTTTCATTGAGAAGATTATCGAGTATTATACGGAAGAGATGGTGGTGCATATAAAACTTCTGCAGCGATTACGTCAGATAAAGACTTAAGGTTAAACTTCGAATATTGAAGGTGCTTTCAGGTATATTTAACAAAGAGATTGAGCGTATGTATTAATTTGATCTGTGGTTGACGGACAGGGAAGAAGAATTGTCCAGACGATCGGATTATATTTAGTGTCGTGCCTTAGGCTTCATGGGGCAGTCGAGAATAAAAAAAAACTTATCCATGAATGAATGTTGTTACCACGATCATCACCATGCGAACGTAAGGACGCCTCTTGTAAAGCGTACCGCAAAAGAAGAAGCTTCGCTTTTCTTGTATTACGAAGAAGTCAATGAACGGGGGATATAGTAGCTGAACTGGTTCGACGTATGCCAAAGACGATACAGTATCCATAGCAAGTGGTGACGGCTGACGGGAGGCAACACATGCCTGCTAATCAAGCGAAGGAATATGAGGAGTACCGTGCGTATTGACGTTGTCTCAGATTACAAAACACGACCACAAAGTATTCACGGGCCAACGATACAAGGACTCAACACGGATACTATGAACAAGGTAGAAGAGGAACGTGTAAGTAGTGGGATAGAAATTTTCAATCATAGAACAACCGATAAGGAATACAGGTCGAGGAGAGTATGCGTTGATGAACAACATTAAGGCGTTGGTGAGACGAAGGGAGAGAACAATAGGGTTGAAGTGTCAACCTGAGAGTTGGAAAAGGTAAGGTTGGAATTGTATCCACAACTATTATCCTTAGGTTCTTAAGATAGAATCCTTTTAAGGAGAGGAGACTGCACTAACCCTAACTTTCGGGAATATTCGAAACCTGGACGAATAGTAATTTATGGGTGGATGAGAAATTTTTGCAATCACGATATCTACGAATTATTAAATGAAGATTTCGAATTGATATTACGTCTTTACGGCACAGACGAGTGTATGTAAAAGTCATTAGTTTTTTTTTTTTTACGAAACCCATTTTTTTTCGAAGGGTCAAATTTTATGAGATATCTAAGGAGATCGTGGTAAGGCATGGGGTTCCCGTGAGCATTGTATCTGGTAGAGACCCAAGGTTCAACTCCAGGTTCTGGAGGATTTTTCAGGATTGTGTGGGGACCAAGTTAAACATGAGTACTGCATACCACCCCCAATCAGACGGACGGAGCGAGAGAACCATCCAGACCATCGAAGACATGTTGAGGGTATGTGCCATTGATTTTAAGGGAAGTTGGGATGACCACTTGCCGTTGATCGAATTTTCCTACAACAACAGTTACCATGCGAGTATAGGCATGCCCCCATATGAAGCTCTATACGGACGAAGATGTCGATCTCCCTTGTGTTGGGAAGAAGTTGGAGAGCGGAAGATTTTAGGGCCTGAACTGGTCCAACAGACAAGAGAAACTATCGAGCTCATAAGAGGACGGCTGGTAGCGGCCCAAGACAGACAGAAGAAGTATGCGGACCAGACCCGCAAGGACAAAGAATATGAGGCAGGAGAGTTTGTGATGTTGAAGGTATCACCGTGGAAAGGATTGATGAGATTTGGTAAGAAGGGAAAGCTAAGCCCGAGATTTATTGGACCTTTTGAGATCTTGAAACGAGTTGGGAAGTTAGCCTATGAATTGGCTTTACCCCCGAGCTTACAGCAAGTACATAATGTGTTCCATGTGTCCATGCTACGACCATACCACACCGACTTCCGACATGTGATAGAACATGATCAAGTGGATCTGCAACCGGACCTAACATATGTAGAGCAACCCGTAGAAATCATGGATAGAAAAGAACAGGTGCTGAGGAACAAGGTTGTCAAGTTAGTGAGAGTTTTGTGGAGGAATCAGAATGTCGAAGAATCAACATGGGAACTAGAGAGCGCGATGCGTGAAAAGCACCCCCAACTGTTTTCAACCTGATTCCGGGACGGAATCCTTTTAAGGAGGGGAGGCTGTAAGAACCCTAATTTTTGGTAATATTTCCTTTTATTTAATATCTTGTGACATTGTCATTATGGAACCTTTCTAGTCATCCCTGTTGATTAATAGAATTGATTGTCTGAGAAACTGCGTTGTTGCATTTATCATGTAATATAAAAAGGAAGATTGTGAAGGCAGGAGTCTTATTGTTAGTAATATTTGTAAAACTTGGGATTTGAGAATGGTTAGAGTATTAAAGGATTTATTAAGAATTATGACGAGGAATTATGGACATTCGAGGAATTTACACAATAAGTACTTAAGGAATTATAGGGGAAATCTCTACGCGACAAAATATTATTACGAGAGATTAATTAAGGTACGATACGAATTAAAGATTAAATAATAAGCATTGGTGGAAGAATAATAATACAAGGAGTGGTATTGCATGCAAGCCCATGCAACCAAGTGGTTAGAAATCAAACAAACTAGTTGGCCATTGGAAGATGAATAGTATCTAGTTGGTTGCTTTTTCAAAAGGGGGAACACATAGTACATGAGCCCATGCTTGCTAGTACATTACCTATACTTACATGTGATATGTATCACCCAACCTAATTAACATCAATTATTCACCCAACATAACACAAACACAAAACACAAACTCCTTTCTCTCCCCCCCCTTGTGTGCTCTCGGCCAAAGCTTTAAGTGGAGAAGAAAAATTCTTCTCCTCCCCCTTCCATCACTCATAAATCTCACCATAATTCCTAGGTCATCTACATCATCTAGACAAGGTATGTTAGCAATTTCACTCCATTTTATCCACCCAATTTCAAGTTACAAATTGTTCAAGCTTGGGTGAATAGTAACCAAGTTTGTTTTTCCTTTAGATCTTGCATTGTAAGTGTTGTAGGAGACCATCTAAGGTGTTTTTGAGTTGTGTAAAGCTTATCCAAGGCCTCTAGGAGCTCAAGAAGGTATAAAAATCTCAAACCCTCTTGGTTATGTATTGTTTATAAAGTATGGTAGTAGATCCATGTGTTTGAGAACTAATCTTGGTTGTATATGTATTGGATAGCATGGATCTTGAGTTTTGATGTTGAGATTGTCACTTTTATGACTATGGATAATATATATATCTCCATGAGTGTTATGAACCATGATCTAAGTGTATTAAGTGTTGATTATGTTATGGAAGTATGAAAAATGGTTGATCTAAGTTGTTTGAGCTTGCTGAGTTTTGTCCAGGAACATTGACCTGTATTGTAGCACGATTTTGAACCCCCAAATGTTGTCCCCTGATGTCCTACCATATATTGTTGGAAAGATAATTGAATGTAGTTTCTGGAAATGTAAGGTTCATGGCTAGGTGATCTGTAGATTTTTAGTTATGGCCGGAGGAGTGAATTGTGTTTCTGGACTATGGACTGCACTAAGTGACCCCCTTGTGAACCTTGTTTAAACACCTTAAAATATATGTGGGATCATGGAAAAATTTGAGAATGTAGGGAATGCAGTGATGAAGACAACCCAAAAGGAATTGGATTAAAATATGAATTTTTGGATTTTATAGAAATGCTAGAGTAAAATTCGCGCAATGGAAAAAGGTCGATTAGTGGAACATGATTCTAGGGTTAGTGGTTATGATTCGATCGTGGTAATTAAATTAAGTCGAGTAAGTGACGAGCGTAATCGAGTGATGACATGGACCTATAGTGGGGTTAGAGAGTCATAAGACGAAGTCGTTAAATTAATTTTGTACCCCCTAAACCCCGTGATTAAAGAGATATCGTCAAGGTACTAACGAACGATTATTGCTTATGTATAGATCGTTCGAATCCGCACGCTCGACCACCCCAACCAAACCAAGGCAAGTTTACTTTTCAAAACTTATCCCTATACAAGGACTTTTACTGTTGTGTTTTTAGTTTTCAAATTTTATCAAATGCTATGTTTATCGAAGTATTGATGCAATTGAGATTGAATAAGTACATATATGCTTGTACTCCTTGAACTTAGATTGAAATGTTTTCTTCGGACAACGACTCTAGCAATAGAGGTCGTAGCGGTCCATATATACTATTGACCGGGGAGCGGTATATTATTATATCGTATCTAGTTTGCGAAAACCGGAAGGGTCATTCGGGTAGTATCGTATACTCAAGTAACTATTGTTATATCTTCGTAAATACTCGAAACCCTATCTTGGATTAAAAGTTTATTTTATCGAATAATTATTTTATTAATTATTAATATTAAATCTTAAAATATTATTTATTAATCATTGTTCATTATTTAAAGACAAAGTTAATCCAAGATACTTTTTAATTCTTTCAAACTCGAACAATTTCGAACTCAAAACATTTTCGAAACCCCCGGTCAGATTCTGCTTCTTGTATGATTTTGAGAATCATCGGTCGACTGATGTCAAACCTCAATTACTCTGTTTTCAATCAAAATCAAGTTTTAAAAGAAAAAGAAAAAGGGACTCTGGCAGGTGTGGGAACCGTTGACGAACGATTCCCGGGATGTGTAATCGGCCGTGAGCTAGGCGGTCCATCACTTATTATTCCGGCCCAGGTGTTGCCGAAGGATGATTACGGATGTAGTTTTCATCGAGGGTGATTACGGATGTAGTTTTCACCCGAGGGATAGTTACGGATGTAGTTTCTATCCTTCTACCGGTAGAGAAGACCCGCGGATTATTGGACTTGGATGTGGCGACTGATCATCGTCAATCCTTGTCAGGTTTTTATGTTTTCTTCCAGTCCCATCCTCCACTTTGGAAAAATACTCAAACACTGCTTCTTGGGCCTAAGTGCCAAGTTGCTGATAGTGTAGTTTTTGATGAGAAAATATTGACATCGTGCAGTATCTAGAATTGCAAGATTTTCTATAAAGATTGGCACGTGTTAGTGCACTCTTGCAATTGTTTCAAAGAATGAAATGTATTGTATGAGAAACCTTCTAAGCTAATGGAAGGAAAGAGGTTTGCAATGATGTATTCCTTGTACAGTATGTTAATCGTAGAGTGTTTTGCCGAAAATGATATACTCATATGTATATATTTTCAAACTTGAGATATATTGAAATGGGAACCTTATAAAGGGTTCATACGTTATTCTTAAAGCTCCTTAGTGAGTATAGATGTTTTATTCAAACTCGGACACATACATTGTCCAATTATGTTTTGAAACCTGAGATATATACCCATATAGTTGGGAATGTTTTCGAAATAAACCACATTATTATTTTGCAAAATGGTGAACTTGCTGAGCATTATGTAGCTCATTCTTGCTTTATAAAAACTTTTCAGAAAGGGAAGAATTTGGTCGATTAACTCCGCGACAATAGAAGAGGAGTAGAAGATTTACCCCGGAGATGATTTAGTTCCTGATAAATACTACAGAGTAGTCTGATAGGTTTTCAACTGTAATAGTAAGACTTGTCTTCAAGTATAGTTGTGTAAGTAGAATTGCGTAAGACTCTGATTTGTACAAATGAATTGTAATATTTAGTGGCACTTTTGATTATCGTTTCTGAGGCTCTAACTTGATTGTGTGTAAGATTGAGGTATGAATGGATGTATTGTTGAGTTGTAAAGTTAATACAGGTATGATATGGTTGAATGGTGGCGTGACGACCTGAATCTTTGACCTCAGATTTGGGGGCGTCACAAGGGTTACCTGATATAAACTAATCGAGGTAACATGGTTAGTGAACAGTTTAAAATGAAGTAGTGCACCAGCCGGTAGTTACCAAAATAAGTTAATAATCATTCGTGCATTTCATTATCACCACTATTGTAACACCCCCAGATCCGGGGTCAGGGATCTGGTGGTTACGATCTTACATCCATTCATAATACTTGACTTGAATCCACAATAAATAAATCACATGCTGTGACCCCACAATAATTACCACTCACACACACAACAGTTATAGTCCCAGAGATGAAATTGAAATAAGTCTTACATTAAAGGGTTACGAATAAAAGTTATTACAATCCCAAAAGGATAACATCATAGGTTTCAAAGTTTTGCCGTTAATTACATTAATTATACATATAGTTAAACAGGAAACAAAAGCTATCTAACTATGCTACCTCAGCAATGGCGGCTAGCATCTCAGCGGGTAGTCCGGTGGGTCGGGTAACCTGCTTGCGCCGAGTGCGCCTGACGCGAGCCATCTGTCCTAGCTGTTGTTGTGACATAATGTGAACAAAGCAAGGGTGAGCGAAAGCCCACCAACAATAATATATATAACTGAACGATAATATAAAACAGTTCAAAATTATCTTTCAAACCATATGCCATGCATTTACGGAAATGATGCCAGTATAATATGAACGATGAAGTTACAAGGTAACTTAAAGTATTTTTTTATAGAAATATCTGCAACATCAAAAGTAAGCGAGATATTCTCATTGTTATTAAGAAGAGGAATTTGCATGAAAAGGTTGCAAATCCAGTTATGAACACTTTTCCATCTCTGCCAACAGTAATCATGTTGCAGGAAATAAATAAGTTTGGATGATGAACCAATGATGGAGTATTCACCGCGCCCGCTGTTCCAATCTTGATGATCAGTCGAGATCGTACAGCTCAATTTAGATTTACTACCGGTAGAAGGAAGAACTGACGGCTTTACTTGTCTACCGCCTTACTAGCTCTCCCCGGCCAACGGTTGGGCCAAAGGGGATGGACCAGCGCTACTCGGCCTCTTACACGACTCCAAGTTCAAATAGAATTCATGATTCTGAATGTAACGTTCGTCCCCCTTTCCCCAATTGTAATACTTGTTGATAAGACTCTACAAGGTAGTCGTATCTAGTTGGAAAGGAAAATTCACCAATAACTTCCAAGCTGTGGCTTGGTATCGAATATCAACTTGTTCCAACAATCTTACCCCTCGAAAGATGAGAAGGTAAACAACGACTTAATAAGTCAACAGCACCCGAGTTGCGAGTGAAGAGAATACTTTATGACCGGGAAGTCGACAAGATAAATAACATTTTCCAAGTAAGGTTCCCTTATTATTCGGGAGATAGACTCAAAGAAGAATGATGTCTGAGAACCTTTCTTGATACAAGATTAATAATAATATGACTCCGAAATATTTTACGTAATAATCGAAGAAGATGAACCTTATTGAGATTATTCTAAGTATGGAATAAATATTCAGAGAATATTTATTGAGTTAAAAATATTTAAAGAATATTTAGGAATATGAAAGAATATCATTAATCAGAGTATTTCTCCAAATAATCCTTGAAGAAACATCAAGAGAATATTTATTGAATAAATAAATATTTAAATGAATATTCAAAATAATATTCATTAATTAATAAGGAATTTAAATGAATATTCAAAAAGTAATATTCATTTAATGAATAATATTCTAAATGAATATCAAGTAATATTCATTTAGTAATCCAAGCTTTAAAGGAATATTCGAGATAATATTCGATAAATAAATCAAGCTTCAGATGAATATTAGAATAATATTCATCAAGTAATTAATATCTTAAATGAATATTCAAAAGTAATATTCATTTAATAAAATAATATTCTAAATGGATATTCAAATAATATTCATTTAGTAGTCCAATCTTTAGAAGAATATTCGGAATAATAATCGATAATCTATTCGACTTTGAATGAATATTGAAAAATATTATTCGTCGAATGGTTACGTTCAAATAATTATTTGAAGTAAGGATCGTTAAATAAATAATCTCGAACGAATATTCAAATAATATTCGTCGCCCAAATAATGGAAAATATTTACTTAAATATTTTCCTCCGAGGTGATCTCGATATATCAAGAAATATTGACTCCCGGTCTATATTTGACGAATAAGATGTATACGCCCTTCTATGAGGGTCTTACAATAACCGGCTTATAATTGATACGTTAGTTATCTAATTTATAAGCCAATAAACAATCAGGGAACAATCATAACGATATAACTTGAAAGTTGGCATGCATGCTATGGCATATGTACAACAGAAAACATATATATATATATATATTCAATCACAACAACAGCCTAAAAGAAGGGAATTGAAACTTGCCTGGTAGTCGAGTACGGTAAGGGGTAGTGGTAGCGGGTCCCGGTTCAGCTTGGTGATCTATAAATAGCCAAGGCATTCGGGATTAATCACTTAACATATTAAAAGTTAAGTTATACTTAATTCGAAACACGTTCTCGAGTTATCTCGTTATACCCCTTTTAGTGGATTCCTTTTTATCACTGATCCGACCCGACATTCGTTCGTTAATACGACATGTCACTGTACTTATACTTGGGACATACTTAAGTCATATGAGTTCTAAGGTCGATCGTTACGAACCAATACTATACTCCGAGTTTTATCGCCCGTTTTCTAAGTGTTTTACCGAAGTTATAAAAGAGTCGTCTTTTAGGGGTTCGTTCGCGTTTAACCTCGACTCGAACATTTTTAATAAATCGAAAAATGATCCTTTTGACATACGGTTTTCTTTCACACCTTCCTTTTTACCTCTAGTATTTATTTACCAAGATTCGCCATGACGTTACATAGTTTACGAGGGTTCAATTTCAGTTACGAACTTTCGTTTACGGATTCAAACTACTTTTAGTAATTTGGTCATAATTCCTAAACCATAAATCGAAATGCTTCGATTCTTTCGCCAAAGTGATCTATGTTCAAAAATCTATCAGTAGGGTTCATTAACTTGCCAAGAACAGAGAGTTATGGCTACTGACCAGTTCGGTTTCTTAGTGTTAATGAAAATCGGGCATTACGACGGCTACGAATCGAGCGTTCTAAAATTCATTACGCAACAACCAAGCCACACCGGGCATCTAATCAATTACTACAGTTAATAATCATCTCTTAAAAGCTCAAGAATATCATGCTTCATCAATATATCATCATAAAGCTAATCTAACCACAAAATCATGCTAACATGGTGGTAAAATACTACTAATATCACTTAATCCAAAATCACCATGAATCATGCATAAACTCAAAGTAAATCTTAGGGTTTGAAATGATTTATACCTTCCTTAGAGAGTAGTATAACCTTCCTAAGCCTTGATCTATCCTTGGATGGTCCTAAGCTAGCTAAATCCACCATGAAAAACAAGAAAAACAAGATTAGTTCATAAATTCACTATTCACCCTCCTCTTTGATGAATTATTTGAAAATGGAAACAAGAGAGTTTGGCTTTGAAATTTTTAGGAGATAACTTTTAGGAAATGTAAGACTCACCATAATTTTTACAAGATCAAAAGATGGTGGGAAGATGGATTTTGTGTTTGGAATTTTGAGAGAAGCCGAATGGGGTGTTAAGCTAGGGGGAGAGAGTTTTGCTTGGTTTCTTTTGATTTAATCTCATCCACTCTCATCTATTATCAAGATAATATCTTGTATAAAGTCACTTTATTAAAGTGATGAGGTGTTGGATGATGAAATGGCAAGACAAGTGTTGGTTTTATGGTGGTTTAGAGCTTAACTAGGTAGTTACTTTGCTAAGTACTTAGTTCTTCCTCTAAGGTGCTAGTTCCTTGATTCTAGTTTAGTTACTAGATATTTTATACTAGTAGCTTGCACAAGACTCTTGCTTCCTCTGCTTGTTTCTGTGTCCGGTTATTGCCCGTTTCGATTGATCGTTCGTAGGAATATTTCACGGATTTCTAGTTAGGGTTTACCGGGAATCATTTTTAATATTAATACTTTCATTCTCCATCTTTCATTCTAACTTTCCAATTTATATTCCTTAAATCCATTCGTTAAATACTTAAAGCTATCAGTGTCCAGGGAACTCTCGGAGAAAATAAAAGTGCGGTTTTTCAGAATCCGACAGCTTTTACATACACTTATTTTCCCCCTGAATCACTAATACGAACTCGGAAATCCGTTCCGAATGCTTCTATATAGTGTCGTCTCATATTATTATATACTCCCACCAAAACACTATTCATTCTGTATTCTTTACTTGTTCTCTTAGGGTTGTATAATTGTCCGTATTCTCTTTCGATCGTTCCTTAACCTTTTTACGGAACTACTGGATTAATCGTTATCGATCTGGATGACATGAGAGTATTCTCTTGCTTGAAGTTGCCATATCTTATTCCCTTAGAAGATAGATTATTCTTACCTATGTTGTCACCCTTTAGCATTCTTCAAGACATAAACATAATAAAGTCGAATTCCATTCATTCTTTCCAAATATGAATTATTACATTGTAGCCATAACCACTATTCGTTCTTACATCATTAAATACATAAAAGTTTTAATTCCACCCAAAATCTGGGTTCTTACAGTCTCCCCTCCTTAAAAGGATTCCGTCCCGGAATCAGTTTGAAAACAAGTGGGGGTACTTCTCTTGCATTGCGCTTTCAAGTTCCCAGGTTGATTCTTCTACATTGTGGTTCTGCCACAAAACTCTGACTAGCTGAATGACCTTGTTTCGGAGCACTTGTTCCTTCCGATCTATGATTTCCACAGGTTGCTCTACATAGGTCAAGTCTGGTTGCATGTCCACTTGCTCATACTCTACAATATGCTTGGCATCCGGATTTTACTTCCTCAGCATCGAGACATGGAACACATTGTGCACCTGCTGTAGATTCGGAGGCAATGCGAGCTCATAAGCTAGTCCCCCAATCCGTCTCAAGATCTCAAATGGTCCAATGTATCTGGGACTCAGCTTTCCTTTCTTCCCAAATCTTATTAAACCTTTCCAAGGTGACACTTTCAAGAACACTAGGTCCCCTACTTCGTATTCCTTGCCTTTCCGAGCTAAGTCGGCATATTTCTTTTGTCGATCCTGGGCTGCTACCAACCGTCCTCTGATTAGATCTACTGCATCTTTAGTTCGTTGGACCACTTCGGGCCCGAGCATCCTTCGCTCTCCAACTTCATCCCAATATAAGGGAGATCGACATTTTCTTCCATAAAGGGCCTCATAAGGTGGCATCCCAATGCTTGAATGATAACTGTTATTGTAGGAGAACTCAATCAATGGCAAGTGATCATCCCAATTTCCCTTGAAGTCTATCGCGCAGACTCTCAACATATCCTCTAGCGTTTGGATGGTCCTTTCACTTTGCCCATCTGTCTGGGGGTGTTAGGCTGTGCTCATGTTCAGCCGGGTCCCTACACATTCTTGAAAACTTCTCCAAAACCTGGAGTTAAATCTAGGATCTCGATCGGATACTATTGTGACTGGGACTCCATGTCGCGCCACTATCTCTTTTAAGTAGATGTCCACTAGTCTGTCGACCGTGTACCTTTCGTTGATCGGGAGAAAGTGAGCCGATTTCGTCAGTCGATCTACAATTACCCATATGGCGTCATGATTACCCTTGGTCCTTGGTAAACCTACTACGAAATCCATGGCTATGTGTTCCCATTTCCATTCTGGAATCTCTAAGGGATGTAGAAGTCCGCTGGGTTTCTGGTGCTCTGCTTTTACTCGTTGGCAGGTCAAGCATCTGCTTTACCCACTCTGCTACGTCCTTTTTCATATTGGGCCACCAGTAATACTCCTTCAAATCCCTATACATTTTGGTGCTACCGGGGTGCACTGAGTATCTTGAGTTGTGTGCCTCATTTAAAATCTCATTCTTGAGTTCCTGAACATTTGGGATCCATATCCTGTATGTGTACCTCATGATCCCTTCCTTGTCTCTTTCGCACTTAATTTCCTCCCCGGTCATTAGCTCTTTTGTGGAGTTCTTTGTTCCTCCATCATCCGTTCCTGGCACAGTCTAATCTTTTCTAGCAATGGAGGTTGGATTCTAATTTCCATCAACTTTTCTTGGCCCTCTCCAGGTAACTTAACCTCGATTTCCAACTTCTCAAAATCTTTCACTAGTTCTTCCTCTGAAGTTATCATTTTGAGCTTTTCTTTCCTACTAAGGGCGTCAGCCACCACATTGGCTTTGCCCGGGTGATAGCGAATTTCACAGTCGTAATCCTTGATTAACTCTAACCATCTCCTCTGGCGCATGTTAAGCTCTTTCTGAGTGAAAATGTACTTGAGGCTCTTATGGTCAGTGTAAATCTCGCATTTTTCCCCATACAGGTAGTGTCTCCAAATCTTTAAAGCGAAGACTATGGCTGCTAGTTCTAGATCATGCGTGGGATATCTGACTTCATAATACTTCAATTGCCTAGACGCATACGCTATTACCTTGCCGTGCTGCATAAGCACACATCCCAGTCCTTTATGCGAAGCATCACTGTAAATCACGAAATCTCCTTTTCCATCAGGTAATGCCAGCACTGGGGCTGTCACCAGCCTCTTCTTTAACTCTTGGAAACTCTTCTCGCATTTCTCAGTCCATTCAAATTTCTCGGTTTTACGGGTAAGTCGAGTTAATGGAGCTGCGATTTTTGCAAAGTCTTGGACAAATCTCCTGTAATATCCGGCCAGTCCAATGAAACTCCTCACCTCGGTTAGAGTAGTTGGTCGTTCCCAGTTTGAAAATGCTTCTATCTTGGAGGGGTCAACCAACACTCCTTCTCTATTAATCACGTGCCCTAAGAATTGTACCTCATTTTTCCAAAACTCACACTTGGAGAACTTGGCATATAACTGCTCCTTCCTGAGTATTTCTAAGGTTATCCTTAAATGTTCAGCGTGTTCTGCCTCTGTCTTTGAGTAGATGAGAATATCATCAATGAAAACTATCACGAATTTGTCCAAATATTCCTTGAACACTCTATTCATTAGGTCCATGAAGGCTGCTGGGGCGTTGGTCAATCCAAATGACATAACTAAGAACTCATAATGTCCATATCTGGTACGGAATGCAGTCTTCCGGATATCTTCAGGTTTGATCTTCAGTTGGTGATATCCCGTTCTCAAATCAATCTTAGAGAAGTATTCAGCGCCTCTTAGCTGGTCAAACAAATCGTCTATCCTGGGCAATGGATACTTATTCTTTATGGTTAGCTTGTTCAATTCTCTGTAGTCGATGCACAACCTCATACTTCCATCCTTTTTCTTAACAAACAACACTGGTGCGCCCCAAGGCGACACACTGGGCCTTATCATGCCCTTATCCAACAATTCCTGTAATTGTTTAGCTGGCTCCTTCATTTTTACTGGGGCTAATCGGTACGGGGCCTTCGAAACTGGCGCCGTCCCCGGGGCTAACTCGATGGCAAACTCAATTACCCTATCAGGTGGTAGTCCGGGAAGATCTTGTGGGAACACGTCCTCGAACTCATTAACTACCAGAATGTCTTGCAATCTTGGCACTTCCTTCTAAGTGTCTATAACGTAGGCTAAATAAGCCTCGTTCCCTTTTCGTAACAATCTCTTGGTTTGCGCCATGGTCAGAATTTTCTGGGTCTGTCGCATCCCCTTAAACACTATTTCTTTCTTCCCTGGGGTTTTCAACTTAACCTTTTTCCCTTTACAATCTATCCGCGCATCATTGCGAGACAACCAATCCATACCTAAAATGACATCGAATTCCCCTAGCTTAAAAGGAATTAAATCGACATAGAAGGATCGTCCTCCTATTTCTAGCTTACAATCGGGGTGAATTTGATTAACCGGTACGATTTCCTGATTAGCTATTTCTACCAGTAAGGAATCTCTTAGTTCCTGGGTTTTAAGTTTCAACTTATGCGCAAAATCTCTAGATATAAAAGACTTAGTTGCTCCTGAATCAAATAAGACATTTGCACTGACTGAATTGAGAGAAAAAGTACCTGCTATCACATCTGTGTCCCTCACGGCATCTTGTACTGACATATTAAAAGTCCTAGAAGTTGGTGGCCTATTTGAGGCAACCTTGCTTGCTCCAGATGCTGTTGGTTTGCTCCTTGGGAAATCCTTCCTCATGTGCCCTCGCTGTCCACACTGGAAACAGGTTGTGCTGTTAGGGATGACCGTGGTGCAAGAGGTAGCATAGTGCCCAGCTCGCCCACACTTGTAACAGTTTATCTGCTTCAGGTTGCACACCCCGGAGTACCTCTTCCCACAAGTAGCACACAATGGCAATGGAGGTCGAGAAGGGTTGGAACGGGACATTCCTGATTGATGGCCGCCCTGGCTCACACTTACACTCGCAGATGGTTTAAACCCTACATTCCTCCCAGGTAGGGAAACCGCTCCTCGATTAAACTTGGTTGGGGGTTTTCCTCCAACGGATCTTCCGCCCATACTAACATGCTTTCTCTTTATCCCCCCTTTCTCTCTCTCTCTCTCTGCATCTGATCACTACCAGCCTCCACAATGGTTGCCTTCTGCACCAAGGTGGCATAATCTGTAATCTCTAAAACCGCCACCCTATTCTGGATCCACTGCTTCAGCCCTTGTTGAAACCTGTTGGCTTTCTTCTCTTCTGTGTCTACAAACTCTGGCACAAATCTCGACAGCTCAGTAAATTTGGCCTCATAGTCAGCCACTGACATATTGTTCTGTTTCAGTTCCAAAAACTTAAGTTCCATCTGGGTTTTCATGAACTTCGGGAAGTACTTCTCCAGGAATAATTGTTTGAACCTTTCCCAGGCTATGACAGCATCAGTCTCCATGTTCTTCTTGGCTTCCCACCAATAATTGGCCTCCCCCTTTAGTAGGTAAGTGGCAAAAACAGTCTTCTGAGCCTCATTGATACTCAGAATCTCAAAAGATTTTTCCATTTCCTTGATCCAGGCCCTCGCCTCAACGGGATCAGCCGATCCGTGGAACTCTGGGGGCTTAAGGGACTTAAAGGCCCTAAAGGAATTTGCCACTGAAGTGTTGTTGCCTGGTGGTGGCTGGGGGTATTGGTTCAAATTCTGCCTAAGTAGATCCATAAACTGGCCCATGGGGTTTCCACCCTGGTTCTCCCCTTCCTGTTCTACTTTAGTTTCTCCACCCTCGATTTCCCCCTCAAATTCTTCAGAATACAGGGGTTCATCCTCTGCTCCATACTGGGAATCTTCTTGCTCATTATAATCCTGATCTTGTTCTTCACTACTTTCATGGTTTTCCTCGTGTTGGTTGTGACTCTCTTGGTCAGTAGATTCTCGGGGGTTAGCCTTAGTGCCCATTCGTCTTGGAGGCATTTTACTGAAAATTTGGAAAATTATACATTAGGTTCACTTACCTGTTTTAAAGGATTTTTCCTTGCATAATTCTTTACATGATTGGGTTTAAAATCCCACAGTTTTATATCTCATGGCAACTTAATCGAAAAGTAATACGTATGCTAATAAACTCGTGATCACATCCCAACAAAATTGTAATGACTGAAAGGGAAACAAATATATACCAGGTACCGAAAAGGTACAACATCCGAGTTACAACGATAGTTTAAAGTACAGCCATCCTAACAACAACAACAAGTCAAAAGTGAAATACGCTGTCTATCTGTCTAGTCTGCAAAAAGGGAAAACAAGTACAAGAAAACCATCCCTACAAAAGTCGGCACTACTATGTCCGTACATGACTAGACAACTAGACCACTACATCACTACATCTGAAATCAGCCGCCACGACGAAACATCCTCCGAACCCTCCCCATGGCGATGCGGAAAACCTCCTCAGCCTCTGCTCTGTCTACCCTACCATGCCCATCAGTAGGCAACTGTCGCACCCTTACCCGAGCCCTCAGCTCGATGCGGGTCACAGCCCTATACCCAACCCTGTCACTGATAGTCCTCGTGCCCTGCAACCTCATCCGGGCGGCTCTCTCTGCTGCTAACTCCCTCCTAGACTCTACCAACCTGGCATCTGCCACAGACAACTCTCTATAAAGCCCGTTCACAATCAAGTTGTGAACACATACTGGCACTCCTCCTATCGGGGCATGAGGTGGGGTGGATGGCTCAGCTGGAGCGGCAGTCTCTGTCTGCTGGGGCTCTGGGGTAAGCTCCTCAAACTCATCGGGGTATGGGCTCACAGGTAGTGGTGGTGGGGTAGGGGCTCTCTCATCAGAGAGGAGTGGCACAAAAAGTCCAGAACTCCCTACAGCACCAACTACTGGCTCATCTATATCTCCCTCAACACCCTCATCTACCGGCACCACCTGATCCGTGGTCATGTCAGTGTCATCTCCCAAAGTCCTGATCTCAGACACAACCCAATAATCATCATCTTCAACAACTAACTCAGCATCCTGTCCTGTCTGGATCCCCTCCGGGTCCTCCTCCCCCTCAGTCTCAACATCTGTGTCAGCATCAACCTGGACCTCCTCAGGGTCCTCCTCCTCAGACTCGATCACATCAGTATCAGCATCAATCTGGACCTCCTCAGCGTCCTCCTCCTCAGGCTCAGTATCCTCCTCAGGCAAGCGCTCATAATACGGGTCCCTAGTCCGGAACATGTCCTCATCATGCTGTCTCGCAGCTGCCTCCTGGGCCGACATGTCGCTCGCCTACACAAGACGAACTATGTTACTATCATGATACTTAAAAAGTTCCCGTAAGGGTTTTAGGTGAACCTGGCAAGGGTTCTTATTATATTATTGAATTTATTATTATATAACGTCGTATCATCTCTTGGGATATATAACTCTCGCTCTGATACCATCTCTGTAACACCCCCAGATCCGGGGTCAGGGATCTGGTGGTTACGGTCTTATATCCATTCATAATACTTGACTTGAGTCCACAATAAATAAATCACATGCTGTGACCCCACAATAATTACCACTCACACACATAACAGTTATAGTCCCAGAGATGAAATTGAAATAAGTCTTACATTAAAGGGTTACGAATAAAAGTTATTACAATCCCAAAAGGATAACATCATAGGTTTAAAAGTTTTGCCGTTAATTACATTAATTATACATATAGTTAAACAGGAAACAAAAGCTATCTAACTATGCTACCTCAGCAATGGCGGCTAGCATCTCAGCGGGTAGTCCGGTGGGTCGGGTAACCTGCTTGCGCCGAGTGCGCCTGACGCGAGCCATCTGTCCTAGCTGTTGTTGTGACATAATGTGAACAAAGCAAGGGTGAGCGAAAGCCCACCAACAATAATATATATAACTGAACGATAATATAAAACAGTTCAAATTTATCTTTCAAACCATATGCCATGCATTTACGGAAATGATGCCAGTATAATATGAACGATGAAGTTACAAGGTAACTTAAAGTATTTGTTTATAGAAATATCTGCTACATCAAAAGTAAGCGAGATATTCTCATTGTTATTAAGAAGAGGAACTTGCATGAAAAGGTTGCAAATCCAGTTATGAACACTTTTCCAGCTCTGCCAACAGTAATCATGTTGCAGGAAATAAATAAGTTTGGATGATGAACCAATGATGGAGTATTCACCGCGCCCGTTGTTCCAATCTTGATGATCAGTCGAGATCGTACAGCTCAATTTAGATTTACTACCGGTAGAAGGAAGAACTGACGGCTTTACTTGTCTACCGCCTTACTAGCTCTCCCCGGCCAACGGTTGGGCCAAAGGGGATGGACCGGCGCTACTCGGCCTCTTACACGACTCCTAGTTCAAATAGAATTCATGATTCTGAATGTAATGTTCGTCCCCCTTTCCCCAAGTGTAATACTTGTTGATAAGACTCTACAAGGTAGTCGTATCTAGTTGGAAAGGAAAATTCACCAATAACTTCCAAGCTGTGGCTTGGTATCGAATATCAACTTATTCCAACAATCTTACCCCTCGAAAGATGAGAAGGTAAACAACGACTTAATAAGTCAACAGCACCCGAGTTGCGAGTGAAGAGAATACTTTATGACCGGGAAGTCGACAAGATAAATAACATTTTCCAAGTAAGGTTCCCTTATTATTCGGGAGATAGACTCAAAGAAGAATGATGTCTGAGAACCTTTCTTGATATAAGATTAATAATAATATGACTCCGAAATATTTTACGTAATAATCGAAGAAGATGAACCTTATTTAGATTATTCTAAGTATGGAATAAATATTCAGAGAATATTTATTGAGTTAAAAATATTTAAAGAATATTTAGGAATATGAAAGAATATCATTAATCAGAGTATTTCTCCAAATAATCCTTGAAGAAACATCAAGAGAATATTTATTGAATAAATAAATATTTAAATGAATATTCAAAATAATATTCATTAATTAATAAGGAATTTAAATGAATATTCAAAAAGTAATATTCATTTAATGAATAATATTCTAAATGAATATCAAGTAATATTCATTTAGTAATCCAAGCTTTAAAGGAATATTCGAGATAATATTCGATAAATAAATCAAGCTTCAGATGAATATTAGAATAATATTCATCAAGTAATTAATATCTTAAATGAATATTCAAAAGTAATATTCATTTAATAAAATAATATTCTAAATGGATATTCAAATAATATTCATTTAGTAGTCCAATCTTTAGAAGAATATTCGGAATAATAATCGATAATCTATTCGACTTTGAATGAATATTGAAAAATATTATTCGTCGAATGGTTACGTTCAAATAATTATTTGAAGTAAGGATCGTTAAATAAATAATCTCGAACGAATATTCAAATAATATTCGTCGCCCAAATAATGGAAAATATTTAAATATTTTCCTCCGAGGTGATCTCGATATATCAAGAAATATTGACTCCCGGTCTATATTTGACGAATAAGATGTATACGCCCTTCTATGAGGGTCTTACAATAACCGGCTTATAATTGATACATTAGTTATCTAATTTATAAGCCAATAAACAATCAGGGAACAATCATAACGATATAACTTGAAAGTAGGCATGCATGCTATGGCATATGTACCACAGAAAACATATATATATATTCAATCACAACAACAGCCTAAAAGAAGGGAATTGAAACTTGCCTGGTAGTCGAGTACGGTAAGGGGTAGTGGTAGCGGGTCCCGGTTCAGCTTGGTGATCTATAAATAGCCAAGGCATTCGGGATTAATCACTTAACATATTAAAAGTTAAGTTATACTTAATTCGAAACACGTTCTCGAGTTATCTCGTTATACCCCTTTTAGTGGATTCCTTTTTATCACTGATCCGACCCGACATTCGTTCGTTAATGCGACATGTCACTGTATTTATACTTGGGACATACTTAAGTCATATGAGTTCTAAGGTCGATCGTTACGAACCAATACTATACTCCGAGTTTTATCGCCCGTTTTCTAAGTGTTTTACCGAAGTTATAAAAGAGTCGTCTTTTAGGGGTTCATTCGCGTTTAACCTCGACTCGAACATTTTTAATAAATCGAAAAATGATCCTTTTGACATACGGTTTTCTTTCACACCTTCCTTTTTACCTCTAGTATTTATTTACCAAGATTCGCCATGACGTTACATAGTTTACGAGGGTTCAATTTCAGTTACGAACTTTCGTTTACGGATTCGAACTACTTTTAGTAATTTGGTCATAATTCCTAAACCGTAAATCGAAATGCTTCGATTCTTTCGCCAAAGTGATCTATGTTCAAAAATCTATCAGTAGGGTTCATTAACTTGCCAAGAACAGAGAGTTATGGCTACTGACCAGTTCGGTTTCTTAGTGTTAATGAAAATCGGGCATTACGACGGCTACGAATCGAGCGTTCTAAAATTCATTACGCAACAACCAAGCCACACCGGGCATCTAATCAATTACTACAGTTAATAATCATCTCTTAAAATCTCAAGAATATCATGCTTTATCAATATATCATCATAAAGCTAATCTAACCACAAAATCATGCTAACATGGTGGTAAAATACTACTAATATCACTTAATCCAAAATCACCATGAATCATGCATAAACTCAAAGTAAATCTTAGGGTTTGAAATGATTTATACCTTCCTTAGAGAGTGGTATAACCTTCCTAAGCCTTGATCTATCCTTGGATGGTCCTAAGCTAGCTAAATCCACCATGAAAAAAAGGAAAAACAAGATTAGTTCATAAATTCACTATTCACCCTCCTCTTTGATGAATTATTTGAAAATGGAAACAAGAGAGTTTGGCTTTGAAATTTTTAGGAGATAACTTTTAGGAAATGTAAGACTCACCATAATTTTTACAAGATCAAAAGATGGTGGGAAGATGGATTTTGTGTTTGGAATTTTGAGAGAAGCCGAATGGGGTGTTAAGCTAGGGGGAGAGAGTTTTGCTTGGTTTCTTTTGATTTAATCTTATCCACTCTCATCTATTATCAAGATAATATCTTGTATAAAGTCACTTTATTAAAGTGATGAGGTGTTGGATGATGAAATGGCAAGACAAGTGTTGGTTTTATGGTGGTTTAGAGCTTAACTAGGTAGTTACTTTGCTAAGTACTTAGTTCTTCCTCTAAGGTGCTAGTTCCTTGATTCTAGTTTAGTTACTAGATATTTTATACTAGTAGCTTGCACAAGAATCTTGCTTCCTCTGCTTGTTTCTGTTTCCGGTTATTGCCCGTTTCGATTGATCGTTCGTAGGAATATTTCACGGATTTCTAGTTAGGGTTTACCGGGAATCCTTTTTAATATTAATACTTTCATTCTCCATCTTTCATTCTAACTTTCCAATTTATATTCCTTAAATCCATTCGTTAAATACTTAAGGCTATCAGTGTCCAGGGAACTCTCGGAGAAAATAAATGTGCGGTTTTTCAGAATCCGACAGCTTTTACATACACTTATTTTCCCCCTGGATCACTAATACGAACTCGGAAATCCATTCCGAATGCTTCTATATAGTGTCGTCTCATATTATTATATACTCCCACCAAAACACTATTCATTCTATATTCTTTACTTGTTCTCTTAGGGTTGTATAATTGTCCGTATTCTCTTTCGATCGTTCCTTAACCTTTTTACGGAACTACTGGATTAATCGTTATCGATCTGGATGACATGAGAGTATTCTCTTGCTTGAAGTTGCCATATCTTATTCCCTTAGAAGATAGATTATTCTTACCTATGTTGTCACCCTTTAGCATTCTTCAAGACATAAACATAATAAAGTCGAATTCCATTCATTCTTTCCAAATATCAATTATTACATTGTAGCCATAACCACTATTCGTTCTTACATCATTAAATACATAAAAGTTTTAATTCCACCCAAAATCTGGGTTCTTACAACTAGGAGGGTAACTCCATCTCTTCGTCTTCGTAATACAAGACACCAACTAGTGCGTCTCTCAATCATCATCTTAAAGTCATTTATCGAGTTAGGGTTTCACAAATATATCTGTCATTTCCGTGCTTTATCTTGAAGACCAAGCTTCACATCATTCCGGGGACACCTGCTAAGTCCATAGGGTCCTACTTCATGCCTTCCGACATGAATCAAAAGTGGCCAGTTCCCCCTGGGAACAGATCAAAGAGATCTCTCAGGGATCTCAGTGCAGTCCATAGGTTCAGTGGCGGGTGTGTGTATGTGAACATATACCAAAAATATTGAGGTCTACAATACATATATACGTAGTCCCTGATAACATCTCTATCAAAGGATCCCACTCTAGACCCGCTGGTCTTTTCTTTTGGTAGACTCTGAGATCACTGTATCGTTCGTTGCAACCATATTCAACTTCTCTTGAGTCCCTTTGTTAATCCTACTTGTTTGTTCTCTAAGTTGAACTACCATGTTCTAGCGTCCGAATCATGGGTGGAATTATCTAGCACGCTCGACTTATGATAACATTCTCGTATAACACATGTAAAATTCGCCATCAAGGGTAATGGAATCCACAACAACATAGTGACCAACCTTCAGGTAAACCCGTTACTTATCGAAAATCGGATCTTATAGCCAAAGTAAAAGACTTTCATTAATACAAGTACTAAGTACCCTTAATTATGTAGGGAAGTCCAAACTTCTTGATTCTTAAAATGCCGTCTCCTAAACTGTGGAGGAATATGGGCCACAATATGGCCTCTACCTCAGCTGCTCTCGAGATTTCGCTCTACTTCCTATATCATTACCTATGATAGGTCATGTACGACTCTCAAACCTCTATTCATCATTCTGAAGGTCTCTAGGGATTCTATCGACCCTAGTATAATACCTTCAGTAACACTCCAGTCCATTCTACTTACCGGTACCTCTTCCGGTAGTCCAATCATAAGTTTACTACGATCTCTTATGTCATTCTCCTACTTAGACTTAACTCTCAACACTCTCATTTTTGAGTACTGTAACTTATCGCTATGATACCATTTCTGTGACGCCCCCAAATCCGAGGTCAGAGATTCAGGTCGTCACGTCACCATCCAACCATATCATACCTGTATTAACTTTACAACTCAACAATACATCCATCCAGACCCCAATCTTACACACAAACAAGTTAGAGCCTCAGAAACGATAATCAAAAGTAACACTAAATATTACAATTCATCTGTACAATCCAGAGTCTTACGCAATTCCACTTATACAACTACACTTGAAGACAAGTCTTACTATTACAGTTGAAAACCTATCAGACTTACTCTGTAGTATTTATCTGGAACTAAATCATCTCCGGGGTAAATCTTCTACTCCTCTTCTGCTGGTGCGGAGTTAACCGACCAAATTCTTCTCTTTCTGAAAAGTTTTTATAAAGCAAGAATGAGCTACATAATGCTCAGCAAGTTCACCATTTTGTAAAATAATAATGTGGTTTATTTCGAAAACATTCCCAACTATATGGGTATATATCTCAGATTTCAAAACATAATTGGACAATGTATATGTCTGAGTTTGAATAAAACATCTATACTCACTAAGGAGCTTTAAGAATAACATATGAACCTTTTATAAGGTTCCCATTTCAATATATCTCAAGTTTGAAAATATATACATATGAGTATATCATTTTCGGCAAAACACTCTACGATTAACATACCGTACAGGGAATACATCATTGCAAACTTCTTTCCTTACATTAGCTTAGAAGGTTTCCCATACAAAAACATTTCATTCTTTGAAACAATTGCAAGAGTGCACTAACACGTGCCAATCTTTATAGAAAATCTTGCAGTTCTAGATACTGCACGATGTCAATATTTTTCTTATAAAAAACCACACTATCGGCAACTTGGCACTTAGGCCCAAGAAGCAGTGTTTGAGTATTTTTCCAAAGTGGAGGATGGGACTGGAAGAAAACATAAAAACCTGACAAGGATTGACGATGATCAGTCGCCACATCCAAGTCCAATAATCCGCGGGTCTTCTCTACCGGTAGAAGGATAGAAACTACATCCGTAACTATCCCCGGGTGAAAACTACATCCGTAATCAACCTCGATGAAAACTACATCCGTAATCATCCTTCGGCAACACCTGGGCCGGAATAATAATTGATGGGCCGCCTGGCTCACGGCCGCTTACACATCCCGGGAATCGTTCGTCAACGGTTCCCACACCTGCCAGGGTCCCTTTTTCTTTTTCTTTTAAAACTTGATTTTGATTGAAAACTGAGTAATTGAGGTCCGACATCAGTCGACCGATGATTCTTGAAATCATACAAGAAGCAAACCTGACCGGGGGTTTTCGAAAATGTTTTGAGTTCGAAAGAGTTCGAGTTTGAAAGTGCTAAAGGTATCTTGGATTAGCTTTGTCTTTAAAATAATGAACAATAATTAATAAATGATATTTTAAGATTTAATATTAATAATTAATAAAATAATTGTTTAATCAAATAAGCTTTTAATCCAAGATAGGTATTTTGAGTATTTACGAAGATATAGAAATAATTACTTGAGTATACGATACTCCCCGAATGACCCTTCGGGTTTTCACAATTTAATTACGATATAATAATATACCTCTCCCCAGTCAATAGTATATACGGACCGCTACGACCTCTATTGCTAGAGTCAGAGTCGTTGTCCGAAGAAAACATTTCATTCTAAGTTCAAGGGGTGCAAACATATATGTACTTATACATCTCAATTTCATCGATACTTCGATAGACATAAACATTTGATATGATTGAAAACTACAAACACAACAGTGAAAGTCCTTGTATATGTAAGTTTTGAAAAGTAAACTTGCCTTGGTGAGGTTGGGGTGGTCGAGCGTGCGGAGTGGAATGATCTATACATAAGCAATAACCGTTCGTTAGTACCTTAATCAATGTCTCTTTAATAGCGGGGTTTTAGGGGGTACAAAATTAACTTAATGACTTCGTCTTATGACACTCTAGCCCCACTATAGGTTCATGTCATCACTCGATTACGCTCGTCACTTATTCGACTTAATTTGGTTACCGTATCCGAATCATATCCATTACCCCTAAAATTACACTCCACTTAAGACTTTTTCCCTTGCACAAATTTTACTCTAGCATTTTTATAAAATTGAAAAATACATATTTTAATCCAATTCTTTTTGGGTAGCCTTCACCGCTGCATTTTCTAGCTTCTCTAATTTTTCCATGATCCTACATAAATTTTTAGGGGTTTAAACAAGGTTCACAATGGGACCATTTAGTGCAGCCCGGAATCCAGAAACACATTTCACTTCTCAGGCCATAACTCAAAATCTATACATCTCCTAGTCATGAACCTTATATTTATGGAAACTATATTCAAATACCTTTCCAACAATATATATTAGGACCTCAGGGGACAAGATTTGGGGGTCCAAAACCCTCTTACAAGACAGTTCAAGTTCCTGGAAAAATCTCAGCATGCTTATATCACTAAACCAACCAAGAATCTTACATCCACATCACAGCCAACATCTAAATCACCAAGATCATACTTTATAACATACATGGAGATACATACACTAACCACAAGCTTAAAAATCACAACCACAACACTTAAACCCAAGATATACATCATCCACAACTTATATGTCCAAGATTCACACTAACATCCATGGATCTAACATTAAACACCATAGATAATTCATGGCCAAGACGGGTTTGGGTTTTATACCTTCTTGATGTTCTTACAATCTCAAACAAGCTTGGTTAACCTTGGGGAAGCCTTACTCTATGCTCACCATCTTCAATCTCACCAAAGAAATCAAGAACATGGAAGTGGGTTTCCTGACTGGAAAAACACGCCCCAAAGATCAGCCAAAACGAAGCCCTTGCACTCGTTTCCTGGTCTAGGCTCCTGAATGAAAGTTGTAGAGCGTCTTAACAGATTTCTAACCATATAAAGAAAAAAAATTTCATTGAGTAATGAAGGCTCTAGGCCCGTTTTACTGAGAGGTGTTCTGCTGGGCAGAATGGTTTTGTTCTTGGTTTTATGTTCTAATAATGCCATACACTTGATATATATCTATTTTTGGTTGGATGCATCTCATCCTTGCTAGGTGGCAACCTCTCATTGGCTCCTCTAGATTTCTTATCCACTTAAATTGCAACCAAGCCCTTTGCTAATTGCAACCAAGTCCTTGTCTCTTGTTTCTTGCACTTAAGTCCTTTTGTTTTGTTTTCTTTTCCACCGCCTTGATTTCCTTGTTGTTTCTTGAATAAAATAAATACGTTACAACTTATACGTTGCATATTATTGCTCTAATATAGCACAATACCTCGACCGAATATTAATTCCAACATCCCCTGTTTATTTCTCTTTATCTCAGAAAACGTTCTCCCGATTTCTCAAGCATTCTCTTTTCTCAATTCTAGGAGTTTATTCTCAATCCCTTTTCCCTCTCATAATATATCCTTCCTTGGGCTCTTAATATACCATATCCTTAATCCATGATTCGTTCGCTCAATCGCTTAATCTCATTGTAAAGTTTCAGCGGTTTCTAGAACGTTTGTTTCACTTCCTCAGTGGTTTTCGTTCCAAATTCTCAAATCACTTATAATAAAATTCCAAAATATTAACTCCTCAATTCCTCAAATTAAATATCTCATTTCTTGATATTACTGATATATAATTCACTGATCGGTCAAATATTACACGAAAATAGAATTTGGAATTTCTGAATTCCGATCGCATTTACATACACTTATTTACTCCGTAGATTACTAGTATAACTTCGGAATATCCACACTACGTCTCGTACATACGTGGCATGAAATTTTTTTTTCATCCTCAAAATCACTATTCATCCACCAAATCACTATTCATTGATGCACTTCATCATAATAGGAAAAGTTTTAATTCTACCGAAATTTTGGGTTCTTACAGTCTCCCCTCCTTAAAAGGATTCCGTCCCGGAATCAGTTTAGGAATCACTGGGGTTACTCCTTCTTTGTTTCACTCTTTCAACTTCCAGGTGGATTCTTCCATATCTTGATTTTCTCATAATTCCTTATTAGTTTGAAAACCTTGTTCCTCGGCACTTGTTCTTCTCTATCCATGATTTCCACGGGTTGCTCCACATAGGTCAAGTTTGGTTGTAGGTCCACTTGGTCGTACTCTATCACATGCCGAAAGTCCGTATGGTAGGGTCGTAGCATGGACATATGAAACACATTATGAATTTGCTGCAAGCTTGGGGCAAGGCTTACTCGTAGGCTAACTTCCCGATACGCCTCAATATCTCAAAAGGTCCAATAAACCTCAGACTTAGCTTCCCTTCATTACTAAATCGCATCAATCCTTTCCAGGGGATACCTTTAGCGTCAAGAAGTCTCCCACCTCATACTCCTTTGATATCTCACAAAATTTGACCATTCGAAATAATGGGTTTCGTAAAAAAATAATGACTTTTACATACACTCGTCTGCACAGTAAAGACGTAATATGAATTCAAAATCTTCATTTAATAATTCATACATCTCGTGATCGCAAAGATTTCTCATCCACCCATAAAATTTGGGTTATTGCAGTCTCCTCTCCTTAAAAGGATTCTATCTTAAGAACCTAAGGAAAATAGTTGTGGATACAATTCCAACTTTACCCTTCCCAACTCTCAGGTTGACACTTCAACCCTTTTGTTCTCTTACCTTGATCTTACCAACGCTTTAGCGTTGCTTCTCAACGCATGCTCTCCTCGACCTGTATTCCTTATCGGTTGTTCTATGAATGAAAATTTCTATCCCACTACTTATACGTTCCTCTTCTACCTTGTTCATAGTATCCGTGTTGAGTCCTTGTATCGTTGGGCCGTGAATACTTTGTGGTCGTGTTCTATAATCTGAGACAACGTCAATACGCATGGTATTCCTCATATTCCTTCGCTTGATTAGCAGGCATGTGTTGCCTCCCGTCAGCCGTTACCACTTGCTATGGATACTATATAGTCTTCAGTATACGTCGAACCAGTTCAGCTACTATGTCCCTCGTTCATTGACTTCTTCGTAACGTAAGAAAAGCGAAACTTCTTCTTTCGCAGTACGCTCTACCAGAGACGTCCTTACGTTCGCAGGGTGATGATCGTGATAACAACATTCATTTCATGGATAAGTTTTTATTCTCGATTTCCCCGTGAAATCTAAGGCACGACACTAAATACAAATTCGATCGTCTGGATAATTCTTCTTCCCTGTCCGTCAACCACAGATCAATTTAGTACATACGCTCAATCTCTTTGTTAAATATACCTGAAAGCACCTTCAATATTCGAAGTTTAACCTTAAGTCTTTATCTGACGTAATCGCTGCAGAAGTTTTATATTGCACCACCATCTCTTCCGTATAATATTCGATAATCTTCTCAATGGAAAGTCTCTCATAGGTAAATCACTTGGTCCAACAATTAAAACTTAAAACTCAACTAGGGCCATCTCTTGGCTCGGTCTTTGGCGACCTACTTATGAAATTCATTATAATTCTTTTCACGTTCAATATTTTCTACAGGCGGAATTAATCCACTAGATCTCTATCATTCTGCTTTTGGCATGTCGCGTTTGTACTTAATAGTTTTCCAATACCATTCTTCATATTCGTTTGCCAAACATTCTCTTAATTCTCTATACATCTTTGTCCTTCCCCATAATTTATTTATTTTCCTCTAACATTATTCTTTATTGTATATACTCTATTTTCTTGGTCAATACTGAATGAATTCCAATTTCGAATAATACCTTCTATAGGTATCGGCCACCACACTGGCCTTCCCTAGGTAATAACAAATTTCTCCATTATACTCTCTGCTCCCTTTCGTCACCTTCTCTTTCTTATGTTTAGTTCTAATATGAAGATATACTTATGGCACTTGTGGAGAAATTTTCACACTTTTCTCATAAGGTTAACGTCTCAGTTTTATGCGCGAACGCCATCATGACTAATCCCAGACTCATGGTTAGTATATCCTATCCCGTAACCTTTATGTTGTTTAGAAGTATAGACTATCATCCCCTTTCTACTGCATCAGCACACCTCTTAAACTCTTGAAAGACGCATCATCGTGACTCTCAAAGTCCTCTTTTTATCATCAAGTATAGCTAACAACGAGGTTGTTGCTAATATCTCATTTCATCCCAAAACTTTGTTCATTAATCCATAAAGGCTTCTGACTCATTAGTCCATTCAAACGATACTACCACAATTTTATAACGTTTATATTAGTGTGAAATGCCAATTTTGGCACAGTACAGAGGTCGATCTTGAGTTGGTGAAACCTTCTCTTCAACCTTATCCTTGAAAAAAAACTACTCATTTTAACTAGTCAACAATTCCTCCATTTCCGGTAAGGGTATCAGTTCTCTATGGTATATATAAGATGTCATACGCTCGTCCTCCTTCACAACTGGCGCCAATCAGCCTGAGGCCTGCATGCGGCTGCGATTCCTAATAAACTTGATTATGTGGTAATCTCGAAGGATCATTGGCATATCTCCATGCATCCATTTGCTATTAGGGGCCCGTTAAACTATATGTCTCTCTATGTGCATCAATCCCTTTAAGCTAAGTAAAGCTTCACATTCTTGCCACGATATTTCTTCCTTTCTCGTCCATCTCACTTCCATGTCAGTTTCCTCCAAGGATATGTTTTACATCGCAATTGATTTGCATTTCCTGGATCAGGAAAAGGCTTGGTAACTCCAGAATTCATTAATATAACATCCTGACAACGGTTGGTAGAAGCGTACTCCCAACCACCTCATCATTTCTCATAACTTTCCCCACACTAATATTAAAGGTCTTGTGGTATGCCCCGACATGTTATTTCTACTTTAATAATTACTCGGCATAACGCTCTGGCTGTACAATTACAACATTTGGTTTTTGATCTCATATTGGTGTAACGGTTCATAATTGTACCTCCCGTTCACCTTAGAGTAATCACTTTGAAAGGAAGGGTTTCAAAATAACAAGGTCCAAAAGATAATTTCAATAAGAATTCCACATTGGATGTTCCAAGAATGTTGATGGTTCCAAATACTAGGAGTCTCGATTTTTGGAGATGTAAGGATGGACAGAAAGAATACAACAAGGTTTATTCCTTCCCGTCCTGATAATTCTGTAATATGATACCATAGAGAATGTTGCATAAGGCAATGATTGTTGGATACAAAAGTCATAAAGACGGTCTTTATATAATTCTTATATCGGGTGGATACTTTTCCTCCTGTATAATAAGAGGAAATCTAAAGTCGCATTGATGAAGGTCAGCCAATAGAAAGCAATTCTACTCCATGACAATTAAAGAATGAAGTAGTTTATCATTCAAGTAATCAGTGGTTTCAAATGAATTCTCATTGTGTGAATGAAAGAATAAAATATTCAAGTGATATAGAGTCTGATACGAAGATGGGTAGAATTCGAGTTGAGTGGGCGACCTCATTAGGTCTCAATCAAGTTATTCGTCAAAACTTTCGTCATCATACTTTACCACATGCAAAATGCATTGCAGAATGAATTAAATTGGGAGTTGGACCAGTGAAACAATAATTAGTCCTTTTCAAGAAACACTATCAACTAGCTAGACAAAATTTGCTAGTCCACCTGTTTGAGACATCACCACCAGCTAGGACAATTAGCTAGGTGTTCTTCACAACATTTACAATTTTGAGTAGTTAGAACAATCACTAGTCATTCATATTGACATAACGACTAGCCAGTTTCACTTGGATAGAACGGAATTTCAACATCGTAGCCACTGAAGAAACTTTAGGCCTCTCAGACCACGAATGAAAATAAGAAGTTATTAAGTTTGAAATAGAAAACTATAAAATCTGAAGAGAATGTTCTAGGTATCGGAACAATCGATAACCTCTCATCAAATATTACTTATCAGTGAAACGGTCCACCCAAGGGTGCCTCCGTACACATGCTTTATCAGATCCGACAATAGAATTAAATTCGGAATACCACTATCAAAATGATATCCTTACTATGATTTCAATGTACGATGTACAATCTCATCTTGAATAGAAGAAAAGAATTCATGAGGGACGTCTGGACATTAGATCATCCATGTCCTCAGTAATTTGTTGAATATTTATGAGCTCAACTGAAGAGTGCAAGTATGAAAGAAGCAATCAAATATCGATATTCGTTAAGTAGTATTCGTCGATTAATTAAGGAAATATTTGTTGAACATTCCTTGGATAATTGAAAGAAAGTGTAAATAGTCCTGAGCAGAAATAATTATAAACTTCAAATAGAATGCTAGGGGATCAATTAAGATACTTTGGATGAGTCCCGGTTTCGAGAAAGTAATCACTGGTTGTTATTCCACAAGTTTGAAGTAGAAAGCTAGGAGGGTTACCTGATATAAACTAATCGAGGTAACATGGTTAGTGAACAGTTTAAAATGAAGTAGTGCACCAGCCGGTAGTTACCAAAATAAGTTAATAATCATTCGTGTATCTCATTATCACCACTATGAGGGTAACTCCATCTCTTCGTCTTCGTAATACAAGACACCAACTAGTGCGTCTCTCAATCATCATCTTAAAGTCATTTATCGAGTTAGGGTTTCACAAATATATCTGTCATTTCCGTGCTTTATCTTGAAGACCAAGCTTCACATCATTCTGGGGACACCTGCTAAGTCCATAGGGTCCTACTTCATGCCTTCCGACATGAATCGAAAGTGGCCAGTTCCCCCTGGGAACAGATCAAAGAGATCTCTCAGGGATCTCAGTGCAGTCCATAGGTTCAGTGGCGGGTGTGTGTATGTGAACATATACCAAAAATATTGAGGTCTACAATACATATATACGTAGTCCCTGATAACATCTCTATCAAAGGATCCCACTCTAGACCCGCTGGTCTTTTCTTTTGGTAGACTCTGAGATCACTGTATCGCTCGTTGCAACCATATTCAACTTTTCTTGAGTCCCTTTGTTAATCCTACTTGTTTGTTCTCTAAGTTGAACTACCATGTTCTAGCGTCCGAATCATGGGTGGAATTATCTAGCACGCTCGTCTTATGATAACATTCTCGTATAACACATGTAAAATTCGCCATCAAGGGTAATGGAATCCACAACAACATAGTGACCAACCTTCAGGTAAACCCGTTACTTATCGAAAATCAGATCTTATAGCCAAAGTAAAAGACTTTCATTAATCCAAGTACTAAGTACCCTTAATTATGTAGGGAAGTCCAAACTTCTTGATTCTTAAAATGCCGCCTCCTAAACTGTGGAGGAATATGGGCCACAAAATTATGCCAGCCTAGTCATCCGATCATATTGGCAATATGGCCTCTACCTCAGCTGCTCTCGAGATTTCGTTCTGCTTCCTATATCATTACCTATGATAGGTCATGTACGACTCTCAAACCTCTATTCATCATTCTGAAGGTCTCTAGGGATTCTATCGACTCTAGTATAATACCTTCAGTAACACTCCAGTCCATTCTACTTACCGGTACCTCTTCCGGTAGTCCAATCATAAGTTTACTACGATCTCTTATGTCATTCTCCTACTTAGACTTAACTCTCAACACTCTCGTTTCTGAGTACTGTAACTTATCGCTATGATACCATTTCTATGACGCCCCCAAATCCGAGGTTAGAGATTCAGGTCGTCACGTCACCATCCAACCATATCTTACCTGTATTAACTTTACAACTCAACAATACATCCATCCAGACCTCAATCTTACACACAAACAAGTTAGAGCCTCGGAAACGATAATCAAAAGTAACACTAAATATTACAATTCATCTGTACAATCCAGAGTCTTACGCAATTCCAATTATACAACTACACTTGAAGATAAGTCTTACTATTACAGTTGAAAACCTATCAGACTTACTCTGTAGTATTTATCTGGAACTAAATCATCTCCGGGGTAAATCTTCTACTCCTCTTCTGCTGGTGCGGAGTTAACCGACCAAATTCTTCTCTTTCTGAAAAGTTTTTATAAAGCAAGAATGAGCTACATAATGCTCAGCAAGTTCACCATTTTGTAAAATAATAATGTGGTTTATTTCGAAAACATTCCCAACTATATGGGTATATATCTCAGATTTCAAAACATAATTGGACAATGTATATGTCCGAGTTTGAATAAAACATCTATACTCACTAAGGAGCTTTAAGAATAACATATGAACCCTTTATAAGGTTCACATTTCAATATATCTCAAGTTTGAAAATATATACATATGAGTGTATCATTTTCGGCAAAACACTCTACGATTAACATACCGTACAGGGAATACATCATTGCAAACTTCTTTCCTTCCATTAGCTTAGAAGGTTTCCCATACAAAAACATTTCATTCTTTGAAACAATTGCAAGAGTGCACTAACACGTGCCAATCTTTATAGAAAATCTTGCAGTTCTAGATACTACACGATGTCAATATTTTTCTTATCAAAAACCACACTATCGGCAACTTGGCACTTAGGCCCAAGAAGTAGTGTTTGAGTATTTTTCCAAAGTAGAGGATGGGACTGGAAGAAAACATAAAAACCTGACAAGGATTGACGATGATCAGTCGCCACATCCAAGTCCAATAATCCGCGGGTCTTCTCTACCGGTAGAAGGATAGAAACTACATCCGTAACTATCCCCGGGTGAAAACTACATCCGTAATCACCCTCGATGAAAACTACATCCGTAATCATCCTTCGGCAACACCTGGGCCGGAATAATAATTGATGGGCCGCCTGGCTCACGGCCGCTTACACATCCCGGGAATCGTTCGTCAACGGTTCCCACACCTGCCAGAGTCCCTTTTTCTTTTTCTTTTAAAACTTGATTTTGATTGAAAACTGAGTAATTGAGGTCCGACATCAGTCGACCGATGATTCTTGAAATCATACAAGAAGCAAACCTGACCAGGGTTTTTCGAAAATGTTTTGAGTTCGAAAGAGTTCGAGTTTGAAAGTGCTAAAGGTATCTTGGATTAGCTTTGTCTTTAAAATAATGAACAATAATTAATAAATGATATTTTAAGATTTAATATTAATAATTAATAAAATAATTGTTTAATCAAATAAGCTTTTAATCCAAGATAGGTATTTTGAGTATTTACGAAGATATAGAAATAATTACTTGAGTATACGATACTCCCCGAATGACCCTTCGGGTTTTCGCAATTTAATTACGATATAATAATATACCGCTCCCCGGTCAATAGTATATACGGACCGCTACGACCTCTATTGCTAGAGTCGTTGTCCGAAGAAAACATTTCATTCTAAGTTCAAGGGGTGCAAACATATATGTACTTATACATCTCAATTTCATCGATACTTCGATAGACATAAACATTTGATATGATTGAAAACTACAAACACAACAGTGAAAGTCCTTGTATATGTAAGTTTTGAAAAGTAAACTTGCCTTGGTGAGGTTGGGGTGGTCGAGCGTGCGGAGTGGAATGATCTATACATAAGCAATAACCGTTCGTTAGTACCTTAATCAATATCTCTTTAATTGCGGGGTTTTAGGGGGTACAAAATTAACTTAATGACTTCGTCTTATGACACTCTAGCCCCACTATAGGTTCATGTCATCACTCGATTACACTCGTCACTTATTCGACTTAATTTGGTTACCGTATCCGAATCATATCCATTACCCCTAAAATTAGACTCCACTTACGACTTTTTCCCTTGCGCGAATTTTACTCTAGCATTTTTATAAAATTGAAAAATACATATTTTAATCAAATTCTTTTTGGGTATCCTTCACCACTGCATTTTCTAGCTTCTCTAATTTTTCCATGATCCTACATAAATTTTTAGGGGTTTAAACAAGGTTCACAAGGGGACCATTTAGTGGTCCCCTTCTCAGGCCATAACTCAAAATCTATACATCACCTAGTCTTGAACCTTATATTTCTGGAAACTACATTCAAATACCTTTCCAACAATATATATTAGGACCTCAGGGGACAAGATTTGGGGGTCCAAAACCCTCTTACAAGACAGTTCAAGTTTCTGGAAAAATCTCAGCATGCTTATATCACTAAACCAACCAAGAATCTTACATCCACATCACAACCAACATCTAAATCACCAAGATCATACTTTATAACATACATTGAGATACATACACTAACCACAAGCTTAAAAATCACAACCACAACACTTAAACTCAAGATCTACATCATCCACAACTTATATGTCCAAGATTCACACTAACATCCATGGATCTAACATTAAACACCATAAATAATTCATGGCCAAGAGGGGTTTGGGTTTTATACCTTCTTGATGTTCTTACAATCTCAAACAAGCTTGGTTAACCTTGGGGAAGCCTTACTCTATGCTCACCATCTTCAATCTCACCAAAGAAATCAAGAACATGGAAGTGGGTTTCCTGACTGGAAAAACACGCCCCAAAGATCAGCCAAAACGAAGCCCTTGCACTCGTTTCCTGGTCTAGGCTCCTGAATGAAAGTTGTAGAGCGTCTTAACAGCTTTCTAACCATATAAAGAAAAAAAATTTCATTGAGTAATGAAGGCTCTAGATCCGTTTTACTGAGAGGTGTTCTGCTGGGCAGAATGGTTTTGTTCTTGGTTTTATGTTCTAATAATGCCATACACTTGATATATATCTATTTTTGGTTGGATGCATCTCATCCTTGCTAGGTGGAAACCTCTCATTGGCTCCTCTAGATTTCTTATCCACTTAAATTGCAACCAAGCCCTTTGCTAATTGCAACCAAGTCCTTGTCTCTTGTTTCTTGCACTTAAGTCCTTTTGTTTTGTTTTCTTTTCCACCGCCTTGATTACCTTTTCGTTTCTTGAATAAAATAAATACGTTACAACTTATACGTTGCATATTATTGCTCTAATATAGCACAATACCTCGACCGAATATTAATTCCAACATCCCTTGTTTATTTCTCTTTATCTCAGAAAACGTTCTCCCGATTTCTCAAGCATTCTCTTTTCTCAATTCTAGGAGTTTATTCTCAATCCCTTTTCCCTCTCATAATATATCCTTCCTTGGGCTCTTAATATACCATATCCTTAATCCATGATTTGTTCGCTCAATCGCTTAATCTCATTGTAAAGTTTCAGCGGTTTCTAGAACGTTTGTTTCACTTCCTCAGTGGTTTTCGTTCCAAATTCTCAAATCACTTATAATAAAATTCCAAAATATTAACTCCTCAATTCCTCAAATTAAATATCTCATTTCTTGATATTACTGATATATAATTCACTGATCGGTCAAATATTACACGAAAATAGAATTTGGAATTTCTGAATTCCGATCGCATTTACATACACTTATTTACTCCGTAGATTACTAGTATAACTTCGGAATATCCACACTACGTCTCGTACATAGGTGGCATGAAAAATTTTCTTAATCCTCAAAATCACTATTCATCCACCAAATCACTATTCATTGATGCACTTCATCATAATAGGAAAAGTTTTAATTCTACCGAAATTTTGGGTTCTTATAGTTGTTATTACGGATTTATGCTTTCTGTTTTATGTCTTATTGAATGTGATTTATCTATAAGATACCTTGCAGGAATATAGGTACTTATGATAAATCAATGGTTGTCGCGCCAAGCTTATGTTTGATGTGTCCACACAAGTATGTACTTAATAAGAATTTTCCCCACAACTAGCATGATAGATAATCTACGAATGATAAAGTTGAAAAACGAGTACCCAAAAAAGGATGAGGAAATTAAAATTATGACTTGACACTATGCCATAGATTGCTTATTGCAACCCCAAAACTGTGTTGCCATAGACCCCTGTTTAAAGTTGCCATAGGCCAAAACAGGGCTATGGTAACACTTCAGCCGTGTTAGGTTCTCAACAGTAATTATAGATATCTAAGGTAACATCAAAAAACAACCTAAGGTAACTTGGCAAATGTGGTTACAAAAAACCTCTATAGCAACATCTTAAACACTCTATAGCAACATAGTTTGTGTGCTACAAAAGATGATACAAATTTGCACATGGCCAACTGTGGGACCCACATCTGGGTAGGGCCCCACAATCTATTGTAACACCCTTTTTTACTAATTGTAACACATTGAGTGTTACAAAATTAAAATCATTTATAACTAATTTTAGTAACAAAAAAATTATAAATTATGACATTTAAATATTACATTTTCCATTAAAAAAAATCAAGAACCAGTTTAATTACATTTCAATAACGTCATCCAACATCATTTCAATAACATCATCTAGTAGTAAACCAATCAAATCATCCAAAAATATCTACCAACACTAGCTAATGAACAAAACTTAAATTTTGAGACAACACTGAGCTTTTGGGAATCTGCTTCACCTGATTTATATAATGGACCAACTACAGGTTTTTCAGATTGAGTGCACAAATTAGATGCAAAAACTTGAGGCAGATGGCATGTGCAAGATGAAAGAAGTTGAATGGTGTCTGAGTGCAGTAGATCTCCATTCTTCTCTAGGAACCCTGTTGTATCATACATGAACTAGGGATTACAAAAAGATATTGACCACTGCTAAATTGTGACAATTTGAATTTAAATATGATGCACCATTAACTGCCAAACTACTAACCAATGGCTGCATTTGATTCTTTCCGATTGGATATTGATAAGGGTTTCGTTTCTGCATGGAGAATGCTGTAAACCAGAGGATAAACCTTGACAGAAGATCAAGAAGTGAGTCCAGTATTGAAGCAATAATGGCCAATGAACCGCTTCTAATGGATGCATAAACCTTAGCTACAAAAAGAATCATATTCGTAAAATTTGATATTCTTATGGCTGCTGTCTCACTTCTAGCCAACCCGTCGCTTTCTTCCTGTACCCAAAAGAATAGGCATCAAGTATCTGTCCTTTCATCACTTATAATTCTTTACTTTTCAAACATTGACAAGCTTGTTACGAAATACCACACAATGACAAAGCCGTAGAGGGCCATTTAACAAACCTGCGACATTCTTGGTACTGCCAAGGCATCCATTTCATTGAACCCCTGCAACATTTCTTCTTGTTGTTGATAATACTCCGTTATATTATCCTCTGGACCTGGAAGCAGCAAAGGAAATAGTTGAGGTGCAACTGATGCGAATAACATATTAATCCTGAAAAGGATGCATCTCGTCTGCCAAAGTAAACTATTTCACAATGTGAAGAAAATAATACCATACGCAAGGAACGTAATATGACTACAAAGGAACAGTTAAAATTATAATAAAAATAATAAACTCATGGTCTTATATAATCTTTCGTTATGTGACTACAAAGAAACAGTTGAAATAATAACAGTAAATATATTCATAATCTTTGCATTCAGAGCACCACCCAGCTTATACAGTTTTTTGAGTGTAAACCTCGTATCAATAAATACTTTCTCTGAATTTCTCTTCCATTTACCCAGAAAATAAGGAAACATGTAAAATGTGGTCATACCAAGTAAAATCGTTTTGTCAACAATTTCTAACAGTTCCTTGCTGCGACAGAGTTCTCTTTGCGATATATCAGAAGTATTTAAACTCGACAACATTCAACAGCACATAGTAGCGGAAAAGATTTTCAGGAAGATGATTTTAGGAACATATGGCGATCTAAGAGCATTCACATCCCATCCCCCATCCCCAACCCCATAAACTTACTAAAAATAGTAAATCCCCAAATAAAAATAGTAAATCCCCAAAATTATCAAAAAGTTTCTACATCCCATTCCCCATTTCCCATTCCCCTATCCCTATATTCTTTTTTATATTACTTTTTTCTCTCTCTCTTTCACTTACAATTTTAACTACCAAAACTCACCCACTACAATTAAATATATTTAAAAGAGGAGAGAGATCATTTGGGGTTCAAAACAGTAATCTACAAATATGGGGATTCAAAACTTGTCCCCAAAATTAATCCCTAAAATGGGGAATGGGATGGAAGCCATTTTTTGCATAAAAGCTAAATATTTCCCTAAATATTTGGGGATAGGGTCTTGGATGTGGATGCTCTAAGCAAGTATATATAAGGTTGGAATAAACTGTCACTAAGCCTCATAAGCAAGTATATTCGTTCCTGGTGATATGTTGTTCATTCTTGCAGCCTCATAAGCAAGTATATTCGTTCCTGGTGATATGTTGTTCATTCTTGCAATAGTGATGTTGTTGATTGGGCAATAGTGCAGTACTATGCAAACACATACAAATATAACCTTTATACTTGAGACTTCTCCAATACATAGAAAAATTACACCTATACAAGATTATGTATACCTGTTCAATACTATAGCTTTTGTCTTGGCAATAAAAGACTTCATAAGTTTGTCTGTGTCTAATGTCCAGCAAGGTGGTTCAAGGGAAGCATATACCTGCAATATTGATCTTAATAATCAATTTACGCATTTGTCATGCCTAACCCATGCTTTGGTTAATTGCGCTTGATTTATTACTTGATTGCTACATAAGGTGGAATAGGAATTAGAATTAGCAATAACAATTTACTATTTATCTTGCTTTATTTTTATGCTGCAGCTGAACCTGCAAAAAAAAGATGCAGGAGATATTTCCATGTCAACTTATTCGTCAAATTTGTGAATGTTTATGTCTATTTTTGAATGCTTTGTCATATTAAGCAACCAACCTTTTGGACCTTTATACAATCTATCTCAGTTTGGAGCCTCTTGGTTGCTTCATTTCTTTGTTTTTGCTTTAAAAGAATAAGATGATTGTCTTCTTTCTTTTTAAGGTCTGAAATCTGTGGTTGAAAAGTTCACAAATATATTTAACATATCAATAAAAAGAAATGAAAGATTTGGAGACTCAAGTGCACCTCAAGTGCTTCCAGTTTTTTTGTATGATTTTTCTTTTTAATATTACCAAAAATCAAGGTCACACAGACATGAAATGTATAGTAGTGAGACCATGCTGATAAACCAAAAACAATGAGGATAGCACTAATTTCAATGAGGATAACAAAAAACCACAAGTCTCATACTAAAATAAAGCTGATAATACTTTACCTTCCAAGCAATTAACAATCAAAACAAGGATTCCAATCTACCGGATTCCAATCTAACTAGACAATGCAAACCAATTATCGAGCTATACAACAAACCATAAACATTATCAAAATTCAGGAATCCATACCTTAAAGCTCCCATCTCCAGTATTCTTCACAAAATTAACTCCCAAAACCTTTTTATCCACGCCTTCCTGTAAATCACCCACGCCTAAACTAAAAGCTCCAAACCCCTGTAATGCTAAGCCTAAACTGAAGACGCCCTGAAATTAAAGAGAAAGATGATTAGTTGAAGTTTAAGTGAAAAAATAAAATCAAAATTAAAAACCCCTAATTTGGAGAACCCTAATTTGAAGACCAAAAGCCTCAATTGAAGCCCTCAAACCAATTGAGAAGTTGAAGAGAAGCAAATTGACTAGGAATTTTGAAGCTGAGGGAGTAAGAATTGGGAGAGGAATTGGGAAAGAGAATTTTACGAGAGAGAGGTGTTAAAATAAGAGAGAGAGAGAGGAGTTGAAATAATTTGTAAAAGGGAGAGGGAAAGAGTTAAATTGTTGGGCGGTATTATTTGCCGCTCCAACATTTCACCGTTATGTGTGCCTTTCTCTAATCCGATAAAAAAAAATATTTTTGTTTATATTTTTTTTAAAAAAAATTGTATATTGCAAATGATAAATAAATATTTTAATTAATATTTAAAATTAATGAGATATTTTTATGATAAACTCTTATTTTTAATAAAATGCAATATTTCATTTGATAATTTCCTTTTTTGATAAATAACTTATTTTTTTTAAAATTTCATGTCAATATTTGTATTAAAATTAGGAGAGATTCGTATTATTTGTTTATTAATATTATTTTTAGAATTCATATTTTTAAAATTTAATACATTTAAGATTCTTAGTTTACAAATTTAATAAGAAATGAAAAATGAAAGTTTAACTTGTTTTTCCTCAACTCTAAATATTTGTTTGTCCGCTCTCTATATTTTTGTTTGTCCGCTCTCTGTTTTTGTTTGCCTCTCAACACTCCTAATCAATCCTAATCAGTGTACTTTCCTCTTTTATTTTTTTTAAATATTATAAATTTATTTTAATTTATTGACATTAAAATATAATTATTAAATCTATTATTTTCATTATTTTGTAATTGTTAGTCACAGAGGCATGCCTGAATACATCTAATAACAAGCCTAAGTTGGTTGTAATGCTATGCATTACTTACATGACCTCTTAACTGATGGAACCTCTAGTTGTAGAGTTTCTACTGGTTTTGTACTTGTAATAGGCATCAAATTCTAGCTGTGTAACTGTACCTATTAAGTCAAGAATAATGCTTGAAAGAAGTTCCAAGGTTCATGCCTCAAGCAAGGAGATAAAGGCTGCCAAATAATCACAGTTGAGATTTGAAGAAATAAAGAATTTGCCTAAGTACCAATTCGAGAAGTACATTTGTCTATTCGAGAAGTCTAGCATTCGAGAACTCAGGGGTTCGATATCTCAGAAGACACTATTCGATATCTCTGAATACACTGTTCGATATCTCAGAGATTCGATATGTCTATTACTCTGTTCAAGAACTCAAGGAGTCAACAGGTCAAAGGTGGTATTCGAGTTCTCAAAAGGGTCAACAAGTCAAAGCTACATTCGATATCTCAAAGACTCAAGATGTTATTCGACATCTCAGGAATTCAATATGTCAAAATGCTCTATTCGATATCTCAAGGACTCCCAGAGAAAAGAGCTATTCGAGAAGTGATTCGATATGTCAATATAACACTATTCGAGAACTCAGAGTTATCGATTAAGTCAATTCTAGTTCTCGAATCACTCACTTAGCCACTTCTCGAATACATTCTTGAAGACAAAATACTGAAGAATTGTACAAGTCAGAAACCTGCAACAAGCCAAGACGCTTTATTTGACTATGTACTATAAAGCACGTTGGAAAGCCTACAAAGAAGCTTGGAGAGATAAGTCAGGGGACAAGGAGCTAAAGAAGTGGATCTGAACAGGCTTTGCAAAGTCAAATCTGTAACCGTTTGGACTCTTAATCAAATGAGATAGACAGACTAGAAAGTATTTTGTTTACCTACCTTATTTGTAGTAAGTAGGTGTATCCATGTCTATAAGGATACAGCCTCACTTCCTTAGCAGATAAGTTTTTTAAATACATCACAAGAAATATCTCTCTGAGAAAAACGAAGCTGAGAATACTATCATTTGTATTCACAGATTGTAGCAAAATCTTTATCTAATAAAATATTAGATTAAAGTAATATTGTGTTGTGTTTGTCTTTGTTATCCGCACTTACATATCTCACACACTCAACACATATCTTGCTGCAAAGATTCAAGAACAAGGAAAAGTTCAAGAATCCATTCACCCCCCCTCTGTATTCTTTTACTGTATTCAATACTCAACAAGTGGTATCAGAGCAGGCTGTTTAATCTAAACAGAAAATGATCATGAGTTCGAATACACCAAAGACTACAGGTACGGTAAAGGTCCCTAAGTTTGACAAAGAGAATTACAACCTCTGGAAAATAAAAATGCTGTTGTTCATCAAAGCTGCCAATCCTCTCTACCCTGACATCCTCAAGAATGGTCCATTTGTACCATAACAAGAAATTGCTGAATCTACAGTGGGCACAATAGTCATTCCTAGATCATACGTTGCAAAAGAGCCATCCAAATGGACTGACTCAGAGAAGGAAAAGGTTGCCCTAGACAGTCATCTCATGTTGCTGATCATAGACTCCATGGATATGTCGATGTTTGCCAACATAGCATCATGCACGTCAGCCAAGGACATGTGGAACCACATCGAGGTGTTATGTGAAGGGATAGAGGAGGTAAGAGAGAATAGGAAACAGATACTGGTCACACAGTATGAGGCTTTCATGGCACAGTCCAAAGAAAGTATTACTGATATGTTTGAGAGATTTCACAAGCTGGTGACTGAGCTTCAAATGAATGGGAAGGTTTACAACACTAAGGAATTAAACATGAAGTTTCTACCATCTGCACCAAACCATCTAGAGCAAATGGTCATATCTCTAAGAGAAAGAGATTTGAACAAAGTCACATATGATGTGCTCTATGGGGTTTTAAAGACTCACGAGCTTGAGCTGCTTCAGAAGAGGGCTATCCAAGCCAACCAAGGCAGAATGATAAACACATCCTGTGCCTTGATTGTAAACAAATCTGTTCAAGACCTGGAAGCATCTACAAGTCAGCTGAGAATAGAAGAGATAGTAGATGATGAAGAAACTGAAGAAGAAGTGACTGAACCTGTTGATGAAAAGGAAGAAGATGAGTTCTACACTCTTGAAGAGTTGGATGCCATGGAAAACACTTCGTATGCTTTTATGGCTAGAAAATTCCCAAATATCAGATTTAAGAGGAATCAGCCCTTCAAGCCTAGATCTCAAAATCATTCATTCAACAAGAGCAAGGCACCTGTGAAAGCAAACAAAAACATATTCAAAACCAGCTATGTGGATAAGTCATCTGTGAGATGTTATAGATGCAATGACCTAGGGCATTTTGCCAATGAATGTAAGAAGCCTAAAAAGAAGGATAAGGAGTTTCTTGAGCTTGAAGCTAAGTATGAGGCTCTGCTAAAGAAGCATACACCAGGTAAGGCCTACATAGCTGAAGGGAAGTGTTGGGATGATTCTGATAGTGATGGAGAAGAACAAGAATTCTGCAACTATGCCTTGATGGCCAACTCCAAGGAAGAACCATCTGCATCAGACTCTCAGGTACCATCCCTCACTACCATAGACATGTCTGTTTCTGAATACAAATCTATGGTTGAACAACTATCTGTTGAGATGTTTAATATTCATACTAGTATGACTGCTGCTAATGAAGAAATTGCTAAACTGTCTACTAAGAATGAACTGTTGAACAAAAGAAATGAGGAACTAGAACTAACTACTATGCAAGTAGGAAACCTTAAACAAGAAATTGAATATCTAAAGAATAAGGTTCTATGTGCTAGTCAAGTTGAGAAAGCTCTTAGGGATGAACTAGCTGAAAATGAATTTAAATTGAAAACATTTAAGAATTCCTCTAGTCTATTGCAGTCCTACCATGAGAAAAATCTAGCTAGACCTAAGGCTGCCATTGGACTTGATTATGACACTCTTAAACAGAGGAAAGGCTATGCAGTCATTGAAGATGACATTGTTGTTCAAGAGGAAGTGCCTCAGGTTTTGAAAAAGACTGAGACCCCAATATTTAAAACACCAACACTTGAGATTGATGAGGATGCCTTACTCATTAAGCAAATGTTGGATGATGAAGATAAGGCACAATCAAATGAACAACAAGCATCCTCTAAGAGTGAGAATGTCAAAACTAAAGCCAAGGAGCCAGTAGGAGGTAGACCTAGACCTGAGAAATTTGTGAAGTTTGTTTCGGCTGGGAATAATGAGTTTGAGAAGAAAGTGGCCAAAAAGAAACAAAACAGGAATGGCAAATTGGGGATTAACAAGGACAACAATTATGCTTATGTGCCAAATGCCCCTAGGAAAGTTTGTCAAAACTGTTTTAGCACTAATCATTTAACTCATGCATGCAAGAAACCATCTGGTAGTGTTGCTAAACCATTCTATAATTGCTCTGTGCCTTTAAGACATAGAGACTCTCCTTTCTGTGATAAATTTGATTGTATGCCATGTAACATGAATGTAATGACTAGTTGTTTTAATTTGAGAAGACAATTCATGGAAGGTTGCATCAGTCACAATGTTCACACACACTACACAAGAACAAAGTCGTCAAGTCCTCCTAAAGTTAGGAAGGTACCTCTGTCACCTAAGTCTAAGAACCCTGATTCTAAGACTTCTAACAGTGACAAGAAGACTAACATGAAGAAAATTGATAAGCATGCTGTTTATGATAAAACTGTTGCTAAGCCACATGGACCCAAACTTGTTTGGGTACCAAAGGAGAAGTAATACTTTTGTGTTTGTAGGGCAAAGAAAGTGAAAAGAAGGTCATGTGGATTTTGGACAGTGGATGCTCAAATCATATGACTGGTGATATGGCCCTGCTATCACAGTATGAGGAGAAGGCTGGCCCAATGGTTGCTTTTGGAGATGACAGCATTGGCAACACATTGGGATATGGCAAGTTGGAAATTGGAAATGTCATCATTGAAAATGTAGCACTGGTCAAGGGGCTCAAGCACAATCTACTGAGTGTTGGTCAATTTACTGATAGAGGCTTCAAAGTGAATTTTGACAAAGATGAATGTTTGATCACCCACAAGAAGACTGGTGACTTTGCTCTATCTGGAGTAAGGAAAGGAAGCTTGTTTGTAGCCAATATGAACTCTGCAAACAAGGACAAAATTTGTTGCTTTTACTCAAAAGCATCAAATGAAGATAGTTGGCTGTGGCACAAGAAGCTATCACACTTGAACTTCAAAGGCATTAATTCTCTAGTCAAAAGGGAGTTAGTAAGAGGCATGCCCACACTTGAATTCTGTCAAGAAGGGGTGTGTGAGGCTTGTCAAAAACGAAAAATGAAAAGATCAAGCCACAAGTCAAAGACAGTGACATCAATAACCAAGCCCCTACAACTAATTCATATGGACTTGTTTGGGCCTGTCAATATTATGTCACTAGGAAGGAAGAAGTATGCTCTAGTGATGGTTGATGATTTCACAAGGTATACATGGGTAGAATTTCTGGCATCAAAGGATGAGGCTCCACAAGTAATCATTGAGCATATAAAGAAAATTGACAAGGAAGCAAAGGCCAACAATGCAAGTGTGATTGCATTAAGAAGTGATAATGGAACAGAGTTCAGAAATACCATGCTTAAAGCATTCTGCAAAGAGAATGGTATTTCTCAACAATTCTCAGCTCCAAGGACTCCACAACAAAATGGAGTTGTTGAGAGAAAGAATAGAACTCTGATTGAGGCTGCTAGAACAATGTTACTTTATGCAAAGATGCCTACATGTTTTTGGGCTGAGGCTGTGAGCACTGCATGCTATATCCAAAACAGAACCCTCATCAACAAAAACACTGGAAAGACACCTTACAACTTGATGACTGGAAAGAATCCTACTCTAAAGTATGTTCATACTTTTGGAAGCAAATGCTTTGTGTTAAAAGACAATTCAGAATATGTTGGAAAGTTTGATGCAAAAGCATTTGAAGGAAATTTTCTTGGCTACTCTATGGAAAGAATTGCATACAAAGTTTATGTCATTAGTCAAAAGAAAGTTATGGAAAGCACAGATATGACATTTGATGTAAGAACCCAAATTTTGGGTTGAATTAAAAATTTTATTTATTTAATGATGTAAGAATGAATAGTGGCTACGGCTACAATGTAATAGTTGATGTTTTAAAAGAATGAATGGAATTCGACTTTATTATTTCTATGCCATGAAGAATACTATTGGTTAACACTTTAGATAAGAATTATCTATTTCTTAGGGAATTAAGATTTGATAATTCTAAAGAAGAAGGTTATTCTTATGTCATCCAGATCGATATCTGTTATTGGTCCAGTGGGCCCGTAAAAAGGTTAAGGAACGATCGAAAGAGATCAGGGACAATTGTACAACCCTAAAAGAATAAGTAAAGAATAAGGATGAATAGTGATTTTGGTGGAAATTAAGAATATTATCAGACGACGATATATAGAAGTATTCGGAACGGATTTCCGAGTTCGTATTAGTGATCCAGGGGGAAAATAAGTGTATGTAAAAGCTGTCGGATTCTGAAAAACCGCACTTTTATTTTCTCCGAGAGTTCCCTGGACACCGAGAGCCCTAAGTATTTGATGAATGGATTTAAGGAATATAAATTGGAAAGTTAGAAAGAAAGATGGAGAATGATAGTATTAATATTAGAAATATTCCCGGTAAACCCTAATTAGAAATCCGTGAAATATTCCTACGAACGATCAATCGAAACGGGCAATAACCGGACACAGAAACAAGCAGAGGAAGCAAGAGTCTTGTGCAAGCTACTAGATAAATATCTAGCAACCAAGTGGGCTAAGTAACTAGCATGTTAGGGTTTGAACTAGTAGTTGGACAAATCAAATTCCTAGTTAGCAAGAATCCATCCAAGTGCTACACATGCCTTCCAATCTCACCATTCATTCCAAAAGCACTTTAATAAAGTAAAAAGAGATGAGATATTATTCTAAACTCATCACTTTAGTCATTATTCAAGCAACCAACACAAAAAAATCAAACACTCCCCCTTGAAGCATTCTATTCGGCCATCCATTAATTCCAAATCCAAAACCAAGCTTCCCACCATTGTTTGATCTTGAAACTTGTAGGGTAAGACTTATATTTCATAAAAGTAATACCCTAGAAATTGTAGCTTCAATCTCCTCTTTTACCATTTTCAAAAAAATCATTTTAGAGGAGGGTGAATAGTGTATTTTTTCAAGAACTAACTTGTTTTTTCTTGTTTCATGGTTGATTAGCAAGCTTTAGCACTCCTAAGGATCATACAAAGCTTAGTAAGGCTATATCACACTCTAAGGCAGGTATAATACTTGAAAACCCTTGGTGTTATTTTAAACCTTATGAGATTTATGGATGATTTAGTGATTAGTATGTTATTATAAGTTTAGATCCATGTTAGTAGTTGTTATGATTATGATTTGGTTTATGAACCATGTAATGGTTAAGATGAGTTGTTGATAGACTAGTCATGATGATTATCATGTGTTTGTGTGGTTGGATTGATCTTTGTTAGATCGAGATAAAGTGTAAAAACTTTGGAAAACGCGTAAACATAGCCGTTATAATGCCCGATTTTACAATATCATGTTTTGTATGCCATTTTTGACATCAAGACCCTACTGTCCAGAAACGTTTCTGCCATGTTAGGATAGCTTATGTTATAAGCTTCGTTTTGATATAAAGATCACGTGAAACGGACTTACGGTTTAGGAGTTACGATAAAATTCATAAAAGTGGTTCGGAGCCGTAAACAAGTATTCGTACTTAAAATTGAACCCTGATAAAATTCGTAAAGTCATGACGAATCTTGGTAAATAAATACTAAAGGTAAAAAGGAAGGCGTGAGAGAAAACCGTATGTCAAAAGGATCGTTTTTCGATTTATTAAAAATATTCGAATCGAGATTAAACGCGAACGAACCCCTAAAAGACGACTCGTTTATAACTTCGTTAAAACACTTAGAAAACGAGCGATAAAACTCGGAGTATAATATTGGTTCGTAACGATCGACTTTCGGACTTATATGACTTAAGTATATGCCAAGTATAAGAACAGTGACATGTCGTATTAACGAACGAATGTCGGGTCGGATCGATGATAAAAGAAATACACTAAAAGGGGTATAACGAGATAACTCGAGAACGTGTTTTCGATTTAAGTATAACTTAACCTTTAAAGTTTTAAGTGATTAATCCCGAATGTCTTGGCTATTTATAGATCACCAAGCTGACCCGGGACCCGCTACCACTACCCCTTACCGTACTCGACTACCAGGCAAGTTTCAATTCCCTTCTTTTAGGCTGTTGTTGTGATTGAATGTATATATATATGTTTTCTGTTATACATATGCCATAGCATGCATGCCTACTTTCAAGTTATATCGTTATGCTTGTTCCCTGATTGTTTATTGGCTTATAAATTAGATAACTAACGTATCAATTATAAGCCAGTTATTGTAAGACCCTCATAGAAGGGCGTATCCATCTTATTCATCAAATATAGACCGGGAGTCAACATTTCTTGATATATCGAGGTTACCTCGGAGGAAAATATTTAAGTAAATATTTTCCCATATTCGGGCGACGAATATTATTTGAATATTCGTTCGAGATTATTTATTTAACGATCCTTACTTCAAATAATTATTTGAACGTAACCATTCGACGAATAATATTTTTCAATATTCATTCAGAGTCGAACTGATTATCGATTATTATTTCGAATATTCTTCTAAAGAGGAGACTACTAAATGAATATTATTTGGATATTCATTTAGAATAATATTTTATTAAATAAATATTACCTTTGAATATTCATTTAAGATATTCATTACTTGATGAATATTATTTTAATATTCATCTGAAGCTTGATTTATTTATCCAATATTATCTCGAATATTCCTTTAAGGCTTGGATTACTAAATGAATATTACTTGATATTCATTTAGAATATTACTCATTAAATGAATATTACTTTTTGAATATTCATTTAAAGTCCTAATTAATTATGAATATTATCTTAAATATTCCTTTCAGGTCTTATTAATTAATGAATATTATTTTGAATATTCATTTAAATATTTATTTATTCAATAAATATTCTCCTGATATTTCTTCAGGGATTATTTTGAAAAATACTCTGATTAAAGATATTCGTTCATATTCCTAAATATTCTTTAAATATTTTTAATTCAATAAATATTCTCTGAATATTTATTCCATATTTAGAATAACCTCAATAAGGTTTATCTTCATCGATTATTACAGAAAATATCTCGGAGTCATATTATTATTAATCTTATATCAAGAAAGGTTCTCAGACATCATTCTTCTTTGAGTCTACCTCCCTAATAATAAGGGAATCTTACTTGGAAAATGTTATTTATCTTGTCGACTTCCCGGTCATAAAGTATTCTCTTCACTCGCAACTCGGGTGCTGTTGACTTATTAAGTCGTTGTTTACCTTCTCATCTTTCGAGGGGTAAGATTGTTGGAACAAGTTGATATTCGTTACCAAGCAATAGCTTGGAAGTTATTGGTGAATTTTCCTTTCCAACTAGATACGACTACTTTGTAGAGTCTTATCAACAAGTATTATACTTGGGGAAAGGGGGACGAACGTTACATTCAGAATCATGAATTCTATTTGAACTAGGAGTCGTGTAAGAGGCCGAGTAGCGCCGGTCCATCCCCTTTGGCCCAACCGTTGGCCGGGGAGAGCTAGTAAGGCGGTAGACAAGTAAAGCCGTCAGTTCTTCCTTCTACCGGTAGTAAATCTAAATTGAGCTGTACGATCTCGACTGATCATCAAGATTGGAACAGCGGGCGCGGTGAATACTCCATCATTGGTTCATCATCCAAACTTATTTATTTCCTGCAACATGATTACTGTTGGCAGAGCTGGAAAAGTGTTCATAACTGGAATTGCAATCTTTTCATGCAAGTTCCTCTTTTTAATAACAATGAGAATATCTCGCTTACTTTTGATGTAGCAGATATTTCTACAAACAAATACTTTGAGTTACCTGGTAACTTCATCCTTTATATTATACTGGCAATAACTTCATCAATGCATGGCATATGATTTCAAAGGATATTTTGAACTGTTGTATATATGTATCACTGTTCAGTTATATTATTGTTGGTGGGCTTTCGCTCACCCTTGCTTTGTTCATATTATCACAACAACAGCTAGGACAGATGGCCCGCGTCAGGCGCACTCGGCGCAAGCAGGTTACCGACGTTCGAGGACTACCCGCTGATGTCCTTGCTGCCATTGCTGAGGTAGCATAGATATGCAGCTTTTGTTTATCAGTCTATTTATATGTAACATTAACGTTAATCAACGGCAAAACCTTTAAACATATCATTTGGCTTGTAATAACTTTTATTCGTAAACTCTGATATTATGGACTTATTTCAATTTCATCTCTGGGACTATAACTGTTGTGTGTGTGAGTGGATATTATTGTGGGGTCACACCATGTGATTTATTTATTGTGGACTCAAGTCAAGTATTATGAATGGATGTAAGACCGTAACCACCAGATCTCTGACCCCGGATCTGGGGGTGTTACAGAAGTGGTATCAGAGCGTACGTTATAAACCCCAGAGATGAGGCGACGTTAAAACAATGAATTCACTAAGATAATTAGAACTCTTGCCAAGTTCATAGTCGGGCTACTTAATGTAGTGATGACATATAAAACCCTTATGGGAACTCTTAAGTATCATAATAGTAACTTAGCTCGATATCGTATCGACGAGTAAGGCGACAAACCTTGAGGCATACGAGCAGCAGCGCGATGATGCTTTATATGCTGAAGATCAGCGGGTAATTCGATGGCGTACCCTACTGGAGACCCGGAAGAGGTTCCAGCAGATAAGGAAAAAAAAAATCCTGTTAGGATAAGGAGCTTACCCTTGAGGAATGAGGGCTGCAGCCAGAAAGACTGCGATGATTAAAGTATAGTGCTCAGAAAAGGGAGCATAAAGAACTGAGTTATTAGCAAGAGAACTGAAGATTCGTGTTGGATTCATAGCTGGACTACTGGATGTAGTACCAGCAAGTAAGACGGATTGGAAGAATCATTTGAGATCTTATACGGGAATAGATAAGAATCCTTAGAGACTTTCATATTAACGAAGAAAGAGCTAGAGGGATGTATGATGATCAAAGACATCGATATAGGACGAGGAACAGAGTCCCTAGAAATAGTTGAGAAGAGGCAGTAAGTGCCACATCATTTGATAAATGAATTAGTATGAATATTGTCAGTAAAAATTCGCCATGAGAAGGCAGATGTCATAGGTTGTAATTCACGGAACCAAAGTGAGGTTAATGAAGTTGTTTTATTCAGGAAAATGTCCATTTTATGAATGAATCAGTTAGAAAGTGAAAACATTGGGAAGTGACAGCATGATTGGATAAAGTTATATAAGGAAGTAGTAAGCAAGACAATGATCTCAGAACCTACCGGAAGATAAGACCAGTGAGTCAAGATGAACTCGTAATGAGACTATTATCAGAGAATAAGTATAGGGTTAATTTAACTCAGTGAAATGATGAACCAGAAACGTTAGATGCATGTGATTCAGAGGAATATTAAATTCTTTCTTTTCTTTGAATGGATTATAGTAGTTACCTTAAGTTTACTCCGACGCGGAATTATAATGGATCAAGTAATACGATCAACTGTTAAAGAGAAAAATGTGAGAAAATCTTCCTAGAGCTAAAAGATGAAATTGGTAATCACCAAGAGTTGGCATTGCTTAATGGAAAAAGGAGACTTTGTGCTTCCAATGATGCTTCGCATAAAGGATTAGGATGTGTGCTTGCGCAGCACGACAAAGTACTTGCGGATGCATTCAGACAGCACGGTCCACCAGATCGGATGGCCTTAGTAGTGCCAATTTTGTGGAACCAACTCCGACGGTAATGTTCCTTCTGAGACTAGTAGTCAGGTAGACTGACATTTGGTAAATATTGAATATCAGGACATATAGGTATCAAGACGTTGTGGAAGGTTTCAGTTTGAGACTGTTGATTCCCTTATAAGGGATGTATATAATTGGTTCCCCTCCAGTGGTTAAACTTCCAATCTGATGATGATTATTTCATTAACTATGACTGCTTATGGTTCTACCTGCTTGGTGGTTCATAGGATTATTCTTCAGGTTTCAAAACTGGTCTCCTTAATGTTACCAGTAGGTGCATAGATTGACCAAAATTTCCATGATTCTGGAAAGGAATTCGGCAAATTTTGGCAAACCTTGTCTTTCTGATTATCAGAGAACATCATTGAAGAGAATGGAAACTGGAGCGAACCCTGTGGATTGGGTAAGGTTGCTGTCATATGGGTTAATAGACGGACCCTGAGTATTACAATCGATGGTAGAGATAAAATGATGAAGTAAGATTGGACGAAAACAGGAAATGTAATTAAGAAACCAGCTGGACTGAGAAACTCCGGGATTGACTTAAGTGAAAAGGCTGTTATACCAGGAATGGTAAGCTTATGTGGCACGTGGGATTGATAAGAATAGCTGAAAAGATAAAAGTAGAGGAAAGGTGACCGGAGACGGCGCTGAGTAGCCGATTAAGACCTATATGAAGTAAAGTTTTTGAAAGGTAGAAAGGTATCAAAGAAGAAGACACTATGCCGGCAATTGCTAGAAAAGTAATGCTAATTAGCCAACCCTTAAAATCATATATTTTTATTTTAGTGTGGCCAGTTGAGGCCAAGTCACAACGGACTATAAAGTGACTAGACCAACAATGAAAAGACAAAGCAGGGTTGCTTCTAAGTAAGCACCGACTGCAAGGGCTTCTGATATAAAGGAAATATTAATGAAATCGTAGGAATCTTCTACTAAACCCTTTGCAACCCATGTTTTGATGGGGAATTTACTAGACCTTTTGGGATGGGGTAACCCGTACTAAAGTGACTCATGTGTATATGGTTGTCCAAGATTACGAGTAAAATGGAAGTATAGTGACTTGAGATGTATGATGTTAGGGTATCATGAATACCATGAATATATTATGACTAAGGGAAGTAAACAATGAGGATTTATGAAGAGAGTATAGAAATGGTCAGAGATTGGTCAGTATGCTGTAGAAATTTTGCCTAAGGTAAGTACCTTTGAGAAGAACGATAAGCACTAAGAGATTCACGTTGAACTCGACCAATATCTTCCAGAACGTCCTTGCTACCATTACCAAGTTCTGTAAGAAAGCAGATAGATATACGTTGTCTTTTGGAAGGTCAAATAGGCTGACAACTATCTGAAAGAAGAGTTTAGCATTAAGCCACCGATCGATTATCAAATGAGAATGATTGAAAAGAGACCCTTATTAGGAATACATGATCTGATCGCCAAATATAGGATGCAAGAATTCCTTGGCAGATGAATTAAGGATAGGATATCCATAAATTAAGACAAACCCTGGGGAATGCACAAGGGATGGCATTAACCCAAATAAAGACATTATGAATTCAGATGATATGTGTTGGACTTGCTAAGGCAACAATGACCGGTAAGGATTATTAAAAAGAGTTCTGGAAAGGACATAGATAGAATTATTAGAGTATTGATCAATGACGTTTTGATATACCCTGTACCTATAAAATACAGGAGGAATGATGAGGATGACCTAAGAAACCTTACAAGGAAAAGTTAATATTCTGAGTTTCCAACTAGAAGTTTGGAAGAGAATGTAAGACACAATAACAATATACCAGATGATGCATGTATGAAACCCTGAGGGAGTATGGATTGAACCTATAAAGGTTGAGATTATCCTAAGATAAGGATAGAACTAAGAAAAGAAGTATCCTAAGTAAGAGTGGGAATAAATGTGATAAAGTTCCCACGGGTAGATGGAAGCAATGACTTAGGGAAAAAAAAAAGACTGATAGATATATTTTCTCCTTCAGCAGAGCTTAAGGGAGAATGCTTTCACCCAACAGTGATGGGAATGAGGTAGAAAAATTTGAGTTGGAATGTATCCAGAAAACATGGATTACAAGGAATCATTATTATCAGGAAAGGCCAATGAGGTGGCCGACAGTCTAAGTATAAAGCAATAATTACAAATGTTCATACCGAAGAAACAAAATGATATTTGGAAAGACCTTGAAGGTCATATCGGAGTGGAGGAATTTACATTCCTTTTGATGATTGTGCAAGAATCGAAGGTAAAAATAGTTTAAGTAAAGATTCGATTCCTGATGGAGTCTTAGGCATATTACGTACCTTAGAAGGTCCCGTTTTGAGGCAAACCAGGACCATGATACAAAATTGACGAAGTAAACCGTTAAGTTTCCAGTCTTTTATGGAAGTTGCATGAGTGATAGTTTCATCAACCGGACCTAGCTGCGATGCTTGAAACTCTTCTGCAATTTTATCTACTTCATGTAATATCTACATTAAGTTCAGGAGTGTTCCTTAGGGATAAGGAATAGTGATTACTTTGTCTCCCTAAAGGATTTGTGACCCGTAAGGTTAGCTATTAACGAATTACGTAAACAACAATCGATGGTGATTCTTCTAAGAAAATAGATGACAACGTAAAGATAAAGAAAGTGCTGCTATTAATGAGCTAAGTGGCATGTTGATGAATGACAAGCAAGTTTGAGTTAGTGTACTTCTGCGCAAACAAGACAGAGAATATGAGGTAGATGATTCATGATGCTAAATGTATTCCCGTGAAAAGAATTAAGGAGACTTAGAGAGAAGGGCAGTTGAGCCCGAGACTTATTAGGCCACTTGAGAGTTTAAAAGTGTTCGGAAGGTGGCATTCGAGCCAGTTTTACCCCCAAAGCTTATAGCATGGTAGTAACGTGTTTCATGTGGCAAAGCTACACCAGTAAAATGCAGATGCTCAATAGGTGATAAGAGTGCGAGCAGGTAGGTGTACGACTTGGTCTGACTTACGAAAGACAACCTGTGAAAAACCGCGGGTAAAAAAGAATAAGTGATGAGAAACAAGTTGACAGAAGTAGATTATATTGGATCTAAGCTAAAGAAATCGGCCAGATTCATTTTGGAGGTTTTAAATTTGAAATAATGTGATGATTATAGAGTAAATGTGACGGGATACCAATAAGGAGGTGCCAAGTGCAAAAGATGTCTCAATAAAGAGATGAAGGTGGAAGTAAATAACAGAAGTAAATAAGAATCATATAATAAGAAGGATGTGATTGATAAAGAAAAGACGGGGAAAGCAACTACGAAATAGGAAGCAAGGAATGTTAGGAATGGATTAATAAATGGGTTTTTCGATGAATTCTCGGGATGACAACCTGATAGTGTTAATATTATAGATATGAAAAAGCTAGTAGCGTGACATGGAATGTCAGTAACAATGATGTCCAGCGAGAAACCTAAGATTTAACCTGAGAGGTTGAAAGATTTTTCCAAAAGTGTTGCTAAGGTTAAACCAGAGTATAGGTCCATGGAATAATGGACAAAACAGTAAGATATGTTGACACGTGAAATTGCGATCAAATGGTATTGGATATAATCATGATTATTTTCTTCTTTGATGAACCTCTATAGTTCAGAGGTAAATTCTGAGTATGATATTTTACAAAAAAAAAATAAAAAAAATTCTATAATCCTTTAGAATTCTTTTCTTTTCTTCTCTCTTATTCATCTTCTTTATGAATTGAGAAGAACAACCCTTTAAGGAGGGGAGGTACTGCTACGTGACTATCTGTCTATGTGATAGAAGTCTAAGTGGAATACCATAACTTGTTTAATTGCTTGTCAAGTACTAAAGGCTGGCCCCCTTCTGTACTAGCTATGCAATATAACAAATGTTCAATTGATCATAGTGATCTCTCAATAAATTTTTCCACTTCTCTATATTGATCGAGATTGCAAAGATTAAAGCGAAAGGAAATGCACAGTGTGAGTGAGGTTACCTCCAAATTCGCAGTGGGATAGTGATACCAATGTTACTGCAGATACCAATAAGGAAAATAGTATATGTTAGGTCCAAATGTGTTGTAGAGGGGGGGTGAATACAACTTTTCGAATATGAGAGGCAATAAAAACGATGCAATAAATGAACACACAGATTCAAGGAATATATTTCTTTATATATAACTTGAAAGGGTTGCTACAACATTCATTACAAAGTATAACAGAAGTTGAGAGAGAAGTGAATGATACTAAGCTCTGTGAATGCACTCTCTCTTTTTCTCTTGTGTTTTTCTCTGGAATTGCTCACTAACTAAGACATTACACAAGTACTTCTATTTATACTACATGTAATCTATGTCCTGTAGACTTCAAAGACTAAGATGTACGTGGCCCAATGATGTCCACATAATTCTTGCCTTATCTTGAAAGCTTGGAAATCTGCCAATCAGAAGATGCCATGTGTCATGTTGAAGCTGCACCTAAGTAGAACTTCTACTTGAGAATTTCTACTTGGCTATCTCGAAATTCCTAAGTGGAACTTCTACTTGGCTATCTCGAAATTCCTAAGTAGAACTTCTACTTGAGAATTTTTACTTAGCCATCCAGAACATTTAGTACTTAGAAAATATTCTGGTCTTCAACTTGAAACTTCAATGCACATCTTGAACTTGTGATATCTTCATGTCTTCTTTATTCTTCAACAAACTCTTGAACATGGTTCTTTATTACTGACATAAACTTGCTATCAATGTCCTGACACTTGATGCATTGGTCTGGTTCATAAGTGACTAGTCTTGATAGTGTTTCTGCTTCTTGAATAAATTACCATATTCACTGAATAACTTGGCTTTCCAATATTTGCTTTCCTTCTTCTTCACTTGAAATCAATTGGTCTTGTTGATACTGATAGTTATGATCTTGATTCTTGATTTATCAAATCACTGAGGCATGAACAACTTTAACTTGAACTTCTCTCAATGATTTCTTCTTGGCTTGATCATAGTTAGCATGTTTAATTGTATCAATTACCTTGTCTTCATTTAGTGTTGATTTCTTGTGACTTCCTGTTCTTGATTGTCTTCTGGTTAAGTATCTTTTCCTTTAGTTTGAGTTACATTAGTTATAGTGTTACAAGTTTATACACTCTGCCTTTCAATCTCCCCCAATTTGATTGTCTAACAATGACATTCAAATTAATGAAGGATAACTCAACTAAACAATGAGACGAGAAAAGATAATTAACATTACATTCTTGAATAATATACAATTGAAAAGAACTTGAAAACAATACAATGAACATAAAAACTAGAAACAGAATTCGAACCTCGAATTAAAGATCATTTGAGTGATTCCCATCACCTGGATTATTTCATACCTTTTGGTCAAGCTTGTATCACCTTATTGGATTCACTCTAAGGTGAATTTTCCTCAAGTGAGTTAAAGCAACCGAAAGACATGAAGTTTTTCCAACTTCAAGTTCACACCACTCTGACCTTTAACCCTAATTCCGTTTCCTCTTTCTAGCTTCAGCAGCTTGGTCTCTTTCTTCTTTCTGCCTTTTGAGCTTCTCCTTCTGCTGCTTTTCTTTCTTGTATACTGGATCTTTAAGCTGCTTCCACCTAGCATTCAACAAACTTACAGCTTCCATTTCTAGAGGGTTCTTGGGCTCTGGATAAGGATGTTTGAAAAGCCTTCTGAGTTTGTCCACCTCCTGAGTAGTCCTGATCTTTGGAATATCCTCAAAGTTCTTCATGATGAGCTGAGATTTCCAATGAGTTTTATCAGCTTTAAACTGACAATAGATCATCTTGGGGTAGCCCTTGACACGGTTAGTATTGTGGACACTAGCCGCATCTCGCTCCATTTGCTTCTTCTCCACAATTACTTCAGACAGGTAACTCACGAGTCTCTGCTTTTCTTCAACAAACTTGTCTTCCACTTCGCCCCATTTGAACACATATAACACTTTCTCTAGAAATGCAGCATCTTGAGTCTGTAGCAGCCATTGTCTACTCATATGCAAGAGTGTTTGTTTCTGGTCTGCATCTATGTATGCTAAGGCATCAGCTGTATCATCAGCATAAGAGTGTATCCAGTATACACTATCTTTCCCTGGAACGCCAACTGCCTCCCTTATTTCTCCTTGTTCCAGTTCTCCAGAAGGAAGAGTCAAAGCTTCATCTACATTCTTCATTGCTTGAAGAATATTCCATTTCTTTTCTATCAGCTCCGGCTCAATCTTCACGTTGTCGAGAGGGTTTGGAGCAATGACATCACACTTCCACACCTCATTGCTCTTCAAGAATATGACTCTTTCAATGATCCTCACGGATTTATCTTTAAGCTCAGAGGCGAATCCCTTACCCATCATTTGTCTACATACAGCTTTAAGAGATTCCACTGAAAGTTCCATTAAGTCCTTTTCCTCCATGCTCACCCTCTTCATCTTTCCTTGAACCACCATCCGGACAAAATTTGGATAAGCTGAGAATTCTGGACCCTTGTCCTCTGCTAGCTGCATTAACTGATCCCTGTACAGAATGCTTAGCTCCTCAGAATGAGAGTACTGAATTTTAGTCGCTAGCAAGAACAACTCTGACGCAGATCTTCTCATTATGAATTGGTCATCCACAAATAGGAAAGATGTTGGGACTCCTTCTACCAAAGACAAGATAACCTGCCACTCCTTAAGATTTGCATTGTATCCAACCCTGACTTTAGAAATTAATCTCTTCAAAGCATTTATATAGTCCCCAGTCATTGGATTCTGCAAATTCAAGTTGTAGAACAGATCATCTGCATCCTTGTTATGAACTCCTTTTGCACATGGTCCCATCATTATCTTCCTTGCTTCATCCCATTTCTGCCCTATCCTTCTTTTGTCCAGATCAACTTGAGGATTGGCTAGCCTTGCAAGCTCATACTCATACTGCTTCCCTTGTAGCTCCACCTTCTGTTCTAGGAACGCAGCATGTTCTTGCATCATCTTCATTTTATGGAACTGAGCTTGTTCCAAGGCTAACTGTTGAGACTGCAGGGTTTCTTCATCAACAGGATCTTCTTCAGGCATTCCGAAAGACATACCAGCACCTCCACCTTGTTCCTTCAAAGATCGCTTTACAGCATGTGCGAGAGGTACGTCTTCCATATCAGAATCTGAGTCTAGTACCTCCTGTACTGTGTCCTGATGACTCAGGTCAATAACTGGTTCATCTTCTTCAACCATTATTGCCTTACCCTTTCTCCTCCTCAGAGCCTCTTCAGCAACAGCAGGCTCAATTTCTGGTTCCTTAACAAGATCAGCGGGTTCTTCAATTTCTTCGATGTGAACTGCCTGCTGTCTCGTCTCCTTTCCACTCTCCCCCTTAGGTGAGTTATCCTGAGCTCCACCATGGTCTTCAGATCCACCAGCTGCATAGGAACCTCCAAAACCAGAACCAGAGGCTCCCGCTCCACTAGCACCACCTGCACCACCTGCTCCAGCATCGGGGGGAGGTTGTTCCGACTCGAAGCACTCCGGGGGCACAAAACTCCTGACTGCGAACATCATTCTACTGATCTCCACAATCATTGTATGCATTGTAGACTCCAATGCCCCCATCCTCGCATTGAGAGTGCTTCCCAAGACACCACCAGCATGGCCCAAGTCATTGACCTTATTTGTCAAATCATCAAAAGCTGTAGCTTGACTTGCCATTCTTGCTGCGTAGTCGTCTAGAGCCCGTTGATTGTTTCCAACATTAATCCCCAACTGCCCCATCGACTGCCCGAACTGCTCCATTTTATTCTCCATTGAAGTCATACGAGTATCAAAATTTTCAGTATTAAGGGACGGTGTTTGGTTTAGGTGACCTCGCTCTAATACGCGTTCTGTTGGTATTTGGCGCTCGGTTTCGGGCCTTAAAAATGAAGGTCCCTCTCTCCCTAACCTCTCACACACACTCCCTGTCTCACGCTCGTGTATGTCTTCAATGACTGATCCTAAAAGTGAAGCAGTACCTGCAGAAACTTGATAAGAAATGTTGTTGACAGTTATGGGATCAAATTCTGTTTGTTCCTGAGTTGGAATCTCAGTCTGAGAGGCTGCAAAGTGTCCTTGTACGACATCAGAACCGATCCTCTTTGCAGCATCAGTACGTACCGGTGAAGGTACGGTTGAAGTTCTTAAGACTTCATGTCCTCTTGAAGCAACAGTATCATCAAGAGGCCCATCATCCTCACCAAAATCAAAATCCCTATGTGCAGAATGTTCAAGGGGTGAACCACTCGCGTGAGGTGGAGTGGTTGCGTGTGACACGCTAGGGTTTGACTGTGGTTGTGAAGTAGCAGCGTGGAAAAGTTTGGCTTTCTTGCGAAAAAGTTGCTGCTCTTCGGGTTCATTCTCCTCATCATCTTGTATAAATATACGTGCTGGTTTTCTGACTTCCGTTAACAGGGGTGATAAAGAGTAGGAATGTGTATCAGACTCAGAGTCAGAAATATGGCTCTTACCCTGGGATAGATCCTGCGGGTTAGCAGGCTCATGGGTCGCGGAATCAGAAACGTAGGAGGAGGAATGAATAGTATGCAGAGAGAGATTACCTGATTGATTACCTTGTGCATCATCGCTTTCCTCATCCGGAATCTCATCAAATGCCTCAGCATGAACAGATGGATTTTGAGCATGTGATGAGACTTGTGATGATGCCTCCAAATTGGTAACTCCTGCATCATATCTAAGCCACATTTGAATATTTTCAGGAGTAGACATTGGCTTACCTTGATGTTTATCCTGATTTGCAATGGTTGCAAGTGACTTAGTGCCCATCCCTAGTGATTCAGATATGGGGCTTCTGGCAAATCCCTGTCGAATAGCAAGAGCATCCTTCGGTATTAAGTCATTGATTAGCATTTGAAGAAACCGAGGAAACCAACAGACGACATCAGTGGTAGAGAGGTCTCTGCTTGCAAGGGATCCCATTGAGGCCACTATCTCAGAGAGAACTATGCGTCCATAGTTTATATCCAGTTCTCTTGCTAGGGCTACTGCAAAGGTTTGCATGGGAATCGGAATTTGATGAAAGTCTTTTTCGCGTGCCCGAAAACATCTTGTGATGGCCTCGAAAAAGTAATTCCATTCCGCATGGAAGAATTGCTTTTGGATATTTCCCGTGATTGGGCCTTTTGTAGGATAACATCCAATTTCTTCAAAGAATCTGAGGCGTTCTGCAGCAGTAGGTTCTGGATCATAGGCATCTTTAATGGGGAATCCTAGAACTCTGTTGACAATTTGTTCTGTCACCTCATATTCCTGACCCGCTAAGGTAAACCTGAAACCGTAGGGGGTTGATTTACTCCCAAAAGTAACCGCACTAGTCCATAATTGCTGTAAAGCATCATGTACTAGTGTAGGTTTAGCAGTAAAAGCTTGGCTAGCTTTGGAATACAAATTGAGAAATCGTATCCAAAACTTAAACCGCGGGAGTTGATCACCAATTTCCGTAGAAATATTATAAAAATTGTTTTTAGCAAGTGAAAATTGGTGAGCCATTTTAATTAAAATGTTTTTCCTTAACAAATGTGAATTTTAATTTTAATTTTCGAAAAACAATTAATTAAGGAATTATCAGTTATATCCCTTTTAATTTAACAAAAAGACCAAAAGTCACTCTTGAAAAATTAAACTACGGGTTTTAGATAATTATCACTGTGAGAGGCGAAAATCAACAACCAATTAACAGAATCTGATACCAGTGAAATCAGTGAAGTTATGTGTGTACACACCAGTGAAATCGTGTGTATATGACTGTGAAGCGGTGTGTGTATATACGTATGTATATATGTCGAGAAAGAAGAACAAATTCACAAACACACAAACTCAGATATTACTGGTCACTCAGATAATGGCAGTAAAAAAATCGGGCAGTAATTCGTTGTCCGTATGAGATTAGTCACAAAGATCACGAATCAGTGGTTGTAAGTCAAAATCGCCTGTATGTATATGGGGCGGCTGTAAAACTCAATTAGGTAAAAGTGAAAGAATAGATCGAGTTAGAGAAGTATATATAGACATTAATGTGGAATGACAAAAATGTCCCTGTTAAAAAAAATGTGAAAAGTACTAAGTCCATACAGGGGACATCTAAGTCGAACTCTATCTCGAACTTTTGTATCTCGAACTTTTCTATCTCGAACATCAAGTCGAACTTCGAGATAAAGTTCGAGATAGAATTTAACTCGAATAATTATGCATAAAGAAGCACTTTAACCAAAATTACAGCAGAAACTATAGGGAAATACTATCTTGAACATTATTAATTTGTAGTAAACTTGGAAAAACAGAAAATTCAAGATACTTTTCGAGTTAGAGTCTATCTCGAACATCAAGTCGAAATTCGAGTTGAGTTTCGAGATAGACTAAGAACTCTATCTCGAACATCAAGTCGAACTTCGAGATAAAGTTCGAGATAGACTAACTCGAAGTTAATCTCAAATTCTTTCCAAAATACTTCCTTGAATCAAAAAGTCCAGGGTAATTCAAGATATGTTTCGAGTTAGGAGTGTAACTCGAAAAAATTCCCTTTAGCTTAACTGAGAATTCTATCTCGAACACCAAGTCGAAATTCGAGTTGAGTTTCGAGATAGACTAAGAACTCTATCTCGAACATCAAGTCGAACTTCGAGATAAAGTTCGAGATAGACTAACTCGAAGTTAATTCTCAGTTCTTTTCAAAATATTCCCTTAATGGAAATCTCATCTCAACCTTAGAGATAAAATTCGAGATAGACTTTATCTCGAATATTTTGAAGATAGAACTAGGCACACTGGTAACTCGAACTCGAACTCTAAGTCGAATTTCGAGATGAATTTCGAGATAGGTACTAACTCGAAATTCTTCCCAGACTTAGAATTTTCAAAACTTCACCCTGGAAGCTCAAGTCGAAATTCAAGTCGAATTTCTACATGAGTTTCGAGATAGAGACTAACTCGAAATTTTGAAGATACTTAGAATAATTTGACAATTTTTCTTTGAAAAACTCAACAATTAATTTTGCCAAATTAATATAAATATCAATTCAAGGATTTTAAAATATGACATAATTAAAACATTCCTTGATAATTCTAAGGCCTCTAATTACATGAAAAACACAGGTAAATTCATCTAAAAATCATGCAATATTTAGACTATTATGAATTTAACTCCCCCTATGATCATGCAATCTAACAAGCATAAATTCACAGATTTGTGCTATAAAAGATACTTAAAACACAATGAATTCATGCAAAATCACACTATATGCAACCTATAACAATCATTAATTAGGCATTTTAAAGTCTAAGCACATAATGATTGATTAGCTTGCACATAAAAACATAAACATGGATTTTACAGATAGAAGGCTTTACTAACTTGTGTTAAGCATTCCCAATTCACCAACCAACCTATTGAATGTTACTTCATCAAGAGGTTTGGTGAATATATCTGCAATTTGTTGCATTGTGGGCACAAAATGTAGCTCCACAGTCCCCTCCTCGACATGTTCTCTTATGAAATGATACCTGATGTCAATATGCTTGGTTCTTGAGTGATCTACAGGATTGTTGGTTATGGCAATGGCACTTGTGTTGTCACACATGATTGGAATTTTCTTGAGCTCCATGCCATAATCCTTCAATTGGTTCCTCATCCACAGTATTTGAGCTACACAGCTTCCAGCAGCAATGTACTCAGCTTCAGCAGTAGAAGTAGATACTGTATGTTGTTTTTTACTTTGCCAGGACACCAATCTTCTGCCAAGAAATTGGCAAGCACCAGATGTGCTTTTCCTATCAATCCTGCAACCTGCATAGTCTGAATCCGAATAGCCAATAAGATTAAAACCTGTATCTCTTGGGTACCAAATCCCTAGATTTGGTGTGCCCTTGAGATACCTAAAAATTCTTTTGACGGCTACGAGATGTGATTCTCTAGGATCCGCTTGGAACCTTGCACATAAACAAGTTGCGAACATTATATCTGGTCTACTTGCAGTTAAATAGAGGAGTGAGCCAATCATACCTCGATAGCTTGTGATGTCAACTGATTTACCTGATTTGTCTTCATCAAGCTTCGTGGCTGTTGCCATAGGAGTCTTAGCTGCTGATGCATCTTCTAGATTATACTTCTTGAGTAAATCTCTGACGTACTTGGATTGACAGATAAAGATACCATCTTTTCTCTGACTGATCTGTAATCCAAGGAAGAAGGACAGCTCTCCCATCATGCTCATCTCATATTTTTCCTGCATTAGCTTGGCAAATTTCTCGCACAAGCGCTCATTTGATGACCCAAAAATAATATCGTCCACATATACTTGAACAAGTATTAAGTCATTTCTCACAACTTTATAGAACAATGTTTTATCAATTACTCCCCTAACAAAACCATTTTCAATTAAGAATAGAGATAGGGTTTCATACCATCGCCTTGGGGATTGCCTGAGGCCATAGACAGATTTGAAGAGTAGATACACAAAATCTGCATGTTCTGGATCAACGAAGCCGGGCGGCTGTTCCAGATACACTTCTTCTTCTAACTCTCCGTTCAGGAAGGCACTTTTCACGTCCATCTGGAATACCTTGAAGTTCTTATGTGCTGCAAATGCCAAGAACATCCTGACTGCCTCAAGTCTTGCAACTGGTGCATAGGTTTCATCATAATCAATTCCTTCTCGCTGAGAATAACCTTTTGCAACCAAACGAGCCTTGTTTCGTGTTACAAGTCCGTTTTCATCCAGTTTATTTCTGAATACCCACCTAGCTCCAATTACGGATTTGTTCTTTGGTCGGGATACCAGTTTCCAAACTTTCTGCCTTTCAAACTGATTGAGTTCCTCTTGCATTGCAATCACCCAATCAGCATCGCCAAGAGCTTCTTCTATTTCTTTAGGTTCAAGCTTGGATAAGAACCCAGAATATAAGGAGATATTAGCCATGTCAGCTCTTGCAGTTCTTCTAGTAGTCACACCAGCATCTGGATCACCAATAATTAACTCAAACGGATGGTCTCTATTCCATACCCGTTCACCTGGAAATTGTCTAGATGATTCAGCTTGACTTTCTGAGATGGGGTGCTGACTACTTTGATTATTTTCACTAACTCCCCCTGAGTTAGTGCCAGCTCCTACAGAACTAGAGTCAACTCGACTCGAGCCTTGAACAGTAGTCCTTGAGCTACTATTTACTCCCCCTGAGTTGTTGTCGGTTGGTACTGAAGAAGTCTCTCCTGATCTTGTAGAATTAGCTTGTTCACTAGACTCAGGTTCTTCATGTACGCTTGGAACATTTAATGGAACAACCAACTCAGGTTCATCTTCAAGATCTTCTAAGTCCAGATTCTGAAATTTTAGGGACTCAGGTTCACTAGAATCTCTTGAAATTGATGAGAGTTTGGTATCGTCGAATCTGACGTTGTAACTTTCAGTCACTTTTCGATCATTCACCAAGAACACTCTATAAGCTGCCACCACGTCTGTAGAGTAACCAACAAAGATTCCTTCACGAGCTTTTGCTGCAAACTTGCCTAGATTTTCATCATCTATAAGCACATAGCATTTTGCTCCGAAGACATGAAAGTATTTGATTGTTGGTCTTCTGTTGTTCATTAGCTCACATGGTGTCTTTTCTTTATCTTTTATGATCAAGGTTCTATTTTGAGTGTAACAAACGGTACTCACTACTTCGGCCCAGAAATACAAAGGAAGTTTTGAATCACACAACAAAGTTCTTGCTGCTTCAACCAGAGTTCTATTCTTCCTTTCAACTACTCCATTTTGCTGTGGAGTTCTCGGGGCTGAATACTGACGACGTATTCCCTTAGATACACAGAAGTCATTTAGCACTGCGTTTTTGAATTCAGTGCCATTGTCTGATCTAATCGTCTTCACAGTAAGTGTTGAAACATTCTCAATTTGAGTGATGTGATCAATGATTAAGAAAGGTACTTCGTCTTTCGTCATTGCGAACAATACCCATGTATACTTGGAGAAGTCATCCACGATTACCAAAGCATATCTTTTCCTAGACAAAGATAGGACATTCACTGGACCAAACAAATCCATATGAAGAAGTTGTAGAGGCTCAGTAATACTAGAAATTTCTTTGCTTTTATGCGATGCTCGCTTCGACTTTCCCATTTCACAAGCTTCACAGAGTCCTTTCGGAGCGAACTCCATTTGAGGTAGATCTCTCACCAATTCTCGCCTCGCGAGAGCATTCATCGTTTTGAAGTTTAAGTGAGATAGCTTTTTGTGCCATAACCAGCTTTCATCATCCGAGGCTTTGCTGTAGAAACAGGTGACCTCATTCTGATTTGCTGAATCCATATCTGCAACAAAAAGATCTGCCTTTCGAACTCCTCTCAAAGCTAGTGAACCTTCCTTGATGTGAGTGATTGAGACACCTTTCTTGTTGAAGACAATTTCGTAACCTTTGTCACAGAATTGACTTATACTCAACAGATTGTGCTTTAGTCCCTCAACATAGGAAATATCTTCAATGATGACATTGCCAGTTTTCAGTTTGCCATATCCCTTAGTCACACCTATGCTGTCATCTCCAAAGGTAACATAAGGGCCAGCCTTCATAACCAACTCTGTAAGCAGGGACTTGTTTCCAGTCATATGCCTCGATGCTCCACTGTCTAGCACCCATATAACTTTATTTCTATTCTGCTTAATGCCCTGCAATGACAGATTGGTTAGACATTCTTCGGAACCCAACTTTGATTGGGCCCGGCTTTTCGATAAGATCGAGAATCAACAGATTTAACAACAGGAGATACACTTTTCTTCACATTACTAGAGCTTTCGACTATCTCCTTTCCTTTCTCAGACTTGACAGATTTGTCAGTCTTAGGAGAAGGTTTGTCACTCCTAACTTTAGGAGGACTGACAGTCTTGGCTCTACCATACTTTTTCTTGATATTTGAACTAGCAACAGTATTTGAGCATGACTGGCTAGATGCATTCATTAAATGCACAAAAGTTTGCATGATATTAAAAGTGCATGGCATACAGTTAGGTTGACCACACTGTGCATGATTCTGATGCAGATTATTCATTGTATGTGTGGTAGGCATGGCATGTGCAGCAGGAACATTCATGTTAGCTTTGCATGCATAAGAAAGATGTTCAGTAGATTTACAATGATAACATGCTTTCTTTATTCGTTCAGCCTTAACCTCTTTTATGCCTTTTTCTTTCTTTCCTTGTTGTTTAACAGCCTTAGCTCCTAATCCCAGTCTAGATTCATCTCTAGGGAAATTGATTTTCACTTGTTTAATAGGAGTTACAGGTTGTTCTTTCTGGCGATCTTCCATCTCAATCTCATATCTAGCTATCAATTCAGTCTCTTCTTCTTCTATTCTAGGAACAAGATGTTTGTAAATAGGTTTGACAGCCGATTTAAGAATTCTAGGTGTTTCCTGTTTAAGGTCACTGGAACTAGGGTCAACAGGTCTCTTTCCTTCTTTCTTAGGAAGGTCAGAATAATCAAGCCCTATACCTACTCCAGTTATCTTCTTAAATGTGTCATTATCTACATACACTTTACTAGCAGCTAGTTTGTAAGCTTCGCATTTTGTTTCTAACTCAGCTAGATTGTTCCTAAGACATGCTTCTACTTCTTCCTTAAGGACGAGCTTGTGTTCCAGAGATTTAATAAAGTCTCTTAGAGAAGTATCTACAGTGCAAGCAGCCTCTAACTCTTCCACTTTTGCCTCAAGCATTCTGCATTTAGCAACAAGTGTTTTCTGTTCCTTTTGAGAAGAGTCTAGGCTTTTGCACAACATATAGATCTCTTCACTAAGAGCCCCGTTCTGTTCTTTATAATCATCAATAGACATTTCTACTTTAAGAGTCAGAACTGGTACCTCTGGTTCCTCTGATGTCTCAGCCATGAGCGCAAGGTTCGCTACATGAGTAACATCTTCCTCATCTGAATCATCCCAAGCTCTTCCTTCTGTCACCAATAAAGCTCGTTTTCCATGTCTTTCCTTCAACAGTGCTTCATAGTTGCTTTTGAGAGCTTCAAATGTTTCTTTTGGATAAGTCTGTTTAGGCTTTTTGCAGTCTGAGGCAAAGTGTCCAGCTTCACCACAATTGTAGCATTTGAATTTCATTTTAAAATCCAAAGGAGATTTGTAGCTGGTATTCTTGCCTTTTCCTTTGTAGCCTGACGAACTACCACCACCCTTAGCAGCCCGATAATAAGATGAAGATTTTCTCTGTGGTCGGTTGCTCTTTCTAAATCTCATGTTGCTGAACTTCCTTGCCATGTATGCCACGACACTATCGTCCATGTTGTCCAGCTCTTCTTGGGTGTAGTAGTCATCATCACTGTCAGATGCGCACTCGTCATCATTATCAACTTGATGTGGTGCAAGTGATGATTTAGGCTTTGCTGCAACCATTGCCTTCTTAGACTCTTCCTCATCAGCAACTAATCCTGATGCACTTTCTTTTGACTTTGAATCATTGTCCCATGCTTGATCTTGAAGCGTTTCCAGCTCATAGGTCTTTAATATTCCATAATACTCTTCCAGAGAAGTTGTATGCAAATCTCTGGTTTCTCTGATTGCGTAGACCCTATGCTCAATGCTTTTTGGCTGGTTCCTCAGATATCTCGTATTTGTTTCAACCATGGGGAGAGTCACACCTCTCAGATTCAAATCCAATACCAACTGACTGAATCGTAGGTAGACATCTGTTATGCCTTCTCCTTTCCTTATTCTAAAGGTGTCATACTCCATCTTGAGTATGAGTGTTTTGTTGCTTCTGACCTCTGCAGATCCTTCCATGACAACTTCTATCTTGTCCCAAATCTTCTTCGCTGTAGTCAAACCTTTGACTATGTTGAACATTTCATGATCAAGAGATTCCATCAAGGTTTGTCGTACGGCAGTATCCAAAGCTATTTGCTCTTTATCAGCATCCGAAAAGTCCGCTGGCTTTTTGGGCTCAGACCGAGGTGGTATAACCACTCCTCCTTCCGTATGTGAAGGAATAACTGCCATTGGGACAAATTTACCCTTGTCAAGGACTTCCAGATATTCAGGGTTAACAGTCTCTAGATATAGTCTCATTCTGAAAACCCATTCTTCATAGTGATCTTTGTTGAACATTGGGATCTTGAATGCATTTTTAGGAGCCATCTCAATTCTGGTCACTAAAAGTTTCTAAGTACCCAAGACTAGGCTAAGTAGAATATTTATGTAGAACTTTTGCCTAAGTCGAAATTTCTCTAAGTAGAAATTTTGCTCAAGTCGAAATCACCAAGTAGAAATTGTCCAAGTCGAAATTCTATGTAGAAATTCTCAAGTAGAAATTCTATGTAGAACTTTTTGCCTTAGAATAATTTTTCTGCAGATTTCTTTAAATATTGAATAAACAATATTATCACTTTAACACTTTTTGACTTTGAATGCTTTACTCACCAAACCCACCTAACCCACATGCTAGGTACTGAGTATGTCTTTTACTTTCGGCCGAATAAAATAAATCAACAAGTCCAAAAACCACCTTTTTATTCTTTTACTATTGAAAAGGAGATCAAAAAGTTGTTGGGTTGTATTCTTTGATAAGAACAGATGATGAACACTCAAGAACACCAAATATGAACTAACCCAGATAAATTCACAAAAAATTAATTAAAATACACCCAAGCTAAATAATCACACCTGGAGTATTTAAATAATTTTTCAGATGAGTTTTCACTACCAACGAATTAAAACACACTTTTCGAGAAAATGAAAAGTAGATCTGAAAAATGAAAACTCACGATTCTTCTACTCAACACAAGGATCTATGTTTTGTATGTTAAACATATAGCTTTGATACCAATTGTTAGGTCCAAATGTGTTGTAGAGGGGGGGTGAATACAACTTTTCGAATATAAGAGGCAATAAAAACGATGCAATAAATGAACACACAGATTCAAGGAATATATTTCTTTATATATAACTTGAAAGGGTTGCTACAACATTCATTACAAAGTATAACAGAAGTTGAGAGAGAAGTGAATGATACTAAGCTCTGTGAATGCACTCTCTCTTTTTCTCTTGTGTTTTTCTCTGGAATTGCTCACTAACTAAGACATTACACAAGTACTTCTATTTATACTACATGTAATCTATGTCCTGTAGACTTCAAAGACTAAGATGTACGTGGCCCAATGATGTCCACATAATTCTTGCCTTATCTTGAAAGCTTGGAAATCTGCCAATCAGAAGATGCCATGTGTCATGTTGAAGCTGCACCTAAGTAGAACTTCTACTTGAGAATTTCTACTTGGCTATCTCGAAATTCCTAAGTGGAACTTCTACTTGGCTATCTCGAAATTCCTAAGTAGAACTTCTACTTGAGAATTTTTACTTAGCCATCCAGAACATTTAGTACTTAGAAAATATTCTGGTCTTCAACTTGAAACTTCAATGCACATCTTGAACTTGTGATATCTTCATGTCTTCTTTATTCTTCAACAAACTCTTGAACATGGTTCTTTATTACTGACATAAACTTGCTATCAATGTCCTGACACTTGATGCATTGGTCTGGTTCATAAGTGACTAGTCTTGATAGTGTTTCTGCTTCTTGAATAAATTACCATATTCACTGAATAACTTGGCTTTCCAATATTTGCTTTCCTTCTTCTTCACTTGAAATCAATTGGTCTTGTTGATACTGATAGTTATGATCTTGATTCTTGATTTATCAAATCACTGAGGCATGAACAACTTTAACTTGAACTTCTCTCAATGATTTCTTCTTGGCTTGATCATAGTTAGCATGTTTAATTGTATCAATTACCTTGTCTTCATTTAGTGTTGATTTCTTGTGACTTCCTGTTCTTGATTGTCTTCTGGTTAAGTATCTTTTCCTTTAGTTTGAGTTACATTAGTTATAGTGTTACAAGTTTATACACTCTGCCTTTCAGTATATGACTGGGTAAGAGCATAACCTGAATAGTGTATTGTACGAAAGGTGGCAGAGATTAATGAAAAAGGATAAAAGGATGTATTGTAGCACTAGTAAGATGTGCTGAAAAAGGATTGGGAATGATTAAGGATTGACTGGGAAACTGGAAAGTGAAATAACCCACGAGTACTCAATTGTCTTCTACCTGATTCCGGGACGGAATCCTTTTAAGGAGGGGAGACTGTAAGAACCCAAATTTTGGGTTGAATTAAAAATTTTATTTATTTAATGATGTAAGAATGAATAGTGGCTACGGCTACAATGTAATAGTTGATGTTTTAAAAGAATGAATGGAATTCGACTTTATTATTTCTATGCCATGAAGAATACTATTGGTTAACACTTTAGATAAGAATTATCTATTTCTTAGGGAATTAAGATTTGATAATTCTAAAGAAGAAGGTTATTCTTATGTCATCCAGATCGATATCTGTTATTGGTCCAGTGGGCCCGTAAAAAGGTTAAGGAACGATCGAAAGAGATCAGGGACAATTGTACAACCCTAAAAGAATAAGTAAAGAATAAGGATGAATAGTGATTTTGGTGGAAATTAAGAATATTATCAGACGACGCTATATAGAAGTATTCGGAACGGATTTCCGAGTTCGTATTAGTGATCCAGGGGGAAAATAAGTGTATGTAAAAGCTGTCGGATTCTGAAAAACCGCACTTTTATTTTCTCCGAGAGTTCCCTGGACACCGAAAGCCCTAAGTATTTGACGAATGGATTTAAGGAATATAAATTGGAAAGTTAGAAAGAAAGATGGAGAATGATAGTATTAATATTAGAAAGATTCCCGGTAAACCCTAATTAGAAATCCGTGAAATATTCCTACGAACGATCAATCGAAACGGGCAATAACCGGACACAGAAACAAGCAGAGGAAGCAAGAGTCTTGTGCAAGCTACTAGATAAATATCTAGCAACCAAGTGGGCTAAGTAACTAGCATGTTAGGGTTTGAACTAGTAGTTGGACAAATCAAATTCCTAGTTAGCAAGAATCCATCCAAGTGCTACACATGCCTTCCAATCTCACCATTCATTCCAAAAGCACTTTAATAAAGTAAAAAGAGATGAGATATTATTCTAAACTCATCACTTTAGTCATTATTCAAGCAACCAACACAAAAAAATCAAACACTCCCCCTTGAAGCATTCTATTCGGCCATCCATTAATTCCAAATCCAAAACCAAGCTTCCCACCATTGTTTGATCTTGAAACTTTTAGGGTAAGACTTATATTTCATAAAAGTAATACCCTAGAAATTGTAGCTTCAATCTCCTCTTTTACCATTTTCAAAAAAATCATTTTAGAGGAGGGTGAATAGTGTATTTTTTCAAGAACTAACTTGTTTTTTCTTGTTTCATGGTTGATTAGCAAGCTTAAGCACTCCTAAGGATCATACAAAGCTTAGTAAGGCTATATCACACTCTAAGGCAGGTATAATACTTGAAAACCCTTGGTGTTATTTTAAATCTTATGAGATTTATGGATGATTTAGTGATTAGTATGTTATTATAAGTTTAGATCCATGTTAGTAGTTGTTATGATTATGATTTGGTTTATGAACCATGTAATGGTTAAGATGAGTTGTTGATAGACTAGTCATGATGATTATCATGTGTTTGTGTGGTTGGATTGATCTTTGTTAGATCGAGATAAAGTGTAAAAACTTTGGAAAACGCGTAAACATAGCCGTTATAATGCCCGATTTTACAATATCATGTTTTGTATGCCATTTTTCACATCAAGACCCTACTGTCCTGTGACGCCCCCAGATCCGGGGTCGGAGATCTAGGCGCTCACGGTCCATTTTCCATTAGTAACATACCTGTTCTTGCACACAATATATATAACACAGTCATCGACCCCGCAATAAACTCACACCACACTCACACACACAGGTTAGAGCCTCAGAAACGTCACACATTGATTAAACAGTAATAAAGTTATCAGAGTTATTATAGACCGAATTAAATAGCATTTATGCTACCAGCGACACTCCGATATGAAGCGAAGCTGGCGGCTTGAAAGTTTGTTACGATACACTGCCTTGCACAGGTCATGCTGATAAATAAAACGTACTAACAAAAGCTGCCAACCAATCCGGCTAATGGGGCCTACCGGTGGAATCTCAAGTGGAGGCTCGGGCCTAGTCACCTGCTTTCGAGCAGTCTGCCTGGGTCTTGCCATATCGCTTAGCTGTTGTGTTTGTAAAGTTTGAAAACAAGCAAGAGTGAGCAACTATAGCTCAGCAAGAAATATATATGTAAGATAAGTAATATACATCTCATATGATTGGCAATTGATATATTTGTTTGTATCAATCGATTATAAAATCACTTGTCATAATTGATAAATCTCGAAGGTGCAACAATATGTGCCCTTGTTCTCAAAATAAACTTGCAGTTCTAGATACTGCATTGAATCAACATATTTCTCATCAAAATAGAACACTATCAGCAACTTGGCACAAAAGCCTAAGAAGCAGTGTCAAAGCATTTTTCCAAAGTGGAGGATGGGACTAAAAGAAAACATAAAAACCTGACAAAGATTGACGATGATCAGTCGCCACATCCAAGTCCAACAATCCGCGGGTCTTCTCTACCGGTAGAAGGATAGAAACTATATCCGTAACTATCCCTCGAGTGAAAACTACATCCGTAATCACCCTCGATGAAAACTACATCCGTAATCATCCTTCGGCAACACCTGGGCCGGAATAATAAGTGATGGACCGCCTGGCTCGCGGCCGCTTACACATCCTGGGAATCGCTCGTCAACGGTTCCCACACCGCCAGAGTCCCTTTTTCTTTTCTTTCAAAACTTGATTTTGATTGAAAACAGAGTAATTGAGGTCTGACATCAGTCGTCCGATGATTCTTGAAATCATACAAGAAGCAGAATCTGACCGGGGGTTTTCGAAAATGTTTTGAGTTCGAAAGAGTTCGAGTTTGAAGTATTTAAAAAGTATCTTGGATTAGCTTTGTCTTTAAATAATAAACCGTAATTAATAAATAATATTTTAAGATTTAAAATTAATAATTAATAAAATAATTATTCGGTAAAATAAACTCTTAATCCAAGATAGGGTTTCGAGTATTTACGAAGATATAACGATAGTTATTTGAATATACGATACCACCCGAATGACCCTTCGGGTTTTCGCAATAAAGATACGATATAACAATATACCGCTCCCCGGTCAATAGTATATACGGACCGCTACGACCTCTATTGCTAGAGTCGTTGTCCGAAGAAAACATTTCAATCTAAGTTCAAGGGGTAAAAGCATACATATACTTGTTCAATCTCAATTGCATCAATACTTCGATAAACATAGCATTTGATATCATTTGAAAACTACAAACACAACAGTAAAATCCTTGTATATGGATAAGTTTTGAAAAGTAAACTTGCCTTGGTTTGGTTGGGGTGGTCGAGCGTGCGAATTCGAACGATCTATACATAAACAATAATCGTTCGTTAGTATCTCGACAACTTCTCTCTAATTACGGGGTTTTAAGGGGGTACGAAATTAACTTAACGACTTCGTCTTATGACTCCCTAGCCCCAATATAGGTCCATGACATCACTCGTTTACGCTCGTCACTTACTCGACTTAATTTAGTTACCACGTTCGAACCATAACCACTAACCCTAGAATAATGTTCCACTAATCGACATTTTTTCCATTGCGCGAATTTTACTCTAGCATTTTTATAAAATCCAAAAATTCATATTTTAATCCAATTCCTTTTGGTTGGTCTTCACCACTGCATTACTTACATTCTCAAATTTTACCACGACCCCAAATATATTTTAAGGTGTTTAAACAAGGTTCACAAGGGGGTTACTTAATGCAGTCCATAGTCCAGAAACAAAATTCACTCCTCCGGCCATAACTAAAAATCCACACATCACATGGCTATTAATCTTACTTTTCCAGAAACTACATTCAATTATCTTTCCAACAATATAAGGTAGGACATCAGGGGACATCATTTGGGTATTCAAAATCGTGCTACAACACAGGTCAAAGTTCCTGGACAGATTCAGCAAGCTCAAAACACTTACATCAACCATTTTTCATACTTCCATAACATAAACACCACTTAAAACACTTAGGTCATGACTCATAACACTCATGGAGATATATATCTTAACCATAATCATAAAAATCATAATCTCAACATCAAACTCAAGATCCATGCTATCCATTACATATACATTCAAGATAAGCCCTAAAATACATGGATCTACTAACATAATATATGAACAACACTTATCCAAGGGTGGTTTGAGATTTCATACCTTCTTGAGCTCCTAGAGACCTGGTATAAACTTTACACAACTTAAAAACACCTTAGATGGCCTCCTACAACACTCACAAGGCAAGATCTAAAAGAAAACAAACTTATGTTAACCACTTTACTCACCTTCAACAATTCATAACTCAAAAACTAATGGATGGAAAGCTTTGAAATTTTTACCATACCTCTAATATGATCCAAGGAAGCCTTAGGAAGGTTGTAAATGAAGAAAACTTGGAGAGAAAAGCTCTCCCTCTCTCCCTAGAGCAGTTCGGCTGAATGGTTTTCCAAGGGGGGGGGGAGTGTTTTTTGTGTTTTGTTTTGTTGGAAATGATAAAAAGAAATGCAAGCATGCTAGGTATTGTTGTTAACAAGGAGTAGTCCCATGTGCCAAGCCTATAGCCTAGGTTGCATCCATGCCCTAGTGTCCCCCTAGGTGTATCATCCAACATGCTAGTTCTTGTCTTTTTCTAACTAGCTAATTACATGTCATTTGCATTTAATTTCTTTCGTTGTAATATTATTCTCCCACCGATACTTGTTATTTAATCCTTATTTCGCATCGTAATTTAATTATTCTCTCTTAATAATATTTCGTTACGTAGAGATTTCCCCTATAATTCCTTAAGTACTTATTGCGTAAATTCCTCGAATGTCCATAATTCCTCGTCATAATTCTTAATAAATCCTTTGATACTCTAACCATTCTCAAATTCCAATTTTCATAAATATTACTAACCGTAAGACTCTTGCCTTCGTAATCTCTCTCTGTATATCTTACATCATAAATGCAACAACGCAGTTTCTCAGAAAATCAATTCGATAAATCAACGGGGATGACTAGAAAGGTTCCACAACGACAATGTCACGAGATATTTAAATAAAAGGAAATATTACCAAAAATTAGGGTTCTTACAGCCTCCCCTCCTTAAAAGGATTCCGTCCCGGAATCAGGTTGAAAACAGTTGGGGGTGCCTATCACGCATTGCGCTCTCTAGTTCCCATGTTGATTCTTCGACATTCTGATTTCTCCATAAGACTCTCACTAGTTTGACAACCTTGTTCCTCAGCACCTGTTCTTTTCTATCCATGATCTCTACGGGTTGCTCTACATATGTCAAGTCTGGTTGCAAATCCACTTGATCATGTTCTATCACATGCCGGAAGTCGGTATGGTAGGGTCGTAGCATGGACACGTGGAACACGTTATGTACTTGCTGTAAGCTCGGGGGTAAAGCCAATTCATAGGCTAACTTCCCAACTCGTTTCAAGATCTCAAAAGGTCCAATAAATCTCGGGCTTAGTTTTCCCTTCTTACCGAATCTCATCAATCCTTTCCATGGTGATACTTTCAACATCACAAACTCTCCTACTTCATATTCTTTGTCCGTGCGGGTCTGGTCCACATACTTCTTCTGTCTGTCTTGGGCTGCTACCAGCCGTCCTCTTATGAGCTCGATAGTTGCTCTTGTCTGTTGGACCAGTTCAGGCCCTAAAATCTTTCGCTCTCCTACTTCTTCCCAACACACGGGAGACGACATCTTCGTCCGTATAAAGCTTCATATGGGGGCATGCCTATACTCGCATGGTGACTGTTGTTGTAGGAAAATTCGATCAACGGCAAGTGGTCATCCCAACTTCCCTTAAAATCAATGGCACATACCCACAACATGTCCTCGATGGTCTGGATGGTTCTTTCACTCTGTCCGTCTGTTTGGGGATGGTATGCAGTACTCATGTTTAGCTTAGTCCCCACACAATCCTGAAAACTTCTCCAGAACCTGGAGTTGAATCTCGGGTCTCTATCTTATACAATGCTCACAGGAACCCCATGTCTAACCACGATCTCCTTTAGGTAAATATCTGCCAACTTGTCGACAGTATATCTCTCGTTGATTGGAAGAAAATGTGCTGACTTGGTCAGCCTATCGATAATTACCCAAATAGCATCATGATTCGTCTTGGTCCTTGGTAATCCGACCACAAAGTCCATCGCAATCTGCTCCCATTTCCACTCGGGTATCTCTAAGGGTTGCAACAATCCACTGGGCCTCTGGTGTTCGGCCTTTACTCTTTGACATGTCAAGCATTTACTTACCCACTCTGCCACGTCCTTTCTCATATTAGGCCACCAATAGTATTCTCTCAGATCCCTATACATCTTAGTGCCTCCAGGGTGAATTGAGTACCTCGAACTATGAGCCTCTTGCAAAATCTCATCTTTTAACTCTTGAACGTTTGGAATCCATATCCTAGATGCGTATCTCATAATTCCATTCCCGTCTTTCTCACACTTAATTTCTTCGCCAGTCAGGATTTTCTCCATCGAATTCTTTTCTTCTTCCATCTTCTTTTCCTGGCACAGCTTAATCTTTTCCAATAACGGTGGTTGGACTCTTATTTCCATTAGACTCTCTTGTCCAATTCCTGGTAGCCTCACTTCAATCTCCAGTTTCTCAAGGTCCTTGATCAATTCGTCCACTGACGTTATCATCTTAAGCTTCTCCTTTCGGCTAAGTGCATCGGCCACCACGTTGGCCTTCCCGGGGTGATAATGAATCTCACAATCATAATCCTTAATTAGCTCTAGCCATCTCCTCTGCCTCATGTTTAACTCTTTCTGAGTGAATATGTACTTTAAGCTCTTGTGATCCGTGTAGATTTCACACTTTTCTCCGTACAGATAATGTCTCCAGATCTTTAGAGCAAAAACTATCGCTGCTAATTCCAAATCATGGGTGGGGTATCTTATCTCATACTCCTTAAGTTGTCTGGACGCATACGCAATCACTTTACCGTGCTGCATAAGCACACACCCTAAACCTTTATGGGATGCGTCGCTATAAATCACAAAATCTCCCTTATCATCTGGTAGGGCTAGTACTGGTGCTGTCACCAATCTCTTTTTCAACTCTTGAAAGCTCTCTTCGCATTTTTCAGTCCACACAAACTTCTCGGTCTTGCGAGTTAGTCGGGTCAAAGGGGCTGCTATCTTTGCAAAGTCTTGGACAAATCTCCTATAGTAGCCAGCCAGTCCTATGAAACTTCTCACCTCTGTCGGAGTGGTTGGTCTCTCCCAATTTGATACGGCCTCTATTTTGGCTGGGTCCACTAGAATACCTTGTTCGCTGACCACATGCCCTAAAAACTGAACTTCCTTCAACCAAAATTCGCACTTCGAGAACTTAGCGTACAGCCTTTCTTCTCTCAATGCTCCCAATACAATCCTTAAGTGCTCTGCATGTTCTTCCCTCGTCTTGGAATAAATCAGGATATCATCGATGAAGACTATAACACACTTGTCCAAGTATTTCTTGAAGACTCGATTCATTAAGTCCATGAAAGCTGCAGGGGCATTCGTTAACCCAAATGACATCACTAGGAACTCATAGTGTCCATACCGGGTGCGAAAGGCCGTCTTTGGTATATCTTCTGGATTAATCTTTAACTGGTGGTACCCGGTCCGCAAGTCAATCTTAGAGAAATAAACTGCATCTTTCAGTTGGTCAAACAGGTCATCTATCCTGGGCAAGGGATACTTATTCTTGATAGTCACTTTGTTCAACTCCCGGTAATCTATACATAGTCTCATGCTGCCGTCCTTCTTCTTCACGAATAACACCGGGGCTCCCCACGGTGACACACTAGGTCTTATCATCCCCTTATCCAACAATTCTTGTAACTGAGTGGCCAGTTCTTTCATTTCCACTGGGGCTAGCCGATACGGGGCTTTCGAAATTGGTGCCGTACCCGGAACTAAGTCTATAGCAAACTCGATGTCCCTATCGGGTGGTAGTCCGGGAAGGTCGTCCGGAAATACATCCGCGAACTCATTGACGACAGGGATTTCCTATAGGTTTGGTGCCTCCTTCTTGGTATCCTTCACATAGGCTAAATAAGCTTCGCATCCTTTACGTAACAGCTTCTTAGCTTGAATCATAGTCAAAGAACTTTTGGCTTTGCCGTTTCCCACTAAATACTACTTCCTCGTCCCCTGGCAGTCTCAAACTTACTTTCTTCTTGACACAATCAATCTGGGCTCCGTGGGTTGTTAACCAATCCATACCTACTATTACGTCAAACCCCCCTAGTTTAAAAGGTATTAAGTCTACCCGAAAGTGTCGCCCTCCTATTTCTAGGTCGCAACCTGGACATACTCGGCTAACGGGAATAATTTCGCGATTAGCTATCTCTATTTGCAATCTGTCTTTCAAGGGTTCAGTCTTAAAGCCTAACTGACATACAAAATCTAGAGATATGAAAGACTTGGTAGCTCCCGAATCAAATAAAACATTTGCTTTAACTGAGTTGAGTAATAGGGTACCTGCAATCACATCCGTGTTCCTCACGGCATCCTGCACCGTCATGTTAAAAGTCCTTGCAGTAGGGGCCTTGTTAGAAGCAGCTCCACTCACTCTCGATGCAGCTGGCCCAGAGGACATACATTCCCTCATTCGGTGCCCTAGCTTCCCACACTTGAAGCAATTTCCTCCGACACTCGGGTTGTTACTAGTTCCGCGACAGGCGTTAGCATAATGCCCTGTCAGCCCACACTTGAAGCACTTCACGTCTTGCAGGTTGCACACGCCCGCATGTCTCCTTCCACATTTGTTGCATTCTGGGAGTTGGGCTCGGGATGGGGTAGAGTAAGACGATCCCTGTGGTCGGTCGCCCTGGCCCACACTCCAACTTTCCGCTCGCTTGGTTCCAAAGTTCCCGCTGGGTTGGGACATCGTTCCTCGCTTAAATTTGCTCGGAAAGTTCCCACCAGCAGAGTTTCCCTTTCGGCTATCCAACTTCCTCTTCTTTCCTTCTCTCTCCTTCTGCATCTATTCACTTCCAGCTTCGACAATTGACGCTTTCTGCACCAGGGTGGCATAGTCTGTCAGCTCAAGAACCGCCACACGATTCTGAATCCATTGTTTTAGCCCTAATTGGAATCTTCGGGCCCTCTTTGCCTCAGAGTTCACATACTCCGGCACAAACCTTGACAACTCAGTAAATTTGGCCTCATACTCGGCCACTGTCATGTTTCCTTGTTTCAGCTCCAAAAACTTTAGCTCCATTTGGGTCTCCATGTACCTAGGAAAGTACTTCTCCAAGAACAACTCGCTAAATCTCTCCCAGGTTACCACACCTCTTCCTTCCAAATTCTTCTTAGCTTCCCACCAATAGTTCGCCTCACCCTTCAGAAGGTAAGTGGCGAAAACAGTCTTCTGCTCGTCAGCGACACTTAGGATCTCGAAAGATTTTTCCATTTCCCTCAGCCAAGCCCTTGCCTCGACAGGGTCGGCAGTCCCTTTAAATTCCGGGGGTTTCAGGGATTTGAAGTTCCGGAAAGCATTAGCATTAGTATTCTGGGGTGGTTGCTGAACTGGGGGACGGTCCAAGTTCTGCCTAAGTAACTCCATGAACTGTTCTATAGGGCCTCCCCTAAGATGTTCTACCTCTCGGGTATCATCACCAGCTTCTTCTTCTTCATACTCAGAGTCGTCAAACAGGTTATGATCGTTGCCCTCATCATCACTCAGGTTGACATTCTCCCCCTCACGGTTCTGGTGGCCTCCGGCTCCATGGTGGCTACCCTGGCCCTCAGAACTGATCGGGTGAGCTCGGGTGTTCATTCTCCTGGGTGGCATGATTCTGATAATAAAACAAGAAAGGGGGTTAGGGTTTTCCAACTACCTGACAGCGTTTGCACGGTTCAGGAGCGTATCGTTCCTCCGCATAAGGGTGGAAGTGCAAAAGTTTTAATAATCCGTTGTTGGAGATAAAATGTCAATCATTTTTGGGGGAGAAAAAAAAAATCCCTTTGGAATGCGAAAACATTTACAAGAGTTTTCAAAATTTTCGAAACCTCAAAATATTTTTCAAAATTTCAAAACACTTTTTTTTTTTTTTGCAAAAGTTTTATTTTTATTTTATTTTTTATTTTTTTTTAAGGATCGTAGGAACATTTTTGGAAATTGTAGAAAACAATTTGAAATCGCATATCGTAAATTTGAAACAGTATGGTTGTATTTGTGGCTTGTAGCAATTGTATAATCACGGTTGTATATCAAAACAGTAAAGCATGGCATCGGAAAGTAAAGCAGTTGAGGCAATTTTAAAGAAACTGAAACCAAATAAGTACGGTACAAGGGTTATCCCAAAGTTTGGATGTTAAAGCCAAATACATAGTTTCGATGTCCAAGTCTAGCAATAGTGGAACAAATACAAATACATCATCCGAATAGTCAGGCTACACGAAAGTAGGGCTACATCCATACATACTACCCGAAGTCACACCTACATATCTGTAGGTCAGTCTACTCATCCACTGGTCAGAAAGGATACCGCTGCACAAGTCAACTATCCCGCAAAATCGACACACTAATGTCATCTGAACCTAGGGGACTGAGCCATAAGTAACACATCACGGGGCCACGCCGCGACGGAGCAAGGTCCTCACTCGGGTAAATGCACGACGCACAACACGTCTAGCATCCCTAGCCTGGATCGCTCCGCCACCGCGGATCGCTAAACCAAGAATCCTGTCGCGACTCCTCATCTCGATCCTGTGGAGTCGAGCCCTAGTCCTCCTAGCAACAGTGGTCCTCATCTCAGCCTGGATCCTCAAGCGCGCCTCGCGCTCCTCCACTAGTGCCCTCCTCGCCTCGTTAAGTCGGGCCTCTGCAGATAGTAAGTCTCGGGTCAGGAACTGTACCACGTAAGCATGCTCAGTGCCAGACACTGGGGGTAGGTCCGCCGGTGGAGGTGGTATGACTGGAACAGGTGTAGGTGCAGTAGAAGCAGGAGTAGGAACAGGGGTAGGGTCAAGCTCCTCCTCGCTAGAAGTGTCATCCTCAGAGTCACTGTCCGATGAAACAGGGCTAGATGTCTGTGGAGAAGGTGGGGGTGACACAACACGACCCTCGCCGGATCTTACACTCTCCTCCTCAGTAGCTACAGGAGATGGGGTAACAGACTCTGGCTCGGACTCAAAGGGCTCCTCATCGGGATCCTCATCATCAGTACTATCTATCACTGTAATCCAGGGGCCAAGCTCGGGGTCAACACCCACATCCTCCTCAGGGTACTCGATCTCTCGCATCAGGGCCTCATCATGCTCCCGCTCGAAAGCCTCAGGGTCTGGTATCTCATCCATCTACACAAGGGAAATAAGGTGGGTCACTAACCATAAAAGAAGGGTTTAGGAGTAGTTCCCTCACGGGCCTTAAAGTCAGGGCTATATCCGATAACCCGACCACCAACTCGATGAGAGTTCTAAGTATTATTAAAGTTGTTATTAAGGTTATCGTTATTGTTATTATTATTAGGGTTGCTTTCTTAAATTACTACCGTTTCTGAGAACTGTAACCTCGCTCTGATACCATTTCTGTGACGCCCCCAGATCCGGGGTCGGAGATCTAGGCGCTCACGGTCCATTTTCCATTAGTAACATACCTGTTCTTGTACACAATATATATAACACAGCCATCGACCCCGCAATAAACTCACACCACACTCACACACACAGGTTAGAGCCTCAGAAACGTCACACATTGATTAAACAGTAATAAAGTTATCAGAGTTATTACAGACCGAATTAAATAGCATTTATGCTACCAGCGACACTCCGATATGAAGCGAAGCTGGCGGCTTGAAAGTTTGTTACGATACACTGCCTTGCACAGGTCATGCTGATAAATAAAACGTACTAACAAAAGCTGCCAACCAATCCGGCTAATGGGGCCTACCGGTGGAATCTCAAGTGGAGGCTCGGGCCTAGTCACCTGCTTTCGAGCAGTCTGCCTGGGTCTTGCCATATCGCTTAGCTGTTGTGTTTGTAAAGTTTGAAAACAAGCAAGAGTGAGCAACTATAGCTCAGCAAGAAATATATATGTAAGATAAGTAATATACATCTCATATGATTGGCAATTGATATATTTGTTTGTATCAATCGATTATAAAATCACTTGTCATAATTGATAAATCTCGAAGGTGCAACAATATGTGCCCTTGTTCTCAAAATAAACTTGCAGTTCTAGATACTGCATTGAATCAACATCTTTCTCATCAAAATAGAACACTATCAGCAACTTGGCACAAAAGCCTAAGAAGCAGTGTCAAAGCATTTTTCCAAAGTGGAGGATGGGACTAAAAGAAAACATAAAAACCTGACAAAGATTGACGATGATCAGTCGCCACATCCAAGTCCAACAATCCGCGGGTCTTCTCTACCGGTAGAAGGATAGAAACTACATCCGTAACTATCCCTCGAGTGAAAACTACATCCGTAATCACCCTCGATGAAAACTACATCCGTAATCATCCTTCGGCAACACCTGGGCCGGAATAATAAGTGATGGACCGCCTGGCTCGCGGCCGCTTACACATCCTGGGAATCGCTCGTCAACGGTTCCCACACCGCCAGAGTCCCTTTTTCTTTTCTTTCAAAACTTGATTTTGATTGAAAACAGAGTAATTGAGGTCCGACATCAGTCGTCCGATGATTCTTGAAATCATACAAGAAGCAGAATCTGACCGGGGGTTTTCGAAAATGTTTTGAGTTCGAAAGAGTTCGAGTTTGAAGTATTTAAAAAGTATCTTGGATTAGCTTTGTCTTTAAATAATAAACCGTAATTAATAAATAATATTTTAAGATTTAAAATTAATAATTAATAAAATAATTATTCGGTAAAATAAACTCTTAATCCAAGATAGGGTTTCGAGTATTTACGAAGATATAACGATAGTTATTTGAATATACGATACCACCCGAATGACCCTTCGGGTTTTCGCAATAAAGATACGATATAACAATATACCGCTCCCCGGTCAATAGTATATACGGACCGCTACGACCTCTATTGCTAGAGTCGTTGTCCGAAGAAAACATTTCAATCTAAGTTCAAGGGGTAAAAGCATACATATACTTGTTCAATCTCAATTGCATCAATACTTCGATAAACATAGCATTTGATATCATTTGAAAACTACAAACACAACAGTAAAATCCTTGTATATGGATAAGTTTTGAAAAGTAAACTTGCCTTGGTTTGGTTGGGGTGGTCGAGCGTGCGAATTCGAACGATCTATACATAAACAATAATCGTTCGTTAGTATCTCGACAACTTCTCTCTAATTACGGGGTTTTAAGGGGGTACGAAATTAACTTAACGACTTCGTCTTATGACTCTCTAGCCCCAATATAGGTCCATGACATCACTCGTTTACGCTCGTCACTTACTCGACTTAATTTAGTTACCACGTTCGAACTATAACCACTAACCCTAGAATAATGTTCCACTAATCGACATTTTTTCCATTGCGCGAATTTTACTCTAGCATATTTATAAAATCCAAAAATTCATATTTTAATCCAATTCCTTTTGGTTGGTCTTCACCACTGCATTAATTACATTCTCAAATTTTACCACGACCCCAAATATATTTTAAGGTGTTTAAACAAGGTTCACAAGGGGGTTACTTAATGCAGTCCATAGTCCAGAAACAAAATTCACTCCTCCGGCCATAACTAAAAATCCACACATCACATGGCTATTAATCTTACTTTTCCAGAAACTACATTCAATTATCTTTCCAACAATATAAGGTAGGACATCAGGGGACATCATTTGGGTATTCAAAATCGTGCTACAACACAGGTCAAAGTTCCTGGACAGATTCAGCAAGCTCAAAACACTTACATCAACCATTTTTCATACTTCCATAACATAAACACCACTTAAAACACTTAGGTCATGACTCATAACACTCATGGAGATATATATCTTAACCATAATCATAAAAATCATAATCTCAACATCAAACTCAAGATCCATGCTATCCATTACATATACATTCAAGATAAGCCCTAAAATACATGGATCTACTAACATAATATATGAACAACACTTATCCAAGGGTGGTTTGAGATTTCATACCTTCTTGAGCTCCTAGAGACCTGGTATAAACTTTACAAAACTTAAAAACACCTTAGATGGCCTCCTACAACACTCACAAGGCAAGATCTAAAAGAAAACAAACTTATGTTAACCACTTTACTCACCTTCAACAATTCATAACTCAAAAACTAATGGATGAAAAGCTTTGAAATTTTTACCATACCTCTAATATGATCCAAGGAAGCCTTAGGAAGGTTGTAAATGAAGAAAACTTGGAGAGAAAAGCTCTCCCTCTCTCCCTAGAGCAGTTCGGCTGAATGGTTTTCCAAGGGGGGGGGAGTGTTTTTTGTGTTTTGTTTTGTTGGAAATGATAAAAAGAAATGCAAGCATGCTAGGTATTGTTGTTAACAAGGAGTAGTCCCATGTGCCAAGCCTATAGCCTAGGTTGCATCCATGCCCTAGTGTCCCCCTAGGTGTATCATCCAACATGCTAGTTCTTGTCTTTTTCTAACTAGCTAATTACATGTCATTTGCATTTAATTTCTTTCGTTGTAATATTATTCTCCCACCGATACTTGTTATTTAATCCTTATTTCGCATCGTAATTTAATTATTCTCTCGTAATAATATTTCGTTACGTAGAGATTTCCCCTATAATTCCTTAAGTACTTATTGCGTAAATTCCTCGAATGTCCATAATTTCTCGTCATAATTCTTAATAAATCCTTTGATACTCTAACCATTCTCAAATTCCAATTTTCATAAATATTACTAACCGTAAGACTCTTGCCTTCGTAATCTCTCTCTGTATATCTTACATCATAAATGCAACAACGCAGTTTCTCAGAAAATCAATTCGATAAATCAACGGGGATGACTAGAAAGGTTCCACAACGACAATGTCACGAGATATTTAAATAAAAGGAAATATTACCAAAAATTAGGGTTCTTACATGTCCAGAAACGTTTCTGCCATGTTAGGATAGCTTATGTTATAAGCTTCGTTTTGATATAAAGATCACGTGAAACGGACTTACGGTTTAGGAGTTACGATAAAATTCATAAAAGTGGTTCGGAGCCGTAAACAAGTATTCGTACTTAAAATTGAACCCTGATAAAATACGTAAAGTCATGACGAATCTTGGTAAATAAATACTAAAGGTAAAAAGGAAGGCGTGAGAGAAAACCGTATGTCAAAAGGATCGTTTTTCGATTTATTAAAAATATTCGAATCGAGATTAAACGCGAACGAACCCCTAAAAGACGACTCATTTATAACTTCGTTAAAACACTTAGAAAACGAGCGATAAAACTCGGAGTATAATATTGGTTCGTAACGATCGACTTTCGGACTTATATGACTTAAGTATATGCCAAGTATAAGAACAGTGACATGTCGTATTAACGAACGAATGTCGGGTCGGATCGATGATAAAAGAAATACACTAAAAGGGGTATAACGAGATAACTCGAGAACGTGTTTTCGATTTAAGTATAACTTAACCTTTAAAGTTTTAAGTGATTAATCCCGAATGTCTTGGCTATTTATAGATCACCAAGCTGACCCGGGACCCGCTACCACTACCCCTTACCGTACTCGACTACCAGGCAAGTTTCAATTCCCTTCTTTTAGGCTGTTGTTGTGATTGAATGTATATATATATGTTTTCTGTTATACATATGCCATAGCATGCATGCCTACTTTCAAGTTATATCGTTATGCTTGTTCCCTGATTGTTTATTGGCTTATAAATTAGATAACTAACGTATCAATTATAAGCCGGTTATTGTAAGACCCTCATAGAAGGGCGTATCCATCTTATTCATCAAATATAGACCGGGAGTCAACATTTCTTGATATATCGAGGTTACCTCGGAGGAAAATATTTAAGTAAATATTTTCCCATATTCGGGCGACGAATATTATTTGAATATTCATTCGAGATTATTTATTTAACGATCCTTACTTCAAATAATTATTTGAACGTAACCATTCGACGAATAATATTTTTCAATATTCATTCAGAGTCGAATTGATTATCGATTATTATTTCGAATATTTTTCTAAAGAGGAGACTACTAAATGAATATTATTTGGATATTCATTTAGAATAATATTTTATTAAATAAATATTACCTTTGAATATTCATTTAAGATATTCATTACTTGATGAATATTATTTTAATATTCATCTGAAGCTTGATTTATTTATCCAATATTATCTCGAATATTCCTTTAAGGCTTGGATTACTAAATGAATATTACTTGATATTCATTTAGAATATTACTCATTAAATGAATATTACTTTTTGAATATTCATTTAAAGTCCTAATTAATTATGAATATTATCTTAAATATTCCTTTCAGGTCTTATTAATTAATGAATATTATTTTGAATATTCATTTAAATATTTATTTATTCAATAAATATTCTCCTGATATTTCTTCAGGGATTATTTTGAAAAATACTCTGATTAAAGATATTCGTTCATATTCCTAAATATTCTTTAAATATTTTTAATTCAATAAATATTCTCTGAATATTTATTCCATATTTAGAATAACCTCAATAAGGTTTATCTTCATCGATTATTACAGAAAATATCTCGGAGTCATATTATTATTAATCTTATATCAAGAAAGGTTCTCAGACATCATTCTTCTTTGAGTCTACCTCCCTAATAATAAGGGAACCTTACTTGGAAAATGTTATTTATCTTGTCGACTTCCCGGTCATAAAGTATTCTCTTCACTCGTAACTCGGGTGCTGTTTACTTATTAAGTCGTTGTTTACCTTCTCATCTTTCGAGGGGTAAGATTGTTGGAACAAGTTGATATTCGTTACCAAGCAATAGCTTGGAAGTTATTGGTGAATTTTCCTTTCCAACTAGATACGACTACTTTGTAGAGTCTTATCAACAAGTATTATACTTGGGGAAAGGGGGACAAACGTTACATTCAGATTCATGAATTCTATTTGAACTAGGAGTCGTGTAAGAGGCCGAGTAGCGCCGGTCCATCCCCTTTGGCCCAACCGTTGGCCGGGGAGAGCTAGTAAGGCGGTAGACAAGTAAAGCCGTCAGTTCTTCCTTCTACCGGTAGTAAATCTAAATTGAGCTGTACGATCTCGACTGATCATCAAGATTGGAACAACGGGCGCGGTGAATACTCCATCATTGGTTCATCATCCAAACTTATTTATTTCCTGCAACATGATTACTGTTGGCAGAGCTGGAAAAGTGTTCATAACTGGAATTGCAATCTTTTCATGCAAGTTCCTCTTTTTAATAACAATGAGAATATCTCGCTTACTTTTGATGTAGCAGATATTTCTACAAACAAATACTTTGAGTTACCTGGTAACTTCATCCTTTATATTATACTGGCAATAACTTCATCAATGCATGGCATATGATTTCAAAGGATATTTTGAACTGTTGTATATATGTATCCCTGTTCAGTTATATTATTGTTGGTGGGCTTTCGCTCACCCTTGCTTTGTTCATATTATCACAACAACAGCTAGGACAGATGGCCCGCGTCAGGCGCACTCGGCGCAAGCAGGTTACCGCCGTTCGAGGACTACCCGCTGATGTCCTTGCTGCCATTGCTGAGGTAGCATAGATAGGCAGCTTTTGTTTATCAGTCTATTTATATCTAACATTAACGTTAATCAACGGCAAAACCTTTAAACATATCATTTGGCTTGTAATAACTTTTATTCGTAAACTCTGATATTATGGACTTATTTCAATTTCATCTCTTGGACTATAACTGTTGTGTGTGTGAGTGGATATTATTGTGGGGTCACACCATGTGATTTATTTATTGTGGACTCGAGTCAAGTATTATGAATGGATGTAAGACCGTAACCACCAGATCTCTGACCCCGGATCTGGGGGTGTTACATTTGATGACAGCAAACTACCTGGATTAGAAGAAGCCAATGATGAAGATAAAGATCCTTTGAAGTTTGACAATCTAGATGATTCTGATGAGGAGATTGAAACTGAATTTGAGCCCACAATCCAACAAACTCAAGTGGATGAAGAACCTGTGTCAACCAACAATGAAGAAACAAGCATCCAAGACACACCTGTGATTAGTGGTAATTTCACAGGGGGGAAATGTAAATGATCATGATCTGGATGATGAAGCAACATCAAGGCTGAGAAATCAATCTGAACATACAAGGAAATGGGATAGATCACATACTGCAGATCAGATAATTGGAGATCCAAATACAGGAGTGAGGACAAGGAGAGCAACTCTAAATGAATGTCTCTGTGGTTGCTTTCTATCCCAAGTTGAGCCTAAGAAACTTGATGATGCATTATTGGATCCTGATTGGATAATTGCTATGCAAGAGGAGCTAAATTAATTTGAAAGAAGCAAAGTATGGGAACTTGTGCCTGCACCAAAGGATAGAACCATTGTTGGAACAAAATGGGTTCTAAGGAATAAGATGGATGAAAATGGTGTAGTCATAAGAAACAAAGCAAGGTTGGTTGCAAAAGGATACTCTCAACAGGAAGGCATTGACTATGATGAGACTTTTGCCCCTGTTGCTAGACTAGAGGCCATCAGAATTTTCTTGGCATTTGCTGCATATTCTAATTTCAAGGTTTATCAAATGGATGTCAAGAGTGCATTTCTGAATGGGGAGTCGGAAGAAGAAGTATATGTGCAACAGCCACCTGGCTTTGAGGATCCACAATTCCCTCACTTTGTCTACAGATTGCTTAAAGCATTGTATGGACTTAAGCAAGCTCCTAGGGCATGGTATGACGCACTATCACAATTTCTACTTGAAAATCAATTCACTAGAGGCACACTGGACAAGACACTGTTTTACAAGAAACATGGCGATGATATTATCTTAGTTCAAATCTATGTGGATGATATCATATTTGGCTCTACAAATGAGAAGCTGTGTGAGAAATTCTCTAAGCTCATGCAGAGCAGATATGAGATGAGTATGATGGGAGAATTAACATTCTTTCTTGGGCTGAAAGTTAGTCAAAGGAAGGATGGAATTTTTATAAGTCAAACCAAATACATCAAGGATCTATTGAAGAAATTTGACTTGGAAGAATGCTCACCTGCAAAGACACCCATGGCCACTGCCACCAAGTTAGATGAAGATGTTAAGGGCAAGAAGGTAGATATTTCAACCTACAGAGGCATGGTTGGTTCTCTACTCTACCTCACTGCTAGTAGGCCAGACATCATGTTTGCAACATGCTTGTGTGCAAGGTTTCAATCAAATCCAAAGGAATCACATATGACAGCTATAAAGAGGATTTTTAAATATCTGAAGGGCACACCAAACTTGGGGTTATGGTATCCTAAGGACACAGGGTTCAATCTGGTTGGTTATTCTGATGCTGATTATGCCGGATGTAGAGTGGATAGGAAAAGCACCTCAGGTAGCTGCCAGTTTCTTGGACAAAGGTTAGTCTCTTGGTACAGCAAGAAACAACAATCTGTGTTAACTTCCACAGTTGAAGCTGAGTACATAGCTGCTGGAAGTTGCTGTGCTCAAGTGCTTTGGATCAGAAACCAAAATTATGGACTTGTGTTAGAAAGAATTCCAATCATGTGTGACAACACAAGTGTAATCTCTATAGTTTCCAATCCTGTTAATCATTCTAGGACAAAGCACATTGACATCAGATATCACTTCATAAGGGAGCATGCAACTAATGGAACCATTGAGTTACATTATGTTCCCACAGAAAAACAACTAGCTGACATATTCACTAAGCCATTAGATGAAGCCACCTTCACAAGGTTGGTTAGTGAGATTGGAATGCTGAATTCTTCAAATTCTGGCTAAGTGAATATATCAACTAGATTGTTGCAGCAGTAAATACTTACTTTATCGAATGCTCAATATTTTTAAAGTAAGTATTAGCTGGAGTATGATTTATAAATATTCCATAATGCTGCATAGGTTGAACATCATACAACTTTAGCTTGAAATTTCTGTGAAATTTTGAGAGAATCACTATTTAATTTGGTAGAATATTTTTCAGTGAATATTTCTGGTAAATTTTAAAAGATAGTGAAAATTGAATTTTATGAGTTAAAAGTGTAGTTCGATAGTCAGACTTCTCGAATGATTCATTGTTATGTAATGGCTCGAGTTCTCGAATAGGCCTATCTAGAACCCTTTTGAGTTCTCGAATATTGTCTTTTGGAGAAATCGAATAGCACACTCTGAGTTCTCGAATAGAGTATTTTAGTTCTCTAGTGATAGAGTTCTCGAATACTGTATTTGAGTTATCGAATCATTTGAAAAGGCTGATTTTTCGCTGACACTTAATCGCTTTTTGGATATATATTCAAAATTTCATTTCGCTCATAAAAACATATTTTATTTAGCTCAGAATTATTTTCTGAGTTAAATAACTGCCAGCTGTGAGTTACAAACTGCCTGAGATATCGAATAAGCCATTCTTAACTTATAGAATAGTTGTTTTATACTTCTCGAATGACTTGTCGATACAGATCATATATCTAATCGACAACTCAGGTTATTCATATATATACAATTTCACAACTATTCAACTCATTTCGTTCGATTTCTCAAGCATCTAAAATCCTAAAACCTCTGAAAACCCTAACTGCGAATTTCTTCTTCAACCTTAATTCTCTTTTCTTCTCTACCCAAATGGCAAACACTCAACTCACCATACCATCTCAAACCAATTTCATTGCAATTACCAGTGATGTGGAAGCACCAAATGCTAATTTCAAGTGCTTTTTTCGATGGTTGTCTGAATCTTACATCAAGGGTGCACTCTCAGCCAACCCAACCCTATACGTAGACTTATTAGAACAATTCTGGAGGACAGCTACTATGGAGGTCATCGCCCTTGAGAATGCTATCACTTCATATGTTGTCTACTGCAAGATTCAAGGCGAGGATATTTCTATCACTACTGCAGACATGAATCAATCCTTGGATTTGCAGCAAGAGGCATATGACTCCCTGGCCACTGATGCTGAGTTGGAAGAATTCTTTGAATTTATCAACTACTCCGATGCTATTAAACTTGGGAAGCTGAATAGGAAGTACTTGAGGAAAGAATGGAGCTATGTTTTTGCTACACTCCTTCATGTATTCACTGCAAGGAAATCGAGCTTTGACCAGATTAGTACACCTGTGCAGCAGCTTGCCTATGCCTTGGCTCATGGGAGAAAGATAAATGTTGGACATCTCATCTTACAGGAGCTATATGGGAGACTTGGTAAGAACACAGCCAAGAGAGGTAATGAAATTTTCTTTCCTCGCTTTATTCAGTCAGTACTTAATTTTAAAAATGCTTTCTTGATTGAATTGCCTGGCATAGATAAAAGTAAAATAGGCTATCCTAGGTCCATGACCAAACTCATTTTTGGTAACTTGGAGACTAGGAATGATGTGGATGTAAGGCTTAAGATAACTCCCCATATGGAGGGTTTGTTTAGGTCTTACCCCCACAACATGCCAATATTTGAATCTAAGTCTCAGTTAGCACAGCCTAAGCAAGAAGAACAAAATGCTAACCCAAGGATTGCTAACCAACCCTCTCAGACAAACACTCTACCAAACACATAGCCAACTGCATCATCCTCTCAAAAGGGTGATGTTAGTAAAAAGAAGAGAAAACAGGTTGCTTCTGAACCTTAAAACATCTTAACTGAAGCAGCCTTGGCTATAGAACTAGGTTTAGAATGTGAGGAACCTGAGTCACCTATCATTAGCCTAAAGAAGAAGAATAATTCTAAAACCACCTCTTCAGTCACCCAAATGGCTGAAGTTGTAAAATCAGGGGCACACAGCTCACTAGATGTATCCTCTCAACAGGGTGCATCTATAGAATCAAGCATCCTCCCAAATGCACCTACCTGTAAAGAGTCAGCACAAGGGAGTGATAAGGCTGGCACCACACTGAGTGGAGAGCACATCATAATTGAAACTCCCTCTATCTCTCAGGGGGAGTTGCCAAAATCTAATCTACAACACACTTCTCTTCCAGAATCTACCACTCATATTTCTTTGGAGCCTGCAACTCAAGCAATTGAGGAGCAAGGCATTGATCATAAAGAATTCTTTTCTCTTGATGAGCCAATGGATTCAAGTGACTTGGTGCATGACACCTTGCTCACCACCCAGTACCACATTTAGATGGTCAGGGAATGCATGCTGGGGCATATCCTAATGACACCATCACAACCACAGAGGATTCACTAGTTTTCAATAGAGACTCTGTGCCTGTGTCACCTACTGTTGTAACTCATCCCACTCTTGTGGAGAGAACAGTAGTAGAGTCTTTCCATCCGGTTACAGAAGTTGCATCTATAATTGAGGAGTCTAGCTTGCCTAGCTCTAGCTCTAACTATATGTCTCAATGGCTAAAGCCTGTGCAACATGACAGTGCTTCAGGATCAGGGTCTGTTCCACCATAATTGACGGTTGAAGCACTCCAAAGCTTAATTGTGGATCAGATCCCTGAGTTCACAAAGATTGCTCAGCACCTTCTTACTGCAAACATGCCCAATCCAGACTATGAAGCTATCCTCTTATGCCACAGAGATGATGTAGAAACACAGAAGGCAAAGATCATAGATGAAACTGAGAGAGATGGAAATGTAGATGCTTGGCTACAAGGAAATAATGACATCCCTCTCTCAGAAGGTCTCCAGTATCTCAGAGAGGAGTACATCACTTCACTAGGGTCCAATGCCAAATCTCTCACCCCTAATGATGTGTATGAGGCAGTCAATGACACCTACAAAGGCATTCTCAAGGCTGCACACTACCTTGGCAAGGGCCTAAAAACAGAAGTTGAAGCAGTTTACACAGCAACAACTCAAGAGGTGCATGAGAGAAAAAGGACTTTTGATGCTAAATTCCCTCAAATGGAGACTGTTCTCAAAGAGATTCGAACCTGCAAGGCTACTTGTACAAAGATGGACAATGTTTTAGCCATTCTATCAGATACTGTCAAAGGTCTGGGGCACAAATTTCAAAATCTTTCTGATCAGACAACAGAAGCCAATGCAATGCTAAGAACTATGTTTGCAAATCAGTATGGAGACAAGCTACCTACTGAAGTCCCAGTGCATTCTATGTCCAAGTTTGAAGTGCAGAGACTGAAAGAACAATCCTTATCTGGCTTCAAATCTACTGAACTGTTCACCAAGGTCAATGCTCTTGAAAGGGAAGTAGCCTCTCTCACCGAGTCTAATGCTCATCTTACAAACACTGTCACTACTCTGACTGAGCAGTTGAACACTCAAGCCACCACCACAGCTGATGTTCTTCTGCATCAACAGTCCATGTTAGCTGAAATGATGAACCACATGAGTCTCCCTCTGCCTGATGAATCTTCAACTCCAAAGGTCAATCCTACAGCCTCTGTGCCTAACAACAAGCCTAAGGGGGAGACTAGAAAAGGGAAACTCAAATCCAAAGGGGGAGAGACCACTAGAAAAGGGCATCAAGTTCAATGAGGGTGGCCATCAAAGAGCTTCAAAATCTTTAACTCATGTGTCTGGCAAAGGAAATTCCAAAGTTGATGAGCCTCCTACTTCTCTGCCAGTTATCACTCTACCAACTGTGCACATCACTACTCCCAGTGGTCAAAAGCAATCTATCACAACCACAGTGGTTGCAGGGAGTATGCCATCTGACAAACCTCCATTCTCCATATCTAAGAGTGCCAAGCCAGTAGAAGTGAAGGTGGTCACTGAGGCCAAGCTACAAGAAATTGCAAACTCAAATGTCTATCATGATGATGCATTCTTGGAGTTTCTGAAAGTCTTAAGAGAACAGGCTGGTGATGCTTTATCATATCATAGGAGTTTGAAGAGTCAGATTGACTATCTCACTGTAGTACCAAGGAGAGTTGATGGCCTATGGCTCAAAGAGATAATGATGGTAGGAAAAAATAAGATATGACACTTAACCATCAACACTCTACAGGGTCTAAAGCACACAGAAGTGGATGTGTTCCTTGGACTAATTGAAAGGAAGGATGAAAACAGCAAGAGTCTCTTTGATGAGTTAAGGGATGGTCAACCAGCAAGGATACCTGAATTATTCACAAATCCTAGAACTATCATCTATCAGGCTGCAACAAGAATTGATGATATCAAGCAGCTGGTCATTCCTAAGCATCTAATTCCTCAGAACAAATCTCTCATTATTGCCATCATTGAGCAGCTGAACAAGAAGAAGGGTTTAAGAATAGCAGAAGAATTGGAAGCTATATCTTATCTAAGGTCATACATTGCAACTGGCATTGTACCTGAATCTGCTAAGTTCAACCCAAGCAAGGTTGGTGATCAAGACAAGGATGGAGACAGAAGTGATGGAAGGAGAAGACATCACAGGAGTGATAAGGGTGATGAAGATAAAAAGAAGAAGAAGGATGATAAGGATAAGAAAAATGATGATGATCAAGGTAAAGTCTCTGAGAGTAAAAGTGGAAAACAGCAAGCCTTAGGCATTGCTGACAGTAACCTCACCACAACACAAGACTCTAAGTCTAGGGTGAATACTGTTAGTAGTGACTTAGCAAAATCTACATCTGTGGCTTCTGCAACTGTTTTGCCACCTCAAGAAGAGAAGATTATTCAAGTCAAGAAACCATCTGTGTGTTTCAAAAAGCAAACTGCTAATGGAATACTACAATGGTCTACAAACAAAGGTCACATGCTACTGCCAGGCAACCATGTAAAAAGGATCAAATTCAAACAAGCTGCAAGGAAACCAAAGCTATCCAAATCAAGGACTCTGACAATCTATCCAGGCTTAAAACTCCAACCACTTGATGAAGATTTTGATGAAGACCAACTGCAATTCTTACAAGCTCAAAGAATCTACCATGTGGCCATTGTTGATAACTGCCTTGAGATCAAATATACTGATGGAAGGGAGGAGAAATTCAAACAAGGAGGATGTCCACACTGGGGCAAGCTACATCACATAGAAAGAATCATTGCATTGTTGAGTTCAGAAGATAAAGTGGAAAGAGTATGGAAGCTGGAGCTAATTGATTTTGTGAAGATGAAGAGAGATCATGAGGAGAGAATCAGAAAAGAGTGTCTTGAGAAATGGCTAGCAAGGGAGAAAGAAATTGAGAGACTAGAGATTGAAGCAGAAAATCTAAGGGCAAAGGAATTGTGCAGAGTTCAGTTTAACCCCTATGTGGTGAAGTATAGGAGGAGAAATGGGGATCAGGTTCACATCAGAATGAGTCTACTCAACCACTATCCTGCAGACATTCTGAAACCAGTACTTGAAGATTTCAAAGACTCAATTTTGCTTGAAGAATTGGATGCTATGGCAGAAATAATAAAAGCTATGGATGAGAATACAAGGAAGGAGAAAGAAAGAAGACAGAAAGCATATGATGATTTGCAAGCCAAAGCTATGGAAAGGGAAACAAATGACAATGGCTAGTTCTTCATCATAGGCTGTAAGATTACTCACCCTGTAGTTCTATCCACATTGCTAATCAAAATTCATACATGTACTGTCAAGTTTTATCTTTATGTATGTTAGGCTTGTTATCAGACATGAAATTGTGACTAAGGGTCTTACTCACAATTTGGGGGAGATTGTTAGTCACAGAGGCATGCCTGAATACATCTAATAACAAGCCTAAGTTGGTTGTAATGCTATGCATTACTTACATGACCTCTTAACTGAGGGAACCTCTAGTTGTAGAGTTTCTACTAGTTTTGTACTTGTAATAGGCATCAAATTCTAGCTGTGTAACTGTACCTATTAAGTCAAGAATAATGCTTGAAAGAAGTTCCAAAGTTCATGCCTCAAGCAAGGAGATAAAGGCTGCCAAATAATCAAAGTTGGGATTTGAAGAAATGAAGAATTTGCCTAAGTACCAATTCGAGAAGTACATTTGTCTATTCGAGAAGTCTAGCATTCGAGAAGTCAGGGGTTCGATATCTCAGAAGACACTATTCGATATCTCTGAATACACTGTTCGATATCTCATTCGATATCTCAGAGATTCGATATGTCTATTACTCTGTTCGAGAACTCAAGGAGTCAACAGGTCAAAGGTGATATTCGAGTTCTCAAAAGGGTCAACAAGTCAAAGCTACATTCGATATCTCAAAGACTCAAGATGTTATTCGACATCTCAGGGATTCAATATGTCAAAATGCTCTATTCGATATCTCAAGGACTCTCAGAGAAAAGAGCTATTCGAGAAGTGATTCGATATGTCAATATAACATCGATTAAGTCAATTCTAGTTCTCGAATCACTCACTTAGCCACTTCTCGAATACATTCTTGAAGACAAAATACTGAAGAATTGTACAAGTCAGAAACCTGCAACAAGCCAAGACGCTTTATTTGACTATGTACTATAAAGCACGTTGGAAAGCCTACAAAGAAGCTTGGAGAGATAAGTCAGGGGACAAGGTGCTAAAGAAGTGGATCTGAACAGGCTTTGCAAAGTGAAATCTGTAACCGTTTGGACTCTTACTCAAATGAGATAGACAGACTAGAAAGTATTTTGTTTACCTACCTTATTTGTAGTAAGTAGGTGTATCCATGTCTATAAGGATACAGCCTCACTTCCTTAGCAGATAAGTTTTTCAAATACATCACAAGAAATATCTCTCTGAGAAAAACGAAGCTGAGAGTACTATCATTTGTATTCACATATTGTAGCAAAATCTTTATCTAATAAAATATTAGATTAAAGTAATATTGTGTTGTGTTTGTCTTTGTCATCCGCACTTACATATCTCACACATTCAACACATATCTTGCTGCAAAGATTCAAGAACAAAGAAAAGTTCAAGAATCCATTCACCCCCCCTCTGTATTCTTTTACTGTAATCAGTACTCAACAGTAATAATTCATAATTTATACAAAATTTGTTTTCTTTATTAATTTTTTTATTGAATTTAGCTAAAATTTAATATTTTCATTATTTTCTTGATATGAATTTTTTGGATATTACTTTATTTTAAAACCTTTATATTTGAAATTTATAAACAAAATTTAATATTTATGAAAAATCAATAATTTAATTATTTGTTGGAATATTACGTTTTAAAATAATTACTTCAACGATTTTGTTAAACTTAATTATTTTTAAAGTCAAATAATTATTAAATCATTAATTTTAAATAAAATAAAAATTTTGTTCATGAATACTCTATGGTAACACATATCTTGGTGTTACCCACTGTAACACCTTTTATAACTATAGTAACATACTTCTACGGATTTGGTAACACCAAAATCATAAGGTTGCGATAGCTCAAAAATTTCATACCTATAGTAACATCCAAGATGGTAACACCCATGCCAAAAGGTTGCATTAGGCCATCTATGGCGTAGTGTGAAAAGTCCCATGACTTGCATAAGGGCGTTTAGGACATAAAAAAATGGTTAGGAAGCATTGCCACTATCTTCTTTGTCTTCGTTATTTGCAGGAGGAGGGTGTTTACACAATATCACGCTAGCGTACGTGGTCACAAGTAATATAGATAGAAGTCAAGTTCGTTCCCACAGATATCTGGTTAGGTTTCAATTCAGTTCATGCACCTATGCAACAATGTATGATTATTATTCATTGCTAAGACAAATAACAAGATTAAGTTTTTACTAACTATAATTAACTAAGATACAAATTAACAAACTAAAAATTACTAACTAATGAGAATTAAAATTGAATTACTTATATGCGAGAAAACATGGAATCCTAACTTCATCATCTACTTCACTTAGAGTTGATGCCTTTAATCAATGCATGTGATGGTTTTGATATCTGATCAGACAACACGGAACAAGTATACGCTACTTCTCAGTATACGAATACCAAACTAAACATACATCTACAAAAGCGATAGAAGATGAATAGACACCAATCATGCTTAGACCCTATATCTCTATAGAATTTGAAAACATAACGATTGAAGAATAAGTTATCCATATTGATCACATAGGGCAGCATAATATCTCTATTTACGCTACAAATTATGATGTTAAAACATCAACCTATACTATGCTAGCATGACAAGTTCTAAATCTCAAGATCCACTCTCGTTTCGCAAGAGATTAACAAATTAGATGTTCATGACGCATCTACACACATGAAACACAACCATACGAGGATATCAAGAATTCACCACACATAAATCTTTAAAGCAATCAAACTACTAAGCTACATAGATAAATCCGTTAGAATCCCATGACAACGATTAGCTCATAATCGAACCGCTCGTCATCATGGGATCTGATGAAACCATGATAATAAACAAAGTATGAATAATAATAATAATAATAATAATAATAATAATAATAATAATAATAATAATAATAATAATAATAATAATAATAATAATAATAATAATAATAAAAATAATAATAATAATAAAACAAAGAGTTGAGAAGACAAATATATGATACAAAAGATGAAGTAGATCTAGATCCGTTGCTTGTCACGAGCGTTGAATCTTTCTCCCTTTTTCTCCCTTGCAAATCTGAACTATGATATGTACAAGATATATAATGATATCTTCTCCCAATTACAATGGTAGGATGTGTTTAAATAGACTCTAGAAGTCTTGCCCAGCAAGAAATTGCCTTCTATTACAATTAGAATTCGATTTAGGTACCAAAAACTGCCCAAAATACAATTAGAACTAGAAAAGGTCAAAACAGTAATTTTCTGCTCCCATCAGTCTGCTTGTCGCGCTGCCTGCTCTCACCACACGCAGCCTGCACGTGGGATTCCTGTCCCAAGTTGTAGAAAATGTCCCAAGCTTCGCGTGGAAAGTAAGATCGCTGAAAACGGACTTCTAGAACTCCAGATATGGCCAAAACAGTGTAGACTGCGCAACCCTTCTCAGAAATCCGAATTTTAATCAATTATTCCTCCAAACACGATAGAAGCATCACCCATAATCGACATTCTTGTAAATCTGCACAACTAAGCAAAACACATCAAAACTACAACAAATTTGAGGCCAATATAATCAATTTAAGCCGATATGGAACGCTACAAGTGGATATAAATCCACTTATCACACCCCCAAACTTAAACCGATGCTTGTCCTCAAACATAAACAATTACAACTAACTAACTAACTAGTACCACTTCCGTAGGTGATCACGGTTGCATTTGGCATATGCAACAAGCCCTTTAAACCCCTAGGCAGCCCTAGTGGACGAGTAAGGTCTCGTGAGGGCCTATAGTGAATGTACCCACAAAATCCATTTAACTAAACAATGCAAACACAATGCAATGCGTGAATGCAACTAATATGAAAATGCAACGATCCCCTTCAAACTAACTAAAACCAACTAGCAAGCAAATATCTTAGAGAATGCAACTAAATCCAAATAGAGCTCGACTAAGTTCCCGTATACTAACAATACATGAACAGAAACGTGCGTGTGTGCAATGCTCATCAGAAATACTCCCAACACTAGATCAAAATCATACATGATCTTTGCCAAGACAATCAAAAGTTTATAAATAGAATAGACTGTAGACACTTCATAACCTAGAAACACCTCCATCCTTATCCAAGGTAGACAGAAATTCATGCTTTATTACTAACTACTACGACACAAATTAACAAACTAAAAATTACTAACTAATGAGAATTAAAATTGAATGACTTATATGCGAGAAAACATGGAATCCTAACTTCATCAGCTACTTCACTTAGAGTTGATGCCTTTAATCAATGCATGTGACGGTTTTGATATCTGATCAGACAACACAGAACAAGTATACGCTACTTCTCAGTATACAAATACCAAACTAAACATACATCTACAAAAGAGATAGAAGATGAATAGACACCAATCATGCTTAGACCCTATGTCTCTATAGAATTTGAAAACATAACGGTTGAAGAACAACTTATCCATATTGATCACATAGGGCAGCATAATATCTCTATTTACGCTACAAATCATGATGTTAAAACATCAACCTATCCTATGCTAGCATGGCAAGTTCTAAATCTCAAGATCCACTCTCGTTTCGCAAGAGATTAACAAATTAGATGTTCATGACGCATCTAAACTCATGAAACAAAACCATACGAGGATATCAAGAATTCACCACACATAAATCTTTAAAGCAATCAAACTACTAAGCTACATAGATAAATCCGTTAGAATCCCATGACAACGATTAGCTCATAATCGAACCGCTCGTCATCATGGGATCTAATGAAACCATGATAATAAACAAAGTATGAATAATAATAATAATAATAATAAAACAAAGAGTTGAGAAAACTAATATATGATACAAAAGATGAAGTAGATCTAGATCCGTTGCTTGTCACGAGCGTTGAATATTTCTCCCCTTTTCTCCCTTGCAAATCTAAACTATGATATGTACAAGATATATAATGATATGTTCTCCCAATTACAATGGTAGGATGTGTTTAAATAGACTCTAGAAGTCTTGCCCAGCAAGAAATTGCCTTCTATTACAATTAGAATTCGATTTAGGTACCAAAAACTGCCCAAAATACAATTAGAACTAGAAAAGGGCAAAACAGTAATTTCCTGCTCCCATCAGTCTGCTTGTCACGCTGCCTGCTCTCACCACACGCATCCTGCACGTGGGTTTCCTATCCCAAGTTGTAGAAAATGTCCCAAGCTTCACGTGGACAGTAAGATCGCTGAAAACGGACTTCTAGAACTCCAGATATGGCCAAAACAGTGTAGACTGCGCAACCCTTCTCAGAAATCCGAATTTTAATCAATTATTCCTCCAAACACGATAGAAGCATCACCCATAATCGACATTCTTGTAAATCTGCACAACTAAGCAAAACACATCAAAACTACAACAAACTTGAGGCCAATACAATCAATTTAAGCCGATATGGAACGCTACAAGTGGATATAAATCCACTTATCACACCCCCAAACTTAAACCGATGCTTGTCCTCAAGCATAAACAATTACAACTAACTAACTAACTAACTAGTACCACTTTCGTAGGTGATCACGGTTGCATTTGGCATATGCAACAAGCCATTTAAACCCCTAGGTAGCCCTAGTGGACGAGTAAGGTCTCGAGAGGGCCTATAGTGAATGTACCCACAAAATCCATTTAACTAAACAATGCAAACACAATGCAATGCGTGAATGCAACTAATATGAAAATGCAACGATCCCCTTCAAACTAACTAAAACCAACTAGCAAGGAAATATCTTAGAGAATACAAATAAATCCAAATAGAGCTCGACTAAGTTCCCGTATACTAACAATACATGAACAGAAACGTGCGTGTGTGCAATGCTCATCAGAAATACTCCCAACACTAGATCAAAATCATACATGATCTTTGCCAAGACAATCACAAGTTTATAAATAGAATAGACTGTAGACACTTCATAACCTAGAAACACCTCCATCCTTATCTAAGGTAGACAGAAATTCATGCTTTATTACTAACTACTACGACACATATATACAAGCATGTTTATTTAACCGTGCAATGGATGAGACCCCGAAAAGCTTATACAATAATACCCATGTAGCGTGCGTTGGGTTAGTGGATCCCAGACTATAAAAGCCTTAGGTCACTAGGCACAAAGTCCCCGCGAACTTAATAGCTCGAGTATTAAAGAGCTCACCCTGGTTAATTTTGCATATAAACAATTGACACTTTTGACTCTCTTTTTTTCTTTTTTTCTTTTTTTCTGCTTTATTTTTTTCTTATATGCCATCTGGAATGAGAATTCTCAATTCCAGCCCTAGACTGCTCATATAAATATGAGCCGGCTACTAGCCATTTGACATCTAGCAATTATTTACAATTAAGCATGAAATCCCTGTTTTCCCCCGAACTTAGACTTAAGGACATCTAGCAATTATTGACAATTATTTACAATTAAGCATGAAATCTCTGTTTTCCCCGGCAGCGGCGCCAAAAACTTGTTTACACAATATCACGCAAGCGTACGTGGTCACAAGTAATATAGATAGAAGTCAAGTTCGTTCCCACAGAGATCTGGTTAGGTTTCAATTCAGTTCATGCACCTATGCAACAATGTGTGATTATTATTCACTGCTAAGACAAATAACAAGATTAAGTTTTTACTAACTATAATTAACTAAGATACAAATTAACAAACTAAAAATTACTAACTAATGAGAATTAAAATTGAATTACTTATATGCGAGAAAACATGGAATCCTAACTTCATCATCTACTTCACTTAGAGTTGATGCCTTTAATCAATGCATTTGATGGTTTTGATATCTGATCAGACAACACGGAACAAGTATAGGCTACTTCTCAGTATACAAATACCAAACTAAACATACATCTACAAAAGAGATAGAAGATGAATAGACACTAATCATGCTTAGACCCTATATCTCTATAGAATTTGAAAACATAACGGTTGAAGAACAAGTTATCTATATTGATCACATAGGGCAGCATAATATCTCTATTTACGCTACAAATCATGATGTTAAAACATCAACCTATCCTATGCTAGCATGGCAAGTTCTAAATCTCAAGATCCACTCTCGTTTCGCAAGAGATTAACAAATTAGATGTTCATGACGCATCTAAACTCATGAAACACAACCATACGAGGATATCAAGAATTCACCACACATAAATCTTTAAAGCAATCAAACTACTAAGCTACATAGATAAATCCGTTAGAATCCCATGACAACGATTAGCTCATAATCGAACCGCTCGTCATCATGGGATCTGATGAAACCATGATAATAAACAAAGTATGAATAATAATAATAATTATAATAAAACAAAGAGTTGAGAAAACAAATCTATGATACAAAAGATGAAGTAGATCTAGATTCGTTGCTTGTCACGAGCGTTGAATCTTTCTCCCCTTTTCTCCCTTGCAAATCTAAACTATGATATGTACAAGATATATAATGATATCTTCTCCCAATTACAATGGTAGGATGTGTTTAAATAGACTCTAGAAGTCTTGCCCAGCAAGAAATTGCCTTCTATTACAATTAGAATTCGATTTAGGTACCAAAAACTGCCCAAAATACAATTAGAACTAGAAAAGGGCAAAACAGTAATTTCCTGCTCCCATCAGTCTGTTTGTCGCGCTGCCTGCTCTCACCACACGCATACTGAACGTGGGATTCCTATCCCAAGTTGTAGAAAATCTCCCAAGATTCGCGTGGACAGTAAGATCGCTGAAAACGGACTTCTAGAACTCCAGATATGGCCAAAACAGTGTAGACTGCGCAACCCTTCTCAGAAATCCGAATTTTAATCAATTAATCCTCCAAACACGATAGAAGCATCACCCATAATCCACATTCTTGTAAATATGCACAACTATGCAAAACACATCAAAACTACAAGAAACTTGAGGCCAATACAATCAATTTAAGCCGATAAGGAACGCTACAAGTGGATATAAATCCACTTATCACACCCCCAAACTTAAACCGATGCTTGTCCTCAAGCATAAACAATTACAACTAACTAACTAACTAACTAGTACCACTTTCGTAGGTGATCACGGTTGCATTTGGCATATGCAACAAGCCCTTTAAACCCCTAGGCAGCCCTAGTGGACGAGTAAGGTCTCGTGAGGGCCTATAGTGAATGTACCCACAAAATCCATTTAACTAAACAATGCAAACACAATGCAATGCGTGAATGCAACTAATATGAAAATGCAACGATCCCCTTCAAACTAACGAAAACCAAATAGCAAGAAAATATTTTAGAGAATGCAACTAAATCCAAATAGAGCTCGACTAAGTTCCCGTATACTAACAATACATGAACAGAAACGTGCGTGTGTGCAATGCTCATCAGAAATACTCCCAACACTAGATCAAAATCATACATGATCTTTGCCAAGACAATCACAAGTTTATAAATAGAATAGACTGTAGACACTTCATAACCTAGAAACACCTCCATCCTTATCCAAGGTAGACAGAAATTCATGCTTTATTACTAACTATTACGACACAAATTAACAAACTAAAAATTACTAACTAATGAGAATTAAAATTGAATTACTTATATGCGAGAAAACATGGAATCCTAACTTCATCATCTACTTCACTTAGAGTTGATGCCTTTAATCAATGCATGTGATGGTTTTGATATCTGATCAGACAACACAGAACAAGTATACGCTACTTCTCAGTATACAAATACCAAACTAAACATACATCTAAAAAAGAGATAGAAGATGAATAGACACCAATCATGCTTAGACCCTATGTCTCTATAGAATTTGAAAACATAACTGTTGAAGAACAAGTTATCCATATTGATCACATAGGGCAGCATAATATCTCTATTTACGCTACAAATCAAGATGTTAAAACATCAACCTATCCTATGCTAGCATGGCAAGTTCTAAATCTCAAGATCCACTCTCGTTTCGCAAGAGATTAACAAATTAGATGTTCATGACGCATCTAAACTCATGAAACACAACCATACGAGGATATCAATAATTCACCACACATAAATCTTTAAAGCAATCAAACTACTAAGCTACATAGATAAATCCGTTAGAATCCCATGACAACGATTAGCTCATAATCGAACCGCTCGTCATCATGGGATCTGATGAAACCATGATAATAAACAAAGTATGAATAATAATAATAATAATAATAAAACAGAGAGTTGAGAAAACTAATATATGATACAAAAGATGAAGTAGATCTAGATCCGTTGCTTGTCACGAGCGTTGAATCTTTCTCCCCTTTTCTCCCTTGCAAATCTAAACTATGATATGTACAAGATATATAATGATATCTTCTCCCAATTACAATGGTAGGATGTGTTTAAATAGACTCTAGAAGTCTTGCCCAGCAAGAAATTGCCTTCTATTACAATTAGAATTCGATTTAGGTACCAAAAACTGCCCAAAATACAATTAGAACTAGAAAAGGGCAAAACAGTAATTTTCTGCTCCCTTCAGTCTGCTTGTCGCGCTGCCTGCTCTCACCACACGCATCCTGCACGTGGGATTCCTATCCCAAGTTGTAGAAAATGTCCCAAGCTTCGCGTGGACAGTAAGATCGCTGAAAACGGACTTCTAGAACTCCAGATATGGCCAAAACAGTGTAGACTGCGCAACCCTTCTCAGAAATCCGAATTTTAATCAATTAATCCTCCAAACACGATAGAAGCATCACCCATAATCGACATTCTTGTAAATCTGCACAACTAAGCAAAACACATCAAAACTACAACAAACTTGAGGCCAATACAATCAATTTAAGCCGATATGGAACGCTATAAGTGGATATAAATCCACTTATCACACCCCCAAACTTAAACCGATGCTTGTCCTCAAGCATAAACAATTACAACTAACTAACTAACTAACTAGTACCACTTTCGTAGGTGATCACGGTTGCATTTGGCATATGCAACAAGCCATTTAAACCACTAGGCAGCCCTAGTGGACGAGTAAGGTCTCGTGAGGGCCTATAGTGAATGTACCCACAAAATCCATTTAACTAAACAATGCAAACACAATGCAATGCGTGAATGGAACTAATATGAAAATGCAACGATCCCCTTTAAACTAAATAAAACCAACTAGCAAGCAAATATCTTAGAGAATGCAACTAAATCCAAATAGAGCTCGACTAAGTTCCCGTATACTAACAATACATGAACAGAAATGTGCGTGTGTGCAATGCTCATCAGAAATACTCCCAACACTAGATCAAAATCATACATGATCTTTGCCAAGACAATCACAAGTTTATAAATAGAATAGACTGTAGACACTTCATAACCTAGAAACACCTCCATCCTTATCCAAGGTAGACAGAAATTCATGCTTTATTACTAACTATTACGACACAAATTAACAAACTAAAAATTACTAACTAATGATAATTAAAATTGAATTACTTATATGCGAGAAAACATGGAATCCTAACTTCATCATCTACTTCACTTAGAGTTGATGCCTTTAATCAATGCATGTGATGGTTTTGATATCTGATCAGACAACACAGAACAAGTATACGCTACTTCTCAGTATACAAATACCAAACTAAACATACATCTAAAAAAGAGATAGAAGATGAATAGACACCAATCATGCTTAGACCCTATGTCTCTATAGAATTTGAAAACATAACGGTTGAAGAACAAGTTATCCATATTGATCACATAGGGCAGCATAATATCTCTATTTACGCTACAAATCAAGATGTTAAAACATCAACCTATCCTATGCTAGCATGGCAAGTTCTAAATCTCAAGATCCACTCTCGTTTCGCAAGAGATTAACAAATTAGATGTTCATGACGCATCTAAACTCATGAAACACAACCATACGAGGATATCAATAATTCAACACACATAAATCTTTAAAGCAATCAAACTACTAAGCTACATAGATAAATCCGTTAGAATCCCATGACAACGATTAGCTCATAATCGAACCGCTCGTCATCATGGGATCTGATGAAACCATGATAATAAACAAAGTATGAATAATAATAATAATAATAAAACAAAGAGTTGAGAAAACAAATATATGATACAAAAGATGAAGTAGATCTAGATCCGTTGCTTGTCACGAGCGTTGAATCTTTCTCCCCTTTTCTCCCTTGCAAATCTAAACTATGATATGTACAAGATATATAATGATATCTTCTCCCAATTACAATGGTAGGATGTGTTTAAATAGACTCTAGAAGTCTTGCCCAGCAAGAAATTGCCTTCTATTACAATTAGAATTCGATTTAGGTACCAAAAACTGCCCAAAATACAATTAGAACTAGAAAAGGGCAAAACAGTAATTTTCTGCTCCCATCAGTCTGCTTGTCGCGCTGCCTGCTCTCACCACACGCAGCCTGCACGTGGGATTCCTATCCCAAGTTGTAGAAAATGTCCCATGCTTCGCATGGACAATAAGATCGCTGAAAACGGACTTCTAGAACTCCAGATATGGCCAAAACAGTGTAGACTGCGCAACCCTTCTCAGAAATCCTAATTTTAATCAATTAATCCTCCAAACACGATAGAAGCATCACCCATAATCGACATTCTTGTAAATCTGCACAACTAAGCAAAACACATCAAAACTACAACAAACTTGAGGCCAATACAATCAATTTAAGCCGATATGGAACGCTACAAGTGGATATAAATCCACTTATCACACCCCCAAACTTAAACCGATGCTTGTCCTCAAGCATAAACAATTACAACTAACTAACTAACTAACTAGTACCACTTTTGTAGGTGATCACGGTTGCATTTGGCATATGCAACAAGCCATTTAAACCCCTAGGCAGCCCTAGTGGACGAGTAAGGTCTCGTGGGGGCCTATAGTGAATGTACCCACAAAATCCATTTAACTAAACAATGCAAACACAATGCAATGCGTGAATGCAACTAATATGAAAATGCAACGATCCCCTTCAAACTAACTAAAACCAACTAGCAAGCAAATATCTTAGAGAATGCAACTAAATCCAAATAGAGCTCGACTAAGTTCCCGTATACTAACAATACATGAACAGAAACGTGCGTATGTGCAATGCTCATCAGAAATACTCCCAACACTAGATCAAAATCATACATGATCTTTGCCAAGACAATAACAAGTTTATAAATAGAATAGACTGTAGACACTTCATAACCTAGAAACACCTCCATCCTTATCCAAGGTAGACAGAAATTCATGCTTTATTACTAACTACTACGACACATATATACAAGCATGATTATTTAACCGTGCAATGGATGAGACCCTGAAAGGCTTATACAATAATACCCATGTAGCGTGCGTTGGGTTGGTGGATCCCAGACTATAAAAGCCTTAGGTCACTAGGCACAAAGTCCCCGCGAACTTAATAGCTCGAGAATTAAAGAGCTCACCCTGGTTAATTTTGCATATAAACAATTGACACTTTTGACTCTCTTTTTTTCTTTTTTTCTTTTTTTTCTGCTTTATATTTTTCTTATATGCCATCTGGAATGAGAATTCTCAATTCCAGCCCTAGACTCCTCATATAAATATGAGCCGGCTACTAGCCATTTGACATCTAGCAATTATTTACAATTATTTACAATTAAACATGAAATCCCTGTTTTCCCCCGAACTTAGACTTAAGGACATCTAGCAATTATTGACAATTATTTACAATTAAGCATGAAATCTCTGTTTTCCCCGGCAGCGGCGCCAAAAACTTGTTTACACAATATCACGCAAGCGTACGTGGTCACAAGTAATATAGATAGAAGTCAAGTTCGTTCCCACAGAGATCTGGTTAGGTTTCAATTCAGTTCATGCACCTATGCAACAATGTGTGATTATTATTCACTGCTAAGACAAATAACAAGATTAAGTTTTTACTAACTATAATTAACTAAGATACAAATTAACAAACTAAAAATTACTAACTAATGAGAATTAAAATTGAATTACTTATATGCGAGAAAACATGGAATCCTAACTTCATCATCTACTTCACTTAGAGTTGATGCCTTTAATCAATGCATGTGATGGTTTTGATATCTGATCAGACAACACGGAACAAGTATACGCTACTTCTCAGTATACAAATACCAAACTAAACATACATCTACAAAAGAGATAGAAGATGAATAGACACTAATCATGCTTAGACCCTATATCTCTATATAATTTGAAAACATAACGGTTGAAGAACAAGTTATCCATATTGATCACATAGGGCAGCATAATATCTCTATTTACGCTACAAATCATGATGTTAAAACATCAACCTATCCTATGCTAGCATGGCAAGTTCTAAATCTCAAGATCCACTCTCGTTTCGCAAGAGATTAACAAATTAGATGTTCATGACGCATCTAAACTCATGAAACACAACCATACGAGGATATCAAGAATTCACCACACATAAATCTTTAAAGCAATCAAACTACTAAGCTACATAGATAAATCCGTTAGAATCCCATGACAACGATTAGCTCATAATCGAACCGCTCGTCATCATGGGATCTGATGAAACCATGATAATAAACAAAGTATGAATAATAATAATAATAATAATAATAATAATAATAATAATAATAATAATAATAATAATAATAATAATAATAATAATAATAATAATAATAATAATAATAAAACAAAGAGTTGAGAAAACAAATCTATGATACAAAAGATGAAGTAGATCTAGATTCGTTGCTTGTCACGAGCGTTGAATCTTTCTCCCCTTTTCTCCCTTGCAAATCTAAACTATGATATGTACAAGATATATAATGATATCTTCTCCCAATTACAATGGTAGGATGTGTTTAAATAGACTCTAGAAGTCTTGCCCAGCAAGAAATTGCCTTCTATTACAATTAGAATTCGATTTAGGTACCAAAAACTGCCCAAAATACAATTAGAACTAGAAAAGGGCAAAACAATAATTTCCTGCTCCCATCAGTCTGTTTGTCGCGCTGCCTGCTCTCACCACACGCAGACTGCACGTGGGATTCCTATCCCAAGTTGTAGAAAATCTCCCAAGATTCGCGTGGACAGTAAGATCGCCGAAAACGGACTTCTAGAACTCCAGATTTGGCCAAAACAGTGTAGACTGCGCAACCCTTCTCAAAAATCCGAATTTTAATCAATTAATCCTCCAAACACGATAGAAGCATCACCCATAATCGACATTCTTGTAAATCTGCACAACTAAGCAAAACACATCAAAACTACAACAAACTTGAGGCCAATACAATCAATTTAAGCCGATATGGAACGCTACAAGTGGATATAAATCCACTTATCACACCCCCAAACTTAAACCGATGCTTGTCCTCAAGCATAAACAATTACAACTAACTAACTAACTAGTACCACTTCCGTAGGTGATCACGGTTGCATTTGGCATATGCAAAAAGCCCTTTAAACCCCTAGGCAGCTCTAGTGGACGAGTAAGGTCTCGTGAGGGCCTATAGTGAATGTACCCACAAAATTCATTTAACTAAAAAATGCAAACACAATGCAATGCGTGAATGCAACTAATATGAAAATCCAACGATCCCCTTCAAACTAACTAAAACCAACTAGCAAGCAATATCTTAGAGAATGCAACTAAATCCAAATAGAGCTCGACTAAGTTCCCGTATACTAACAATACATGAACAGAAACGTGCGTGTGTGCAATGCTCATTAGAAATACTCCCAACACTAGATCAAAATCATACATGATCTTTGCCAAGACAATCACAAGTTTATAAATAGAATAGACTGTAGACACTTCATAATCTAGAAACACCTCCATCCTTATCCAAGGTGGACAGAAATTCATGCTTTATTACTAACTATTATGACACAAATTAACAAGCTAAAAATTACTAACTAATGAGAATTAAAATTGAATTACTTATATGCGAGAAAACATGGAATCCTAACTTCATCATCTACTTCACTTAGAGTTGATGCCTTTAATCAATGCATGTGATGGTTTTGATATCTGATCAGACAACACAGAACAAGTATACGCTACTTCTCAGTATACAAATACCAAACTAAACATACATCTAAAAAAGAGATAGAAGATGAATAGACACCAATCATGCTTAGACCCTATGTCTCTATAGAATTTGAAAACATAACGGTTGAAGAACAAGTTATCAATATTGATCACATAGGGCAGCATAATATCTCTATTTACGCTACAAATCAGGATGTTAAAACATCAACCTATCCTATGCTAGCATGGCAAGTTCTAAATCTCAAGATCCACTCTCGTTTCGCAAGAGATTAACAAATTAGATGTTCATGACGCATCTAAACTCATGAAACACAACCATACGAGGATATCAATAATTCACCACACATAAATCTTTAAAGCAATCAAACTACTAAGCTACATAGATAAATCCGTTAGAATCCCATGACAACGATTAGCTCATAATCGAACCGCTCGTCATCATGGGATCTGATGAAACCATGATAATAAACAAAGAATGAATAATAATAATAATAATAAAACAAAGAGTTGAGAAAACAAATATATGATACAAAAGATGAAGTAGATCTAGATCCGTTGCTTGTCACAAGCGTTGAATCTTTCTCCCCTTTTCTCCCTTGCAAATCTAAACTTTGATATGTACAAGATATATAATGATATCTTCTCCCAATTACAATGGTAGGATGTGTTTAAATAGACTCTAGAAGTCTTGCCCAGCAAGAAATTGCCTTCTATTACAATTAGAATTCGATTTAGGTACCAAAAACTGCCCAAAATACAATTAGAACTAGAAAAGGGAAAAACAGTAATTTTCTGCTCCCATCAGTCTGCTTGTCGCGCTGCCTGCTCTCACCACACGCAGCCTGCACGTGGGATTCCTATCCCGAGTTGTAGAAAATGTCCCAAGCTTCACGTGGACAGTAAGATCGCTGAAAACGGACTTCTAGAACTCCAGATATGGCCAAAACAGTGTAGACTGCGCAACCCTTCTCAAAAATCCGAATTTTAATCAATTAATCCTCCAAACACGATAGAAGCATCACCCATAATCGACATTCTTGTAAATCTGCACAACTAAGCAAAACACATCAAAACTACAACAAACTTGAGGCCAATACAATCAATTTAAGCCGATATGGAACGCTACAAGTGGATATAAATCCACTTATCACACCCCCAAACTTAAACCGATGCTTGTCCTCAAGCATAAACAATTACAACTAACTAACTAACTAACTAGTACCACTTTCGTAGGTGATCACGGTTGCATTTGGCATATGCAACAAGCCATTTAAACCCCTAGGCAGCCCTAGTGGACGAGTAAAGTCTCGTGAGGGCCTATAGTGAATGTACCCACAAAATCCATTTAACTAAACAATGCAAACACAATGCAATGCGTGAATGCAACTAATATGAAAATGCAACGATCCCCTTCAAACTAACTAAAACCAACTAGCAAGCAAATATCTTAGAGAATGCAACTAAATCCAAATAGAGCTCGACTAAGTTCCCGTATACTAACAATACATGAACAGAAACGTGCGTGTGTGCAATGCTCATCAGAAATACTCCCAACACTAGATCAAAATCATACATGATCTTTGCCAAGACAATCACAAGTTTATAAATAGAATAGACTGTAGAGACTTCATAACCTAGAAACACCTCCATCCTTATCCAAGGTAGACAGAAATTCATGCTTTATTACTAACTACTACGACACATATATACAAGCATGATTATTTAACCGTGCAATGGATGAGACCCTGAAAGGCTTATACAATAATACCCATGTAGCGTGCGTTGGGTTGGTGGATCCCAGACTAAGAAAGCCTTAGGTCACTAGGCATAAAGTCCCCGCGAACTTAATAGCTCGAGTATTAAAGAGCTCACCCTGGTTAATTTTGCATATAAACAATTGACACTTTTGACTCTCTTTTTTTCTTTTTTTTCTGCTTTATATTTTTCTTATATGCCATCTGGAATGAGAATTCTCAATTCTAGCCCTAGACTGCTCATATAAATATGAGCCGGCTACTAGCCATTTGACATCTAGCAATTATTTACAATTATTTACAATTAAGCATGAAATCCCTGTTTTCCCCCGAACTTAGACTTAAGGACATCTAGCAATTATTGACAATTATTTACAATTAAGCATGAAATCTCTGTTTTCCCCGGCAGCGGCGCCAAAAACTTGTTTACACAATATCACGCAAGCGTACGTGGTCACAAGTAATATAGATAGAAGTCAAGTTCATCCCCACAGAGATCTGGTTAGGTTTCAATTCAGTTCATGCACCTATGCAACAATGTGTGATTATTATTCACTGCTAAGACAAATAACAAGATTAAGTTTTTACTAACTATAATTAACTAAGATACAAATTAACAAACTAAAAATTACTAACTAATGAGAATTAAAATTGAATTACTTATATGCGAGAAAACATGGAATCCTAACTTCATCATCTACTTCACTTAGAGTTGATGCCTTTAATCAATGCATGTGATGGTTTTGATATCTGATCAGACAACACGGAACAAGTATAGGCTACTTCTCAGTATACAAATACCAAACTAAACATACATCTACAAAAGAGATAGAAGATGAATAGACACTAATCATGCTTAGACCCTATATCTCTATAGAATTTGAAAACATAACGGTTGAAGAACAAGTTATCCATATTGATCACATAGGGCAGCATAATATCTCTATTTACGCTACAAATCATGATGTTAAAACATCAACCTATCCTATGCTAGCATGGCAAGTTCTAAATCTTAAGATCCACTCTCGTTTCGCAAGAGATTAACAAATTAGATGTTCATGACGCATCTAAACTCATGAAACACAACCATACGAGGATATCAAGAATTCACCACACATAAATCTTTAAAGCAATCAAACTACTAAGCTACATAGATAAATCCGTTAGAATCCCATGACAACGATTAGCTCATAATCGAACCGCTCGTCATCACGGGATCTGATGAAACCATGATAATAAACAAAGTATGAATAATAATAATAATAATAATAATAATAATAATAATAATAATAATAATAATAATAATAATAATAATAATAATAATAAAACAAAGAGTTGAGAAAACAAATCTATGATACAAAAGATGAAGTAGATCTAGATCCGTTGCTTGTCACGAGCGTTGAATCTTTCTCCCATTTTCTCCCTTGCAAATCTAAACTATGATATGTACAAGATATATAATGATATCTTCTCCCAATTACAATGGTAGGATGTGTTTAAATAGACTCTAGAAGTCTTGCCCAGCAAGAAATTGCCTTCTATTACAATTAGAATTAGATTTAGGTACCAAAAACTGCCCAAAATACAATTAGAACTAGAAAAGGGCAAAACAGTAATTTCCTGCTCCCATCAGTCTGTTTGTCGCGCTGCCTGCTCTCACCACACGCAGACTGCACGTGGGATTCCTATCCCAAGTTGTAGAAAATCTCCCAAGATTCGCGTGGACAGTAAGATCGCCGAAAACGGACTTCTAGAACTCCAGATATGGCCAAAACAGTGTAGACTGCGCAACCCTTCTCAAAAATCTGAATTTTAATCAATTAATCCTCCAAACACGATAGAAGCATCACCCATAATCGACATTCTTGTAAATCTGCACAACTAAGCAAAACACATCAAAACTACAACAAACTTGAGGCCAATACAATCAATTTAAGCCGATATGGAACGCTACAAGTGGATATAAATTCACTTATCACACCCCCAAACTTAAACCGATGCTTGTCCTCAAGCATAATCAATTACAACTAACTAACTAACTAGTACCACTTCCGTAGGTGATCACGGTTGCATTTGGCATATGCAAAAAGCCCTTTAAACCCCTAGGCAGCCCTAGTGGACGAGTAAGGTCTCGTGAGGGCCTATAGTGAATGTACCCACAAAATCCATTTAACTAAACAATGCAAACAAAATGCAATGCGTGAATGCAACTAATATGAAAATGCAACGATCCCCTTCAAACTAACCAAAACCAACTAGCAAGCAAATGTCTTAGAGAATGCAACTAAATCCAAATAGAGCTCGACTAAGTTCCCGTATACTAACAATACATGAACAGAAATGTGCGTGTGTGCAATGCTCATCAGAAATACTCCCAACACTAGATCAAAATCATACATGATCTTTGCCAAGACAATCACAAGTTTATAAATAGAATAGACTGTAGACACTTCATAACCTAGAAACACCTCCATCCTTATCCAAGGTAGACAGAAATTCATGCTTTATTACTAACTACTACGACACATATATACAAGCATGCTTATTTAACCGTACAATGGATGAGACCCCGAAAGGCTTATACAATAATACCCATGTAGCGAGCGTTGGGTTAGTGGATCCCAGACTATAAAAGCCTTAGTTCACTAGGCACAAAGTCCCCGCGAACTTAATAGCTCGAGTATTAAAGAGCTCACCCTGGTTAATTTTGCATATAAACAATTGACACTTTTGACTCTTTTTTTTTCTTTTTTTCTTTTTTATCTACTTTTTTTTTCTTATATGCCATCAGGAATGAGAATTCTCAATTCCAACTGTAAGAACCCTAATTTTTGGTAATATTTCCTTTTATTTAATATCTTGTGACTTTGTCATTATGGAACCTTTCTAGTCATCCCTGTTGATTAATAGAATTGATTGTCTGAGAAACTGCGTTGTTGCATTTATTATGTAAGATATACAGAGAGATTGTGAAGGCAAGAGTCTTACTGTTAGTAATATTTACTAAACTTGGGATTTGAGAATGGTTAGAGTATTAAAGGATTTATTGAGAATTATGACGAGGAATTATGGACATTCGAGGAATTTACACAATAAGTACTTAAGGAATTATAAGGGAAATCTCTACGCGACGAAATATTATTACGAGAGAATAATTAAGATACGATACGAATTAAAGAGTTAATAATAAGCATTGGTGGAAGAATAATAATACAAGGAGTAGTATTGCATGCAAGCCCATGCAACCAAGTGGTTAGAAATCAAACAAGTTAGTTGGCCATTGGAAGATGAATAGTATCTAGTTGGTTACTTTTTCAAAAAAGGGGACACATAGTACAAGAGCCCATGCTTGCTAGTACACCACCATGCTTACATGTGATATGTATCACCCAACCTATTACCATCAATTATTTACCAAACATAACACAAACACCAAAAACAAAACACAAACTTTTTCTCTTCCCCCCCCCTTTGTTGCTTTCGGCCAAGACTTCCAAGGAGAAGAAAATTTCTTCTTCTCCCCTCTCCCATCACTCATAAATCTTGCCATAATTCCTAGGTCATCTACATCATATATACAAGGTATGCTAGCAATTTCACTCCATTCTATCCAACCATTTTCAAGTTACAAATTATTCAAGCTTTGGTAAATAGTAACCAAGTTTGTTTTTCCTTTAGATCTTGCATTGTAAGTATTGTAGGAGGCCATCTAAGGTGTTTTTGAGTTGTGTAAAGATTGTTCCAGGCCTCTAGGAGCTCAAGAAGGTATAAAATCTCAAACCCCCCTTGGTTATGTATTGTTCATATAGTATGGTAGTAGATCCATGTGTTTTAGGACTTATCTTGGATGTATATGTATTGGATAGCATGGATCTTGAGTTTTGATGTGAGATTGTGATTTTTATGACTATGGTTCATATATATATCTCCATGAGTGTTATGAACCATGATCTAAGTGTATTAAGTGGTGATTATGTTATGGAAGTATGAATAATGGTTGAGCTAAGTAGTTTGAGCTTGCTGAGTTTGTCCAGGAACTTTGATCTGTGTTGTAGCACGATTTTGAACCCCTAAATGATGTCCCCTGATGTCCTACCTTATATTGTTGGAAAGATAATTGAATATAGTTTCTGGAAATGTAAGGTTCATAGCTAGGTGATGTGTGGATGTTTAGTTATGGCCGGAGGAGTGAATTTTTTTTCTGGACTATGGACTGCATTAAGTGACCCCCTTGTGAACCTTGTTTAAACACCTTAAAATATATTTGGGATCATGGAAAAATTTGAGAGGTAATGCAATGGTGAAAACCACCGAAATGGAATTAGATTAAAATATGAATTTTTGGATTTTATAAAAATGCTAGAGTAAAATTCGCGCAATGGAAAAAGTCGAGTAGTGAAACATGATTCTAGGGTTAGTGGTTATGATTCGAACGTGGTAACTAAATTAAGTCGAGTAAGTGACGAGCGTAAACGAGTGATGAAATGGACCTATAGTGGGCTAGAGAGTCATAAGACGAAGTCGTTAAGTTAATTTCGTACCCCCTTAAAACCCCGTAATTAAAGAGAAATTGTTAAGGTACTAACGAACGATTATTGTTTATGTATAGATCGTTCGAATCCGCACGCTCGACCACCCCAACCAAACCAAGGCAAGTTTACTTTTCAAAACTTATCCCTATACAAGGATTTTCACTGTTGTGTTTGTAGTTTTCAAATTATATCAAATGCTATGTTTATCGAAGTATTGATGCAATTGAGATTGAACAAGTACATGTATGCTTTTACCCCCTTGAACTTAGATTGAAATGTTTTCTTCGGACAACGACTCTAGCAATAGAGGTCGTAGCGGTCCGTATATCCTATTGACCGGGGAGCGGTATATTATTATATCGTATCTATATTGCGAAAACCCGAAGGGTCATTCAGGTGGTATCATATATTCAAATAACTATTATTATATCTTCCTAAATACTCGAAACCCTATCTTGGATTAAGAGTTTATTTTATCAAATAATTATTTTATTAATTATTAATATTAAATCTTAAAATACTATTTATTAATCTTTGTTCATTATCTAAAGACAAAGTTAATCCAAGATACTTTTTAATACTTCAAACTCGAACTCATTTGAACTCAAAACATTTTCGAAAACCCCCGGTCAGATTCTGCTTCTTGTATGATTTCAAGAATCATCGGTCGACTGATGTCGAACCTCAAGTACTCTGTTTTCAATCAAAATCAAGTTTTTAAAAGAATAAGAAAAAGGGACTCTGGCAGGTGTGGGAACCGTTGACGAACGATTCCCGGGATGTGTAAGCGGCCGTGAGCCAGGCGGTCCATCAATTATTATTCCGGCCCAGGTGTTGCCGAAGGATGATTACGGATGTAGTTTTCATCGAGGGTGATTACGGATGTAGTTTTCACTCGGGGATAGTTACAGATGTAGTTTCTATCCTTCTACCGGTAGAGAAGACCCGCGGATTATTGGACTTGGATGTGGCGACTGATCATCGTCAATCCTTGTCAGGTTTTGTGTTTTCTTTAAGTCCCATTCCTCCATTTTGGAAAAATGCTTTGACACTGCTTCTTAGGCTTTTGTGCCAAGTTGCTGATAGTGTTCTATTTTGATGAGAATGATGTTGATTCAATGCAGTATCTAGAACTGCAAGTTTATTTTGAAAACAAGGGCACATATTGTTGCACCTTCGGGATTTATCAATTATGACAAGTGATTTTATAACTGATTGATACAAACAAATATATCAACTGCCAATCATATGAGATGTTATATTGCCTATCTTATATATATTTCTTGCTGAGCTATAGTTGCTCACTCTTGCTTGTTTTCAAATTTTACAAACACAACAGCTAAGCGAAATGGCAAGACCCAGGCAGACTGTTCGAAAGCAGGTGACTAGGCCCGAGCCACCACTTGAGATTCCACCGGTAGGCCCCATTAGCCGGATTGGTTGGCAGCTTTTGTTAGTACGTTTTATTTATCAGTATGACCTGTGCAAGGCAGTGTATCGTAACAAACTTTCAAGCCGCCAACTTCGCTTCATATCGAAGTGTTGTTGGTAGCATAAATACTATTTAATTCGGTCTGTAATAACTCTGATAACTTTTTTACTTTTTAATCAAGGTGTGACGTTTCTGAGGCTCTAACCTGTGTGTGTGAGTGTGGTGTGAGTTTATTGTGGGGTCGATGGCTGTGTTGTATATATTATGTGCAAGAACAGGTATGTTACTAATGGAAAATGGACCGTGAGCGCCTAGATCTCCGACCCCGGATCTGGGGGCGTCACAGAAATGGTATCAGAGCGAGGTTACAGTTCTCAGAAACGATAGTAATTTAAGAAAGCAACCCTAATAATAATAACAATAACGATAACCTTAATAACAACTTTAATAATACTTAGAACTCTCATCGAGTTTGTAGTCGGGTTATCGGATATAGCCCTGACTTTAAGGCCCGTGAGGGAACTACTCCTAAACCCTTCTTTTATGGTTAGTGACCCACCTTATTTCCCTTGTGTAGATGGAGGAGATACCAGACCCTGAGGCTTTCGAGAGAGAGCATGACGAGGCCCTGATGCGAGAGACCGAGGATCCTGAGGAGGATATGGGTGCTGACTCCGAGCTTGGCCCCTGGATTACAGTGATAGATAGTACTGATGATGAGGATCCCGTTGAGGAGTCCTTTGAGCCTGAGCCCGAGCCAGAGCCTGTTACCCCATCTCCTGTAGCTACTGATGAGGAGAGTGTGAGATCCGGCGAGGGTCGTGTTGTGTCACCCCCACCTTCTCCACAGACATCTAGCCCGGTTTCATCGGACGGTGACTCTGAGGATGACACTTCTGGCGAGGAGGAGCTTGATCCTACCCCTGCTCCTGCTCCTGCTGCTGCTGCTGCACCTACGCCTGTTCCTGTCATACCACCTCCACCGGCGGACCTACCCCCAGTGTCTGGTACTGAGCATGCTTACGTGGTACAGTTCCTGACCCGAGACTTACTATCTGCAGAGGCCCGACCTAACGAGGCGAGGCGGGCACTAGTGGAGGAGCGCGAGGCGCGCTTGAGGATCCAGGCTGAAAGTATCCTATGCCACTCTTTTGAACACTAAAGAAGTAGCTAAGTTCCCTCATACTAGGTTCAGGAAACTTTTCATCCATATACATTAGTTATAGGCTAATGGCAGATCTGAAACTATTTGGTGAGAATTGGATTGGTGCTACTTGGAACCATTCACAAAGTTATCTCAACCAGGGATGGAGTGGCGTGCCAACTCCATAGGGAATATGCATGACAGTTAAAATTGCTCTTGGGATTCTTATATTGCAAATGTCAAACCTATGGGGACGCAAGTGTGGTGGAGGTTTTACATATTTTCCTTCCTGAGCATAGTATTTCATTACTCTTTTAATTTCTTTGTTTGTGGTAGCTGAATGTTGCCCAACGCAGGACAATCTGCCAGCCTCTTTTCGTAACATATCTTTCACTCTCTTTGAAGGCATCTTGTCATAGTCATTCCAATTTAGATCAAGAGCACACTTCTTGATTGGAGGAGGAGAGTAAGGGTTTAAGGAGTTCTCCGGAGAAGAAAACACATCAGCGGGGTCACTGTCTTCTTCTTCCGTTGCCGTGCCAAGATCTCCACTTGCTGCGTGTAAGAACCCAGATTTTGGGTAGAATTAAAAATTTTCTTTAATTAATGATGTAAGAATGAATAGTGGTTACGACTACAATGTAATAGTTGATATTTTGAAAGAATGAATGGAATTCGACTTTATTATTTCTATGTCTTGAAGAATGCTAAAGGGTGACAACATAGGTAAGAATAATTTATCTCCTAAGGGAATAAGATATGGCAATTCCAAGCAGGAGAATATTCTCATGTCATCCAGATCGATAACGATTAATCCAGTGGTTCCGTAAAAAGGTTAAGGAACGATCGAAAGAGAATACGGACAATTGTACAACCCTAAGAGAATAAGTAAAGAATAAAGAATGAATAGTGTTTTGGTGGAAGTATAGAATAATATGAGACGACACTATATAGAAGTATTCGGAACGGATTTCCAAGTTCGTATTAGTGATCCAGGGGGAAAATAAGTGTATGTAAAATCTGTCGGATTCTGAAAAACCGCACTTTTATTTTCTCCGAGAGTTCCCTGGACATTGATAGCCTTAAGTATTTAATGAATGGATTTAAGGAATATAAATTGGAAAGTTAGAAAGAAAGATGGAGAATGATAGTATTAATATTAGAAAGATTCCCGGTAAACCCTAATTAGAAATCCGTGAAATATTCCTACGAACGATCAATCGAAACGGGCAATAACCGGACACAGAATCAAGCAGAGAAAGCAAGATACATGCATGTGCAAGTGGATGGAGTAATAGAAACCAAAGTATGTCACATGTAAGTCAACTACAAGCTAAGTGGTGTAAATGCACTTTTGCAAAAAGGATGTGCATAATAAGGAGCCTACACTTGTCACAAGATAAAGCATCAAGATTAGGCTAGTGGATTGTGATGTAATCACTTTAAACTAGATATTATCTTAAGGCATCATCCAATAAATCATTTTAACCAAGCAAAGAAAGCAACCAAAGCAAAACTCTCCATTTTCCTTCCTTGAAAGCAACTCTCGGCCAAGAAGCTAGAAAAGGGGGTTCCCACCATTGTTTGATCTTCACATTTTTAGGGTAAGTACTACTTGTCATAGATTAGATCTCCTAGAAATCTTGGCCTTAAATTCATCTTTTACCATTTTCAAATAAATCATCAAAGATGACGATGAATAGTGTTTTCAAGAACTAATCTTTGTTTTTCTTGTTTTCATGGTTGATCCTAGCTAAGTTAAGGCTATCCAAGGACCATACCAAGCTTTGTGAGGCTAGTACATACTCCAAGGAAGGTATAATACTTGAAAACCCTAGATCTACTTTGAGTTTTAAGCATGTTCTTGATGGATCTAGCTTAGTTATGATTATGTTCATGTTATATGCATGCTTAGTTAATGATTTAGGGATTTATGAAGCATGATGGTTTTGATGCTAAGATCAGTAGCTTCTGGACTTGTTGAGATGCTTATTATGTGTATAAGTTGTTTAGATGCCCGGTGTGGCTTGGGTTGTTGATTGTGATTTTTGGAACGTTCGTATTATAGCCGTTATAATACCGAAATTTCGTTAATCATTGAAAACCGTGCATCACAGTAGGTCTAATGGCCGAAACTGGACAAGTATCTAACATTCCCTTGTAGATCTTGAGTCGTAGATCATTTTGGAAAAAGAATCGAATCAAACAGACTTACGGTTTAGGATTTATGACCGATTTACTAAAGGTAGTTCGAAACCGTAACCGAGAATTCGTAACTGAAATTGAACCCTCGTAAAATAGGTAGGCCAGTGGCGAATCTTGTTAATTAAATATAGAGGTAAAAAGGAAGGTGTGAGAGAAAACCTCATGTGAATCGGATCATTTTTCGATTTTATAAAAATGTTCGAATCTAGGTTAAACGCGAACGAACCCCTTAAAAGTATAACTTTGGTTATAACTTAGAAAACGAGCGATAAAACTCGAGATATAATCTTGGTTCGTAATCGATCGAATTTAGAACTTATACGACTTAAGTATACACTAAGTGTGAGTACGATGACATGTCTTAATGACGAACAAATGTCGAATCGTATCGGTAATAAAAAGAGTTATACTAAAAAGGGGTATAACGAGATAATTCGAAAACATGTTTCGACTTAAGTTAATACTTAACCTTTTTAAAAAGTGTTAAGCGATTAACCTCGAATCTCTTGACTATTTATAGATCGTCGAGCTGACCAGGGATACCCTACCACTACCCCTACCCGTGCTCAATTATCAGGCAAGTTTCAACTTTCCCTTTTTAGGCTGTTGTTGTGATAATATATGCTTTCTGTTATACATATGCCATAGCATGCATGCCTACTTTCAAGTCATATTGATATACTTGTTCCCTGATTGTTCTTTGGCTTATAAGTAGATAGATAATATATCGATTATAAGCCGGATGTCGTTAAGACCCTTAGAGAATGGCATACGAATCTTATTTACTGAATATAGACCGGGAGTCAGTACTTCTTGATATATCGTAATTATTTTCAAGGGAAATATTTAAGTAAATAATTTCCATTATTTGGTTGACGAATATTATTTGAATATTCGTCCGACATTATTTAATTAACGATCATTACTTCAAATATTTATTTGAACGTTATCTATTCAATGAATATTATTTTTTTTCAATATTCATTCAAAGACGAACCATTTATCGAATATTATTTCAAATATTTCTATAAAACCTTCGATTATTAAATAAATATCATTCGGACATTCATTTAGAACATCATGTATTAAGGGAATATTATTCTCGAATATTCCTTTAAGGTTTAATTTATTAAATGAATATCACTTGGATATTCATTTAAATTATTAATTATTATATGAATACTATTTTTGAATATTAATTTGAAGTCTTATTTATTTAACGAATATTATTCCAAACAGTCCTTTCAAACTTATTTATTAAATGAATATTATTTTAATATTCATTTAAGTAATTATTTATTCAATAAATATTGTCTTAATATTCCTTCAAGGATTATTTTGAGAAATACTATGATTAAAAATATTCTTTCATTCATTAAATACTTCTGACTCAATAATTATTCTATAAATATTTATTCAATACTTGGAAACAACTTCAAGGTTGTTTATTTTTCTTCAAATATTATTTTCGACCTTCGATCATTCTGAAAATTCCTCGGAGTTATACGATTAAAATTATATTAAGAAAGGTCCTCTAGATTCCATTCTTCACTCGAATCTATCTCTTAAATTATAAGGGAACCTTACTTGAAAAAGGTTCTTTATCTTGTTGACTTCCCGGTCATAGTTTATCCTATTCACTCGCAACTTGGTTGCTGCAGACTCATTAAGTCTGTGTGTACCTTCTCATCATTCGAGGGTAAGATCGTTGGAACAAGTTGATATCCATTAACAAGCAAGAGCTTGGGAAATGTTAGTGAATTTTCCTTTCCAACTAGATACGACTACTTTGTGGAGTCTTGTCAATAAGTATTTCACTTGGGGAAGGGAGGATAAACTATACGTTTCAATGCTGTGGATTTACTCGAACTAGGAGTCGTGTGTAAGAGGTCGAGTCGCGCGGTCCATTACAAGGCCTAATCATTGGCCAGGGAGTTACTATTAAAGGCCATTGCCAAGTGGAGCCGTCAGTTCTTCCTTCTACCGTTAGTAAACTATATTGGGCTGTACCATCCCCGACTGATCATCAAGGAGTGGAACAGCTGGCGCGTGATAACTCCAATATTGGTTCATCTCCCAAATTGGGAATTCCCTGCAACACGTATCGAAGATACTTCTTTCAGGTTGACGGTGTCTTCCGCAATACGTATCGAAGATACTTTAAAAAATGTTAATAACTGGAACTGCAATATTTTCCTTGCAAGTCCCTCTTAATATGATAAATAATGATATCTTGCTTATTTTGACTTAGCAGATATTTCCACAAAATAAACGTTTTAAGTTACCTTGTAACTTCATCGTTCATATTATACTGGCACAAACTTCATTAATGCATGGCATATGGAAATAATGATACTTCGAACTGTTATATACTATCACTGTCCTGTTATATATTTTATTGGTGGGCTATTGCTCACCCTTGCTTATTTATCATGTCACAACAACAGCTAGGACAGATGGCTCGCGTCAGGCGTACTCGGCGCAAGCGGGTTACTCGACCCACCGGACTCCCCGCTGAGATGCTAGCCGCCATTGCTGAGGTAGCATAGTTAGACAGCTTTTGTTTCCTGTTTAACTATATGTATAATTAATGTAATCAACGGTAAACTTTTAAACTTATGATGTTATCCTTTTGGATTGTAATAACTTTTATTCGTAAACCCTTTTATGTAAGACATATTTCAATTTCATCTCTTGGACTATAACTGTGTGTGTGTGAGTGGATATTATTGTGGGGTCATAGCATGCTACTTATTGATTTTGGACTCAAGTCAAGTATTATGTATGAGTTATGAGACCGTAACTGTGACACCCCCAAATCTGAGGTCAAAGACTCAGGTCGTCACATCATCATCCAACCATGTCATACCTGTATTAACTGTACAACTCAACAATACATCCATTCAGACCTCAATCTTAAGCACAAACAAGTTAGGGCCTCAGAAACGATAATCAAAAGTGCCACTAAATATTACAATTCATTTGTACAAATCAGAGTCTTACACAATTCCACTTATACAACTACACTTGAAGACAAGTCTTACTATTACAGTTGAAAACCTATCAGACTTACCTTGTCGTATCTATCAGGAACTAAATCATCTCCGGGGTAAATCTTCTACTCCTCTTCTGCTGTCGCGGAGTTAACCGACCAAATTCTTCTCTTTCTAAAAAGTTTTTATAAAGCAAGAATGAGCTACATAATGCTCAGCAAGTTCACCATTTGTAAAATAATATTGGGGTTTATTTCGAAAACATTCCCAACTATATGGGTATATATCTCAGATTTCAAAACATAATTGGACGCTGTATATGTCCGAGTTTGAATAAAACATCTATACTCACTAAGGAGCTTTAAGAATAACATATGAACCCTTTATAAGGTTCCCATTTCAACATATCTCAAGTTTGAAAATATATACATACGAGTATATCATTTTCGGCAAAACACTCTACGATTAACATACTGTACAGGGAATACTTCATTGCAAACCTCTTTCCTTCCATTAGCTTAGAAGGTTTCTCGTACAAAAACATTTCATTCTTTGAAACAATTGCAAGAGTGCACTAACACGTGCCAATCTTTATAGAAAATCTTGCAGTTCTAGATACTGCACGATGTCAATATTTTCTCATCAAAATAGAACACTATTATCAACTTGGCACAAAAGCCTAAGAAGCAGTGTTTGAGTATTTTTCCAAAGTGGAGGATGGGACTGGAAGAAAACATAAAAACCTGACAAGGATTGACGATGATCAGTCGCCACATCCAAGTCCAATAATTCGCGGGTCTTCTCTACCGGTAGAAGGATAGAAACTACATCCGTAACTATCCTCGGGTGAAAACTACATCCGTAATCGCCCTCGATGAAAACTACATCCGTAATCATCCTTCGGCAACACCTGGGCCGGAATAATAATTGATGGACCGCCTGGCTCACGGCCGCTAACACATCCCGGGAATCGTTCGTCAACGATTCCGACACCTGCCAGAGTCCCCTTTTTCTTTTCTTTTCAAAAATCATTTTGATAGAAAATTCGAGTAGTTGAAGTTCGACCTCAGTCGACCGATAATTCTTGGAAAATGTACAAGAAGCAAAACCTGACCGGGGGTTTTCGAAAATGTTTTGAGTTCGAAAGAGTTCGAGTTTGAAAGTGCTAAAGGTATCTTGGATTAGCTTTGTCTTCAAAATAATGAACAATAATTAATACATAATATTTTAAGATTTAATATTAATAATTAATAAAATAATTATTCGATAAAATAAACTTTTAATCCAAGATAGGGTTTCGAGTATTTACGAAGATATGAAAATAATTACTTGAGTATACGATACTCCCGAATGACCCTTCGGGTTTTCGCAATCTAGGTACGATATAATAATATACCGCTCTCCGGTCAATAGTATATACGGACCGCTACGACCTCTATTGCTAGAGTCGTTGTCCGAAGAAAACATTTCAATCTAAGTTCAAGGGGTACAAGCATATATGTACTTATACAATCTCAATTGCATCAATACTTCGATAAACATAGAATTTGATATAATTGAAAACTATAAACACAACAGTGAAAGTCCTTGTATATGGATAAGTTTTGAAAAGTAAACTTGCCTTGGTTTGGTTGGGGTGGTCGAACGTGCGGAGTGGAACGATCTATACATAAACAATAACCGCTCGTTAGTACCTTAACAATATCTCTTTAATTACGGGGTTTTAGGGGGTACCAAAATTAACTTAATGACTTCGTCTTATGACACTCTAGCCCCACTATAGGTTCATGTCATCACTTGATTACGCTCGTCACTTATTCGACTTAATTTAGTTACCACATTCGAATCATAACCATTACCCCTAGAATTATGCTCCACTAACGACTTTTTCCTTTGCGCGAAATTTACTCTAGCATTTTTATAAAATTCAAAAATTCATATTTTAATCCAATTCTTTTTGGGTATCCTTCACCACTGCATTTCCTAGCTTCTCTAATTTTTCCATGATCCCACATAAATTTTTAGGGGTTTAAACAAGGTTCACAAGGGGGTCACTTAGTGGAGTCCGGAATCCAGAAACACATTTTACTTCTCCGGCCATAACTTAAAATCTATACATCACCTAGCTATGAACCTTACATTTCCAGAAACTACATTCAATTATCTTTCCAACAATATATGGTAGGACATCAGGGGACAACATTTGTGGGTTCAAAACCGTGTTACAAGACAGGTCAATGCTCCTGGAAAAACTCAGCAAGCACATACTACTTAGATCAACCATTTTTCACAATTCCACAACACAACCAACACTTAATACACTTAGTTCATGGTTCATAACACTCATGGAGATATATATATTATCCATAATCATAAAAGTCACAATCTCAATATCAAAACTCAAGATCCATGTCATCCAATATTTATACAACCAAGATTAGCTCACAAATACATGGATCTACTACCAAACATTATAAATACTACATAACCAAGAGGGTTTGTGATTTTTATACCTTCTTGAGCACCTAGGAGCCTTGGATAAGCTTTACACAACTCAATAACACCTTGAATGGTCTCCTACAACCCTTACAATCCAAGATCTAAAAGAAAATCAAGCATGGTTACTATTCACCCAATCTTTAACAATTTATAACTTGAATTTGGGTGGATGAAATGGCTTGAAATTACTAACATGCCTTGTCTAGATGATGGAGATGGCCTAGGATTTATGTTGTGATTTATGAGTGATGGGAAAGGGGGAAGAAGAATTTTTCTTCTTCACTTTTTCTCCTTGGCCGAGAGCAACCTAGAAGGGGGGGGAGTGTTTTGGTTTTTGTGTTTTGTGTGTTGTGTGGTTGAATAATGCATAAAGTAGTAGTTGGGTGTTACATATTAGTGTAAGTATATGCAAGTACTAGCAAGGCATGGCCTCATGTACTACTTGTCCCCCTTTTTGAAAAAGCAAGTAACTAGTTACTATTCCTCTTCCAATTTGCTAACTAGTTTGCTTGTCCTAATCACTTGGTTGCATGGAACTTGCATGCAATGCTACTCCTTGTATCATTATTCTTCCACCAATGCTTGTCATTTAATCTTTAATTCGTATCGTATCTTAATTAATCTCTCGTAATAATATTTTGTCGCGTAGAGATTTCCCCTATAATTCCTTAAGTACTTAATTGTGTAAATTCCTCGAATGTCCATAATTCCTCATCATAATTCCTAATAAATCCTTTAATACTCTAACCATTCTCAAATCCCAAGTTTTATAAATCTTACTAACGATAAGACTCCTGCCTTCACAATCTTCCTTTTTATCTTACATAATAAATGCAACAACGCAGTTTCTCAGGCAATCAATTCTATTAATCAACAGGGATGACTAGAAAGGTTCCATATTGACAATGTCACAAGATATTAAATAAAAGGAAATATTACCAAAAATCAGGGTTCTTACAGCCTCCCCTCCTTAAAAGGATTCCGTCCCGGAATCAGGTTGAAAACAGTTGGGGGTGCTTTTCACGCATCGCGCTCTCTAGTTCCCATGTTGATTCTTCGACATTCTGATTCCTCCACAAAACTCTCACTAATTTGAAAACCTTGTTCCTCAGCACCTGTTCTTTTCTATCCATGATCTCTACGGGTTGCTCTACATATGTTAAGTCTGGTTGCAGATCCACTTGATCATGTTCTATCACATGTTGGAAGTCGGTATGGTAGGGTCGTAGCATGGACACATGGAACACATTATGTACTTGCTGCAAGCTCGGGGGTAAAGCCAATTCATAGGCTAACTTTCCAACTCGTTTCAAGATCTTAAAAGGTCCAATAAATCTTGGGCTTAGCTTCCCCTTCTTACCAAATCTCATCAATCCCTTCCACGGTGATACCTTCAACATCACAAACTCTCCTACCTCATAATCTTTGTCCTTGCGGGTCTGGTCCGCATACTTCTTCTGTCTGTCTTGGGCCGCTACCAGCCGTCCTCTTATGAGTTCGATAGTTTCTCTTGTCTGTTGGACCAGTTCAGGTCCTAAAATCTTCCGCTCTCCAACCTCTTCCCAACACAAGGGAGACCGACATCTTCATCCGTATAAAGCTTCATATGGGTGCATGCCTATACTCGCATGGTAACTGTTGTTGTAGGAAAATTCGATCAACGGCAAGTGGTCATCCCAACTTCCCTTAAAATCAATGGCACATACCCTCAACATGTCCTTGATGGTCTGGATGGTCCTCTCACTCTGTCCGTCTGTTTGGGGATGGTATGCAGTACTCATGTTTAACTTGGTCCCCACACAATCCTGAAAACTTCTCCAGAACCTGGAGTTGAACCTTGGGTCTCTCCCAGATGCAATGCTCACAGGAACCACATGCCTTACCACGATCTCCTTAGATATCTTATAAATTTGACCATTCGAAATAATGGGTTTCGTAAAAAAAATGATGACTTTTACATACACTCGTCTGCACCGTAAAGGCGTAATATCAATTCGAAATCTTCATTTAATAATTCGTACATATCGTGATTGCAAAAATTTCTCATCCACCCATAAAATTAATTTTCATCCAGGTTTCGAATATTCACGAAATTTAGGGTTATTGCAGTCTCCTCTCCTTAAAAGGATTCTATCTTAAGAACCTAAAGATAATCGTTGTGGATACAATTCCAACCTTACCCTTTCCAACTCCCAGGTTGACACTTCAACCCTATTGTTCTCTCACCTTGGTCTCACCAACGCTTTAATGTTGTTTCTCAACGCATGCTCTCCTCGACCTGTTTTCCTTATCGGTTGTTCTATGAATGAAAATTTCTATCCCACTACTATACGTTCCTCTTTTACCTTGTTCATAGTATCCGTGTTGAGTCCTTGTATCGTTGGGCCGTGAATACTTTGTGGTCGTGTTCAATAATCTGAGACAACGTCAATACGCACGGTATTCCTCATTTTCCTTGGCTTGATTAGCACGCATGTGTTGCCTCTCGTCAGTCGTTACCACTTGCTATGGATACTATATAGTCTTCGGTATACGTCGAACCAGTTCAGCTACTATTTCCCTCGTTCATTGACTTCTTCGTAATGCAAGAAAAGCGAAGCTTCTTCTTTCGCGGTACGCTTTACAAGAGACGTCCTTACGTTCGCATGGTGATGATCCTGATAACAACATTCATTTCATGAATAAGTTTTTTTTTTTTTTTTTCTCGATTTCCCCTTGAAATCTAAGGCACGACACTAAATACAAATCGATCGTCTGGATAATTCTTCCATGTCCGTCAGCCACAGGTCAAATTAGTACATACGCTCAATCTCTTTGTTAAATATAACTGAAAGCACCTTCAATATTCAAAGTTTAACCTTAAGTCTTTATCTGACGTAATCGCTGCAGAAGTTTTATATTGCACCACCATCTCTTCCGTATAATATTCGATAATCTTCTCAATGGAAAGTCTCTCGTAGGTAAATCACTTGGTCCAACAATTATAACTCAACTAGGGCCATCTCTTGGCTCGGTCTTTGGCGACCTTCTTATGAAATTCATTATAATTCTGTCCACGTTCAAGATTTTCAACAGGCGGAATTAATCCACTAGATCTCTATCATTCTGCTTTTGGCATGTCGCGTTTGTACTTAATAGTTTGCCAATACCATTCTTCATTTCAGTTTACCAAACATTCCCTTAATTCTCTATACATCTTTTTCCTTCCCCATAATTTATTTATTTTCCTCTAACATTATTTTTATTGTATATACTCTATTTTCTTGGTCAATACTGACTGAATTCCAATTTCGAATAATCCCTTTTACAAGTATCGGCCACCACACTGGCCTTTCCTAGGAAATAACAAATTCCTCCATTATACTCCATGCTCCCTTTCGTCACCTTCTCTTTCTTATGTTTAGTTCTAATATGAAGATATACTTATGGCACTTGTGGAAAACTTTCACACTTTTCTCATAAAGTTAACGTCTCAGTTTTATGCGTGAACGCCATCATGACTAATCCCAGACTCACGGTTAGTATATCCTATCCCGTAACCTTTATGTTGTTTAGAAGTATAGGCTATCATCCCCTTTCTACTGCATCAGCACACCTCTTAAACTCTTGAAAGACGCATCATCGTGACTCTCAAAGTCCTCTTTTTATCATCAAGTATAGCTAACAACGAGGTTGTTGCTAATATCTCATTTCATCCCAAAACTTTGCTCATTAATCCATAAAGGCTTCTGACTCATTAGTCCATTCAAACGATACTACCACAATTTTATAACGTTTATATTAGTGTGAAATGCCAACTTTGGCATAGTACAGAGGTCGATCTTGAGTTGGTGAAACCTTCTCCTCAACCTTATCCTTGAAAAACAACTACGCGTTTTAACTAGTCAACAATTCCTCCATTTCCGGTAAGGGTATCAGTTCTCGATGGTATATATAAGATGTCATATGCTCGTCCTCCTTCACAACTGGCGCCAATCAGCCTGAGGCCTGCATGCGGCTGCGATTCCCAATAAACTTGATTAGGTGGTAATCTCGAAGGATCATTGGCATATCTCCATGCATCCATTTGCTATTAGGGACCTGTTAAACTATATGTCTCTCTATGTGCATCAATCCCTTTAAGCTAAGTAAATCTTCACATTCTTGCCACGATATTTCTTCCTTTCTCGTCCATCTCACTTCCATGTCAGTTTCCTCCAAGGATATGTTTTACATTGCAATCGATTTGCATTTCTTGGATCAGGAAAAGGCTTGGTAACTCCAGAATTCATTAGTATAACATCCTGACAACGGTTGGTAGGAGCGTGCTCCCAACCACCTCATCATTTCTTATAACTTTCCCCACACCAATATTAAAGGTCTTGTGGTATGCCCTGACATGTTATCTCTACTTCAATAATTACTCGGCATAACGCTCTGGCTCCACAATTACAACATTTTGTTTTTGATCTCATATTGGTGTAACGGTTCACAATTGTACCTCCCGTTCACCCTAGAGTAATCACTTTGAAAGGAGTGGTTTCAAAATAACAAGGTCCAATAGATAATCTCAATAATAATTCCACATTGGATGTTCCAAGAATGTTGATGGTTCCAAATACTAGGAGTCTCGATTTTTGGAGATGTAAGGATGGACAGAAAGAATACAACAAGGTTTATGTCTTCCCGTCCTGATAATTCTGTAATATGACACCATAGAGAATATTGCACAAGGGCAATGATTGTTGGGTACAAAAGTCATAAAGACGGTCTTTATACAATTCTTACATCGGGTGGATACTTTTCCTCTTGAATAATAAGAGGAAATCTAAAGTCGCATTGATGAAGGTCAGTCAATAGAAAGCAATTCTACTCCATGACAATTAAAGAATGAAGTAGTTTGTCACCCAAGTAATCAATGGTTTCAAATGAATTCTCATTGTATGAAATGAAAGAATAAAATATTCAAGTGATATAAAGTCTGATACGAAGATGGGTAAGAGTTCAAGTCGAGTGGGCGACCTCATTAGGTCTCAATCAAGTTATTCGTCAAAACTTTCATCATCATACTTTACCACATGCAAAATGAATTGCAGAATGAATTAAATTGGGAGTTGGACCAGTGAAACAATAACTAGTCCTTTTCAAGAAACACTAGCAACTAGCTGGACAAAATTTGCTAGTCCACCTGTTTTAGACATCACCACCAGCGAGGACAATTAGCTAGGTGTTCTTCACAACATTTACAATTTTGAGTAGTTAGAACAATCAACTAGTCATTCATATTGACATAACGACTAGCCAGTTTCACTTGGATAGAACGGAATTTCAACATCGTAGCCACTGAAGAAACTTTAGGCTTCTCGGACAACGAATGAAAATAAGAGGTTATTAAGTTTGAAAAAGAAAACTATAAAATCTGAAGAGAATGTTCTAGGTATCGGAACAATCGATAACCTTTCATCAAATATTACTTATCAGTGAAACGGTCCACCCAAGGGTGCCTCCGTACACATGCTTTATCAGATCCGACAATAGAATTAAATTCGGAATACCACTATCACCATGATATCCTTACTATGATTTCAATGTACGATGTACAATCTCATCTTGAATAGAAGAAAAGAATTCATGAGGGACGTCTGGACATTAGATCATCCATGTCCTCAGTAATTTGTTGAATATTTATGAGCTCAACTGAAGAGTGCAAGTATGAAAGAAGCAATCAAATATCGATATTCGTTAAGTAGTATTCGTCGATTAATTAAGGAAATATTTGTTGAACATTCCTTGGATAATTGAAAGAAAGTGTAAATAGTCCTGAGCAGAAATAATTATAAACTTCAAATAGAATGCTCGGGGATCAATTAAGATACTTTGGATGAGTCCCGGTTTCGAGAAAGTGTATCACTGGTTGTCATTCCACAAGTTTGAAGTAGAAAGCTAGGAGGGTTACCTGATATAAACTAATCGAGGTAACATGGTTAGTGAACAGTTTAAAATGAAGTAGTGCACCAGCCGGTAGTTACCGAAATAAGTTAATAACTATTCGTGCATTCCATTATCACCATTATGAGGGTAACTCCATCTCTTCGTCTTCGTAATACAAGACACCAACTAGTGTTCTGTGCTTTATCCTGAATACCAAGTTTCACGTCATTCCGGGGACACCTGCTAAGTCCATCGGGTCCTACTTCATGCCTTCTGACATGAATCACAAGTGGCCAGTTCCCCCTGGGAACAGATCAAAGAGATCTCTCAGGGATCTCAGTGCAGTCCATAGGTTCAGTGGCGGGTGTGTGTATGTGAACATGTACCAAAAATATTGAGATCTACAATACATATATATGTCGTCCCTGGTAACATCTCTATCAAAGGATCCCACTCTAGACCCGCTGGTCTTTCCTTTGGTAGGCTCTGAGATCACTGTATCGCTCGTTGCAACCATATTCAACTTCTCTTGAGTCCCTTTGTTAATCCTACTTGTTTGTTCTCTAAGTTGAACTACCATGTTCTAGCGTCCGAATCATGCGTGGAATTACCTAGCACGCTCGTCTTATGATAACATTCTCGTATCACACATGTAAAATTCACCATCAAGGGTAATGGAATCCACAACGACATAGTGACCAACCTTTCAGGTAAACCCGTCACTTATCGAAAATCGGATCTTATAGCCAAAGTAAAAGACTTTCATTAATCCAAGTACTAAGTACCCTTAATTATGTAGGGAAGTCCAAACTTCTTGATTCTTAAAATGCCGCCTCCTAAACTGTGGAGGACTATGGGCCACAAAATTTATGCCAGCCTAGTCATCCGATCATATTGGCAATATCGCCTCTACCTCAGCTGCTCTCGAGATTTCGCTCTGCTTCCTATATCATTACCTATGATAGGTCATGTACGACTCTCAAACCTCTATTCATCATTCTGAAGGTCTCTAGGGATTCTATCGACCCTAGTATAATACCTTCAGTAACACTCCAGTTCATTCTACTTACCGGTACCTCTTCCGGTAGTCCAATCATAAGTTTACTACGATCTCTTATGTCATTCTCCTACTTAGACTTAACTCTCAACACTCTCGTTTCTGAGTACTGTAACTTATCGCTCTGATACCATTTCTGTGACACCCCCAAATCTGAGGTCAAAGACTCAGGTCGTCACATCACCATCCAACCATGTCATACCTGTATTAACTGTACAACTCAACAATACATCCATTCAGACCTCAATCTTAAGCACAAACAAGTTAGAGCCTCAGAAAAGATAATCAAAAGTGCCACTAAATATTACAATTCATTTGTACAAATCAGAGTCTTACACAATTCAACTTATACAACTACACTTGAAGACAAGTCTTACTATTACAGTTGAAAACCTATCAGACTTACTCTATCGTATCTATCAGGAACTAAATCATCTCCGGGGTAAATCTTCTACTCCTCTTCTGCTGTCGCGGAGTTAACCGACCAAATTCTTCTCTTTCTGAAAAGTTTTTATAAAGCAAGAATGAGCTACATAATGCTCAGCAAGTTCACCATTTGTAAAATAATAATGGGGTTTATTTCGAAAACATTCCCAACTATATGGGTATATATCTCAGATTTCAAAACATAATTGGACGCTGTATATGTCCGAGTTTGAATAAAACATCTATACTCACTAAGGAGCTTTAAGAATAACATATGAACCCTTTATAAGGTTCCCATTTCAACATATCTCAAGTTTGAAAATATATACATACGAGTATATCATTTTCGGCAAAACACTCTACGATTAACATACTGTACAGGGAATACTTCATTGCAAACCTCTTTCCTTCCATTAGCTTAGAAGGTTTCTCGTACAAAAACATTTCATTCTTTGAAACAATTGCAAGAGTGCACTAACACGTGCCAATCTTTATAGAAAATCTTGCAGTTCTAGATACTGCACGATGTCAATATTTTCTCATCAAAATAGAACACTATCAGCAACTTGGCACAAAAGCACAAGGATTGACGATGATCAGTCGCCACATCCAAGTCCAATAATCCGCGGGTCTTCTCTACCGGTAGAAGGATAGAAACTACATCCGTAACTATCCTCGGGTGAAAACTACATCTGTAATCACCCTCGATGAAAACTACATCCGTAATCATCCTTCGGCAACACCTGGGCCGGAATAATAATTGATGGACCGCCTGGCTCACGGCCGCTTACACATCCCGGGAATCGTTCGTCAACGATTCCCACACCTGCCAGAGTCCCCTTTTTCTTTTCTTTTCAAAAATCATTTTGATAGAAAATTCGAGTAGTTAAAGTTCGACCTCAGTCGACCGATAATTCTTGGAAAATGTACAAGAAGCAAAATCTGACCGGGGGTTTTCGAAAATGTTTTGAGTTCGAAAGAGTTCGAGTTTGAAAGTGCTAAAGGTATCTTGGATCAGCTTTTTCTTCAAAATAATGAACAATAATTAATACATAATATTTTAAGATTTAATATTAATAATTAATAAAATAATTATTCGATAAAATAAACTTTTAATCCAAGATAGGGTTTCGAGTATTTACGAAGATATGAAAATAATTACTTGAGTATACGATACTCCCGAATGACCCTTCGGGTTTTCGCAATCTAGGTACGATATAATAATATACCGCTCCCCGGTCAATAGTATATACGGACCGCTACGACCTCTATTGCTAGAGTCGTTGTCCGAAGAAAACATTTCAATCTAAGTTCAAGGGGTACAAGCATATATGTACTTATACAATCTCAATTGCATCAATACTTCGATAAACATAGCATTTGATATAATTGAAAACTACAAACACAACAGTGAAAGTCCTTGTATATGGATAAGTTTTGAAAAGTAAACTTGCCTTGGTTTGGTTGGGGTGGTCGAACGTGAAGAGTGGAACGATCTATACATAAGCAATAACCGCTCGTTAGTACCTTAACAATATCTCTTTAATTACGGGGTTTTAGGGGGTACCAAAATTAACATAATGACTTCGTCTTATGACACTCTAGCCCCACTATAGGTTCATGTCATCACTTGATTACGCTCGTCACTTATTCGACTTAATTTAGTTACCACATTCGAATCATGACCATTACCCCTAGAATTATGCTCCACTAACGACTTTTTCCTTTGCGCGAAATTTACTCTAGCATTTTTATAAAATTCAAAAATTCATATTTTAATCCAATTCTTTTTGGGTAGCCTTCACCACTGCATTTTCTAGCTTCTCTAATGTTTCCATGATCCCACATAAATTTTTAGGGGTTTAAACAAGGGTCACAAGGGGGTCACTTAGTGCAGTCCGGAATCCAGAAACACATTTTACTTCTCCGGCCATAACTTAAAATCTATACATCACCTAGCCATGAACCTTACATTTCCAGAAACTACATTCAATTATCTTTCCAACAATATATGGTAGGACATCAGGGGACAACATTTGGGGGTTCAAAACCGTGTTACAAGACAGGTCAATGCTCCTGGAAAAACTCAGCAAACACATACTAATTAGATCAACCATTTTTCACAATTCCACAACACAACCAACACTTAATACACTTAGTTCATGGTTCATAACACTCATGGAGATATATATATTATCCATAATCATAAAAGTCACAATCTCAACATCAAAACTCAAGATCCATGTCATCCAATACTTATACAACCAAGATTAGCTCACAAATACATGGATCTACTACCAAACATTATAAATACTACATAACCAAGAGGGTTTGTGATTTTTATACCTTCTTGAGCACCTAGGAGCCTTGGATAAGCTTTACACAACTCAATAACACCTTGAATGGTCTCCTACAACCCTTACAATCCAAGATCTAAAAGAAAATCAAGCATGGTTACTATTCACCCAATCTTTAACAATTTATAACTTGAATTTGGGTGGATGAAATGGCTTGAAATTACTAACATGCCTTGTCTAGATGATGGAGATGGCCTAGGATTTATGTTGTGATTTATGAGTGATGGGAAAGGGGGAAGAAGAATTTTTCTTCTTCACTTTTTCTCCTTGGCCGAGAGCAACCTAGAAGGGGGGGGGAGTGTTTTGGTTTTTGTGTTTTGTGTGTTGTGTGGTTGAATAATGCATAAAGTAGTAGTTGGGTGTTACATATTAGTGTAAGTATATGCAAGTACTAGCAAGGCATGGCCTCATGTACTACTTGTCCCCCTTTTTGAAAAAGCAAGTAACTAGTTACTATTCCTCTTCCAATTTGCTAACTAGTTTGCTTGTCCTAACCACTTGGTTGCATGGAACTTGCATGCAATGCTACTCCTTGTATCATTATTCTTCCACCAATGCTTGTCATTTAATCTTTAATTCGTATCGTATCTTAATTAATCTCTCGTAATAATATTTTGTCGCGTAGAGATTTCCCCTATAATTCCTTAAGTACTTAATTGTGTAAATTCCTCGAATGTCCATAATTCCTCGTCATAATTCCTAATAAATCCTTTAATACTCTAACCATTCTCAAATCCCAAGTTTTATAAATCTTACTAACGATAAGACTCCTGCCTTCACAATCTTCCTTTTTATCTTACATAATAAATGTAACAACGCAGTTTCTCAGACAATCAATTCTATTAATCAACAGGGATGACTAGAAAGGTTCCATATTGACAATGTCACAAGATATTAAATAAAAGGAAATATTACCAAAAATCAGGGTTCTTACAGTAACGACCCGATCCCTGACCCCGGATCTGGGGGTGTTACACTGCGTCATAGTCCGTATTGTCGCGGCCAGAATCTTCTAAATGTTCATAGAGAGATTCCTCTTCACTCTCTACATGAATATCTTTGTTTTCCTCCTCGCTTTCTTCAGCAATGATCTCCTTTCTCTTTTTTGAAGAGGGGGGCTTAGAGGTAAATTTATATTCTAGAGCTAATTCAGTCCAATCTTCTAAGTTGGGGTGGTAATCATTAAGGCATGGTATAATATCATCAATAGCGGAGCTAGAACTAAGGCTTGTCATTTCATTCATAAGGGTTTTGTCCTTCACCATTTCATGTAGCCACGCCAAAGAGTTAGAACTGGAGTTGGAGTATTGATATGAAGGATGAATGAACGGAGAGGAAGGCAATCCAATTCTTCTATTGAAGTCCTTAAATGGATGAAAATGAGAAGATGGTGTGTTCCCTCTACCGGCCAGCTGCAAAACGAAGAATGATGGAATCAATGTAGGAACACACCTTAAAGAAGAGAAAATTGTAATAATAATTGTCGCGCCAATAGCAAGTGATGAAGCAGGATAAGGATGGGGGGATAATTGTTTCCAATTGGTCACGAAATTAACTTGACCAAAATTCGATACTAGTAAGTCCAAGTGTAAGCGTACAGGGAGATTTGAAAAGTATATGAAGATTATGGGAGGATATTAAAGGTTGTCGCGACAACCCTATATCTAAGAAAGCCCTAATATATTAAAAGGGGATTTAAGTGTTTACAATTTGTATCCCTAAATTGAGAATGGATGTAAAGTTTGTTGCAACAATCAATGTTGTCACGCCAAATTGCTTTACGCTTTTGACATAAACATAAATTAAACATGGGACGTGTGCATATGTGAATCAAATGGATATATATACAATTATATGTATCATAAAAGCGAAGAACACGAAAGGCATAAAACTTAAACAGTTCATATCTATTAAAATACATGGTAGAAATCTGTAAATAAGGGATCAAAACAAACCTTAAGATGAGGAGAATGTAATCGCGGTGATGAAATGAAGAATGAAAGTGATTCACGATACTGTTGAACGAAAAACCGTTCGTATGCTCTTGACTTCGAAGAGAGAGAGTGGTTGATTTGAGATTGGGGATTTAGGAATTACGGTTTTATTTTGGGTTTAAATACCCTTGACCCGTACAATCGTACGAGTATACGGTATCTTATGCATATATTTGTCAAAATTCGTATTTTCATATAAAAAACAACAACAAAAAAGAGAGGTAATAAATTTGGGGTTTTCTAACTGATGTTGTAAATTTGAGGTTGTTACGTTTAAAGGACTTGCTGTGCATCCTTAGAATATTGTCGTGCCAACTTATACTATCCGTGTCAACTATCATGTTGTCGCGTCAAAGGTTGATTACGAAAAGACCTACAAGTTTCTTGTTATATATTTAAAGCCCCTTTACATTTTTCAAATGTAATAGAGGCTTAGGGGGACGTAGTTGTTATCCACCAAATTTACATAAGAGGGAACATAAGTCAACAAATCCAATATTGATCATCTTGCCGCGCCAAATAGGAATTTTGCCACGCCAATGAGGCATTTTGCCGCGACAACACCTACAAAATGTATTATGAAGACAAAATGAGGATTCTTGTATGATTGAAGGCCTGATTCTATATTCTATCAAGTTTTCCTTGTTGGGAAATCAAAGGTGAATAAGCCTGTCGATACGCTCTAGAGGTCCTATCCTGTATTCCAATAACTTGCCCTTGTTAAGGGATTGTGAGATGCTCTGCGTGACATAATTTGGTAGAACTTTCCCTGTAGTTCGGTGGATTAGTCTCATCGGGGGATAAGAATCCGTTCGTGCATTTGGAGTAAGTCATGACTACCCCACAACTAAACATACGAATAAAGAGCTGGTAACGGTTGATGTTAGCTCCGATGGATAGGGCTAATGTTGTATCCGTCAAGTCCTCGGTCTTAGTTGGGACTTGGGGTCATTGAGCTAGGCTTCATCGCACGGGCTCTTCCAAATGGGCTTTGAAGATGGTTGATTTGACCACGCATCGTAGTGGACGTGGGCCTACTTGTAAGAGACCTACTTCTACTAGACTTAGGTTTCTTACTCTCCAAGAACTACGTGAGGCTTGATCCTCAATAAATATAGAGGTACGTAAGCACATTAAAGGGGTTGGATGTTTAGAGCTCAGAGAGACCACTGCTACTTCTTTAATCTCAGCCACCAATAAACACACAAACCACCGTTCTTCGATCATTTTTCCGGTGAATAACCACCATCGTAGATCTTGATTCCGGCTTTTAACCTCAGACTTTTTTATCACAAATTCCTCCGTTAACAAATCCTAACGATCAAATTACGAACAAGAACACATCAATCAAACCCAGAATAATATACACATGAAAGAGATGCATATTTGAGATAATTCAGACTGAGAGATCGTAATCAAGACGATGATAATGAATCACTCGTACAATTGCGATCATGATTAAGAGAGCCCATCGCGATGAAGAGACTAGATCACGATTATGTTCGCGACTGTGATTATAATTATGATAGAGATACAGATAAAAGTCAACTAAACACACATATAGAACCATAAAAACATAAAAATAATCAAAAATGGTGAAATCACATCAGAACAGTAATGAAATGAAGAACAAGAACGAAGGAAAGAGATTAAAACTGAGCAACGATGCGATGCTGTCGAGATCCCACACTGATACCATGTCATATAATTGAATGTTGCAGTTACAAATCAAGATTTCACACATACAGCCATTAAATAACTATAAATCAATCATCTTAACAATAAAGAAGGAGAAGAAAAGGTATTTACATTGTGTCTAAGATGAATAAATCACTACTATTTTACTTAATGAGAAACACATAGAGTTTTAATATATACAAGACTAAATCTAACAGACTCACACTCTAACCAACTATGCCAACCTGTCTATAATTAACTTGACTTGGTTGGTTGAGTTGACTTGCCACATCAGTTTGCACAGCTTGCTTCCACTTCAGCTGTACCCTCACATAGTGTAACAATAAGTGTATTGGAACTGAGGATTTAGTGGTAGCCTAGTGCCAAGTCTTATCCCTCACTTACCAACTTCCATCCTCTTATACTTGAAAATTTATGTCGAAGCTCACGACCAGTTTCAGTAAAACGCTCAGCATGTTATTATCCGCTTACGCATCAGGTAAAATAATTCTGAATGTCTTTACTTATGAGTAGAGGTGGAAATCCAAATTTAAGTTCCGGGAAGCCTGATGATCAAATAATTTTTATGAGGATCGAAAATATGAAGAGCCTAAAAGAATGAATGCAACCATGAAGAAATCAGAAGATTTAATGACGGGCTATATCTTCTCAGCAACCCTAGGACAGAATTGGAGCCTTACATCATATTGCTTTTTAAATTTTAAGTTGTATTTGAACAGAATCTAGGGACAACAGGAGATGAGCAGGTGGCATGCACAAAAAAATGTCAAGAATATGCATATGCGCATAAGAGTTGTTAAATTCACAAAAGTATGTTGATATGGAAAATGTAGTTTTCTGTAACTTAAATCAACTAGCCAATAGCATCATGCTCCTTATGCACTAGGATTCATGTATCAAGTCTTAAGACACTAACACTCCTTATGCACTAGGATTCATGTATGCGAGAAAAGGTGAAGGTACATGTAACACCCCCAGATCCGGGGTCCGGGATCCGGTGGTTACGGTTTCCAATTCTGTCCACAACACTTGAACTTTCCTTAACATAAAATAAATTACGTCTCTATAACCCAACACAATAATATAAAACACACCCGTTATAGTCCAAGAGATGAAATCAGAGTAACACTCAAATTTTTATTAATCACATTATGAGTTCTTACAATCCAAAAGAATTTCAATATAAATACATACTCTTTGCCATCCATTTACATAAGGCATACTAGACCATATTCTTGGTACTGAAAGAATAAATATACCCTACCAATAGCTTCTTCTTCAGCTCTGGTAGTCTCATCGTCCTCGCCCGCGTCGAGTGCGCCTTGTGCGAGTCATCTGGTCTAGCTGTTGTTGTGATATAATAATAAAGCAAGGGTGAGCAATAGCCCACCAACAATAATATATAACTGAATGATAATGTATAACAGTTCAAAAGTATCTTTCAAACCATATGCCATGCCTTTACGGAAATGATGCCAGTATAATATGAACGATGAAGTTACAAGGTAACTTAAAGTATTTTTTTGTAGAAATATCTGCTACATCAAAGTAAGCGAGATATTCTTATTGTTATTAAGAAGAGGAACTTGCAAGAAAAGGTTGCAATTCCAGTTATGACCCTTTTCCAACTCTGCCAACAGTAATCATGTTGCAGGAAATAAATAAATTTGGATGATGAACCAATGATGGAGTATTCACCGCGCCCGCTGTTCCAATCTTGATGATCAGTCGAGATCGTACAGCTCAATTTAGATTTACTACCGGTAGAAGGAAGAACTGACGGCTTTACTTGTGTACCGCCTTACTAGCTCTCCCCGGCCAACGGTTGGGCCAAAGGGGATGGACCGGCGCTACTCGGCCTCTTACACGACTCCTAGTTCAAATAGAATTCATGATTCTGAATGTAACGTTCGTCCCCCTTTCCCCAAGTATAATACTTGTTGATAAGACTCCACAAAGTAGTCGTATCTAGTTGGAAAGGAAAATTTACCAATAACTCCCAAGCTATTACTTGGTAACGGATATCAACTTGTTCCAGTAATCTTACCCCTCGAAAGATGAGAAGGTAAGCAACGACTTAATAAGTCAACAGCACCCGAGTTGCGAGTGAAGGGAATACTTTATGACCGGGAAGTCGACAAGATAAATAACATTTTTCCAAGTAAGGTTCCCTTATTATTAAGAAGATAGACTCAGAGAGATGAATGATGTCTGGGAACCTTTCTTGATATAAGATTAATAATAATATGACTTTGAAATATTTTCTGTAATAATCGAAGAAGATAAACCTTATCGAGGTTATTCTAAGTATGGAATAAATATTCAGAGAATATTTATTGAATTAAAATATTTTACAGAATATTTGGGAATATGAAAGAATATCTTTAATCAGAGTATTTCTCAAAATAATCCCTGAAGAGATATCAGGGGAATATTTATTGAATAAATAAATATTTAAATGAATATTCAAAACAATATTCATTAATTAATAAGACCTGAAAAGAATATTTAAGGTAATAATCATAATTAATTAGGAAATTTAAATGAATATTCAAAAGTAATATTCATTGAATGAATAATATCTTAAATGAATATCAAGTAATATTCATTTAGTAATCCAAGCCTTAAGGAATATTCGAGATAATATTCGATAATTAAATCAAGCTTCAGATGAATATTAAAATAATATTCATCAAGTATTTAATATCTTAAATGAATATTCGAAAGTAATATTTATTTAATAAAATAATAATCTAAAAGAATATCCAAATAATATTCATCTAACAGTCTCATCTTTAGAAGAATATTCGAAATAATAGTCGATAATCAATTCGACTCTGAATGAATATTGAGAAGTATTATTCGTTGAATAGTTAAATTCAAATAATTATTTGAAGTAAGGATCGTTAAAATAATTAGTCTCGAACGAATATTCAAATAATATTCGTCGCCCAAATAATAGAAAATATTTACTTAAATATTTTCCTCCGAGGTAATCTCGATATATCAAGGAATATTGACTCCCGGTCTATTTTTGATTAATAAGATGTATACGCCCTTCTATGAGGGTCTTACAATAATCGGCTTATAACTGATATATAACTATCTAGCTTATAAGCCAACAATAACATTCAGGGAACAAGTATATCACTTCAACTTGAAAGTAGGCATGCATGCAATGGCATATGTATATCAGCATATATATATATATATATTTATTCAATCACAACAACAGCCTAAAAGAAGGGAATTGAAACTTGCCTGGTAGTCGAGTACGGTAAGGGGTAGTGGTAGCGGGTCCCGGTTCAGCTTGGTGATCTATAAATAGCCAAGGCATTCGGGATTAATCACTTAACATTTTAAAAGTTAAGTTATACTTAATTCGAAACACGTTCTTGAGTTATCTCGTTATACCCCTTTTTGTGGATTACTTTTATCACTGATCCGACCCGACATCCGTTCGTTAATACGACATGTCATTGTACTTATACTTGGGACATACTTAAGTCATATGAGTTCTAAAGTCGATCGTTACGAGCCAATACTATACTCCGAGTTTTATCGTCCGTTTTCTAAGTGTTTTACCGAAGTTATAAAAGAGTCGTCTTTTAGGGGTTCGTTCGCGTTTAACCTCGACTCGAACATTTTTAATAAATCGAAAAATGATATTTTTGACATACGGTTTTCTTTCACGCCTTCCTTTTTACCTCTAGTATTTATTTACCAAGATTCGCCATGACGTTACATAGTTTACGAGGGTTCAATTACAGTTACGAACTTTCATTTACGGATTCGAACTACTTTTAGTAATTTGGTCATAAATCCTAAACCGTAAGTCCGTTTCATGCGATCTTTATATCAAAACGAAGCTTGAAACATAATCTATCCTATCATGGCAGAAAATGAAGCTGTACAGTGAGTTATAGCTACTGTGATGCTCGGTGTTTAATAGTCTAACGAAAATTCGGCATTACGACGGCTATAAATCGAACGTTCTAAAATTCATAACAATCAATCCAAGCCACACCGGGCATACTATACATGGTTTTCATCTTAACCAGTCCAAGAAGGTTTCAATTAACCATCATAATCATCAAAACTCTTAAATCATCACTACTAACTACATAATCATGCTTTTATGCATATAACAACACCATAATCTTAACTAATCTAAAACCATCAAGAACATATATAAAACTCAAAGTAAGATCTTGGGTTCTTAAGAATTATACCTTCCTTGGAGAGTGTACAAGCTATAATAACCCTTATATAGTCCTTGTATGGCTTTAACAAAGCTTAAATCATCCAAAGAAACCAAGAAATCAAAGTTAGTTTCTTGAAAACACTATTCACCCTCATCTTTGAGGATTTATTTGAAAATGGAAAACATGGAGTTTGAAGCTAAGATTTCTAGGAGATCATTTTTATGAAATATAGGACTCACCATAAAAATTTGGAGATCAAACAATGGTTGGAAGGTGGATTTTGAAATCTTAAAACTCCAAAATTCGAAGTGCCTTGGTTTTGGGGGAAAAACAGTGAACTTCTCGAATTTATTTACCCATCCAAACGATCTTCAAAAATTATGAAATTAAATCCCCAACTTCACCTTGATGTGTAGAAGCTCCATGAATTTTTCATGATTTTTAGATGAGTAGATCTAGGTGAAAAAAAATGGCAAAGACCCCTGCCCTGGAAAATGCAACTGCTGGAAAAATGGGGGAGAGGTGGTATTTGCTTCTTTTTCTCTCTTTTCCTCTTGCTTGGCTAGTTGTCAAATGATATTTGTGATATGTATAAGTGGGTATAGCTGCTAATACTCCTCTTAATACAAGTGTCAAAGGTTTATGGTGTGTTAGAAAAATTGATGATGTGAAGCCTTGTTGTTTTCTTCTTGTCCATCCACCTCATTACTTCCTTTTTCATTTCTTTTCTTCATTTCATTTCCACCAAATATTCTTATATATAACCCCAGCTGATCAAGTAGGGTTTTTTTTTTCTCGTTACGTATTTAATCCGTAATTTCTTTCGCGTTTGCTTGATCGCTTAATCTTGTTATAAAGTTCTAGCGATTTCTAGAACACTTGTTATTCTAACTCAAAGGTTTTCATTCTAAATCCTCAAATCATACTTAATAAATAAAATCCTTGAATCCTTAACATTATAATACTCTTGTCTTGATCGTATTGATAGGCTCTTTACGGTTCGGTCAAATATTGTACCGAAAAAGAATTTGGAATTTCTGAATTCCGATCGTTTCTGCATTCACTTATTTCCTCCGCGTATTACTAATATGACTTCGAAACATCCATAACACGTCCCGTACATAGGGTGGCGTGAAAAGTTTTCCAACTTACAAAATCACTATTCATCACTTATTTTTATTTAATTCCTATAGTTGGGAAAATGAACCTGGTTCACCCTCGAGTGTTCCTTAACCTTTTTACGGAACCGCTGGGCTTATAATAGATATTGATTTGGATGACATGAGGGTATCTATTTCTCTCTAGGGAATCTTATCTTAACTTTCTAGGAGATAGATTATTCTAACCTTAGTTATCACCCAATAGCATCCTTCAGGCCATATAACCTTGGAATATATATCCTTTCATTATTCATTCATTAAAACCAGTATTACATTCTAGTTGTAACCCCTATTCATTCTTACATCAATACATAATAAAAAGTTTTAATTCTACCCAAAAATCTGGGTTCTTACAGTCTCCCCTCCTTAAAAGGATTCCGTCCCGGAATCAGGTAGAAGACAATTGGGTATTTGTTGGTTATTTCACTTTCCAATTCTCTGGTCGATCCTTACACACTCCAATCTTTCTAAAGCATCTCATACTGGTGTTACAATACACCCTTATCCGTTCTACCAATTCTTTGATACTTTCGCACAACACATCATCCGGTATACGCTCTTGTCCGTTCTTATACTATTAACCTTATTGGTACGTGCAGTGACTTCGGTATCACTAACGCGCTACGAAGTCCGGAGATAACCTCACTCGTAATTTTGCAATTCCTAATCGCTTTAATCTTCGCAATCTCGATCAATATAGAGAAGTGGAAAGATTTATTGAGAGATCACTATGATCAATTGAACATTTGTTATATTGCATAGTTAGTACAGAAGGGGGCCAGCCTTTAGTACTTGACAAGCAATTAAACAAGTCATGGCATTCCACTTAGACTTCTATCACATAGACAGATAGTCACGTAGCAGTACCTCCCCTCCTAAAAGGGTTGTTCTTCTCAATTCATAAAGAAGATGAATAAGAGAGAAGAAGAGAAAAGAGTTCTAAAGGATTATAGAAAGCTTTCATGATTGTAGAATATCATACTCAGAATTTACCTCTGAACTATAAAGGTTTATCAAAGAAGAAATTAATCATAATTATATCCAACACTATTTGATCGCAATCTCACGTGTCAACATATCTTGCTGCTTTGTCCATTATTCTATGGACAAATACTTTTGTTCAATCTTAGCGATACTCACATTCGGGAAATCCTTCAACCTTTCAGGTTAAATCTTAGATTTCTCTCTTGACATCATTATTACTGACATCCCATATCATGTTACTAGCTTTTTCATAACTATAATATTGACACTATCCGGTTGTCATCCTGAGAATTCATTAGAAAACCCATTCATAACATTCCTTGCTTCTCATTCCATAGTTGCTTTCCCAGTCTTTTCTTTATCAATCACATCCTTCTTATTATTTGATTCTTATTTACTTCGGTTATTTACTTTCACCTTCATCTCTTTATTGAGACATCTTTTGCACTTGGCACCTCTTTATCGGTATTCCGTCACATTATTCTATAATCATCACGTTATTTCAATTTAAACTTTCCGAAATGAATCTGGCCCGATTCCTTTAACTTAGATTCATATAATCTACTTCTGCCAACCGTGTTTCTCATCACTTGTTCTTTTCTAACCGTGGTTTTCCACAGGTTGTCTTTCGTAAGTCAGACCAGGTCGTATATCTACATGCTCGTACTCCTATCATCTGTTGAACATCTGCATTTTACTAACGTAGCCTGGCCACATGAAAACCCGTTATGACCGTGCTATAATTTTGGGGGTAAGGCTGGCTCGAATACCGCCGCCCGAACACTTTAAACTCTCAGGTGGCCCAATAAGTCTCGGGCCCAACCGCCCTTCCCTCCAAGTCTCATTAATTCTTTCTACGGGAATACGTTTAGCATCACGAATTATCAACCTCATATTCTCTATCTTGTTTGTGCAGAAGTACACTAACACAAACTTGCTTGTCATTCATCAACATGCCATTTAGCTTATCAATAGCAGCACTTTCTTTATCTTTACGTTGTCATCTCCTTTCTTAGAAGAATCACCATCGCTTGTTGTTTACGTAGTGCGTTAATAGTTAACCCTACGGGTTTCAAATCCCTTAGGGAGACAAAGTAATCATTATTCCTTATCCATAAGGAACACTTCCTGAACTTGATGTAGATATAACATGAAGCAGATAGAATTGCAGAAGAGTTTCAAGCATCGCAGCTAGGTCCGGTTGATGAAACTATCACTTATGCATCTTCCATAAAAGACTGGAAACTTAACGGTTTACTTCATCAATTTTTGTACCATGGTCCTGGTTTGCCTCAAAACGGAACCTTCTAAGGTACGTAATATGCTTAAGACCCATCAGGAATCGAATCTTTACTTAAACTATTATTACCGTCGATTCTTGCACATTCATCAGAAGGAATGTAAATTCCTCCACTTCGATATGACCTTCAAGGTCCTGTCCAAATATCATTTGTTTCTTCGGTATGAACATTGTAATTATTCTTCTATGCTTAGACTGTCGGCCACCTCATTGGCCTTTCCTGATAATAATAATTCCTTGTAATCCATGTTTTCTGGATACATTCCAACTCAAACTTTTCTACCCCATTCCCATCACTGTTGGGTGAAAGCATTCTCCCTTAAGCTCTGCTGAAGGAGAAAAATATATCTATCAGTCTTTTTCCATAAGTCATTGCTTCCACCTACCCGTGGGAACTTTATCACGTTTATTCCCAATCCTACTTAGGATACTTCTTTTCTTAGTTCTTTCCTTATCTTAGGATAATCCCAACCTTTATAGGTTCAATCCATACTTCCTCAGGGTTTCATATATGCCTCATCTGGCATTATTGTTACTATGTCATACATTCCTTACCAAACTTCCATTTTGAAGTTCGGAATATTACCTTTTTTCCTTGTAAGGTTTCTTAGGTCATCCTCATCATTCCTCCTGTATTTTCTGGGTACAGGGTATATCAAAACGTCATTGATCAATACTTTAATAATTCTGTCTATGTTCTTTCCAGAACTCTCTTTTTAATGATCCTTACCGGTCATTGTTGCCTTAGCAAGTCCATCCCATATCATCTGAATTCATAATGTCGTTATTAGGGTTAATGCCATCCCTTGTGCATTCCCAAGGGTTTGTCTTAATTTATGGATATCCTATCCTTAATTCAACTGCCAAGGAATTCTTGCATCCTATATTTGGCAATCAGATCATGTATCCCAAATAAGGGTGTCTTTTCAATCATTCTCATTTGATAATCGATTGGTAACTTAATGCCACCCTCTTCTTTCAGATAGTTATCAACCTATTGGGCCTTCCAAAAGGCAATGTATGCCTATCTGCTCTCTTACAGAACTTGGTAATGGTAGCAAGGATGTTTTGGAAGATATTGGTCGAGTTCAACGTGAATCTTTTAGTACTCATCGTTCTTCTCAAAGGTACTTGCCTTAGACAAAATTTCTACAGCATACTGATCGATCTCTGACCATTTCTATACTCTCTTCATAAACCTTCGTTGTTTACTTTCCTTAGTCATAATATATTCATGGTATTCATGACACCCTAACATCATACATCTCAAGTCATTATACTTCCATTTTACTCGTAATCTTGGACAACCATATACACATGAGTCACTTTAGTACGGGTTACCCCATCCCAAAAAGGTCTAGTAAATTCCCCATCAAAACATGGGTTGTAAAGGGTTTAGTAGAAGACTCCTACAATCTCATTAATATTTCCTTTATATCAGAAGCCCTTGCAGTCGGTGCTTACTTAGAAGCAACCCTGCTTTGTCTTTTCATTGCTGGTCTAGTCACTTTATAGTCCGTTGTGACTTGGCCTCATCTGGCCACACTAAAATAAAAATATATGATTTTAGGGGTTGGCTAATAGCATTACTTTTCTAGCAATTACCGGCATAGTGCCTTCTTCTTTGATACCTTTCTACCTTTCCAAAACTTTACTCCATATAAGTCTTAATCGACTACTCGGCACCGTCTCCGGTCACCTTTCCTCCACTTTTATCTTTTCAACTATTCTTATCAATCCTGCGTGCCACACAAGCTTACCATTCCTGGCACAACAGCCTTTTCATTTAAGTCAATCCTGGAATTTCTCAGTCCGGCTAGTTTCTTACTTACATTTCCTATTTTCGTCCAATCTCACTTCATCATTTTATCACTACCGTCGATTGTAATGCTCAGGGTCCGTTTACTAACCCATTTTACAGCATCCTTACCCAAATCACAGGGTTTGCTCCAATTTTTACTCTCTTCCATGACATTCTCTGATAATCAGAAAGACAAGGTTTGCCAAAATTCACCGAATTCCTTTCCAGACTCAGGGAAATTTTGATCAATCTACCCATCGACTGGTAACACTAAGGAGACCAGTTCCGAAACCTGAAGAATAGTTCTATGAACCTCCTAGTAGGTAGAACCGTAAGCAGTCATAATTAACGAAATAATCGTCATCGGGTTGGAAATTTAACCCCTGGAGAGGAACCAATTATATACATCCCTTAGAATGGAATCAACAGTTTTAAACTGAAACTTGTCACAACGTCCTGATATCTATACGTCCTGATATTCAATATTACCAAATGTTAGTCTACCTAACCCTTTATGCGAAGCGTCATTGGAAGCACAAAGTCTCCTTTTTCCATTAAGCAATGCCAGCTCTTGGTCATTACCAATTTCACCTTTTAGCTCCAGGAAGATTTTCTCACATTTTTCTCTTTAACTGCTGATCGTATTACTTGATCTATTATAATTCCGTGTCGGAGTAAACTTAAGGTAACTACTATAATCCATTCAAAGAGAAGAAGGAATTTAATATTCCTCTGAATCACATGCATCTAACGTTTCTGGTTCATCATTTAACTGAGTTGAATTAACTCTATACTCAGTCTCTGGCAGTAGTCTCATTACGAGTTCATCTTGACTCACTGGTCTTATCTTCCGGTAGGTTCTGAGATCATTGTCTTGCTTACTACTTCCTTATATACTTTACCCAATCATGCTATCACTTCCCAATGTCTTTACTTTCTAAATGATTCATTCATAAAATGAACATTTTCCTTAATAAAACCACCTTATTAACCTCAATTTGGTTCCATAATTTACAACCTACGATACCTGCCTTCTCATGGCGAATTATTACTGACCATATTCATACTAATTCATTTATCAAATGATATGGCACTTACTGCCTCCTTCTCAACTATTCCTAGGGACTCTGCTCCTCGCCCTAAATTGATGTCTTTAATAATCATACACCACTCTAGCTCTTTCTTTGTTAAGATGAAAATCTCTAAGGATTCTCATCTATTTCCGTATAAGATCTCAAGTAATTCTTCCAATCCTTCATTCTTGCTGGTACTACATCTGGTAGCCCGGCTATGAATTCAACATGCATCTTCAGATCTCTTAATAATATCTCGGTTCTTTATACTCACTTTTCTGAGCACCATATCTTAATCATCACAGTCATTCTGGCTGCGACCCTCATTACCCATGGGTAAGCTCCTCATCCTAACAGGATTTTACTTATCTGCTGGAACCTCTTCCGGGTCTCTAGTAGGGTACTCTATGGAATTTACCTGCTGATCTTCAGCATATAATAAATCATCATCGCGCTGCTACTCGTATGCCTCAAGGTCTGTTTCCTTACTTGTCGATGCGATATCGAGCTAAGTTACTATCATGATACTTAATAGTTCCCATAAGGGTTTTATAGGTCATCACTACATTAAGTAGTCCGACTATGAACTTGGCAAGAGTTCTTATTATCTTAGTGAATTTATTGTTTTAACGTCGCCTCATCTCTGGGGTTTATAACGTATGCTCTGATACCACTTCTGTAACACCCCCAGATCCGGGGTCCGGGATCCGGTGGTTACGGTTTCCAATTCTGTCCACAACACTTGAACTTTCCTTAACATAAAATAAATTACGTCTCTATAACCCAACACAATAATATAAAACACACCCGTTATAGTCCCAGAGATGAAATCAGAGTAACACTCAAATTTTTATTAATCACATTATGAGTTCTTACAATCCAAAAGAATTTCAATATAAATACATACTCTTTGCCATCCATTTACATAAGGCATACTAGACCATATTCTTGGTACTGAAAGAATAAATATACCCTACCAATAGCTTCTTCTTCAGCTCTGGTAGTCTCATCGTCCTCGCCCGCGTCGAGTGCGCCTTGTGCGAGTCATCTGGTCTAGCTGTTGTTGTGATATAATAATAAAGCAAGGGTGAGCAATAGCCCACCAACAATAATATATAACTGAACGATAATGTATAACAGTTCAAAAGTATCTTTCAAACCATATGCCATGCCTTTACGGAAATGATGCCAGTATAATATGAACGATGAAGTTACAAGGTAACTTAAAGTATTTGTTTGTAGAAATTTCTGCTACATCAAAGTAAGCGAGATATTCTTATTGTTATTAAGAAGAGGAACTTGCAAGAAAAGGTTGCAATTCCAGTTATGACCCTTTTCCAACTCTGCCAACAGTAATCATGTTGCAGGAAATAAATAAATTTGGATGATGAACCAATGATGGAGTATTCACCGCGCCCGCTGTTCCAATCTTGATGATCAGTCGAGATCGTACAGCTCAATTTAGATTTACTACCGGTAGAAGGAAGAACTGACGGCTTTACTTGTGTACCGCCTTACTAGCTCTCCCCGGCCAACGGTTGGGCCAAAGGGGATGGACCGGCGCTACTCGGCCTCTTACACGACTCCTAGTTCAAATAGAATTCATGATTCTGAATGTAACGTTCGTCCCCCTTTCCCCAAGTATAATACTTGTTGATAAGACTCCACAAAGTAGTCGTATCTAGTTGGAAAGGAAAATTTACCAATAACTCCCAAGCTATTACTTGGTAACGGATATCAACTTGTTCCAGTAATCTTACCCCTCGAAAGATGAGAAGGTAAGCAACGACTTAATAAGTCAACAGCACCCGAGTTGCGAGTGAAGGGAATACTTTATGACCGGGAAGTCGACAAGATAAATAACATTTTTCCAAGTAAGGTTCCCTTATTATTAAGAAGATAGACTCAGAGAGATGAATGATGTCTGGGAACCTTTCTTGATATAAGATTAATAATAATATGACTTTGAAATATTTTCTGTAATAATCGAAGAAGATAAACCTTATCGAGGTTATTCTAAGTATGGAATAAATATTCAGAGAATATTTATTGAATTAAAATATTTTACAGAATATTTGGGAATATGAAAGAATATCTTTAATCAGAGTATTTCTCAAAATAATCCCTGAAGAGATATCAGGGGAATATTTATTGAATAAATAAATATTTAAATGAATATTCAAAACAATATTCATTAATTAATAAGACCTGAAAAGAATATTTAAGGTAATAATCATAATTAATTAGGAAATTTAAATGAATATTCAAAAGTAATATTCATTGAATGAATAATATCTTAAATGAATATCAAGTAATATTCATTTAGTAATCCAAGCCTTAAGGAATATTCGAGATAATATTCGATAATTAAATCAAGCTTCAGATGAATATTAAAATAATATTCATCAAGTATTTAATATCTTAAATGAATATTCGAAAGTAATATTTATTTAATAAAATAATAATCTAAAAGAATATCCAAATAATATTCATCTAACAGTCTCATCTTTAGAAGAATATTCGAAATAATAGTCGATAATCAATTCGACTCTGAATGAATATTGAGAAGTATTATTCGTTGAATAGTTAAATTCAAATAATTATTTGAAGTAAGGATCGTTAAAATAATTAGTCTCGAACGAATATTCAAATAATATTCGTCGCCCAAATAATAGAAAATATTTACTTAAATATTTTCCTCCGAGGTAATCTCGATATATCAAGGAATATTGACTCCCGGTCTATTTTTGATTAATAAGATGTATACGCCCTTCTATGAGGGTCTTACAATAATCGGCTTATAACTGATATATAACTATCTAGCTTATAAGCCAACAATAACATTCAGGGAACAAGTATATCACTTCAACTTGAAAGTAGGCATGCATGCAATGGCATATGTATATCAGCATATATATATATATTTATTCAATCACAACAACAGCCTAAAAGAAGGGAATTGAAACTTGCCTGGTAGTCGAGTACGGTAAGGGGTAGTGGTAGCGGGTCCCGGTTCAGCTTGGTGATCTATAAATAGCCAAGGCATTCGGGATTAATCACTTAACATATTAAAAGTTAAGTTATACTTAATTCGAAACACGTTCTTGAGTTATCTCGTTATACCCCTTTTTGTGGATTACTTTTATCACTGATCCGACCCGACATCCGTTCGTTAATACGACATGTCATTGTACTTATACTTGGGACATACTTAAGTCATATGAGTTCTAAAGTCGATCGTTACGAGCCAATACTATACTCCGAGTTTTATCGTCCGTTTTCTAAGTGTTTTACCGAAGTTATAAAAGAGTCGTCTTTTAGGGGTTCGTTCGCGTTTAACCTCGACTCGAACATTTTTAATAAATCGAAAAATGATCTTTTTGACATACGGTTTTCTTTCACGCCTTCCTTTTTACCTATAGTATTTATTTACCAAGATTCGCCATGACGTTACATAGTTTACGAGGGTTCAATTACAGTTACGAACTTTCGTTTACGGATTCGAACTACTTTTAGTAATTTGGTCATAAATCCTAAACCGTAAGTCCGTTTCATGCGATCTTTATATCAAAACGAAGCTTGAAACATAATCTATCCTATCATGGTAGAAAATGAAGCTGTACAGTGAGTTATAGCTACTGTGATGCTCGGTGTTTAATAGTCTAACGAAAATTCGGCATTACGACGGCTATAAATCGAACGTTCTAAAATTCATAACAATCAATCCAAGCCACACCGGGCATACTATACATGGTTTTCATCTTAACCAGTCCAAGAAGGTTTCAATTAACCATCATAATCATCAAAACTCTTAAATCATCACTACTAACTACATAATCATGCTTTTATGCATATAACAACACCATAATCTTAACTAATCTAAAACCATCAAGAACATATATAAAACTCAAAGTAAGATCTTGGGTTCTTAAGAATTATACCTTCCTTAGAGAGTGTACAAGCTATAATAACCCTTATATAGTCCTTGTATGGCTTTAACAAAGCTTAAATCATCCAAAGAAACCAAGAAATCAAAGTTAGTTTCTTGAAAACACTATTCACCCTCATCTTTGAGGATTTATTTGAAAATGGAAAACATGGAGTTTGAAGCTAAGATTTCTAGGAGATCATTTTTATGAAATATAGGACTCACCATAAAAATTTGGAGATCAAACAATGGTTGGAAGGTGGATTTTGAAATCTTAAAACTCCAAAATTCGAAGTGCCTTGGTTTTGGGGGAAAAACAGTGAACTTCTCGAATTTATTTACCCATCAAAACGATCTTCAAAAATTATGAAATTAAATCCCCAACTTCACCTTGATGTGTAGAAGCTCCATGAATTTTTTCATGATTTTTAGATGAGTAGATCTAGGTGAAAAAAAATGGCAAAGACCCCTGCCCTGGAAAATGCAACTGCTGGAAAAATGGGGGAGAGGTGGTATTTGCTTCTTTTTCTCTCTTTTCCTCTTGCTTGGCTAGTTGTCAAATGATATTTGTGATATGTATAAGTGGGTATAGCTGCTAATACTCCTCTTAATACAAGTGTCAAAGGTTTATGGTGTGTTAGAAAAATTGATGATGTGAAGCCTTGTTGTTTTCTTCTTGTCCATCCACCTCATTACTTCCTTTTTCATTTCTTTTCTTCATTTCATTTCCACCAAATATTCTTATATATAACCCCAGCTGATCAAGTAGGGTTTTTTTTTTTTTCTCGTTACGTATTTAATCCGTAATTTCTTTCGCGTTTGCTTGATCGCTTAATCTTGTTATAAAGTTCTAGCGATTTCTAGAACACTTGTTATTCTAACTCAAAGGTTTTCATTCTAAATCCTCAAATCATACTTAATAAATAAAATCCTTGAATCCTTAACATTATAATACTCTTGTCTTGATCGTATTGATAGGCTCTTTACGGTTCGGTCAAATATTGTACCGAAAAAGAATTTGGAATTTCTGAATTCCGATCGTTTCTGCATTCACTTATTTCCTCCGCGTATTACTAATATGACTTCGAAACATCCATAACACGTCCCGTACATAGGGTGGCGTGAAAAGTTTTCCAACTTACAAAATCACTATTCATCACTTATTTTTATTTAATTCCTATAGTTGGGAAAATGAACCTGGTTCACCCTCGAGTGTTCCTTAACCTTTTTACGGAACCGCTGGGCTTATAATAGATATTGATTTGGATGACATGAGGGTATCTATTTCTCTCTAGGGAATCTTATCTTAACTTTCTAGGAGATAGATTATTCTAACCTTAGTTATCACCCAATAGCATCCTTCAGGCCATATAACCTTGGAATATATATCCTTTCATTATTCATTCATTAAAACCAGTATTACATTCTAGTTGTAACCCCTATTCATTCTTACATCAATACATAATAAAAAGTTTTAATTCTACCCAAAAATCTGGGTTCTTACAGTACAACAAATTCATTTCTTCGTTCTTTTTTTACACAAACAAATTCATTTCTTCTGAAATGAAAAACAAAACAAAAAAACCTCCGAAGCAAACATCTCCATCAAAACCAATTCTTCTTTTGGTTTCTCTACAAAGCAAACATTATCGTCCTCCGCACTCACATAATCACCATCTTTGTTGTCCTTTTATTTCTTCCAAAGCACATTTTTGGATTCTCCAAATATGTCATCCTCGTCACAATTATCAAATATGTTTTCGAGATTGAGTACCAGCTCATGTCCATTTTTAAGTATATGTTTCACCTTCTCAGGCTACTCATTTGCCATCTCATCGTGCTTTGCCTCATTTTCTTCAGCATAACACAAGGTTCCGCTTTTGTTGTGACAGCACGACATGGAGGACACCAGTGCGCAGAGAAATCGAGTAAGTTATTTTCCCCAACAAGGTTAGACACTAGAACCTTCAAGAGGAAATATATTAGTATTCTAACACAGTCTGCTTTCGAAATAATTGCATAGAACCTGATTGTTTGGCAAAGAATTTAAAATACACTGGCTAATTTCTCCCCAACTTTATTTCTCAAGTTCAGTATGTAAAATCTACAACTTAAACCAGACAACAAAAATAGTCATAGTATGTAGTACTTGCGCTGGAATTATTCATATATTTTTTGGTGGATTCAAGTTCTTCATCAGGCTGTATCCTTGGAGGAAAAAGATGTTGGAAAATCATAAATCATGTAGATAAAGCTCTTATAATAGTATTTCGAACAAGATAGGTACTTCTATCATCCTATGTTCTGTTTGTACTTGTGATCATTGTGTTCATATGTCTCATCCAAGTGTGTAGAAGGTTGAATTCGCATGATACTATGGCTAATAAGTTTTGAATTGCTGTCGATTATGCAGTTTTGTTTAGTGGTAGATGTTGTGAGAAAATTCCGCAACAACACCCCGAGAGAATATCGCTGGAATAACCAAATTTGTCCTTGGATATCGGATAATAAAACAGATTCAACAGCTGTGCAGAAACTGGGCAGCTAAACCTAACAATGGTGTTTTGTATTTAAAGGGCTGAATTAGCAAGGTCACCGGACAAAATGGCTATGAACTCCGGCCAAATATGCCCAGAAATATGTCACTAAGGTTACACGTGCCTTTTGTGTGTAAAAAGTGAATATCCGAACCCCCTTGCCAACTACCCACATATCCTATGTTAGGCCGAATACACAATTAATAATCAAATTCGTATGAGAGTTTAACAAGTAAGATGATTATGCACTTTAAATCTTCTGATATTAAAAACCCTCTTCGTGATGTAAACTATCACAAAGAGCTGCTAGGTTACAAAATAAAGATAGTTCGATGCACGATACCCTTTTATGGTTAACCTAACTATATTTATAAAATATACAGCTTCGATACAATCTCTAATTGATATTCCTAATAATCAGCTATACAATGATATCAATCACAGATTGTCACACGTCTCCTAAGTCAACTCAATCTCTTTGATAGCTATCCAGTCTCCAAAGATCTCGCTTCCATATCAATCTTCAATTGATCTCTAATATCTTCTGTTGACTCTGTACGCGCTGCTTCCAGACAGACTTTACTAAACTCTGTCCAGCTTCCGTCAGTCAGACTTTACCAAACTCTGACTTCCTTCCAGTTAAACTCTGATATATCACTGTTACACTTAAACACTGAAACATTACATCAATTATATCTAACAATCTCCCCCAACTTGTTCATTAGCAAAAATGCACAAGTTAATAGATAATTGATGATGTCAAAAACAAATAATCATATACAGTGTTTAACAACTAAACAGAGTTTAAACTGATACTTAACAAAATTATAGAAAATATGAAAAACTTACAGAGCATAAATTACTTAATCCTTTCAACATCCCATGCTGCCCTCAAGTACTCTGTTAGCAATCTCTCTTCTGCAACTTCAAGTGCTCTTTCCATCTCTAGCTTGATCCCTCGAAGCTTAGAATCTATACCATCTGTCTGATAAATAGCTGATCTCAAATCATAGATGTTGTTCTTCTTCATTTCATTTCCAAGTCTGATAAAGTATGACTTTTCTGATTCTGAATTGAATTCAAGCACAGTGATACCCAAATCAGTTCTCAACTTAGCACTGTTTCTCTTCATTTCAACCATTCTTCCGTTGTAATCTAAGTACTTTGGTACATATTCAGACTTGTCTTTAATTCCACAAATCATCTTTGATCTTTCCATCTGGTATCTAAGCACTTCTACAGCTCGGTAAGTACGACTGTTATTCACTTTGAAAATATGTAAGACATACTGCAGTTCTTCATGAAGGAATTTTCGGATGAGCGGAAGCGCAAATAACAATTATTTCCGTAAAAACCATATATCGCACATATAGAAAATCATGTAAAAATGAAATACGAGGGATTCGTAACCATACCTTGAAATCGAAGCTTTACAAAAATGGTGTTTTAGCAGTTGCTCCTCAGAGTGTGAAGCACTCTACCGGTATCCACCAAGATTAATTCTTCGACGAAGCTTTTATAAAACCGAGCTTTTATAAAAATGGAACTTCTTCTTTTGAGAGAGAGAGAGAGAGAGAGAAAGGAAGAAGATGAAGGCTACTAGGTTTTTCACAAAAACCAAAAGTGTGTCATACTCTTCTCATCTCATTCTATTTATAGGGCACAAGTAGGTTTTTAACATAATTAATATATCATTATATATTAATATATAAATCCTACACTTTACCTTATAAAATGTTAAATAATAATTAAAACAATTTTAATCATTATTAAAACAACTTGCTCTCTCAAAATACCTTCATCAATAAATTAATCTTTTTATGGTGTGACCCTGTAGGTTCAATATTAAGCCGGTAGTAGAAATAAATAATAATAAACCTTTTATTTATTATTTATATGAATTCTAAAATTCATTAAATATAATTAACTGATTAATTATATTTATTCTACATCGTGAGTGATGCTTCTCAACATATCGCGACTATCCGGATAATATGAATTCACTGCTTAGAATACCAAGAACCTGTCAGTGACTAGTTACCGTACAATCAATTCCTTCTACCCTACAATATCCCGATTAAATACAAGGCATGGATCTCGTGTCAGGCCTATCAAATTTAATCATATGATTTCTTATTCATAACGCAAAGTTCATATTAATGCAAATTAGAAACTCCTTTCTAATTTCATACACTCTGGCCAGAGATTCCAGAACTCGCATACTAAGAATAACATAGGATATTCACTTCCTTACTGGAAGGGGTAGATTCTTTATTGATCGTTAACTATCTCCATACATAAATCCCTGTACCCAGAATAGACCTAATGGATGTCCTTGAGACTAAGGACTAAACCAAAGCACAGTTCATTATATACAAGATTACTCTAACGATCTCAAGTCTAAGGACACTTGTACAACTATCACTCAGTGAATAACTATTGACACGTGAGTAAACTCCATTAGTTGTCCAACTTATCGAGTCATGTTCAGTGAAATTATTCCATAATAAGCACCTACATACTAGCTATAGTGTCACCACACAAATGCCTATGAGAACAGACATCCTCCTGAAGGGAGCAAGCATAATATGTACCGATCTTTGCGGATTCACTAACTTCCGATTAGTTATCCTATGATCAGGAACTGTTTAAGTCTAGAGTTATCATCTTCTAGATCTCACTATTATAATCTCATTATAATTATAGAAGCTTTACTCTAAACTATGGAACATCTTATTTAAAACACTTTAAACAGATAATGCCCGTAATAAAATCAAAACAAGTCTTTTATTATTATTAATGAAATCAAACAAGAATACATGAAAGTTCTTCCTAACTCATCATACATGATTGGATTTAGGACAAACACTTTCACTTCATACATTTTCAAATGAATATCATGCTCTCCAACTTTGTAAACAGTTCCATCCTCCATGAAATACAGCATAAAGTCTTTATTTAGACTTCTTTGATGAATCAACTGTACTGATTCCAGCTTGTCCAAATTAACTTGAAGGACACCCTTGCCTGGAGCAGCCAGTGATGAATGATCTCTAGGAGTAATATTCAAAGTTCTTTCTCTGTTTGATCCTAAACCATCCAAATCATGAGGTTGCTTAGCAATCATTGCTCTGCTTTGAAAAATATCACCTCCTTGAACTTTCTCAGTATTCTCAGGAATAGTAGGTCTCACAAAACCAAGAATTGGAAGAGTAGTTTGTACAACATGTGTAGAAACAGAGGTTGTAACTTGCTTTAACTTCTTTGAACTCTTATCAACTTCAACAACTTTTTCTTTAAGCTTCAATCTAGCCTCATCTGCTGTTGGCTTTCTTGAATGAGACAATCTCTGATCAGCATTGACATTTTCATTTATCTTAATGCCTTTAAGAACAGGTCTTGATGCCTTTTCATCTTTCTTCTTGAATTTTCCAGATTTAAGCTTTTTCTCATGTTCAGCTTTAAGCCTTAGCTCTTCAGCCTTTACATCTTCTAGAGTGACATCATTTCCATGTTCTTCAAGAAACATATTTGCAGCTAACTCTGTATCATTCTGTGGACCTTCAGCAGTGTTTGCTTTAACAGAATTTACTGTAGCAGAGTTTACTTTAGACCTTGTAATTGTTCTTTTGTTTCTATCAGATCCACCTCCATCTGCAGCATCATCCTTCTTCTCAAAGGATTGAAGTTGTTTGCAAGCAGTTTTTGCAACTTTCTCCCCCTTTTTGACATCATCAGGAATCAGGATGGAGGTTAGCAACTCCAAAGAGTTTGCAATGGAATCCATTTTAACAGACAAGGCAGACTGATTTTCTTCAACTTTACCCAGCCTGGCAAAGAGATTGTCTTGAGCTTTAGAAAATTTTGTATTCATGAGTTTAGACTCTCTTTCCATTTTCATTTCTCTAGTTACGATCTCAGTCCTCAAATCAGTGATTGCCTTTGTAGTTTCATCAAATCTACTATCCAGAGTTTTGACTTGAACTACAGTTGCTTTTAAGCAAGAAAGAATCTCTGGATTGGAGATAGTATCAGCAGTTTGCTTAACAAAATTAGCTGCTCACCCTCTTGGAAAAATGCAATCCTCTTTGTACCAGTCAGCAGTAAATTTTGCAAGTTGTGCTTTCTCAATTTCATGAAACTTACAAGGTTGATCGAAAGAGGTATGTTTATTGTCTGTTTGCACTGGTGCACTCAGAAAAGAATCAGAGTTTGCACTGCTTTCACCTTCAAGTTCAACACTTGCAGCTTTAGCATGCTGGGCATTGTCAGCCACAGTTTCTGCAATTTCTTCTGCAGCCTTGTCAAGATTTTCTTCATGTTGCTCAGGCTCAACAACAGAGTTTACATTTTTGTCATCAACAAGCATATGCTGAGAAATAGCCTTGGTTGCTTGATCAACCTCATCTCCTCCTTCAACAGTCTGGTGAGCATTTGAGAGTAACTCTGTATGTGATGCTACAGTTTCAGAAAGGACAACTGTAGGTTGATCAGCTGCACCAGTTGCTTTAGATTGAGCAAAAATAGATGAGATAGGATCAGAGAATGGCATGAATGAATTAAGAATATCATCCATTGGAGAAAAGCCATCTCTAGTATCCTTTTCTGCAGGCATTTTGTCCTCTGCAGGCATTTCAACCTCTGCAGGCATTTCAACCTCTGCAGGCATTTTATCTTTTTCAACTTCAACAGTAGGTGTTTGCTGTGAAACCACCTCTGGAGCTTCAACATTTTCATCATCAGAATTAGAGATTACTAGTTTTCTTCTCTTAGCTAGAGGCACTTCATCTGAATCCTTTTTACTAGATTCTGCTACCACAGAGGGTGACTAAGGTCTTTTTGCTCTTTGAATTTTTCTTCTAGCATAAACAGCTCCAGGAGATGTCTGTTTTGCTTTGATGTGTGTCTCTACTGACTTCTTAGTTCTTGCATGTCTCTCAATAGTTGCTGCTGATTGCTTTACTCTGCCTCTTTTTGCTTTAGGCTGTGGTTGTGATTGAGATTGTGATGGTTCAGTGTTTAGTTATTGAGTGTGTGAAGATTGTTTTGTGATTGGAGATTGAAGGTTTTGGGTTAAAGCAGTGTTTGTGATTGGTGATGGAGTGTTGTGAGTGGATGTAGATTGTGGTTTTGAGGTTGTAGGTTGTTGAGTAGGTACAGTGTGGGTAGGTGATGTAGGTGGTTCAGTGTTTAAAGTTTGAGTATGATCAGTGTTTAGTGGTTCAGGTTGTGGTTCTGGTTGTGGTTGGTCTTGAGGTTGGTTGAGAAAATTCTGCAAAGCAAGTGGCAGAACAAAGGCAGGTAGGTTTTCTTTACCAACATCCTTATTAGTCATATCAGAGAATATTCTCTTGTTGACTCTAAAAGGCTGAATCACATCAGCTTCAGCAATCTCTAAACCAGATACACAAGCAGTGAATAGCATTTGACAAAATCGAGCAAAATAAACTGTAGTAGACTCTGACAGTTTATCACGTAGATTCATTAGAACATATCTACCAAAATCAAAATTACTGCCATAAAGTAGAGAATACCCGATTTGTAGACTGTCCATTGGAATAGCATCCCAGTTAGTGACCTTCTTCTGGAATGTTCTTGTAATGCAGTCGAAGAAAAAATTCCATTCCTTCCTGAGATTAGGCCTCTTTACACTGCCAAGCTTGTCAAGAGAATCCATGTAGCCTATCTCCTGTAGCATTTCTCTCAATTGAGGTTCAGCAACATAAGCATAAGAGGTGTGTGTATCAAACCCCATCGTTTCTCTGATAGTTTGTGGAGTAATCACAAACTCTTGTTCTTCATGAGTGAAGATGATGTTTGGAGTCCCATTCTCTCCTCCATCCACATAGACTGAGTTTTGCCAAAAAAGTGGCAATTTGAGATGCAGAGAGAGTACTAGGTTCAACTAGAGCTTGTCCAATCTCTGAGTCTCTCAAGAAATTCTGCATAAGATGAAACGCTTCTGGAACACGTTCATGATTGAGTGGGGCTGCATAATTGTTAGGGACAAAACGTAGACCAAGAACAGTGAATGGTTTAGAAGCCATTGAATCAAGAAATGGGCAAGAAATCACAAATAAAAGTGTAAGTAGGAAAAGTGTTTGTGAAAATGCGCAAGTGAAAACTGAGAGAACTGTGAGATGTAAAAGTGAGTGGGTGAAAGTAAAACTCAATCGTTTGTACACAAAAGTAATTAGAGTTGTAATTAAAAATTAAAACTCAATCGTTTATGTATTCAAACACTCAACAGTTCCTAGATTAATGTGTGAGTGGGACACAATAATGGGTGAGTGAAATACACGCGCTCGTAATTTTAAGAAGTGTATTTGTGAATATAACAATAAAATATTTGATTTTTTTAAAAAAAAAAAAAATCAAATAACACTCTCTTAAAATACCTGGAACCATTAAAAACCAGAATACGAAGCGTTTTAGTACTTCGTTACTTACCCATCTCTATTTAACGCCTAGAGACTTGTTCACTATCCCTTTAATCTTTCATTCTCTCCTGAAAATCAAAAACCCTTCACACAACACACCGTTAAACAATGTCAAAACTTACCATCAAGGAAAAGAATCTCCATCTCGTAGAGAATAGAGATATCTTCAGTTATACTCGTGAAGAGTTTGATGCTTTTGATTGGGAAAGGCAGCTTGAAACTCTGTGGCTGCAGATGGATGCCAGTCTTCAAGAAATCGAGAGAGAAAAGCCTGCAAGAGTGATCAACATCGATGCTGCTCTTCAAGAAACATTAATATGGCTTTCCTCTAAGGCATCCTCATCCAACACCACCAACCATTGTTAATGAATATGTCAGCAAAAATAACCTTATCCCTTCAACTTCCACCCAAACAAAGTGGCAAAGATGGGATCTGGGATGGCTGCTAACAATGGAGTGGTTTGGACTTTACTTTTTATTTTCCTGTTGAATGGATTAGTAGATAGAGAGAACAAAAAGATGTAATACTTGCATGTAATCTCTTTCTTATTATTAATGAAGAATCCTATTTCTCTAATTTATTCAATGTGTTCTGCAAATTTTATGTTTATGAATTGTTCTTCAAAGAATTAAATCAAAGAAAATGAAAACTAATTAAAGTAATCATATAAGTAACAAATTCATCAACAATAACCACAATTAAATCAGGAACAGAACAATTAGGGATTACTTGTAGTATACATACAGTGGATCAATTAATCATGCACAGTAAAAATAGCAATTATCACCGCTGTATTCTCTTTCCTTTTTCCAAGACACTTATACACTTATTAACAGTTGTCAAAAGCACTATTTACTCCAAAATTTTCAAATTATCCAAATGAAAATTTACCTTAGAGTACTAACCACAAATCAACTGCGTTTATCAATTCTCCAACTTTATCACCGAAACCCTTTCAAAAATTGCACAGTTGTGAAAATATGTGTGTGTGAAGCAGAGTTTACCAAATCAATTTTTAGAGCATCTAATTTTTCATAAAATCCATAAAGTAAATCAATAAACACTGGATGCACAAACTCTCATAGTAAACACTGACTGTATGATGAAAGCTAAACTCTGTAGTAATCAATCTATATACAGTAACATTTAATTTATTTTATACCCCCTTTATTGCTAATTTTAATTTTTTTTTATTATTCTATTCATTCCAGTAATTAGAGGTTGGAGCTAGTCACCAAAAATTCAAAAATTTTAGCCCTTATCATTTTGATAAGTTCCTGGGTCATCCTAGTCTTTGACTAGTCACCAAAAATCAGAGAATTTTAGCACATATTATATACCAATAAGTTCCTGGGTCATCCTAGTCTCCAACATAATCTCAAAGGAGTATAGCAACCTATATATATTTTCTTTGGGGTATTGCAGTAATCATTTTAATCTACCAGAGTATAACTAACAGAGTTTAGAGTTCATCAACATCAGTAGTTATTCATGAAAGGCAATGCACACAGTATTTATAGACTCAGAGTTTAGGACAAAATAAACTAAGAGATGCTATAAATATGAACCAGTATCATGCTGTGTTAACTTTCTGCACAATCTAAGATTAGATCACAATAACTCAGAAAGATTCATGATTAATTGCTGAGAATCATGCCTCATACATATTTCTTCATTGGTGTTTTCATTCAGACAAAAATCAACTCAGAGTTCACAGAGTTTATCAAACTTATTAACAGTGTATGACATACAGGCATGCTGACAGAGTTTAGCAGAGTTTGTCAGTGTTTAAAGAATAACATGTTAACAGAGTATGCATAACAGAGTTTAATCAACAGAGATCACTTAGCACTTAACAAATCAAGGAAATATGAGCAACACATTACATAAGTAAAATTTGAATCTAACCAACATTCCTAGTCAGAACCAGAGACCATTCCTAGTTCATTGACCAGTCTTGTAAATGTAGCTTCACTCAATGGTTTGGTGAAAATATCTGCAAGCTGTTGTTCTGTAGACACAAAATGTAGTTCAATATTCCCTTCTTCCACATGTTCTCTGATGAAGTGGTACCTTATGCTGATATGCTTGGTCATTGAATGCTGTACTGGATTACCTGTCATAGCAATAGCACTTTGATTATCACAGTAAATAGGAATCTTACTGTACCTCAATCCATAATCCAGCAATTGATTCTTCATCCATAAGATCTGTGCACAACAGCTACCAGCTGCAATATACTCTGCTTCAGCTGTAGATGTAGAAATTGATTTCTGTTTCTTGCTGTACCAAGAGACAAGTCTGTCACCAAGAAATTGACAACTTCCACTAGTGCTCTTTCTGTCTATCTTGCAGCCTGCAAAGTCTGCATCAGAATACCCAAGTAGCTTGAAATCTGATTCTCTGGGGTACCACAGACCTAATGATATGTTGCCCTTGAGATACTTGAAGATTCTTTTCACAGCTGTCAGATGTGGCTCTCTAGGATCTGCCTGAAACCTTGCACAAAGACAGGTTGCATACATGATGTCAGGCCTACTAGCTGTCAAGTAAAGAAGAGATCCTATCATGCCCCTGTAGTTTTTCATATCCACTGAAACTCCTGTATCTTTGTCCAATTTAGTTGCTGTTGCCATGGGAGTTGATGCAGATGAACAGTCAAGCAAACCAAATTTCTTTAGAAGATTTCTGGTATATTTTGCTTGATTAATGAAGATACCATCATCTGTTTGTTTCACCTGTAGGCCTAGAAAATAACTAAGCTCTCCCATCATGCTCATTTGATATCTGGATTGCATGAGCTTGGCAAATTTCTTACAGAGTTTATCATTAGTAGACCCAAAGATAATGTCATCAACATATATCTGAACTAAAAGCAAGTCACTCCCAGATTTGAAATAAAACAGAGTTTTGTCAATAGTACCTCTGTTGAATCCACTTTCTAAGAGAAATTGAGCCAGAGTTTCATACCATGCCCTTGGTGCTTGCTTAAGTCCATAGAGTACTTTATCCAGCCTGTAGACATGGTCTGGATATTTTGGGTCCACAAATCCTGGTGGTTGTTCAACAAACACTTCTTCTTCAATCTTCCCATTCAGAAAAGCACTTTTCACATCCATCTGGAACACTTTGAATTTCTTGTGAGAGGCATATGCTAGAAAAATTCTGATTGCCTCCAATCTTGCAACTGGAGCAAATGTTTCATCATGTCTATTCCTTCCTGCTGTGAATAGCCTTTTGCTACCAGTCTAGCCTTGTTCCTTGTGATAACACCTTCACTGTTAGTCTTGTTTCTGAAAACCCATTTAGTACCAACAATAGATCTGTTCTTTGGCCTTGGTACAAGGGTCCAAACTTCATTCCTTTCAAATTCATTCAACTCTTCCTGCATTGCTGTTATCCAGTCAGCATCTTGAAGAGCTTCTTCCACTTTCTTTGGTTCATTCTTAGACAAGAATGCATGAAACAAACATTAACTTGCAGTGGCACTTCTTGTTTTCACTTTTGCATCTGGATCACCAATTATCAAATCAGGTGTATGTGATTTGGTCCATTTCCTAGCAGAAGGCAAATGACTTCTGTCAGTATGTGATCCTCCCCCTTGATCCATGCTCTCCTGATTTTGTTGTGGGCTTTCTTCATTTTCTGAGACTTCCCCTGAACTTGACTGCCTAGAGTCAGAATTTGAATTTTCAGAGTTTGAATCATCAGAGTTTGATCCAGATTTTTCATTTGACTCAGTATCAATGTTTGAGTCTTCATCTTGATCATGCTCCCCCTCAACTGGTTCTTCCCTTTGTTGTGGCTGAGAAGTTTCTCCAGTGTTTACCAGTAGAGGTTCAGAGTTTGTTTCAACAGAGTCTGTCAGAATAGTTTGATCAGAGTTTAAATCTTCATTTTCAAAGTTCAGTTGATCATATTCATCTTTGTCTTCAAGTCCAGTTATCTTCTTGTCATCAAAAGACACATGTATAGATTCCATGATCACTTTAGTTCTTAGATTGTAAACTCTGAATGCCTTTGTTGACAGTGGATAGCCAACAAAAATTCCTTCATCTGCCTTTAGCTCAAACTTGGTCAACTGTTCAGGATGAGTCTTCAAAACAAAGCATTTGCACCCGAAAATATGAAAGTATTTCAGGTTAGGCTTCTTTTTCTTCACCATCTCATATGGTGTTTTTCCATGCTTATTGATCAGTGTAGCATTTTTGAGTAAAACAAGCAGTTTGAACAGCTTCTGCCCAGAAATAAGTTGGCAATTTTGCTTCATCAAGCATAGTTCTGGCAGCTTCTATCAAGGTTCTATTTTTCCTTTCAACTACACCATTTTGTTGTGGTGTACTAGGTGCTGAAAATTCTTGCTTCACTCCATTGTTCTTGCAGAATTCTTCCATTCCTGAACTCAGTTCCATTATCACTTCTGATGATTCTTGTAACACCCCCAGATCCGGGGTCAGGGATCTGGAGGTTACGGTCTTACATCCATTCATAATACTTGACTTGAGTCCACAATAAATAAATCACATGCTGTGACCCCACAATAATTACCACTCACACACACACAACAGTTATAGTCCCAGAGATGAAATTGAAATAAGTCTTACACTAAAGGGTTTACGAATAAAAGTTATTATAATCCCAAAAGGATAACATCATAGGTTTAAAAGTTTTGCCGTTAATTACATTAATTATACATATAGTTAAACATGAAACAAAAGCTATCTAACTATGCTACCTCAGCAATGGCGGCTAGCATCTCAGCGGGTAGTCCGGTGGGTCGGGTAACCTGCTTGCGCCGAGTGCGCCTGACGCGAGCCATTTGTCCTAGCTGTTGTTGTGACATAATATAAACAAAGCAAGGGTGAGCGAAAGCCCACCAACAAATATATAACTGAACGATAATTTAAAACAGTTCAAAACTATCTTTTAAACCATATGCCATGCATTTACGGAAATGATGCCAGTATATTATGAACGATGAAGTTACAAGGTAACTGAAAGTATTTGATTGAAGAAATATCTGCTACATCAAAGTAAGCGAGATATTCTTATTGTTATTAAGAAGAGGAACTTGCAAGAAAAGGTTGCAATTCCAGTTATGACACTTTTCCAACTCTGCCAACAGTAATCATGTTGCAGGAAATAAATAAATTTGGATGATGAACCAATGATGGAGTATTCACCGCGCCCGCTGTTCCAATCTTGATGATCACTCGAGATCGTACAGCTCAATTTAGATTTACTACCGGTAGAAGGAAGAACTGACGGCTTTACTTGTATACCGCCTTACTAGCTCTCCCCGGCCAACGGTTGGGCCAAAGGGGATGGACCGGCGCTACTCGGCCTCTTACACGACTCCTAGTTCAAATAGAATTCATGATTCTGAATGTAACGTTCGTCCCCCTTTCCCAAGTATAATACTTGTTGATAAGACTCCACAAAGTAGTCGTATCTAGTTGGAAAGGAAAATTTACCAATAACTCCCAAGCTATTACTTGGTAACGGATATCAACTTGTTCCAGTAATCTTACCCCTCGAAAGATGAGAAGGTAAGCAACGACTTAATAAGTCAACAGCACCCGAGTTGCGAGTGAAGGGAATACTTTATGACCGGGAAGTCGACAAGATAAATAACATTTTCCAAGTAAGGTTCCCTTATTATTAAGGAGATAGACTCAAAGAAGAATGATGTCTGAGAACCTTTCTTGATATAAGATTAATAATAATATGACTTCGAAATATTTTCTGTAATAATCGAAGAAGATATACCTTATCGAGATTATTCTAAGTATGGAATAAATATTCAGAGAATATTTATTGAGTTAAAATATTTAAAGAATATTTGGGAATATGAAAGAATATCTTTAATTAGACTATATTTCTCAAAATAATCCCTGAAGAAATATCAGGAGAATATTTATTGAATAAATAAATATTTAAATGAATATTCAAAACAATATTCATTAATTAATAAGACCTGAAAAGAATATTTAAGGTAATATTCATAATTAATTAGGAATTTAAATGAGTATTCAAAAGTAATATTCATTTAATGAATAATATCCTAAATGAATATCAAGTAATATTCATTTAGTAATCCAAGCCTTAAGGAATATTCGAGATAATATTCGATAATTAAATCAAGCTTCAGATGAATATTAAAATAATATTCATCAAGTATTTAATATCTTAAATGAATATTCAAAAGTAATATTTATTTAATAAAATAATATTCTAAAATAATTATTTATTTAATGAATATTGAGAAATATTATTCATTGAATAGTTACGTTCAAATAATTATTTGAAGTAAGGATCATTAAATAAATAATCTCGACCGAATATTCAAATAGTATTCGTCGCCTGAATAATAGAAAATATTTACTTAAATATTTTCTTCCGAGGAAATCTCGATATATCAAGGAATATTGACTCCCGGTCTATATTTGATTAATAAGATGTATACGCCCTTCTATGAGGGTCTTACAATAACCGGCTTATAACTGATATATAACTATCTAGCTTATAAGCCAACAATAACCTTCAGGGAACAAGTATATCAATTCAACTTGAAAGTAGGCATGCATGCAATGGCATATGTATATCAGCAATCATATATATATATTTATTCAATCACAACAACAGCCTAAAAGAAGGGAATTGAAACTTGCCTGGTAGTCGAGTACGGTAAGGGGTAGTGGTAGCGGGTCCCGGTTCAGCTTGGTGATCTATAAATAGCCAAGGCATTCGGGATTAATCACTTAACATATTAAAAGTTAAGTTATACTTAAATCGAAACACGTTCTCGAGTTATCTCGTTATACCCCTTTTAGTGGATTACTTATTATCACTGATCCGACCCGACATTCGTTCGTTAATACGACATGTCACTGCACTTATACTTGGGACATACTTAAATCATAGGAGTTCTAAGGTTGATCGTTACGAACCAATATTAAACTCCGAGTTTTATCGCCGGTTTTCTAAGTGTTTTACCAAAGTTATAAAAGAGTCGTCTTTTAGGGGTTCGTTCGCGTTTAACCTTGACTCGAACATTTTTAATAAATCGAAAAATGCTCTTTTTGACATACGGTTTTCTTTCACACCTTCCTTCTTACCCCTAGTATTTATTTACCAAGATTCTCCATGACGTTACATAGCTTACGAGGATTCAATTTCAGTTACGAACTTTCGTTTACGGATTCGAACTACTTTTAGTAATTTGGTCATAAATCCTAAACCGTAAGTCCGTTTCATGTGATCTTTATATCAAAACGAAGCTTAGAACATTACCTATCCTATCATGGCAGATAAGGTCTCTGGACAGTAGGGGTTCGACATGGAAAATGGCATACAAAACATGGTATTGTAAAATCGGGCATTATAACGGCTGTAAATCGAATATCTATCAATTTCGAATCTTCCCATAAACATAGCATCCAACCCAAACAACATATACATGACTTATATACATGAACTGAGGCCAAGCAATGCCTTTCCGTTCATCTAGCTATTTACATCATTAATCCAAAAATCCATACATAATCATGCTTATAATCTTTAACATAACCATAACTAAGTTATAACTATCATAAACATGCTTAAATCTCAAACAAGGGTTAGGGTTTCAAGAGCTTTATACCTTCCTTAGATAGTGATATAGCCTTACTAAGCCTTGTATGGTCCTTAGGAGTGATTATGCTTGCTATATCAACCATGAAAAACCAAGAAAACAAAGTTAGTATATGATGAACACTATTCACCCTCCTCTTGTTTGATTTTTTTGAAAATGGAAATGGATGAGTTTGAAGCTAAGATTTTGAGGAGATAAGTTTTATGAAATGTAAGACTCACCTTAATTATTTCAAGAACAAACAATGGTGGGAAGGTGGAGTTTGGATTTTGAATTAATGCTATGGCCGAATGGTTTCTTTGCAGGGGGGGGAGAGAGTTGCTTGGTTCTTTTGATTTTTGTGTTTTAATCTCCTTCACTCTCATCCACTTACAACATAATATCTTGTAAAAGTCACTTTAATAAAGTGATGAGGTGTTTGATGATCAAATGGCAAGACATGTGTTGGTTTTATGGTGGTTAAAGCTTAACTGGGTAGTTACTTGCTAAGTACTTAGTTCTTCCTCTAAGGTGCTAGTTCCTTGCTTCTAGTTTAGTTACTAGATATTTATACTAGTAGCTTGCACAAGACTCTTGCTTCCTCTGCTTGTTTCTGTGTCCGGTTATTACCCGTTTCGATTGATAGTTCGTGAGAATATTTCACGGATTTCTAATTAGGTTTTACCGGGAATCCTCATTAATATTAATACTTTCATTCTCCATCTTTCATTCTAACTTTCCATTTTATATTCCTTTAATCCATTCGTTAAATACTTAAGGCTATCAGTGTCCAGGGAACTCTCGGAGAAAATAAGTGCGGTTTTTCAGAATCCGACAGCTTTTACATACACTTATTTTCCCCCTGGATCACTAATACGAACTCGGAAATCCGTTCCGAATACTTCTATATAGTGTCGTCTCATATTATTATGTACTCCCACCAAAACACTATTCATTCTGTATTCTTTACTTGTTCTCTTAGGGTTGTATAATTGTCTGTATTCTCTTTCGATCGTTCCTTAACCTTTTTACGGAACTACTGGATTAATCGTTATCGATCTGGATGACATGAGAGTATTCTCTTGCTTCAAGTTGCCATATCTTATTCCCTTAGAAGATAGATTATTCTTACCTATGTTGTCACCCTTTAGCATTCTTCAAGACATAAACATAATAAAGTCGAATTCCATTCATTCTTTCCCAAATATCAATTATTACATTGTAGCCATATCCACTATTCATTCTTACATCATTAAATACATAAAAGTTTTAATTCCACCCAAAATCTGGGTTCTTACAGTCTCCCCTCCTTAAAAGGATTCCGTCCCGGAATCAGTTTGAAAACAAGTGGGGGTACTTCTCTTGCATTGCGCTTTCAAGTTCCCAGGTGGATTCTTCTACATTGTGGTTCTGCCACAAAACTCTGACTAGCTGAATGACCTTGTTTCGGAGCTCTTGTTCTTTCCGGTCTATGATTTCCACAGGTTGCTCCACATAGGTCAGGTCTGGTTGCATGTCCACTTGCTCATACTCGACAATATGCTTAGCATCCGGATTATACTTTCTCAGCATCGAAACATGGAACACATTGTGCACCTGCTGTAGATTCGGGGGCAATGCGAGCTCATAAGCTAGTTCCCCAATCCGCCTCAAGATCTCAAATGGTCCAATGTATCTGGGACTCAGCTTTCCTTTCTTCCCAAATCTCATTAAACCTTTCCAAGGTGACACTTTCAAGAACACTAGGTCCCCTACTTCGTATTCCTTGCCTTTCCGAGCTAAGTCGGCATATTTCTTTTGTCGATCCTGGGCTGCTACCAACCGTCCTCTGATTAGATCTACTGCATCTTTAGTTCGTTGGACCACTTCGGGCCCGAGCATCTTTCGCTCTCCAACTTCATCCCAATACAAGGGAGATCGACATTTTCTTCCATAAAGGGCCTCATAAGGTGGCATCCCAATGCTTGAATGATAACTGTTATTATAGGAGAACTCAACCAATGGCAAGTGATCATCCCAACTTCCCTTGAAGTCTATCGCGCAGACTCTCAACATATCCTCTAGCGTTTGGATGGTCCTTTCACTTTGCCCATCTGTCTGGGGGTGGTAGGCTGTGCTCATGTTCAGTCGGGTCCCTCCACATTCTTGAAAACTTCTCCAAAACATGGAGTTAAATCTAGGATCTCGATCGGATACTATCGCGACTGGGACTCCATGTCGCGCCACTATCTCTTTTAAGTAGATGTCCACTAGTCTGTCGACCGTGTACCTTTCGTTGATCGGGAGAAAGTGAGCCGATTTCGTTAGTCGATCTACAATTACCCATATGGCGTCATGATTAGCCTTGGTCCTTGGTAAACCTACTATGAAATCCATGGCTATATGTTCCCATTTCCATTCTGGAATCTCTAAGGGATGTAGAAGTCCGCTGGGTTTCTGGTGCTCTGCCTTCACTCGTTGGCAGGTCAAGCATCTGCTTACCCACTCTGCTACGTCCTTTTTCATATTGGGCCACCAGTAATACTCCTTCAAATCCCTATACATTTTGGTGCTACCAGGGTGCACTGAGTATCTTGAGTTGTGTGCCTCATTTAAAATCTCATTCTTGAGTTCCTGAACGTTTGGGATCCATATCCTGTATGTGTACCTCATGATCCCTTCCTTGTCTCTTTCGCACTTAATTTCCTCCCCGATCATTAGCTCTTCTGTGGAGTTCTTTTCTTCCTCCATCATCCGTTCCTGGCACAGTCTAATCTTTTCTAGCAATGGAGGTTGGATTCTAATTTCCATCAACTTTTCTTGGCCCTCTCCAGGTAACTTAACCTCGATTTCCAACTTCTCAAAATCCTTCACTAGCTCTTTCTCTGAAGTTATCATCTTGAGCTTCTCTTTCCGACTAAGGGCGTCAGCCACCACATTGGCTTTGCCCGGGTGATAGCGAATTTCACAGTCGTAATCCTTGATTAACTCTAACCATCTCCTCTGGCGCATGTTAAGCTCTTTCTGAGTGAAAATGTATTTGAGGCTCTTATGGTCTGTGTAAATCTCGCATTTTTCCCCATACAGGTAGTGTCTCCAAATCTTTAAAGCGAAGACTATGGCTGCTAGTTCTAGATCATGCGTGGGATATCTGACTTCATAATCCTTCAATTGCCTAGACGCATACGCTATTACCTTGCCGTGCTGCATAAGCACGCATCCCAGTCCTTTATGCGAAGCATCACTGTAAATCACGAAATCTCCTTTTCCATCAGGTAATGCCAGCACTGGGGCTGTCACCAGCCTCTTCTTTAACTCTTGGAAACTCTTCTCGCATTTCTCAGTCCATTCAAATTTCTCGATTTTACGGGTAAGTCGAGTTAATGGAGCTGCGATTTTCGCAAAGTCTTGGACAAATCTCCTGTAATATCCGGCCAGTCCAATGAAACTCCTCACCTCGATTGGAGTAGTTGGCCATTCCCAGTTTGAAACTGCTTCTATCTTGGAGGGGTCAACCAACACTCCTTCTCTATTGATCACGTGCCCTAAGAATTGTACCTCATTTTTCCAAAACTCACACTTGGAGAACTTGGCATATAACTGCTCTTTCCTGAGTATTTCTAAGGTTATCCTAAAATGTTCAGCGTGTTCTGCCTCTGTCTTTGAGTAGATGAGAATATCATCAATGAAAACTATCACAAATTGGTCCAAATATTCCTTGAACACTCTATTCATTAGGTCCATGAAGGCTGCTGGGGCGTTGGTCAATCCAAATGACATAACTAAGAACTCATAATGTCCGTATCTGGTGCGGAATGCAGTCTTCGGGATATCTTCAGGTTTGATCTTCAGTTGGTGATATCCTGTTCTCAAATCAATCTTAGAGAAGTATTCAGCTCCTCTTAGCTGGTCAAACAAATCGTCTATCCTGGGCAATGGATACTTATTCTTTATGGTTAGCTTGTTCAATTCTCTTTAGTCGATGCATAACCTCATACTTCCATCATTTTTCTTAACAAACAACACTGGTGCGCCCCAAGGCGACACACTGGGCCTTATCATGCCCTTATCCAACAATTCCTGTAATTGTTTAGCTAGCTCCTTCATTTCTATTGGGGCTAGTCGGTACGGGGCCTTCGAAACCGGCGCCGTCCCCGGGGCTAATTCGATGGCAAACTCAATTACCCTATCAGGTGGTAGTCCGGGAAGATCTTGTGGGAACACGTCCTCGAACTCATTAACTACCAGAATGTCTTGCAATCTTGGCACTTCCTTCTGGGTATCTATAACGTAGGCTAAATAAGCCTCTTTCCCTTTTTGTAACAATCTCTTGGTTTGCGCCATGGTCAGAATTTTCTGGGTCTGTCGCATCCCCTTAAACACTATTTCTTTCTTCCCTGGGGTTTTCAACTTAACCTTTTTCCCTTTACAATCTATCTGCGCATCATTGCGAGACAACCAATCCATACCCAAAATGACATCGAATTCCCCTAGCTTAAAAGGAATTAAATCGACATAGAAGGATCGTCCTCCTATTTCTAGCTTACAATCGGGGTGAATTTGATTAACCGGTATGATTTCCTGATTAGCTATTTCTACTTGTAAGGAATCTCTTAGTTGCTGGGTTTTAAGTTTCAACTTATGCGTAAAATCTCTAGATATAAAAGACTTAGTTGCTCCTGAATCAAATAAGACATTTGCACTGACTGAATTGAGAGAAAAAGTACCTGCTATCACTTCTGTGTCCCTCACGGCATCTTGTACTGACATATTGAAAGTCCTAGCAGTTGGTGGCCTATTTGAGGCAACCTTGCTTGCTCCTGATGCTGCTGGTTTGCTCTTTGGGCAATCCTTCCTCATGTGCCCTCGCTGTCCACACTGGAAACAGGTTGTGCTGTTAGGGATGACCGTGGTGCAAGCGGTAGCATAATGCCCAGCTCGCCCACACTTATAACAGTTTATCTGCTTCAGGTTGCACACCCCGGAGTGCCTCTTCCCACAAGTAGCACACAATGGCAATGGAGGTCGAGAAGGGTTGGAACGGGACATTCCTGATTGATGGCCGCCCTGGCTCACACTTACACTCGCAGATGGTTTAAACCCTACATTCTTCCCTGGTAGGGAAACCGCTCCTCGATTGAACTTGGTTGGGGATTTTCCTCCAGCGGATCTTCCGCCCATACTAACATGCTTTCTCTTTATCCCCCCTTTCTCTCTCTCCCTCTGCATCTGATCACTACCAGCCTCCACAATGGTTGCCTTCTGCACCAAGGTGGCATAATCTGTAATCTCTAAAACAGCCACCCTATTCTGGATCCACTGCTTCAGCCCTTGTTGAAACCTGTTAGCTTTCTTCTCTTCTGTGTCTACAAACTCTGACACAAATCTCGATAGCTCAGTAAATTTGGCCTCATAGTCCGCCACTGACATATTGTTCTGTTTCAGTTCCAAAAACTTAAGTTCCATCTGGGTCTTCATGAACTTCGGGAAGTACTTCTCCAGGAATAATTGTTTGAATCTTTCCCAGGCTATTACAGCATCAGTCTCCATGTTTTTCTTGGTTTCCCACCAATAATTGGCCTCTCCCTTTAGTAGGTAAGTAGCAAAAACAGTCTTCTGAGCCTCATTGATACTCAGAATCTCAAAAGACTTTTCCATTTCTTTGATCCAGGCCCTCGCCTCAACGGGATCAGCCGATCCGTGGAACTCTGGGGGCTTAAGGGACTTAAAGGCCCTAAAGGAATTTGCCACTGAAGTGTTGTTGCTTGGTGGTGGTTGAGGGTATTGGTTCAAATTCTGCCTAAGTAGATCCATAAACTGGCCCATGGGGTTTCCGCCCTGGTTCTCCCCTTCCTGTTCTACTTCAGTTTCTCCACCCTCTATTTCCCTTTCAAATTCTTCAGAGTACAGGGGTTCATCCTCTGCTCCATACTGGGAATCTTCTTGCTCATTATAGTCCTGATCTTGTTCCTCACTACTTTCACGGTTTTCCTCGTGTTGGTTGTGACTCTCTTGGTCAGTAGATTCGCGGGGGTTAGCCCTAGTGCCCATTCGTCTTGGAGGCATTTTACTGAAAATTTAGAAAATTATACATTAGGTTCACTAATCTGTTTTAAAGGATTTTTCCTTGCACAATTCTTTACATGATTGGGTTTAAAATCCCACTGTTTTATATCTCATGGCAACTTAATCGAAAAGTAATACATATGCTAATAAACTCGTGATCACATTCCAACAAAATTGTAATGACTGAAATGGAAACAAATATATACCAGGTACCGAAAAGGTACAACATCTGAGTTACAAAGATAGTTTAAAGTACAGCCATCCTAACAACAACAACAAGTCAAAAGTGAAATATGCTATCTATCTGTCTAGTCTGCAAAAAGGGAAAACAAGTACAAGAAAACCATCCCTACAAAAGCAGGCACTACTATGTCCGTACATGACTAGACAACTAGACCACTGCATCACTACATCTGAAATCAGCCGCCACCACGAAACATCCTCCGAACCCTCCCCATGGCGATGCGGAAAACCTCCTCAGCCTCTGCTCTATCTACCCTACCATGCCCATCAGTGGGCAACTGTCGCACCCTCACCCGAGCCCTCGGCTCGATGCGGGTCACAGCCCTATACCCAACTCTGTCACTGATAGTCCTCCTGCCCTGCAACCTCATCCGGGCGGCTCTCTCTGCTGCTAACTCACTCCTAGACTCTGCCAACCTGGCATCTGCCACAGACAACTCTCTATAAAGCCCGTTCACAATCAAGTTGTGAACACATACTGGGACTCCTCCTATCGGGGCATGAGGTGGGGTGGATGGCTCAGCTGGGGCGGCAGTCTCTGTCTGCTGGGGCTCTGGGGTAAGCTCCTCAAACTCGTCGGGGTACGGGCTCACAGGTAGTGGTGGTGGGGTAGGGGCTCTCTCAACAGGGAGGAGTGGCACAAAAAGTCCAGAACTCCCTACAGCACCAACTACTGGCTCATCTATATCTCCCTCAACACCCTCATCTACCGGCACCACCTGATCCGTGGTCATGTCAGTGTCATCTCCCAAAGTCCTGATCTCAGTCACAACCCAATAATCATCATCCTCAACCACTAACTCAGCATCCTGTCCTGTCTGGATCCCCTCCGGGTCCTCCTCCCCCTCAGTCTCAACAACATCTGTGTCAGCATCATCCTGGACCTCCTCAGGGTCCTCCTCCTCAGACTCGATCACATCAGTATCAGCCTCAACCTGGACCTCCTCAGCGTCCTCCTCCTCAGGCTCAGTGTCCTCCTCAGGCAAGTGCTCATAGTATGGGTCCCTAGTCCGGAACATGTCCTCATCATGCTGTCTCGCAGCTGCCTCCTGGGCCGACAAGTCGCTCGCCTACACAAGACGAACTATGTTACAATCATGATACTTAAAAAGTTCCCGTAAGGGTTTTAGGTGACCCTGGCAAGGGTTCTTATTATATTATTGAATTTATTATTACATAACGTCGTATCATCTCTTGGGATATATAACTCTCGCTCTGATACCATCTCTGTAACACCCCCAGATCCGGGGTCAGGGATCTGGTGGTTACGGTCTTACATCCATTCATAATACTTGACTTGAGTCCACAATAAATAAATCACATGCTGTGACCCCACAATAATTACCACTCACACACACACAACAGTTATAGTCCCAGAGATGAAATTGAAATAAGTCTTACACTAAAGGGTTTACGAATAAAAGTTATTACAATCCCAAAAGGATAACATCATAGGTTTAAAAGTTTTGCCGTTATTACATTAATTATACATATAGTTAAACAGGAAACAAAAGCTGTCTAACTATGCTACCTCAGCAATGGCGGCTAGCATCTCAGCGGGTAGTCCGGTGGGTCGGGTAACCTGCTTGCGCCGAGTGCGCCTGACGCGAGCCATTTGTCCTAGCTGTTGTTGTGACATAATATAAACAAAGCAAGGGTGAGCGAAAGCCCACCAACAAATATATAACTGAACGATAATTTAAAACAGTTCAAAGCTATCTTTTAAACCATATGCCATGCATTTACGGAAATGATGCCAGTATATTATGAACGATGAAGTTACAAGGTAACTGAAAGTATTTGATTGAAGAAATATCTGCTACATCAAAGTAAGCGAGATATTCTTATTGTTATTAAGAAGAGGAACTTGCAAGAAAAGGTTGCAATTCCAGTTATGACACTTTTCCAACTCTGCCAACAGTAATCATGTTGCAGGAAATAAATAAATTTGGATGATGAACCAATGATGGAGTATTCACCGCGCCCGCTGTTCCAATCTTGATGATCAATCGAGATCGTACAGCTCAATTTAGATTTACTACCGGTAGAAGGAAGAACTGACGGCTTTACTTGTATACCGCCTTACAAGCTCTCCCCGGCCAACGGTTGGGCCAAAGGGATGGACCGGCGCTACTCGGCCTCTTACACGACTCCTAGTTCAAATAGAATTCATGATTCTGAATGTAACGTTCGTCCCCCTTTCCCCAAGTATAATACTTGTTGATAAGACTCCACAAAGTAGTCGTATCTAGTTGGAAAGGAAAATTTACCAATAACTCCCAAGCTATTACTTGGTAACGGATATCAACTTGTTCCAGTAATCTTACCCCTCGAAAGATGAGAAGGTAAGCAACGACTTAATAAGTCAACAGCACCCGAGTTGCGTGTGAAGGGAATACTTTATGACCGGGAAGTCGACAAGATAAATAACATTTTCCAAGTAAGGTTCCCTTATTATTAAGGAGATAGACTCAAAGAAGAATGATGTCTGAGAACCTTTCTTGATATAAGATTAATAATAATATGACTTCGAAATATTTTCTGTAATAATCGAAGAAGATATACCTTATCGAGATTATTCTAAGTATGGAATAAATATTCAGAGAATATTTATTGAGTTAAAATATTTAAAGAATATTTGGGAATATGAAAGAATATCTTTAATCAGAGTATTTCTCAAAATAATCCCTGAAGAAATATCAGGAGAATATTTATTGAATAAATAAATATTTAAATGAATATTCAAAACAATATTCATTAATTAATAAGACCTGAAAAGAATATTTAAGGTAATATTCATAATTAATTAGGAATTTAAATGAGTATTCAAAAGTAATATTCATTTAATGAATAATATCCTAAATGAATATCAAGTAATATTCATTTAGTAATCCAAGCCTTAAGGAATATTCGAGATAATATTCGATAATTAAATCAAGCTTCAGATGAATATTAAAATAATATTCAACAAGTATTTAATATCTTAAATGAATATTCAAAAGTAATATTTATTTAATAAAATAATATTCTAAAATAATTATTTATTTAATGAATATTGAGAAATATTATTCGTTGAATAGTTACGTTCAAATAATTATTTGAAGTAAGGATCATTAAATAAATAATCTCGACCGAATATTCAAATAGTATTCGTCGCCTGAATAATAGAAAATATTTACTTAAATATTTTCTTCCGAGGTAATCTCGATATATCAAGGAATATTGACTCCCGGTCTATATTTGATTAATAAGATGTATACGCCCTTCTATGAGGGTCTTACAATAACCGGCTTATAACTGATATATAACTATCTAGCTTATAAGCCAACAATAACCTTCAGGGAACAAGTATATCAATTCAACTTGAAAGTAGGCATGCATGCAATGGCATATGTATATCAGCAATCATATATATATATTTATTCAATCACAACAACAGCCTAAAAGAAGGGAATTGAAACTTGCCTGGTAGTCGAGTACGGTAAGGGGTAGTGGTAGCGGGTCCCGGTTCAGCTTGGTGATCTATAAATAGCCAAGGCATTCGGGATTAATCACTTAACATATTAAAAGTTAAGTTATACTTAAATCGAAACACGTTCTCGAGTTATCTCGTTATACCCCTTTTAGTGGATTACTTATTATCACTGATCCGACCCGACATTCGTTCGTTAATACGACATGTCACTGCACTTATACTTGGGACATACTTAAGTCATAGGAGTTCTAAGGTTGATCGTTACGAACCAATATTATACTCCGAGTTTTATCGCCCGTTTTCTAAGTGTTTTACCAAAGTTATAAAAGAGTCGTCTTTTAGGGGTTCGTTCGCGTTTAACCTTGACTCGAACAATTTTAATAAATCGAAAAATGCTCTTTTTGACATACGGTTTTCTTTCACACCTTCCTTCTTACCCCTAGTATTTATTTACCAAGATTCGCCATGACGTTACATAGCTTACGAGGGTTCAATTTCAGTTACGAACTTTCGTTTATGGATTCGAACTACTTTTAGTAATTTGTTCATAAATCCTAAACCGTAAGTCCGTTTCACGTGATCTTTATATCAAAACGAAGATTAGAACATTACCTATCCTATCATGGCAGATAAGGTCTCTGGACAGTAGGGGTTCGACATGGAAAATGGCATACAAAACATGGTATTGTAAAATCGGGCATTATAACGGTTGTAAATCGAATATCTATCAATTTCGAATCTTCCCATAAACATAGCATCCAACCCAAACAACATATACATGACTTATATACATGAACTGAGGCCAAGCAATGCCTTTCCGTTCATCTATCTATTTACATCATTAATCCAAAAATCCATACATAATCATGCTTATAATCTTAACATAACCATAACTAAGTTATAACTATCATAAACATGCTTAAATCTCAAACAAGGGTTAGGGTTTCAAGAGCTTTATACCTTCCTTAGATAGTGATATAGCCTTACTAAGCCTTGTATGGTCCTTAGGAGTGATTATGCTTGCTATTTCAACCATGAAAAACCAAGAAAACAAAGTTAGTATATGATGAACACTATTCACCCTCCTCTTGTTTGATTTTTTTTGAAAATGGAAATGGATGAGTTTGAAGCTAAGATTTTGAGGAGATAAGTTTTATGAAATGTAAGACTCACCTTAATTATTTCAAGAACAAACAATGGTGGGAAGGTGGAGTTTGGATTTTGAATTAATGCTATGGCCGAATGGTTTCTTTGCAAGGGGGGGGGGGAGAGAGTTGCTTGGTTCTTTTGATTTTTGTGTTTTAATCTCCTTCACTCTCATCCACTTACAACATAATATCTTGTAAAAGTCACTTTAATAAAGTGATGAGGTGTTGGATGATCAAATGGCAAGACATGTGTTGGTTTTATGGTGGTTAAAGCTTAACTAGGTAGTTACTTGCTAAGTACTTAGTTCTTCCTCTAAGGTGCTAGTTCCTTGCTTCTAGTTTAGTTACTAGATATTTATACTAGTAGCTTGCAGAAGACTCTTGCTTCCTCTGCTTGTTTCTGTGTCCGGTTATTACCCGTTTCGATTGATCGTTCGTGAGAATATTTCACGGATTTCTAATTAGGGTTTACCGGGAATCCTTTTTAATATTAATACTTTCATTCTCCATCTTTCATTCTAACTTTCCAATTTATATTCCTTAAATCCATTCGTTAAATAATTAAGGCTATCAGTGTCCAGGGAACTCTCGGAGAAAATAAAAGTGCAGTTTTTCAGAATCCGACAGCTTTTACATACACTTATTTTCCCCCTGGATCACTAATACGAACTCGGAAATCCGTTCCGAATACTTCTTTATAGTGTCGTCTCATATTATTATGTACTCCCACCAAAACACTATTCATTCTGTATTCTTTACTTGTTCTCTTAGGGTTGTATAATTGTCCGTATTCTCTTTCGATCGTTCCTTAACCTTTTTACGGAACTACTGGATTAATCGTTATCGATCTGGATGACATGAGAGTATTCTCTTGCTTGAAGTTGCCATATCTTATTCCCTTAGAAGATAGATTATTCTTACCTATGTTGTCACCCTTTAGCATTCTTCAAGACATAAACATAATAAAGTCGAATTCCATTCATTCTTTCCCAAATATCAATTATTACATTGTAGCCATATCCACTATTCATTCTTACATCATTAAATACATAAAAGTTTTAATTCCACCCAAAATCTGGGTTCTTACAGTCTCCCCTCCTTAAAAGGATTCCGTCCCGGAATCAGTTTGAAAACAAGTGGGGGTACTTCTCTTGCATTGCGCTTTCAAGTTCCCAGGTGGATTCTTCTACATTGTATTAACTTTAACCCATTTCAGATTGGGTTTAAGTTCATAGTAATTATGATAGATAGCATGATACTGTCTGCAAGTATAAATGGAATGCCAAGTGCTTCCACAGTGTGTGCATAAAGTCTCTGGCTTAGTTCTAGCAAAATCCTTCTTTACCTCAAACTTGGAAGGTAAAGAATTTATATTTTTGTTTTTCTTGCAGAAATTTGCAAGATGCTTAGTACTATCACAGTTATGACATGTCTTTCTTGGAGCATAACTAGCAAGCATTGATTTATTTCCTGAAGTGATGCCTACTTTTCCATTTCTGTTCTTATTTGACACTCCCTGTTTCTTAACAGATTTTAACTCCTTCAGTTTATGTTTGAGTTGTTTATCTGTCATTGAACCAATATTAACCTGTTTAACACTAGTTTTTATTGGTTCACTTTTAACACCTTCTTTTTCATTGTTAGACAAAAATTTACTGGCTCCATATACAAAATGAGGTCTGATTTTAACTTGATTTTGAAATCTTAGTTCATCTCCCTCATTATAACCTAGACCAACAGTGTCTGTTTGAAAATTTTGTTGAGTGTCCTTTCCAGAATTAGTCCAAGTCCTAATTTTCTTATTTGCTTCCTCCAACTCAGATTCTAGTTGTTTATATTTCTGAAGCAAATCCTGTTCTATAGAAACAGCATCATCTCTCTCTTTCTGAACTTGTTGCATGTTTTCAAGTTTTTCTTCAACAAGTTTATTTCTAACCTTAAGTTCAGAATTTTCAGATTTTATCCTCTCATTCTCTAAAGTCTGATCCCTATAACTTATATACAATGACTTAAGATAAATTCTTAATTGAGAAATGTCATCAATATTATAAGCATAGGTAGTTAGAGGTACCTGATTTTCAGGAGTTTCTGATTCAGTAGTAGCCATGAGAGCATAGTTAATTTCTTCATCAGAATCTGAAGTGTCTGCCCAATCTCTGCCTTTTGTGATGAGTACCTTTCCAGTTTTACCCTTCTTGCACTCAGGAGCATAGTGACCCATCTCCTTACACTTGTAGCATTGAATTTCAGACTTATCCTTCTTCCCAGACTTGGTCTCTTTTCTTTCAGACTTCCTGAAACTTTTTCTGTCTTCATTTGAATCTCTAGAAAACCTTTTCCCTTTCTTGAAATTCTTGAAACCCATTTTCTTGAAGGTCTTCACCATCAACACAGCCATTTTTCTCATTTCTTCTTCATCATCCTCAGAGTCAGATGATTCAGAAGAGTTTGAATCACAATCAGAGTTTGATTATTCACTTTCTCAGTGTATGACCAAAGCTTTTCCCTTCATTTTCCTTCTTGATGCCTCTTTCTTCTGAGGCTTCTCTTCAACCTTAAGAGCAACAGACTTTGCCTTCCTGCTTGATCTCCTGTTTCTCTGCTCCATTTCTAATTCATGAGTTTTGAGCAGCCCATAGATTTCATCAATCTCTGTTTCAGCAAGTTCATAGTTGTCTCTAATAGTGGTTTTTTTCACATCCCACTTTTCAGGTAGAGAAAGAAGAAACTTGAGATTTGAGTCTTCTAGATCATACTCTTTGTTGACCAATGACAGATCATTGAGCAGTTTACAGAATCTATCAAATGTTTCTGTCATGGTCTCTTCAGGTTTAGCCTCAAAGTGCTCATACTCTTGTGTGAGTATGTTTCTCCTATTCTTCTTAATAGCAGCAGTTCCTTGACATCTGACTTCAAGAGCATCCCAGATCTCTTTTGCAGTGGTGTAGTTAATCACTTTGTTAGACATAACATTGTCTAAAGCACTATGCAGTAAATGCCTAACCTTCGCATCCTTAGCAATTGATGATAGATCTTCAGGAGTCATGTCCTTCTTTTCCTTTGGAACTATTTTAGCTTCTTCACCAGCAGTTGCAGCAGATAGCTTTGTAGGATTGTGAGGGCCTTCATAAATCCTGTCAAGATATTCTGGATCTGTAGCCTCCAGAAACATAGTCATCTTGACCTTCCACATGGCATACTCTGATGGCCTGAGAATAGGAACCCTGATTGGTTCATAACGACTCATAGTAGTAGGAGCCTTTTCAGAACTAGTAGATGTTGGTGGAGGAATTGCTGACATGATTATTGTTGTGTTTGGATCTTAACCTGTAATAAAGTAACAGATTGGCTCTGATACCACTTGTTAGGCCGAATACACAATTAATAATCAAATTCGTATGAGAGTTTAACAAGTAAGATGATTATGCACTTTAAATCTTCTGATATTAAAAACCCTCTTCATGATGTAAACTATCACAAAGAGCTGCTAGGTTACAAAATAAAGATAGTTCGATGCACGATACCCTTTTAGGGTTAACCTAACTGTATTTATAAAATATACAGCTTCGATACAATCTCTAATTGATATTCCTAATAATCAGCTATACAATGATATCAATCACAGATTGTCACACGTCTCCAAAGTCAACTCGATCTCTTTGATAGCTATCCAGTCTCCAAAGATCTCGCTTCCATATCAATCTTCAATTGATCTCTAATATCTTCTGTTGACTCTGTACGCGCTGCTTCCAGACAGACTTTACTAAACTCTGTCCAGCTTCCGTCAGTCAGACTTTACCAAACTCTGACTTCCTTCCAGTTAAACTCTGATATATCACTGTTACACTTAAACACTGAAACATTACATCAATTATATCTAACATCCTATTTATAGGAATCAAGCCCCATGTAGTTCTCTAGGTCATGGACTCCCTTTCTTGATCAATAAGCCACGTTTTGATGTGTTTTATCTTCCCTCCAATGCTGATCCAAGTGTTTTGTGGTGAGCTTTTAGTGTTCTAGTCCAATCACAACACTAGAAACTCATAAATCCATAAATAACCCATATTTATCCAAGTATATACATATATCTTATGTATATATTGTTGTTATCACGTCTATAGTGATAGAATCCAGCTCGAAGTCCATTACTTGAAGATATTTACGTGCTCCTAAAGTTTAGGAGATAATCCTTATCCAAACAGCGAACCTGGCAGATGGAGGTGGAGCTATAATCGTACCTCCACCTCCAGAGCTTCCCTCAAACTCGTACCTCTACAGTTGCCCTCAAACCTGGCAGCGGGTTTTTAGGGGTTCGTTCGCGTTTAACTTTGATTCCAACATTTTTACAAAATCGGAAAACGATCCGTTTCACATGAGGTTTTCTCTCACACCTTCCTTTTTACCTATAGTATTTAATTACCAAGATTCGCCACTGACTTACGTATTTTACGAGGGTTCAATTTCAGTTACGAATTCTCGTTTACGGTTTCGAACTACTTTTCGTAATTTGACCATAACTCCTAAACCGTAAGTCGGAATGTTTCGATTCTTGCGCCACAACGATCTATGACTCGAGAACTATAAGGTCAGTCCATAATATCACTAAGGTCAGGCATCTATCCTAATTGTTATGCTCAAATTTTAATAGTTTATGAAATTTCAGCATTACGACGGCTATAACTCGGATATTTCCAAAATCAAAACCCTCCAAATAATCATTCAATCCACCACCAACAATCATGGGCACTATTTATCATCTCCTTCACTGTCTCAACAGGTCTTGGAGCCACAAAACATATATTAACCTTTTTACAACACCCACACAACATACATGTTCTAAATCATGAATACAAGCCATAAACATTATCAAATCTCATCTAAAACTCCATTAAAACTCAATTAAAAGACTAGGGTTCTTGAAGTTTATACCTTCCTTGGAGTATGTAAGACCTTAATAAACCTTGATCAATCCTTAGAACACCTTAACAAAGCTTGGATCATCCAAACAAAACAAGAAATCAAAGATTAGATCTTGAAAACACTATTCATCGTCACTTTGATGATTTTTGAAAACTATGCTAGAGATGGAATTTGAAGCTCAAATTTCTAGGAGATCATGTTGATATAGTAAGGAACTTACATGATTTATTTCATGGCCATTGAAGGTCAAGAGGTTGGACTTTGATTTTGCTAAAAGGAGCAGATTTTTTTTTTGCTCTTCATGGAGTTCTTGGCTTTGCTTCCTTTGTTTTGCTTTATGCCTAAATAATTGTAATACTTGGCATATATCTTGGATGCATCCTTTACTTTTGTGTTGTTAGCTTGCTAGTGGTCCAAGTGTTGCCCTTCTATTGGTCCACTTGTTGGCACCACATTAAGCATACCCTTTTTGGCACAAATGCAACTTCATCACTACACTTGTAGTTGACTTACATGAAAGTCACTTTGCTTACCCTTACTCCATCCACTTGCACATGTTTGTCTCTTGGTTCTCTGCTTGCTTCTTTGTCCGGTTATTACTCAATTCATTGATCGTTCGAAGGAATATCTCGAAGATTTCTAATTAGGGTTTTACCGGAAACCATCTTACTATTTATACTATCATTCTCAATTCTCTTTAATAATTCTTGAATCCAAATTCCTTAAATCTCTTCAATAAACCCTTAAGTCTTTATGTGTCCAAGAAATTCTCGGGGAAAATAAAAGTACTATTTTTCAGAATCCGACAGCTTTTACATACACTTATTTTCCCCCTGGATCACTAATACGAACTCGGAAATCCGTTCCGAATACTTCTATATAGTGTCGTCTCATAATATTCCTAAATCCATCAAAATCAATATTCATCCATTTTTCTTTACTCATCCTCTTAGGGTTGTACAATTGTCCCTAATCTATTTCAATCGTTCCTTAACATTTTTACGGACCTACTGGACCAATAACAGATATCGATTTGGATGACATAGGAATAATCTTCTCCTTTAGAATGATCAAATCTCAACTCCCTAGGAGATAGATAATTCTTATCTAAAGTGTCAACCAATAGTATTCTTCAAGACATATAAATATTTAAATCGAATTCCATTCCTTCCATTCATTATCTCAATCGTTACATCGTAGTCGTAATCACTATTCACCATTACCTCAATACATAATAAAAAGTTTTTAATTATATCCAAAATTTGGGGTTCTTACAGTCTCCCCTCCTTAAAAGGATTCCGTCCCGGAATCAGGTAGGAAGCAAAGAGTCGTTTGTCTGTCGTTTACTTTTTAGCTTCCCGGTCAATTCTTAGTCGTTCTACCCTTTCTCAGCACATCTTCTAGTGCTACAATCCATACTTTATTCTTTTTCCATCAACTTTGCTACTTTTCGTACAACACGCTATCCGGGTTATGATCTTACTCAGTCTTATCCTTATTGATACCTGCAGTAACATTGGTATCACTATAACCCTGCGAATTCGGAGGTAACCTCGCTCGTACTGTGTATTTCCTGATCGCTTTAATCTTCGCAATCTCGATCAATATAGAGAAGTGGAAAGATTTATTGAGAGATCACTATGATCAATTGAACATTTGTTATATTGCATAGTTAGTACAGAAGGGGGCCAGCCTTTAGTACTTGACAAGAAATTAAACAAGTTATGGTATTCCACTTAGACTTCTATCACATAGACAGATAGTCACGTAGCAGTACCTCCCCTCCTTAAAGGGTTGTTCTTCTCAATTCATAAAGAAGATGAATAAAAGAGAAGAAAAGAAAAGAATTCGAAAGGATTATAGAAAGTTTTCATGATTGTAAAATATCATACTCAGAATTTACCTCTGATCTATAGAGGTTCATTAAGGAAGAAATTAATCATAATTATATCCAATACTATTTGATCGTAACCTCACGTGTCAACATATCTTGCTGCTTTGTCCACTATTCTCTGGACCTGTACTCTGGTTCAACCTTAGCAACACTTACTTTTGGAAAATCTTTGAACCTCTCAGGTTAAATCTTAGTTTCTCGCTTGACACCATTGTTACTAACATTCCATGTCACGCTACTAGCTTTTTCATATCTATAATATTAACACTATCAGGTTGTCATCTCGAGAATTCATCAGAAAACCCATGTATTAATCCATTCATAACATTCCTTGCTTCATATTCCGTAGTTGCTTTCCCCGTCTTTTCTTTATCAATCACATCCTTCTCATTATCTGATTCTTATTTACTTCTGTTATTTACTTTCACCTTCATCTCTTTATTGAGACACCTTTTGCACTTGGTACCTCCTTATCGGTATTCCGTGACATTTACTCTATAATCATCACGTTATTCCAATTTAAACTTTCCGAAATGAATCTGGCCCGATCCCTTAAATATAATCTACTTCTGCCAACCTTGTTTCTCATCACTTGTTCTTTTGTACCCGTGGTTTTCCACAGGTTGTTCTTCGTAAGTCAGACCAGGTCGTATATCTACTTGCTCGTACTCTTATCATCTATGGAGTATTTGCATTTTACTGGCGTAGCCTTGCCACATGAAAACCCGTTATGACCGTGCTATAAGTTTTGGGGGTAGAGCTGGCTCGAATGCCACCTTCCGAACACTTTTAAACTCTCAGATGGCCCAACAAATCTCGGGCTTAACTGCCCTTAATTCTTTTTACGGGAATACATTTAGCATCATGAATCATCAACCTCATATTCTCTATCTTGTTTGTGCAAAAGTACAGTAACAAAAACTTGCTTGTCATTCACCAACGTGACATTTAGCTTATCAATAGCAGTACTTTATTTATCTTTACGTTGTCATCTACTTTCTTAGAAGAATCGCCATTGCTTGTTATTTACGTTGTGCGTTAATAGCTAACCATACGGGTTTCAATCCTTTAGGGAGACAAAGTAATCACTATTCCTTATCCATAAGGAACACTTCCTGAACTTGATGTAGATATTACATGAAGTAGATAAAATTGCAGAAGAGTTTCAAGCATCGCAGCTATGTCAGGTTGATGAAACTACCACTCATGCAGCTTCCATAAAAGACTGGAAACTTAACGGTTTACTTTGTCAATTTTGTATCATGGTCCCAGTTTGCCTCAAAACGGGACCTTCTAAGGTACGTAATATGCTTAAGACCCATCAGGAATCGAATCTTTACTTAAACTACTATTATCGTCGATTCTTGCACAATCATCAGAAGGAATGTAAATTCCTCCACTCTGATATGACCTTCAAGGTCCTTCCAAATATCATTCTATTTCTTCGGTATGAACATTTGTAATTATTCCTCTATACTTAGACTGTCGACCACCTCATTGGCCTTTCCTGATAATACTAATTTCTGGTAATCCTTGTTCTCTGGATACATTTCAATTCAAATTTTTCTACCTCATTCTCATCACTGTTGGGTGAAAGAATTCTCCCTTAATGCTCTGCTGAAGGAGAAAAATATAACTATCAGTCTTTTTCCATAAGTCATTGCTTCCACCTTCTCGTGGGAATTTTATCAAAGTTACCCTCAATCATGCCTAGGATATTTGTTTTCTTAGTTCTTTCTTGTCCTAGGATAATCTCAACCTTCTTTGGTTCCATCCATACCTCATCATGGTTTCATACATGCCTCATCTGGCATTATTGTTATTGTGTCTTACATTCTCTTCCAAACTTCTAGTTGGAGACTCAGAATATTAACTTTTCCTTGTAAGGTTTCCTAGGTCGTCCTCATCATTCCTCCTGTATTTTCTAGGTACAGGGTATATCAAAACGTCATTGATCAATACTCTAATAATTCTATCTATGTCCTTTCCAGAACTCTTTTTAATAATCCTTACCGGTCATTGTTGCCTTAGCAAGTCCAACTCATATCATCTGAATTCATAATGTCTTTATTAGGGTTAATGCCATCCCTTATGCATTCCCCAGGGTTTGTCTTACTTTATGGATATCCTATCCTTAATTCAACTGCCAAAGAATTCTTGCATCCTTTATTTGGCAATCAGATCATGTATCCCTAATAAGGGTGTCTTTTCAATCATTCTCATTTGATAATCGATTGGTAACTTAATGCCACCCTCTTCTTTCAGATAGTTATCAGCCTATTTGGCCTTCCAAAAGGCAATGTATGCCTATCGGCTCTCTTACAGAACTTGGTAATGGTAGCAAGGATGTTTTGGAAGATATTGGTCGAGTTCAACGTGAATCTTTTAGTACTCATCGTTCTTCTCAAAGGTACTTGCCTTAGACAAAATTTCTACAGCATACTGATCCATCTCTGATCATTTCTATACTCTCTTCATAAACCTTCGTTGTTTACTTTCCTTAGTCATAATATATTCATGGTATTCATGATACCCTAACATCATACATCTCAAGTCATTATACTTCCATTTTTTTTTAATCTTGGACGATCATATACACATGAATCACTTTAGTACGGGTGACCCCATTCCAAAAGTCTAGTAAATTCCCAATCCAAACATGGGTTGCAAAGGGTTCAGTAGAAGATTCCTACAATCTCATTAATATTTCCGTAATATCAGAAGCCCTTGCAGTCGGTGCTTACTTAGAAGCAACCCTGCTTTGTCCTTTTATTGCTGGTCTAGTCACTCGATAGTCCTTTGTGACTTGGCCTCAACTGGCCACACTAAAATAAAAATATATGATTTTAGGGGTTGGCTAATAGCATTACTTTTCTAGCAATTGCTGGCATAGTGCCTTCTTCTTTGATACCTTTCTACCTTTCCAAAACTTTACTTCATATAAGTCTTAATCGGCTACTCAGCACCGTGTCCGGTCACCTTTCCTCTATTTTTATCTTTTCAACTATTCTTATCACTCCCACGTGCCCCACAAACTTACCATTCCTGGCATAACAGCCTTTTCACTTAAGTCAATCCCGGAGTTTCTCAGTCCGGCTGGTTTCTTACTTACATTTCCTGTTTTCGTCCAATCTCATTTCATCATTGTATTTCTACAATCAATCGCGATAACCAGGGTCTGTCCACCAACCCATATAGCGGTTACTTTACCCAATTCACGGGGTTCGCCCCAGTTTCTACTCTCTTCCATGATGTTCTCTGATAATCAGAAAGACAAGGTTTGCCAAAATTCGTTGAAATTCTTCCCAGAATTATGGAAATTTTGGTCAATCTATCCATCTACTGGTAACATTAAGGAGACCGATTTCGAAACCTGAAGAATAGTTTAATGAACCTCCAAGCAGGTAAAACCGTAGGCAGTCATAATTAACGAAATAATCATCATCAGGTTGGAAGTTTAACCCCTGGAGAGGAACCAATTATATATATCCCTTAGAAGGGAATCAACAGTTTTAAACTGAAACTTGTCGCAACGTCCTGATGCCTATACGTCCTGATACCTATACGTCCTGATATTCAATATTACCAAATGTCAGTCTACCTGACTACTAGTCTCAGAAGGAACATTACCGTCGGAGTTGGTTGTCCCACAAAATTGGCACTACTAAGGCCATCCGATCTGGTGGACCGCGCTGTTCGAATGCATTCGCAAGTACTTTGTCGTGCTGCGCAAGCACACATCATAATCCTTTATGCGAAGCGTCGTTGGAAGCACAAAGTCTCCTTTTTTCCATTAAGCAATGCCAACTCTTGGTCATTACCAATTTCATTTTTTTAGCTCCAGGAAGATTTTCTCACATTTTTTTCTTTAACTACTGATCATATTACTTGATCCATTATAATTCCGCGTCGGAGTAAACTTAAGGTAACTACTATAATTCATTCAAAGAAAAGAAAGAATTTAATATTCCTCTGAATCACATGCATCTAACATTTCTGGTTCATCATTTTACTGAGTTGAAATTAACCCTATACTCAGTCTCTGGCAGTAGTCTCATTACGAGTTCATCTTGACCCACTGGTCTTATCTTCCAGTAGGTTCTGAGATCATTGTCTTGCTTACTACTTCCTTATATGACTTTATCCAATCATGCTATCACTTCCCAATGTCTTTACTTTCTAACTGATTCATTCATAAAATGAACATTTCCCTGAATAAAACCACTTCATCAACCTCAATTTGGTTCCATAAATTACAACCTATGACATCTGCCTTCTCATGGCGAATTATTATTGACAATATTCATACTTATTCATTTATCAAATGATATGGCACTTACTTCCTCTTCTCAACTATTCCTAGGGACTCTGCTCCTCGTCTTATATCAATGCCTTTGATAATCATACATCCTTCTAGCACTCTTTTCGTTAATATGAAAGTCTCTAATGATTCTCATCTATTCCCGTATAAGATCTCAAGTAATTCTTCCCATCCGTCTTACTTGCTGGTACTACCTCCAGTAGTCCGGCCACGAATCCAACATGAATCTTCAGTTCTCTTGCTAATAGCTTAGTTCTTTATGCCCACTTTTCTTAGTACTATACCTTAATCATCTCAGTCTTTCTGGCTACAGCCCTCATTCCTCGAGGGTAAGCTCCTTATCCTAACAGGATTTTCCTTATCTGCTGGAACCTCTTCCGGGTATCCAGTAGGGTACTCCATCGAATTTACCCGCTGATCTTCAGCACATAAAGCATCATCGCGCTGCTGCTCTTATGCCTCAAGGTCTGTCGCCTTATTCGTCGATACGATATCGAGCTAAGTTACTATCATGATACTTAAGAGTTCCCATAAGGGTTTTATACGTCATCACTACCTTAAGTAGTCCGACTATGAACTTGGCAAGAGTTCTTATTATCTTAGTGAATTTATTGTTTTAACGTCGCCTCATCTCTGGGGTTTATAACGTACGCTCTGATACCACTTCTGTAACACCCCCAGATCCGGGGTCCGGGATCCGGTCGTTACGGTCTCCAATTCTGTCCACAATACTTGAACTTACCTCAACATAAAATAATATACATCTTTATGACCCAACACAACAATATGAAACACACCCGTTATAGTCCCAGAGATGAAATCAGAGTAACAATCAAATTTTATTAATCACATTATGAGTTTTTACAATCCAAAAGAATTTCAATATAAATACATACTCTTTGCCATCCATTTACATAAGTCATACTAGACCATATACTTGGTACTGAAAGAATAAATCTATCCTACCAATAGCTGTCTCTTTGGCTCTAGTTGTCTCATCGTCCTCGCCAGCGTCGAGTGCGCCTTGTGCGAGTCATCTGGTCTAGCTGTTGTTGTGATATAATAATAAAGCAAGGGTGAGCAATAGCCCACCAACAATATTATATAACTGAACGATAATATATAACAGTTCAAAAGTATCTTTCAAACCATATGCCATGCATTTACGGAAATGATGCCAGTATAATATGAACGATGAAGTTACGAGGTAAATCAAAGTATTTGTTTGTAGAAATATCTGCTACATCAAAAGTAAGCGAGATATTCTCATTGCCATTAAAAGAGGAACTTGCATGAAAAGATTGCAATTCCAGTTATGAACACTTTTCCAGCTCTGCCAACAGTAATCATGTTGCAGGAAATAAATAAGTTTGGATGATGAACCAATGATAGAGTATTCACCGCGCCCGCTGTTCCAATCTTGATGATCAGTCGAGATCGTACAGCTCAAATTAGATTTACTACCGGTAGAAGGAAGAACTGACGGCTTTACTTGTCTACCGCCTTACTAGCTCTCCCCGGCCAACGGTTGGGCCAAAGGGGATGGACCGGCGCTACTCGGCCTCTTACACGACTCCTAGTTCAAAAAGAATTCATGATTCTGAATGTATCGTTCGTCCCCCTTTCCCCAAGTATAATACTTGTTGATAAGACTCCACAAAGTAGTCGTATCTAGTTGGAAAGGAAAATTCACCAATAACTTCCAAGCTATTGCTTGGTAACGAATATCAACTTGTTCCAACCATCTTACCCCTCGAAAGATGAGAAGGTAAACAACGACTTAATAAGTCAATAGCACCCGAGTTGCGAGTGAAGAGAATACTTTATGACCGGGAAGTCGACAAGATAAATATCATTTTCCAAGTAAGGTTCCCTTATTATTAGGGAGATAGACTCAAAGAAGAATGATGTCTGAGAACCTTTCTTGATATAAGATTAATAATAATATGACTCCGAAATATTTTCCGTAATAATCGAAGAAGATAAACCTTATTGAGGTTATTCTAAGTAGGGAATAAATATTCAGAGAATATTTATTGAATTAAACATATTTAAAGAATATTTAGGAATATGAAAGAATATCTTTAATCAGAATATTTCTCAAAATAATCCTTGAAAAAATATCAGGAGAATATTTATTGAATAAATAAATATTTAAATGAATATTCAAAATAATATTCATTAATTAATAAGACCTGAAAGGAATATTTAAGATAATATTCATCATTAATTAAGAATTTAAATGAATATTCAAAAAGTAATATTCATTTAATGAATAATATTCTAAATGAATATCAAGTAATATTCATTTAGTAATCCAAGCTTTAAAGGAATATTCGAGATAATATTCGATAAATAATTCAAGCTTCAGATGAATATTAGAATAATATTCATCAAGTAATTAATATCTTAAATGATTATTCAAAAGTAATATTCATTTAATAAAATAATATTCTAAATGGATATTCAAATAATATTCATTTAGTAGTCCAATCTTTAGAAGAATATTCAGAATAATAATCGCTAATCTATTCGACTCTGAATGAATATTGAAAAATATTATTCGTCGAATGGTTACGTTCAAATAATTATTTGAAGTAAGGATCGTTAAATAAATAATCTCGAACGAATATTCAAATAATATTCGTCGCCCAAATAATGGAAAATATTTACTTAAATATTTTCCTCCGAGGTAATCTCGATATGTCAAGAAATATTGACTCCCGGTCTATATTTGATGAATAAGATGTATACGCCCTTCTATGAGGGTCTTACAATAACCGGCTTATAATTGATACGTTAGCAATCTAATTTATATGCCAATAAACAATCAGGGAACAAGCATAACGATATAACTGAAAGTAGGCATGCATGCTATGGCATATGTATAACAGAAAACATATATATATATTCAATCACAACAACAGCCTAAAAGAAGGGAATTGAAACTTGCCTGGTAGTCGAGTATGGTAAGGGGTAGTGGTAGCGGGTCCCGGGTCAGCTTGGTGATCTATAAATAGCCAAGGCATTCGGGATTAATCACTTAACATCTTAAAAGTTAAGTTATACTTAAATCGAAACACGTTCTCGAGTTATCTCGTTATACCCCTTTTAGTGGATTCCTTTTATCATCGATCCGACCCGACATTCGTTCGTTAATACGACATGTCACTGTACTTACACTTGGGACATACTTAAGTCATACAAGTTCTAAAGTCGATCGTTACGAATCAATATTATACTCCGAGTTTTATCGCCCGTTTTCTAAGTGTTTTACCGAAGTTATAATCAAGCGGGTTTTTAGGGGTTCGTTCGCGTTTAACTTTGATTCCAACATTTTTACAAAATCGGAAAACGATCCGTTTCACATGAGATTTTCTCTCACACCTTCCTTTTTACCTATAGTATTTAATTACCAAGATTCGCCACTGACTTACGTATTTTACCAGGGTTCAATTTCAGTTACGAATTCTCGTTTACGGTTTCGAACTACTTTTCGTAATTTGACCATAACTCCTAAACCGTAAGTCGGAATGTTTCGATTCTTGCGCCACAACGATCTATGACTCGAGAACTATAAGGTCAGTCCATAATATCACTAAGGTCAGGCATCTATCCTAATTGTTATGCTCAAATTTTAATAGTTTATGAAATTTCAGCATTACGACGGCTATAACTCGGATATTTCCAAAATCAAAACCCTCCAAATAATCATTCAATCCACCACCAACAATCATGGGCACTATTTATCATCTCCTTCACTGTCTCAACAGGTCTTGGAGCCACAAAACATATATTAACCTTTTTACAACACCCACACAACATACATGTTCTAAATCATGAATACAAGCCATAAACATTATCAAATCTCATCTAAAACTCCATTAAAACTCAATTAAAAGACTAGGGTTCTTGAAGTTTATACCTTCCTTGGAGTATGTAAGACCTTAATAAACCTTGATCAATCCTTAGAACACCTTAACAAAGCTTGGATCATCCAAACAAAACAAGAAATCAAAGATTAGATCTTGAAAACACTATTCATCGTCACTTTGATGATTTTTAAAAACTATGCTAGAGATGGAATTTGAAGCTCAAATTTCTAGGAGATCATGTTGATATAGTAAGGAACTTACATGATTTATTTCATGGCCATTGAAGGTCAAGAGGTTGGACTTTGATTTTGCTAAAAGGAGCAGATTTTTTTTTTGCTCTTCATGGAGTTCTTGGCTTTGCTTCCTTTGTTTTGCTTTATGCCTAAATAATTGTAATACTTGGCATATATCTTGGATGCATCCTTTACTTTTGTGTTGTTAGCTTGCTAGTGGTCCAAGTGTTGCCCTTCTATTGGTCCACTTGTTGGCACCACATTAAGCATACCCTTTTTGGCACAAATGCAACTTCATCACTACACTTGTAGTTGACTTACATGAAAGTCACTTTGCTTACCCTTACTCCATCCACTTGCACATGTTTGTCTCTTGGTTCTCTGCTTGCTTCTTTGTCCGGTTATTACTCAATTCATTGATCGTTCGAAGGAATATCTCGAAGATTTCTAATTAGGGTTTTACCGGAAACCATCTTACTATTTATACTATCATTCTCAATTCTCTTTAATAATTCTTGAATCCAAATTCCTTAAATCTCTTCAATAAACCCTTAAGTCTTTATGTGTCCAAGAAATTCTCGGGGAAAATAAAAGTACTATTTTTCAGAATCCGACAGCTTTTACATACACTTATTTTCCCCCTGGATCACTAATACGAACTCGGAAATCCGTTCCGAATACTTCTATATAGTGTCGTCTCATAATATTCCTAAATCCATCAAAATCAATATTCATCCATTTTTCTTTACTCATCCTCTTAGGGTTGTACAATTGTCCCTAATCTATTTCAATCGTTCCTTAACATTTTTACGGACCTACTGGACCAATAACAGATATCGATTTGGATGACATAGGAATAATCTTCTCCTTTAGAATGATCAAATCTCAACTCCCTAGGAGATAGATAATTCTTATCTAAAGTGTCAACCAATAGTATTCTTCAAGACATATAAATATTTAAATCGAATTCCATTCCTTCCATTCATTATCTCAATCGTTACATCGTAGTCGTAATCACTATTCACCATTACCTCAATACATAATAAAAAGTTTTTAATTATATCCAAAATTTGGGGTTCTTACAGATCACGTACGACACTCCAGCTCCAGTTATAAGCTTCCTCAGCTTCGTAGCTGAACCTACTAGCTTCCGGCATTTTTCCTTGAAGACCATAATCTGACTCCTCAAGATGCTCCTTTCTCCTGCTAAGATAACCTTCGTGTAAGAATTCCTCGTGATCCATGCCATGGAGCTTCCGTATGGAGCTCCTACTGTTGCAAAGATACCTTAAACTTCCAAAACCTGGGCTACGACAATTAACTAGAAACGATGATTAGTAGTTGGAGCTAAATAGCTCACTTATATAACGCATACAGCTCATATAGATAGAAAACATTCATGCAAGTATGCAAGTGCAAATGATTTTGTATATAAATCCGTTGATGTCTCTACAATCAAGCAGAACCTTGGCGAACACACTCTTCAAGACATAATGCCACAATTTTCAGAAATTTCCACGAACATATCACAATGGACCTCCAAAGATGTTGTTAAGTATTTTGAGGACTTCTCCTATAAAGCCCATAAATCTTGAGACCCTCCGAGTGTTGTAAGGTATGAGTGATTCTGTGTACGTCCATAAGAGGGACCAAAGGAAGCTATGGAGACCTCCTCGATTGCTGCTATGTCTTTCCAAGTGGTTACATAATGGGGCATATAGCGTGCCTAGGTACCTACTTAACAGCTTCAGATAGCAAGTTTGAAAATATTTTTTAAATCCATGCACTGTGAAAGTAAATGTATATGAAATGATGGCCTTTTCCTTTATAAATCCATATAAACTTGCTTCCTTGAAATCATGAGATATGCACATTTAGATAAACATGAGTTCATATACTGCAAAAAATAATGCTCCATTTGAAAATATGAGGTTCGAATGATGTTTTTAGCGTAACGCTATGAAAAAATTTCCTTAGGTGCACAGAAAACATGCATGATAATGAATATGTAAAAGCATGAGAGTATAACTTATCTTTTCCTTATGGTTCCAACTTAGATCAGGTTCGACCATCGAACCTACTTGGTAGAAGCTCCCTCTCTACAAGCTTATGATGAGAACCTCTTTTCCAATCCGCCAGCTCTTCCACGAAAATCTGATGTACCCCCCGAGCCATTGGATTTCCTTTCGATATGACATGTAAAACCTTCTCCAGCTTGAATCCCAAATATGTTGATCAGCTCAGAAGCAGTTGGTCAAAAACCAGCAGCAGTACCTGAACCTCAATAAACCATAAGTAGTTGTAGCAAAACCACACTTCCAGAACTTGGCCTTTTAAGATTTTTGTAGGTATAACTCGTATCAAATCTCCATATGCTTTTAAAAATCATTCCATTGACGTAAAGACTTTCAAAAAATGAAAGAGCTTCACTACCCGACCAAGGGTTTGATGAGCTCATAGTCCAATCCGAATTCCAATCCATGTGCCAATTCATATTTCAATCCATATGCCAATCCATATGCCATCCATATTCCAATACGTTCGAGGTTCGTTCATATTGGCACCTCTCATGATAATTCGCTCGGCGATCCAGCTGGAGCTTATTGTTATTTCATTAAGTATTTCCAAGATTAGTATGTGGCCTGTATTCCGGCTCCCACACGATTTATCCTTTCACTTGGCTCTTCATGTGCCTCGTATTCCTAGGATCCACATGAACCTGATGGCGTATTCCCATAACAACTTCCAATATAGGAGGACCTCATAGGTCAACCCCTTCAACCACGATATGCGAACCTAAATCTATAGGAACTTCACACTTCTAGAATCCGTTAAGGCACCTCGTGAACCTAGTTTCATAGGAGCTCCGCGAGCCTGACTACATTAAGGCACCTCGCGAACCTAGTTTCATAGGATCTTCGCGAGCCAGATCCATTCCATATCTTCATAGACTCTCATTTCCGCATCTTCAGGTGCACAATTTCATTGACGTATTACTTTCCAAGAACCCCTTTTTCCCACTATGAAAGGGCTTCAACGTTAGATCCCATTTCTCCCTCCATGAAATGGCTTCATTACCAAGATTACTGAGCTCATATTCTTCTCCAAAGACCAAGTCCATACCCCCTGTGGAGGTTCGTACCTAAGAGGTTCATACTAAAGAGGATCTACCTAGAAGGTTCACACTCCCACTACCCCCTAGTTATTTGACATATGACAAGTGATAATGAAGAACTAGATTCAACAATTCCGACATTCAAGATTCACACATATACCATGAACAAGAAAGCATTTTCCTAATTTATTGAACAATTAAGTTTCAAATAAACAAAGAGCAAATAAACACATAAACATATAATTCGCATACATCATATAAACATATAATCCACATAAATCATGAAAACATATAATCCGCATAAGTCATATAAATAAAATGGCACATATTTTATTGACGACTAAATAGATCAAAACCTGAACCTAAGCATGGTAATCGTACCTTACAAATCATGTTATCTCTCCTAAGCCTGAAAGAGGTCTAACAAATCCCTACCCAAAAGTTTCCACCGGGGAAGTTTCTCCAAAATTCCAATATCCAAGTCCGTCTAAGCCACGTTTAAATCTCGCGAGTTGGCAAATATAGGGAAGCTCCACAAGATTGTGAATATAAAACATTTCGGCATGTTATGAGCCAAGTCCTCCAATAAAATCCATAATCCAGATCCAAGACAATTCCATGAATACTTCAAGAATCAAATTTTTTAGAGGTTCAAGCAATAGATCCTCGAAAATCTCTAGATAAAACCAATGCACCTGCATATTGTAGATGAAACCAGTGAACCTGCTGCCAGCAGGTGAAGCCAATAAACCTGCAACCAATAGGTAAGTTCCTAATGAAGCTGCACCTGCAGCTGAATCTAATCACCCTGCAACTAGCAGGGGAAATCCAAAAAAGCTGGTCCTGCAGTTGAATCCCAATGCACTGGCATCCGTAGGTGAATTCTAAAGAAGCTACAACTCGCAACTACATCTAATGAATCTACTACCATCAGGTAAATCCAATGAAGCTACAACCAGAAACTGAATACCAATATACCTACAACCAGCAGGTGATTACCAAAGAAGCTGCACCTGCAGCTGAATCCAATGAACCTGCAACCAGCAGGTGAATACCAAAGAAGCTACACCTGCAGCTAATTCCAATAAAGCTACGGCCCGCAACTGAAATCCAATGAAGCTGCACCTGCAGCAGAATCCAATCAACCTATAACCAGCAGGTGAATAACAAAGAAGTCAACCTGTAACCAGCAGGCAAATAACAAATAAGCTGCACCTACAGCTAATTCCAATGAACCTGCAACCAACAGGTGAAATCCAACGAAGCTGCTCCTGTAGCTAAATCCCAATACACCTACAAGCAGCAGGTGATAACCAAAGAAGCTACAACCAGTAACTAAATTCCAATACACCTGCGACCAGCAGGTGAATTTCAATAAAGCTACACTTGCAGCTGTACACCAATGAAGCTGTAACCAACTACTAAATTCTAATGAAGCTGCAATCCGTAGCTAAAATCCAATGAAGCTGCACCTGTAGCTAAATCCAATCAACCTGCAACCAGCAGGTGAATACCAAAGAAGCTGCTTCTGCAACTGAAACCAATCAACCTGCAACCAACAATTGAAATCCGAAGAAGCTGCTCCAGCAGCTGAAACCAACCAACCTACAACCAACAGGTTAATACCAAGGAAGCCGCTCCTACAGCTGAAACCAATCAACCTGCAACCAACAGGTGAATACCAAGGAAGCTGCTCCTGCAGCTGAAACCAATCAACCTGCAACCAACAGGTGAATACCAATGAACATGCGTAATGTCAATGAACCTGACTCATTCTCCATTTGAAAACTCTGTTCGATTAAAAATTTAGCACTTCAAGATGTCATCCTGGGCAGCATATCATCCACTACCCCCCGGTTCCTTGTAGCCATTTTATGCAAAAGGAACCTATATAATCCATAACTAGGTTCGACCACCCTTCACCACGAACCTCTAAGCTTACGTGAACGTATTCATTGTAAGAAACAAGAGGTATCATAGAAGAAGCAACCACGACTTGTAAAACCCCTTCTATGAAAGACCATGTTACTCTTCCTTAATGACAATTCCATTATTCCAGTTGTAGAACCTTCTAACAGTTCATGCTTGATACCCGTATACCCACACATACTTGCCATATAAACACACCTCTGCATCCTGATGATAGTACTCTCACCAAAATTAAGTGAATCCTTCAATCAAAGTTTGTATGTTGTTCGTTCCATGATTCCATTGATGCCAGAAGGTATATTACTTCAGCTCCTATAGGTTCAGCTGTTTGAACCTTTTGCTACTGGCTTCAGGTACGCATACTTCTAGGATCTTGTTCCAGGTGGATGTCATGAAAACAGTTGTACCAGAACCTCAATCATATATTTATTTGTTCAAAAATTAGGTGCTTTTATAAAAATCTTCCACGCAGCACGGTATCCACTACCCCCTGGCTCTTCCGTGCATTTTTCCGTGAGGAGAAGTCTAGATAAACGTCCCTGAAGCTGGGCCTTGCACGACTTGTCGTAGCTCCAACAGGTGTCGATATAGCCGTATCTCCAATAGGTTCCAATATAGCTGTAGCTCCTCCAATAGGTGCCGATATAGTTGTAGTTTCAATAGGCTTTATGATGTGCTAAAATAAATACAATTTTAATCGCAAGCGCACGATTCAATCGTTGAAATATTTTAGGTATCGATCCACGGAGACTAACATTTTCGCAAACTTAATTTTCAATTTAATCGTATTAGGACAATTTGGGTTTTGAAAATTTTGGATTTTATACTATTTAATTACTAACAGAAAATTTAATTCTATTAAAACTATTTAAAAACAAAGTAAAATAAAAATTGATTTTAACAAATAAAACAAAACGAAATTAACTAATTTTATTTAATTAACAGGAATTAAAAATTTCAACAGGAACCATTTGTAAATACAAGTCGTAAAACTACAACTAACATAAAAATTTCGAGAACTAAAAATTAATTACAGAGCACACCACAGGAAGATCCACTCGCACTGCATTTTTACAAACACAAAACCAAAAGAAGCGATTTAAATGAACATTGCGAATTCAACAAAACCAGTCGACGCAGAAAACTAAACTCGGTAACTCACAAAACTCAGTAAACACAACTCAGCTAATTAGACAACTCGAAACAAATAGCACAGTGAGTCGACTCAGTGACTCGGTAAACCAGAGAACCATTAGACTTAAACACATTACAAGAACCCAGAATAAACTAAATACAGAACTTGGAAAAAAACACAGCAGTACAAACTCGGCCGTAAAACAGTTTGGAAACGAAAGAAACAGAACCACAATTGAGTCAACTCGCAGAAATCAATAAGCACTACTCAAAACTCGCGCAAATAAACAACTCAGCGAACTCAATAAACTCAACTACATCTACAGCAGCTTAGACTTACGAACTCAACACATTAATTCTACAAATCGGACTCATGACTCGACTCTAACAAACAGCAAAACAAGAGAGACTCGACAAACGTAGACACGTGATGAACCGAAAATCAAACAACACAACAACGAACCATTAACAAACGGAACTCAACAAAAGAAAATAAACAAACAACTCAGCCTTTCACAGAACTCAACGATTTTGAACGAAAACTAACAAAAATCAAATTAAGGAGTAAGGAAAGGGGTTTGTGAGAAAAATGGAATAAAGAAGAAGGACAGGTGAGCTGGTGTTTGAGATTTTACATCAAAAGGAAAAATAAAAGAGTAACGAAGAGGGAGAAATCTCAAACGATCTCACTAGTTTAGAAGAATTATCCCTAATCCAAATAGTTTGCATAAACCACGAAAGGCAACACGTAGCAAATAAGTGCGAAAAATTTAAACACACAAAAAGAAAGGGTGAAAAATCAACAGAAAAAATCCTATATCTAGGGTTCCGTAATAAATAAACTAGACCTTGCTCCTAACTGTAAGGACCACCAAAAACTCGGTAAATTAGAATTTATTCGGACCAATTTCGCCAGGTAGGTGCAAGCATTGCCAAGAGGCTAAACAACAGCCTAGACACCAAATCTTAATTGGCCAGGTAAGCTTTCGCTTGCCTAGAAACCAAAAAGTCAGAATAATTAAGGATTACGTCGTTTTTTAGGTACCTTCCTAATTGAGTGATGAAATCCCTTCCCTTATCTTGCAAGTGGTTTTGCCCTTAAGATTTATTTACAAATGATGCAATAAACAAAGAGGTATAAAAAACTATAAACATTTATGGATGCTTAACTACGTGCTCTAACTAAAGAAAAGAGAATTTAACGTACCTTGGGGTCCTCCAGCGATCACCACAATTATAAGGTACGAAAAATTAAAAACAAGAAAATAAAAATCTATATGATGTGCTCCTAAGTGATTAAATGCATGATGCAACAAGTATGTAATTTCTAACTAATTTATTTGGATTTTTCATTTTTCAATTTTTTTGAGATTTTTAATTTTTTTGTGATTTTCTAAAAATAAAAAGGCGAAAAGAGAGAAATACGGGTTACCGAAGCACGCTTCCAAAAATTCCGATTTGTTCCAAGCTCCGTGAGAAGATTCCCGTAATTCCAACTTTCCAAAAAAAACGAAACAAAAGATAATGCAAGTAAAAACTAATCGGAAAAATTAAAAATTAAGGCGCGAAAAATAATTAGTCCCCGGCAACGGCGCAAAAAACTTGATGTGCTAAAATAAATACAATTTTAATCGCAAACGCACGATTCAATCATTGAAATATTTTTGGTATTGATCCACGGAGATTAACATTTTCGCAAACTTAATTTGCAATTTAATCGAATTAGGACAATTTGGGTTTTGAAAATTTTGGATTTTATACTATTTAATTACTAATAGAAAATTTAATTCTATTAAAACTATTTAAAAACAAAGTAAAAAAAAAATTGATTTTAACAAATAAAACAAAACGAAATTAATTAATTTTATTTAATTAACAGGAATTAAAAATTTCGACAGGAACCATATGTAAATACGAGTCGTAAAACTACAACTAACATAAAAATTTCGAGAACTAAAAATTAATTATAGAGCACACCATAGGAAGGTCCATTCGCACTGCATTTTTACAAACACAAAACCAAAAGAAGCGATTTAAATGAACATTACGAATTCAACAAAACCAGTCGACGCAGAAAACTAAACTCGGTAACTCACAAAACTCAGTAAACACAACTCAGCTAATTAGACAACTCGAAACAAACAGCACAGTGAGTCAACTCAATGACTCGGTAAACCAGAGAAACATTAGACTCAAACACATTGCAAGAACCCAGAATAAACCAAATACAGAACTTGGAAAAAAAAACACAGCAATACAAACTAGGCCATAAAACAGTTTGGAAACGAAAGAAACAGAACCACAGTTGTAAGAACCCTAATTTTTGTAATATTTTCTTTTATATAATATCATGTGACATTGTCAATTTGGAACCTTTCTAGTCATCCCGGTTGTTTAATGGAATTGATTGTCTGAGAAACTATGTTGTTACATTCACTATGAAAGATAAAAAGGGAAGATTGTTGAAGGCAAGAATCTTGTTGTTAGTAAGATTTATAAAACTTGGGACTTGAGAGTGATTGGAGTAATAAAAGATTTATTAGGAATTATGACGAGGAATTATGGATATTCGAGGAATTTACACAATTAAGTACTTAAGGAATTACAAGGAAAATCTCTACGCGACAAAATATTATTACGAGAAATTAATTAAGATACGATACGAATTAAAGATTAAGTGACAAGCATTGGTGGAAGAATAATGATACAAGGAATGATATTGCATGCAAGTCCCATGCAACTAAGTAGTTAGGAAAAACAAACTAGCAATGCAAAGTGGACAAGAGGAATAGTAACTAGTTGGTACCTTTTCCAAGGAGACAAGAGGGTATGGTGGTCTAGGTCTAGGCTTGTACCATGTATTACATATACACACACTTAATATATATCACCCAACCGCTTTTATTGTAATAACCCGAATTTTGGGTAGAATTAAAACTTTTCTTATTGTGGTTAAAGAGCACTAATGAATGGTGGTTTCAAAGAACAATGATTGTAATGAATGGATATTGCTTTGGTCCTGATGCATTGGTATATTGTCAGAATAGAGTAATTCGATGGTTGAGGACCTAGATAAGAATAATCTACCATCCAGGAAGGAGCTAATGGATCCTTGAAGGGAAATGAGTACGTGCATAGTGTTTCCCGTACGTGCATAGTGTTTCCCGTACGTGCATAGTGTTTCCTGTACGTGCATAGTAATTTGGTGGATGAATAGTGATTTTGTAAGTTGGAAAACTTTTCACGCCACCCTATGTACGGGACGTGATATGGATGTTTCGAAGTCATATTAGTAATACGCGGAGGAAATAAGTGAATGCAGAGACGATCGGAATTCAGAAATTCCAAATTCTTTTTCGGTATAATATTTGACCGGACAGTGGATTAAATATTATTATAATCCAAGAATTGAGATATTAACTTTGAGGATTTGATATTTTGGGATGTTATTATATTTGATTTAAGAATGAAGGTAGGAAACCACTGAGGCAGTGAAACAAGCGTTCTAGAAACCGCTAAAACGTTATAACGAGATTAATCAATAAAGCGAACGAATCCTAGATTACGGATTAAGTTCGTATCGAGATTAAATGTCCTATATGATCATCAAGAGAATTATATCAAGTGGATTAAATTATTTAATCAAGGATTAAATCAAAACAATTTAGGAGTTAAGTGAATTAAATCACTTAAATCAAACAAGAAACAAAACAAATATCTATCAAAACTTATCCAAGACTCTTGGCTCTTACCCCAATGCTATCAATCTCATCCTACCAGCTGATAATATCTAGTTATATGAGCAAAAAGTAGATGATCAAGTGGGAGAAAAGAGAGAAAAGCAAAAGAAAACATAGAACATACAAACTGTCCAGCAGAAACATAACACAAAGAAAAATTCATATCTCCATTTCTATCCATGATAAAATCACCAAATTTTAACCATAGCTTCTCTACTCCATGGGCAAGATTCGTTCCAAATTTCATGGAAATCCAAGTAGTATAGCCTAGTCAAATCCATGCTTAAAGTTGGAGGACCAAAACTGTCCAGGTTCTGATCAGAAGAAAGATGGGGCTCAAAACCCTAGCTCCCATGGTTGGATTCTTGTGTTCTATAGCTCAAAAGAAAGCCCTTGAAGAGTAGAAGGTGTGGTAAAAATTTTAGAACCAAACTCTTAGTTTTTGATTTTATATGATTTTTACAAGATTGACGATGAATAGTGGATCTTAGAAACTAACTTTGTTTTCATGATTTCTTTGGATGATCTAAGGTTTGATTAAGCTAGACAAGGACCATACCAAGATTATTAAGGTTATATAATACTCCAAGGAAGGTAGATCTCTTGAAACCCTAGCATTTGATTTGAGATTTATGAATGTTTTTGATGGATTTAGCTTGGTATGATTATAGTGATAATTATAAGCATGATTATGTAATTAGTTATATGATTTAAGATGCATGATGATTTTGATGCTAAGATCAGTAGCTTCTAGACTTGTGAGATGATTATTATGTGTATAAGTTGTATTGATGCCCGGTGTGGCTTGGGTTGTTGATTGCGATTTTCGGAACGTTCGTATTATAGCCGTTATAATGCTGAAATTTCGTTAATCATTGAAAACCGTGCATCACAGTAGGTCTAATGGCTGAAACTGGACAAGTATCTAACATTAGATCATTTTGGAAAAAGAATCGAATAAAACAGACTTACGGTTTAGGATTTATGACCGATTTACTAAAAGTAGTTCGAATCCGTAAACGAAAGTTCGTAACTGAAATTGAACCCTCGTAAAATATGTAAAGTCATGACGAATCTTGGTAAATAAATACTAGAGGTAAAAAGAAAGGTGTGAAAGAAAACCGTTTGTCAAAAGGATCGTTTTTCGATTTATTAAAAATATTCGAGTCGAGGTTAAACGCGAACGAACCCCTAAAAGACGACTCTATTATAACTTCGGTAAAGCACTTAGAAAACAGGCGATAAAACTCGGAGTATAATATTGGTTCGTAACGATCGACTTTAGAACTTGTATGACTTAAGTATGTCCCAAGTGTAAGTACAGTGACATGTCGTATTAACGAACGAATGTCGGGTCGGATCAATGATAAAAGTAATCCACAAAAGGGGTATAACGAGATAACTCGAGAACGTGTTTTGATTTAAGTATAACTTAACTTTTAAGATGTTAAGTGATTAATCCCGAATGCCTTGGCTATTTATAGATCACCAAGCTGACCCGGGACCCGCTACCACTACTCCTTACCGTACTCGACTACCAGGCAAGTTTCAATTCCCTTCTTTTAGGCTGTTGTTGTGATTGAATATATATATATATATATATATATATATATATATATATGTTTTCTGTTATACATATGCCATAGCATGCATGCCTACTTTCAAGTTATATCGTTATGCTTGTTCCCTGATTGTTTATTGGCTTATAAATTAGATAACTAACGTATCAATTATAAGCCGGTTATTGTAAGACCCTCATAGAAGGGCGTATACATCTTATTCGTCAAATATAGACCGGGAGTCAATATTTCTTGATATATCGAGATTACCTCGGAGGAAAATATTTAAGTAAATATTTTCCATTATTTGGACGACGAATATTATTTGAATATTCGTTCGAGATTATTTATTTAACGATCCTTACTTCAAATAATTATTTGAACGTAACCATTCGACGAATAATATTTTTCAATATTCATTCAAAGTCGAATAGAATATCGATTATTATTCCGAATATTCTTCTAAAGATTGGACTACTAAATGAATATTATTTGAATATCCATTTAGACTATTATTTTATTAAATGAATATTACTTTTGAATATTCATTTAAGATATTAATTACTTGATGAATATTATTCTAATATTCATCTGAAGCTTGATTTATTTATCGAATATCATCTCGAATATTCCTTTAAAGTTTGGATTACTAATTGAATATTACTTGATATTCATTTAGAATATTATTCATTAAATGAATATTACTTTTTGAATATTCATTTAAATTCCTTATTAATTAATGAATATTATTTTGAATATTAATTTAAATATTTATTTATTCAATAAATATTCTCTTGATGTTTCTTCAAGGATTATTTGGAGAAATACTCTGATTAATGATATTCTTTCATATTCCTAAATATTCTTTAAATATTTTAATTCAATAAATATTCTCTGAATATTTATTCCATTCTTAGAATAACCTCAATAAGGTTTATCTTCTTCGATTATTACGGAAAATATCTCGGAGTCATATTATTATTAATCTTATATCAAGAAAGGTTCTCAGACATCATTCTTCTTGAGTCTATCTCCCTAAAAATAAGGGAACCTTACTTGGAAAATGTTATTTATCTTGTCGACTTCCCGGTCATAAAGTATTCTCTTCACTCGCAACTCGGGTGTTATGGACTTATTAAGTCGTTGTTTACCTTCTCATCTTTCGAGGGGTAAGATTGTTGGAACAAGTTGATATTCGTTACCAAGCAATAGCTTGGAAGTTATTGGTGAATTTTCCTTTCCAACTAGATACGACTACTTTGTAGAGTTTTATCAACAAGTATTATACTTGGGGAAAGGGGGACGAACGTTACATTCAGAATCATGAATTCTATTTGAACTAGGAGTCGTGTAAGAGGCCGAGTAGCGCCGGTCCATCCCCTTTGGCCCAACCGTTGGCCGGGGAGAGCTAGTAAGGCGGTATACAAGTAAAGCCGTCAGTTCTTCCTTCTACCGGTAGTAAATCTAATTTGAGCTGTACGATCTCGACTGATCATCAAGATTGGAACAGCGGGCGCGGTGAATACTCCATCATTGGTTCATCATCCAAACTTATTTATTTCCTGCAACATGATTACTGTTGGCAGAGCTGGAAAAGTGTTCATAACTGGAATTGCAATCTTTTCATGCAAGTTCCTCTTTTTAATGACAATGAGAATATCACGCTTACTTTTGATGTAGCAGATATTTCTACAAACAAATACTTTAAGTTACCTTGTAACTTCATCGTTCATATTATGCTGGCATCATTTCCGTAAATGCATGGCATATGGTTTAAAAGATACTTTTGAACTGTTATATATTATCGTTCAGTTATATATTATTGTTGGTGGGCTATTGCTCACCCTTGCTTTATTATTATATCACAATAACAGCTAGACCAGATGACTCGCACAAGGCGCACTCGACGCGGGCGAGGACGATGAGACTACCAGAGCTGAAGAAGAAGCTATTGGTAGGATATATTTATTCTTTCAGTACCAAGTATATGGTCTAGTATGACTTATGTAAATGGATGGCAAAGAGTATGTATTTATATTGAAATTCTTTTGGATTGTAAGAACTCATAATGTGATTAATAAAATTTGATTGTTACTCTGATTTCATCTCTGGGACTATAACGGGTGTGTTTTACATTGTTGTGTTGGGTCATACAGATGTAATTTATTTTATGTTAAGGAAAGTTCAAGTGTTGTGGATAGAATTGGACACCGTAACGACCGGATCCCGGACCCCGGACCTGGGGGTGTTACATTTACTTTAACCAACCAACACAAAAATCAAAACACAAAAACTCTCTTCCCTGCCCCCCAAGAACATTGCTCTCGGCCAAAGCAAGAAAACAAGGAAGAAAATTTTTCTTTCTTCCACTTCTCATCATTCTTAATTCAAGGCAAAATTCCTAGGCACTCTACATCATATAAGGAACGTATACTAAGAATTCCAACCCTTTTCATCCATTAATTTTCAAGATATAAATTGTTAAAGTTTTGATGAATAGTAACAAGGTTGAGTTTTCTTTTAGATCTTGGATTATAAGGGTTGTAGGAGCTCATCCAAGGTGTTCTTGAGACTTGTAAGGCATGCCCAAGGCTCCTAGATACTCAAGAAGGTATAAAAACCCTAACCCCTCTTGGCCATGTAGGATTTGTGATGTTTAATGTTAGATCCATGATTGTTAGTGTAAATCTTGAACATATAAGTGATGGATGATGTAGATCTTGAGCTTAAGTGTTGTGGTTGTGATTTTTAAGCTTGTGGTTAGTATATTTATCTCCATGTATGTTATAAAGTATGATCTTGGTGATTTAGATGTTGGTTGTGATGTGGATGTAAGATTCTTGGTTGGTTTAGTGATATAAGCATGCTGAGATTTTTCCAGGAACTTGAACTGTCTTGTAAGAGGGTTTTGAACCCCCAAATATTGTCCCCTGAGGTCCTAATATATATTGTTGGAAAGGTATTTGAATATAGTTTCCAGAAATATAAGGTTCATGACTAGGTGATGTATAGATTTTGAGTTATGGCCTGAGAAGTGAAATGTGTTTCTGGATTCCGGACTGCACCAAATGGTCCCCTTGTGAACCTTGTTTAAACCCCTAAAAATTTATGTAGGATCATGGAAATATTAGAGAAGCTAGTAAATGCAGTGGTGAAGGCTACCCAAAAATAATTGGATTAAAATATGTATTTTTCAATTTTATAAAAATGCTAGAGTAAAATTCGCGTAAGGGAAAAAGTCGTTAAGGGAGTGTGATTTAAGGGGTAATGGATATGATTCGGTTATGGTAACCAAATTAAGTCGAATAAGTGACGAGCGTAATCGAGTGGTAACATGAACCTATAGTGGGGCTAGAGTGTCATAAGACGAAGTCATTAAGTTAGTTTTGTACCCCCTAAAACCCCGCAATTAAAGAGATATTGTTAAGGTACTAACGAACGGTTATTGCTTATGTATAGATCGTTCCACTTCGCAAGCTCGACCACCCCAACCTCACCAAGGCAAGTTTACTTTTCAAAACTTACATATACAAGGACTTTCACTGTTGTGTTTGTAGTTTTCAATCATATCAAATGTTTATGTTTATCGAAGTATCGATGTAATTGAGATGTATAAGTACATATATGTTTGCACCCCTTGAACTTAGAATGAAATGTTTTCTTCGGACAACGACTCTAGCAATAGAGGTCGTAGCGGTCCGCATATACTATTGACCGGGGAGCGGTATATTACTATATCGTAATTAAATTGCGAAAACCCGAAGGGTCATTCGGGGAGTATCGTATACTCAAGTAAGTATTTTTATATCTTCGTAAATACTCAAAATACCTATCTTGGATTAAAAGTTAATTTAATTTAATTATTATTTTATTAATTATCAATATTAAATCTTAAAATACCATTTATTAATTATCGTTCATTATTTTAAAGGCAAAGCTAATCCAAGATACCTTTAATACTTTCAAACTCGAACTCTTTCGAACTCAAAACATTTTCGAAAACCCCCGGTCAGGTTTGCTTCTTGTGTGATTTCAAGAATCATCGGTCGACTGATGTCGGACCTTAATTACTCGGTTTTCAATCAAAATCAAGTTTTCAAAAGAAAAAGAAAAAGGGACTCTGGCAGGTGTGGGAACCGTTGACGAACGATTCCCGGGATGTGTAAGCGGCCGTGAGCCAGGCGGTCCATCAATTATTATTCCGGCCCAGGTGTTGCCGAAGGATGATTACGGATGTAGTTTTCATCGAGGGTGATTACGGATGTAGTTTTCACCCGGGGATAGTTACGGATGTAGTTTCTATCCTTCTACCGGTAGAGAAGACCCGCGGACTATTGGACTTGGATGTGGCGACTGATCATCGTCAATCCCTGTCAGGTTTTATGTTTTCTTTAAGTCCCATTCCTCCACTTTGGAAAATGCTCTGACACTGCTTCTTAGGCTTATGTGCCAAGTTGCTGATAGTGTTCTATTTTGATGAGAAAGATGTTGACTCAATGCAGTATCTAGAACTGCAATTTTATTTTGAAAATAAGGGCACGTATTGGTGCACCTTCGAAGTTTATCAACAATGACAAGTGATTTTATAACTGATTGATACAAACGAGTTTAATAACTTCTAAATATATGAAATGTTATATTGCTTACCTTATACATATATTTCTTGCTGAGCTATAGTTGCTCACTCTTGCTTGTTTTCAAATTTTACAAACACAACAGCTAAGAGAAATGGCAAGACCCAGACAGACTGCCCGAAAGCAGGTGACTAGACCCGAGGCAGCAGTTGAGATTCCACCGGTAGGCCCCATTAGCCGGATTGGTTGGCAACTTTTGTTAGTACGTTTTATTTATAAGTATTATCTGTGCAAAGCAGTGTACCGTAACAAACTTTCAAGCCGCCAACTTCGCTTCATATCGAAGTGTTGCTGGTAGCATAAATGCTATTTATTTCGGTCTGTAATAACTCTGAAACTTTTACTTCTGCTTAATCAATTGTGTGACGTTTCTGAGACTCTAACCTGTGTGTGTGTGTGTGCGGTGTGAGTTTATTGTGGGGTCGATGGTTGTTTTATATATTATGTGCAAGCACAGGTATGTTATTAATGGAAAATGGACCGTGAGCGCCTAGATCTCCGACCCCGGATCTGGGGGCGTCACAATAGTTGAGTCAACTCGAAGAAATCAATAAGCACTACTCAAAACTCGCGCAAATAAATAACTCAGCGAACTCAATAAACTCAACTACATCTATAGCAGCTTAGAATTACGAACTCAACAAATTAATTCTAAAAATTAGACTCATGACTCGACTCTAACAAACAGCAAAACAAGAGAGACTCGACAAATGTAGACACACAATGAACAAAAATCAAACAACAACACAGCAACGAACCATTAGCAAACGGAACTCAACAAAAGAAAATAATTGTGACGCCCCTAGATCCGGGGTCGGAGATCTAGGCGCTCACGGTCCATTTTCCATTAGTAACATACCTGTTCTTGCACATAATATATATAACACAACCATCGACCCCACAATAAACTCACACCACACTCACACACACAGGTTAGAGCCTCAGAAACGTCACACATTGATTAAACAGTAATAAAGTTATCAGAGTTATTACAGACCGAATTAAGTAGTATTTATGCTACCAGCAACACTTCGATATGAAGCGAAGTTGGCGACTTGAAAGTTTGTTACGATACACTGCCTTGCACAGGTCATACAGATAAATAAAACGAACTAACAAAAGCTGCCAACTAATCCGGCTAATGGGGCCTACCGGTGGAATCTCAAGTGGTGGCTCGGGCCTAGTCACCTGCTTTCGAACAGTCTGCCTGGGTCTTGCCATTTCGCTTAGCTGTTGTGTTTGTAAAATTTGAAAACAAGCAAGAGTGAGCAACTATAGCTCAGCAAGAAATATATATATAAGGTAAGCAATATAACATTTCATATGATTGGCAGTTGATATACTTGTTTGTATCAATCAGTTATAAAATCACTCGTCATAGTTGATAAATCTCGAAGGTGCAACAATATGTGCCCTTGTTTTCAAAATAAACTTGTAGTTCTAGATACTGCATTGATTCAACATCTTTCTCATCAAAATAGAACACTATCAGCAACTTGGCACAAAAGCCTAAGAAGCAATGTCAAAGCATTTTTCCAAAATGGAGGAATGGGACTTAAAGAAAACACAAAACCTGACAAGGATTGACGATGATCAGTCGCCACATCCAAGTCCAATCATCCGCGGGTCTTCTCTACCGGTAGAAGGATAGAAACTACATCCGTAACTATCCCTCGGGTGAAAACTACATCCGTAATCACCCTCGATAAAAACTACATCCGTAATCATCCTTCGGCAACACCTGGGCCGGAATAATAAGTGATGGACCGCCTGGCTCACGGCCGCTTACACATCCCGGGAATCGTTCGTCAACGGTTCCCACACCTGCCAGAGTCCCTTTTTCTTTTCTTTTAAAACTTGATTTTGATTGAAAACAGAGTAATTGAGGTCCGACATCACTCGACCGATGATTCTTGAAATCATACAAGAAGCTGAATCTGGCCGGGGGTTTTCGAAAATGTTTTGAGTTCGAAAGAGTTCGAGTTTGAAAGTATTAAAAAGTATCTTGGATTAACTTTGTCTTTAAATAATGAACAATGATTAATAAATAGTATTTTAAGATTTAATATTAATAATTAATAAAATAATTATTCGATAAAATAAACTTTTAATCCAAGATAGGGTTTCGAGTATTTACGAAGATATAACAATAGTTATTTGAGTATACGATACCACCCGAATGACCCTTCGGGTTTTCGCAATCTAGATACGATATAATAATATACCGCTCCCCGGTCAATAGTATATACGGACCGCTACGACCTCTATTGCTAGAGTCGTTGTCCGAAGAAAACATTTCAATCTAAGTTCAAGGGGTAAAAGCATACATGTACTTGTTCAATCTCAATTGCATCAATACTTCGATAAACATAGCATTTGATATAATTTGAAAACTACAAACACAACAGTAAAAGTCCTTGTATATGGATAAGTTTTGAAAAGTAAACTTGCCTTGGTTTGGTTGGGGTGGTCGAGCGTGCGGATTCGAACGATCTATACATAAGCAATAATCGTTCGTTAGTACCTTAACAATATCTCTTTAATTACGGGGTTTTAAGGGGGTACGAAATTAACTTAACGACTTCACCTTATGACTCTTTATCCCCACTATAGGTCCATGTCATCACTCGATTACGCTCGTCACTTACTCGACTTAATTTAGTTACCACGTTCGAATCATAACCACTAACCCTAGAATCATGTTCCACCAATCGACTTTTTCCATTGCGCGAATTTTACTCTAGCATTTTTATAAAATCCAAAAATTCATATTTTAATCCAATTCCTTTTGGGTGATCTTCACCACTGCATTCCCTACATTCTCAATTTTTTTCATGACCCCACATATATTTTTAGGGGTTTAAACAAGGTTCACAAGGGGGTCACTTAGTGCAGTCCATAGTCCAGAAACACAATTCACTCCTCCGGCCATAACGTAAAATCTACACATCACCTAGCCATGAACCTTACATTTCCAGAAACTACATTCAATTATCTGTCCAACAATATATGGTAGGACATCAGGGGACATCATTTGGGGGTTCAAAATCATGCTACAATACAGGTCAAAGTTCCTGGACAAAACTCAGCAAGCTCAAACTACTTAGATCAACCATTTTTCATACTTCCATAACATAATCAACACTTAATACACTTAGATCATGGTTCATAACACTCATGGAGATATATATATTAACCATAGTCATAAAAGTCACAATCTCAACATCAAAACTCAAGATCCATGCTATCCAATACATATACAACGAAGATTAGTTCTCAAACACATGGATCTACTACCATACTTTATAAACAATACATAACCAAGAGGGTTTGAGATTTTTATACCTTCTTGAGCATCTAGAGGCCTTGGATAAGCTTTACACAACTCAAAAACACCTTAGATGGTCTCCTACAACACTTACAATGCAAGATCTAAAGGAAAAACAAACTTGGTTACTATTCACCCAAGCTTGAACAATTTGTAACTTGAAATTTGGTGGATAAAATGGAGTGAAATTGCTAACATACCTTGTCTAGATGATGTAGATGACCTAGGAATTATGGTGAGATTTATGAGTGATGGAAGGGGGAGGAGAAGAATTTTTCTTCTCCACTTGAAGCTTTGGCCGAGAGCAACTACAAGGGGGGGGGGTTTGTGTTTTGTGTTTTGTGTTTGGTGTGTTATGTTGGTGAATAATTGGTGTTAATTAGGTTGGGTGATACATATCACATGTAAGTATAGGTAATGTACTAGCAAGGTATGGCCTCATGTACTATGTGTTCCCCCTTTTGAAAAAGCAACCAACTAGATACTATTCATCTTCCAATGGCCAACTAGTTTGTTTGATTTCTAACCACTTGGTTGCATGGGCTTGCATGCAATACTACTCCTTGTATTATTATTCTTCCACCAATGCTTGTTATTTAATCTTTAATTCGTATCGTATCTTAATTATTCTCTCGTAATAATATTTTGTCGCGTAGAGATTTCCCCTATAATTTCTTAAGTACTTATTGTGTAAATTCCTCGAATGTCCATAATTCCTCGTCATAATTCTTAATAAATCTTTTAATACTCTAATCATTCTCAAATCCCCAGTTTTATAAATATTACTAACAATAAGACTCCTGCCTTCACAATCTCCCTTTATATCTTACATAATAAATGCAACAACGCAGTTTCTCAGACAATCAATTCTATTAATCAACAGGGATGACTAGAAAGGTTCCATAATGATAATGTCACAAGATATTAAATAAAAGGAAATATTACCAAAAATTAGGGTTTTACAGCCTCCCTTCCTTAAAAGGATTCCGTCCCGGAATCAGGTTGAAAACAGTTGGGGGTGCTTTTCACGCATCGCGCTCTCTAGTTCCCATGTTGATTCTTCGACGTTCTGATTCCTCCACAAAACTCTCACTAATTTGACAACCTTGTTCCTCAGCACCTGTTCCTTTCTATCCATGATTTCTACGGGTTGCTCGACATATGTTAAGTCTGGTTGCAGATCCACTTGATCATGTTCTATCAAATGTCGGAAGTCGGTATGGTATGGTCGTAGCATGGACACATGGAACACATTATGTACTTGCTGTAAGCTCGGGGGTAAAGCCAATTCATAGGCTAACTTCCCAACTCGTTTCAAGATCTCAAAAGGTCCAATAAATCTCGGGCTTAGTTTCCCTTTCTTACCAAATCTCATCAATCCCTTCCATGGTGATACTTTTAACATCACAAACTCTCCTACTTCATATTCTTTGTCCTTGCGGGTCTGGTCCGCATACTTCTTCTGTCTGTCCTGGGCCGCTACCAGTCGTCCTCTTATGAGCTCGATAGTTTCTCTTGTCTGTTGGACCAGTTCAGGCCCTAAAATCTTCCGCTCTCCAACTTCTTCCCAACACAAGGGAGACCGACATCTTCGTCCGTATAAAGCTTCATATGGGGGCATGCCTATACTTGCATGGTAACTGTTGTTGTAGGAAAATTCGATCAACGGCAAGTGGTCATCCCAACTCCCCTTACAATCAATGGCACATACCCTCAACATGTCCTCGATGGTCTGGATGGTTCTCTCACTCTGTCCGTCTGTTTGGGGATGGTATGCAGTACTCATGTTTAACTTGGTCCCCACACAATCCTGAAAACTTCTCCAGAACCTGGAGTTGAATCTCGGGTCTCTATCTGATACAATGCTCACAGGAACCCCATGCCTTACCACGATCTCCTTTAAGTAAATATCTGCCAGCTTGTCGACAGTATATCTCTCGTTGATTGGAAGAAAATGTGCTGACTTGGTCAACCTATCGATAATTACCCAAATGGCATCATGATTAGTCTTGGTCCTTTGTAATCCGACCACAAAGTCCATTGCAATTTGCTCCCACTTCCACTCGGGTATCTCTAAGGGTTGCAACAATCCACTGGGCCTCTGGTGTTCGGCCTTCACTCTTTGACATGTCAAGCATTTACTTACCCACTCTGCCACGTCCTTCTTCATATTAGGCCACCAATAGTATTCTCTCAAATCTCTATACATCTTAGTGCCTCCAGGGTGAATTGAGTACCTTGAACTATGAGCCTCTTGCAAAATCTCGTCCTTTAATTCTTGGACGTTCGGGATCCATATCCTAGATGCGTACCTCATAATTCCATTCCCGTCCTTCTCACACTTAATCTCCTCGCCAGTCAAAACTTTCTCCATCGAATTCTTTTCTTCTTCTATCATCTTTTCCTGGTATAACTTAATCTTTTCCAATAGCGGTGGTTGGACTTTTATTTCCATTAGACTCTCTTGTCCAATTCCTGGTAACCTCACTTCAATCTCCAGTTTCTCAAGGTCCTTGATCAATTCGTCCACTGACGTTATCATCTTAAGCTTCTCCTTTCCGCTAAGTGCATCGGCCACTACGTTGGCCTTCCCTGGGGGATAATGAATCTCACAATCATAATCCTTGATTAGCTCTAACCATCTCCTCTGCCTCATGTTTAACTCTTTCTGAGTGAATATGTACTTTAAGCTCTTGTGATCTGTGTAGATTTCGCACTTTTCTCCGTAAAGATAATGTCTCCAGATCTTCAAAGCAAAAACTATCGCCGCTAATTCCAAATCATGGGTGGGGTATCTTATCTCATACTCCTTAAGTTGTCTGGACGCATAAGCAATCACTTTACCGTGCTGCATAAGCACACACCCTAAACCTTTATGGGATGCGTCGCTATAAATCACAAAATCTCCCTTATCATCAGGTAGGGCTAGTACTGGTGCTGTCACCAACCTCTTTTTCAACTCTTGGAAGCTCTCTTCGCATTTTTCAGTCCACACAAACTTCTCGGTCTTGCGAGTTAGTCGGGTCAAAGGGGCTGCTATCTTTGCAAAGTCTTGGACAAATCTCCTATAGTAGCCAGCCAGTCCTATGAAACTTCTCACCTCTGTCGGAGTGGTTGGTCTCTCCCAATTTGATACAGCCTCTATTTTGGCTGGGTCCACTAGAATGTCTTGTTCGCTAATCACATGCCCTAAAAACTGAACTTCCTTCAACCAAAATTCGCACTTCGAGAACTTAGCGTACAGCTTTTCTTCTCTCAATGATCCCAATACAATCCTCAAGTGCTCTGCATGTTCCTCCTTCGTCTTGGAATAAATCAAGATGTCATCGATGAAGACTATAACACACTTGTCCAAGTATTTCTTGAAGACTCGATTCATTAAGTCCATGAAAGCTGCAGGGGCATTCGTTAACCCAAATGACATCACTAGGAACTCATAGTGTCCATACCGGGTGCGAAAGGCCGTCTTTGGTATATCTTCTGGTTTAATCTTTAACTGGTGGTACCCGGTCCGCAAATCAATTTTAGAGAAATAAACTGCATCTTTCAATTGATCAAACAGGTCATCTATCCTGGGCAAGGAATACTTATTCTTTATAGTAACCTTGTTCAGCTCCCTGTAGTCTATACATAATCTCATGCTGCCGTCCTTCTTTTTCACGAATAACACCGGGGCTCCCCACGGTGACACACTAGGTCTTATCATCCCTTTATCCAACAACTCTTGTAACTGAGTGGCTAGCTCTTTCATCTCCACTGGGGCTAGCCGATATGGGACTTTCGAAATTGGGGCCGTACCCGGAAGTAAGTCTGTAGCGAACTCGATGTCTCTATCAGGTGGTAGTCCTGGAAGATCATCCGGAAATACGTCCGTGAACTCATTAACGACAGGGATTTCCTGTAGGTTTGGTGCCTCTTTCTTGGTATCCTTCACATAGGCTAAATAGGCTTCGCATCCTTTACGTAACAGCTTCTTAGCTTGAATCATAGTCAGGAACTTTTGGCTTTGCCGTTTCCCACTAAATACTACTTCCTCGTCCCCTGGCGGTCTCAAACTTACTTTTTCTTGACACAATCAATCTGGGCTCCGTGGGTTGTTAACCAATCCATACCTACTATTACGTCAAACTCCCCTAGTTTAAAAGGTATTAAGTCTACCCAAAAGTGTCGCCCTTCTATTTCTAGGTCACAACCTGGACATACTTGGCTAACGGGAATAATTTCATGATTAGCTATCTCTATTTGCAATCTATCTTTCAATGGTTCAGTCTTAAGGCCTAACTGACATACAAAATCTAGAGATATGAAGGACTTGGTAGCTCCCGAATCAAATAAAACATTTGCTTTAACTGAGTTGAGTAGTAGGGTACCTGCAATCACATCCGTGTTCCTCACGGCATCCTGCACCGTCATGTTAAAGGTTCTTGCAGTAGGGGCCTTGTTAGAAGCAGTTCCACTCACTCTCGATGCAGTTGGCCTAGAGGACATACATTCCCTCATTCGGTGCCCTGGTTTCCCACACTTGAAGCAATTACCTCCGACACTCGGGTTGTTACTAGTTTCGCGACAGGCGTTAGCATAATGCCCTGTCAGCCCACACTTGAAGCATTTCACATCTTGCAGGTTACACACGCCCGCATGTTTCCTTCCACATTTATTGCATTCTGGGGGTTGGGCTCGGGATGGGGTAGAGTAAGACAATCCCTGTGGTCGGCCGCTCTAGCCCACACTTCAACTTTCAGCTCTCTTGGTTCCAAAGTTCCTGCTGGGTTGGGACATCGTTCCTCGCTTAAATTTGCTCGGAAAGCTCCCACCAGCAGAGTTTCCCTTTCGACTATCCAACTTCCTCTTCTTTCCTTCCCTCTCTTTCTGCATCTGTTCACTTCCAGCCTCAACAATTGACGCTTTCTGTACCAGGGTGGCATAGTCTGTCAGCTCAAGAACCGCCACACGATTCTGAATCCATTGTTTTAGCCCTAATTGAAACCTTCGGGCCCTCTTTGCCTCAGAGTTCACATATTCCGGCACAAACCTCGACAACTCAGTAAATTTGGCCTCATACTCGGCCATCGTCATGTTTCCTTGCTTCAGTTCCAAAAACTTCAGCTCCATTTGTGTCTCCATGAACCTAGGAAAGTACTTCTCCAAGAACAGCTCGCTAAATCTCTCCCAGGTCACCACACCTCTTCCTTCCAAATTCTTCTTAGCTTCCCACCAATAGTTCGCCTCACCTTTCAGAAGGTAAGTGGCGAAAACAGTCTTCTGCTCTTCAGCGACACCTAGTATCTCGAAAGATTTTTCCATTTCCTTCAGCCAGGCCCTTGCCTCGACAGGGTCGGCAGTTCCTTTAAATTCTGGGGGTTTCAGGGATTTGAAGTTCCGGAAAGCATTAGCATTAGCATTCTGGGGTGGTTGCTGAACTGGGGGACGGTCCAAGTTCTGCCTAAGTAACTCCATGAACTGTTCCATAGGGCCTCCCCTAGGATGTTCTACCTCTCGGGTATCATCACCAGCTTCTTCTTCTTCATACTCAGAGTCATCAAACAAGTTATGATCGTTGCCCTCATTCTCACTCAGGTTGGCATTCTCCCCTTCATGGTTCTGGTGGCCTCCGGCTCCATGGTGGCTACCCTGGCCCTCAGAACTGATCGGGTGAGCTCGAGTGTTCATTCTTCTGGGTGGCATGATTCTGATAATAAAACAAGAAAGGGGTTAGGGTTTTCCAATTACCTGACAGCGTTTGCACGGGTCAGGAGCGTATCGTTCCTCCTCATAAGGGTGGAAGTGCAAAAGTTTTAATAATCCGATGTTGGAGATAAAATGTCAAACATTTTTGGGGAAAAATCCCTTTGGGATGCGAAAACATTTACAAGAGTTTTCAAAATTTCGAAACCTCAAAAATATTTTTCAAAATTTCAAAACGCTTCTTTTTTTTTTTGAAAAAATTGATTTTTAAAGATTGTAGGAACATCTCTGGAAATCGTAGAAAACAATTTGAAATTGCATATCGTAAATTTGAAACAGTAAGGTTGTATTTGTGGCTTGTAGCAATTGTATAATCACAGTTGTATATCAAAACAGTAAAGCATGGCATCGGAAAGTAAAGCAGTTGAGGCAATATTAAGGAAACTGAAACTAAATAAGTACGGTACAAGGGTTATCACAAAGTTTGGATGTTAGAGCCAAATACATAGTTCCGATGTCAAAGTCTAGCAAAAGTGGAACAAATACAAATACATCATCCGAATAGTCAGGCTACACAAAAGTAGGGCTACATGTTAAATATAATTGATGCGTTTTAATCAGTGTTTAAGTGTTACAGTGAATTATCAGAGTTTAGCTGGAAGCAGTCAGAGTTTAGTGTAAACTCTGACAGATGGAAGCTCGACAGAGTTTGTCAAACTCTGTCTGGAGGCAGCGTCTACTGGTCAACAGTGATTGAAGATTTATTATGGAAGCGATATCTTTGAAGATTGGATAGCTATCAAAGAGATCGAGTTGACTTAGGAGACGTGTGACAATCTGTAATTGATATCATTGTATAGCTGATTATTAGGAATATCAATTAGAGATTGTATCGAAGCTGTATGTTTTATAAATACAGTTAGGTTAACCCTAGAAGGGTATCGTACAACGAATTATCTTGATTGTAACCTAGCAGCTCTTTGTGATATTTTACATCACGAAGAGGGTTCTTAATACAAGAAGTTTTTTAGTGCATAAACGTTTTACTTATTAAACTCTCATACAAAGTTGGTTATTAATTGTGTATTCGGCCTAACAAGTGGTATCAGAGCCAATCTGTTACTTTATTACAGGTTAAGATCCAAACACAACAATAATCATGTCAGCAATTCCTCCACCAACACCTACTGTTTCTGAAAAGGCTCCTACTACTGTGAGTCGTTATGAACCAATCAGGGTTCCTATTCTGAGGCCAATAGAGTATGCTATGTGGAAGGTCAAGATGACTATGTTTCTGGAGGCTACAGATCCAGAATATCTTGACAGGATTTATGTAGGCCCTCACAATCCTACAAAGCTATCTGTTGCAGCTGCTGGTGAAGAAGCTAAAATAGTTCCAAAGGAAAAGAAGGACATGACTCCTGAGGATCTATCATCAATTGCTAAGGATGCAAAGGTTAGGCATTTACTGCATAGTGCTTTAGACAATGTTATGTCTAACAAAGTCATTAACTGCACCACTGCAAAAGAGATATGGGATGCTCTTGAAGTCAGGTGTCAAGGAACTGCGGCTATTAAGAAGAATAGGAGAAACATACTCACACAAGAGTATGAGCATTTTGAGGCTAAACCTGAAGAAACCATGACAGAAACATTTGATAGATTCTGTAAATTGCTCAATGATCTGTCATTGGTCAACAAAGAGTATGATCTAGAAGACTCAAATCTCAAGTTTCTTCTTTCTCTACCTGAAAAGTGGGATGTGAAAACAACCACTATTAGAGACAACTATGATCTTGCTGAAACAGAGATTGATGAAATCTATGGGCTGCTCAAAACTCATGAATTGGAAATGGAGCAGAGAAACAGGAGATCAAGCAGGAAGGGAAAGTCTGTTGCTCTTAATGTTGAAGAGAAGCCTCAGAAGAAAGAGGCATCAAGAAGGAAAATGAAGGGAAAAGCTTTGGTCATACACTCAGATAGTGAATCATCAAACTCTGATTGTGATTCAAACTCTTCTGAATCATCTGACTCTGAGGATGATGAAGAAGAAATGAGGAAAATGGCTGTGTTGATGGTGAAGACTTTCAAGAAAATGGGCTTCAAGAATTTCAAGAAAGGGAAAAGGTTTTCTAGAGATTCAAATGAAAACAGGAAAAGCTTCAGGAAGTCTGATAAGAGAGATTCTAAAGGGAAGAAAGATAAATCTGAAATTCAATGCTACAAGTGTAAGGAGATGGGTCACTATGCTCCTGAGTACAAGAAGGGTAAAACTGGAAAGGTACTCTACACTAAAAGCAGAGATTGGGCAGATACTTCAGATTCTGATGAAGAAGTGAACTATGCTCTCATGGCTACTACTGAATCAGAAACTTCTGAGAATCAGGTACCTCTAACTACCTATGCTTATAATATTGATGACATTGCTCAATTAAGAATTTATCTTAAGTCATTGCATATAAGTTATAGGGATCAGACTTTAGAAAATGAGAGGATAAAAGCTGAAAATTCTGAATTAAAGGTTAGAAATAAACTTGTTGAAGAAAAACTTGAAAACATGCAACAAGTTCAGAAAGAGAGAGATGATGCTGTTTGTATAGAACAGAATTTGCTTCAGAAATATAAACAACTAGAATCTGAGTTGGAGGAAGCAAATAAGAAAATTAGGACTTGGACTAATTCTGGAAAGGACACTCAACAGATTTTTCAAACAGACACTGTTGGTCTAGGTTATAATGAGGGAGATGAACTTAGATTTCAAAATCAAGTTAAAATCAGAACTCATTTTGTACATGGAACCAGTAAATTTTTGTCTGAAAATGAAAAAGAAGATGTTAAAAGTAAACCAGTAAAAACTAGTGTTAAACAGGTTAATATTGGTTCAATGACAGATAAACAACTCAAACATAAACTGAAGGAGTTAAAATCTGTTAAGAAACAGAGAGTGTCAAATAAGAACAGAAATGGAAAAGTAGGCATCACTTCAGGAAATAAACCAATGCTTGCTAGTTATGCTCCAAGAAAGACATGTCATAACTGTGGTAGTACTAAGCATCTTGCAAATTTCTGCAAGAAAAATAAAAATATAAATTCTTTACCTACAAAGTCTGAGGTAAAGAAGGATTTTGCTAGAACTAAGCCACAGACTTTATGCACACACTGTGGAAGCACTTGGCATTCCATTTATACTTGCAGAGAATATCATGCCATCTATCATAATTACTATGAACTGAAACCCAATATGAAATGGGTTAAAGTTAATACTGCAAGTGTAAACACTGATACTGTTAGCTCAAACTCTGATAATGTTAATTCCGCTGCAAAAGCTAACAAAGTTAAGAATGCCAAAGGATCCAAGCAAGTCTGGATCCTTAAAACTAATCCTCAGTAATTCCTTGTGATTGCAGGGCAACAGGGAGGCAACCCTAGTCGTGGACAGTGGATGTTCAGGACACATGACTGGAAATAAAGCCCTGCTATCAGACTATGAGGAGAAAGCTGGCCCAAAAGTTTCCTATGGTAATGGCAATGTAGGAAGAACATTGGGATATGGCAATATTAATCTTGGAAATGTCATCATCAACAATGTAGCTCATGTCCCAGGACTCAAGCATGACTTGTTATCTGTGAGTCAAATCTGTGACAAGGGATATCATGTAGATTTTCAACCTGAATATTGTGAAGTTATCAGCAAATCTACAGGAAAGGTTGTTCTAGTTGGTCACAGGCAAAACAACATTTATGAAATCAAGCTTTTGATAGACTCTGTTGGAAAAGCTGTTTGCCTGTCTACAAGAATGTCTAGTGAAGAGAGTTGGAAGTGGCACAAGAAACTCTCACATTTGAACTTGAACAACATCAATGAATTGATCAGAAAGGATCTTGTAAGAGGACTCCCAAAGGCTCTGTTAAATGTTGATGGCCTATGTGATTCATGTCAGAAGGCTAAACAAAGGAAGTCATCTTTCAAGAGCAAGACAGAATTTTCAATCACTGATCCCTATCATCTTCTGCATGTTGATCTCTTTGGTCCAGTAAATGTTATGTCTATTGCAAGGAAGAAATATGCTTTAGTCATTGTTGATGAATACACTAGATTCACTTGGGTGTATTTTCTAGCAAAGAAGGATGAAACTGCATTAACTCTGATGGAGCATGTGAAGCTTCTGGACAAAGGATGAAGTAACAAAGTCAGAATCATCAGAAGTGATAATGGAACTGAGTTCAGAAATGCAACAATGGAAGAATTCTGCAAGGAAAATGGAGTGAAGCAAGAATTTTCAGCTCCTGGTACACCACAACAAAATGGTGTAGTTGAAAGGAAAAATAGAACCTTGATTGAAGCTGCCAGAACTATGCTTGATGAAGCAAAATTGCCAACTTATTTCTGGGCAGAAGCTGTTCAAACTGCTTGTTTTACTCAAAATGCAACACTGATCAATAAGCATGGAAAGAAACCATATGAGATGGTGAAGAGAAAGAAGCCTAACCTGAAATACTTTCATATTTTCGGGTGCAAATGTTTTGTTTTGAAGACTCATCCAGAACAGTTGACCAAGTTTGAGCTAAAGGCAGATGAAGGAATTTTTGTTGGCTATCCACTGTCAACAAAGGGATTCAGAGTTTACAATCTAAGAACTAAAGTGATCATGGAATCTATACATGTATCTTTTGATGATAAAAAGATAACTGGACTTGAAGACAAAGATGAATATGATCAACTGAACTTTGAAAATGAAGATTTAAACTCTGATGAAGTAAACTCTGATGAAACAATTCTGACAGACTCTGTTGTAACAAACTCTGAACCTCTACTGGTAAACACTGGAGAAACTTCTCAGTCACAACAAAGGGGAGAACCAGTTGAGGGGGAGCATGAACAAGATGAAGACTCAAACACTGATACTGAGTCAACTGAAAAATCTGGATCAAACTCTGACGATTCAAACTCTGAAAATTCAAATTCTGACTCTGGGCAATCAAGTTCAGGGGGAGTCTCAGAAAACGAAGATAGATCACAACAAAATCAGGAGAGCATGGATCAAGGGGGATGATCACATGCTGATAGAAGTCATTTGCCTTCTGCTAGGAAATGGACTAAATCACATACACCTGATTTGATAATTGGTGATCCAGATGCAAAAGTGAAAACAAGAAGTGCTACTGCAAGTGAATGTCTGTCTCATGCATTCTTGTCTAAAAATGAACCAAAGAAAATGGAAGAAGCACTTCAAGATGCTGACTGGATAACAGCAATGCAGGAAGAGTTGAATGAATTTGAAAGAAATGAAGTTTGGACCCTTGTACCAAGGCCAAAGAACAGATCTTATGGATGAAGAATCAATTGCTGGATTATGGATTGAGGTACAATAAAATCCCTATTTACTGTGATAATCAAAGTGCTATTGCAATGACAGGTAATCCAGTACAGCATTCAATGACCAAGCACATCAGCATAAGGTACCACTTCAACAGAAAACATGTGGAAGAAGGGAATATTGAACTACATTTTGTGTCTACAGAACAACAGCTTGCAGATATCTTCACTAAACCATTGAGTGAAGCTACATTTACAAGACTGGTCAATGAACTAGGAATGGTCTCTGGTTCTGACTAGGAATGTTGGTTAGATTCAAATTTTACTTATGTAGTGTATTACTCATATTTCCTGATTGGTTAAATGCTAAGTGAACTCTGTTGATTAAACTCTATTATGCATACTAAGTTAAACTCTGTCAGCATGCCTGTATGTCATTCACTATTAATCAGTTTGATAAACTCTGCGAACTCTGAGTTGATTTTTGTCTGAATGAAAACAGCAATGAAGAAATATGTATGAAGCATGATTCTCAGCAATTAATCATGAATCTTTCTGAGTTATTGTGATCTAATCTTAGATTGTGCAGAAAGTTAACACAACATGATACTGGCTCATATTTATAGCATCTCTTAGTTTATTTTGTCCTAAACTCTGAGTCTATAAATACTGTGTGCATTACCTTACATGAAAAACTACTGATGTTGATGAACTCTAAACTCTGTTAGTTATACTCTGGTAGAATAAAATGCTTACTGCAATACCCCAAAGAAAATGTATATAGGTTGTTATACTCCTTTGAGATTATGTTGGATACTAGGATGACCCAGGAACTTATTGGTATATAATATGTGCTAAAATTCTCTGATTTTTGGTGACTAGTTAAATACTAGGATGACCCAGGAACTTATCAAAATGATAAGGGCTAAAATTTTTGAATTTTTGATGACTGGTTCCAACCTCTGATTACTGGAATAAAAAAAAATGTATATAGAGGGGGTATAAAATAAAAGTTACTGTATATAGTTTGATTACTTCAGAGTTTAGCTTTCATCATATAGTCAGTGTTTACTATGACAGTTTGTGCATCCAGTGTTTATTGATTTACTTTATGGATTTTATGAAAAATTAGATGCTCTAAAAATTGATTTAGTAAACTCTGCTTCACACACACATATTTTCACAACTGTGCAATTTATGAAAGGGTTTCGGTGATAAAGTTGGAGAATTGACAAACGCTGTTGATTCGTGATTTGTACTCTAAGGTAAATTTTCATTGGATAATTTGAAAATTTTGGAGTAAATAGGGATTTTGACAACTGTTAATCAGTGTATTGTTGATGAATTTGTTCTTTATATGACTACTTTAATTAGTTTTCATATTCTCTTCTTTGATTTATTTCCTTGAAGAACAGTTCATATAACATAAATAAAAATTGAAGAACACACTGAATAAGATTAGAGAAACATAATTTTTCATTGATAATAAGAAAGAGATTACAAGCAAGTATTACATCTTTTTGTTCTCTCTATCTGCTAATCTATTCAACAGGAAAATAAAAGGTCAAGTCCAAACCACTCCATTGTTAGCAAAAATCCCAGATCCCATCTTTGCCACTTTATTTGGGTGGAAGTTGAAGGGATAAGGTTATTTTTGCTGACATATTCATTAACAATGGTTGGTGGTGTTGGATGAGGATGCCTTCGAGGAGAGCCATGCAAATGTTGCTTGGAGAGCAGCATCGATGTCAATCACCCTTGCAGGTTTCTCTCTCTCGATCTCTTCCAGACCGGCATCCATTTGCAGCCACAGAGTCTCAAGCTGCCTGTCCCAGTCAAACGATTCAAACTCTTCACGCGTATAGCTGAAGATATCCCTATTCTCGACAAGATGAAGGTTCTTTTCTTTGATGGTAAGGTTGGCCATTGCTTTTCAGAGTGTTTTGTTTGAAGGGTTTGTGATTTTTCAAAGGAGAATGAAAGGTTAAAGGACTAATGAACTAATCTGAGCAAGTCTCTAGGCCTTAAATAGAGATAGGTAAGTAACGAAGTCCTAAAACGCTTCGTATTCTGGTTATTAATGGCTACAGGTAAACGCTTCACATTCTGGTTTTAATTGGGTCCAGGTAGTTTAAGAGAGCATTATTTGATTTTTTTTAAATCAAATATTTTATTGTTTTAATTTGCAAAATACTCTTCTTAAAAATACGCGCACGTGACCCACTCGCCATTAATGTGTCCCACTCACCCATTATCGTGTCCCACTACACATTAATCTAGGAACTGATTGAGTGTTTGATTACATAAGAAATTGGGTTTTTAATTACTCTAATTACTTTTGTGTCCAAACGGTTGTGTTTTATTCTTACATCTCACAGTTCTCTCATTTTTTCACTTGGGCATTCTCGCAAACACCTTTCCTACATACATTTCTCTTGGAAATTCTTGCAACTTTCTTAACTCAATGGCTTCTAAACCATTCACTGCTCTTGGTTTACGGTTTGTTCCTAACAACTATGAAGCTCCACTCTATCATGAACGTGTTCCAGAACCGTTTCATCTAATGCAGAATTTCTTGAGAGATTCAGAGATTGGACAAGCTCTGGTTGGACCTGATACTCTCTCTGCATCTCAAATTGCTACATTTTGGCAGAATTCAGTTTATGTGGATGGAGGAGAGAATGGGACTCCTAACATCATCTTCACTTATGAAGAACAAGATTATGTGATTACTCCACAAACTGTAAGAGATACAATGGGGTTTGACACACATACTTCTTATACTCTGGTTAATGAAACTCATTTGAGAGAGATGCTACAAGAGATAGGTTACATGGAATCTCTTGACAAGATTGGCGGTATAAAGAGACCCAATCTCAGGAAGGAATGGAACTTTTTCTTTGATTGCATAACAAGGACATTCCAGAAGAAAGTCACCAACTGGGATGCCATTCCAATAGACAGTCTCCAAATCAGGTATTCTCTACTCTATGGTAGTAATTTTGATTTTGGTAGATATGTTCTGATGAACTTAGGTGATAAACTGTCAGAATCTACTACTGTTTATTATGCTCGTTTTTGTCAAATGCTGTTCAATGCTTGTGTACCTGGTCTAGAAATTGCTGATACTGATGAAATTGATCCTTTTCGAGTCAACAAGAGAATATTCTCTGATATCACTAATAAGGATGTTGGTAAAGCAAATCTCCCTGCCTTTGTCATGCCACTTGCTTTGCAAAATTTTCTCAATCAACCTCAAGAACAACAACAACCTGAACCACAACCACAACCACAACAACAACCTGAACCACAACCTGAACCACAACCACAACCACAACAACAACCTGAACCACACCCTGAACCTCAACCTGAACCGCTAAACATTGATCGTACTCAAAAAGCAAACACTGAATCACCTACTCACTCAGCACCTACAAAACAACCTTCACACACTCTACAAACAAACTCTGAATCATCACTATCTCCACCACAACCACAGCCTAAAACAAAAAGAGGCAGAGCAAAGCCAGCACTGAACACTGAACGACATGCAAGAGTTAAGACGTCCATCGAGACAAAAATGAAAGCAAAATAGACATCTCCTGGAGCTGTTTATACTAGAAGAGTGAAAAGAATAAAACAAACGGCAAACATACCTAAGTCACTCTCAGTTGTAGAACAATCTCCACAATCTAGTGAAGAGGATTCAGATAACGTACCTCTAGCAAAGTGAAGAAAACTGGTATTCTCTGATTCTGTGGATGAAGATATTGATGCTCCAGAGGTAGTTTCACAGCAAACACCTACTGTTGAGGTTGAGAAAGATGCAATACCTGCAGAGGTTGAAATACCTGCAGAGGTTGAAATGCCTGCAGAGGACAAAATGCCTGCAGAAGAGGATACTAGAGATGGCCTTTCTCCAATAAATGATATTCTTGATTCATTTATGCCATTCTCTGATCCTATCTCTGATACTGGTGCAGCTGATCAACCTACGGTTGTTCTTTCTGAAACTGTGGCATCCCATATTGAGTTATTATCTGATGCTCACCAAACTATTGAAGGAGGAGATGAAATTGATCAAGCAACCAAGGCTACTTCTCAGTCTATGCCTGTTGCTGAGCCTGAGCAATATGGAGAAAATCTTGACAAGGCTGCAGCAGAAATTGCTAAACCTGTGACTGAAGATGTACATACTAAAGCTGCAAGTGTTGAATCTGAAGGTAAAAGTAGTGCAAACTCTGATTCTTCTCTGAGTGCACCAGTACAAACAGACAATAAGCATACACCTTTCACTCAATCTTATACGTCTCATGAAGTTGAGAGAGCAAAATTTGCAAAGTTTTCTGTTGAATGGTACAAAGAGGATTGTATTTTTCCACGAGGAAGAGCAGCTGATTTTGTTAAGCAAACTGCTGATACTATCTCCAATCCAGAGATTCTTTCTTGCTTAAAAGCAACTGTAGTTCAAGTCAAAACTCTGGATAGAAGATTTGATGACACTACACAGGCAATCACTGCTTTGCGGAATGAGGTTGTAGCTAGAGAAATGAAAATGGAAAGAGACTCAAAACTCATGACTACAAAGTTTTTTATAGCTCAAGACAATCTCTTTGCCAGGCTGGGTAAAGTTGAAGAGAATCAGTCTGACTTATCTGTTAAAATTGATTCTATTGCTACCTCCTTGGAGTTAATTACATCTATTCTTATGCCTGATGATGTCAAAAAGGGGGAGAGAGTTGTCAGAAGGGATAGTGCTGGAGATGGAGGGGCAAGTAGTAAAGGGAAGAACAAAACTGAAGAAGTTCAAACTTTGAGAACTAGCAAGTCATCTAAATCACAGTCTGTTGGGAGAAATACTGATACTCAAGGTACTTCAAAGACCAAGAGTTTGCTGTTACCTTCTAATCCACAAACTGATGAAGAATTGGCTGCTAAGCTGTTTATTGAAGAGAATGAGGAAGGAGTTACGATTGAGGACATTGAAGCTGAAGAAAAGAGTTTACAAGAAGAACATCTCAAGGCTTTAAAGTCTGGTAAGTTACAAAGAGGAAAAGCTCCTAGACCTGTTGTTAAAGGTGTTGTGATCAAAGAAAGGGCTGATGTTAGTCAAAGATCTCGGTTTTCAAAGGAAACAATGGCAGCAGAAGCTAAACTCAAGCTGAAAGGCATTGAAGGAGAAAATTCACAGAAGAAAGTTACAACTTCTGTTGCATCACAAGTAATGATCACACCTTTACACTCTTCTCAGTTGAAATCGGTTTTTGGGAAAGGAACAATTCAAGATCCAAATATATTATCTGGAGTTTCTATGAATATTTCTGATGGAAGAGCTTTGTCTGGCAAAGTTGGAAATAATAAGGGTGGACTAGGTTCACACAGAGACAAAAGGCAATATACTGGTCCTAGAGATCCTTCTTCACTTGCTGTTCCAGGTCGTGGTGTTCCTCAAGAGAGTTTGGACAGACTGGAATCAGTACAGTTAGTTCATCAGAAGAGTTTAAACAAGGACTTTCTCTTGTACTTCATGGCTGATGGGACAGTATTTAAAATTGGTGAGATTGATATTGGCTTGAAATGTTGGGAAAAACTAGAGTATGTTCTCTATCTTTTCAAGGTGAATAGTCAAAGGACTCAATCGGTTGCTAATGTGCTCAGACAGAGAATGCTTCAGAATTTGGCAATCAGAGGAGAGAAGTATAATAGCAGATATGTTCCTAAGTACAGGGATTACAAAGGAAATCTCATTGAAATGAAGAAAGGTACTGCAAAGTTAAAGACTGATTTGGGAATCACAGTACTTGACTTCAATTCACAGTCAGAAGAAGTCAAATTTATCAGACTGGGAAATGAGATGAGAAGGAACAAAATCTATGATCTTAGGGCTGCTATCTACCAGACAGATGAGAGTGATCCTCAGCTCAGAGAAATTAAAGAAGTTATGAAGATTGAGCTTGAAAATGCAGAAAGAAGATTGCTCATAGATTATCTCAGAGCTATGCCAGATCTTGAAGTGATAAGAGATTAAGGTCTGTAAGGATTTTCTTATTCTCTGTAGTTTTTGTTAAGTAGAAGCTTAAACTCTGAATTTGTATAAACACTGTATTTGTCTATTTGTTTTGACATCATCAATTATTGTCATTAACTTGTGCATTTTTGCTAATGAACAAGTTGGGGGAGATTGTTAAATATAATTGATGCGTTTTAATCAGTGTTTAAGTGTTACAGTGAATTATCAGAGTTTAGCTGGAAGCAGTCAGAGTTTAGTGTAAACTCTGACAGATGGAAGCTCGACAGAGTTTGTCAAACTCTGTCTGGAGGCAGCGTCTACTGGTCAACAGTGATTGAAGATTTATTATGGAAGCAATATCTTTGAAGATTGGATAGCTATCAAAGAGATCAAGTTGACTTAGGAGTCGTGTGACAATCTGTAATTGATATCATTGTATAGCTGATTATTAGGAATATCAATTAGAGATTGTATCGAAGCTGTATGTTTTATAAATACAGTTAGGTTAACCCTAGAAGGGTATCGTACAACGAATTATCTTGATTGTAACCTAGCAGCTCTTTGTGATATTTTACATCACGAAGAGGGTTCTTAATACAAGAAGTTTTTGAGTGCATAAACGTTTTACTTATTAAACTCTCATACAAAGTTGATTATTAATTGTGTATTCGGCCTAACACTACATCCATACATACTACCCGAAGCCACATCTACATATCTGTAGGTCAGTCTACTCATCCACTGGTCAGAAAGGATACCACTGCACAAGTCAACTATCCCGCAAAATCGACACACTAATGTCATCTGAACCTAGGGGACTGAGCTATCAGTAACACATCACGGGGCCGCACCGCGACGGAGCAAGGTCCTCACTCGGGTAAATGCACGACGCACAACACGCCTAGCATCCCTAGCCTAGATCACTCCGCCCCCGCGGATCCATAATCCAAGGATCCTATCGCGACTCCTCCTCTCAATCCTATGGAGCCGAGCCCTAGTCCTCCTAGCAACAGCGGTCCTCATCTCAGCCTGGATCCTCAAGCGCGCCTCGCGCTCCTCCACTAGTGCCCGCCTCGCCTCGTTAAGTCGGGCCTCTGCAGATAGTAAGTCTCGGGTCAGGAACTGTACCACGTAAGCATGCTCAGTACCCGACACTGGGGGTAGGTCCATCGGTGGAGGTGGTATGACAGGAACAAGAGTAGGTGCAGCAGTAGCAGCAGGAGCAGGAGCAGTAGTAGGGGCAGGGTCTGGTATCTCCTCCATCTACACAAGGGAAATAAGGTGGGTCACTAACCATAAAAGAAAGGTTTAGGAGTAGTTCCCTCATGGGCCTTAAAGTCAGGGCTATATCCGATAACCCGACTACAAACTCGATGAGAGTTCTAAGTATTATTAAAGTTGTTATTAGGGTTATCTTTATTGTTATTATTATTAGGGTTGCTTTCTTAAATTACTATCGTTTCTGAGAACTGTAACCTCGCTCTGATACCATTTCTGTGACGCCCCCAGATCCGGGGTCGGAGATCTAGGCGCTCATGGTCCATTTTCCATTAGTAACATACCTGTTCTTGCACATAATATATATAACACAGCCATCGACCCCACAATAAACTCACACCACACTCACACACATAGGTTAGAGCCTCAGAAACGTCACACATTGATTAAACAGTAATAAAGTTATCAGAGTTATTACAGACCGAATTAAGTAGTATTTACGCTACCAGCAACACTTCGATATGAAGCGAAGTTGGCGACTTGAAAGTTTGTTACGATACACTGCCTTGCACAGGTCATACTGATAAATAAAACGAACTAACAAAAGCTGCCAACCAATCCGGCTAATGGGGCCTACCGGTAGAATCTCAAGTGGTGGCTCAGGCCTAGTCACCTGCTTTCGAACAGTCTGCCTGGGTCTTGCCATTTCGCTTAGCTGTTGTGTTTGTAAAATTTGAAAACAAGCAAGAGTGAGCAACTATAGCTCAGCAAGAAATATATATATAAGGTAAGCAATATAACATTTCATATGATTGGCAGTTGATATACTTGTTTGTATCAATCAGTTATAAAATCACTTGTCATAGTTGATAAATCTCGAAGGTGCAACAATATGTGCCCTTGTTTTCAAAATAAACTTGCAGTTCTAGCTACTGCATTGATTCAACATCTTTCTCATCAAAATATAACACTATCAGCAACTTGGTACAAAAGCCTAAGAAGCAGTGTCAAAGCATTTTTCCAAAATGGAGGAATGGGACTTAAAGAAAACACAAAACCTGACAAGGATTGACGATGATCAGTCGCCACATCGAAGTCCAATCATCCGCGGGTCTTCTCTACCGGTAGAAGGATAGAAACTACATCCGTAACTATCCCTCGGGTGAAAACTACATCCGTAATCACCCTCGATGAAAACTACATCCGTAATCATCCTTCGGCAACACCTGGGCCGGAATAATAAGTGATGGACCGCCTGGCTCACGGCCGCTTACACATCCCGGGAATCGTTCGTCAACGGTTCCCACACCTGCCAGAGTCCCTTTTTCTTTTCTTTTAAAACTTGATTTTGATTGAAAACAGAGTAATTGAGGTCCGACATCACTCGACCGATGATTCTTGAAATCATACAAGAAGCAGAAACTGACCGGGGGTTTTCGAAAATGTTTTGAGTTCGAAAGAGTTCGAGTTTGAAAGTATTAAAAAGTATCTTGGATTAACTTTGTCTTTAAATAATGAACAATGATTAATAAATAGTATTTTAAGATTTAATATTAATAATTAATAAAATAATTATTCGATAAAATAAACTTTTAATCCAAGATAGGGTTTCGAGTATTTACGAAGATATAACAATAGTTATTTGAGTATACGATACCACCCGAATGACCCTTCGGGTTTTCGCAATCTAGATACGATATAATAATATACCGCTCCCCGGTCAATAGTATATACGGACCGCTACGACCTCTATTGCTAGAGTCGTTGTCCGAAGAAAACATTTCAATCTAAGTTCAAGGGGTAAAAGCATACATGTACTTGTTCAATCTCAATTGCATCAATACTTCGATAAACATAGCATTTGATATAATTTGAAAACTACAAACACAATAGTAAAAGTCCTTGTATATGGATAAGTTTTGAAAAGTAAACTTGCCTTGGTTTGGTTGGGGTGGTCGAGCGTGCGGATTCGAACGATCTATACATAAGCAATAATCGTTCGTTAGTACCTTAACAATATCTCTTTAATTACGGGGTTTTAAGGGGGTACGAAATTAACTTAACGACTTCGCCTTATGACTCTTTATCCCCACTATAGGTCCATGTCATCACTCGATTACGCTCGTCACTTACTCGACTTAATTTAGTTACCACGTTCGAATCATAACCACTAACCCTAGAATCATGTTCCACTAATCGACTTTTTCCATTGCGCGAATTTTACTCTAGCATTTTTATAAAATCCAAAAATTCATATTTTAATCCAATTCCTTTTGGGTGGTCTTCACCACTGCATTCCCTACATTCTCAATTTTTTTCATGACCCCACATATATTTTTAGGGGTTTAAACAATGTTCACAAGGGGGTCACTTAGTGCAGTCCATAGTCCAGAAACACAATTCACTCCTCCGGCCATAACTTAACATCTACACATCATCTAGCCATGAACCTTACATTTCCAGAAACTACATTCAATTATCTTTCCAACAATATATGGTAGGACATCAGGGGACATCATTTGGGGGTTCAAAATCATGCTACAATACAGGTCAAAGTTCCTGGACAAAACTCAGCAAGCTCAAACTACTTAGATCAACCATTTTTCATACTTCCATAACATAATCAACACTTAATACACTTAGATCATGGTTCATAACACTCATGGAGATATATATATTAACCATAGTCATAAAAGTCACAATCTTAACATCAAAACTCAAGATCCATGCTATCCAATACATATACAACCAAGATTAGTTCTCAAACACATGGATCTACTACCATACTTTATAAACAATACATAACCAAGAGGGTTTGAGATTTTTATACCTTCTTGAGCACCTAGAGGCCTTGGATAAGCTTTACACAACTCAAAAACACCTTAGATGGTCTCCTACAACACTTACAATGCAAGATCAAAGGAAAAACAAACTTGGTTACTATTCACCCAAGCTTGAACAATTTGTAACTTGAAATTGGGTGGATAAAATGGAGTGAAATTGCTAACATACCTTGTCTAGATGATGTAGATGACCTAGGAATTATGGTGAGATTTATGAGTGATGGAAGGGGGAGGAGAAGAATTTTTCTTCTCCACTTGAAGCTTTGGCCGAGAGCAACTACAAGGGGGGGGGGGTTTGTGTTTTGTGTTTTGTGTTTGGTGTGTTATGTTGGTGAATAATTGGTGTTAATTAGGTTGGGTGATACATATCACATGTAAGTATAGGTAATGTACTAGCAAGGTATGGCCTCATGTACTATGTGTTCCCCCTTTTGAAAAAGCAACCAACTAGATACTATTCATCTTCCAATGGCCAACTAGTTTGTTTGATTTCTAACCACTTGGTTGCATGGGCTTGCATGCAATACTACTCCTTGTATTATTATTCTTCCACCAATGCTTGTTATTTAATCTTTAATTCGTATCGTATCTTAATTATTCTCTCGTAATAATATTTTGTCGCGTAGAGATTTCCCCTATAATTTCTTAAGTACTTATTGTGTAAATTCCTCGAATGTCCATAATTCCTCGTCATAATTCTTAATAAATCCTTTAATACTCTAATCATTCTCAAATCCCAAGTTTTATAAATATTACTAACAATAAGACTCCTACCTTCACAATCTCCCTTTATATCTTACATAATAAATGCAACAACGTAGTTTCTCAGACAATCAATTCTGTTAATCAACAGGGATGACTAGAAAGGTTCCATAATGATAATGTCACAAGATATTAAATAAAAGGAAATATTACCAAAAATTAGGGTTCTTACAATAAACAAACAACTCAGCCTTTCACATAACTCAGCGATTTTGAACGAAAAGTAACAAAAATCAAATTAAGGAGTAAGGGAAAAGGGTTTGTGAGAAAAAGGGAATAAAGAAGAGTAACGAAGAGTAACGAAGAGGGAGAGAGAACTGGTGGGTACTGAGCACGCCTACATGGTGCAGTTCCTGACCCGAGACTTGCTTTCTGCAGAGGCCAGACTTAATGAGGCGAGGCGGGCCCTAGTGGAGGAGCGCGAGGCGCGATTGAGGATCCAAGCTGAGATGAGGACAGCTGTTGCTAGGAGGACTAGGGCTCGACTCCATAGGATTGAGAGGAGGAGTCTCGAGAGGATTCTTGGTTTAGGGATCCGCGGGGGCGGAGTGATCCAGGCTAGGGATGCTAGGCGTGTTGTGCGTCGTGCATTTTCCCGAGTGAGGACCTTGCTCCGTCGCGGTGCGGCCCCATGATGTGTTACGGATAGCTCAGTCCTCTAGGTTCAGATGACATTAGTGTGTTGATTTTACGGGATAGTTGACTTGTGCAGTGGTATCCTTTCTGACCAGTGGATGAGTAGACTGACCTATAGATATGTAGATGTGACTTCGGATAGTATGTACGGATGTAGCCCTACTTTTGTGTAGCCCTGACTATTCAGATGATGTACTTGTTATTGTTCCACTTTTGCTAGACTTTGACATCGGAACTATGTATTTGGCTCTAACATCCAAACTTTGTGATAACTCTTGTACCGTACTTATCTATTTTCAGTTTCCTTGATATTGTCTCAACTGCCTTACTTTCCGATGCCATGCTTTACTGTTTTGATATGCAACTGTGAATATATACAATTGCTACAAGCCGCAAATACAACCATGCTGTTTCAAATTTACGATATGCGATTTTAAATTGTTCTCTACGAATTCCCAAAATGTTCCTACAAACTTTTAAAATAAATTTTTCAAAAAAAAAAAAAATTTGAGGTTTTGAAATCTTGAAAACTCCAGCAAATGTTTTCGCACCCCATAGAGATTTTTCCCAAAAATGTTTTGACGTTTTATCTCCAGCATCGGGTATTTAAAACTTTTGCAACTTCCACCCTTATGAGGAGGAACGATACGTTCCTGACCCGTGTAAATGCTGTCAGGTAATTAGAAAACCCTAACCCATTTCTTGTTTCATTATCAGAATCATGCCACCCAGAAGAATGAACACTCGAGCTCACCCGGTCAGTTCTGAAGGCCAGGGTAGCCACCATGGGACCGGAGGCCACCAGAACCATGAAGGGGAGAATGTGAACCTGAGTGAGGATGAGAGCAACGACCATAACTTGTTTGATGACTCTGAATATGACGAAGAAGAAGCTGGTGATGACACCCGAAAGGTGGAACATCCAAGTGGAGGCCCTATGGAACAGTTCATGGAACTACTTAGGCAGAACTTGGACCGTCCCCCGGTTCAGCAACCACCCAGCAATGCGAATGAAAATGCTTTTCGGAACTTTAAATCCCTGAAACCCCCAGAATTTAAAGGAACTGCAGATCCGGTTGAGGCCAGAGCCTGGTTGAAGGAAATGGAAAAATCTTTCGAGATACTAGGTCTCGCTGAGTAGCAGAAGACTGTTTTCGCCACCTACCTCCTGAAGGGTGAGGCAAACTATTGGTGGGAAGCTAAGAGGAATTTGGAAGGAAGAGGTGTGGTGACCTGGGAGAGGTTTAGCGAGCTGTTCTTGGAAAAGTACTTTCCTAGGTTTATGGAGACACAAATGGAGCTGAAGTTTTTGGAACTAAAGCAAGGTAACATGACGGTGGCCGAGTATGAGGCCAAATTTACTGAGTTGTCGAGGTTTGTGCCGGAATATGTGAACTCTGAGGCAAAGAGGGCCCGAAGGTTTCAATTGGGGCTAAAGCAATGGATTCAGAATCGTGTGGCGGTTCTTGAGCTGACAGACTATGCCACCCTGGTACAGAAAGCATCAATTGTTGAGGCTGGGAGTGAACAGATGCAGAAGGAGAGGGAAGGAAAGAAGAGGAAGTTTGATAGTCGGAAGGGAAATTCTGCGGGTGGGAGCTTTCCGAGCAAATTTAAGCGAGGGACGATGTCCCAACCCAGCGGAAACTTTGGAACCAAGAGAGCTGAAAGTTGGAGTGTGGGCCAGAGCGGCCGACCACAGGGATCATCTTACTCTACCCCATCCCGAGCCCTACCCCCGGATTGCAATAAGTGTGGAAGGAAACATGCGGGTGTGTGTAACCTACAGGATGTGAAGTGCTTCAAGTGTGGGCTGACAGGACATTATGCTAACGCCTGTCGAGGAACTAGTAACAACCCCAGTGCCGGAGGTAATTGCTTCAAGTGTGGGAAACCAGGGCACCGAATGAAGGAATGTATGTCCTCTGGGCCAGCTGCATCAAGAGTGAGTGGAACTGCTTCTAACAAGGCCCCTACTGCAAGAACTTTTAACATGACGGTGCAGGATGCCGTGAGGAACACGGATGTGATTGCAGGTACCCTACTACTCAACTCAGTTAAGGCAAATGTTTTATTTGATTCGGGAGCTACCAAGTCTTTCATATCTCTAGATTTTGTATGTCAGTTAGGCCTTAAGACTGAACCATTGAAAGATAGACTGCAAGTAGAGATAGCTAATCATGAAATTATTCATGTTAACCAAGTATGTCCAAGTTGTGACCTAGAAATAGAAGGGCGACACTTTCGGGTAGATTTAATACCTTTTAAACTAGGAGAGTTTGATGTAATAGTAGGAATAGATTGGTTAACAACCCACGGAGCCCAGATTGATTGTGTAAAGAAGAAAGTAAGTTTGAGACTGCCAGGGGACGAGGAAGTAGTGTTCAGTGGAAAACGGCAAGACCAAAAGTTCCTGACTATGATTCAGGCTAAGAAGCTGTTACGTAAAGGATGCGAAGCCTACTTAGCCTATGTGAAGGATACCAAGAAGGAGGCACCAAACCTACAGGAAATCCCTGTATTTCCGGATGATCTTCCAGGACTACCACCTGATAGAGATATCGAGTTCGCTATAGACTTAGTTCCGGGTACGGCCCCAATTTCGAAAGCCCCATATCGGCTAGCCCCAGTGGAGATGAAAGAGTTGGCCACTCAGTTACAAGAGTTGTTGGATAAAGGGATGATAAGACCTAGTGTGTCACCGTGGGGAGCCCCGGTGTTATTCGTGAAAAAGAAGGATGGTAGTATGAGATTATGCATAGACTATAGGGAGTTGAACAAGGTGACTATAAAGAATAAATATCCCTTGCCCACGATAGATGACCTGTTTGATAAATTAAAGGACGCAGTTTATTTTTCTAAAATCGATTTGAGGACCGGGTACCACCAGTTAAGGATTAAGCCAGAAGATATACCAAAGACGGCCTTTCGCACCCGGTACGGACACTATGAGTTCCTAGTGATGTCATTTGGGCTAACGAACGCCCCCGCAGCTTTCATGGACTAAATGAATCGAGTCTTCAAGAAGTACTTGGACAAGTGTGTTATAGTCTTCATCGATGACATCTTAATTTATTCCAAGACGAAAGAGGAACATGCAGAGCACCTGAGGATTGTATTGGGAGCATTGAGAGAAGAAAAGTTGTACGCTAAGTTCTCGAAGTGTGAATTTTGGTTGAAGGAAGTTCAGTTTTTAGGGCATGTGATTAGCGAACAAGGCATTCTAGTGGACCCAGCCAAAATAGAGGCTGTATCAAATTGGGAGAGACCGACCACTCCGACAGAGGTGAGAAGTTTTATAGGGTTGGCTGGCTACTATAGGAGATTTGTCCAAGACTTTGCCAAGATAGCAGCCCCTTTGACCCGACTAACTCGCAAGACCGAGAAGTTTGTGTGGACTGAAAAATGCGAAGAGAGCTTCCAAGAGTTGAAAAAGAGGTTGGTGACAGCACCAGTACTAGCCATACCTGATGATAAGGGAGATTTTGTGATATATAGCGACGCATCCCATAAAGGTTTAGGATGTGTGCTTATGCAGCACGGTAAAGTGATTGCGTATGCGTCCAGACAACTTAAGGAGTACGAGATAAGATACCCCACCCATGATTTGGAATTAGCGGCGATAGTTTTCGCTTTGAAGATCTGGAGACATTATCTTTACGGAGAAAAGTGTGAAATCTACACGGATCACAAGAGCTTAAAGTACATATTCACTCAGAAAGAGTTAACATGAGGCATAGGAGATGGTTAGAGCTAATCAAGGATTATGATTGTGAGATTCATTATCACCCAGGGAAGGCCAACGTGGTGGCTGATGCACTTAGCCGAAAGGAGAAACTCAAGATGATAACGTCAGTGGACGAGTTGATCAAGGACATTGAGAAACTGGAGATCGAAGTGAGGTTACCAGGAATTGGACAAGAGAGTCTAATGGAAATAAGAGTCCAACCACCGCTATTGGAAAAGATTAAGTTATGCCAGGAAAAGAAGATAGAAGAAGAAAAGAATTCGATGAAGAAAATTTTGACTGGCGAGGAAATTAAGTGTGAAAAGGACGGGAATGGAATTATGAGGCATCTAGGATATGGATCCCGAACGTTCAGGAATTAAAAGACGAGATTTTGCAAGAGGCTCATAGTTCAAGGTACTCAATTCACCCTGGAGGCACTAAGATGTATAGAGATCTGAGAGAATACTATTGGTGGCCAAATATGAAGAAGGACGTGGCAGAATGGGTAAGTAAATGCTTGACATGTCAAAGAGTAAAGGTCGAACACCAGAGGCCCAGTGGATTATTGCAACCCTTAGAGATACCCGAGTGGAAGTGGGAGCATATTGCCATGGACTTTGTGGTTGGACTACCAAGGACCAAGACTAATCATGATGCTATTTGGGTAATTATCGATAGATTGACCAAGTCAGCACATTTTCTTCCGATCAACGAGAGATACAATGTCGACAAGCTGGCAGATATTTACTTAAAGGAGATTGTGGTTAGGCATGGGGTTCTTGTGAGCATTGTATCAGATAGAGACCCAAGATTCAACTCCAGGTTCTGGAGGAGTTTTCAGGATTGTGTGGGGACCAAGTTAAACATGAGTACTGCATACCACCCCCAATCAGACGGACAGAGCGAGAGAACTATCCAGACCATAGAGGACATGTTGAGAGTATGTGCCATTGATTTTAAGGGAAGTTGGGATGACCACTTGCCGTTGATCGAATTTTCCTACAACAACAGTTACCATGCGAGTATAGGAATGCCCCCATATGAAGCTTTATACGGACGAAGATGTCGGTCTCCCTTGTGTTGGGAAGAGGTTGGAGAGCGGAAGATATTAGGGCCTGAAATGGTCCAACAGACAAGAGAAACTATCGAGCTCATAAGAGGATGGCTGGTAGCAGCCCAAGACAGACAGAAGAAGTATGCGGACCAGACCCGCAAGGACAAAGAATATGAGGTAGGAGAATTTGTGATGTTAAAGGTATCACCGTGGAAGGGATTGATGAGATTTGGTAAGAAGGGAAAGCTAAGCCCAAGATTCATTGGACCTTTTGAGATCTTGAGACGAGTTGGAAAGTTAGCCTATGAGTTGGCTTTACCTCCAAGCTTGCAGCAAGTACATAATGTGTTCCATGTGTCCATGCTACGACCCTACCATACCGACTTCCGACACGTGATAGAATATGATCAAGTGGATCTGCAGCCAGACTTAACCTATGTGGAGCAACCCGTAGAAATCATGGATAGAAAAGAACAGGTGCTGAGGAACAAGGTTGTCAAACTAGTGAGAGTTTTGTGGAGAAACCAGAATGTCGAAGAATCAACATGGGAACTAGAGAGCACGATGCGTGAAAAGCACCCCCAACTGTTTTCAACCTGATTCCGGGACGGAATCCTTTTAAGGAGGGGAGGCTGTAAGAACCCTAATTTTTGTAATATTTTCTTTTATATAATATCATGTGACATTGTCAATTTGGAACCTTTCTAGTCATCCCGGTTGTTTAATGGAATTGATTGTCTGAGAAACTATGTTGTTACATTCACTATGAAAGATAAAAAGGGAAGATTGTTGAAGGCAAGAATCTTGTTGTTAGTAAGATTTATAAAACTTGGGACTTGAGAGTGATTGGAGTATTAAAAGATTTATTAGGAATTATGACGAGGAATTATGGATATTCGAGGAATTTACACAATTAAGTACTTAAGGAATTACAAGGAAAATCTCTACGCGACAAAATATTATTACGAGAAATTAATTAAGATACGATACGAATTAAAGATTAAGTGACAAGCATTGGTGGAAGAATAATGATACAAGGAATGATATTGCATGCAAGTCCCATGCAACTAAGTAGTTAGGAAAAACAAACTAGCAATGCAAAGTGGACAAGAGGAATAGTAACTAGTTGGTACCTTTTCCAAGGAGACAAGAGGGTATGGTGGTCTAGGTCTAGACTTGTACCATGTATTACATATACACACACTTAATATATATCACCCAACCCCTTTTACTTTAACCAACCAACACAAAAATCAAAACACAAAAACTCTCTTCCCCCCCGCCCAAGAACATTGCTCTCGGCCAAAGCAAGAAAACAAGGAAGAAAATTTTTCTTTCTTCCACTTCTCCTCATTCTTAATTCAAGGAAAAATTCCTAGGCACTCTACATCATATAAGGAAGGTATACTAAGAATTCCAACCCTTTTCATCCATTAATTTTCAAGATATAAATTGTTAAAGTTTTGATGAATAGTAACAAGGTTGAGTTTTCTTTTAGATCTTGGATTATAAGGGTTGTAGGAGCTCATCCAAGGTGTTCTTGAGACTTGTAAGGCATACCCAAGGCTCCTAGATACTCAAGAAGGTATAAAAACCCTAACCCCTCTTGGCCATGTAGGATTTGTGATGTTTAATGTTAGATCCATGATTGTTAGTGTAAATCTTGAACATATAAGTGATGGATGATGTAGATCTTGAGTTTAAGTGTTGTGGTTGTGATTTTTAAGCTTGTGGTTAGTATATGTATCTCCATGTTTGTTATAAAGTATGATCTAGGTAATTAGATGTTGGTTGTGATGTGGATGTAAGATTCTTGGTTGGTTTAGTGATATAAGCATGCTGAGATTTTTCCAGGAACTTGAACTGTCTTGTAAGAGGGTTTTGAACCCCCAAATCTTGTTTCCTGAGGTCCTAATATATATTGTTGGAAAGGTATTTGAATGTTGTTTCCAGAAATATAAGGTTCATGACTAGGTGATGTATAGATTTTGAGTTATGGCCTGAGAAGTGAAATGTGTTTCTGGATTCCGGACTGCACCAAATGGTCCCCTTGTGAACCTTGTTTAAACCCCTAAAAATTTATGTAGGATCATGGAAAAATTAGAGAAGCTAGTAAATGCAGTGGTGAAGGCAACCCAAAAAGAATTGGATTAAAATATGTATTTTTCAATTTTATAAAAATGCTAGAGTAAAATTCGCGCAAGGGAAAAAGTCGTTAAGGGAGTGTGATTTAAGGGGTAATGGATATGATTCGGTTATGGTAACCAAATTAAGTCGAATAAGTGACGAGCGTAATCGAGTGGTAACGTGAACCTATAGTGGGGCTAGAGTGTCATAAGATGAAGTCATTAAGTTAATTTTGTACCCTCTAAAACCCCGCAATTAAAGAGATATTGTTAAGGTACTAACGAACGGTTATTGCTTATGTATATATCGTTCCACTTCGCAAGCTCGACCACCCCAACCTCACCAAGGCAAGTTTACTTTTCAAAACTTACATATACAAGGACTTTCACTGTTGTGTTTGTAGTTTTCAATCATATTAAATGTTTATGTTTATCGAAGTATCGATGTAATTGAGATGTATAAGTACATATATGTTTGCACCCCTTGAACTTAGAATGAAATGTTTTCTTCGGAAATTTCGAAAACCCGAAGGGTCATTCGGGGAGTATCGTATACTCAAGTAAGTATTTTTATATCTTCGTAAATACTCAAAATACCTATCTTGGATTAAAAGCTAATTTAATTTAATTATTATTTTATTAATTATCAATATTAAATCTTAAAATACCATTTATTAATTATCGTTCATTATTTTAAAGGCAAAGCTAATCCAAGATACCTTTAATACTTTCAAACTCGAACTCTTTCGAACTCAAAACATTTTCGAAAACCGTTGACGAACGATTCCCGGGATGTGTAAGCGGCCGTGAGCCAAGCGGTCCATCAATTATTATTCCGGCCCAGGTGTTGCCGAAGGATGATTACGGATGTAGTTTTCATCGAGGGTGATTACGGATGTAGTTTTCACCCAGGGATAGTTACGGATGTAGTTTCTATCCTTCTAACGGTAGAGAAGACCCGCGGACTATTGGACTTGGATGTGGCGACTGATCATCGTCAATCCCTGTCAGGTTTTATGTTTTCTTTAAGTCCCATTCCTCCACTTTGGAAAATGCTCTGACACTGCTTCTTAGGCTTATGTGCCAAGTTGCTGATAGTGTTCTATTTTGATGAGAAAGATGTTGACTCTATGCAGTATCTAGAACTGCAAGTTTATTTTGAAAATAAGGGCACGTATTGGTGCACCTTCGAAGTTTATCAACAATGACAAGTGATTTTATAACTGATTGATACAAACGAGTTTAATAACTGCTAAACATATGAAATGTTATATTGCTTACCTTATACATATATTTCTTGCTGAGCTATAGTTGCTCACTCTTGCTTGTTTTCAAATTTTACAAACACAACAGCTAAGAGAAATGGCAAGACCCAGACAGACTGCCCGAAAGCAGGTGACTAGACCCGAGGCAGCAGTTGAGATTCCACCGGTAGGCCCCATTAGCCGGATTGGTTGGCAACTTTTGTTAGTACGTTTTATTTATAAGTATGATCTGTGCAAAGCAGTGTACCGTAACAAACTTTCAAGCCGCCAACTTCGCTTCATATCGAAGTATTGCTGGTAGCATAAATGCTATTTAATTCGGTCTGTAATAACTCTGAAACTTTTATTTCTGCTTAATCAATTGTGTGACGTTTCTGAGACTCTAACCTCTGTGTGTGTGTGCGGTGTGAGTTTATTGTGGGGTCGATGGCTGTTTTATATATTATGTGCAAGCACAGGTATGTTATTAATGGAAAATGGACCGTGAGCGCCTAGATCTCCGACCCCGGATCTGGGGGCGTCACAACAGTTGAGTCAACTCGCAGAAATCAATAAGCACTACTCAAAACTCGCGCAAATCAACAACTCAGCGAACTCAATAAACTCAACTACATCTACAGCAGCTTAGAATTACGAACTCAACAAATTAATTCTACAAATTAGACTCATGACTCGACTCTAACAAACAGCAAAACAAGAGAGACTCGACAAATGCAGACACACAATGAACCAAAAATCAAACAACAACACAGCAACGAACCATTAGCAAACGGAACTCAACAAAAGAAAATAAACAAACAACTCAGCCTTTAACATAACTCAGCGATTTTGAACGAAAACTAACAAAAATCAAATTAAGGAGTAAGGGAAAAGGGTTTGTGAGAAAAAGGGAATAAAGAAGAAGGACATGTGAGCCGGTGTTTGAGATTTTGCAGCAACAGGAAAAATAAAAGAGTAACGAAGAGGGAGAGAGAACTGGTGGGTTTTGGTTTTGAAAGAGAAAGCTAAACAGGGGAGTGGGTGTTTTCAGTGAAGAAGGAGAAGAGTGAATAAAAATGGCTGGGTCTCGTTATTTTGTGGTTCGACTAAGAAAAAATAAAACAGGGGAGAAGAAATGGTTCGAATAAAAACAGAACAAAAGATTTAAGGCTTCGAATTAACAATTGCAAACAAGTAAATAAAAACTGAAAATTAATACTTTTGTGTTTTTGTTTTAAAAAACTAAAAACGAAAATAAAAAAATTAACTGCGAAATTAAAAATTATACTACTAGAACGATGATTTAAAATTAAAGTGCCCACAATAAAATTGAGATTTAAAGGGGCTCAAATTAAAAATTATAACTACGAACACGAAAATAAAAATCGTTACTTTCAACCCCAAGTGGTTAGCATTTCGCTACTTTGTCCACTAATCGGATTTACGAAAATAACGATAGCGAGGCAACATAAATGAAAGAGCAAGACAAGAAAATAAAGGAAACTTGAAATTGCATTAAATTTAAAAAGAGTGTTTACAAGATTTGAAACTAAAAAAAAAATAAGAAATTAAAGCTACCCTAAAGTTTACCCTAAAACCTAAGTTGTCATTTACAAGGGGGGGTGAGGGGGTATTTATAGGATAAGAATTAAAGTTTAGGGGTATGTTGGGTTAATCTTGGCCCTACACCTTATAAATCTGGTGGACAAATCCTAGCCATCTATTTGTTTCCTTCTCCCTTAAGCTTTGATGAGTGGATCTTGGCCATACACTTATTTAGTGTGTTGGGATGATCTCCACCTTCCACATGTCTTCAAAGATTCCTTTTCCACCAAGCTCCTAATTCTTTTTCCTTTTTTCATTTAAGTCATTTTTCTTCCTCTTTTTCCCTTCCTTGCTCTTTATTTCTTTATTCTGCCATTTCTTTATTTATTCACGAATTTCCTGAAATGCAACAAAATAAATTATTAAAATACGAGTTCAAGCAATAAATAGGTAATAAAAATATGCAAAAATATGCACTTACCACTTTGCAACTAATATGCGCAGCTACACTTCTCCTTATTGATGGAGGTTTTTAACCTTTTTCTTTTCCTTGAAGGAGATCCTTCTTTGTTTGACCTTCACTTGGTTGCTTCCGCCAATATCTTCAAGTATATTTTTTACCATGTATTTTGCCTTTCCTCCATCCTTTGGTAAGGAAGCCACCAATGATAGTGCCTTGGGGGAAGCTACCTCTTGAATATTTTGCTCATGTGCCACCAAAGTTGCCTTTCGATCCTTCAGATTTCATTAAGATTGCTGACATCTAGCAATTTTGAGATGGTGTCTTCAGTCGCACCTGATTTCCTTTCACTACCTTAGCGTACAAAGGTGTAGCTCCATTATTTCTCAAGCTTCCATCGCCTCTGGTGATATTTCCTTTGAGAGGTTCTTGCTTACATTCTTTAACATAGATTTCCATTCTGCATCCGCCGATTGGCAGGTAGCTCCACATGTGAACCTCGCATAACTTCCTTTAGTAATCGAGAGGTCATTCGTACCTTCTTCTTTGTCTAGTAGCTAAATTTCCAGATCCTGATTGAGATTGTTATCATTGGCTCCTTCTGCAATTCCTTCCATGAGGTATCCCTAAATTCCAGCTTCCAGTATTCGAGGAGCCATAATTGTATTGCTCGAAGCTGTCCTGAGCTGAGATGGTTCCTTTCCAGGTGCTTCCTCTTTTAATCTTATTGTTGACTCCTCTATCAGTCGAGCACCTTAGAAGCTTCATATCCTCCTTCTGCTGTATTTTTCAGAATAGGTCACTCACCTCTTCAAATTATGAGAGGTACCAATTTGCCTTCAGCTTCCCTAATAGCCTTTTTTGCCGGAGCTTCAGCATCATTTAAACCATAACTTGACAACTTTTGCTCGATGCTTTCAACTAGATATTCTGAGCCTCCACCTTCCACTATTGGTGAATTTTCCATTATGAGCACCCCTATAAGTTGCTTTCACCAACTTCTGTAGGTGCTGCCACATGACCAACCAAGAACTCTTCAAGGTTCCCTTGTACTTTTTTTTTAATCCTTAGTCATAACTTCCACATGGTGTGCCTTGCCTTCATTATCCTTCATTAGAGCAGCCATTTGCATCAATGCCATGGGTGATACTAACCCCCGAAAAACTGGAACCTTCATCGTGAGGTTCCTCCATTAAGGCTACCTGGTAACATGTTTCCTTCGTTATTCTACATTGAGCTTCCTATAGTGAATTTCGTCATGGCATAAGGTGGATCCTTCAGAGAACCTCAATTAAGTGTAGTATCTTGTTGTAGTGGAAGCTCCAGGTTCAACTATCGAACCTCAAGTTGCGTGGTAGAACTGCTACGATTAACCTAGATTACTTCCTTTTCTCTTCTAGCTTCCTGTAGAGGTTCTTGTTATTTGACTTCTTGTTAATTCCAACAGTTGAACCTCTACCATGAACCTCATTCCTCATGCCGTTATTGCCTATAGCTCGGAAGCAGTGTTAGAGGTTCTTTTTTCTGAGCACCTCCTTGGCAAACCTGCTCCTTACGACCTGTAGTATGGTATGAACCAGATCTTTACTCCATAATTTTTACCATGGGAGCTTCAATGGTCCTTCAACTCTAACCGATTGAACCTCTAAAGAGAGATTCGCCATTTTCAGACTATGAACCTCCTTATCATATGCCAAGATGAAGTATTTGGGGGTACCTTACGAAAACCCTCTGAATAGGTGTAACCTCGAGATTGAGGTCTCTCTTGTCTTTGCCACTAGAACCTCTCGACTGAACCTCTCCAGATGGTCGTACCTCCATTAGCAGGTGGATGTTTAGCTTCACCTGTCTAGTTAAACATATCAGCACCCCCGACATGAGAAGCTACCGGGTCATAAAAGCTCTCATCGCGGGACCTCATTTCTGGGTATTTCCGGACGAAATTAACATCTGAAAACTTCATTTTTCGGCCATTCTTTTCAGGCCTCTTCCATCAAGCCAAAAATATATGCATCTCTAAGCCATATATCATCCTTTATGCATTTTCACCATCAAATGACTAGAATGAAGGTAATCACCTCCCTTCTTCTTCGTCTTTCTTCCATCAAGCCATGATTTCTCCTCCATTTCTCCATCTTTTCTGGTTATTTTCCAGAGTAATGATTCTCCTGCTCATACGTGGAATTCACTCCATGAAATCCTTGCTTAGTGATCTTCTTTTCAGGCCAATTTCAAGATCACCTCCGTCGTTCTTCAAGGTACGATCATCGCCGAAGCTTTTAGACATCGTTCTTCTCAAAAGATCGGAGAAGTGCCCCTCCTTCTAGCGCCAAAAATGTTGTGAGAAAATTCCGCAACAACACCCCGAGAGAATATCGCTGGAATAACTGAATTTGTCCTTGGATATTGGATAATAAAACAGATTCAACAGCTGTGCAGAAACTGGGCAGCTGAACCTAACAATGGTGTTTTGTATTTAAAGGGCTGAATTAGCAAGGTCACCGGACAAAATGGCTATGAACTCCGGCCAAATATGCCCAGAAATATGTCACTAAGGTTACACGTGCCTTTTGTGTGTAAAAAATGAATATCTGAACCCCCTTGCCAACTACCTACATATCCTATTTATAGGAATCAAGCCCCATGTAGTTCTCTAGGTCATGGACTCCCTTTCTTGATCAATAAGCCACGTTTTGATGTGTTTTATCTTCCTTCCAATGCTGATCCAAGTGTTTTGTGGTGAGCTTTTAGTGTCCTATTCGAAGCACAACACTAGAAACTCATAAATCCATAAATTACCCATATTTATCCAAGTATATACATATATCTTATGTATATATTGTTATTATCACGTTTATAGTGATAGAATCCAGCTCAAAATCCATTAATTGAAGATATTTACGTGCTCCTAAAGTTTATGAGATAATCCTTATCCAAACAGGGAACCTGACAGATGGAGGTGGAGCCATAATCGTACTTCCACCTCCAGAGCTTCCCTCAAACTCGTACCTCTACAGCTGCCCCCAGATTCGTACCTCCACAGCTGAACCTCCGTAATCGCACCTCCACAACGGAACCTCCACAGCTGAACCTCCACAGCTTCCTCCACAACTGAACCTCCACAGCTACCTCCACAACTGAACCTCAAATATTATTCAAACCACTCCAATTGGGCCCCCAAATATCCATGGGCCCGAAATTAAATCCATTACAAATTTTGGGCACAACAGTAGAGGTTGAACACGAATCGAAATTAAAATAAACAAATTTTAGTTAAATTTTTAATGAAATTGGAACCGTTAAATTTAATATTAAATGATATTTGGTACCTGTTTTTTGGTACGGCCTTTAAAATAGAACAAAGTGATAATATTTTTTTTTGACAGGAACAAGTAATAGTATTAATAATTAATACTTAATCAATTAACTTTGATAATCTAGTTTAATAGAAATTTGGTAATTCGGTACGCGCCAATGAAATATGGTTTTCCTTACATGTCACTAAAACATGGTTTTGCTTATTAATAAAGACTAGATAGATGATAACCCGAAGTACCGTTCGAGAAAATTAATTAAAATTTATTATTGATTTATTATTTTGAATGATCTTAAAAAATTGTGTTATTTATACAACTCAGAAGGTTATAATAAAAAAATAATTATATTTAAGACTTTTTTCAAAAATACCCAAATTGCAGAATTTTTTTTCAAAAATACGGTGCAACCTCATATGCACAACTGTTGCAACCTCAAATGCAACTGCTCCTACTGCACAACTACATATGCAATTTTTATGGTATGTTTACAAAAAAGTTTGAAAACATGGGTATTTTTGATAATTTCCCTTATATTTATAACAAAATTTTAACAATTCTAGAAGTTACCAATTTTGGGGTGAAATCAAATTTGGAGACTGAAGTATCATTAGAACGGGTTTTTTACTTATTGATAAAATTTATTATTAATTTAAAATTATTTTAATTAATCAAGAAAATATGATATATATGGTTCTCATAGATTATTTTGTAAAATAAAATAATTACAATTGTTTAAGGACTATAACAATTTTACTATTTTATTAAAGATAACATAGGGTGATAGAACAAATATGAATAAAGAGGTTGCTAGGATTACAACATTTTAACTATTTTATTAAAGATAACATAAAATTTTAGAAGAAATAGGAATAAAGGGAGTGAAATCAAAAACCCCAAAAAAAGGTGGAACCAAATTTGGTACCGTAATACCATTTTAAAGAGGTTTTCTTATTAATAAAGATTATAGATTAGATGATAAACAGTGTGAAGCATGGGTCGAGAAAATTTTTTTAAATTGATCAATAATTTTATATTATGAATGCTCTTAAAATTTAATATTATTTTATATTATATTAATAATATTATTAAAAACATTTTGTTTATTTTTGTTACAATTATATTATGTTTTTTGTATATAATTAATAATTGAGTTTATAAGTACTTTACTAGGTTAAATATTATCGGTGTTATCCAATTAAACATGAAAATATTAAATTCCTTTTATTTATATTTTATAATAAATGAAACAATTAAATTAACATCATTTAATATTATAAAAATCAAAATTCGGAAGGTAAATAAGTACTTTATAAATTTATGATTATAAAATTATATAAAAAAATATGTTGTTTATTTAACTGAGTAGATTATAACAAAAAATTGTAATTACAACAGACTAAATGAATAGGGATGAGATCAGCACCAAAATTCCATTAAAAATAGATTTCACTTACTAATAAAATTATTTTATTTATTATTTATTTAAAATTATTTTAAGAAATTCAAGAAAATACAACATACATGATAAAAATGGGTTTTGTTTGTTAATAAAGATTATAAATTACAAATATGAGAACAATAATTATAAATTGGCTTTCTATTTTTATTGTTTTTACATGAAAAAAACTAACACATAATTCTAGGAAAAATTGGATTTTAGGGATGAAAATAAATTTAAGAAATAACATAGAATTCTAGGGTAATAGGGTGCAAATCAAATTTAATAAAAAGTACGTAGTACATTAAAAAGGGATTTTACTTTCGTCAAAAAAAAGGATTTTACTTATTAATAAAAAAAGTTATCGATTATGGATTTAATTATTTTTTTCTCAAGTCAAAATTGTACTGAACTGAAAAAGAAAAGACAAAGAAACATAACCAAAATTTGTTATTACATTAATTGTTCAACTCTTCTTAAACAATTTTTTTTTTCTTCTTTTCTTCTTAAACAATTTTTAAATAAGTGAATCTTTGGGATCTTTAAATCTGATACAAAATTACCACTTGTTTCCTAGCACAAAATTACTCGATAAGGACAAGAGATTCTCCCAACCTTAATCAAATTTTACTAATCTCCTCTATAAATACATGTTAATCTACAAGCATAGACTGTATCAATTTCTCCCAACCTTAATCAAATTTTACTAATCTCCCATTTCCTAAATCGAATAAAATTTTTAACGTCAAAATTCATCAATTTCTTATCTTTTTTATTTCTTGGTAGTTTTAATTGGAAAATATTAAATCATCACAAAATTAAAGATTATTTTGCTAATTTGACGTGGGCTGTAAAATCGTCTAAGTCAAATTTTAGGAATTCAAGATAAAATGCATAGTAAATTGAAGCAACTGTGTGCTACACGGGTTATAAGCTAGTATTAAATGATATTTGGTACCTTTTTTTTTTGGTATAGGCCTTAAAATAAAACAAAATAATAATATTTTTTTTTTTGCCAGGAACAAAGTAATAATATTTTAATTATTAATACTTAATCAATTAACTTTGATAACCTAGTTTAGTAGAAATTTAATATTTTAATACTTTGATACACGCGAATGAAACATGGTTTTCCTTATTAATGGCACAGGCCATTAAAACATGGTTTTGCTTATTGATAAAATTTATTATTAATTTAAATTTATTTTAATTAATCAAGAAAATGTGATATATATCGTCCTTATTGATTATTTTGTAAAATAAAATAATTATAATTGTTCGACGACTATAACAAAAAATATGTTGTTTGTTTAACTGAGTAGATTATAACAAAATAATATTGTAATTACAACACACTAGAATGAATAGGGATGAAATCAGCAACAAAATTCCATCAAAAATAGATTTCACTTACTAATACAAATTATTATTTATTACTTATTTAAAATTATCTTAAGAAATTCAAGAAAATACAACATACATGATTAAAAATTGGTTTCGTTTATTGATAAAGATTATTGATTACAAATATAAGAACAATAATTATAAATAGGCTTTCTATTTTATTTGATTTTTCATAAAAAACAACATAGATTTCTAGAAAAAATAGGATTTTAGGAATGAAAATGATTTTAAGGAATAAAATAGAATTTTAGGGGAATAGGGTAGGGGTGAGCAAAAATCGAATTGAAACCGGCCAAAATCGAACCGAAAAAATCGAAAAAACCGAAATCGAAACCGAACCGACGATTACGGTTCTTGATTTTTAGAAACCAAAACTTTCGATTCCGGTTATAGGTTAAAACCGAACCGAACCGATTATTAAAGTAAATAAATAAATATATTATTTATATTAATTCTTTTACTGCTTTTAATGTTATATAAATGCAATTACAGGCATGCGGCTCTTTAGAGGCAAATTATCAGCCTCCAGTTACATTTGTTGTTGTTCAGAAACGTCACACAAGGTTGTTTACGAACAACCATCGGGACCTTAATCAAGTTGATAGGAGTGGAAATATATTGCCTGTAATTTGTTTGTCACTTTTGTATTAAGTTCTGAACCACTAGTATTTAACAATTTCACGAGCTTTGGTAATTTCAGGAACTGTGGTAGACTCTAAAATCTGTCACGCAACTAAGTTTGATTTCTATTTGTGCAGCCACGCCGGCATCCAAATAATATACCTATTAATTTGTTTTTGAAATATTTGCTTGGTTTACTCATTCAACAGAGTGTACCTATTCAACAGCTCAGTCACTTTATTTAAAAATCGAGAAGGTTATAATTTATAAATTTAAGTCTTGTAATATATTTATGATTTTTTCGTTCAGTTTTATAACTGAAACGAACTATTAAAAACCGAACCAAGCTTTTTAAAACTAAAATTGACGGTTCGATTGCGGTTTTCAATTTTTAAAATCGAAGATATGCGATTTCGGGTTCGGTTTCGGGGCAAAATCGCCCCAAACCGAACCGTACTCTCCACTAGAATAGGGTGCGAACCAAATTTAATAAAAATTAGTACATTAAAAGGGGATTTTACTTTCGTCAAAAAAAATAAAATTTTACTTATTAATAAAAAACGTTATAGATTATTGATTTAATTTTTTTTTTCTCCAGTCAAATTTGTATTGGATTGAAAAAGAACATGCAAAGAAACATAACCAAAATTTGTTATTACATTAATTGTTCAACTCGTCTTAAACAATTTTTAAGTAAGTCAATCTTTGGCGATCTTTAATGAAAAAAATTCATAAAATATTAAAAATAATTCGTGCATCGCACGGGTTTTAAGCTAGTAGAAATAAAGGAGTGAAACCAAAAAAAAAAGGTGGAACCAAATTTGGTACCGTAATACCATTTTAAAGAGGGTTTCGCTTATTAATAAAGGTTATAGATTAGATGATAAACAGTGCGAAGCACGGGTCGAGAAAATTTATTTAAATTGATCAATAATTTTATATTATGAATGATCATGAAATTTAATATTATTAAAAACATTAGGTTTATTTTTGTTACGATTATACTATATTTTTTTTGTATATAATTAATAATTGAGTTTATAAGTACTTTACTCGGTTAAATATTATCGGTGTTATCCAATCAAACATGAAAATATTAAATTTCTTGTATCTATAATTTATAATAAATGAAACAATTACATTAACATCATTTAATATTATAAAAATCAAAATTCAGAAGGTAAATAAGTACTTTATAAATTTATGATTATAAAATTATAAAAAAAATATGTTACTTGTTTAACTGAGTAGATTATAACAAAAAAATTGTAACTACGACAGACTGAACGAATAGGGATGAGATCAGCACCAATATTCCGTTAAAAATAGATTTCACTTACTAATAAAAATTATTTTATTTATTATTCATTTAAAATTATTTTAAGAAATTCAAGAAAATACAACATACATGATTAAAAAGGGGTTTCGTTTATTGATAAAGGTTATAGATTACAAATATAAGAACAATAATTATAAAAAGGTTTTCTATTTTTATTGTTTTTTCACAAAAAAATAACATAGAATTCTAGGAAAAATAGGAATTTAGGGATGAAAATGAATTTAAGAAATAACATAGAATTCTAGGAGAATAGGGTGCGAACCAAATTTAATAAAAAGTAGTATAATAAAAGGGGATTTTACTTATTAATAAAAAAAAGTTATAGATTATGGATTTAATTTTTTTTCTCAAGTCAAATTTGTATTGAATTGAAAAAGAAAAGACAAAGAAACGTAACCAAAATTTGTTATTACAGTAATTGTTCAACTCTTCTTAAACAATTTTTAAATAAGTCAATCTTTGGCGATCTCTAATTCTGTATACAAAATTACCACTTGTTTCCTTGCACAAAATTTACTCGATAAGGACAAGAGATTCTCCCAACCTTAATCAAATTTTACTAATCTCCTCTATAAATACATGTTAATCTACATGCAGAGACCGTATCCTCAGTTTTTCATAAACACGATTTTTACACCAGAGAGAATCCAAGGAAAAATCATCCCCCTTATTTGAGGTTTCAAAACCTTTGTCCCTCAACAATGGCTCGTGCATTGCTAGCTTTCTCTACTGTCTTTGAAACTCCTAACGCGCCACCCTTTTTCCCAGCTGAAGCACCAGCAGTAGTTTTTCCAAGTGGTAACTTACCACACCCTGCAAGTTCAACCCACTCACATGGATCATATAAGCCAGTTGCCATTGTGCTCGGTATTGTACTTGTTTTACTTCTTCTTGCTTCCTTATTTGGAAGGTTTAACAAGAATGGCGTCGATTCAAAAGGAAAAGGTTTGGAATCTGGACCTGCACAAGAGAGTTAAAGTTCAAAGGTTGTTTCAATTCATAATCTGCCGCAGTCTGGAAAGTGAGGGTTGCTAGAGATGGTGAACTAAAGTAAGTGTGTAGTACTAGTTTATATCTGAGGAAATTCATCCTAGGCTTTTTATGATTCTGTTCTTAGGATCCTTAATTTTTACTTTTTAATCTATTTTCATCAGTTAGCAGGACTAATGTATGGAATTGTTCAATGTTCTTTCTATCAGTTAGCATAATTATAATGTGTGGAGTCGTGTAATGTAATGCAATTCTTCATACAATATATTTTGCGGCAATGTACAACAAAATTAGATAATTTGTTCTTCGTGTATCGAGTCAACAGCTTGTTTACAATATTTTAATGTATACAAGATTGCTTTTTCTGTACTTCAAAAGATCTTTGAATCCATATTGAATTTTATTAATTTCTTTATAATTTACTAATACTAATGCTAATTGAATCCTATTATTCCGAGCAACACAAGTGAAACATATGTCTAATTCTTGTGTCAAAGACATTCATCGAAAAGAAAGAAAAAACTTGATTCTTACACCATATTTGAAAAATATATGTATATTTACTCTGTTTATTTTTCACACCAAACTAGATAGATGATGACCCCAAGTATCATTTGAGAAAATTAATTTAAATTGATCATTGATTTATTATTTTGAATGATCTTTAAAAAAATATGTTATTTATACAACTCAGTAGTTTATAATAAAAAAATTATATTTAGGACTTTTTTCAAAAATCCCTAAATTATAGAATTTTTTTTTCAAAAATACGGTGTAACCTCGTATGCACAACTGTTGCAAGCTCAAATGCTAACTGCTTGCAACCTGCTGTGCAAACACATGTGCAATTTTTATCGTATGTTTGCACAAAAGTTTGAAAACATGGGAATTTTTGATAATTTCCCTTATATTTATAACAAAATTTCAACAATTCTGGAAGTTACCAATTATGGAGGGAAATCAAATATAGAGACTGAAGTATCATTAGAAGGGGTTTTTACTTATTGATAAAATTTATTATTATTTTAAATTTATTTTAATTAATCAAGAAAATGTGATATATATAGTTCTCATTGATTATTTTGTAAAATAAAATAATTACAATTGTTCGAAGACTATAACAAAAAATATGTTGTTTGTTTAACTGAGTAGATTATAAAAAAAAAATTGTAAATACAACATACTGGAACGAATAGGGATGAGATCAGCAACAAAATTCCATTAAAAATAGATTTCAATTACTAATAAAAATTATTTATTTATTTTTTATTTAAAATTATTTTAATAAATTCAAGAAAATACAACATACATGATTAAAAAGGGGTTTCGTTTATTGATAAAGGTTATAGATTACAAATATAAGAACAATAATTATAAATAGGCTTTCTATTTTATTTGATTTTTAATAAAAAAAAACATAGACTTCTAGGAAAAATAGGTGTTGTGGATCTAAATCTCGATTACGATTTATTATTATTGCTAGGGTGGTTGAGCTTCGCGCTTTAATGGCTGTTTCTACGTTCGAGACTGTAATCGGTCCTCACAGAGTGCCTACATATCTCGTATTGAGAATCAAGCCAACGTAGTTCTGAGAATGAGGGGTCAGGCCCTTTATATAGGCTGAGAAGCCTTAGAATTATGGTAGGATTCGGAGACTTGGTGGGCAAGTCTTTGAGGAAGGTTCTAGATCTATTCCTTGTAGGAATCAGTTTCCATATTGAATTGTGCATCTTGGAGGATAAGTCGGGCAAGAGTAATATCCTTGTTTGACTCTTATTTGTTGAGCTGTTTATTACCCTTAATACTAATTACGAAATTAATATTATAATTAGGGTTTTGGGCCCAGCTGGTGGGCCCCACGTTTGGACCATTCTTGGCCTAATTAATGCCACATTAAATGTGACTTTAGGGCTTACTTTTAGCCCATATCATTTGCCCCCCAACTTCTAGGAAAGCTGATCAGGCTTTCCTTGAAGTTTAACTTGTCTAACTCGAGACTCGGGTCAGGGTTTATCTTTGTACACTAGTGTTTCACGAGTATTGTCTTTATGTGAAGCGTGGAGCGACCGACGCGTTCACGACAATGTTAATTCGATGCTAACCGGCACTAATCAGTCTTAACGATGCTTAAACAATGTTTAAACAACGTTAAGCAGCATAAACGGCACTAAACAGCGCTAAACGGCCTTAAACAATGCTTAAACAGTGTTAAACAATGTTGAAAGGACAAATTGGCACTCGCGGTGCTTAAACGATACTAATCGGTGTTAATCGGCACTAATCAATGCTTAAACGACACTAATCGGTGTTAATCGGCACTAAACAGTGCTTAAACGACACTAATCGGTGTTAATCGGCACTAAACAGCGCTTAAACGACACTAATCGGTGTTAATCAGCACTAAACAGCGCTAAACGAAGCTAAACGGAGGAGATTCGGGAAAATTTTAACCTCTTCCGGGCAACGAGGCAGCCGACAAGGGTCCCGATCAGCTGCCAGGTGCTCCTGGTCGGCTGCCAGGAGATCCTGGTCGGCTGCCAGGAGATCCTGGTCGGCTGACCCTTCCTTGATGCACCTGGTCGGCTGCCAGGAGATCCTGGTTGCCTGCCGGGTGCTTCTCGATCGTCTGACACGTGCTTCTCGATCGTCTGACACGTGCTTCTCGATCGTCTGACATGTGCTTCTCGATCGTCTGACATGTGCTTCTCGATTGTCTGACATGTTGACGGGAAATCCATGTTGACATTAATGATGTCACACGATGCTTAAACGACGTTTCAATGTCTGAGTAAACGACGTTAAATGGCATAAAACGGCACTAAACGGTGCTAATTCGAAGGTCGATGTTTGTCACGGAAAGTGAGAAACCTTCAGCAAAACCATCAAACGATTCAATCAAACGATAGGGGGTGCCAAAATGAGTATCGGGAAGTCAGATTGAGCCTCTTTGTGGCTCCCGGTCAGCTGCCAGATGCTCCTGGTCGGCTGACCCTTCCCTGATGCACCTGGTCGGCTGCCAGGAGATCCTGGTTACCTGCCGGGAGATCCTGGTCGGCTGCCAGGAGATCCTGGTCGGCTGACCCTTCCTTGATGCACCTGGTCGGCTGCCAGGAGATCCTGGTTGCCTGCCGGGTGCTTCTGGTTGCCTGCCGGGTGCTTCTTGATCGCCCGACAGGTGCCTCAAGTTGTTTGGAAGTGTTTTGGTCACCTATGACTTTCAAGGATCCAAAACCTCGATCTCGATCTCGATCTTGATCTTTGATTTAGTATATTGGTCACCCGTGACTTTCAAGGATTCAGAACCTCGATCTCGATCTTAGGGATCCAGAACCTCGATCTCGATCTCGATCTTGATTTCTAATTTAGTATATTGGTCACCCGTGACTTTCAAGGATTCAGAACCTCGATCTCGATCTTAGGGATCCAGAACCTCAATCTCGATCTCGATCTTGATTTCTAATTTAGTATATTGGTCACCCGTGACTTTCAAGGATTCAGAACCTCGATCTCGATCTTAGGGATCCAGAACCTCGATCTCGATCTTGATTTCTAATTTAGTATATTGGTCACTCGTGACTTTCAAGGATTCAGAACCTCGATCTCGATCTTAGGGATCCAGAACCTCAATCTCGATCTCGATCTTGATTTCTAATTTAGTATATTGGTCACCCGTGACTTTCAAGGATTCCGAACCTCGATCTCGATCTTAGGGATCCAGAACCTCGATCTCGATCTTAGGGATCCATGAGGTCGGCTGCCAGGAGATCCTGGTCGTCCAGACCCTTCCTTGATGCACCTGGTCGGCTGCCAGGAGAGCCAGGTCGGCCAGACCCTTCCTTGATGCACCTGGTCGGCTGCCAGGAGAGCCAAGTCGGCCAGACCCTCTCCATGGCACCTAGTCGGCTGCCAGGAGAGCCAAGTTGCCTGCCGGGAGCTTCTTGATTGCCCGACAGGTGCTCCATTATTGCTATGTCGTGCCTCTCGGAGCTTTTCGCAATGCCTGGAGTCTCGTTCTAGAATCACGTCCTTGATCACGGATGTTGTACACCTCCTTTCAGAGCATAATTAGTCTCTTTAATAGCAAAGACTAACTGATTGTATTCTACCTTCCTTAAACGTAATTAGCTCCTTAAGCTCAGATGAGTGCCTTGGCACAGCTTATTACTATATCTTTACGTAAATCCTTCTTTTCTTTCCCGGAATCATATATACCGGTATAATTATTGGCGGATATAGCAGATGAAATCCATCTTTCTGTAGATGAATGATAGATGACCTGCAAACACGAACCAAGCTGTGTTTCAACCTGATATAGAAGGTCATCCATCTTCTATAAAAGAGTGGGGGGAGCCTTCATTTTCATTCACTTCACTTCTTCTTACTTCTAAAATTCTCTCTGAAGTTCTCAAGTTCTAAAGCTCTCAAGCTCTAGCTTCAAGTTCAAGCTCAAGATGGCAGATGGCGACCGCGCTCCTGCTTCGTCATTCTCTATGTCAGAGGCGATGGCCAAGAGAGCCTTGGCCAAAACATTGCGAGGTAATCTTCGACTGAATCCCCCTAGATATATTGATCGTCGATTTGATTCTTTAATTGACTTGTTAAGTACTATGAGGGATGCATTTCCCAACAATTCTGAGTTAGCTGCGTACCATAGTCCGTCCAAGTTCGACAAGCAAGATGTCGAAAATATTAAGAAGTTATATGGCTTTCCGGATGTGATCAAGGTTTGCCTTCCTAGCTTAGCTGACAGAACCTGTAATTGGCACCCAGAGAGGCTATGTGTCTACAAAGGTGCCCTGGAAGCAGGTCTGAGATTCCCGGTAGACCAGTTAATAATAAGGCTCTTAGCGGAGCTTCAGGTTCATCCCTGCCAATTGTATCCCAATGCATGGCGGTTGATTATCATCTTTATGCTGAGATGTCGAGATCTAGGTATCGAGCCTACTACTACCATGTTCAGGAGCATATTCGCCGCCAAGAATTCTTCTGAGGCTCAGAAGGGATGGGTCACTATTCAGCATAGATCCAATGTTCCACATATTGTGAATGCTTTTTCATTCCCAGATTCCCATCACTACTGGGACAGAGAATTCGTGACTCTGGTATGGCGTGGTGGCGATTGGGGCCAATTCTTTATGTCGAAGTTTGGGGAAGTGCATGATGCTACACATTTTGTATGTGATCTTGACGAGAAGGAGCTTTTTGATCGTGATCGATTACTTGCTGACGACGGCCGTACTCACTACAAAGTTTTCTTAACCGAGAAGAGACTTGTAGAAGCTGGACTTAGCTTACTTTCTGCTAATGGTAATTTTTTACCTATATGTTATGAACCCTGTTTGTTCTTATTCCGATATCTTTTCTGTTGTCTTTTCAGTTGCTAAGGAGATCGACAATCGGCCCGAAAACCAGCCGAAAGTTACTAGGAGGATGATCAAGAGAGCCGAGGCGGCTTGCATTCAACCCGGGCCGAAGATCCCTCAGTTCCTGTCAGGATGCTCTTCGAAGAGATCACGGAATGCTGACGGGAGAGTCAAGACCCCCTTCATCCCTGGTTGGGGAATTTGTGAGCAAGATTCTGTCTTGGGATGCCCAGAGTCAGCCTTGGATTGGTCCAAGTTCAGCATCACTCCCCCCGACCTTCTGACTGTAACAGCCGGGGACAAATTTGACGAGGCGGAGAAACTCGGGGCTCAAGCTCTATATCAGGTTTCCCACCTTCCTTCCTACACATAGTATTTTTACTTAACTTGTGATTATAACTGACTTATCGGTTCTTGGTTCCAGGCGAATGCCCAGTTCCAAGCTAGCACTCGGCTAGGCTGTGCATACCGAGATGAGAATGTGGCTTTGAAGAAGGAGAAAGCAACTCTTGATGAGAAATATCAAGACTTGGAGTCCAGGGTCATCCGGGCTGAAGCTGATGCTCATTCTATCCAGAGACAGTATGACTCCCTGTATAACAAGAGGGCAATAGACTGCAAGCAAGTGGTGAAAGCTTACCAGGAGTCTGAGGATTTCTTTGAGCTTATAGATAAGAATGACGATGAAGTACGCCCGGTTATCATGTCTGTTGGCTGGGATCGAGCCATCAATGCTGTGAGTAAGAGGCATCCTGCTGTGGTTTTCCCGAGGGACTTTCCAAGTCCGTATTGTCAAGTTGCTTCGGGCGCCGAGGCCATGCCGGTAGCTCAGGCTTCGGGCCTCGGCTCTAGGGGAAGTCATCGTCGTTCTGGTTCTGGTTCGAGGGGTGTCCGAGCAGCTGTGGATGGCTCAGTTTCCTCAGATCCTCGAGGGAAAAGGCCTATGACCATGCAGAAGGGGAGAGTGGTTCGTCCAACAGTCCCCTCGTAGAAGGTAGTTGGAGATAGCTCCTCTTCCGAAGAGGAAGAGGTTGAGGCAATGGAAGTGACAGCTCCACCAGTCGCGGTAGCCGAACCGGGTAAGGGCCAGGATGAGGACAGCTCTGAGGAAGAGAGTGATGAGGAGAGTAGCGAGGAAGAGACTGATGAGGAGGAGAATGACGAGGAGGAGAATGGCGAGGAGGATTCCTCGGATGAGTAGCTGGGATTGCTTCGGGCCTTGCATGGCCTAACTTAGCCGTATGTGGCTTTTATTTCTAGTATTTCAATCACGGTGCTTCGTGATTAAACTTTTATTCGGTCTAAATGATGTAACCCTAACTGTTGGCCCTTCGGGGTCTTTATTTATGCACTTGTTTGTTTTATTCGTATGTTCATTTATTTTTGGTACTTGGTCTTCCTAGACTCACACTCAACAGGTGCTTGGTACGTAAACAAAACATAGAATCATAGAATGGAAAACAAGTTTGCATTAATAACTCAAAAAGGGGTTAAACCCTTAAATAACTCATTATTGTCCTACTCGGGGCATCAAAACCCTGGGATGGTTTCATGGAACCTTATTTCTACTTCTCCTACTAGATAAATAAAAAGCTACATCCTTGCAGAGGCAACTTAAACATAATAAATCTTGAGGTTCAAGGCATGCCAAGTACGGGGCACCTCAACCCCGTCCAAGGTCTCCAACTTGTATGATACTCGTCCCAACGTCTTCCTGACTCGATACGGCCCTTCCCAATTTGGGGCTAGTTTTCCTTTCTGGCCAACTCCAGAAGCCTCGATCTTCCTCAGAACCAAATCACCTTGTTGAAAGAACCTCTCCTTAACCCTGTGGTTGTAATAGAAGGATGCTTTCTTTTGATGCTCCACATTTCTGGCGTTTGCCTCATCTCTGACTTCATCAATCAGATCCAGGGCGAGCTTCATACCTTCTTCATTTGTCTCAGGTTCAAATGCCTCCACCCGAGGTGATGCATGCATAATCTCCAGTGGCACAACTGCCTCAGCTCCATAAGCTAGCAGAAACGGGGTTGCTCCTGTGGTCACCTTGCAAGTAGTGCGATAAGCCCAGAGTATAGGCAGTAACTCGTCTACCCAGGTGCTCCTTGAGCGTTCAACCCTTTTCTTAAGTCCATCAAGGATGATCCGATTGGCCACCTCGGCTTGTCCATTTGCTTGCGGATGTGCTACCGAGGTAAAACGAAGCTCAATAGCATTCTCCTCGCAATACTTCTTGAATTCTTCATTATTGAACTGTGTCCCATTATCCGTCACAAGGATTCGCGGGATGCCATACCTGCAGATTATGTTCTCCCAAAAGAACTGGGAAACTTGCTTGGTGGTTATTTTGGCTAAAGGCTTAGCCTCGATCCACTTGGTGAAGTAGTCAATGGCGACAATCAGAAACTTCCTCTGTGCTGATGCCATAGGGAAAGGCCAAAGAATGTCCATCCCCCACATAGCAAATGGAATGGGGGAATTGACTGATGTTAACATCTCAGGCGGCTGCCTGACAATCGGAGCATGCTTCTGGCACCTGTCACACCTCTTGACATAATCCTGTGCATCAGCCAGCATCTCTGGCCAGTAGAATCCCAAGCGAGTTATCTTGTGAGCGAGGGCCCTGCCCCCCAGGTGCTGCCCACAGATTCCTTCATGAACTTCTTCCAAAGCCTCCCTTGCCTCTTGAGGCCTCAAGCACTTCAAGTACGGGATGACAAATGATCTCTTATACAGAATGCCCTCAATCAAGGTGTATCTCAATGCTCTTACTGAAAGTTTTCGTGCCTCCAAGGCATCATCTGGGAGCCACCCGGTCTCAAGGTGTGCCTTGATGGGATCTATCCAAGAACTTCCCACATCAATTGGTGCCACTAATTTTGAGTTGACGGTCGGGGCCTTCAAGACCTGGAAGTAAACACTCCCTTCATAGTTTTCTATCTCAGAAGAAGCAAACTTAGATAGGGCATCGGCCTTAACGTTCTCTTCTCTCGGGATGTGTTCTACATAACACTCGTCAAACTGAGTCATGACAGCTTTTACAACTCGCAGATACTTTGCCATAGTTTCATCCTTGGCCTCAAATTCACCATTTACTTGAGAGACTACTAATCTTGAATCTCCACACACTTTGAGGTTCTTGACTCTCATGATTCTGGCCAAGCCTAAACCAGCTATCAAGGCCTCATACTCAGCTTCATTGTTGGTTGTCTGGAAATCCAACTTTAAAGCATATTCGACTGTGAACCCATCGGGGCTTTGCAGTACTAAGCCTGCGCCACTAGATTTTGTTTTTGATGCTCCATCAAAATAGAGCACCCAGTATTCCTTCTGATCAGGTTCAAGTTCTCCATCTCTATCTTGCTTCTCAGGGGTTGTTATCATTTCCTGCCCCCCGACTTCTTGGTTGCTAATGGTGCATTCAACCACGAAGTCAGCCAATGCCTGAGCCTTAATGGCTGTTCGAGGCTTATATGTGATGTCAAATTCTCCAAGTTCAATCGCCCACTTGATTAGCCTTCCACTAGCCTTTGGGCTATGCAAAATGTTTCTCAACTGTTGGTCCGTCAGGACCTCAATCTTGTGTGCCTGGAAGTACGGGCGTAACTTCCTCGAGGCTGTTACCAATGCCAATGCGAATTTCTCGACGGGAGAGTAATTCAGCTCCGCCCCGTGCAACACCTTGCTCACGTAATAGATAGGTTTCTGGACCTTCTTCTCTTCTCGGATGAGAACGGCGCTCAACGCTTGCTCGGATACCGCCAGGTATATATAAAGAGTCTCTCCGGGACTAGGTTTGGCCAACAATGGGGCTTCAGTCATGTACTTCTTCAGTTGTTCAAAGGCCTCTTGGCTCTCACGAGTCCACTCAAAATCTTTCACCTTCTTCAATGCTTGAAAGAAAGGCAGGCATTTGTCACCAGACTTGGAGATGAATCTTCCTAAAGCCGCTACTCGGCCTGTCAACTTCTGCACATCTCTTATAGAGCGTGGTGGCTCCATGTCTAAGATCGCCTTGATCTTGTCAGGATTGGCTTCTATGCCTCGCTTTGAAACCATAAGACCCAAGAATTTGCCTGATCCAACGCCAAAGGCACACTTAGCTGGATTCAACATCATTTTATGGTGCCTCAGCACTTCGAATGCCTCTTTGAGGTGCTTAATGTGGTCTGCCTTGAACAGGCTCTTGACTAGCATGTCATCAACATAGACCTCCATGGTTTTTCCAATCAGATGGGCGAATATCTTATTCACCAGTCGTTGGTAAGTAGCTCCTGCATTTTTTAGACCGAAAGCCATAACAAGATAGCAGAAAACACCGAAATCAGTTATGAAAGATACCTTAGGGACGTCATCCTTGTGCATCTTAATCTGATTGTAGCCGCTAAAACCATCCATGAAGCTAAGCATCTCATGTCCAGCTGTGGCATCTATTAACATGTCTATCCTTGGTAGAGGAAAGCAATCCTTAGGGCATGCGTCATTCAAGTCGGTGAAGTCTATACACATCCTCCACTTACCGTTGGCTTTCTTGACCATCACAAGGTTAGCCAACCATTCCGGGAACTGAATCTCTTCGATAAACCCAGCTTCTAAGAGCTTGTCAACTTCCTGCTTTATGGCCTCTTGCCTTTCAGGTGCAAAGTTCCTTTTCTTTTGCTGTATTATCTTCCGATTGGGATCAACATTCAACCTATGAGTTGTGAGCTGGGGATCAATCCCTGGCATATCAGCCGCTGTCCAAGCAAACACATCGCCATTCTCTTGCAAGAATGCTATCAACTCGCCCTTCAGGGGTTCCTTCAAAGAGGCTCCAATGTAAGTCACCTTCTCAGGATCACCTAGCTCCAGAGGAATAGGTATTAAATCCTCTGCTGGCTTTCCTCGGTGTTCATCATCGCCACGGACATCCATGTCTTCGATCGGAAGTACCTGCCCCCCGATTCCATCAGCCCTTAGTGCGGATACATAACAACTTCTCGCCATCTTCTGATCACCCTTTTGTTCTCCAACACCATTCCGGGTTGGAAACTTAATCTTCATATGATATGTGGAGGCCACACAGCCTTGAAAGCATGGAGTCCAGTCCTTCCTAGGATTGCATTATAAGTCGAGGATGCCTTGATCACAAGGAAATTCAGCATCTGAGTAGCTTCCTTAGGTTCCTGTCCAATAGTCATGGGCAACTGAATAGTGCCTTCAACCTTGGATTCAACTCCATTAAATCCGTAGATTGGCATGTTGGTGGGGGTCAACTGGGAATCGGTGTATCCCATTTTCAAAAACGCATCGTGAAACAAGATATCAACAGAAGCGCCATTGTCTATCAGGACTCGTTTCACCTCCGAGTTTTCAATTACAGGAGTTATGACCAACGGGTCGTCATGGGGGAATTTCACCCCTTCAAGGTCTGAATCATCAAAACCAATCACTATCTCAGTCTTGGCACGCTTCGGGGCTTCTCCTACTATGTGCATCACTTCTCTAGCATAGGCCTTTCGGGAGTTCCGGGTAGTGCCGGCTGCTGTCGGTCCTCCCCAAATCATATTGATTACTTGCCCTCGGGGCTGTGTATTACGATCACGATCACGATTGCCGTCTCTTTTGTCATTGTCTCTCCTGTCATAGTCCCTTCTTTGGGTACCGCGATCATCATTCTTCGTGAACCTGCCTAGCTTTCCTTTCCGGATCAAAAACTCAATCTCATCTTTCAGCTGTCTACAATCATCTGTATCATGACCCACATCACGGTGGTACCTACAGTATTGATCTTTGTTCCTTTTCGCGGGGTCACCCCTAATTGGCTTCGGCCATCGGAAGTCTTTATCCTTCTCAATATCTAGCAAGATCTGACTCCTGGGAGCGTTCAACCTTGCATAATCAGAGAACCTCGGTCCCAAACCTTTCTTCGATGGTGAATCAGAATCCTTGCTAGTCCGGGGATACTTGTCCCTAGCATCGTACTCTTGCTCTTGCTTTCGTTTCTTCGAATCAATAGAACCCTTGCCATTGCCTCCTGTGGCTTCCTTCTTCATGCTGTCCTCAGCCTTGATATATTTGTCGGCTCTCCGTTGAAGCTCGGCCATATTTTCAGGAGGATGTTTTGCCAAAGACCTTTTGAAAAAGAGGTCAGTGGTTCCATGTTCTAGGGCTACCATGACCACCTTATTTTCCAGATCAGTGATGTTCAGCGTCTCCTTGGTGAACCGCTTGAGGTAATCTCTCAGATTCTCATTCTTCCCCTGCACCACATACATGAGGGATGCAGAACTTTTCTCATGACCTCTTCCGCTGATGAATTGACTCACAAAGGCAGCGCTCAACTCCTTGAAAGAGCCAATCGCCCTACACTTTAAGGCGTCGCTCGCAGGCTGCAACAGTAGTGCATTCGAGAACGTTATAACATGATTTGCGGGATCGCCCGTTCCATCATAGGCCTTGATTGTCGGCATCTTGAACTTCTTTGAGATGCGAGCATTCATCACCTCCTCCGTAAACGGGGGTATGGGATCATCAGGATCCCCAAGTGGCATCAGATCCTTAGGGTTGCTTCTGGGGGTCTCCACCCTTGTTGATTTTTCAGTTGGGGCCTCGGGCCTCCTTTGCCTTCTTGAAGGCCTCTCCAAATTTATAATTGGAATCCTCTCCGCAGTTGGAGGTGGCTGAGCTTGATTCAATCTATCTTGTTCTCTTGCAATATCGTCCTTCAACTTTAAAATCTCTGCCTCATAAGCCTTGATTTTCTCAGCAGTTGTCAAGGGGAGTCCATCAGGGATTCTTCGTGTCCTTCTTTGAGGTTCTTTGCTGGCACGTCGCCTCCTCGGGGCTTCATCTCGATCATCATCCTCAGATGACGAATCATCAGTATAGGGGCCAGAGTAGTCATCATACTCTCGATCCCGGATCTGTAAGGCATGACCGCTTGGTCCAGGTTCTCTTCGTCGAGGGGGATAATTAGGCAACCCATACATAGGGTTGGTGTTCAAAGGGAGATCCGTAGTATGGATCTGTACCCCCGTGCGATCAACGTTACCAAGAGGAGAAACCACCATCTGGAGAGGATTGGTTTCTTGGCTTTGATGGACAATCACAGAGTGGGTCCCCTCTACTTGGGAAGTCGTCCCTGGGGGCTGAGTGGGCAGAGGTTGAAAGACCGCCCCTGTCGATGGGAGTATTTGTCCTTCTTCAGTGACGATAAGCGGATCAGAAGTGGCTGGTGGAGCAGAGTTAAGAGGCACGGCCTCAGTTGATGTTGTCCTCCGTGTTTGAACCATGGTTGATGTTGTTTTCCCACAGACGGCGCCAAATGTTGTGGATCTAAATCTCGATTACGATTTATTATTATTGCTAGGGTGGTTGAGCTTCGCGCTTTAATGGCTGCTTCTGCGTTCGAGACTGTAATCGGTCCTCACAGAGTGCCTACGTATCTCGTATTGAGAATCAAGTCAACGTAGTTCTGAGAATGAGGGGTTAGGCCCTTTATATAGGCTGAGAAGCCTTAGAATTATGGTAGGATTCGGAGACTTGGTGGGCAAGTCTTTGAGGAAGGTTCTAGATCTATTCCTTGTAGGAATCAGTTTCCATATTGAATTGTGCATCTTGGAGGATAAGTCGGGCAAAAGTAATATCCTTGTTTGACTCTTATTTGCTGAGCTGTTTATTACCCTTAATACTAATTACGAAATTAATATTATAATTAGGGTTTTGGGCCCAGCTGGTGGGCCCCACGTTTGGACCATTCTTGGCCTAATTAATGCCACATTAAATGTGACTTTAGGGCTTACTTTTAGCCCATATCAATAGGATTTTAGGGATGAAAATGATTTTAAGAAATAACATAGAATTTTAGGAGAATAGGGTCGGGGTGAGTAAAAAATCGAATTGAAACCGAAAATGAATCGAAACCGGTCAAAATCGAACCGAAAAAACCGAAATCGAAACTGAACCGATGGTTGTAGTTTTTGATTTTTAAAAATCGAAACTTTCGGTTCCGGTTATCAACAAACGAACCGATTATTAAAATAAATAAATAAATATATAATTTATATTAATTCTTTTGATGCTTTTAATGTTATATAAATGCAATTACAGGCATGCGACTCTTTAGAGACAAATTATCAACCTCCAGTTACATTTGTTGTTTTTTCAGAAGCGTCATCAGACAAGGTTGTTTACGAACAACCACCGGGACCGTAATCATGTTAATAGGAGTGGAAATATATTGCCTGGTAATTTGTTTGCCACATTTGTTTGCCACTTTTGTATTAAGTTCTGAACCAGTAGTATTTAACAATTTCACGAGCTTCACTGTTGGTAATTTCAGGAACTGTGGTAGACTCTAAAATCTGCCACCCAACTAAGTTTGATTTCTATCCGTGCAGTCACGCCGGCATCCAAGTAATATGCCTCTAATTTGTTTTTGAATATTTGCTTGGTTTGCTCATTCAAAAAAATGTACATAGAGTATACTCATTCAACAGCTCACTCACTTTATTTAAAAATCGAGAACGTTACAATTTATAAATTTAAAGTCTTATAATATATTTATGACTTTTCATTCAGTTTTATAACTGAAACTGAAATATTAAAAACCGAACCAAGTTTTTTAAAACCGAAATCAACGGTTCGGTTGCGGTTGCGGTTTTCAATTTTTAAAACAGAAGACATGCGGTTTCGGGGTAAAATCGCTTCAAACCGAACCGTGCTCTCCACTAGAATAGGGTGCGAACCAAATTTAATAAAAAGTAGTACATTAAAAGGGAATTTTACTTTCGTCAAAAAAAATAAAGATTTTACTTATTAATAAAAAACGTTATAGCTTATGGATTTAATTTTTTTTTTTCTCAAATCAAATTTGTATTGAATTGAAAAAGAACAGGCAAAGAAACATAACCAAAATTTGTTATTACATTAATTGTTCAACTCTTCTTAAACAATTTACCACTTGTTTCCTTGCACAAAATTACTCGATAAGGACAAGAGATTTTCCCAACCTTAATCAAATTTTACTAATCTCCTCTATAAATACATGTTAATCTACATGCATAGACCGTATCCTCAGTTTTTCATAAACACGATTTTTACACCAGAGAGAATCCAAGGAAAAATCATCCCCCTTATTTGTGGTTTCAAAACCTTTGTCCCTCAACAATGTCTCGTGCATTGCTAGCTTTCTCTACTGTCTTTGAAACTCCTAACGCGCCACCCTTTTTCCCAGCTGAAGCACCAGCAGTAGTTTTTCCAAGTGGTAACTTACCACCGCCTGCAAGTTCAACCCACTCACATGGATCATATAAGCCAGTTGCCATTGTGCTCGGTATTGTACTTGTTTTACTTCTTCTTGCTTCCTTATTCGGAAGGTTTAACAAGAATGGCGTCGATTCAAAAGGAAAAGGTTTGGAATCTGGACCTGCACAAGAGAGTTAAAGTTCAACGGTTGATTCAATTCATAATCTGCAGCAGTCTGGAAAGTGAGGGTTGCTAGAGATGGTGAACTAAAATAAGTGTGTAGTACTAGTTTATATCTGATGAAATTCATCCTAGGCTTTTTATGATTCTGTTCTTAGGATCCTTAATTTTTACTTTTTAATCTATTTTCATCAGTTAGCATGACTAATGTATGGAATTGTTCAATGTTCTTTCTATCAGTTAGCATAATTATAATGTGTGGAATCGTGTAATGTAATGCAATTCTTCATACAATATATTTTGCAGCAATGTACAACAAAATTAGATAATTTTTTCTTCGTGTATTGAGTCAACAGCTTGTTTACAATATTTTAATGTATACAAGATTGCCTTTTCTGTACTTCAAAAGATCTTTGAATCCATATTGAATTTTATTAATTTCTTTATAATTTACTAATACTAATGCTAATTGAATCCTATTATTCCGAGCAACACAAGTGAAACATATGTCTAATTCTTGTGTCAAAGACATTCATCGAAAAGAAAGAAAGAAAGAGCTTGATTCTTACACCATATTTGAAAAAAATATGTATATTTACTCTGTTTATTTTTCACACCAAACATAATGAACCAACCATGAAGACTACCCAAAAATTTTACTACTGTTAGTTTTCCTCCTGAGGTATTCACTAAAAAATCATAGTCCAATGGATCAGTCGTGTGTTGCAGTTCTGGTGGTCATTCTTGTATCCTTCTGCACCCTTTTTTTTGTACTGGTTTATTCTTGGTTTGACTTGTAGAGGTAAATGGAACTCTGCCATGTTTTTCACATTCAGTTCCTGTAAGGGAGGGTTTCTCTACAGGATTTTAAATGAGCCCTTTCCCGGGATAGTTCAGTATAAAAGCTGCTGCTGTAGAATTGTAACTTTGTTTTGAAGCTTTTGTGCAGACAGATTTTTTTGTCTGAGCCAACTACAGAAACCTGACATCTTACAGCTGCAGAAATTAAGAGGGAGATTTAAAATTAGCTCTGATTGAGGCTCAATTTATGTCCACTTTGCAGTTAAAAAAATCTTGTAATGTAAGAATACTGCAAGAAAAACGTAGTTGAACTGGTCAAGATTGATGAGATTGTGGATAATTTGCATGTTAACGGAGTAAAAGCCAAGTTTTACATTAATGTGTGTTCTACTGTTCTTTATGTGTCTCAACCGGAAAGATGCTCCTCGTGTTCAGTCATTACCTGGCTACTATAAAGTTCTTAGAAACATTAAAGGTGAGGGTTACAGGTTGGATAGAACTGCGGGATTCGCAGGACATGTATATTTCGAATATTGCACATAGAACGCTATAATGACTTTTCAGCTTAAAGAGTTGTCTTTAAATTTTATAAAACCTTAAGTGAAAGTAAATCACTTGTAGGTGAGCCGCAAATAATTACAATGCCTTTGACTAGGGCAGGTGAGATACCCTTGCCTTCTGTTAGCTGCAGGATTAATCCTCCTGCTTTAAGGAGTCTATTTTAAAGCTATGGTTTGGATGGAATGAGGCCTGCCATCTATAAGATTTCCAGCTGGAAGTAGTTGACGCGATTGACAGAAGACAAACAGATAATGAAGACATGAATTTAATGGCCGGGGTGGAGGGACTCGTGGAGGGACTCGAACCTGAGACCCCTCCTAAACCGAGTTCTGATACTATGTTAAGTAACCAGCTCATCTAAAACCTTAAGGTATCAGATAGAAGTCCCAACAGGATCTTTTGCTACAACATATATTATTTAACAGACGTGACTAGTGTGGAATCCAGTAAAATACCTACTAATATCAGTATGGTCATATTCGGCTTGAAGTCATAATGGCTTGTTTGGTTTCAGATTGGATTCAAATTGACTCAAACTTGTACATTTTTACTCCATACTGACATGCAAGGAGAGAAGATAAAGTGAAGAAAGAACTTACTCCACAAGTACAAGAGTTCTGAACACAAACACAAGTACAAGAACTTACTCCACAAGTACAAGAGTTCTGAACACAAACACATTTAGGAATAGGCGCCAGGGGATTGAATTCATCGGTAAGAGATCTCATTCTAGTAAAGTAAGCTATAATTGACATAGAGCCTTGATTACGAGCTGTGAGATCTTTCTTCAATTGAAAACTTCGTGGCATTACTCTGAGAAAAACGAACAGATAAATCTTCCCAGATTTCTTTAGCAGTGCTAAAGTAGACAACAGTATCTTGAATTTCAGTAGAGATTGAATAAAGTAACCAGGATAAGACCATATCGTTACAACGATGACAAAAAGCATAAAGAGATGAAGATGCAACAGGTTGAAAGATCATTCCATCAATCAGTCCTAATTTATTCTTAGCAGAAAGAGCTAGTTTCACAGAACGACTCCATCGTTGGTTGTTTTGAGTAGTTAGGGTTTGAGTAACTAACGCTATATTAGGATTATCCGAAATTTGAAGAAAGAATGGATGAAAAGCATCAATAACAGAAGAATTAACAGTAGTGTTTGTAGGATTACTCGTAGACAGAGCTGAATTCATAGTTTGATTAGCCATAGAATGATGATTAGGAGAAGAAACAGCAGCGGAATATGATTGTCAAGGCATGACAAATCTGATAACAATCCTAACGATCAAATTACGAAAAAGAACACGACAATCAAATCCAGAACAATATACACATGAAAGATATGCATATTTCCTATGATTCAGATTGAGAGATCGTAATCAAGACGACGATAAAGATTCGCTCGTATAATTGCGATTGCGATTAAGAGACTAGATCGCGATTATGATCGCGATCGCGATTATGATCGCGATCGCGATTACCAATATGATAGAAATACAAATGAAAGTCAACAGAACACAAGAACACACTGATAGAACCAGAAAAACACAGAAATAAGCGAAAATGGTGAAATCACATCAAAACATAATGAACCAACCCTGAAGACTACCCAAAAATTTTACTACTGCTAGTTTTCCTCCTGAGGTATTCACTAAAAAATCAAAGTCCATATATATATATATATATATATATATATATATATATAGATTAGAAGTTTACTTAATTATGAGTTTGATTGATTACAAGTTACCAACTATTATATGTTTGCTTAATTTGAAGTTACCAACTATAAGTTTCTGTTAGATGGAAACTTTTATCAATTATTGTAATATGTTCCTATATAAGGAACTCTATCATTTGAGAATTGGGTCATTGAATGAATGAAAACCTAATTTTGAGAGTAATTCACTCTACGAATTTGAGCTTGATTCCCTCTAGGAATCGATTAATTCACAATTGTAGGACAGAGTCCTATCATATTGCTTTATTCTTGGTCTAACTTATAGAGGTGAATGGAACTCTGCCATGTAATTCACATTCAGTTCCTGTAACGGAGGGTTTTTCTGCAGGATTTTGAAAATTTGAGGATTGTTTTTTTAAGGTCCATTGTTAGTATTAACTTGCCTGAAAGTCTGATGCAAGGAAATTACTAGAATGGATGACACTATGTTGCGATATAAGGAAACATTAATAATAACTTTGTGTACAGGGCCCGTCCTGAAATATTGGAAGCCTCAAGCCAATAAAAATTTTGTGTCCATAATCAAATACCATCTTTTGGTGTTTTTTCAAAAAAATTGTGCCCCTACTTTTCTATTTCATGACGACTCAACATTTTTTTTATTATTTTGATTGTTTATTTGAAAGAAGGTGCCCCTAAAACACTATATTTTTTTGGTGTTCCCATTCATTAACATAAACGGCTTGACCTCAGGACCGGCTCTATTTGTGTAAAAGCCAGAAGGTTCCCCAGTTATGGGTGAATCGTGACTTTGTTTTTCATGAATTTGATTTTGTTCAAGTAATGGTAGTTTACATGATACCTTAGTTTGAAATGCATTTGTATTAATACACTGCATATGTATGATCTCTTTTATACTCTTTAGAGATTTATCACATGTATTTTTTTCTCTGTTAGAAGAGCTCTAAACTTCATCGATCACACCAGTGACCGGGGATGGCAAGAGTGGGCAAACTTATTATGCTAGCTTATTTTCCATGATATTATAGTACATGCATTGAGTAAATGTTTATATATGTGAAATTGTTGCAGGGGGTCAAAGGATCCGGCCAATTGTTGTTGATCCAGGGTTGTGTACTTGGCTAGGAGAGTTCAGATCTTTCATGCCACTAAAAAGCGAAAAATGCCTAAGCTTTCAAAATTTTCACAAGCAAACTGTTCACATAAAAACACGCAAGCGTACGCGGTCACAAGTAATATAAGATAAAGTTAAGTTCGTTCCCACAGAGACTGGTGTAATGCAGAATATGCACCTATGCAACAATGTATGATTTCTATTCACTGCTAAGATAAGTATCAATTTTGAATTTTGATTATCTAGATTAACTATTAAGCAATTTAACAATATTAATATCTAATTAACTAACGTGGTGTAGAACTGATTTACTAATGAGAGAATAACATGGGATCCTAACTTCATTAAATACTTCATCTAGAGTTGATGCCTTCAATTAATGTATGTGATGGTTATGATAACTGCTCGGACAACACGAAACAAGCACACGCTACCTTTTAGTATACGTATACCAAAGTACTCAACATCGACAAAAGAGATAGAAGCTGGGCAGACACCAATTATGTTTAGACCCTATATGTCTATAAGATTTGAAAACATAACGATTTAATTACAAGTTATCCATTGAGATCACATAAGGCAGTGTAAGATGGTTAAAATAAACATCCATAAACCTATGCTAGCATGGCAAGTTCTAAATCTCTATATCCACTATCGCTTCAATAAAGATTAACAATTTAGATGTTAGCTACGCATCTGAAAGCATTAAGTATAACCATACGAGGATATCACAATTCATCACACACAAATCTTTAAAGCAAACAAACTACTAAACTACATAATAAATCCGTTAGAATCCCATGACAATGATTAGTTCATAATCGAACAGCTCGTCATCATGGGATCTAGTGATAACATGATATAAAACAAGGTCTGAATAAAAATGATAGTGCTAGAGTAATAGAGTTATGAAAACAAATCCAAAAACGAGGATCCAAAGTATCGCCTAATAGAAGAATACAAAAGATGAAGTAGATCTAGATCTCCGTAGATGTCACGTGCTCCGGGAATCCTTCTCCAACTTATCTCTCTTGACTCTCTGTGAAAAAACGTCCTTCTAATGATGTCTACATGTGAATTTATAGGCCCAAGCATCTTGGACAGCAAGAAAACATAAAAAATCCAACTTAAAATTGAATCAGGAATTTTAGCAGCCCGCCACCGCGCGCCCGCGTTTGCCTGCGGTGTGCCCGCGCTTCCTGTAGTCTCTCTCGCGTGCCCGCGCTGCAGCTTTCTGGAATTTTTTCTACTTTGCTGATTTTCTTCATTTCTACTCCGGTTCTTTCGCCAATTGTCGTTCCTCAATTCTTAATTCTCAAGACCAAAACAAACTAAAAACACATCAAAACACTAAATACTTGAGGCCAAGTTAATAAATTTAAGCCGATACGAAGCATTCCAAGTGGATATAAAATTCACTTATCACACCTCCAAACTTAAACCGATGCTTGTCCTCAAGCATAAACAGACTCGACACCTACAAATGCAATGCATGAATGCCACTAATATGGAAATGCAAAGATCCCATCAAACTAACCATAACCAATCAGCAAGCAAATATCTAAAAGAATGGAACAACTCCAAATAGAGCTCGACTAAATCCCCATATACTAACAATACATGAACAGAAACATGGGTGTGTGCGATGCTCATCAGATATACTTTTAACACTAGATCAAAATCATACCTATTCTTCTCCAAAACAATCACAGGTTTATAAATAGAATTCGAGTTAGACAGGAATTCATGCTTTATTACTAAACAAACAATGGCACATAACACAACACGCATGCTTATTTGACCGTGCAATGGATGAGGCCCCGAAAGACTTATACAATAATACCCATGTAGTGAGCGTTAGGTTAGTGGATCCCAGACTGGAAAAGTCTTTGGTCACTAGGCACAAAGTCCCCTAGAACTTAATTGCTCGAGTATTAAAGTGCCCACCCTGGTCAATTCTGCATTTACACATTCACATAACTTTTTTTTTCTGATATTTTTTTTTCCACACAACTAACTTGTAATGAGTGCGATTTGCTCCATCTCATCAAACCCTAGACTACTCATAAATATGAGCGGCTACTACCCTTTTAACACCTAACTTTTATTAACAACTAGCATGAAATCCCTGGTTTCCCCCAAACTTATACTTTAGTGCTCCTACGCTATCAAGGGAATAAAGAACATTCTAAATATAAACCGGTGATTAAATCTCAACAACCAAACAAAATATGACCTAAACTAGCCCAAAAGCAAACGATGAGACTGTGTAAAGATTTTGTTTCTGAAACATGCAAGTCAATTCATAAGAACTTAAATCAACCCTCTATTCATCATTACCACACTCAAAGCAACATCAACCTACCAAACGGAAATAGCCAAGTCCTACGGGATCATGAAATATGCTATGAAAATGCAACTAAATAGACTCACATGGAATACATACCAAAAAATACAAATAGAATGCACTATATGAAAAAAACATGCAAATACGAATGAATATGAATGTACTACTACTAGACATGCAACTTGAATTCCTATATGAACAAAGACACACTACTAACTACTTACCCTCAAATCACCCCCAAAATTAAGATATTCAATGTCCCCATTGAAGGTAATAAAAGGATAGCAGAGACATACCTAACTATCAGCAGGGCCACCCTCCTCGGGTGGTGAATCTGGTGGCGGATAAACAGAATGAGCTCCAAACACGGGCCAATGAACCTCAATACCCGTAGCCTGAAAAGCAGTGCTCAGAGCCTAGTCAATCGTCTAAACTGTGCATCACCAAGACCAGTCCAATCAGCATCTCCACGTGAAGGACCCGCTCTAGCAACTCTAGGAACATGTGGCCATGTGGCGGAGCACCACCTCTCTCTGCACCAGCAATAATATAGCCCAAACCACTTTCATGGGGAATGCCGCCCAGCCATTCGACCATCCGATCAATCGTAGAGTCGTCAATAGGGGCACTGGGCATCTGCAACTGCTCATCCTCACCCCACCCCTGTCGATCCACCTCTCTGAAGTTATCATCTTGAGCTTTTCTTTCCTACTAAGGGCGTCAGCCACCACATTGGCCTTGCCCGGGTGATAGCAAATTTCACAATCGTAATCCTTGATTAACTCTAACCATCTCCTTTGGCGCATGTTAAGCTCTTTCTGAGTGAAAATGTACTTGAGGCTCTTATGGTCAGTGTAAATCTCGCACTTTTCCCCATACAGGTAGTGTCTCCAAATCTTTAAAGCGAAGACTATGGCTACTAGTTCTAGATCATGCGTGGGATATCTGACCTCATAATCCTTCAATTGCCTAGACGCATACGCTATTACCTTGCCGTGCTGCATAAGCACGCATCCCAGTCCTTTATGCAAAGCATCACTGTAAATCACGAAATCTCCTTTTCCATCAGGTAATGCCAGCACTGGGGCTGTCACCAACCTCTTCTTTAACTCTTAGAAACTCTTCTCGCATTTCTCAGTCCATTCAAATTTCTCGGTTTTACGGGTAAGTCGAGTTAATGGAGCTGCGATTTTCGCAAAGTCTTGGACAAATCTCCTGTAATATCCGGCCAGTCTGATGAAACTCCTCACCTCGGTTGGAGTAGTTGGCCGTTCCTAGTTTGAAACTGCTTCTATCTTGGAGGGGTCAACCAACACTCCTTCTCTATTGATCACGTGCCCTAAGAATTGTACTTCATTTTTCCAAAACTCACACTTGGAGAACTTGGCATATAACTGCTCCTTCCTGAGTATTTCTAAGGTTATCCTTAAATGTTCCGCGTGTTCTGCCTCTGTCTTTGAGTAGATGAGAATATCATCAATGAAGACTATCACGAATTTGTCCAAATATTCCTTGAACACTCTATTCATTAGGTCCATGAAGGCTGCTGGGGCGTTGGTCAATCCAAATGACATAACTAAGAACTCATAATGTCCATATCTGGTACGGAACGCAGTCTTCGGGATATCTTTAGGTTTGATCTTCAGTTGGTGATATCCCGTTCTCAGATCAATCTTAGAGAAGTATTCAGCGCCTCTTAGCTGGTCAAACAAATCGTCTATCCTGGGCAATGGATACTTATTCTTTATGGTTAGCTTGTTCAATTCTCTGTAGTCGATGCATAACCTCATACTCCCATCCTTTTTCTTAACAAACAACAGTGGTGCGCCCCAAGGCGACACACTGGGCCTTATCATGCCCTTATCCAACAATTCCTGTAATTGTTTAGCTAGCTCCTTCATTTCTACTGGGGCTAATTGGTACGGGGCCTTCGAAACCGGCGCCGTCCCCGGGGCTAACTCGATGGCAAACTCAATTACCCTATCAGGTGGTAGTCCGGGAAGATCTTGTGGGAACACGTCCTCGAACTCATTAACTACCAGGATGTCTTGCAATATTGGCACTTCCTTCTGAGTGTCTATAACGTAAGCTAAATAAGCCTCGTTCCCTTTTCGTAACAATCTCTTGGTTTGCGCCATGGTCAGAATTTTCTGGGTCTGTCGCATCCCCTTAAACACTATTTCTTTCTTCCCTGGGGTTTTCAACTTAACCTTTTTCCCTTTACAATCTATCTGCGCATTATTGCGAGACAACCAATCCATACCCAAAATGACATCGAATTCCCCTAGCTTAAAAGGAATTAAATCGACATAGAAGGATCGTCCTCCTATTTCTAGCTTACAATCGGGGTGAATTTGATTAACCGGTACGATTTCCTGATTACCTATTTCTACTTGTAAGGAATCTCTTAGTTGCTGGGTTTTAAGTTTCAATTTATGCGCAAAATCTCTAGATATAAAAGACTTAGTTGCTCCTGAATCAAATAAGACATTTGCACGGACTGAATTGAGAGAAAATGTACCTGCTATCACATCTGTGTCCCTCACGGCATCTTGTACTGACATATTAAAAGTCCTAGCAGTTGGTGGCCTATTTGAGGCAACCTTGCTTGCCCCTGATGCTGCTGGTTTGCTCCTTGGGCAATCCTTCCTCATGTGCCCTCGTTGTCCACACTGGAAATAGGTTGTGCTGTTAGGGATGACCGTGGTGCAAGAGGTAGCATAGTGCCCAGCTCGCCCACACTTATAACAGTTTATCTGCTTCAGGTTGCACACCCCGGAGTGCCTCTTCCCACAAGTAGCACACAATGGCAATGGAGGTCGAGAAGGGTTGGAACGGGACATTCCTGATTGATGGCCGCCCTGGCTCACACTTACACTCGCAGATGGTTTAAACCCTACATTCCTCCCAAGTAGGGAAACCACTCCTCGATTAAACTTGGTTGGGGGTTTTCCTCCAGCGGATCTTCCGCCCATACCAACATGCTTTCTCTTTATCCCCCCTTTCTCTCTCTCTCTGCATCTGATCACTACCAGCCTCCACAATGGTTGCCTTCTGCACCAAGGTGGCATAATCTGTAATCTCTAAAACGGCAACTCTGTTTTGAATCCATTGTTTCAACCCCTGCTGAAACCTATTAACTTTCTTTTCTTCTGTGTCTACAAACTCTGGCACAAATCTTGACAGCTCAGTAAATTTGGCCCCATAGTCAGCCACTGACATATTATTCTGCTTCAGTTCCAAAAACTTAAGTTCCATCTGGGTTTTCATGAACCTCGGGAAGTACTTCTCCAGGAATAATTGTTTGAACCTTTCCCAGGCTACGACAGCATTCGTCTCCATGTTCTTCTTGGCTTCCCACCAATAATTGGCCTCTCCCTTCAGTAGGTAAGTAGCAAAAACAGTCTTTTGAGCCTCATTGATACTCAGAATCTCGAAAGATTTTTCCATTTCCTTGATCCAGGCCCTCGCCTCAACGGGATCAGCCGATCCGTGGAACTCTGGGGGCTTAAGGTAGTTAAAGGCCCTAAAGGAATTTGCCACTGAAGTGTTGTTGCCTGGTGGTAGTTGGGGGTATTGGTTCAAATTCTGCCTAAGTAGATCCATAAACTGGCCCATGGGGTCTCCGCCCTGGTTCTCCCCTTCCTGTTCTACTTCAGTTTCTCCACCCTCTATTTCCCCCCTCAAATTCTTCAGAGTACAGGGGTTCATCCTCTGCTCCATACTGGGAATCTTCTTGCTCATTATAGTCCTGATCTTGTTCTTCACTACTTTCATGGTTTTCCTCGTGTTGGTTGTGACTCTCTTGGTCAGTAGATTCTCGGGGGTTAGCCCTAGTGCCCATTCGTCTTGGAGGCATTTTACTGAAAATTTGGAAAATTTTTACATTAGGTTCACTTACCTGTTTTAAAGGATTTTTCCTTGCATAATTCTTTACATGACTAGGTTTAAGATCCCACAGTTTTATATCTCATGGCAACTTAATCGAAAAAAAATAGTACATATGCTAATAAACTCGTGATCACATCCCAACAAATTGAAATAACTGAAAGGGAAACAAATATATACCAGGTACCGAAAAGGTACAACATCCGAGTTACAACGATAGTTTAAAGTACAACCATCCTAACAACAACAATAGATCAAAAGTGAAATACGCTGTCTATCTGTCTAGTCTGCAAAAAGGGAAAATAAGTACAAGAAAACCATCCCTACAAAAGCCGGCACTACTACGTCCGTACATGACTAGACAACTAGACTACTGCATCACTACATCTGAAATCAGCCGCCACGATGAAACATCATCCGAACCCTCCCCATGGCGATGCGGAAAATCTCCTCGGCATCTGCTCTGTCTACCCTACCATGCCCATCAGTAGGCAACTATCGCACCCTCATCCGAGCCCTCAGCTCGATGCGGGTCACAGCCCTATACCCAACCCTGTCACTGATAGTCCTCCTACCCTGCAACCTCATCCGGGCGGCTCTCTCTGCTGCTAGCTCCCTCCTAGACTCTGCCAACCTGGCATCCGCCACTGACAACTCTCTATAAAGCCCGTTCACAATCAAGTTGTGAACATATACTGGGACTCCTCCTCTCGGGACATGAGGTGGGGTAGATGGCTCCGCTGGAGCTGCAGTCTCTGTCTGCTGGGGCTCTGGGGTAAGCTCCTCAAACTCATCGGGGAATGGACTCACAGGTAGTGGTGGTGGGGTAGGGGCTCTCTCAACAGAGAGGGGTGGCACTCGTAGTCCGGAACTCCCTACTGCATCCTCCACTGGCTCAACCTCATCTACAGCCTGTCCAACAACAGCAACCATGACCTGCTCAGTGGTCATATCAGTATCCTCCTCCATGGTCCTAATCTCAGATACAACCCATTAATCCTCATCCTCAGCAACTAACTCAGCATCCTGTCCTGTCTGGAACCCCTCCGGGTCCTCCTCTCCCTCAGTCTCAACAACATCTGTGTCAGCATCAACCTGGACCTCCTCAGGGTCCTCCTCCTCAGACTCGATAACATCAGTATCAGCATCAACCTGGACCTCCTCAGGCAAGTGCTCATAGTACGAGTCCCTAGTCCGGAACATGTCCTCATCATGCTGTCTCGCAGCTGCCTCCTGGGCCGACATGTCGCTCGCCTACACAAGACGAACTATGTTACTATCATGATACTTAAAAAGTTCCCGTAAGGGTTTTAGGTGAACCTGGCAAGGGTTCTTATTATATTATTGAATTTATTATTATATAACGTCGTATCATCTCTTGGGATATATAACTCTCGCTCTGATACCTTTAATGTAACACCCCCAGATCCGGGGTCAGGGATCTGGTGGTTACGGTCTTACATCCATTTATAATACTTGACTTGAGTCCACAATAAATAAATCACATGCTGTGACCCCACAATAATATCCACTCACACACCCAACAGTTATAGTCCCAGAGATGAAATTGAAATAAGTCTTACATTAAAGGGTTACGAATAAACGTTATTACAATCCCAAAAGGATAACATCATAAGTTTAACAGTTTTGCCATTGATTACATTAATTATACATATAGTTAAACAGGAAACAAAAGCTGTCTAACTAAGCTACCTCAGCAATGGCGGCTAGCATCTCAGCGGGGAGTCCGGTGGGTCGGGTAACCCGCTTGCGCCGAGTGCGCCTGACGCGAGCCATCTATCCTAGCTGTTGTTGTGACATAATATGAACAAAGCAAGGGTGAGCGAAAGCCCACCAACAATAATATAACTGAACAGTGATACATATATACAGCAGTTCAAAATATCCGTTGAAATCATATGCCATGCATTAATGAAGTTATTGCCAGTATAATATAAAGGATGAAGTTACCAGGTAACTCAAAGTATTTGTTTGTAGAAATATCTGCTACATCAAAAGTAAGCGAGATATTCTCATTGTTATTAAAAGAGGAACTTGCATGAAAAGATTGCAGTTCCAGTTATGAACACCTTTCCAGCTCTGCCAACAGTAATCATGTTGCAGGAAATAAATAAGTTTGGATGATGAACCAATGATGGAGTATTCACCGCGCCCGCTGTTCCAATCTTGATGATCAGTCGAGATCGTACAGCTCAAATTAGATTTACTACCGGTAGAAGGAAGAACTGATGGCTTTACTTGTCTACAGCCTTACTAGCTCTCCCCGGCCAACGGTTGGGCCAAAGGGGATGGACCAGCGCTACTCGGCCTCTTACACGACTCCTAGTTCAAATAGAATTCATGATTCTGAATGTAACGTTCGTCCCCCTTTCCCCAAGTATAATACTTGTTGATAAGACTCCACAAAGTAGTCGTATCTAGTTGGAAAGGAAAATTCACCAATAACTTCCAAGCTATTGCTTTGTAACGAATATCAACTTGTTCCAACCATCTTACCCCTCGAAAGATGAGAAGGTAAACAACGACTTAATAAGTCAATAGCACCCGAGTTGCGAGTGAAGAGAATACTTTATGACCGGGAAGTCGACAAGATAATTAACATTTTCCAAGTAAGGTTCCCTTATTATTAGGGAGATAGACTCAAAGAAGAATGATGTCTGAGAACCTTTCTTGATATAAGATTAATAATAATATGACTCCGAAATATTTTTTCGTAATAATCGAAGAAGATAAACCTTATTGAGGTTATTCTAAGTTTGGAATAAATATTCAGAGAATATTTATTGAATTAAAAATATTTAAAGAATATTTAGGAACATGAAAGAATATCTTTAATCAGAGTATTTTTCAAAATAATCCCTGAAGAAATATCAGGAGAATATTTATTGAATAAATAAATATTTAAATGAATATTCAAAATAATATTCATTAATTAATAAGACCAGAAAGGAATATTTAAGATAATATTCATAATTAATTAGGAATTTAAATGAATATTCAAAAAGTAATATTCATTTAATGAATAATATTCTAAATGAATATCAAGTAATATTCATTTAGTAATCCAAGCCTCAAAGGAATATTCGAGGTAATATTCGATAAATAAATCAAGCTTCAGATGAATATTAAAATAATATTCATCAAGTAATTAATATCTTAAATGAATATTCAAAAGTAATATTTATTTAATAATATTCTAAATGAATATCCAAATAATATTCATTTAGTAGTCTCATCTTTAGAAGAATATTTGAAATAATAATCGATAATCAATTCGACTCTGAATGAATATTGAATAATATTATTCGTCGAATGGTTACGTTCAAATTATTATTTGAAGTAAGGATCGTTAAATAAATAATCTCGAACGAATATTCAAATAATATTCGTATCCCAAATAATGGAAAATATTTACTTAAATATTTTCCTCCGAGGTAATCTCGATATATCAAGAAATATTGACTCCCGGTCTATATTTGATGAATAAGTTGTATACGCCCTTCTATGAGGGTCTTACAATAACCGGCTTATAATTGATACGTTAGCTATCTAATTTATAAGCCAATAAACAATCAGGGAACAAGCATAACGATATAACTTGAAAGTCGGCATGCATGCTATGGCATATGTATAACAGAAAACATATATATATATTCAATCACAACAACAACCTAAAAGAAGGGAATTGAAACTTGCCTGGTAGTCGAGTACGGTAAGGGGTAGTGGTAGCGGGTCCCGGTTCAGCTTTGAAAGGCATATGATGTAGCCTATTTGTATTTCGAGGATACAACTCAACTTAAACAAGATTGTATTAGTAAATAGTATATAGAGTGTCACAAGGAATCTCAGATTGTATTATCTGTCAGAAGAAAAAGATCAAGGTCAATCTACAGACTTGAGGAATTACTACATTGAAAGAAGTTCAGACATTTGATCAAGCCTCAGTGAAGTATTCGTTAAAGAAGTGGATTCATTTAAAGTGACAGAGATTTCGACAGTGACAGAGACAGTACAGAGAAATATCAAGAGAGAGAAGAAAAGAAAAGGAACCAGATTTTAAAGTCAATATATGAAGAACAGTCATTGCGGTTAGTCACTCATGAACCAGACCGTGCATCGAGCGTCAACAAAAATTCGGTGGTAATTCTTTATTACTTTCAGTGGTTCAAGAAAAAGATTTCGGTCGTAAAAGATTTTTATATTAATTCTTAGTTAATTAATATAATCATGTAATTGGTTTGATTTAATAAATTAATTCATATCGAATTAATTTATTTATTAAATTAATTATCATGTTAATTAACTTTGAATTAATGTATTAATCTAAAATGATTTAATTAATTAATTAATGAATTAATCTTTAGTTGATTAGTTTATTAAGTTAATTAATTAAATTAGAAAGTTAATCAGAAATGGGCTGCATGTATTAAATCAATTGGACTGCTTGATTATTCTGTTGGGCCAAGTGAAAAAGAAAAGAATGGGTCAAAAGAATTATAAAGAATCTGGGCTGAGAAAAATAAAAAAAAAGGAGAAGCCCAGTTCGTTGGTTACAAGTTGGTGGCCCATTCAATTCATTAAGTATGGTTACTGTATGTGGATCACAACTGAGAGTCAAATTGAAGAACAGATATTGGAGTTAGTCGTTCATGAACCAGACAGTACATCGAACGTCAACAATTATCCAGTGGAAGTTTCTCAAAGTTTACAGTGATTCACAAGGAGTAAGTCAATTATTAATTAACTATATTATTAATTTAATTAAACAAATTAATTCAATTCGAATTAATTTATTTAATTAATTAATTAAGTTAATTAATCTCTGATTTATTCAATCAGTAATAATATATGGATTATACTATTTCGGAGAATTTTGGTTATACTATTTCTGAATTTCAGTTGAACTATTTCTGGAAATTCAGTTATACTATTTCTGAAATAGGTGGTATACTATTTCTGGAATAATATAGATACTATTACTGCATTAGTAATAGTATACTATACTATCCCCGAATTTATACTATTACCGAAGTTATATTATTTCTGGAATTAATAGTATATTATTTCTGAAGTATTATAGATATTATTACTGATCAAGTAATAATATACTATACTATTACCGAAATATTTAAACTATACTATTACTACCAGTTATACTATTACCGAAATATTTATACTATTACCGAAGTTTTAAGTAAACTATTTCTAGGTAAATGTATATTATTTCTAAGTAAATCCATACTATTTTAAGGGAATGAGTTCTACTATCCCTAGGCTGCTATACTATCACCGTGCCAGTTATACTATCAGCGTGGCATCTATACTATCACCGTGTCAATATGTAGCAGCTCAACAGAAGCAATTGTTTTGTTTTTGTATAAAAACAAACACTTGGACAGAAGCTTCAGGTAGGAAGAAACAAGAAGAAAAAAAAAGAGACACACGGGACATAACATCAAACAAACTCAGCAGCCTCCATTTCTCTCTCTCTCAAGCAAGAACAAATTAATTCCTAGAAAATCAAGTTCATCTCCTTTGTAATATTTTATCCGGTGGAACTTGATTATTTGTGATTCTTGTACTACTAGCGAATTAAGTTTCATAGTTCTAATCTTGATTTTTATTAACTAAATTAGAAAAGTTCATGTCGAATTTTCTAAATTAGTTCTTATCAACTTGATTAATTTCTGTACTGAAATTGTAACACCCATCAAGTTAATATATTGTTATATTCAACTTGAAATTTGTTTCAATTTATTCCGCTCAAATTTGTTTAAAATAAAATATTATTTGAAGAACAAATTTCGATAAATTGGTATAGATTGTATTCAACCCCCCCTTCTACAATCTTATTGGACCTAACAATTGGTATCAAAGCATATTGATTGATACACAAATCAAGATCCTATTTTTATTCAGTCAAAAATCCATTTCGAATTTTTAACTCTCTTAAAAATTCATCATGTCTTCAAAAATTGGAACTGTTAAGATACCCATATTTGACAAGGAGAATTATGAACTATGGAAAAAGAAAATGATCCTTTTTCTACAAGTGGCCAATCCTAAATATTTAGGAATATTGAAAAATGGGCCAATAGTTCCTATGATTACTGAAGAGAAAATAATCGTGGAAGGAGTTGTTGTAGTTCCTGCAAGGATATATCCAAAGGACATTAGTGTTTATACAAATGATGACAAAGTGAATATTGCCCTTGATCTTAATGTACAATTAATTTTGATGGAATCCCTAGATGCGATCATGTGCAACCATGTTATTAACTGTAAAGATGCCAAGCATATCTGGGACACCACTATAACAATAAACGAGGGAACTAAGAAAGTCAGGGAAAATAGATTGGAAGCTAAGATTGTTCAACCTTACAGCTCTGAAAAAGAAGTGATTGTAGCAGAGTATGGGAAGACAGCTACAAGTCAGGGTTGTAGAGAATTTTATTCGTCAGAGGAGCTGGAGCAGTTGGAGGATCAATCAATGGCACTGGTTGTAAGACAGTTTAATCATTTCAGATTTAGAAGAAATCCTAATTTCAGACTCAGGTCTACTGAGAACAGATTCCAGCAAGGAGGTTCATCCTCAAGTGGCACAAGGGTTGGCTACAAGACTGGAATGGTGGACAAAAGCAAGATCAGGTGCTTCAACTGTAATGAAATGGGACATTTTGCAACTGAGTGTCATCGACCTGAACAAGATGCAAGGAGAGAGTATGCATCTGGTAAGAAGAACACAGACACGGCCTATGTGGTACAAGGCAAAAGCTGGGATGACACAGACAGTGAAGATGAAGAAGTTGGAAACTTTGCACTGGTGGCAAATGGTGAATCATCAACTTATTACACCACACCCGTAATTCTTACTGATGCTGAGTTAATTGATAGTTTACGTAGTTCCTTGAATAAGGCAGAAAGAGGGTACGAGTGAATAAGTCTTGTTAACACTAACCTTGAAAATGAAATGTTAGATTTAAAAAAGGTGCAGGTTAATCAAGATAAGAATATAGAAGAAATAGTTCGACTTAACTACAGAGAAAAGGGTCTAGGAGAATACATGGTAAAACAAGTTGATAAGATTGCTGAACAAGAAACAAAGATTAGAGAACTTGAAACACAGGTTAGAGCTTGTTATAATACTGTTAAAGTTTCTAAAGAGTTCTTCAATAAACAAGCAGTAGAACAAACTGTAGGAATAGGGTTTGATTACAGTCAAGCTGTTGGTTCTTTGAGTAATCATTCTCCTAATTCTATCTCAGCTAAAGAAAGAGGTATACCACATATTCTCAAGAATGTTGAAAAACCAATGTTTACAAAATCTGATGCTGGCCCACCAAATATTCTTTCTATGGTTATACAAGAAGAAATGAGAAATGAGGACAGTGCAAATGGCACAGTCTTTGTTAAGGATAAATGTGTTAAGAATAAATCTGTTAAGAACGCTAATTCAAAGAATGGTTCATCCAAGAAAGATGTCACAATCTTTGTTAAGGCTAAATCTGTTGAGGACACTAATCCAGAAAATGCTTCATTCAAGAAGGATGTACCTAAAGTGCCAGTCAAGGTTGTTGAAACAACTAGTTCTTCTAAGACTGGATTAGGCGGTAATAAGTCAAAGCAAAACAATAACATGTCTAACATGAGTAACATGCCTATCATTGATTCTAATCATAAAGCATGTGGTGTTGTCAATTGTATGTCTTGTGCTTTTAATGTTATGACTGCTTACTTTAATGGTAATCATGCATGCGATAATAAGACTGCTCCTCGACAACATATGAATAGGAATAATGTTAGATCAAAGACTGCTAGTCCTCCTCATGTTAGGAGAGAGACATTTGTACCAAAGCCTAAACAAAGTTTTACTAAGGCTGTTTACAAGGTCAAATGTCCAGTCAGTGAAACAAATGTTATTGCTGCTAAAAAGACATGGATACCCAAGATGAAATCAAAGATTGTCAAAGCTGTTTATAGGGTTAAATGTCCAGTCCCCTTGAAAAATGTTGTTATGAAGATTAAGAATGTTGTTTTGCCTGACAAAGGCCAATACTTCAAGTATTCCGGACCCAATCAAATTTGGGTCCCAAAAAAGGCTTAACTGTTTTGGTATTGCAGGGTGTGTAACAGGTACATCGTGTTATGTGGATTCTGGACAGTGGATGTTCAAGGCATATGACCGAAGATAGAGCCCTGCTATCAAGAGTGGTGACGGTATCTGGCCAAGTGGTTTATCCCTTGGAGACAACAGCAAGGGTATGACCTAGGGTCAAGGCTATTCAATAGCCAAGGAATGTTGTCAGTAATAAAGCATCTTTTACAAGATGAAGAGCCTACTGTTCGAGGATTAAGGAAAGAGAACTTATCTGTAGCTGACATGGAATCTCAGTCAAAGGTGAAGTCAACAAGGTCAAATATAAAGCTTCATCAGACAGGAGTTCAGCTATGACATAAGGAGCTCTCTCACCTGAATGTCATATCAAGAGATTCTTTCCTGGAAATCGAATCAGTAAAGGAGACTGCCTCATCTGGAATTGAAGTAAAATAAAATTATGAGGCATGTCATAAAGGGAAGTCAAAACGAATCACACAGAAGTTCTACATCAAAGAAAAATATACTTTAGTGGTGATGACTGATGGCTTCTCTCCACAAACAAGTTGTTGTTCAGACAATCCGAAGACAAGACACCACTGATGGTGATTGATCACATCTAGAAGAGTGTCAGGAAGCAAAATTGACTATGACAACTTGGAGACCAGATTACAGGACCTATCAATTAGTGTTCTGGATGATTTCTGCACCTTCAAGAGTATTAATGCTGAAGCAGTCAATAATTTGCTACTGACATGATTAAACCCTGATCAGTAAGAAAAGTCTTAGTGATGTTCATTGACTTCTAGCTCCCAGCTGTCAATGGTAATGATGATTCAGATCCAAGCAATGTCAACATTGAGAATTTTCATGTAAACCCAGCAACAGCTTAGGGGGAGCAAAAGAAGGATCATCTAGTCAACTCAACACCACACTGAAAGTCAAAGGACACTATGAGAACATTTTTCTTTTAGAAGAAACTGAGAAAGCTATAAAAGCTCTGAAAGATTCAGATTGAGTGATTGCAATGCATGATGATCTCAATCAGTATAAAAGGTAGATTGAAGGGAAGCTGGTATCCAGACCAAACAACAAGGCTGTATTTGGTACAAGGATAACCAGAAGTCTACCTGGATGATATCAAGGCATTGTTATGAGGGACAAAGCCAAACTGGATGCTAGGTTACAATTTGATCAAACAATATATTTGATAAGAAGCACCAGTGACAAGACTTGAGGATATCAGGCACCTGCTGCACATTCAAGATTATAATGGACATCTGGACCTACTGAATCTGGATGCTAGAGGAATGTGAACAAGTGCACTCCTGGTTGGTGAGATAATAGAAGATCTCTACAGGTTAGTATAAACTGGTATCATCACTCAAGCAAGCATGGAAGACATGGTATGACACCCTAACTATAATTTAATATTTGGTATCAATCTTTAACAGTTGGTATCTTTTAATAATTGGTGTCATATTCATAGAACTCTCTACATATTTAGGCACAACCATAAATGATATATATATGTGCAATGATATCTTGATTATATTATATGTTGGTCTACTAGCTATAAATTGATATTAAGATATTTGCTGTTTTGATGTTGGTAAAGTTGCAATTCTTTTTATTTACTTCAGTAAGCCAAAAGAATGATGACAATAAAAAGTAAGTCAAGGATCTTTTGTTTCTATTCAGAAGATTCTAGACCTGTCAAGACTACATACCAACACATCACTATAGCTGGCTTTTGACCTATTAGATTGGACCTAACAAGTTGGCAATCAAAAATCTTTAGATGGACCCAGATCTTAGGAAATGGTACTCTAGAGATATTTGACCCAACAAGTTCAGGATCTACTAATTAGGACCTAATCAGGCTATAGAGGAATCATCAGCTCATTATCTTATTCAATTGCTAATAGATTACTTACACACATATTTTATTCTCAGTTATGCAAATGTGCATGGTCCCAAGTGGATTCTTGAGAATCTATTCTTGTAGTTATTACACATGATTTTCAGATGTCTTAAGTTGGACCCAAATCTAAGGAGATGGTACCCTAGAGACATCAGTTCTGACATGTTTTGCTACATAGAGACAGATCAAATGAGTTGTACGAAAGTAGGAGAACACAAGGAATCAATTTCATCTCCAACAACTCTGTGGAACACTCAAGGACTAAGCAAATTGCATAAGGTATCAATTCTTTTGAGAGCATGTCTTTAGTTAAAGAATAACTTGCAGACACGTTTGCTAAATCACTTGATGAAATTAATTTTTCAAGATTGGCTTGTAAACTTGGGATTTTATTAATGCTATATGATTGTAAATCCCATCTGTTAAATAATTCTTAAATAAGCTCACAAGTATTCAGTTGTCTATATTGAAAGGACATGTGAACTTATTTACATCCAGACCTCACACTGAAAATTATTTGTTGAATGATTGCCATGTGTATAATTGCAATATATTTTAGTGGTGATTATTTAAGGATAATTTAAATACTTAAATGCTAAAATCTAACTCATAGAGATTTAGTATTTAATTATTTATTTTGATTTATATGGGTTACGGACTTGAAGCAATTCAATTTAGTATTTGCTCTGTACCTTATATTTATTAAAATAAATAAACAACATAACTAATTTGGACCTAATCTGTATTGGTCTACAATTAGTTGTGAGATGTTAATTCTAGTGAATTTTATCAATGCTCCATTTTCATAAATTCACTATAATTAATATTATGGTTCTAACAATTGGTTGTATTGAAATTTTGACTTATATCAGTTAATGATATTTAGTTAGAATTCTATTTACTAACTAATTGTGAGATATATTGGTATGTGTGAAATTACTTAGAACTCCTCTAAGTAATCATTGTTATATCTTTTACAATTCACTCATATTATTATACATGGTATAAAAATTCTCTAAGTAGAACTATGGATATTGAAATATCTAAAGTTACCATAGTTCAATTACTTTGAATAATTTTTATGCTTATTTGCAAGATTCTAATCACCTTGATAATAAAGGTTTTATACTATGGATCAAGGTGTATTGGACTTAGAATATTATTTCTAAGATTGCAGACAAGACAGTCTTGGTAATCAAGTTTTATTTTTAGAACCAAGATTGTCTACCAACAAACAATTGTTAGGAGTTAATAATTGTTGTTATCAAGAAGTTGCCTTGAAGTCATAAGATTAAAATGTTAATGATGATAATTATCCAAGTGATAGTGGTGGAAACAATTTTGTTATTGACAATACCAATGTCACTGGAAAATAATCATCAAGTCATTCTCGCAACAACTCGAGGGAAGTAAACAAAGGATTCACTAGTCAAACACAACATCACAATGAAGAACAAGGTGATTCATCAAGATCCAACCTTCTCAAACAGTGTGTTTGGAATAAAGCTGATCATTGGTGATCCAGATGTTGTAGTAAGAACTAAAAGGGCTTCTCAGAATCAAGGTATAGAATCTAAGAAATCTGAGAAAGCAATTGTGAATCTGGAACAACAAGAAACGTGGAAGTTGGTGCCAAGTTTTGAGCGCCAAGTAACTGGTATGACATTCTTTTCGAATTATATCTTGTCATCTTTTTAAAAGAATTGTCATAATCATTCTAATGTGTTAATCCATGTTTCTTTATTTTAGAATAATAATTTTCTCTAAAAATATTTTTCTCTAATTCTCTAGTTAGAATTTTTGAGGAAGCTATTTTTGTTGAAAATTTTATTATTTTAAAATAGCTGCCATATTTATGATAGTTTATTAAATCATATTTTCTCTCTAAATAATTTTCTAAGTAGAAAGTTGTTTTGTCAGAAAATATATGGATTTGCTAACCTATTATAAATACTCTTGTATATACTTAATGTTTTTGTACATGTATTGTTTTTTTTTAAATGTTAATCTTATTTAACATGTTTTGTAGTGTTTGTCTTTTTATTTTAGTCTTATGTCTGTTTATAGGTTAAGCTATGTAAATTATTACTTATGTATAGTTTTATTTATTTATTTTTTTTTTCGAATTTTTCTTTTCTTATAGTTTTTATTTAATATTATTATGTATATTATTTCTTATTTTTGAATATTATTTTTCATGTGTATATAAATAGTTTGTATAGTTTTTACAGTTTAGTCACTATACTTTCAAAACTTACAAACAGGTCCCTGTACTTGGTTCTTTTGTTGTTCTTCTTTTTAACACACACAAAACCTGCAGTTTAAGTATAAATCTTTGTTTTGTGATTGATGTTAACAGATCTTAGTGTTAAGGACTTAACAATTGACCAATGTTGGTATCAAATTGGTATGTGTCTATACAATTGGTTAGGAACTAATGTTTGATTTTCAGGATCTAACAATTGGAAGACAAGACCTATCAAGTGCTAACAATTTCTAATAGCTGGTATCTATCATGCAGGACCTAAAACATGATAAAATAGTTTTGTTTGTATTGGTTTAAACATTAACATACATTGATTCAATTAATATTTATTAATTGGATTTTTGCCTATGTTTTTGTTTTGTAAAACCAGCCCAGGATCTTTATCTTCCTAACTCAAAATCTCTTTCTACAGCTGTGATTGCTTACATTGTAAACATTTTGAAATCACAACTGTACATCATTTCTCTTAAGATAAATGCAATATTTTCTCAGAAAACTTTTCAATGTTAAAAATGCATTCTATCTCTATATTGCTCATATCCTGTGATGCAGGTTCATCTACATGAAATTTTGTATTCTCACATGTTTAGTCATAAGGTTGTAAACCCAACAACTTTTATCCCAGACTACAGTCAAACTCAAACACATTCTATCTTACACCCTAAATGGAAGTTACCTATCAGACTAGAGGTCACCAGGGAGTAACTGCACTTGATGCAGCAAACAAGGATGTGTGGGATATTCAGTTGGAGAGTCACTACCTTATACACTATCCAAAATATTTCATATGCACAAAGTGAGATTGCACACACCAAGGATGAATTGACAGGAAACCTGTAATCCAACCATTTTACGGTTAGGATTATAAGTTAAAGGTTCTTTAATGAACTAAGAGTCTTCACAGACCTTGAGAGAAGGTATTGATCTCAAATGCAAAATTCAACAAGATCATTATCTAACTCCTCAGATGGAACATATCTGGATCCTGCGGGTAACGGATCCGACATAGGTGCGGATCGGCAACTTGTGAACTATGATTCAGATTTTACCTGATGAGTTTAACAAGGTGATGTCTTCACAGACATTAGAAGGGAATCTTGATCTCAATGCTAAATTTATATATCATTGTTTACCTTCTCAGAATTCAAATCTGAAAACCCTAAAAAGGGAAATTAGCAACTTGTAGATTATGACTCAGATTCGTCTGACGAGTCCAATGAGGATTTGGGATTTGCGAACTCCCATTGCACCACCACTGACCTCTCTTGAAGGGGCTAGGGTGATTTTTCTTTGCAGGTACACTAAAGGATGTTGGAGCAATGAGTGAAACACTAGTGAGCAAGAGTGTAAACACAGAGAGAAGTGAGACACTCAACACAAATGAGTGGAGAGAAGAGTGAAACACTTGTGAGGTACACTAAACACTATCACACACTCACAGTGAGGAAGAAAATGAAACTTCCTTTCTAACAAAGCTTTATCAATTGATTTCAATGTACTCTAACGATTGGTATAAATTGGTAACAATTTGGTATCAACTACTTTGTCAATTAGTTGAATGGAGGATTCCTCAACTAAGGGGGAGAGATATATTGAAAAAGATATACTCAACTAAGGAGGAGAAGTAATGGGGTACAAGTAAAAGAAGAGTGAGTTAGAAAGGGGGAGCATTAGAGACTGTGCTTAGAATGAAAAGCAAGTCTAGCAAGTCTATTTTCTAAGGGGGAGCCTTAGATGAAGAAGCAAAAGAACTTTCATTTGTTATGAAAGTGGAGATATAAGGAGAATTACATCACAATACTATTCTATTAGTCTTTCAATGTACTATGTATAAAGGCTAAGTGGAAGAGTAGTAAATTCACCAGAAGTTATAGAAATGGTATTGATTCACCATTGTCTATATAGTAGGAACAGTTATTTTTCTTTAGTGAGAAAAGCTGTGTCAGAAATGGGAAGTGGTTGTAAATCAAGAACTGCTGATAATCACCAGTGTGAGATGTGAAGGATTATCAGGCAGAGATATGAAGAATTAGAAATGAAGATGAGTTATCTATTGAAGATCAGTTCAGTGCTAGAGGAACAATCATCTATCATTTCATCAACTGAAGATTCTGGAATTGTTAAATCTAAACCAGAAAAAATTTTTTTTGTATTATTTACTAAGCTTTGAAGTGCTTTATCTTTTTCTTGTTTAAAGTGAGTTAGTTGAGTTATCCTCTAGGTATTTGCTTGTTATTGTCTAACAAACAAATAGGGGGAGATTGAAAGGCATATGATGTAGCCTATTTGTATTTCGAGGATACAACTCAACTTAAACAAGATTGTATTAGTAAATAGTATATAGAGTGTCACAAGGAATCTCAGATTGTATTATCTGTCAGAAGAAAAAGATCAAGGTCAATCTACAGACTTGAGGAATTACTACATTGAAATAAGTTCAGACATTTGATCAAGCCTCAGTGAAGTATTCGTTAAAGAAGTGGATTCATTTAAAGTGACAGAGATTTCGACAGTGACAGAGACAGTACAGAGAAATATCAAGAGAGAGAAGAAAAGAAAAGGAACCAGATTTTAAAGTCAATATATGAAGAACAGTCATTGCGGTTAGTCACTCATGAACCAGACCGTGCATCGAGCGTCAACAAAAATTCGGTGGTAATTCTTTATTACTTTCAGTGGTTCAAGAAAAAGATTTCGGTCGTAAAAGATTTTTATATTAATTCTTAGTTAATTAATATAATCATGTAATTGGTTTGATTTAATAAATTAATTCATATCGAATTAATTTATTTATTAAATTAATTATCATGTTAATTAACTTTGAATTAATGTATTAATCTAAAATGATTTAATTAATTAATTAATGAATTAATCTTTAGTTGATTAGTTTATTAAGTTAATTAATTAAATTAGAAAGTTAATCAGAAATGGGCTGCATGTATTAAATCAATTGGACTGCTTGATTATTCTGTTGGGCCAAGTGAAAAAGAAAAGAATGGGTCAAAAGAATTATAAAGAATCTGGGCTGAGAAAAATAAAAAAAAAAGGAGAAGCCCAGTTCGTTGGTTACAAGTTGGTGGCCCATTCAATTCATTAAGTATGGTTACTGTATGTGGATCACAACTGAGAGTCAAATTGAAGAACAGATATTGGAGTTAGTCGTTCATGAACTAGACAGTACATCGAACGTCAACAATTATCCAGTGGAAGTTTCTCAAAGTTTACAGTGATTCACAAGGAGTAAGTCAATTATTAATTAACTATATTATTAATTTAATTAAACAAATTAATTCAATTCGAATTAATTTATTTAATTAATTAATTAAGTTAATTAATCTCTAATTTATTCAATCGGTAATAATATATGGATTATACTATTTCGGAGAATTTTGGTTATACTATTTCTGAATTTCAGTTGAACTATTTCTGGAAATTCAGTTATACTATTTCTGAAATAGGTGGTATACTATTTCTGGAATAATATAGATACTATTACTGCATTAGTAATAGTATACTATACTATCCCCGAATTTATACTATTACCGAAGTTATATTATTTCTGGAATTAATAGTATATTATTTCTGAAGTATTATAGATATTATTACTGATCAAGTAATAATATACTATACTATTACCGAAATATTTAAACTATACTATTACTACCAGTTATACTATTACCGAAATATTTATACTATTACCGAAGTTTTAAGTAAACTATTTCTAGGTAAATGTATATTATTTCTAAGTAAATCCATACTATTTTAAGGGAATGAGTTCTACTATCCCTAGGCTGCTATACTATCACCGTGCCAGTTATACTATCAGCGTGGCATCTATACTATCACCGTGTCAATATGTAGCAGCTCAACAGAAGCAATTGTTTTGTTTTTGTATAAAAACAAACACTTGGACAGAAGCTTCAGGTAGGAAGAAACAAGAAGAAAAAAAAAGAGACACACGGGACATAACATCAAACAAACTCAGCAGCCTCCATTTCTCTCTCTCTCAAGCAAGAACAAATTAATTCCTAGAAAATCAAGTTCATCTCCTTTGTAATATTTTATCCGGTGGAACTTGATTATTTGTGATTCTTGTACTACTAGCGAATTAAGTTTCCTAGTTCTAATCTTGATTTTTATTAACTAAATTAGAAAAGTTCATGTCGAATTTTCTAAATTAGTTCTTATCAACTTGATTAATTTCTGTACTGAAATTGTAACACCCATCAAGTTAATATATTGTTATATTCAACTTGAAATTTGTTTCAATTTATTCCGCTCAAATTTGTTTAAAATAAAATATTATTTGAAGAACAAATTTCGATAAATTGGTATAGATTGTATTCAACCCCCCCTTCTACAATCTTATTGGACCTAACAAGCTTGGTGATCTATAAATAGCCAAGGCATTCGGGATTAATCACTTAACATCTTAAAAGTTAAGTTATTCTTAAATCGAAACACGTTCTCGAGTTATCTCGTTATACCCTTTTTAGTGGATTCCTTTATATCATTGATCCGACCCGACATTCGTTCGTTAATACGACATGTCACTGTACTTATACTTGGGACATACTTAAGTCATCCAAGTTCTAAGGTCGATCGTTACGAACCAATATTATAGTCCGAGTTTTATCGCCCGTTTTCTAAGTGTTTTACCGAAGTTATAATAGAGTCGTCTTTAAGGGTTCGTTCGCATTTAACCTCGACTCGAATATTTTTAATAAATCGAAAAACGATCCTTTTGACATACGGTTTTCTTTCACACCTTCCTTTTTACCTCTAGTATTTATTTACCAAGATTCGCCATGACTTTACATAGTTTACGAGGGTTCAATTTCAGTTACGAACTTTCGTTTACGGATTCGAAGTACTTTTAGTAAATTGGTCATAAATCCTAAACCGTAAGTCTGTTTCACGTGATCTTTATATCAAAACGAAGCTTAGAACATTACCTATCCTATCATGGTAGATAAAGTTTCTGGACAGTAGGGTTTTGACATGGAAAATGGCATACAAAACATGGTATTGTAAAATCGGACATTATAACGGCTGTAAATTGAATATCTACCAATTTCAAATCTTCCCATAAACATGGTATCCATTCCAAACAACATATACATGATTTATATATGTGAACTGAGGCCAAGCAATGCCTTTTCGTTCATCTAGCTATTTTTATCATTTATCCAAGATCCATACATAATCATGCTTATAATCTTAACATAACCATAATTAAGCTATCTCTATCATAAACATACTTAAATCTCAAACAAGGGTTAGGGTTTCAAGAGCTTTATACCTTCCTTAGATAGTGATATAGCCTTACTAAGCCTTGTATGGTCCCTAGGAGTGATTAAGCTTGCTAGATCAACCATGAAAAATCAAGAAAACAAAGTTAGTTCAAGAAGGTTACTATTCATCCTCCTCTTTCATGAATTTTTTTGAAAATGGAAGGAAATGAGTTTGAAGCTAAGATTTTGAGTAGATCATTTTTATGAAATGTAAGACTCACCTCAAAAATTTCAAGAGCAAACAAGGAGTGGAAGATGGATTTTGGTGTTGGAATTTCTTTGTTTGGCCGAATGGAATATGCTAGGGGGGTAAGAGAGTTTGCTTGGTTTCTTTTGGATAATCTTGCATAAAGTGATTTTGTGTGAGATAATATCTTATCCAAGATGTGTTAGTGGAAGGTGAGGTAATGGATGATGGTTTTTGTAGGACAAGTGTTGCATTTTGCATGGTTGAAGGCTAACTAGCTAGTTGGTCTTGCTAAGTACTTGTTCAAACCCTAACATGCTAGTTACTCTTGCCCACTTGGTTACTAGATATTTATTCTAGTAGCTTGCACAAGACTCTTGCTTCCTTAGCTTGTTTCTGTGTCCGGTTATTGCCCGTTTCGATTGATCGTTCGTAGGAATATTTCACGGATTTCTAATTAGGGTTTACCGGGAATCCTTTTTAATATTAATACTATCATTCTCCATCTTTCATTCTAACTTTCCAATTTATATTCCTTAAATCCATTCGTTAAATACTTAAGGCTATCAGTGTCCAGGGAATTCTCGGAGAAAATAAAAGTGCGGTTTTTCAGAATCCGACAGCTTTTACATACACTTATTTTCCCCCTGGATTACTAATACGAACTCGGAAATCCGTTCCGAATACTTCTATATAGTGTCGTCTCATATTATTCTATACTCCCACCAAAACACTATTCATTCATTAATCTTTACTTATTCTCTTAGGGTTGTACAATTGTCCGTATTCTCTTCCGATCGTTCCTTAACCTTTTTACGGAACTACTGGATTAATCGTTATCGATCTGGATGACATGAGAATATTCTCCTGCTTGAAATTGCCATATCTTATTCCCTTAGAAGATAGATTATTCTTACCTATGTTGTCACCCTTTAGCATTCTTCAAGACATAGAAATAATAAAGTCGAATTCCATTCATTCTTTCCAAATATCAATTATTACATTGTAGCCGTAACCACTATTCATTCTTACATCATTAAATACATAAAATTTTTAATTCCACCCAAAATCTGGGTTCTTACAGCGGCTATATCTACGAGCACTTGGTGTGTAGATACAGGAGCCACTGACCATGTTTGTAACTCTATGCAGGGGTTCCAGCAATCCAGAATGCTTAGAGATGGCGAGATATATGTGTTCATGGGAGATGCTACGAAAGTAGCAGTAGTTGCAGTTGGAATAATTACTTTATCTTTTGGAGATGATAGGATTTTGGTTTTGAACAATTGTCTTTATGTACCTTCGTTTAGAAGAAATTTGATTTCGGTTTCTAAACTTGCTATGGATGGTTATAATGTTTGTTTGGATCGTAATGTTTCTATTATGATGAATAAACGGGTTATATGTTCTGGTACATTACAAGACAATTTATATATAATTAATCCTAGTCAACCAACATTGCAACATAAGAAAACTAATAACATTCTTTCTAGCTCAAATAAAAGAAACAAACCTTCTGAATTGAACCAAACATATCTTTGGCACTTAAGATTAGGTCATATTAACTTGAGGAGGATTCAAAGACTTGTAGTAGATGGGCCATTAGGCTCGTTGGCAGTGGAGCCATTTCCAATTTGTGAATCTTGCTTGGAAGGTAAGATGACTAATATGACTTTTAAAGCAAAGGGGAATAGAGCCAAAGAAGTGTTAGAATTGGTTCATACTGATTTATGTGGACCTATGAGTATCCAAGCAAGAGGAGGTTAGGAGTATTTTGTCACTTTCATTGACGATTATTCTAGATATGGGTACATTTATTTGTTAAGCCGTAAGTCTGAGTGCTTTGAAAAATTCAAAGAGTGCAAAGCAAGTGCGGAGAAGCGACATCTTGGAAAATGTATCAAGTCACTACAATCAGATCGTGGTGGCGAATACTTGCTTGGAGAATTTAGGGAATATTTATCAGAAAATGGGATCACATCCCAGTTGTTTGCACCTGGCACACCTCAGCAGAATGGTGTAGCAGAGAGAAGGAATCAGACTCTTTTAGAGAGTGTTAGATCGATGATGAGTTATTCAGATTTACCCAAGTCGTTCTGGGGATATGCTATAGAAACAGCGGCTTACCTTCTAAACTTGGTACATTCTAAGTCGGTTCCCAAGACTCCAATAGAATTGTGGACTGGTAGCAAAACAAGTCTAAGACATATTCGGATTTGGGGTTGTCCAGCACATGTGCTGAACAAGAACGCGACCAAGTTAGAATCTCGTATAGAATTAAGGCTGTTTGTAGGCTATCCAAAGGTTATTCATTTTATAGTCCTAGGGATCGAGATATCATTGTTAGCACCAATGCTAGATTCTTAGAAGAAGACTATATAATGAACCATAAACCCATGAGTAGTATCATTCTAGAGGAACTATTGGGAGGGACAGATAATCCCCAAGTGCCAATAGTACAAGTAGAACAGCCACAAGAAAATGCATAACTTAACACTAATATTGCACCAGTGCCTCGTCGTAGTGGGAGGGTTGTTCAACAACCAGATAGATTCATGTTTTTGGGAGAGTCCTCGGACTTGGTCTCTGGTGAACATGATGAGGATCCCAGGACATACGAAGAGGCAATTCTAGATAAAGATGCAGATCTATGGCAAAAGGCAATGGAATCTGAGATGGAATCTATGTATTCCAATCAAGTTTGGGAGCTCATGGAACCACCCAAAGGTGTCAAACCCATTGGATGTATGTGGATCTACAAGAAGAAAAGATGATCTAACAAAAAGGTGAAAGCCTGGAAAGCACGACTTGTTGCGAAAGGGTATACTCAGAAAGAAGGGATTGATTATGAGGAAACCTTTTCTCCGGTTGTTATGCTTAAGTTCATCCAGATTCTTTTATCTATAGCAGCTCATCTCGATTACGAGATTTGGCAAATGGATGTCAAGACAGCTTTCCTTAATGGAAGTCTTGAGGAAACCATCTATATGCAGCAACCAAAAGGATTCATTAAGGAAGGCCAAGAGCATCTTGTTTGTAAGCTTAAGAGGTCTAATTATGGACTAAAACAAGCTTCTAGGGACTGGAATATTCGTTTTGATCAGGCAGTCCAGTCATATGAATTTGATCAAAGTCCAAGCGAATCATGTGTGTATAAGAGAAGTGAGGGTAATGCAGTGGTTTTTCTAGTACTGTATGTAGATGACATTTTACTCATTGGAAACAATGTTAAGATGTTGTCATCAGTAAAGGCATGGTTGTTCAAACAATTTGAAATCAAGGACTTAGGTGAAGCGGCATACATCCTTGGGATCAAAGTAATAAGGGATCGTAAGAAAAGGATGTTGGCTTTATCTAAAGAGCCCTACATTGATGAAGTATTAGCTCGTTTTAACATGCAGAACCTTAAGAAAGGTTTTCTACCTTTTAAGCATGGAGTGGCTTTATCCAAGGAGCAGTGTCCTTCGACACCTAAGGATATAGAGAGCATGAAAGCAGTTCCTTATGCTTCGGGATGTGGAAGCTTAATGTATGCTATGTTATGTACGAGGCCTGACATCTGCTTTGCTGTAGGCATGGTTAGTAGATATCAGTCGAACCCAGGTCAGGAACATTGGAGTGCAGTAAAAACTATACTCAAGTACCTGAGAAGGACTAAGGAGTATATGTTAATTTACAAGGCCTCAGATCTATTTCCTTTGGGATATACAGATTCAGATTTCCAATCAGATAGGGATAAGAGGAAATCAACCTCGGGATATGTTTTTACTTTGGGAGGTGGAGCCGTTATATGGAGGAGTGTAAAGCAGAAATGCATTGCAGACTCCACCATGGAAGCCGAGTACGTGGTGGCCTCTGAGGCTGCAAAGGAGGCTGTATGGTTCAGGAACTTTCTTTTGGACTTGGATGTGGTACCTAATTTGCCTAGGAGTTTGACAGTGTATTGTGATAACACTGGTGCTGTGGCAAATTCGAAGGAACCGCGAGATCACAAAGCAGCTAAACAAATTGAATGTAAGTATCATCTCATACGAGGAATCATACAGCGAGGAGATATAGTTGTGGCTCACATATCATCAGAAGACAACCGGGAAGATCCTTTCACAAAGAGCTTTCCAGCCAAGGTTTTTGACAGGCATGTGGAAGCGATAGGAGTCAGATGGATGGACACATAGTTTTTTGTGTAATAGTGGATTAAATAAAACTAATATACTCATAGAATATTTTAAGTATAAGTGGGAGATTGTTAGTGTATACTGAAAATATTTATTTGAAGTATATACATTTATTTCTGGCCTATTTTATTGAGAATCATTTAAATGTTTCCATGCTGTCTAATATTATATATTGTGGACAATCTAGTATCAAATGGGATACAGAATATTAGATTGTTAAATACGGTTTATATAATATAATAAGGTTCACAGCACAGGTGGTATTGGACAATCCACTGGTATGGCTGTAGTATTATTTAGAATAGTTTATATTGACTATTAAATAATACTAGTATACTTTGTGTATATTGAACAGGATCAAATTTAGAATTGTTCCCTTATACTGATTAAAAAGGTGAACTAAGATTCTATGTTATTATTAATGCTTAGGTTCTTAATCCCGATATAGTAATTGACACGTGTATATTATTTACATGCTTTGATTTATATATGAAATAATTCTTTTGAATTATATCAATATATTTTGGGTGATGAAATTATATACATGGTGAATATTATTTATAAAAGGAATCCATGTCCTGATAATATTCGGGTTAATGATGTCCCCTTGAAAGCTCAAAAAGATTTAATTATGTGAAACCCTACAGGTGGAATTATTCCGACATAATTAAATAAAGGTTGAATGGATAATCAAGGATAAAAGATATTAATTAAATGAATTATCAGTAATTTATTTAATTAATGGACATGCGATATTTTAAACATGGGGAATTTAATAAGCAAATAATATTGGAACCGAATTAATTAATTAAATTACGGTATTAGGAAAGGTAGTGCAAATATTAATTCTTTAGTGGATTGAATTAATATTAAATGACATTGGGCTGGGCTCGGAATGTCATTGGGAGGCCTAACCTAATTATCCATGATCCCTATTGTAGCCCTATATATATTCTTATTCTCTTCTTGCTAGGGTTGGTCAAGAAATTTTGTAGCCACCCAGGAGCAAGAAGAGAGGTTAACTTGAGAAGACGAAGGCCACACTTCGCTCAAGGGAATTTGGGAATACAATAGATGAGCGTGGAATCAACCGTTAACAATGTGACTTTTCTATTCGTACTCGTTAATTTATTGTATCACAAATCGCAGGGCCACGATCTGATTGTCCCAACAATTAGTTCCGGGATTGCACTTCCAAACCGTGCCCGGAACACAAATCTCTGCCACAATAGCATCCAAGTCAACATCTGCTTGGATCTTAAGTACCCAATCCTCAGCTCTTTTGGGCTTCGCAGGCTGGCTCACAAGATCAGGAATAGCAGCCGGAGTGTAGTCAACATTCAAACCCCGAACCACAGATTATCCACTCCTCTCAGCCTTAACATTGGCATAGAACTCCCGCACAATGCTCAAAGGAACCGCAGAAGGCGCCTCACAGAAAGTCTCCCAACCCATGTCCCCAATCATCTCAATTAACTCTAATTCCTTTGTAGGCAAAAATCCCATCTCCTTAACCACCGCCTTTGACATCAAACGAGTAAACTCAACTTGGGCCTCCAGAGATATAAATTTCTCACCACCACCACCACCCATACTCGAATCCTCATCCGACGAGGGATGAGTGCTACTACTACCTACTACACATTGCCTCTTTGGTGCCATAATCAACTCAATAATTATCACGAACAATCAACAATACCCAAAAGCTATCCAATACACAATTATCCTTAAAAAAACAAGATCACAATTCGAAGTAATGATAATAAAAAGAAGAGAATTGTACCCCCTCGAATTGGCCGGAGATGTGAATCTTGCACCTTGATTTCCCCAATCTTCGAATTAGAGACCCTTTATGCTTGGATGAGGTTTAGATTATAAGTATAGATATAGGTTTTGTGTGTATGGGTGTATAAGTAGATGTAGATAGAGAGATATGGACTTTGGGATTAAAGAGAGGTAGGAATTAGGGTAAGGGTGTAGAGGAATGTTAGGGTTCGGATGTAAGAAGGAATGGGAGATAGGAAGTTGAAGAATTGAAAGAAATTTATGATTTGAGGGTCTAAAACACAAAATGGCTAATATGTTTTTCTAAACAGGCGTGACAGGCGCGCCCGCGCTGCCCCTGAGCGTGCCCGCGCTCCTGGCCACTGTTCACATTTTTTTTCTTAAACAAAATGAAATACAGAACACGTGGGTTGCCTCCCACGAAACGCTTCTTTAATGTCAATAGCTTGACGTACTCCCGAGAACTTATGTAGTAGCCAAAATGGCGGAAACCGTCTCACGGTTCACCGTTCCACCGAAATAAGGCTTGACTCTGTCCATTCACCTTGAAGGAATGATCAGGTGACATATCAAAAATCTCCACTGCTCCATGTAGAAACACCGTCTTGACTGTAAATGGACCCGACCACATTGACTTCAGTTTACCAGGAAATAGTTTGAGGCGAAAGATATATGATTTTGAATATTTGAAGGATATTATATATTGCATGTATCGAGAAATAAGAATAAGTTGAAAGTTGAATGTTAGGATTTCCTAACATTCAACTAATCAACATATAAGTCATAAGTTAAGTTGAGCTAAAACTTAAATAGGTAAACACCCTTCATAAATTTTTATGGCCTTATAAGCCATAAATTAACAAGAATATGAGACCCCAAACAGGTCCTTGTAAAATCATTATTAGTAGCGGATGAAGATATATATGAAAATTTCTATAAATTTATGGAAAATGCATCCCCTATTTCAAAGAAAAAAATGTTTTTAAAACAAAACGATCTACTCACAATTTTTCGTAATGATTTTTATTATGGTCTAATAAAAAATAGTGTTCCAAAATTTGTTTACGGATTTATATGACCAAACAGGAAATAGTTAAAAAGCAAAACCTGTTGACCCGGTACAAATGACTTGTGCATCAACCTCCTATCGTGCTACCTCTTAACCTTCTCCTTGTACATCTTGTTGTTCTCATAAGCTTGTAAACGAAACTCATCAAGCTCATTAATCTGAAGTAGGCGTTTCTCACCCGCAGCCTTAATGTCTAAGTTAAATTTCTTTAACGCCCAATATGCCTTGTGCTCTAGCTCGGCAGACAAATGACAAGCCTTACCATATACTAACTGGAAAAGAGACATACCTAGGGGTGTTTTATACTCGGTTCTGTACCCCCATACAGCTTCGTCCAACTTCATTGACCAATCTTTTCTTGACGGATTCACCACTTTCTCCAGAATTCTCTTGATTTCCCTGCTAGAAACTTCCGCTTGACCATTGGTTTGGGGATGATAAGCAGTAGCTACACGATGCGTCACATTATACTTGCCATCAATGCAGTAAATTGACGATTGCAAAAGTGTGTCCCCTCATCACTAATTATAGCTCGAGGAGTTCCAAAATGCATGAATATTTGTTTATGCAAAAAATTCAGCACCACTTTAGCATCATTGTTCGGTAAAGCCTTCACCTCGACCCATTTAGACACGTAATCCACAGCTAACAAAATGTACTGATTATTGCATGATGAAACAAATGGTCCCATTAAGTCTATCCCCCACACATCAAAAATCTCAACTTCAAGCAGCATATTAAGAGGCATCTCATTCCTTCTAGAGATATTACCAACTCTTTGACAACGATCACATCTGAACACGAACTGATGAGCATCTCTAAACAATGTTGGCCAGTAAAATCCTGCCTGAAGTACTTTTTGAGCTATCTTCTCTCCACCATAATGACCCCCATACGTGATGAAATGGCAATCGTGCAGAACACCCTCAGTCTCACTATAAGGAATGAACCTCCTTATTATCTGATATGCTCCTAGTTTAAATAAGAATGGCTCGTCCCAACGGTACCACTTCAAATCATGTAGAAACTTCTTCCTTTGAGCATAAGAGAATTCTGAAGGGATGACATTACTCAGAAGATAGTTCACAATGTCTGCAAACCATGGTTCTTCATCTTTCACCTAAAAAAGCCGCTCATCGGGAAAAGATTTGTTGATAAGAGTTTTATCCCGTGAATCCTTACCGTGGTCTTCCAACCGTGAGAGATGATCCGCCACCTAGTTTTCTGTACCTTAACTATATTTGATCTCCAAATCGAATTCTTCAAGCAAAATAACCCAACGAATCAACCGAGGCTTTGAATCTTTCTTTGAAATCAGATATCTAATAGATGCATGATCAGTGTAGACTGTCACCTTCATCCCAAGCAGATAAGACCTGAATTCCCGAAACCATAGACGACTGCCAAAAGCTCCTTCTCCGTAGTGGTGTAATTCAGTTGTGCGTCATTGAGGGTTTTACTAGCATAGTAAACCACATGGAAAACATTATTCTTTCTTTGACCAAGCACAGCTCCCACTGCATAATCACTTGCATCACACATCAACTAAAATGGTCTTCTCAATTAGGTGCGGTAATAATAGGTGCTGTAGTCAACTTCTTCTTCAATAGCAAAGCAGCTAAGCAATCTTCATCGAACTTGAAAGGAACATCCTTCTCCAACAAATTACACAAGGGTTTAGAGATTTTTGAGAAGTCTTCAATGAATCGCTGATAGAAACCCGCATGACCAAGAAAACTGCGAATTCCCTTAACTGAGATACGTGGAGGAAGATTTTCAATAGTCTCCACTTTATCATTATCCACTTCAAGCCCCTTACTAGATACCTTGTGCCCAAGAATGATTTTTTTTTTTGCACCATGAAGTGACACTTCTCCCAATTAAGCACCAAATTGGTCTACACGCACCTTTTCAACACCATGCCAAGATTATACAAACACTCATCATACGAAGTACCAAAAACTGAGAAATCATCCATGAATACCTCCACATTTGTGCCAATCATGTCTGAGAATATAGCCATCATACACCTTTGAAAAGTGGCAGGAGCACCACATAGTCCGAAAGAAACCCGTCGAAAAGCAAAAGTGCCAAAGGGACATGTGAATGTGGTCTTCTCTTGATCTTCAGGAGCGATGCAAATCTGATTATAACCTGAATAACCATCAAAAAGGCAATAGTACTCATGGCCAGCCAACCTGTCTAACATCTGATCAATGAACAGAAGAGGAAAGTGGTCTTTTCTGGTGGCTTTATTCAGTTTTCGATAATCCATGCATACTCTTCACCCTGTGACTGTCCGAGTAGGGATGAGCTCATTCTTCTCATTAGCTACCACTGTCATGCCTCCTTTCTTAGGCGCACACTGCACCGGGCTCACCCAAGAACTGTCTGAGATAGGATAGATGATTCCTGCATCCAGTCACTTAAGAATTTCCTTCTTCACCACCTCTTTCATGATAGGATTGAGTCTTCGCTGATGTTCAATAGTAGGTTTACTTCCTTCCTCAAGTAGAATTTTATGCATGCAATAAGAAGGGCTGATTCCCTTAATATCTGCTATGGTCCAACCAATTGCTAATTTGAACTCTCTCAGAATTCGCAAAAGCTTGTCTTCCTCACTACCTGACAGGTTAGAAGCAATAATAACAGGTAATGTAGATACATCACCTAGAAACGCATACCTTAAGTGATCCGGCAAATGTTTGAGTTCAAGTGTAGGAGCTTCTTCAATAGATGGTTTAAGACGCTCCTGGGAATTCTTAACTCTGCTACTCCAAGAGACTCGAATGGCATTTCAAATCTCCTCTTCCAAGGAGCTGCATTCAACTGCTGAAGTTGCTCTGCTCCTTCATCGTCTTCAAAATCAGATTCCCCTATTAAAGCTCTCTCTAAGGGATCTGACTTAAGCAATTGCTCAATTTCTGTCTTTACTGCAGACTCAACCAGATCCACCTTAAAACATTCCTCTTCATCTGATGGAAACTTCATTGCATTGTACACATTAAAAGTGACATTCTAGTCTTGCACCCTCATTGTAAGCTCTCCTTTTTGCACATCGATCAAAGTTCTGCCTGTAGATAAGAATGGTCTTCCTAAGATGATGGGAATCTTCTTATCCTCCTCGAAGTCTAGAATAACAAAATCAGGAGGGAAATGAGCTTATCCACTTTAACCAAGACATCCTCCACTATACCTCTCGGATATGTGATCGACCGATCAGCCAGCTGTAAGGAGATGTTTGTAGGTTTTGGATTAGGCAGTCCAAGTTGCATGAAGACAGACAGAGGCATCAGATTGATACTAGCTCCCAAGTCACACAAACACTTGTCGAAAGATAGGTTGCCAATAGTGTACGGTATGGTGAAACTTCCCGGATCTTTAAGTTTAGGAGGCAACTTTTGCTGTAGAACAGCACTGCACTCTTCTGTCAAAGCCACGGTTTCCAATTCCTCGAGTTTCAACTTTCATGAGAGAATACCCTTCATGAACTTAGCATAGCTCGGCATCTGTTCTAAAGCTTCCGCAAAAGGTATGTTGATATGCAACTTCTTGAACACCTCAAGGAACTTAGCAAACTGCTTGTCTAACTTCTGCTTCTGAAGTCTTTTATGATATGGAGGAGGAGGACAGATCTGATTGATCTTTGCAAACTGCTCCGGAGTAGCTTTTTCAGCAGAAATCTTGCTCTTTTCCACTTCACCATCCAACTGATCAGTTGCCAAATCAGATTTTTCAATTTTTGGTCCTGCAGATTTTTCAACCTGCTGATTATGAACTTCTTCGTCTTCCTTAGCTGCTGATTTCTGATCGTTTGTTCCTTGTGGCCTATTCAACAACGCATTAGCAATTTGACCAATCTGGTTCTCCAAGGTTTTGATTGAGACCGCTTGGCTTTTACACATCAACCTCAATTCTTCCAATTCAGATTTTTCAGTAGAAGACTGCCGGAGGTTGAAATTGTTGCCTTGGAGCTTACTGCTACTGATAACCTTGATTGTACGGCTTAGCTCCATATTGCTGACCTTGAAACTGCTGATAAGGCTGTTGTGGTTGTTGCATACCACCTTGATTATTGCTCCAGCTAAAATTAGGATGGTTTATGTTATTAGGATGATAGGTGGCTGGAGCTGGTGGTGGAGGTCTCTGAAAATTACTCACAAACTGCGCTGATTCACTAGAGATGGCACACTGATTCGTCTCATGTGCACCCGCACAAAGCTCACAAACACTTGCAACCTGTTGAACTCCATAATTAGTCAATGAATCCACCTTCATAGTTAAAGCCTTCAACTGATCTGCTATAGCTGTAGCTGTATCAACTTCCAGAACTCCTGCTATTTTGCCTTGCGATAGTCTCTGAGTTGGATTCTGGTATTCATTAGCAGCCATCATCTCAATTAGCTCGTAAGCTTCCTCGTAGCTCTTTACCCATAAAGCTCCACCTGATGCTGCATCTAGCATTGGTCTTGATTGTGCTCCCAGCCCATTATAGAAACAATTGATCACCATCCAGTCGGGCATACCATGATGGGGACACTTCCTAAGCATCTCCTTGTAGCGCTCCCAAGCTTCACATAAAGATTCTCCAGACTGCTGTGCAAATTGAGTAAGAGCATTCCTTATTGCTGCTATTTTTGCCATAGGGAAGAATTTAGTGAAATTTCTGAGCAAGATCCTCCCATGACACAATAGAACCGACTAGTAAAGAGTGTAACCAGCCCTTAGCTTTATCCCTAAGAGAGAATGGGAAAAGTCTCAATTTCACATAATCTTCCGACACACCGTTGAATCGGAAAGTCTCACAGATCTCTATGAAGTTGCGGATGTGCATGTTGGGACCTTCCGTTGGAGCACCACCAAACTGAACTAAATTCTGAACCATCTGAATTATGCTAGGCTTGATCTCAAAGGTATTAGCTGCAATGGCTGGTCTGACAATACTAGATTGGATGTCATTGATTTTCGGCTGAGAATAGTCCTTCAAAGCCTTCATTGCTGCTGCTGGTGGATCTGCCATCTCTACTGTTGTTTCAAGTTCTTCTTCTTCCTATTTATCCTTACGAGACTAAGAACGTGTTCGCATACACGCTCAAGTACCAGAAACACACAAACAAAGCAAACTAAGTAAGAAAATAATCCAAGTCAGTGAACTTTAATGACCACTGATGGCAAGCACATAAACTATAATAAACACCGAGTCCCCGGCAGCGGTGCCAAAAACTTGTTCACACAAAATCACGCAAGCGTACGCGGTCACAAGTAATATAAGATAAAGTTAAGTTCGTTCCCACAGAGACTGGTGTAATGCAGAATATGCACCTATGCAACAATGTATGATTTCTATTCACTGCTAAGATAAGTATCAATTTTGAATTTTGATTATCTAAATTAACTATTAAGCAATTTAACAATATTAAGATCTAATTAACTAACGTGGTGTAGAACTGATTTACTAATGAGAGAATAACATGGGATCCTAACTTCATTAAATACTTCATCTAGAGTTGATGCCTTCAATTAATGTATGTGATGGTTATGATAACTGCTCGGACAACACGAAACAAGCACACGCTACCTTTTAGTATACGTATACCAAAGTACTCAACATCGACAAAAGAGATAGAAGCTGGGCAGACACCAATTATGTTTAGACCCTATATGTCTATAAGATTTGAAAACATAACGTTTTAAGTACAAGTTACCCATCGAGATCATATAGGGCAGCGTAAGATGGTTAAAATTACACTACGAATCATGCATGTCAAAACATCCATAAACCTATGCTAGCATGGCAAGTTCTAAATCTCTATATCCACTGTCGCTTCAATAAAGATTAACAATTTAGATGTTAGCTACGCATGTAAAAGCATTAAGTATAGCCATACGAGGATATCACAATTCATCACACACAAATCTTTAAAGCAATCAAACTACTAAACTACATAAATAAATCCGCTAGAATCCCATGACAACGATTAGTTCATAATCGAACGGCTCGTCATCATGGGATCTAGTGATAACATGATATAAAACAAAGTCTGAATAAAAACGATAGTGCTAGAGTAATAGAGTTAAGAAAACAAATCCAAAAAACGAGGATCCAAAGTATCGCCTAAGAGAAGAATACAAAAGATGAAGTAGATCTAGATCTCCGTAGATGTCACGTGCTCCGGGAATCCTTCTTCAACTTATCTCTCTTGACTCTCTATGAAAAAACATCCTTCTAATGATGTCTACATGTGTATTTATAGCCCCAAGCATCTTGGACATCAAGAAAACATAAAAAATCCAACTTAAAATTGAATCAGGAATTTCAGCAGCTCGCCACCGTGCGCCCGCGCTTCCTGTAGTCTCTCTCGCGTGCCCGCGCGCCCTCCATGGCGCGCCGGCACTGTAGCTGTCTGGAATTTTTTCTGCTTTGCTGATATTCTTCATTTCTGCTCCGGTTCTTTCGCCAATTACCGTTCCTCAATTCTTAATGCTCAAGACCACCATTTAAACATAGAAATGCATTCCCTGCTTCCAGTGTTGCAATCCTACAAAAACAAACTAAAAACACATCAAAACACCAAATACTTGAGGCCAAGTTAATAAATTTAAGCCGATACGAAGCATTCCTAGTGGATATAAAATCCATTTATTACAAACCTTCTTCTATGTATTTTTTTTAAGTTAGAATTTTAGTAATGTACAGTTATAAGGCATTGTAAATAGCTTTGTACAGTTCTGCTGATATATTTATGATAATCAGGGTTTCCATGGGTCTCCATGGGTCACCTTGAGCAGGTCCGTTCTAGAATATTGTGTTCTTGGATAGGATAATGCTCCTCGAACCCTTTCGATGTTTACTAACATGGTTTTGTCCATGAAGTGTATTTCCATTCTGTCATCTGCAACTCACCTGAATTCAGGAACACAGTGGTCAATAGTGACCTAAGATACATGATGTGGGACGATCCCCCGAAGGTGGAGCCTGTGTATTTAGGTAATCAGATTATGACAGATGGTTCAGAGTGGAGCCACTTTTTCAAGATAGTTTACTAAAGATGAGGCAGTGCTGGACATGATTGACAAGAAGATCCTGAACTGTGGATGTAACAGGGCTACCCCAGGGGCATGGTGCACTGGCCGTAGTAGATAGATCCGTGTTCGCAATGGGGTGATGTCAATATTTTGAATCCAGGAATCCATGCTAAGAAGTTTAAGGAGTCTATAGAAAATATACTTGAAAACTGGGAATCGCAGTCCAGTCAAAGCATACACAAACAACGTAAGTTGTGTCGGTTTAATCTTAAAATTGTTTTTGGTTTGAATAATTGGCTGGTAATGTCATCATAATAATTGAGTGGGTGTGTGAATAGTGGGTGTGTTATCATTATGTTTCTTGGTGTGCAATGATTATGTTTCTTGGTGTGTTATGATTATGTCTCTTGTATCACTATATATGTACCGTTTATTCATATCAACATGTAGCAAGTTTTTGGCAAGCAATCATCTTAGCTATCTTTGCTTTTCTTAGTTTTATATCAAACAACTAATATACATAAGTATTAGTTCTATTAGCTATATTTTGGTATCAGAGCAAGGGAATTTCTTGGTGAAAGTCAGAGGTTGCTACGATGGACATCAACAAAGCCAAAGGGGGAGGATCGATAGGGTTAAGCTATCAAACATTAACCAAGAACAATTACACTTCTTGGGCCTAAAGATTAAAGTATATATGCAGGCGCAAGGGGTCTGGATAGCGATAGAGCAGAGTGATCCGAAGGTGGCTGTTGAAGATAAGATAGATAAAATTTCGTTGGCCATGCTCTACCAAGGACTGCCAGAAGACATGTTGCTTACTATTGCACAGAAAGAAACAGCAAAAGATGCGTGGGAAGCTTTGAAAACAATGTGTCAAGGGTCAGACCGAGCGAAGCAGGCAAAGATTCAAACGCTCAGAACAGAGTTTGAGTCTTTGAGCATAAAGGACAACGAATAGCTGGAAGACTTCTATATGAAGTTAAATGGACTTGTGACAAATATAAGAGCCCTGGGAGAAGAGATAAAGGAACCCTATGTGGTCAAGAAATTGCTACGTGCTGTGCCGTCCAAATTTCTTCAGATCGTCTCAACATTGGAACAATTTGGAGATTTGGAAACGATGTCGATAGAAGAAGCCGTGGGCTCTTTGAAGGCCCACGGGGAGAGATTAAAGGGAGATGGAAAGAGTAGTTCCAATGAGAGTCAACTTATGTTGACGGACGAACAATGGCAGAAACGTGAAGCCAGTGAAAGTAAACTATTACTCACTCGTGAGGATTGTCTAAAAAGGTCGAACAAAAAAAACTCAGATGGATCATCATCAAATTTCAAACCACGAGCAGAACGAGATAAGAGTAACTTGAGGTGTTACAACTGTTCTACATATGGTCATTTCGCTACAGATTGTCGAAAACCAAGGCGAAACAGAGAACAAAGGGAAGAGGTTAATATGGCTAAGTTTGAGGATGACGAGCCGGCTCTGTTACTAGCAAATTGTGATAAAGAAGAACCAAGAGGTATGCATCTGAAGGAAAAGCAAGTAGTACCGTCACAATTCTCGAAAGTTCAGAATGAATCAAATATATGGTATCTAGATAATGGAGCCAGCATTCACAGGACGGGACTCAAGACAAAATTCACGAAGTTGAATGAAGAAATACGTGGGCTGGTGAGTTTTGGAGATGGCTCCACAATGAAAATTGAAGGAAAAGGATCTGTTTCATTGGAATGTAAAAATGGAGAAGTACGTACCCTGGATGATGTATATTATATTCCAACTCTTCGGAATAATATCATTACCCTCGGACAATTGGCAGAGGAAGGAAACAAAATCGAAATAAAAGGAGATTTACAGTGGGTGTATGATACTGAAGGTAAGCTTCTCATGAGGGTGAAACGATCCCCGAACAGACTATACAAAATTATTATCGAGAATGCAAGACAAAGGTTTATGCTGTCTAAACAGGATGTATAAGAACCCTGATTTTTGGTAGGAATTAAAATTTTTATTATGGAATGGATATGGATTCCAATGTTTATATGCCATGAAGAATGCAATAGGTTGCCAACTTAGATTAAAATAACCTATCTCCTGGAAAGAAAGATATAGTAAATTCCAAAGACGAAGATTATTATCATGTCATCCAAATCGATATCTGCTATAAGTCCAGTTGTTCTGTAAAAGGGTTAAGGAATGCTCAAAAGAGAACAAGGGCCTTATTTCTAATTATAGGGAATAAAGAGAGAATAAGTGATGAATAGTGTTTTTGGTAGAATAGGAATATTATTAGACGACACTATATAGAAGTACCCGGAACAGATTTCTGAGTTCGTATTAATGATCCAAGGGGAAAAAGAGTGTATGTAAAAGTTATTGGATTCTGAAAAATAGCACTTTTATTTTCCCCGAGATTCCCCTGGACACTGAAAGACTTAAGGAATTATTGAAGGGGTTTAAGGAATATAGGTTCAAGAATTATTAAAGAGAATGGAGGATGATAGTATAAATATTAAGACGGTTTCCGGTAAAACCCTAACTAGAAATCTTCGTGTTAGTCACAGAGGCATGCCTGGATACATCTAATAACAAGCCTAAGTGTGTGTAATGCTATGCATTACCTACATGACCTCTTAACTGAGGGCACCTCTAGTTGTAGAGTTTCTATTTGTTCTGTACTTATAATAGGCATCAAATTCTAGTTGTGTTACTGTAACTATAAAGTCAGGAATAATGCTTGAAAGAAGTTCCAAGGTTCATGCCTCAAGCAAGGAGATAAAGACTGCCAAATAATCTCAAGGAGTCCTAGAGAAAGAGCTATTCGAGAAGTGATTCGATATGTCAATATAACACTATTCGAGAACTCAGAGTTATCGATTAAGTCAATTCGAGTTCTCGAATCAATCACTTAGCCACTTCTCGAATACATTCTTGGAGACAAAAGACTGAAGGATTGTACAAGTCAGAAACCTGCAACAAGCCAAGACGCTTTATTTGACTATGTGCTATAAAGCAGTTTGGAAAGCCTATAAAGAAGCTTGGAGAGATAAGACAAAGGGACAAGGAGCTAAAGAAGTGGATCTGAACAGGCTTTGCAAAGTCAAATCTGTAACCGTTTGGACTCTTACTCAAATAAGATAGACAGACTGGAAAGTATTTTGTTTACCTACCTTATTTGTTGTAAGTAGGTGTATCCATGTCTATAAGGATACAGCCTCACTTCCTAAGCTAAAAAGAGAGAGTGATAGTTTTTCAATATACATCTCAAGAAATATCTCTCTAAGAAAAATGAAGCTGAGAATACTACCATTTGTATTCACAGATTGTAGCAAAATCCTTATCTAATAAAATATTAGATTAAAGTGATATTGTGTTGTGTTTGTCTTTGTTATCTGTACTTACATATCTCACACATTCAACACATATCTTGCTGCAAAGATTCAAGAACAAAGAAAAGTTCAAGAATCCATTCACCCCCCCCCCTCTGTATTATTTTACCGTATTCAATACTCAACAAGTGGTATCAGAGCAGGCTGTTTAATCTAAACAGGAAACGATCATGAGTTCGAATACACCAAAGACTACAGGTACGGCGAAGGTCCCTAAGTTCGACAAAGAGAATTACAACCTCTGGAAAATAAAAATGCTGTTGTTCATCAAAGCTGCTAATCCTCTCTACCCTGACATCCTCAAGAATGGTCCATTTGTACCACAACAAGAAATTGCTGAATCTACAATGGGCACAATAGTCATTCCTAGATCATATGTAGCAAAAGAGCCATCCAAATGGACGGACTCAGAGAAGGAGAAGGTTGCCCTAGACAATCATCTCATGTTGCTGATCATAGACTCCATGGATATGTCGATGTTTGCTAATATAGCATCATGCACATCAGCCAAGGACATGTGGAACCACATCGAGGTGTTATGTGAAGGGACAGAGGAGGTAAGAGAAAATAGGAAACAGATACTGGTCACACAGTATGAAGCTTTCATGGCACAGTCCAAAGAAAGTATTACTGATATGTTTGAAAGATTTCACAAGCTGGTGACTGAGCTTCAAATGAATGGGAAGGTTTACAGCACTAAAGAATTAAACATGAAGTTTCTACTATCTGCACCAAACCATCTAGAGCAAAGGGTCATATCTCTAAGAGAAAGAGATTTGAACAAAGTCACATATGATGTGCTCTATGGGGTTTTAAAAACTCATGAGCTTGAGTTGCTTCAGAAGTGGGCTATCCAAGCCAACCAAGGCAGAATGATAAACACATCATGTGCCTTGATTGTCAACAAATCCGTTCAAGACCTGGAAGCATCTACAAGTCAACTGAGAATAGAAGAGATAGTGGATGATGAAGAGACTGAAGAAGAAGTGACTGAACCTGTTGATGAAAAGGAAGAAGATGAGTTCTATACTCTTGAAGAGTTGGATGCCATGGAAAACACTTCATATGCTTTTATGGCTAGAAAATTCCCAAACATCAGATTTAAGAGGAATCAGCCCTTCAAGTCTAGATCTCAAAATCATTCATTCAACAAGAGCAAGGCACCTGTGAAAGCAAACAAAAACAAATTCAAAACCAGCTGTGTGGATAGGTCATCTGTGAGATGTTATAGATGCAATGACCTAGGGCATTTTGCCAGTGAATGCAAGAAGCCTAAGAAGAAGGATAAGGAGTTTCTTGAGCTTGAAGCTAAGTATGAGGCTCTGCTAAAGAAGCATGCACCAGGTAAGGCCTACATAGCTGAAGGGAAGTGTTGGGATGATTCTGATAGTGATGGAGAAGAACAAGAATTCTGCAACTTTGCCTTGATGGCCAACTCCAAGGAAGAACCATCTGAATCAGACTCTCAGGTACCATCCCTCACTACTATAGACATGTCTGTTTCTGAATACAAATCTATGGTTGAACAACTATCTGTTGAGATGTTTAATATTCATACTAGTATGACTGCTGCCAATGAAGAGATTGCTAAACTTTCCACTAGGAATGAACTGTAAAACAAAAGAAATGAGGAACTAGAACTAACTGCTATGCAAATAGAAAACCTTAAACAAGAAATCGAATATCTAAAGAATAAGGTTCTATGTGCTAGTCAAGTTGAGAAAGCTCTTAGGGATGAACTAGCTGAAAATGAATTTAAATTGAAAACATTCAAGAATTCCTCTAGTCTATTGCAATCCTACCATGAGAAAAATCTAGCTAGACCTAAGGCTGCTATTGGACTTGATTATGACACTCTCAAGCAGAGGAAAGGCTATGCAGTCATTGAAGATGACATTGTTGTTCAAGAGGAAGTGCCTCAGGTTTTGAAAAAGGCTGAGACCCCAATATTTAAAACACCAACACTTGAGATTGATGAGGATGCCTTACTCATTAAGCAAATGTTGGATGATGAAGATAAGGCACAATCAAATGAACAACAAGCATCCTCTAAGAGAGAGACTGTCAAAACCAAAGCCAAGGAGTCAGTAGGAGGCAAACCTAGACTTGAGAAATTTGTGAAGTTTGTTTCAGCTGGGAATAATGAGGTTGAGAAGAAAGTGGCTAAAAAGAAACAAAACAGGAATGGCAAATTAGGGATTAACAAGGACAACAACTATGCTTATGTTCCCAATGCCCCTAGGAAAGTTTGTCAAAATTGTTTTAGCACTAATCATTTAACTCATGCATGCAAGAAACCATCTGGTAGTGTTGCTAAACCGATCTATGATTGCTCTGTGCCTTTAAGACATAGAGACTCTCCCTTCTGTGATAAATTTGATTGTATGCCATGTAACATGAATGTAATGACTAGTTGCTTTAATTTGAGAAGACAATTCATGGAAGGATGCATCAGTCACAATGTTCACACACACTACACAAGAACAAAGTCTTCAAGTCCTCCTAAAGTTAGGAAGTTGCCTCTGTCACCTAAGTCTAAGAACCCTGATTCTAAGACTTCTAACAGTGACAAGAAGACTAACATCAAGAAAATTGATAAGCATGTTGTTTATGATAAGACTGTTGCTAAGCCACATGGACCCAAACTTGTTTGGGTACCAAATGAGAAGTAATACCTTTGTGTTTGCAGGGCAAAGAAAGTGAAAGAAAGGTCATGTGGATTTTGGACAGTGGATGCTCAAACCATATGACTGGTGATATGGCCCTGCTATCACAGTATGAGGAGAAGGCTGGCCCAATGGTTGCTTTTGGAGATGACAGCATTGGCAACACACTGGGATATGGCAAGTTGGAAATTGGAAATGTCATCATTGAGAATGTAGCACTGGTCAACGGACTCAAGCATAATCTACTGAGTGTTGGTCAATTTATTGACAGAGGCTTCAAAGTGAATTTTGACAAAGATGAATGTTTGATCACCCACAAAAAGACTGGTGACTTTGCTCTATCTGGAGTAAGGAAAGGAAGCCTGTTTGTAGCCAATATGAACTCTGCAAACAAGGACAAAATTTGTTGCTTTTACTCAAAAGCATCAAATGAAGATAGTTGGCTGTGGCATAAGAAGCTATCACACTTGAACTTGAAAGGCATTAATTCTCTAGTCAAAAGAGAGTTAGTAAGAGGCATGCCCACACTTGAATTCTGTCAAGAAGGAGTGTGTGAGGCTTGTCAAAAGGGAAAAATGAAAAGATCAAGCCACAAGTCAAAGACAGTGACATCAATAACCAAGCCCCAACAACTAATTAATATGGACTTGTTTGGGCCTGTCAATATTGTGTCACTAGGAAGGAAAAAGTATGCTCTGGTGATGGTTGATGATTTCACAAGGTATACATGGGTAGAATTTCTGGCATCAAAAGATGAGGCTCCCCAAGTAATCACTGAGCATATAAAGAAAATTGACAAGGAAGCAAAGGCCAACAATGCAAGTGTGATTGCATTAAGGAGTGATAATGGAACAGAGTTCAGAAATGCCATGCTTGAAGCATTCTGCAAAGAAAATGGTATTTCTCAACAATTCTCAGCTCCAAGGACTCCACAACAAAATGGAGTTGTTGAAAGAAAGAATAGAACTCTGATTGAGGCTGCTAGAACAATGTTACTTGATGCAAAGATGCCTACATGTTTTTGGGCTGAGGCTGTGAGCACTGCATGCTATATCCAAAACAGAACCCTCATCAACAAAAACACTGGAAAGACACCTTACAACTTGATGACTGGAAAGAAGCCCACCCTAAAGTATGTTCATACTTTTGGAAGCAAATGCTTTGTGTTAAAAGACAACTCAGAATATGTTGGAAAGTTTGATGCAAAAGCATTTGAAGGAATTTTTCTTGGCTACTCTATGGAAAGAATTGCATACAAAGTTTATGTCATCACTCAAAAGAAAGTTATGGAAAGCACAGATGTGACATTTGATGACAGCAAACTACCTGGATTAGAAGAAGCCAATGATGAAGATAAAGATCCTCTGAAGTTTGACAATCTAGATGATTCTGATGAGGAGATCGAAACTGAATTTGAGCCCACAATTCAACAAACTCAAGTGAATGAAGAACCTGTGTCAACCAACAATGAAGAAACAAGCATCCAAGACACACCTGTGATTAGTGGAAACTTCACAGGGGGAGGAAATGTAAATGATCATGATCCGGATGATGAAGCAACATCAAGGCTGAGAAATCAATCTGAACATACAAGGAAATGGGATAGATCACATACTGCAGATCAGATAATTGGAGATCCAACTACAGGAGTGAGAACAAGGAGAGCAACTCTAAATGAATGTCTCTATGGTTGCTTTCTATCCCAAGTTGAGCCTAAGAAACTTGAAGATGCATTGTTGGATCCTGATTGGATAATTGCTATGCAAGAGGAGCTAAACCAATTTGAAAGAAGCAAAGTATGGGAACTTGTGCCTGCACCAAAAGATAGAACCATTGTTGGAACAAAATGGGTTCTAAGGAATAAGATGGATGAAAATGGTGTAGTCATAAGAAACAAAGCAAGGTTGGTTGCAAAAGGATACTCTCAACAGGAGGGCATTGACTATGATGAGACTTTTGCCCCTGTTGCCAGACTAGAGGCCATCAGAATTTTCTTGGCATTTGCTGCACATTCTAATTTCAAGGTCTATCAAATGGATGTCAAGAGTGCATTTCTGAATGGGGAGTTGGAAGAAGAAGTATGTGTGCAACAGCCACCTGGCTTTGAGGATCCACAATTCCCTCATTTTGTCTACAGATTGCTTAAAGCATTATATGGACTTAAGCAAGCTCCTAGGGCATGGTATGACACATTGTCACAATTTCTACTGGAAAATCAATTCATTAGAGGCACACTAGACAAGACACTGTTTTACAAGAAACATGGTGATGATATTATCTTAGTTGAAATCTATGTGGATGATATCATATTTGGCTCTACAAATGAGAAGCTGTGTGAGAAATTCTCTAAGCTCATGCAGAGCAGATATGAGATGAGTATGATGGGAGAATTAACATTCTTTCTTGGGCTGCAAGTGAGTCAAAGGAAGGATGACATTTTTATAAGTCAAACCAAATACATTAAGGATCTATTGAAGAAATTTGACTTAGAAGAATGCTCACCTGCAAAGACACCCATGGCCACTGCCACCAAGTTAGATGAAGACAGTAAGGGCAAGAAGGTAGATATCTCAATCTACAGAGGCATGGTTGGTTCTCTACTCTACCTCACTGCCAGTAGGCCAGACATCATGTTTGCAACATGCTTGTGTGCAAGGTTTCAATCAAATCCAAAGGAATCACATATGATAGCAATAAAGAGGATTTTCAGATATCTGAAGGGCACACCAATCTTGGGGTTATGGTATCCTAAGGACACAGGGTTCAATCTGGTTGGTTATTCTGATGTTGATTATGCTGGATGCAGAGTGGATAGGAAAAGCACCTCAGGTAGCTGCCAGTTTCTTGGACAAAGGTTAGTCTCTTGGTACAGCAAGAAACAACAATCTGTGTCAACCTCCACAGCTGAAGCTGAGTACATAGCTGCTGGAAGTTGCTGTGCTCAAGTGCTTTGGATCAGAAACCAACTTAGAGATTATGGACTCGTGTTGGAAAGAATTCCAATCATGTGTGACAACACAAGTGCAATCTCTGTAGTTTCCAATCCTGTCAATCATTCTAGGACAAAGCACATTGACATCAGATACCACTTCATAAGGGAGCATGCAACTAATGGAACCATTGAGATACATTATGTTCCTACAGAGAAACAACTAGCTGACATATTCACTAAGCCATTAGATGAAGCCACCTTCACAAGGTTGGTTAGTGAGATTGGAATGCTGAATTCTTCGAATTCTGGCTGAGTGAATATATCAACTAGATTGTTGCAGCAGTAAATACTTACTTTATCAAATGCTCAATATTTCTAAAGTAAGTATTGGCTGGATTATGATTTATAAATATTCCACAATGCTGCATATGTTGAAAATCATACATCTTTAGCTTGAAATTTCTGTGAAATTTTGAGAAAATCACTATTTAATTTAGTAGAATATTCTTCAATGAATATTTCTGGTAAATTTTAAAAGATAGTGAAAATTGAATTTTATGAGTGAAAAGTATAGTTCGATAAGTCAGACTTCTCGAATGGTTCATTGTTTTGTCATGGCTCGAGTTCTCGAATAGGCCTATCAAGAACCCTTCTGAGTTCTCGAATAGTGTCTTTTGAGAAATCGAATAGCACACTTTGAGTTCTCGAATAGAGTATTTTAGTTCTCTAATGATGGAGTTCTCGAATACTGTATTTGAGTTATCGAATCATTTGAAAAGGCTGATTTCTCGCTGACACTTAATCGCTTTTTGGATTTATATTCAAAATTTCATCTCACTCATAAAAACATATTTTATTTAGCTTAGAATTATTTTCTGAGTTAAATAACTGCCAGCTGTGAGTTACAAACTGCTTGAGATATCGAATAAGCCTTTCTTGACTTATCGAATAGTTGTTTTATACTTCTCGAATGACTGACTTGTCGATACAAAACCTACATCTAATCGACAACTCAAGTCACTCACATATATACAATTCCACAACTGTTCAAATCATTTCATTCGATTTCTCAGGCAGCTAAAGTTCCAAAACCTCTATAAACCCTAACGTCAAAAGCGAAATTTCTTCTTCAACCTTCATTCTCTTCTCATCTCTCTGTGTAACAATGGCAAATACCCAACTCACAATTCCTAAACACACCAATTTCATAGCAATAACCAACGATGTTGAAGCACCCAATGCAAACTTTTAGTGCTTCGTTCGATGGATGGCTGAATCATACATCAAGGATGCACTCTCAGCTAACCCAACTCTGTATCTAGATTTACTAGAACAGTTTTGGAGAACTGCTACTGTGGAGGTCGTGGCCCTAGAGAATGCAATTACTTCATACGTAATCTATTTCAAGATTCAGGACAAGGAAATCACCATCACTACTGAAAATATGAATCAAGCACTGGGGTTACAACAAGGAGTGTATGACAGTCAAGCAACTGATCAGGAATTGGAAGATTTCTTTGATTTTATCAACTACTCAGATAAAATCAAGCTTGGAAATTTAAATAGGAAGTACTTGAGGAAGGAATGGAGCTATGTCTTTGGCACTCTTCTTCAAGTCTTCACAGCAAGGAAGTCCAGCTTTGATCAAATCAGCACACGTGTTCAACAAATAGGATATGCTCTAGCATGTGGGAGAAAGATTGATGTTGGTTTGATCATAATGCAAGAATTGTATGGGAGACTTGGTAAGAACTCAGCCAAGAGAGGTAATGAAATTTTCTTCCCTCGCTTTATTCAATCTGTACTTAATTTCATAGATGTTAAATTGATTGAATTGCCTAGGTTAGACAAAAATAGAATAGGCTATCCGAAATCCATGACCAAACTCATTTTTGGTAGCTTGGAGACTAGGAATGATGTGGATGTAAGGCTCAAAATAACTCCCCTTATGGAGAGTTTATTTAGGACTTACCCCCACAACATGCCAACATGTGCCTCAAAATCTGAGTTAGCTAGGCCCAAGCAAGTAGAGCAAAATGCTAACCCAGGGCCTGCTAACCAACCCTCTCAGCCAAACACTTTACCAAACACAGAGACAACTGCATCATCCTCCCAAAAGGGTGATGTTAGTAAAAAGAAGAGAAAACAGGTTGCTTCTGAACCTCTAAAAATCTTAACTGAAGCAGCCTTGGCTGTAGAATTAGGCATAGCAAGTGAGGAACCTGAGTCACCCTTACTAAGGCCAAAGAAGAAGAAGTCTAAAACCACCTCTTCAGTCACCCAAATGGCTGAAGTTGTAAAATCAGGGGCAAACAGCTCACTAGGTGTATCCTCTCAACAGGGTGCATCTATAGAATCAAGCATTCTCCCCAATGCACCTACTTGTACAGAGTCAGCACATGGGAGTGATAAGGCTGGCACAACACTGAGTGGAGAGCACATCACAATTGAAACTCCCTCTATCTCTCAGGGGGAGTTGCCAAAATCTAATCTACAACACACTTCTCTTCCAGAATCTACCACTCATTTTTCTTTGGAGCCTGCAACTCAAGAAATTGAGGAGCAAGGCATTGATCATCAAGAATTCTTTTCTCTTGATGAGCCAATGGATTCAAGTGACTTGGTGCATGACACCTTGCTCACCACCCAGGTACCACATTTAGATGGTCAGGGAATGCATGCTAGGGCATCTCCTAATGACACCATCACAAACACAGAGGATTCACTAGTTTTAACTAGAGACTCTGTGCCTGTGTCAACTACTGTTGTAACTCATCCCACTTCTGTGGAGACAACAGTAGCAGAGTCTTTTCATCCGGTTACAGAAGTTGCATCTGTAACTGAGGAGTCTAGCTTGCCTAGCTCTAGCTCTCACTTTTTGTCTCAATGGCTGAAGCCTGTGCAACATGACAGTGCTTCAGGATCAGGGTCTGTTCCACCACAAATGTCCATTGACGCTCTCCAAAGCTATGTTGTGGATCAGATTCCTGAGTTTGTCAAAATAGCCCAGAACCTTGTCACCTCCAACATCTCAAATCCAGATTATGAAGCCATCCTACTATGTCATAGGGATGATGTGGAGATGCAGAAGGCCAAGATTATTGATGATGCTGAGAGAGATGGCAATGTAGATGCCTGGATGCAAGGAAAGTATGATGTAACTCTCAGTGAAGCACTTCAATATCTTCGAGAGGAATACATCACTTCACTAGGTTCAAATGCAAAATCCCTGTCCCCTAGTGAAGTGTTTGAAGCTCTCAATGATTCCTACAAGGGTTTCCTCAAGGCTGCACACTATCTTGGCAAGGGAGTCAAAACTGAAGTCAACAAGGTAAGTGACAAGACAGCCACTTCAGTAGAAGAGATCAAGAGGGCCTTTGATGCCAAATTTCCTCAACTAGACAGTGTGGTCAAAGATATCAGACACTGCAACACCACCTGCACCAAGATGGATAATAGTCTAGCTCTCCTTAAAGATACAGTCACAGGTCTAGGAAGCAAATTTCAAATTCTATCTGATCAGACTATAGATGCCAATGCCATGCTTAGGACACTCTTTGCAAATCAATATGGAGACAAGCTGGTAACTGAGGTTCCTGTGCATGAGCTGTCTAGATTTGAAGTGCAGAGACTTAAAGAACAATCCCTATCTGGCTTCAAATCTACTGCATTATTCAGTAAGGTAGATGCACTTGAAAATGAGGTAGCTACTCTCACTCAGTCCAATGCTCATCTTACAGACAAGGTACAAACTCTAACTGAGCAGTTGAACACTCAAGCCACCACCACAGCTGATGTTCTTCTGCATCAATAATCAATGTTGTCTGCAATGATGAAGCACATGGGTCTCCCTCTACCTGAAGAATCTTCAACTCCAAAGGTCAATACTACAGCCTCTGTGCCTGACAACAAGCCTAAGGGGGAGAAGAGGACATCAAGGAACTCAAATACAAAGGGGGAGAAACCACCAGTAAAGGGCATCAAAATCACTGAAGGTGCTCATCAAAGAACTTCAAAATCTCTAATTCATGTGCCTGGCAAAGGAAAAGACAAAATTGATGAGCCTCCTACTTCTCTGCCAGTTGTCACTCTACCAACTGTGCACATCACTACTTCCAGTGGTCAAAAGCAAACTATCACAACCACAGTGGTTGCAGGGAGTATGCCATCTGATAAACCTTCACTCTCCATATCTAAAAGTGCCAAGCCTGTAGAAGTGAAGGTGGTCACTGAGGCCAAGCTACAAGAAATTGCAAACTCAAATGTTTATCATGATGACGCATTCTTGGAGTTTCTGAAAGTCTCAAGAGAACAGGCTGGTGACACTCAATTGTATCTAAGGAGCTTGAAGGATCAGATCGATTACTTTACTGTGGTACCTAGAAAAGTTAATAGCTCATGGCTCAAGGAAGTAATGATGGTAGCAAAATCCAGAATCTGGCATCTAACCTACAAAACTCTACATGCCCTGAAACATTCAGAGATAGATGCACTGATAGAGCTCATAGAGAAGAGGAATGCAAATGAAAACAATAAGAGTCTGTATGATGACTTGAGGAATGGCCAACCTTCAAGGCTGCCAGAAGTGATTAAGAAGCCATGGACCATCATCTATCAGTCTGGCACCAGAATTGAAGAGATTAAATAATTGGTCATTCCCAATGATCTCACTTCTCGAAATCACAGACTCATTATTGCCATCATTGATCTACTGCAAAAGAAAAAGAGGACAAGTACTGCTGAAGTGATAGAGGCACTGCACATTCTCAGATCATTCATTGCAACTGGTGTAATTCCAGAAATGGCCAAGTCTAGGAGGAATAAGGATGATGAAGATGAAGACAGGAGTGATGGGAGGAGAAGTCATCACAGGAGTGATAAGGGGGATGAGGATAAGAAGAAGAAGAAAGACAGCAAGGATAAGAAGGATGATGACCAAGGCAAAGTTTATGAGAGGAAGAATGGAAAACAGCAAGCCTTAGGCATTGCTAGCAGTAATCTCACCACAACACAAGACTCTAAGTCTAGGGTGAATGCTGTTAGTAATGACCTACCAAAATCTAATCCCATGGCTTCTGCAACTGTCTTACCACCTCAAGAAGAGAAAAAGATTCAAGTCAAGAAACCATCTGTACATTTCAAAAAGCATACTGCTAATGGAATACTACAATGGTCCACAAACAAAGGTCACATGCTACTGCCAGGCAACCATGTCAAAAGGATCAAATTCAAACAAGCTGCAAGGAAACCAAAGCTATCCAAGTCAAGGACTCTGACAATCTATCCAGGCTTAAAACTCCAACCACTAAATGAAGATTTTGATGAAGACCAACTGCAATTCTTACAAGCTCAAAGAATCTATCATATTGCCGTTGTTGATAACTGCCTTGAGATCAAATATACTGATGGAATGGAGGAGAAATTCAAACAAGGAGGATGTCAACACTGGGGCAAACTACATGACATAGAAAGAATCATTGCATTGTTGAGCTCAGAAGATAAAGTGGAAAGAGTATGAAAGCTGGAGCTAATTGATTTTGTGAAGATGAATAGAGATCATAAGGAGAAAATCAGAAAAGAGTGTCTTGAGAAATGGCTAGCAAGGGAGAAAGAAATTGAGAGACTAGAGATTGAAGCAGAAAAGCTAAGGGCAAAGGGATTGTGTAGAGTTCAGTTTAACCCCTATGTGGTGAAGTATAGGAGGAGAAATGGGAATCAGATCCACATCAGAATGAATCTACTCAACCACTATCCTGTAAACATTCTGAAACCAGTACTTGAAGATTTCAAAGACTCAATTTTGCTTGAGGAACTGGATGCTATGACAAAAATATTAAAAGCTATGGATGAGCATACAAGGAAGGAGAAAGAAAGAAGACAGAAAGCATATGATGATTTGCAAGCCAAAGCTATGGAAAGGGAAACTAATGACAATGGCTAGTACTTCATTATAGGCCGTAAGATTACTCACCCTGTAGTTCTATTCACATTGCTGATCAAAATTCATACATGTACTGTCAAGTTTTATCTTTATGTATGTTAGGCTTGTTATCAGACATGAAATTGTGACTAAGGGTCTTACTCACAATTTGGGGGAGATTGTTAGTCACAGAGGCATGCCTGAATACATCTAATAACAAGCCTAAGTGTGTGTAATGTTGTGCATTACCTACATGACCTCTTAACTGAGGGAACCTCTAGTTGTAGAGTTTCTATTTGTTCTGTACTTGTAATAGGCATCAAATTCTAGTTGTGTTACTGTAACTATAAAGTCAGGAATAATGCTTGAAAGAAGTTCCAAGGTTCATGCCTCAAGCAAGGAGATAAAGACTTCCAAATAATCACAGTTGGGATTTGAAGAAAAGAAGAATTTGCCTAAGTACCAATTCGAGAAGTACATTTGTCTATTCGAGAAGTCTAGCATTCGAGAAGTCAGAGATTCGATATCTCAGAAGACACTATTCGATATCTCTGAATACACTGTTCGATATCTCATTCGATATCTCAGAGATTCGATATGTCTATTACTCTATTCGAGAACTCATGGAGTCAACAAGTCAAAGCATCATTCGAGTTCTCTAAGAGTCAACAAGTCAATGATCTATTCGATATCTCAAGGACTAAAGAAGCTACTCGACATCTCAGGGATTCGATATGTCAAAATGCTCTATTCGATATCTCAAGGAGTCCCAGAGAAAAGAGCTATTCGAGAAGTGATTCGATATGTCAATATAACACTATTCGAGAACTCAGAGTTATCGATTAAGTCAATTCGAGTTCTCGAATCAATCACTTAGCCACTTCTCGAATACATTCTTGGAGACAAAAGACTGAAGGATTGTACAAGTCAGAAACCTGCAACAAGCCAAGACGCTTTATTTGACTATGTACTATAAAGCAGTTTGGAAAGCCTACAAAGAAGCTTGGAGAGATAAGACAAAGGGACAAGGAGCTAAAGAAGTGGATCTGAACAGGCTTTGCAAAGTCAAATCTGTAACCGTTTGGACTCTTACTCAAATAAGATAGACAGACTGGAAAGTATTTTGTTTACCTACCTTATTTGTTGTAAGTAGGTGTATCCATGTCTATAAGGATACAACCTCACTTCCTAAGCTAAAAAGAGAGAGTGATAGTTTTTCAATATACATCTCAAGAAATATCTCTCTAAGAAAAACGAAGCTGAGAATACTACCATTTGTATTCACAGATTGTAGCAAAATCTTTATCTAATAAAATATTAGATTAAAGTGATATTGTGTTGTGTTTGTCTTTGTTATCTGTACTTACATATCTCACACATTCAACACATATCTTGCTGCAAAGATTCAAGAACAAAGAAAAGTTCAAGAATCCATTCACCCCCCCTCTGTATTCTTTTACCGTATTCAATACTCAACACTTCGAGATATTCCTCCGAACGATCAACGAATTGAGCAATAACCAGACAAAGAAACAAGCAGAGAAGCAAGATACAAGCATGTGCAAGTGGATGGGATCAAGTAACTAAGTAGTTACAAGAGTAACTAGCATACTTGGAGAAACAAACCAAGTACTTAGCTAAATCTTATCATCCACACTTTCAAACACCAACACTTGGCTAGATGATGCATGCAATGACATGAGCACTTTAATAAAGCCACTTTATGCTAAATATTTTCATAATAATGCAAATTAGATTGGATGAGAGCAAAAGAACCAAGCAAGAACACCACCTCCTCCATCTTTCTCTCCATTCGGCTTTCCCCTAAATTCAAGATCCAAAGTCCAACTTCCAGCCATCATTTGATCTCCAAATTTTTATGGTAAGTCTTACATTTCATAAAAATGATACCCTAGAAATCTTAGCTCCAAATTCATCTTTTTACATTTTCAAATAAATCATCAAAGTAGGTGATGAATAGTGATCTTCATGAACTAATGTTGTTCTTCTTGATTCTTTGGTTGATCTAAGCTATCATAAGGTGTTATAAGGACTAGATCAAGGCTTGTTAGGCTCATATACACACCAAGGAAGGTATAACACTCTTGAAACCCTAGACCTTACTTTAAGTATATGCATGTTCTTGATGGATTTTAGATTAGCTTTGATTATGATGTTATGTTAAGCATGTTAGCATGATTATGTGGTTAGTTTTGTGATCTAAGAGATTTGATGATTATGAGATGTTTTTGGTCATTTTAAGATGAGAATCATGTGTATAAGTTGTATGGATACCCGGTGTGGCTTGGAATTGTTGTTGCGATTTTTGAAACGTTAGATTTATAGCCGTCGTAATGCCGGATTTTTGATAACCATTAAAACACAAGCATCACAGTAGACATAAGTCACTGATAATGTTAAGAATATGGCACGTCCTTGTAGATCTCGAGTTATAGATCGTTTTGGCGAAAGAATCGAAACAACCGACTTACGGTTTAGGAATTATGGCCGATTTACTAAAAGTTGTTCGAAACCGTAAATGCAAATTCGTAATTGAAATTGAACCCCCTTAACTCGAGTAATTCAGTAACGAATCTCGGTAATTAAATATTAGAGATCATAAGGAAAGTGTGAGAGAAGCCCTCATGTTAAAAAGATCATTTTTCGATTTTATAAAAATATTTGAATCAGGGTTAAGTACGAATGAACCCCTAAAAGGAACGAGTGGTTATAACTTTGGAAAATCACTTAGATAACGATCGATAAATCTCGAGGTATAATGTTTCGACCTTAGAACTTATACGGTTTAAGTACCTACCAAGTATAAGTGTAATGACATGCCTTAATAGCAAACCAATGTCGGGTCATAACGGTGTTAATGAGTGATAACTTGAAAACGTGCTTTAGCTTAAGTAAAATATTTACTTGGCGTTTCAAAGTGATAGGTGATTCACCCAGGATAATTTTGGTTGTTTATAGATTGCCGGACAACCCCGAGTCATACCACTAGCATAGCGGGAGTACCAGGCAAGTCTTCAATCAATTTGAAGTTGTTGTGATAATATATATGTGATTTGATGATTGTTATACATATGCCATTGCATGCATGCCGACTTTCAAAATTGATATTGTGATACTTGTTCCCTGGTTGATATTGGCTTATAAGCTAGATATGATATATTAGTTATAAGCCGGATTTTGCCAAGACCCTTAGTGAAGGGCATATGATCTTCATTCTTCGAATATAGACCGAGAGTCGGTATTTTGAAATATATAAATAGTCGTGGAAACCCGGAGGGATTCCAGCGACAGATTATTATTTCGAGGATTGTTATTCGATTATGAATCTTTCGAGGAATGTTATTTGAGTATTACCTCAGTTGAGGAATATTTAATGAATATTATTTCAAATATTCATTTAGAGTTTTAATTATTTTATGATTATTATTTTAATATTCATTTAGAATGTTATTTAGTTAATGAATATTATTTTAAATATTCATTGGGATTTATTCATTTAATGAATATTATTTGAATATTCATTAGAGATATTTATTTTATGAATATTATTTTAAATATTCATTGGGATTTAATCATTTAATGAATATTATTTGAATATTTATTAGAGATATTTATTTTACGAATATTATTTTCGAATATTCATTTGAGTTATTTATTTAATGAATATTACTCGGAATATTCATTTGAGCTTTATTTATTTAAAGAATATTATCTTGAATATTTATTTAAGGATGATTTATTTGATGAATTTTATTTAGAATCTTTATTCGAGGATTTATTTATTCAGTAAATATTTTCGTATATTCATTCGAGGGTTACTCAGAGCAATATTTTATACTAAGGATATTCTCTAAATATTTATGAGTTAATCAATATTCCTTGAATATTTATTTAATTCGTTTAACTAAGTTTTAAAATATATTACTTCGTTCAAATATTATCTTCGATCTTCAAATAATATGTAAATTATTTCTGAGCCTTATTATTATTATTTTTTTATCAAGGAAGGTTCTCAAAACTTTATTCTCCATTTGAATCTATCTTCCAAAATATAAGAGAACCTTGCTTGAGAGCTGTTATTTCTTTGACTGACCGGTCATATACTTGTTAAACTATTCTTTTCACTCACAACTTAGTTGCTAACCATCAAATTGAGTCTGTTTGTTACTTCCTCATCATTCGAGGGGTAAGATTATTGGAACAAGTTAATATCCATTAACAAGCATCAGCTTGGGAAATATCGGTGAATTTTCCTTTCCAACTAGATACGACTACTTCGTGGAGTCTTATCAACAAGTATTATACTTGGGGAAAGGGGGACGAACTTTACATTTCAGAATCATGGATTTATTCGAACTAGGAGTATTTGTGTAAGAGGCTGTGGGATAGTCCATCATTGAAACTGGTATAAGAGGCTGTGGGATAGTCCATCCTAGAAGTAGGGTCCGAGTGGCACCGGTCCCGTCTCAGCCCAAAGATGGCTAGGGAGATCCGGCGTATGGTGGTGTCCATATGTTCTTCCTTCTATCGGTAGTAAAACAAATCTTGAGACGCACAACCTGCGACTAATCATCGTAAGGCGGTGTCATCTGGTGCGACATACTCCAGTATTGGTTCACTATCCAGAATCTATTTATTTTCTGTAACATTATCAGCGCTGGCAGGACTGAAAATTATTCAAAACTGGAATTGCATATTTTTCGTGCAATTTCCCTTTTAAGAAAAAGTGATGATATCTGGCTCTTATCTTTGCATAGCAGATATTCTTACGAAAGATATAATTCGAGTTACCTTGTAACTTCATCCTTTATATTATACGGGTACTACGTTCGTTAATGCATGGCATATGGTTTCAAAGATATTTCGGAACTGTTATATATTACTGTTGTTGTTCAGTTACATATTATTTTTGGTGGGGTGTTGCTCACCCTTGTTTTATTTATTATATCACAACAACAGCTAGATCTGATGGCCAGCACAAGTCGCACTCGGTGCAAGCAGGGACAGCAGTCATAGGGTTGCCCACTGATGTCATGATCGACATTACAGAGGTAGGAGCAACCAGTAGCCTAGACTGTCAGCTTTTGATTCATCAGACTTATTATATGTATGACCTATATAAAGGGATGGCAAAGAGTATGTAACAGTTAAATTATAATTCCTTTGGGTTGTAAGAACTCAAAACTTGTGATTAATAATATTTGATAGTTACTCTGATTTCATCTCTGGGACTATAACTGGTGTGTTTTATGATGTTGTTTTGGGTCTCAAGGTTGTAATTTAATTTATGTTGGTTTTGGTGGATGGAATTGAGTCCGTAACGATCGGATCCCCGACCCAGATCTGGGGGTGTTACAGGATGAAAGTTCAAAACTTTGGCACAAGCGGCTTAGTCATGTCAATTATCATGCTCTATCCTTGATGTTCAAAGACAAGATGGTAAATGGGATATCAAGAATTACATAGCCGGAAGAGGTATGTACGGGCTGCCTATTGTCAAAACAAACTAGAAAACAATTTCCTCTCAAATCAAGCTACAGTGCAACAAAGGTCCTTGAACTGGTGCATGGAGATCTTTGCGGCCCAATTCAATCTGAAACAACGTATGGAAAAAAGTACTTTCTGTTGCTAGTGGATGACTTTAGTAGATTTATGTGGGTTTACTTCTTGAAGACCAAAGATGAAGCTTTGAATGCATTTAAGAACTTCTGTGCTCTGGTGGAAAGGGGACCGGAGAGAAAAGTGAGAACATTCAGAACTGACAGAGGTGGGGAGTTTATCTTAAAAGATTTCGAGACCTACTGTGAAAATACTGGAATCAAAAGACATTACACGGCACCTTATACGCCTCAGCAAAACGACGTGGTGGAATGACGAAATCGGACGGTGGTAGAAATGGCTAGAAGCTATTTAAAGGAAATGAAACTCCAATCTCTTTTGTGGGGTGAAGCTGTGAGACACTCTATTTATTTACTGAATCGTCTCCCAACACGAGCACTAATAGGAGTAACTCCATACGAAGTGGGGTACGAGAAGAAGCCTCAGGTTGGTCACATTAGAATTTTTGGGTGCGTTGCGCATATGAAAATTCCAAGTCAACAGACACAAAAGTTGGATGATAGAAGCAGATAAGTGATTAATTTAGGCAAAGAACCTGGAACCAAGGCATATCGACTATATGATCCAACAAGGAATAAGGTGCACGTTAGCAGGGATGTAAAGTTCGAAGAAGAAAAATCGTGGCCATGGGAACATAGCAAGGAGGAGGTTGATAAAACTGGTGTGTTCACAATAGAGGATATGATTGAGGAAAGGGAATTTCTGAGAGGCACTAATGACAATGATCGAAGTGATATGGTCAACAACACTCCTCAAAGTACACGAACAGATGCCGGTAACCCAATAACACCACAGACACCAATAAAAAGGCTAAATCCATATGACTATGATGACAACACTGAGCCAAGGAAAATAAAAAAAATTAATGAAATTTACAATGAGTCTGAGGAGATACATTTGGATGAGGAAATGTTTCTCATGGGAATTGAAGAGCCCATGAATTTCTCACAGGCTATCAAAGATCGAAATTGGAAAGCAGCTATGGAAAATGAGAGACAATCAATCGAAGAAAATAGAACATGGAAGCTAACAGAATTGCCCCCAAGAAAGAAAACAATCGGTTTGAAGTGGATTTTTAAGTTGAAGAAAGATGCAGAGGGAAAAATCGTGAAGCATAAAGCTAGACTTGTAGCAAAAGGCTACATACAGGAATATGGGGTAGACTTCGATGATATTTTTGCCTCGGTAACGAGACTAGAGACTCTGCATCTATTACTAGCTCTGGCTGCTAAAAGTGAGTGGGAAGTTCACCATCTTGACGTAAAAACTGCATTTCTAAATGGAGAGATAAGTGAGGATGTTTATGTTGCACAACTTGAGGGCTTCGAAAAAAAGGGAAAGGAGAACATGGTGTATAAATTGATGAAGGCGTTGTACGATCTTCGACAAGCCCCAAGAGCTTGGTATTCGAAGTTGAATACTTGCCTCGAAATTTTGGGTATTAAAAGATGTCCATCAGAACATGCTGTCTACACAAGGAAGGAAGGGGAAGACACTTTGATCGTAGCAGTTTATGTAGATGACCTTTTGGTAACAGGAAATAGTGTGTCCATGATCGAAAGATTTAAAAGGGAAATGAGTCAGAATTTCGACATGACAGACATGGATAAGCTGAGGTATTACTTGGGTATCGAGGTGGAACAAGATAAAGGCTGCATAAAGCTCAAACAAACAGGATATGCAAAGAAACTTATCAAAAAAATAGGTATGAAAGGATGTAATCCAACCAAATATCCAATGGACCCGAAGGAGTTGATTGACAAAGATGAGGGAGGTAAAACAGTAGATGTTACTGAGTACAAAAGTATAATCGGAGGATTGAGGTATCTGTGCACACCAGGCCAGATATTGCATACTCAGTTGGTATAGCTTGCAGGTTTATGGAGTGTCCAACAGTAATGCATCGAAATGCAGTTAAGAGAATTCTTCGATATGTGCGAGGTACGTTACAATTTGGTTTAGTGTACACCAAGGACAGTGGGAATAACGTTGTGACTGGCTTTTCGGATAGTGATCTGGCTGGAAGCTTAGATGACAGAAGGAGTACAGGAGGCATGTGTTTTTACTTGAATGAAAGCCTCATTACTTGGGTTTCGCAAAGACAAAGGTGTGTTGCTCTTTTGTCATGTGAAGCAGAATTTATGGTTGCTACTGCAGCAGCTTGCCAAGCAATTTGGGTCCGTAATGTCCTAAATCAGATAACAACTGAGTACGTTGGTCCGGTGGTGCTGTATGTTGACAACAAATCAGCGATAGATCTTTCTAAAAATCCAGTGTTCCACGGGAGGAGTAAGCATATACATGCTCGATATCACTTCATAAGAGAGTGCGTAGAACGAGGGGAGATTATCCTCAAGCACGTAAGTAGTGAAGGTCAGAAAGCAGACATCTTAACTAAGGCTTTGACAACGATCAAATTTGAAAGGATGAGAAGTCTACTTGGAATTAAGAATCTGTCAGAACGGGTTTAAGATTAAGGGGGAATATGTTGGTTTAATCTTAAAATTGTTTTTGGTTTAAAATTGTTTTTGGTTTAATCTTTCGTTTTACAATATCTTATTAAACCTAATCCGGGCAAGGATTTACTCTAACCAGTTAAGCTAGTCTGGGTTAGCGTGATTCCCCCTATAGTACTAAACACATTGGACGTCTAGTCCGGATTAGGCAAACCATCCCTTATCAGAGAGAACGCCTAGTCCGGATTAAGCACATACACGAAACCCAAAAACACGATACAAAGGGCCAAAAACATCTTACCAAGATCTAAACACATACATACACACTTACATACAGATACGAGAACCCAGAATTCAAAAAGTATCAAGTGAAAAACCCCTTAACCCAGATCCAACAGGCACCCAAAAAACCCCAATTCCGAAAGGCTTGGCAGAAAAAATCGAACAGTTAAACCAAAGAAACCATAAACCCACACCCAATAATAAGAAACCGACAATTCCACGAAGAAAACAAAATCAAGGAGATGAACAGGCACACAAAAAAAGGGGGGGTCACAGTGGCATGCAAAAGAAAAGAAAGCAACAAAAGCGAAGGAAGAAAGAGAAGAAACTTACAGATAAAAGCTTTCCAAAGAGGGTTGTGCGGAGACCAAAGAAGCTGACGATTGATGCCCAGGAGTAAAGGATTCCGACGAAGAAAACACAAAATCTGAGACAAGGGAGAAATTGGGGAAAAAACTACTTTTGATTAAGTAAAAGGAAGTACAAAGGAAACTATATATAACCCCTAGAGCTGGAACGGTTTAGAAAGCCACGGGGCTAATTTTTATTGGGCCAGAGATGATTAAAAAGGTGAAGAGAGAACTGCTTTAATGACAAACAGCTGTCGCACATCTTTTTAGGAAAAATGGAGCGACATAATTTCGAAATGGATAGAGGGAAAACCCCCAAATCCGCTTGGATTTCTGCAGTATACCTCAATCCGAACTGCCTCTTTCTTCCAACAATCCGGATAGAGAGGCAAATATTCAGTAAAAATTTTTCTACAAACTACTTCAATCCGAATTGTCCCCACTTGGCAGCAATTCGGATTAGGAGGCAACATTCAACCGAAAAATTTATTCTACAAACTACTTCAATCCGAATTGTCCCCACATGGCAACAATTCAGATTAGGAGGCAACATTCAACCGAAAATTTTTTTTCTACAAACTACTTCAATCCGAATTATCCCCACTTGGCAACAATTCGGATTAGGAGGCAATATTCAACCAAAAAATTTCTCCTTACAAAGGTAAAACTAAGAAGCCATTTTCAGTGCTATTCTTGAACTCTCACTCCCCCATACGGAAAATCCGCATAAGGGTGTTGGGGGCAAATGATAGGCTATAACCAATCCTGGCTGGACTCGGCCCAAGGTCGCCTGAGACCGGCCCACATCCAGTCCGGATTGGGCTCAAGCCAACTCAACCTACAACCCAGGCCCAAGGAGCATGGGAGTATGGGAGGCACAAGTCATGACTAGGGTCCTACGTGACAGCAACAGATAAGGGAATCCAAGTATTGGCACAATCATATCCCCATCAAACCACGTGCTGACATGCCCTGGTCACACGCCACCACATACATCACCTGGACAGGTGGGAATCATCAGCGACGGACAAGTGTCCCACCTACCTCGGATCCAACGCTAATGATTGCAGGTACCAACCCCTAAACCCTAATCCTTGGCCTATAAATAGACGAGGAGAAAAAGGTGTGGGGGTTACATTCTCTTTTACACACACTCGTATACACAGACCCTCCATAATTAGATACTCTAGTCCTTATCTTTTACTCTCCAAAGCCGTCACTTATTCTCACGCCGGAGGCGTCGCGGGGCTCAAACCCCCCTCCGGTGTTGTTTTGCAGACACCCAACCACCAGCTTCACCTCTTACCGGGCGTGAAAACGGGGGAGGAGGCACTAGATCCGGTCCTGGAGTTATCAGCTGGTAATGTCATCATAATAATTGAGTGGGTGTGTGAATAGTGGGTGTGTTATCATTATGTTTCTTGATCTTGGTGTGCTACGATTATGTTTCTTGGTATGTTATGATTATGTCTCTTGTATCACTATATATGTACCGTTTATTCATATCAACATGTAGCAAGTTTTTGGCAAGCAATCATCTTTGCTTTTCTTAGTTTTATATCAAATAGCTAATATACACAAGTATTAGTTCTATTAGCTATAAGTTGCTCCTTGTTACCAATTAGACATACATGAGTACTGTTCATTTTTCGGTCTTAACTCATGTTCTTTACGCCGGGAGTACTTTCGAAAACACTTCTTCATTGTTAATATCCACATCTGGAACACTAAGTCCGTGTGACCATAGATCAGATGTTAGGCCATGACTACCACATATTAGATGTTTGGGCTCAGGTCTTCATCAAAAAGCTTCAGTTTATAAGAAGAAGTTGTATTCTCAGTTTCATCTACGTTCACCACTGTAGTGTTGTAAATTTGTAACTGTGGAGGAATTGGTTCCTTTTTGGATGCTGGTCCATGTTATCAATCTGAATTTTTTTTTTCAGAAGACGTTAAATATGCCGTTCCCCAGAGCAGTTCAGTATGAAAGATGTAGTTGTAGAATTATAACTTTGTTTTGAAGCATTTGTGCAGACAAATAGAAAATGATGTATTGATGTTGGTACTTATTTCTGAAAAGAAGTAGTGTAAATGTTTGGTGGCCAATTCTAGTTATGCATGGAAGATTACCTAGTAAACTATAACAGGATCTATATTTGATTTTAAATGTATGTATTTGTTATTCATCGAACCAGGGGTGTCTTTTTAAGTGAGTTATGATCTTCTCTATAACAGTAGCATATATCGCCATACCACCCCACCCAGCAACAAAGATGGGTCTTCCTCAGTTCTTTAGATTTCCAAGAAGCCTATAAGAAATATAAAATATATTATATTCAAATAATCAGAAAGACACTACCTTGCTTCATTTTCCTTCTTTTTCGTCCAAAACCCTTTCAAAATTGTACCCTCAATTTCATTCAAACATCAGAGCTTCGTTCAAAGCTTCATTACCAAGAATTTAGAAACCATAATGCAAGAGTTAAAAATATTGAAGAAGCTGTAGACATGTTTGAGAGGATGGAAAATTTGGGTTGAAACGTTGCTTGATATTTTTAGCAAACTGGAAATGTTGAGAGAGCGCAGCAGATGTTTGACAAATGGAATAAAGAAAAACTTAATCCTGATATTAAGTCCCTTACTATTCTCTTTGAAGGCTGGGGTGAAGAGCAGAACATGCTGAGACTAAATGATGTTTATAGAGAAAGAAAGCTACTGGACTTCAGCCTGATGCTCTCACTTATGGGGTGATGCCTTAAAAGTGTTTTATAAAATGGAGAAAAGCAGCAGTAAGCCAGCTCTGCAACTATCAAAAGCTAGTGTTTTTGCCCTGGAAGTGCCTACTTATAATGAATGATGCATATGGGGTGGGGTGGGGTGGGGTGGGGTGGGGTGGGGTGGGGTGGGGGGTTGGCAACGTGAAGGAACGCGGGATTGGTCCCAATTCTTAAACTTAAGGTAACATTTTCGTAAGGCACGGAAGACTAATCAGGGTTGCGATAATTTTCAGAAGATGAGCAATGAGCCTCTCAGTAAGCCAGTACAGAGTACATTCGAAATCGTTATGAGAATGTTTTGGAACTATATACGGTTGGATATGGAGATGGTAATTTGGGATCAGATGAAAACAAAGGGTGTGCTTCCGGGCATGCATATGTATTCAACACTATTAATAGTCTGTGCCGTGAAAATAAGTTGGATGATGTCATAAAGTTTTTCCAAAAATGATAGAAAAGGGTGTTAGGCCTACAAGGCACAATGCTTAGAAATATGAAAGAATCCCTTCTTGAAGATAAAAGTGAGGATACTCTCCTGATTCTCACTCAGATTTCAGAAGATTGACAATCTAAGGATCACTCAGTTCATTGGTTAACATACTACCATATACATTAGTCTTTTCTTTCTTCTTCGTTTTGTTCATGTTAAGCAACTTTATTAGACAGAACTGATAACTTTTTTACTTCAGTACCAAAAAACATACAGTACTTGTTTAATTGCTTAGTATAATAAGCTTGTGATCTACAAATTATAAAGCAATGAAAACAACAGCAAATGTGTTATAGAATCAATAACAATTTCCATATACAACAATAACAGAGAATGATATACATCAATCAGAGATATTGAAAACCTTGTAGTGCAGTTTTCACAGTACTAAATCATCTACACAGCAATTGAAGGAGCCAATGTACACTCAAAATCAGTGAATCCTAGTGATCTTCAGTACTGCATTACGATGACAAACTTCAAGACGAGCCAGGTGCAATTGAAGAGTTCTGATCACTGCCAAGCCTTGTGTTATTAGGCACACTTGATGAATTTCGATCACTGCCAAGACTTGTGCTATCAGGAACAATCGACGAATTCTGATCACTGCCAATCCTTCCGTTAGGAGGCACAACCGACGAATTCTGATCACTACCGATCCTTCCGTTATTAGGCACAATTGACGAATTCAAATCACTGCCAAACCTTTGGTTATGAGGCACAATTGACGGATTCTGATCACCGACAAACCTTTCATCATCAGGCACATTCCCCTCTTCATCCGAATTGGTATGCAACGAAAGAATCTGACGAACACCATGAACAACAAGCCAATCACTATAATACATATCAGGAAACGTAACCTCAACTTCATTCACCATAAACAAATCATCCGATCTTGTAACATTCAAATTAAAGCCTTCCAGATAAGTATGCAACTGCGTTCCATTCTCAACATTCGCTAAATCCGTCCACGTAAGCTTACACGGAACAACATGCCTCAAAAACAACAAATAATAATCTGCGAAATTATTGGCCTTCTCAACCATCAATTCATCAACAGGCGCAAAAACAGTGAGTTTGGGATCACCTAAAAACCCTAACAACTGCAAATCAAGAAAACTCGCCATCACCGCGTAACCTCTGGACCTCAACATTCCAGAAGCCTCTCGAAACGAATAACCTCCAGACGATAATCTCGGATAATCCTTCATCAACACACATCCTAAATCCGAATTAGGACTCTGTATCGGCGCTAAAGGCGTAAACTCGACATCGAAAAACCTCTCCACACCGAAAATCACCAACGCACCGTCATCATAAATCGGCGATCCAGTCACATTCACATTATTCAACGAAACATTCTCGGAATCATCCGAAAACGCTGTGGTAACCGTAAGCGTATGCGCGGAAGAGAAGGTAGGTATTTTGGTGCCGTAGGGGAGAGATTTGAGGGCGTCGTTTGTGAAAGCGACGGGAACGAAGTGGAGCTGGAGGAGAGAAATCGACGGCTGGCCGGAGGTGGAGAAGGCGGCGTCGGGCGGTGAGAAGACGGTGGCGGAGCGGCGCTGAGGCGTTAGCAGAGTGTTGGAGGTGAGCTGGAGAGTTAGCGACATAGCGATGTAGCCGGAGTTGGAGAGCGTGTCAACGGCGTTTACGATTGTTTGGGCGGGGAAGGAGGTGGAGAGAGAGATGAGAGAGAGGAAGAGGAGAGAGAGAGTTGTGAGAGTTAGTGAGGGTTTCGCCATTGTTGATCCTCAATTGCTTAATTCAAGTTGATTTAAGTAGATCGAGGTTGTTGGTTTTGGCGGGAATGGGGGTACGTGGCGGTGTGTTATTGGTTGGAGTGCAAATGTGAAGATCAAATTGGGGATATGTCATGACTCATAACAGATTCATTGTTGGTTTATTCATTTCATCAATAAACTATTGGCCTGTTTGGCATAGCTTAATTATACCGATTTATGAGTTATTTTCGGATAAAAATTTTATATTTTGATAATTTTTTTTATAAAATGTTTATTGTATCTTTGAGATTCAATAAGTTGCAAAAATAAGTTGGAAAATAAGTTGGAATGTTAGGAATCTCTAACTTTGTCTTAAAATAAGTTGACTTATTCTGGAAAAAAGTTCCCCCAAACACCCCCTATATAAGATTGGTGTGAAATAGGGATGCAAATTTGTTTCGTCAAAATAAGAATTTTGGTATGAGATGGGAATGAAAATTGAGAATGTTGGTCGGGAATCCATTCTATGGAGACCTTACTTAAATTTGGGATTATCTCAATAATATCACTGTAAAATTGATTTTTATTGTTGGTATTCCTGAGCTTCAGATTTTAGATTTATGATGCCTTTCCGTTACTAAAATGTTAGAGAAACGTTGAATGTACAAGAATACCTTAAATAGGAGTCAAAAAATAAATGATATCAACGACAAAAATCAATTGTACAAGAATATCATAAAGAACACTAAAAAATAAATGTCTAAATAAGATATATATTTCATTTTTCATAAGTTTTCAAAAAGTAATGGACACTATTTTAATTTACTTCCCTAACATAAATAATTCTCATTAAAAGTTTCAAAAAAATCATCACCAATTCAAAGTTTCTGAATACTTTATTACTTAATGGTCCGAAGATTTTGGAATGTCAATCAACCACTTAATTATACTTTAAAACGTTACTAAAATATTATGATTTTTACAAATTCCTTGCATGTCTCTCTTGGGATGGATATTATAAAAATTAAGAAAAAGCAAAATAATTCGCAATAATAATAGATTTCTCATCATTATACATAGTCTTTTGGTAATTATTCATAAATGTTTGTCAAAAAATATCTATTTTAAATATTGTATGAAAGTATATAGTTGAATTGGGAAAAATTGACGAAAAATTTAAGTTAAAATATGATATAACTGCACTTTTGGTACTTTCAGAGCCGCCTCGAGGGCAGTTACCCTAGGCAATGTGCCTAGGGCTTCCAAAATCATAGGGGCCACATTTTTTTTTCTCATAATATATACATTATTTAATGTTAGTAAAATTTTATTAAAAATATTATCACTCTTTTTTTTTCATTCAATTTCAATATTGTTTAAAATTTTATATAGTATAAACTCGAGATCCAGAAAAGTTCGGTTAATTTTGTTATTTAATTCCAAATATTGAATATTTTATGTTTTAGTTGTTTTTTGACTGCCATCCTTTTTCCTAATATATTTATTAAAAGAAGCAATTTTTTAAGAAAATAAGTATCTTTGCATAAACAATTTAAAAAATTAAAATTAAAAAATTTCTAAAATATTGGAGTTGAATTTCATTTACGAGCTCTGAATCGGTTATTTGAATGAGAAAAAGTCCCATAAACTAAAGAATATTTGTCGATTCAACTACCGGTCGACATGTATCAACCCGCTATTACCGCTTTAGCAACTCAAATAGTCAATATTCAAAATATTTGAGACCAAAATTTATGTTGGGTTCTTAGACTAATCCAAACTAGGGCGTCCAAATAACTGGAAATGGTCCTGGGATACTTTTTAACGTTTCTCTAACGTGTTACTAATTGAAGGTTGAAGGATATCATAAAACGAAAACCAAAAATATAGTGACATCATAAGTAGGAATAAAAAAAGTAATAATACTAACAACAAAATTCAATAATATGATGGTATTAGAAAAAATATCCCCTTAAATTTTACAACTGAAACTCAAGTAACACAACATGAAGATAAAATAGCTTGTGTTTTACTTCGTCAGATTTATATTACGTGGGATGCCCATTTTTTAAGAGTTCTTAACTTGAATTTTGGTCAAATTTTTACTTCGAATTTGTTTTTACTACAGCTTCATTATCAGTCACTTTGTTTCTTCTTAGAAGCTATCATTTTCACCAGTTGGTTGTATTATTGTAAAATGATGTTTGGGGTCCTGATACATTGTTCTGGATTTGGAGGAATTATAGTGTCATTTCTTTGCTGACTAATCTATAATCTTCATAATCTTTGTTAATAAACAAAATTCTTTTTACTGGTACGATTTTGTACCAAATTTGGTTCACACTATATTTTGGTTTTACTTCTAAAATTCTATCGATCTCCTCTAGAATTTTATATTGTTTTTTTTTTTAAAAAAGAATGAAAATAGAAATCCTATTATAATTATAATTCTTTTATTTCTAATTTTTTAAAGAAAATCTTATTTTCCATAGAATAGTATATTTCTTTAAAAATAATTAAAAATAGAATTCTTATGATAACTTTAATTCTTTTATTTATAATTTTTTAATATAAAGAATATTACCATCAAAAACCACCAACAAAATGAATACAAAATACAATATAGGGTTACTTGATATAAATTTTTGTAAAATAATAACGAATACGTATCTTGATCGGTGAAAATGCCCAAAATGCCTAGATTTGGAACCCCATGGCCTGATATGCCTATGTGCGGGAACAGTGACCCGATATACCCACGTGTCCCGATATACCCACGTGTTACGCATCCCGTGGATGCGTGTATTGAGATACGCATGATCACTATGCACAACAGGGGTCACGCGTCTGAGAGATGCGCAATGACGTCAGCTGACGTCATTATCTCATTTACAGCAATGGTGTCGTCTGAGCTCCAAAATCGCCAAAAAATCGCACCCATTCGTTCTCCTTATTCCGGCAATGTCCACTGATTCTGAGATAATGAAAAGGAAGCCCATGCCTGCCTCTCCATTTCTTCATGACTGATTTGTGTGTTTTGGCCCCGCAGGGGCGTGCACAAGCTTCTCGGATAAACGGATCGGAAAATGGATTTGTTTTGGGGGCTTTGCATTCCGGAAAAACAATTGAGAAAAGAGGGATATAGGCATATAGAGGAGGACAAGTCGATCCATTTGGTATATTGTATGGTATCGTTCGATGGTGAAAAGAATGGTTGACGTTTTCGAGAAAAACTCATCTCCGGCCAGAGGAAGAAGACTATGAACGGTGATGGTGGACACGCATGTTGAACATGCGCATCACCTGACATGCGTGTGACCCTAGTTGATTTTTATGAACACAGCTTGATTTTGTGAAGGACACGCATGTGGGAAAGGAGTGTCGGACACTCCTTTCCCACATGCGTGTCCCGTGGATAAATAGGGTCATGTATTCCAAAAATTGGTATTTTGGACCATTTGTTTTGGGAGGTGGGCATTTAGGGCCATTCGTATAACATTTTATAAAACACTAAAAAATCTAAAACCTTTGATACTTTGGTAACAAATTTGGTTCCACTCTTATTTTGGTTTCACCCTAGACTCCTACTCTCCTAAAATTCATAATATTTTTTTAAAAAAAATGTTTGAAATTTTGTTATAATTATAATTCTTTTACTATAATCATAGTGAATTATACAAATAATGTGTCCATTAGAACCAGAATTTATGTTATGTTTTCTTGATTGTCTTAAAATAATTTTAAATAAGTAATAAATAAAATCTATATCTATAACCATTATTAATAAGCAAACCCCCTTTATAATGTACTACTTTGTACCAAATTTGGTTCACACGATATTTCGGTTTCACCCCTAAAATCCTATTTTCCTAAGAATTCTTTGTTGTTCTTATAAAATTAGTAAATAAAATTGTATTATAATTATAATTCTTTTATTGCAATTTAATCCAAAAAAAACTACGAATACATATGTTGATCTAAGTGACATTCTCATTCATAACAATCGAATTCATTTTTAATGATACTTGGGTACCAAAATTTGGTTCCACTCCTAAGATTCCTATTTCTCCTAAGATTCTATATTATTTTTTAATAAAATAATAAAATTATTAAATAATATTATAATTATTTTTTTATTAAAACTCTATATAATTCACAAATAACGTATTTATCATAATCATATACCTTTTTACGTATATATCAAAATCATTTAGTTTTTTTTTCTCGATTTTCTTAAATAAAATTAAATAATAATATATAAATTGACCTTTATTAATAAGCACATTCTTTGTAAATAACTTAATTTTTTACAATAAATTAATGACCAATTTTATTAAATTTTTTTGGCCATGTGCTTTGCGCGGGTTATCATCTAATATCTTGAAATCCCGTTTTAATGGTATTTCCTTCTAGATTCTTATCTCCTAGAATTATTGGAATTATGATGTAATTAGAATCTTTTATTATAAACTACTGACTTGCATAAATAACGTAGTTTTCTTTTATACTTTTATCATTTTTAAAGTATTTTTTGTAATAAATAAAATCATTTCTTTAAAATTTTAATAAATAAATGATCAATTTAAATAAATTATCTCGACCATGTAGTAGCATATATAAGCTAGCTGCTAATTTCTTTGGCAAGCCATTATATAACCAGATGGATAGCCAAGGATCTTACACATGGCATATATAAGCTAGCTGGTAATTTCTTTGGCAAGCCATTATATAACCAGGTGGATAGCCAAGGATCTTACACATCGCTCCATGCTTTAAGTAATTATTCTGCATCTCATCCATCCTCTAATTAGTTACAAATGGAACAGGCTAAGGTGTATCAGCTAGTGATATGCTTAGCTTATGTATATGTGTGTTTGTTCTTGAATTAATTAACATTGTATACGTATGTTCTTGAGGTAAGTTTGGCATAATTTGGATCATCAAAATTTGAGATCTCACATTATTAGCATCAACCTTTGATCTTGCTGGATTTTGAGATTCCGTGTGCATTTTGGAAAATAGGTTTGAGATCTTTCTCTAGCTTCCGATCTTCAGAGAGAATAGATATTCACCCTACAGGTTCGGAGAAAATTTGAGTATGAGCAATTGAGCAAAGATTTGTTAGAAGAAAAAATAGAATCAACAAGAAAGCAGTAAAAAACAGAAAAATGGTGACAATAAAATTTTCTAATAGCAATATACATTTGGTAATCTTAAAACAGCATGAGATCTAGACCTACAAATCTATCCTCAAGCTATCAGAATGATCCAATTACAGTATTTCAAATTTTAAACTCAGCTCCAGTCCAAACAGATCAAGTGCCAACTGAGCACTCCTCTACATTTCAAATGTAGAGGGTATTGATCCAAGTCCCACATGCATCAAAAATACATCAAAGTATTATCTTGAATAGAAACAATCAATTAACTCCATTAATATGAGATTTTTTGTGAAAAGCCCAGGAACAAATTCATGCAGGTTTAGGCACGTCCCAAACGCGACTTAACATTCAATTCTTGAAAAATCGAGCAATCAAATAAAATAACTACTGAAAACAAATTGTGCAGCAAAAAAAGAAATTAATTCCAGTTCGGAGACACCATGTAATTTATTTAGAATTTATTTGCAAGCGTTGGAAACAAATACCCTGTCTTGGTCTTGTACAATAGATTCCAACCAACGTAACAAATTACAAGGCTAAATATATATCCCATGTCAGAGAGAGGAAAACACTGGAAAGCTAGCTTGATATAGAAAAGAAAATGAAAACAAAAAAAGAGAACAACTCCAACTAATTAACACTAGAGAGTGTACACCAAACATATGTGACAAAAGTTAGAATGACTGGAACGCCCCTATCTCGTAATCACAACATTGATACTCTTCAACTAACTGAATGTGTATTAGTGAATAGTGAAGCATAACTGAACTGCTCTGATTCGTCTGCTGTACTGGACGGGGACATAGAACTTGTAGCCTTGTACTGGGCTGATTCTTTAAGATGTATTCTAGCTGTAGCTTGAAAGAGACATTAATGAACTCGATGTTGTATGTTGCATGCGTTTCTGATCTGCATCAGTTAGTTCCTTGAGCTTGAAATGAAGTTGCACAGCTTTTAAGCTATAAGTAATTATCAAGAATCAGATTAAGTAGTTAATTATATTGTATATACAAGTAGTTAAAACACAACAGAAACACCAGTACCTTTACAAGCACCTTTTGGAACCCTAGAGTTTGCAATTTACATAAACTTAATTAGTAAAGATAGTCAGACAGATAGGCGATAGCACTATAATTAGCTGATAGATAGTACCGATCTTTTAGTGTTGCGTACTTACAAATACTAATGCTGTTAAATTAAATGGGCACAAATTAGTTACATAAAGGCAGTACCTGCAATTGTAACTGGATTGAATCAACAAGAAATTCAGGCAGATCATGATATATATGAAACTTATAATTAACAGCTTGACATATAGTTACTTCACATTCATACTTTACATATCAGATCTAGGGTTTCTGAAGTCTTAAGCATTGTGATGCAAACATGTAAAATAAAACATATGATTCAAGAAAGCAAGTAAAATCAAACTTGTAAGAAAAAGGCAGGCAATACAAATTATAGGGAGCTCCCTTCAGTCCAAGACGTGACGGCAACAACTGAACACAGCCCCTGCATCGTTCGATCAAGAACACATCGTAATAAATCTCCACCTTGCAGATGAGTTCATGAACAAACGAGTCAGCGGCTGTGTAATCAGCCCTCGAACCGCCTCGGACTGGACTGAAGAAAGCTCCTTAAGACTTCTAAATCCTACATCAAATAATGTTAGTTTAAAAAAAATCATAATCATACCATATGACACAGATTTTATTCAAGCACAACACTACTAATCACTTTAACATAAGTAGAATACAAATATCATATTACATGATGCAAATGGAGAAGGGTAATAAACTGTGAATGAAGTGATGAGTGTATATATACGGAGGGGAAGAAAACCGGAAGGACATGAAAATCTAAGGCAGAGCTGAGCAGAAGATTTAGTTCAGGAGAGGCATGGAAACAGTTTCATCCTCAGACACTAGTAGTCCTTTATCATTGGATTGTGCTACTTTTGCGTTTTCCACAATTCAACGTTTTAGTACACCTCTTTTACATCCAGTCATCCAGCTGTCCCAGTGTGATTCTCCCCTGCACATTTACCACATCTAGTATACCTAATAATTAGTAAGGAATGTATGTGTACATGTATACTTCTCTCTTTAGAGCATTCTTGTTCGGTACCCCATTCACTTCCCCCAAAATTTTACTAAAATTAATCATTTCTCAAAAAATTTCTCAAATTTTATTCATCTTCTAAAAATTTGGTACATCTCACTCCTCATCTCTATCCCTACTTTTTACTATTTTCTTTGCTTTTATATACAATTTTAAATTTAATCCTATTATACATTCTTTATCCTTCGTTATTTTTATCCCATTTGACTTTTCCACGTCATTTAAAAATATATCTACATTTAAAATTATATAAAGTTTCTTTTTGATATAAAATTTAAGATTAAAAATTTGATTAAAAATTCAAAATTATAATATAATTATTATTTATTTTAATTATTAATATATATGTAAGCTAAAATGACAAAAATAATGGGATAAAAAGAATTATTTAAATATATGGTGATGAAATGGATGATAAATAGTGAAATCCCAAATATGGGGATTTAGAGCATTCCCATTGGGAACTCCATCCCCATCCCCAAAAACTTACTAAAAATTGTAAATTTCCAAACAAAAATAGTAAATCCTTAAAATTATCAAAAATTTTCTACATCCCATTCCCCATTTTCCATCCCCATATCCCTATATTCTTTTTTATATTACTTCTTTCTTTCTTTTTTATTTAAAATTTAACTATTGAAGGTAGTGTTTTTCGAAATTCGTTCACAGGGAAGGACTCTCAATATCGATTTCGAGTAGATTGCCTCTTACAATTTAGAAGTATGAACCAAGGGGGGGTTTTGAGTTTGGTTAAGGTGTTTTATCAAACACCTTGCATACAATAACTAAATTGCTACAAAAATACAACTAAGTTAATGGCTAAAATCCAAATTTGCCAACACAACAACACAATGAGCAAATTAACAAGATAAGAGGCATTTGACCCAAGGATTATGGAAACTCAAGCACTTCAACCCAACAAGCAAGATATATCCAACTCTACCTAACCAAGATAATTGGTGAAGCACACAATCACTTATTTCTCTTCTATTATAAACACTAATTTAGTGAAGCACATAAATTAGCTCTCTTGACAATAGCAACAAATAATGAAGCACTATCAATTTAACCAAGTCAAGGAATTTAAACAAAGAGAGGCTAGGACAAACCCAAGGATGAGAAGCTCAACCTAGGTATTTGCACATGAATCTTGAGAATTTAGGTACACTAAATTTGTGCTACTATAATGAATGTACTAACAATTACGGATTAGCACAAACAATTAGCAATTGATATTACAAGAAGGGCAAATTGAAGCAACTTACAATTCTCCAAGCAAAATCATAAACAATACAACTCAAGAATTCAAGATAGAGAGAAATAGATCTTACTTAAATTGAAATTGGTTTTTGATACAAGAGATCCTCCTTGAGCCAAATGTATGAAGTTAGTTACTCATAATCAATGCTAGATTATGAGTAATTGATGTTTTTCTCTCTACTTAGCTAACCCTAATTTTGATTCTTGAAGAGGCTAGGTTAAAGATGAAGTTAGATGTAGGTTAAGTTATGATATGCTCATTTAATACTCAGCAGCTCCGTACGGCCTGCTGTACGGCCGTACAGCTGCCCGTACGAGATAAAATCTTCAATATAATGCATTAAACACCTCCCGACATTGCGAGCATGCATCTTCTAACTATTCTCTTGAATTTCTTCGCCTTCCAAGCCCAAAATAAGCCATCTTTTCAACAATTAAGCACGAGACACTGAAAGATGAAAAACATAACAAATATTAATAAAACAACATTTGAAACTAACAAAAATGCAGAAGAATAAAAGACAAAACGTGTATAAAATACACGTTATCAAATCTTCCCCCACTTAAACTTTGCTAGTCCCGAGCAAACTAAAATTAACATAACCATATACTCCTAACTAGTACCACTTCCGTAGGTGATCACGGTTGCATTTGGCATATGCAACAAGCCCTTGGAACCCCTAGATAGCCCTAGTGGACGAGTGAGGTCTCGTGAGGGTTTATAGATGATGTACCCACAAAATCACAAAAATCACCAACAAACAAAAAACTAACAATACCTACTAATTAAACTAACTACTACACTCACATATCCGAGTCGTCTACTTGTAACTAAAATCAAACAAATAGAGTTATTCACCTTGTCATCCACTATAACGAGCTAACAACCAATTCAAGAATCAAGATAACACACCTTGTGCAAAATGAACCATGACATTAAAGATAGAATGATTGCACTTCAATCGTGAACACTAGACAAGATTATCACAAAGCATACATGGCTTCGCATTAAGAAGATGAAATTGTATGGTGAAAAATCTCACATCTCTCAATTATGCATCACACAAGTATGGGCTAGAGATTTCACTCAACTCCAAGTCTATTTGCATGCGCTCTACTTGACCTTGCATGTTCACCTAAATTCCGAATTGCACCAAAAACAAGGAATTCATAAAATGGGTTGTAATAAGGCTTGGGTGAAGGCGTGAAAATTTAAGTTCAAGGAAGGTGTAAAAGTCTCGCTAGTTGAGTCAAAATGATGCTTGCTCGCTTCATCCACCAAATTCTCAAACAAAAGAATGTCTTCACTCATTTACAATTACAAAACACAACCACATTTACCAAGAAAATTGAATCAAAATAATGTACAAAGATTTATTGCTTTTTCTTTTTCCCTTTTTTTTTACATCCCCTTTATTATTTTTTTTAGCAAAGGGAATGCATAACATAAATAAATACTACAAAGAGCTTTGAACCACATCTAGATATACACATCAAACTAGTTCCCACTTACAATAATTAGAATCCTTCCTCTTCACAACTTCTCCAAATTCACATGCTCATCAATCAATTCTTTCCAAGACTCAACTAGCTCAACTAGGTCGAGAGTGAAGTATTTGGCTATGACTCATGTATAAAAGGGAAAGTGTCGAAGAAAAATATGGATATAAGCTTCAAAGGGGGTAACTAAGGATTATTTTCATGGTTCACAAGCTAAAAAGGTCAAAAAGGTTATCCTAAATAGAATTTCCTCATTATGGTGCATCCATGAATGAAGGTTTAATGCAAGCCCTAGAGCTACAAACACACATAAAGAGGGAGCAACACACAAGCAAAAAGAATCATCGTTCAAGGCCTCACAAGGTTTACGTTGTAATAACATCTTCTCGATTTGATTCCATGTATGCTAAGAGATAATCGTCATGTCCACAATTTAATTACAACAATCTAGACTTTTCATGCCATTTTAAGTGTGTGTGTGTGTGTGTGTGTGTGTGTGCAAAAGAGGTGCATCAAACTTATAGATTCACATCAAATTGGTAATGCTAGGCACGAAATAGGAGAAAATAAGGCTCCAAGCTCACAATGTCATAAATTTTACAAACAAGTAAACACACTCATGACTAAACTTATTTATTAAATGCAAACAAAACGGACATCAAATGAAACAAAAAAAAATACTAATACTAGCTACGCATATTATACAAGGATGAACATAAACAATCCTTCCCCCACTTAAAACATGGCATGTCCTCATGCATGACAAATAAAACGAAGTAGAGATATGAGTGAGAGAGAACTCCCCTGAAAATAAATAACAAGAATTGGGAGCAAAGCCACTCATAGTTGTCAAAATCCAACTCCGAAATTGCACGTCAAGAATTGAATAAATGCCACCAATCACAATCATCCCAACGAAAATAATCAACAAGTGAAATCCACACCTACAAAGCCACTTCAACACTTATTAAGGATATATAAATAATAAAAATATTTGTTTTTGTTTTTTTTAAAAAAAATAAAATAAAATAACTAACCAATTAATAATAAAATAAAAAGAAATAAAAAAATCAAATCAAATTTAAAACTGAAATAATAATAAAAGCAAAAATCAAATTAAAAACTAAAAATAAAATAAAATAAAATAATTACTTAGTTTGAGAAAATTAAAAACTAAATTCAAAAATAAAAAGAAATAAATTTTGTTTCTGGTTTTTTTTAAAAAAAAAATAAAATAAAATGAAATGAAATAAAAAAATAAATACAATAATAATAATAATAATAATAATAATAATAATAATAATAATAATAATAATAATAATAATAATAATAATAATAATAATATAGGAGGTGATGATAAGGACAGGTAAGCAGCTAACTAGTTTGATTTATTCACCGTCTTTCCAGATGGATGACCACGTAGGAACACATTTTTTAACCAAAAATATGATGAATTTCTTTCAAAAATCAAATTCAAAGTGGATTTAAATTGATTTCTGAATTTATAAAATATGTTTAGAATAAAATAAAATAAACTAATAAAAAAATCAAACATAATAAAAAAATGAACAAATAAAAAATAATGAAAATAAAATAAAATAAAGAAAATAAAATAAAATAAATAACTAATTATTAATAAAATCACAAATCAAATTTTTAAATTGTATTTAAATAAAATAAATTAAAATAACTAAGCAATTAATAATAAAATTCAAAATAAAATTTAAATTAAATATAAATTGATTCTTAAATTTATATAAGATAAAAGTAAAAACTAAAATCAAAATTTACAAAGTGAGTAAAAGTTAACAAAACAAAAATAAAACAAAACAAAAAAAAAAAAGAAAACAAAAACTAAATAAAGAAAACAAAACAAAAAGAAAAAACAAAAAAAACAAAAGGGGGGGTGAAAGAAGATGTGATTCGAGGAGGCAGGTGGGGAAAGGCTGGCACGGGTGTCGCGCGTGGGAGGGGGGAGAGAAATGGAGGCTGCGCTGGATTGTTGGAGTAGCACGGCTGTACAAACAAGTGGGTAGGGGCTGAAAATTTTCACTCATTTTGAACTACAACTTGGACAGAAGCTGAGAAAAAATGCACGGGCTGCTGCACGGCTTGTTGCACGGCCTGCACCCCGTACAACAGCCCGTGCAGCTCTCAAATTTTACAAAAACTATTTTTTTTTCTTTTTTTTTTAGAAAATTCACACAAACCCTTGAATGCTTGAATAAAATACTAATTCCTGAAAACATGAAACAAACACATCAAGGCACAAGTGGGAAAAAAAATATAAAATCATAAAAATGAGAACTAACGATACTAAATATTATTGAGCGGGACATTATTATTACAAATTTTTTTTTTTTTGAAAATCTATTATAAAATTCATTAATCAAACCACAAAAATACATATTTTTTTTTGGTTATTTTCTTAGAATTAAAATAGATGAAAAATGGAATCCCCACTCAATAATATTTAAATCAATCCTCAAATCCACAATATGAATAACACCCTACATAAATGCAAGAAATCTAACACACGCATAAAAAATATATAAATACATACGTACCTTGGGTTGCCTCCCAAAAGCGCTTTGTTTATTGTCGTTGGCTCGACTTATTTATAAAAGTATTATAACTAATGAGGTGAAAAAGCAAATAAATGCACATACCTACGAATCAATAATAAGAATAAGGTGTGCAAATATACCCTTGATCCATAAAAATATAAAAATATTTTTAGGATCTTCACATGTTCAGGAGAATTTGAAAAGGCAAAGTAGTTAGAAAAATCGTCAGAATAATCATTATAACTACGACTCAAAAATTGTTCCCAAATTGGATCCTTATATACCCAAGCAAATATTTCAACCTCATCAATCTTAAGCTCAAATTCCTTCTCAATTTCAATTGGACATTCATCAATTTTTATCTCATCTACCAATTCATTAAGCTCAAAGGAATTTTCTAAATTTGGTAGATCCTCAACTACATCCAATTTATCATTGTTAAGCCTAGGGCAATCATCAACTAAACAAGCAAATTCATCATGCACAACATTTTCATCAATTACAAAACAAGAATCATGATGAGTAGAAGAATTGACCTCCTCTAATCGACTCACGGATTCGGCTAGTTGACTCATTTGCTTCTCCAAGTTGGATATGATTTGAGAAGTGTTCTTTTCCAAGTTGGATATCCTTTGAAAAGTGATGTTTTGAAATTGGAGGTTATTTGCCGCCATTTGCTTCATCATTTCTTCAAGTGATGACAATGTAGATGAAGAAGACCCTTGATGGCCATGGGAATTATATTGCGGATCATAACATTGATTTTCAAAAGCATATGAATAATCGATGCTAGGAGGGTAAGGAGCATAGCATGAGTTTGTAGAATAGAAAGAATTCACCTGATATGCATTTAAATTCTGAAAAGAATTAAAATCTTGATATCGTTCTTGATCGTAGGTGAAATCTTGAGCGTTATTCCAACCAAAACAATTATTCATCATCTCCTGAAAGAGTTAGTTGTCTATCTCCAATAATCATGAAGACACACCAATAAAAAACAAAGAAAGAAAGAAAAAATTATATACAAAGATTAAATCTAAACTATAAGAAACAATTAACTCAAAATTAATATTGTTGCCTTCCCCGGCAGCGGCGCCAATTTGGAGGTAGTGTTTTTAGAAGAGAAATAAGTGATTGTGTGCTTCACCAATTATCTTGGTTAGGTAGAGTTGGATATATCTTGCTTGTTGGGTTGAAGTGCTTGAGTTTCCATAATCCTTGGGTCAAATATCTCTTGTCTTGTTAATTTGCTCATTGTGTTGTTGTGTTGGCAAATTTGGATATTAGCCATTAACTTAGTTGTGTTTTTGTAGCAATTTATTTATCGTAGGCAAGGTGTTTGTTAAAACACCTTAACCAAACTCAAAACGCCCCCATTTACACACTACTAGATTGTAAGAGATAATCTACTCGAAATCGATATTGAGAGTCCTTCCCTGTGAACGAACTTCGAAAAACACTACCTCCAAATTGATCCAACTTTACCTAACCAAGATAATTGGTGAAGCACACAATTACTTATTTCTCTTCTATTATAAACACTAATTTAGTGAAGCACATAAATTAGTTCTCTTGACACTAGCAACCAATAATGAAGCACTACCAATTTGATCAAGTCAAGGAATTTAAACAAAGAGAGGCTAGGACAAACCCAAGGATGAGAAGCTCAACCTAGGTATTTGCACATGAATCTTGAGAATTTAGGTACACTAAATTTGTGCTACTATAATGAATGTACTAACAATTACGGATTAGCACAAACAATTAGCAATTGATATTACAAGAAGAGCAAATTGAAGCAACTTACAATTCTCCAAGCAAAATCATAAACAATACAACTCAAGAATTCAAGATAGAGAGAACTAGATCTTACTTAAATTGAAATTGGTTTTTGATACAAGAGATCCTCCTTGAGCCAAATGTATGAAGTTAGTTACTCATAATCAATGCTAGATTATGAGTAATTGATGTTTTTCTCTCTACTTAGCTAACCCTAATTTTGATTCTTGAAGAGGCTAGGTTAAAGATGAAGTTAGATGTAGGTTAAGTTATGATATGCTCATTTAATACTCAGCAGCTCCGTACGGCCTGCTGTACTGCCGTACAGCTGCCCGTACGAAAATTCTGCTCCTTTGAACGGCCTGTTGAACGGCCGTACAGCTGCCCGTACGAGATAAAATCTTCAATATAATGCATTAAACACCTCCCGACATTGCGAGCATGCATCTTCTAACTATCCTCTTGAATTTCTTCGCCTTCCAAGCCCAAAATAAGCCATCTTTTCAACAATTAAGCACGAGACACTGAAAGATGAAAAACATAACAAATATTAATAAAACAACATTTGAAACTAACAAAAATGCAGAAGAATAAAAGACAAAACGTGTATAAAATACACGTTATCAACTATCAAAAGTCACCCACTACCTAAATACAATTATATATAAGAGGAGAGAGATGGTTTGAGGTTGAGGATGCGGGCAGCTATATGGGGGACTCAAAATATTTCTGTAAAACCAAACCCCAAAATGGGGGATGGGATGGAGCACGTTTTTTGCTTAAAAAGTGCAATTTCCCCTAAATTTTTACAAATAAGGGACCGAATGAGGATGCTCTTAGTTCGAGTCCCTATACTATACCCCATTTTGGAATTCTAGATGTAAGTCGAGTTTTAACAAAATTTAGAAAATTTACTTAAATTATGGGATTGTGATTGACTTTATGAATAGTCAAATTTATTATGGATTGAGATTTACTTAATTTTTCGAGTGCTTTTTCAAAAATCGGGTCAAATTTTGATTACGAATTTGAAATTAGCCAAAGTGCACGGTCCAAATGCTACAACTTGGATAATCCATGGATCATGATTACAAGTTCCTACAAGAACATGATTTGTTAGTATACAAAGTACACTACAAGAAAAATGACCATTTATGACGGAAATTTAACACTGAAATCGTCGCAATTGATACCAATTACGACGGAAAAAAATCGTCGTTTTTGCTCGAGTCTTAAGTTCGGATTTTCGTCACAAGTAAAAATTTCGTCACAAGTTCAATTTTTCGTCATAAATTCCAACGCGGGACCCACTTTTTACAATAAAATAATATACAAACTTACGACAGAAATAACCGTCATAAATACGTAAGTTCACATCAGAAAAAGTAATTTATTTTACAATTAAATTTAATTACAATAAATTAATTTACGACGGAATTTCGTCGTAAGCTCATTACTAAATGACGTCGTTTTGTCATCAGGTAAATTAATTCATTTTATAATTAAATTTAATTAGAATAAATAAATTTGCGACGGACGGAAATTCCGTCGTAAGTTTATTTACGACGGAGATTCCGTCATAAGTTTACTGCTAAATTGAATTTATGACGGAAAATTCGTCGTAAGTTTACTACAATTATTTTTCAATTAAATTTCAATTGTTTGGAGCCAAATTTTATTAATAAAATAATTATCTTGTGACGAATTTCATTTTCGTCATAAGTTTGGCGCTGAATTTACGACAGATTTGAGATTCCGTCGTAAGTTGGGCGCGAAAATTGCTTCCGTCACAAGTTTGTCGTCATAATTGGCCAAATTTCTTGTAGTGGTAGTACGACTTATAAACTAAGCAAGTTATCTCAATCACTTCGATGTGAACCTTGGGTGTTACAATTAATTTCCCACTTAAAATTCTGACGTTCTCATGAGGCTTGATTGGTTAGTTCGTAGGCTCACATCGTACTTCATTAGCCATTATATGAAAATATTGGTTGTGCTTTAACCTCTAGATCTCTGTCCATTGTGAAAAATACCATTGGTCACTTTCGTGTATCCATCTCCAAAAACTTGACGAATAAACCTATCGAGAATTGGTTCTAAAATCATATGTGACAAATCAAGTAGAATTTTGAATATTTTTCAAAAATTTAGTCATATTTCAATTTTGAATTCGAAATAAGTCATATACTATGCTAAATGCAATAATTTGGATAATGCATAACACTACTAGAAAAGCGGCTAAATTCAATGGGCAAAATTATGTTGAATTTAGTTTAATTGCAATAGGATCCCGTTAAGTTTACCATAAATTCAACCGAAACCTTCCTTTTGAATATAAGGCTGTTGAAATTAGCATTTCGGTTGAATTTAAGGTTAAATTCAACGACTTCCCGTTGATTTTGTTGGCACCATTTTCAACCCTTTTCCGTTGAAAATGATCTTGGACATTTTCGAAAAAATTTGAATTTTGAATTTTAAATTTCACCAAAATTTCATTTTCCCGCCAACGGTATTATAATCAACCGAAAATTGTTAAAATTAATTCTGCCATAATTAACCAATTTTCGTTGATTTTATCCACTTAAATTCAACCGAAATAAGTCAAATTTAATATGCTAAATTCAACCAAATCCGGTTGAATTTAAGGAACAACAATTTAAAAAAAAAATTGACGGCCCCAAGAAGAACACACATGAACATTGTCGGATTATTCCCAGATTCTGATACCGGATCCAAAATTCGACGAATCCAAAACAAGCCCAAAATAATTGAAAATAACATATACACACCACAATACATCAATCTATATATACACCAACACGAACAAAATTTATTCAACCATTTCCGGTCAACTAAACATTATCCGGCAACATAAAATGAAATCTGAAAAATCCCAAATAATTGTACAAGCATCACCAAGCAACGAACTATATTATAGCTAAAACAAAATTTCGAAGAACATTTTACAACTCCAATTCCGGCCAACCAATGAATTTTCCGGCAAAATAAAATGTTCTCAAAAAATTATGAAATTAATGTATATGTTGTAATCGGCTCTAAGCTACAACCCTGCAAGAACAAAATCATCAAAAACATTATAATATTTGAAATCGAATTAAAATAAAAAACTCACCAAGAAATTTATTTAGTCGAAATCTGAAGATACATATATCAATGGATAGAGCTCGATTTGTAGAACACATACATAAGTAAATTCAACGAGATACTGTTACATTTATTTTTCGGTGGAGCTTTGTCGGTTAGTGGAATAAATGCATAAGTAAATTCAACGAGATACTGTTGCATTGTATTTCTGTTGAATTTAATTCTTGGTGGGAATTTTGCCGCCAAATGAAGAAAAGGCATAAGTAAATTCAACGAGAAACCGCTGCATTTGATTTCCGTTGATTTTATTCTGTTGAATTTAACAAATGTAAATACAGTGTTGAATTTATATTTGTTAAGAATTTTGGAAAATAAAGTGTTGAATTCATATCTAGGGTTAATAATTTATATTTATTAAAAAATTTCATGGAGAAATTAGCTAGTGGTTGTACTACTCTTGCCTGAGAGTGACACACAAAACCCAAATGCACTGTATGAGATGTTTGTTTGTTTGATGGAGAAAAAGGAGAGTTGATGAATTTATTGCTAAAAAAATGGAGTCATCTTTATATATTGTTGAGGAAATTTAACTTTTGGTGGAAATTTTGCCGCTAGATGAAAAAAAGGCATAAGTAAATTCGACGAGATACTGTTGAATTTTTTTTCGGTTGATTTTATTCTGTTGCATTTAGCGTCGGTTGAATTTGTTCCGTTGAAATTAACTTTTGGTGGGAATTTTGCCGCCCGGTGAAAAAAAGACAAAAGTAAATTCAACGAGATACTGTTGAATTTGTTTTCAGTTGATTTTATTCTGTTGCATTTAGCGTCGGTTGAATTTATTCCGTTGAATTTAACTTTTGGTGGAAATTTTGCCGCCTGTTGGAAAAAAGTCATAATTAAATTCAACGGGATACTGTTGAATTTATTTCGGTTGATTTTATTCTGTTGAATTTAACTTTTGGTGGGAATTTTGCCGCTAGATGAAAAAAAAGTCATGAATAAATTCAACGAGATGCTGTTGAATTTGTTTTCGGTTGATTTTATTCTGTTGCATTTAGCGTCGGTTGAATTTGTTCCGTTGAAATTGAAGTTCGGTCAAAACTCATAGGACATTGACCATAAAATCAACGGGATATGGTTGAATTTATCATCCGTTGAATTTATTCCGTTGAATTTATTCCGTTGAATTTAACCATTTTTTCCAGTAGTGTAAACACACCACATGTTTCAAAAGATTATGTTTTATAAATGTATTAGATAATAATACTTTATCTTATAAGTTGTTATCCGAATTTTCTCGATATACAATTTGGGATAGGTAACATTATTAATTATTCCATCAAAATTTGATATAATCCTTTATATCTATTATAGGCCAACATGGGTTTTGTGCCTATTTAGTAAATTACTAATTTGTCCTTAGATTTAAATGAATGTTAAAAATTTTGAAGTTGGAAAGAATTGAACTCATGACCTGCCAACACTTGTAACTTTGTGTTCAAATGTTCAACCACTAAACCAAATCACTTTTTTGTGCAACTTTTTAAACTCATTCACTACATGCTCAAATAACTCACCTATTACCAATATTTATTTTATAATTTATTCAAGATAAAATTGCCCACATAATTTTTATTAATTTTAATAATTTGAATTTTTATAATTAAAACTATGTCATTCATATACTCATAAATTTATGCTCAAGTTTATTTTTATGATTTATTAGGGATAAAATCATTAAAATATTTGCACATATAATAGTAAAAAATGGTAGTCGGGGAGGGAAAATATAAATTGACAAATATGATGTCGTCGAAGTCAGAATTAAGAAAGGTACTGAGTGGCTGAAAATTGGTCAAAAAAAAATCAAAGTGAGGAGGTAGGTGACGAAAAATAAGTAGACGTCTATGTCAAGTAGGTAAACGGGCGGAAGTGAAAATAGATCTATAAAATTTTATTATAATATTTCTCTTTTTTAACAATTATATCAATATATTAGTCAAATGGCCAGATTATGTTTATTATTAAATTGTTACATTGATGAATGAAGTGTATAACATATTTTTACTCGGTATCATTATAATATTTTATTTTATGTGTGAAAGGTACTGAGGTGGCCGAAAATTAGTAAAAAAAATCGAAGTAAGGAGTTAGGTGACGGAAAATTAGTAGAAGTTATCTCAAGTAGGTAAACGGGCGGAAGTGAAAATAGATATATAAAAATTTATTATAATATTTCTCTCTTTTAACAATTATGTCTATATTAGTCGAATGGCCAGAATACAAAAAATGATAAATAAGGTGTAAAACATATTTATACTCGATATTAGTATAATATTTTATTTTAAGTATATTTGCACTATATCGGTTAATCCTATTATCAACGGGTAATTTATAGATTGATTAACAAAATAGATTAAAATATTAAAAATAAGAAATAATTTACATTTGGGATTTGGATTTGGTAAAAAAATGTCAATATGGTTTTGATATCTGTTGTCCCTCGCACTTTATTTTTGCAGCATTTTGTAATATGATAATGTTATTAACTTCATACAAAATGAGTTTTGCAACCATATATAAGATAGTAATTTTTACTAATTTTAATAATTTATGCCATTCATATACTCATAAATTTATGCTCACGTTTATTTTTATGATTTATTAGGGATAAAATCATTAAAATATTTTCACATATAATAGTAAAAAATGGTAGTCGGGGAGGGAAAATATAAATTGACAAATATGATGTCGTCGAAGTCAGAATTAAGAAAGGTACTGAGTGGCTGAAAATTGGTCAAAAAAAAATCAAAGTGAGGAGGTTGGTGACGAAAAATAAGTAGACGTCTATGTCAAGTAGGTAAACGGGCGGAAGTGAAAATAGATCTATAAAATTTTATTATAATATTTCTCTTTTTTAACAATTATATCTATATATTAGTCAAATGACGAGATTATGTTTCTTATTAAATTGTTACATTGATGAATGAAGTGTATAACATATTTTTACTCGGTATCATTATAATATTTTATTTTATGTATGAAAGGTAGTGAGGTGGCCGAAAATTGGTAAAAAAAAATCGAAGTGAGGCGGTAGGTGACGGAAAATTAGTAGAAGTTATCTCGGTAAACTGGCGGAAGTAAAAATAGATATATAAAAAATTATTATAATTTTTCTCTCTTTTAACAATTATGTCTATATTAGTCGAATGGCCAGAATACAAAAAATGATAAATAAGGTGTAAAACATATTTATACTCGATATCAGTATAATATTTTATTTTATGTATATTTGCACTATATTGGTTAATCCTATTATCATCGGGTAATTTATAGATTGATTAACAAAATAGATTAAAATATTAAAAATAAGAAATAATTTACATATGGGATTTGGATTTGGTAAAAAAATGTCAATATGGTTTTGATATCTATTGTCCCTCGCACTTTATTTTTGCAGCATTTTCGTAATATGCTAATGTTATTAATGTGACGCCCCCAGATCCGGGGTCGGAGATCTAGGCGCTCACGGTCCATTTTCCATTAATAACATACCTGTTCTTGCACATAATATAAATAAAACAGCCATCGACCCCACAATAACTCACACCGCACACACACACAGAGGTTAGAGCCTCAGAAATGTCACAACATTGATTAAGCAGTAATAAAAGTATCAGAGTTATTACAGACCGAATTAAATAGTATTTATGCTACCAGCAACACTTCGATATGAAGCGAAGTTGGCGGCTTGAAAGTTTGTTACGATACACTGCCTTGCACAGGTCATACTGATAAATAAAATGAACTAACAAAAGCTGCCAACCAATCCGGCTAATGGGGCCTATCGGTGGAATCTTAACTGCTGGCTCGGGTCTAGTCACCTGCTTTCGAGCAGTCTGTCTGGGTCTTGCCATTTCGCTTAGCTGTTGTGTTTGTAAAATTTGAAAACAAGCAAGAGTGAGCAACTATAGCTCAACAAGAAATATATGTATAAGGTAAGCAATATAGCATTTCATATGATTAGCAGTTATTAAACTTGTTTGTATCAATCAGATATAAAATCACTTGTCATTGTTGATAAATTCCGAAGGTGCAACAATATGTGCCCTTGTTTTCAAAATAAACTTGCAGTTCTAGATACTGCATTGAGTCAACATCTTTCTCATCAAAATAGAACACTATCAGCAACTTGGCACAAAAGCCTAAGAAGCAGTGTCAAAGCATTTTTCCAAAATGGAGGAATGGGACTTAAAGAAAACGTAAAACCTGACAAGGATTGACGATGATCAGTCGCCACATCCAAGTCCAATAATCCGCGGGTCTTCTCTACCGGTAGAAGGATAGAAACTACATCCGTAACTATCCCCCGGTGAAAACTACATCCGTAATCACCCTCGATGAAAACTACATCCGTAATCATCCTTCGACAACACCTGGGCCGGAATAATAATTGATGGACCGCCTGGCTCACGGCCGCTTACACATCCCGGGAATCGTTCGTCAACGGTTCCCACTCCTGCCAGAGTCCCTTTTTCTTTTTCTTTTGAAAACTTGATTTTGATTGAAAACAGAGTAATTGAGGTCCGACATCAGTCGACCGATGATTCTTGAAATCATACAAGAAGCAGAATCTGACCGGGGGTTTTCGAAAATGTTTTGAGTTCGAAAGAGTTCGAGTTTGAAAGTATTAAATGTATCTTGGATTAACTTTGTCTTTAAATAATGAACAATAATTAATAAATAATATTTTAAGATTTAATATTAATAATTAATAAAATAATTATTCGATAAAATAACTTTTAATCCAAGATAGGGTTTCGAGTATTTACGAAGATATGAACATAATTACTTGAGTATACGATACTCCCCGAATGACCCTTCGGGTTTTCGCAATCTAGATACGATATAATAATATACCGCTCCCCGGTCAATAGTATATATGGACCGCTACGACCTCTATTGCTAGAGTCGTTGTCCGAAGAAAACATTTCAATCTAAGTTCAAGGGGTACAAGCATATATGTACTTATACAATTTCAATTGCATCAATACTTCGATAAACATAGCATTTGATATGGTTGAAAACTACAAACACAACAGTGAAAGTCCTTGTATATGTGTAAGTTTTGAAAAGTAAACTTGCCTTGGTTTGGTTGGGGTGGTCGAGCGTGCGGAGTCGAACGATCTATACATAAGCAATAACCGCTCGTTAGTACCTTAACAATATCTCTTTAATTACGGGGTTTTAGGGGGGTACGAAATTAACTTAATGACCTCATCTTATGACACTCTAGCCCCACTATAGGTTCATGTCATCGCTCGATTACGCTCGTCACTTATTCGACTTAATTTAGTTACCACATTCGAATCATAACCATTACCCCTAGAATTATGCTCCACTAACGACTTTTTCCCTTGCGCGAAATTTACTCTAACATTTTTATAAAATTCAAAAATTCATATTTTAATCCAATTCTTTTTGGGTTGTCTTTACCACTGCATTCCCTAACTTCTAAAATTTTTCCATGATCCCACATATATTTTTAGGGGTTTAAACAAGGTTCACAAGGGGGTCACTTAGTGCAGTCCGGAATCCAGAAACACAATTTACTTCTCCGGCCATAACTTAAAATCTATACATCACCTAGTCATGAGCCTTACATTTCCAGAAACTACATTCAATTATCTTTCCAACAATATATGGTAGGACCTCAGGGGACAACATTTGGGGGTTCAAAACCGTGACAGGTCAAAGTTCCAGGAAAACTCAGCAAGCATGTATTCACTTAGATCAACCAATTTTCTCAATTCCACAACACAACCAATACTTAATTCACTTAGTTCATGCTTTATATCACTCATGGAGACACATATACTATCCACAATCATAAAAATCACAATCACAACATCAAAACTCAAGATCCATGTCATCCATTACTTATACAACCAAGATTAACACATATATACATAGATCTACTACCAAACATCATAAACACTACATGGCCATAAGGGTTTGTGATTTTTATACCTTCTTGAGCACCTAGGAGCCTTGGATAAGCCTTACAAAACTAAATAACACCTTGAATGGTCTCCTACAACCCTTACAATCCAAGATCTAAAAGAAAAACCAGCCATGGTTACTATTCACAATATCTATTATAATTAATATCTTGAAATTGGATGGATGAAATGGCTTGAAACTCTTAACATACCTTGCTTAGATGATGGTGAGGGCCTAGGAATTATGTCTTGATTTATGAGTGATGAGAAATGGGGAAGGAAGAATTTTCTTCTTCCCTTTTTGTTCATGGCCGAGAGCTCCTTGGAAGGGGGGGGGGGAGTGTTTTTGATTTTTGTTGTTGTTGGGTAAATAAGTGATAAAGTGATGTTGGGTGATACATATATTGTATGTATAGGCAAGGTACTAGCATGGTATGGCTCCTTGTACTTCTTGTCTCCTCTTTTTGAAAAGCCATGTAACTAGTTACTATTCCCCTTCCATTTGGTTAACTAGTTTGCTTCCTCCTAACTACTTGGTTGCATGGGACTTGCATGCAATACTACTCCTTGTATCATTATTCTTCCACCAATGCTTGTCATTTAATCTTTAATTCGTATCGTATCTTAATTAATCTCTCGTAATAATATTTTGTCGCGTAGAGATTTCCCCTATAATTCCTTAAGTACTTAATTGTGTAAATTCCTCGAATGACCATAATTCCTCGTCATAATTCTTATTAAATCTTTTAACACTCTAATCATTCTCAAATCCCAAGTTTTATAAATCTTACTAACAGTAAGACTCTTGCCTTCACAATCTTCCTTTTATCTTACATAGTGAATGTAACAACATAGTTTCTCAGACAATCAATTCTATTAATCAACAGGGATGACTAGAAAGGTTCCAAATTGACAATGTCACATGATATTAAATAAAAGAAAATATTACCAAAAATTAGGGTTCTTACAATTAACTTCATACAAAATGAGTTCTACAACCATATATAAGATAGTAATATACCAATTTCACTTGAATTTTAAACTCCAATGCGAGTTTCAACCCGGTGTGAGACTAATAAACTCGAAAATTGTTGATATATACAATGTCTTATGATCACGGATGTGGTATGTGTATTTTTTATTTTTCGGCTATCATTTTGCTGTTACCTCAAATTAAAATGATATTCGGGATGCTTCATTATCGTAGTTATGTCTATCTTATTTTCATAGATTGAATTTTATTGTACATATGAACTTTTACAGCATAATTCATTTGGTGCATACATTAACATATCTAATTTTAAAAACCCGTTATGAGTTATGACAGTTTAATTTTAGTTACTCGTGTATTTTGTTGAATTTGTACATGTCTAAATATGGATTGTCTTGAAATTTGAGATATTACCTTGGGGTTTTGAAAGTTCACTTCTGATAATAGATATATAGTACAATGTATTTAAAGAAAAGATTTTGTTATGGTCAATTTGCTTTTGAAAGGATACATCTGCGATGGTCAAATACCATGATCTTAGAAAAACACACATCATATATTTATTTTGAACGTGCACAACTATTAGAATAAATTTATTATTCTCCTTGTTCTCCGAAATTGGTCGGAGAAAAGGATCCAAAATTGGAAATGTGCGCTGAAATCCAAAATTGGAAATATGCGCTGAGATTTTATTAGCAGAACTATATGACTCTATTACTTTTATTTTTTCGTCACATTACATTATTTCTTACAATATTAAATTAGAAATAATATAATATTTAATTCTTTATCCACCCAAAATAAATAAGCCAGCTGTTTTCTCATGTATTTCAATACAACAAGATTATTGTGGTAATACTTGACATTTAATTAACTCTTACTTATAGCTTTCAGTCGGTCATTTTTCTTACACTGACCAAACATAACTAAAAATATAACTTTCGCGGTTCAGAATCTAATAATATTTTGAAACTATAACATCTTAAATAGATCGAAATACGTAAAATAGACTAATACGAGAAAATTCTATGAATTATTATAAGACTCGTGCTTTGCACGGACTATCATGCTAGTTCATGATTATTCCAAGAATTTTAATTCAGTTTTTGAACTAATAGCTACTTATATCATACGTTAAAATCCATCAATTTGTTGATACGACAGATGAATCAGCTATTTTCATTTACGACCATCATTTAAAAATAGTTAGATAAGTAATTAAATTTACATAGTAAAATACTACATCAGAAAAATTGATGAATCAAAGACCGGTGAGGAATGACTAAAGTACATCAAATAAATTGTTGAATATTTTGAGATACAAGCGAATCACAAACGTCTACAATTTAGTAGTCTTTAACAAGCGAATGGGATTGAAATCCATCACGAATTACATAGGACTACATTCACCAGAAAACAATTCAGAATGTTTAACGATCACTATAAGAAAAACGGCCTTTTCCTACCGTTTATTTCCTACCGACGCATTTCCTACCAACCATTTCCTACCGTTTTTCAAGTCAAACGACTATTTCCTACCGGACCCATAGCCGGTAGGAAATGCCTCCACATTTCCTACCGAAGTTAGTAGGAAATGAGTCGAGTGGGACCCGCAAGGCCACGTCAATGTCCGGCCGCAATGAAACGACGTCGTTTCACTCATACCATTTCCTACCGTCTCACTACGGTTGGAAATGAGTGACACATTTCCTACCGACATCGGTAGGAAATGAGTGTTGTGTGCCCCAAGTGCCATGTGGCAGTGCAGCTTTATGTGTAGCATTTCCTATCGCGTGTAGGCGGTAGGAAATGCCTCGCCTATTCACCAGCAAATGTCTACTTGGCGGCTTCTGATTGGTTGACGTGTCGGTGGACATTTCCTACAGATGACCGGTAGGAAATGAGCTGTGCAAAAAATTAAAATCTTATCTACTAAATAAAAATAAAATTTGTGAATTACATTAAAAATTTAAATAAAAAATAGGAAAAAAGATAAAATTCGAATTAAAATACATAAAAACGCAAATATTAATACTCACTATTTTTGCGATGCATGTCACACTAGATTCACTAATTTTATTTTTTACTTTAACCCCTAAAATAGCTTTCGTTTCGGATTCTTGATTCGATTATTTTGAAATAAAATTTTAACGATCGAACCGTACGGGAGTCAAGATCAATCTTTTTCAATGTTATTCCGAAATTTTAAAAAAATAATAAATTTATTTGATTAGGTAATTTAACGGTCAACTAGTACTTTGACTTTAACCCCTAAACTAGTTTTCGTTCTCGATTCTTGATTTGATTATTTTGAAATAGAATTTCGACGATCGAACCGTACGGGAGTCAAGATCAATCTTTTTTAATGTTATTCCAAAATTTTAAAAAATAATAAATTTATTTGATTAGCTAATTCAACGGTCAACTAGTAATTTGACTTTAATCCCTAAACTAGTTTTCGTTCCCGATTCTTGATTTGAATATTTTGAAGTAGAATTTCGATGATCGAACCATACTGGAGTCAAGATCAATATTTTTAAATGTTATTCCAAAATTAAAAAATAAATAAATTTATTTGATTAGCTAATTTAACGGTCAACAAGTAATTTGACTTTAATCACTAAACTAGTTTTCGTTCACGATTCTTGATTCGATAATTTTGAAATAGAATTTCGACGATCGAACCGTACGGAAGTCAAGATCAATCTTTTTAAATGTTATTCCAAAATTTTTAAAAAATAATAATTTTTTTTGGTTGGGTAATTTAACGGTCAACTAGTAATTCGAGTTTAACCACTAAACTAGTTTTCGTTCCCGATTCTTGATTCGATTATTTTGAAATAGAGTTTCGACGATCGAGCCGTACGGGAGTCAATATCAATCTTTTTAAATGTTATTCCAAAATTTTAAGAAAATAATAAATTTATTTGATTAGTTAATTTAAAGGTCAACTAGTTATTTGACTTTAACCACTAAACTAGTTTTCGTTCTCGATTCTTGATTCCACTATTTTGAAATTGAATTTCGACGATGAACCATACGGGAGTCAAGATCAATCTTTTTAAATCATATACTAAAATTTTAAAAAATTTAAAAATTTATTTGATTATGTAATTAAACGGTCAACTAGTAATTTGACTTTAATCCCTAAACTAGTTTTCGTTCCCGATTCCTGATTCGATCATTTTGAAAAAGAATTTCGATGATCGAACCGTACGGAAGTCAAGATCAATCTTTTCAAATCATATACTAAAATTTTTAAAAATTTTAAAAATTTATTTGATTATGTAATTAAACGGTCAACTAGTAATTTGACTTTAATCCCTAAACTAGTTTTCGTTCCCGATTCTTGATTCGATCATTTGAAATAGAATTTTGATGATCGAACCGTACGAAAGTCAAGATCAATCTTTTTAAATCATATACTAAAATTTTAAAAATTTTAAAAATTTATTTGATTATGTAATTAAACGGTCAACTAGTAATTTGACTTTAATCCCTAAACTAGTTTCCGTTCCCGATTCTTGATTCGATCATTTTGAAATAGAATTTCGACAATGAACCCATACGGGAGTCAAGATCAATATTTTTAAATCATATACTAAAATTTTAAAAAATTTAAAAATTTATTCGATTTTGTAATTAAACGGTCAACTAGTAATTTGACTTTAATCCCTAAACTAGTTTTCGTTCCCGATTCTTGATTTGATCATTTTGAAATAGAATTTCGACGATCTAACCGTACGAAAGTCAAGATCAATCTTTTTAAATGTTATTCCAAAATTTTGAGATAATAATAAATTTTTTTGGTTGGGTAATTTAACAGTCAACTAGTAATTTGACTTTAACCACTAAACTAGTTCTCGTTCCCGATTCTTGATTCGATTATTTTGAAATGGAATTTCGATGATCGAACCGTACGGGAGTCAAGATCAATCTTTTTAAATGTTATTCCAAAATTTAAAAAAAAATATAAATTTATTTGATTAGTTAATTTAAAGGTCAACTAGTTTTTTGACTTTGACCTCTAAACTAGTTTTCGTTCCCGATTCTTGATTCCATTATTTTGAAATTGAATTTCCACGATGAACCATACGGGAGTCAAGATCAATCTTTTTAAATCATATACTAAAATTTTCAAAATTTTAAAAATTTATTTGATTATGTAATTAAACAGTCAACTAATAATTTGACTTTAATCCCTAAACTAGTTTTCGTTCCCGATTCGTGATTCGATTATTTTGAAAAGAATTTCGACGATCAAACCGTACGGGAGTCAAAATCAATATTTTTAAATCTTATTCCAAAATATTTAAAATTTAATAAATTTATTTGATTAATTAATTTAACGGTCAACTAGTAATTTGACTTTAACCCTTATTTATTACAAAATAATTTCAACCTTTTTTATTTATTTTGTTAAACTCGTTGTATATTACTGCGCGTAGTTCCAAAATAAAATTATGCACTTATAAATTAATTTTTTTTAAAAAAATTATTCACCATCTTTAACAACTTAGCTTCCACAACTTATGGTTGTAATTTAGGGGTTATATTTAGGGTTACTAGGGTTGGACTTTATTTTTTGAAAAAAAGTTTTTTGAACGATTTAACCATACGGATCTCATTACCACTGCAAATTAGTCATGTGTGAAAAAAATTGTGATTTTAAAATTCATTTGACGTGATTTTATAAGGAAAAACCCCTATTTTAACAATAATTTGTACTAATCCATTTTTCTAGTTCTATTTTTTAACGATCCAACCATGAAAATTTCAAGATCACTGTGAATTAGTGACATTTGCAAAAAATTGTGATTTTTAAAGTTCATTTGTAAGGACTTTTTAATGAAAAAGTGATAAACAAGGTATTGTGGTAATATAATTTTAGAGTAACATTAAAACACAAGAAACACCTTAGCATAATGGTTGGAGGTAGTACAAATTTCGCTGGTGATGTGGGTTCGAATCCCCGCTGTCACATATTTCATTTTTTTTTCCATTTCCTACCGGTTTACGGTAGGAAATGGTATCATGCGGTAGGAAATGATAATTCACGAAAAATTCAAAATGAGCGCCTAAACCAAAAATTCGAAATGAGCGCCCAAATTAAAATTCAACATGGCGCCCAGAGTCATTTCCTACCGCAAGTCGGTAGGAAATGATAATTCACGAAAAATTTAAAATGACCGCCTAAACGAAAAATTTGAAATTAGCGCCCAAATCAAAATTCAAAATGGCGCCCAAAGTCATTTCCTACCGCAAATTGGTAGGAAATATAGAAGTGCGGTAAGAAATGTGTAATTCAGATTTATAAAACAATAACTTTCTTCATTCCCCTTCACTTCAACTCTCTTCTCCACCTCTCCATCTTTTAATATTCTTATCAACTCTTTTCATTTTTTTCATCTCGATTTTCATCTTCATCACCATTATTTAGGTACAAATCTTTACCCTCTTTTATATATCCATTTGATTTACATATAATATGTGTGTGTTTGTGTTAGTTCAATTTGAATAATATTTGTATGTTTGAATTACATATAGTATTCTTCAATTTGATTAGTTCAAACTTTCATTTTGTTTGCTATTTGAGCTCATTAACTTTCATTTGTGTATGTATATATGTATAATTTTTTGTTTCGTTTTTTATGTAAATTGTTAGGACTTGATACAAATTAAAAGAACTTTTCGGAATAAGGCTAAAGAGAACTATTCGGATGAAGGCGATGTTGAAGGCAATGACAAAGACAATTATGATGAACACTTCAAGAGTGATTAGTTTAGGTTTTTAAATTTTTATTTTGCTTTGTTGTAATGGTTGTATTTTAGTACATTTGTACAAATATTTTGTAGATGTAACTTTAATTTGTTAATTTTATGGTGATGAAGGCGGATTACGATTTATGATAGATGTTTGATTTTTGGTTTTGATTGTATGCTTGTGAATTAGATATTGATTTTGTTATGCAATGTGTATGCTTTTGAATCAATGAAGAACATTTATTTTTAAAAAATTTGCCCAGTATTTCCTACAGCCTTCAAGCCATTTCCCACCGTTATTACAATTCGAAACCTAGTATTTCCTACCGTCTTCAAAACATTTCCTACCGCATTCATAAGAACGGTAGGAAATAATGAATAGCGGTAGGAAATGGCCGGTAGGAAATGCCATTTTACAAGGTGTCTGGAACAATTCCTACCGAAATGTGCAAAAGTGGTCGGTAGGAAATGGCTCTGCACTTGCTACAATTTCCACGTCAGCAGCTGACGTGGCTGATAACGTGTGCGGGGCCCGCCCACGTGTCATATGACATGGCATCTGACATGTCGCCACGTCATCGTCCAAGTTGACATGTGGGTCCCCGCCATGTGGCATGCCACATCATCATGTGGGACTCACGTTGACCCGGTCAATATCATTTCCTACCAAAGTCATTTCCCACTTAAGCATTTCCTACCGCACGGGGGCGGTAGGAAATGTGACATTTCCTACCGATTTTGGGCCTTTTCCTACCGATTTGACAGTAGGAAAAGATTGTTTTTCTTGTAGTGGATAAAAAAAAAAGACCCACTTATAATAATCAAGATATTTTGAGATAACAACAAACTAACATTCACCAGAACACAACAAACTACATTCACCAGTTGTTTTTTAGCATTTAATTGTTGATGATCAATAACAATTGAACTTTTAACTTCTAAAATTTACTCAAGGACATTAACATGCCATTATTTCTTATGAAACAAATGTTTAAGTACTTTGTCATTTTGTTGTAGACTATGAGCCCGATTGAATTAGTTTAAAATTATTATTTATGATTTAATATTGTTTAAAGTTTTAAGTTAAAATTTTTAGTTAATATCTGTTTGGATAATTTAATATTATATATAATTATGAGTTACTAGAATTATAAAAATAAAAATATAATTATTAAGCTGAACATGTGAATGATGATATTTATTTTAAAATAATATTTCAAAGTAAAATAAGTAGTTCAAAAAAATACATTCTATCAACTTTTAACTTTAAGTAGTTTATTCAATTTTAATTCATTTTTTAGCTTATTACAAATAGAATTTTTTTAACTTAATGTCAAAAATGACTTTAAGCTCTTAGTTAACAGCTCTATATTTTTTTCCCAGGTTATGAAACCCTAGTTTAGAAACTGCAGCTAAAACAATAAATCATAGAGTGAAACCCCTACTTTTCATGCATGTGTCCGAACTAACTAGTTGAGAATGCTTCCCTATTTACTGACACCAAAACCCTAACTAAATGGGTTGTTTCTCAACCATCTGGTTACCATAAAAACTATACAAGTACACGAGCACAAATAAAAAATGGTGAATTTGTCTTCAAGTTTACTGGCCAGTCCCTAGCTCGTTCACATGCAGGCTATGCAGCAGAGAGAGTGTTGAACGATCTACTCACACAGGTGTAAGCATTTTTCAGAAAAGCAATAGATTGAGACCAGATAGATGCAGAAAAGCAATATGGAGACCAGGCTGACTTGAAATGCAAATATAGAACTGGTTAAGCTACGATATGGATGGGGAGCCAGATTTCATTACTCCCACTATGGTGGGACCAAAAAAGTACAATTCCCCTTGTATGATAAAAAAAAACTAATAATATAAGTTCAATTCTAGAAATCATCGATTTTACCCGTTAATGATAAAAATTGGTAATCTGTATAAATTGGTTGAGGTGCTAATTTAAGATTAATCAAGTTGACGGATTAATCTAAGTATTAATCGAATATTATAATAATATTTAATATATTAATATAATTTACATTTAAACATATCATTTTAAATAAATTCACAAGATTAATCGGATTTCAAAAGTCGAATCGGTTGGTTACCTTATAAAGGATTAATTGGGAATTAATCGGTTAAATCGGGAATTTTTAGAACCTTGACTTAATTGTTACAAATAAAGTATTTTGCTGATTTGATTTTTTAAAATTCAATTAATTTCTATAAATTTTCCTTAAACTTAATAAATTAAAAATTATTTTATTTTTTGAATATATCAAATTACTTAATTGATCAATTATTTCAATTAATTCCCAATATCCGATTAATACATGGTGCTTTTGAAGATTAAATATGATTCCCGTTTTTATACAATACTAGCTTATAACCCGTGCAATACACGGGTTTCTTATATTATATTATAATTTTTATTTAATATTATAATTATGTTTTTGCATAATCATTTTTCTAATAATTTTTTAAATTTTTATTTAATATAATTTAATATGCTAATGTTTATAGATTATATTCATGTTTCATTATTATAAACAATGTATACGATTTTTAATATATTTTATTAATAATTGAGAAATATGATGTGATATTTTCATGTATATATTAATGATTGTAAGATTTGTTTTAAATTAAAAAGGTAACGTAAAAATATTAATGATTGAAAGATATGATAAAATTGATGTTTTTAGGTGTTTATAAAAGGTAATATGTTCAACTAAAAGTAAATGTGAAAAAGGTAATCACTAATTACCATTAATTTAATTATATTAATTTGAAAAAGGCAATCGATTAATTACCATTAATTTTATTATCTTAATAGACTAATTATCATTAATTATAACGTGTTTTAATTGGAAAGAAAATATTAATGATGGAAAGATATGATACGATTGACGTTTTTAGGTGTTTATAAAAGGTATTATCTCGACTAATTACCATTAATTATATTATGTTATTATTTGTTTAAGGTGTATTTATGTTTGTTTATAATGAAGGGTATATAAGTAAATTCACTAAGTACCAAAAAACACGTACCAAAACTTTCAATGTTTCGGAATTTATATAATAGTATAGATTGGTTCAGATAGATATGGAATTTTCAAATTTTAAATTTCATTTAAAATCCTGATCATATTTGAATAATTAAATAAATTGGGTTTAGGCTTTTGGAATTACTATTTGTTAGGAAAAATGCTGGGGGAAAAAGTGCCGAAGATGACGACTGTTTCAGTAGCTTTCCACAGAAAAACAGTTTTTTTGTTTCAATAGCTTTCCACAAGACAACAGTTTTTTTTCACAAACAAAGCTAAACATGTTTTCTCTCAAAACAGTTTTTAGGTCAAAATACTTTTCAGAAAAACAATTTTAAAATTTATCAAATAATTTTTTTTAACTGATTTTGAGTAAAAAAAAAAAGTTACTATAGTATTTGCAACAACAATATCTAACACTCTCTTAACAAAAAAAAAGAGAATTTAGATTTCATCTCGAATACAAAAACTTTTTAACATCTTATAAATATTAAATTTAATATATAGGACAATTAAAATATTTCATTGAAAATGAATGCATGTTAACTAACACAATTTTAAGTGATTTTGTTTTTGAAATTCAAATTACATGCTATTACTTAGAGCTACGGTTTAGTTTAGGATATTTACAAAAATAACCAATTATTTGAAAATATATTCGAAAATATTATCTAAAATTGTAGATGAAGTTACAAATGTTGTATTTGGTTGCAAACCAGGTTAAGCAACCTTATTTTTGAAAAACGTTTCTACATATTTTTGAAAAAAGTCCTTTAGTTTACTATCAAAAACTTGGTTTATCCTCAATGTATTTCTTTTAAATTTTAATAAACTGATAAGGTGAATTTTAAAAAATTGTTATCGATTTTAATTCTATGCAGATAATAGCAGAATTAAAATAAAATTTTGTAATATCTGATTTAAATGAATTTTCCCATGAATATTTCAAAAATTTCATGTATATAAGCCAAATTTCAAAAAATATAAAATACACTAACAAATACATCAAAATATACTATTTTATCCAATATAAAAAAATTCATGAATTTATGAATACCAATTTTTTTAAAAATCCAAATTAAATATCACAAAATTTTAGAGAACTTTTTAAAAATTTAAAATGAATACCCCTAAATTTTGAAAGACATTTCGAAATTCATATTAAATATCACTAGATTCTAAAGAACTTCTTTAAATCCATACTAAATACATCAAGATTTTAAATAATCAAAAACAATTTTTAAAATCGGGATTGAATACATCCCCAAAATTTATAATTGGACTTAAACATTGATATGTCCTCAAGAAGTGATTTCTATTAATTTTATTGTTTTTTCAACTTAGTTCTTTGATCATCCAAACATTTAACTAAATATAGTTTCCTCAAATCTTAACATGAGCTTAAAAAATTTCGTATTTACATACTTTTTTTTAGAGAAAAATATGTATGAAAGAGTTTTGTATTCGTTATCTTGCAAAAATAAGTTACTTATTTCAGAAAAATTTAAGTACATATTTACGTACTTTTTTCAGAATAAATAATTTTTTTCTGAAAAATAAGATTTCTCAAACGGGATCATAGATAATTTTTTGTCAAAAAAGAAATATAGATATTTGTTACGAAATTTTTTTTAGGGCAAACATTTTTTAACATACTAGTTCTGAATAATTTGGACAGTAAACTCCGTAAGTTTATGCATGTGTTGTCATGTCGTTTGTCAATTCATCTTTTCCTATTTTAAATAAATTAACTGTTGCAGTATTCTTCTTACCTTGTTTTTGTTGGAGACCTCTTCCATACCACATTACTCCTATCTTAGTAGTTTCTGTAGATGATTCCTGATACCCTAGCTACTCTGCCCTTACATGTCTTCCAAATCATCACATATAGCTGTCTATATATTCTTTATAATAATCTGTTGCTAATTGAAACTTTACACTGTGCTCGTACTAATCTGACATCGACCTTCTCGGTGAGTAAAGTTAGACTTTTGAAAATAATGAAACTAGAATATTCAAATTAGAAACTGGATCTAAGGACAACCTCAAGGATTTATAAGAAATATTACTTATAAAGTAAGGGTTGTAGGGGCATTTTTGTAAATATCAAATTATTATCAATAATTTAAACAAATACCATTAAATTTGTATTTGTATTGATTTGTTTTAACCTCAAGTTTTTAACCTGAGATCATCCTTAGACACATGAAACTCATATTCAAATTTACTTTCTAGAATCAAATTACACTACAAGAAAAACGGGCTTTTCCTACCGTTTATTTCCTACCGACACATTTCCTACCGTTTATTTCCTACCGATTTCCAAGTCAAACGGCTATTTCCTATCGGACGCATAGCCGGTAGGAAATGCGGAGGTATTTCCTACCGAAGTTAGTAGGAAATGAGTCGAGTGGGACCAGCAAGGCCACGTCAATGTCCGTCCGCAATGAAACGATGCCGTTTCATTCACACCATTTTCTACCATCTCAACTCGGTAGGAAATAAGTGACTTATTTCCTACCGTCATCGGTAGGAAATGAGTGTTGTGGGCCCCCAAGTGACATGTGTCAGTGTCGTGGCAGTATCGTTTTATGTTTATCATTTTCTACCGCGTGACATCGGTAGAAAACGCCTCGCGTATTCACCAACAAATGTCTACTTGGCGTCTTCTAATTGCTTGACATGTCGGTGGACATTTCCTACCGAAAATGGTGGACATTTCCTACCGAAAGCGGTATGAAATGAGTTGTGACGAAAATTAAAATCTTATCTACATTTTTACTTTTGTTTTTGGTTGGAAATGGCCTTTTGACTTGGAAATGGCCGTTTGAATTGATAATTCACTAATTTTATTTTATTTTTGACTTTAACCCCTATACTAGTTTTCGTTCCCGATTCTTGATTCGAATATTTTGAAATAGAATTTCGACGATTGAACCGTACGGGAGTCAAGATCAATATTTTTAAATGTTATTCCAAAATTTTTAAAAAAGAATAATTTTATTTGATTAGGTAATTTAACGATCAACTAGTAATTTGACTTTAACCCCTAAACTATTTTTCATTCCCGATTATTGATTCGATTATTTTTAATTAGAATTTCGACGATCGAACCGTACGGGAGTCAAGATCAATCTTTTTAAATGTTATTCCAAAATTTTTAAAAAGAATAAATTTATTTGATTAGGTAAATTAACGGTCAACTATTAATTTGAATTTAACTCCTAAACTAGTTTTCGTTCCCGATTCTTGATTCGATTATTTTGAAATTAAATTTCGACGATTGAACCGTACGGAAGTCAAGATCAATCTTTTTAAATGTTATTCCAAAATTTATAAAAAAGAATAAATTTATTTGATTAGGTAAATTAACGGTCAACTATTAATTTGACTTTAACTCCTAAACTAGTTTTCGTTCCCGATTATTGATTCGATTATTTTGAAATAGAATTCTGACTATTGAACCGTACGGGAGTCAATATCAATCTTTTTATATGTTATTCCAAAATTTTTAAAAAAGAATAAATTTATTTGATTAGGTAATTTAACGGTCAACTAGTAATTTGACTCTAACTCCTAAACTAGTTTTCGTTCCTGATTCTTGATTCGATTATATTGAAATAGAATTTCGACGAGTGAACCGTACGGGAGTCAAGATCAATATTTTTAAATGTTATTCCAAAATTTTTAAAAAAGAATAATTTTATTTGATTAGGTAATTTAACGGTCAACTAGTAATTTGACTTTAACCCCTAAAATTGTTTTCATTCCCGATTATTGATTCGATTGTTTTTAATTAGAATTTCGACGATTGAACCGTACGGGAGTCAAGATAAATCTTTTTAAATGTTATTCCAAAATTTTTAAAAAGTAATAAATTTATTTGATTAGGTAATTTAACGATCAACTAGTAATTTGACTTTAACCCCTAAACTAGTTTTCGTTCCTGATTCTTGATTCGATTATTTTGAAGTAGAATTTCGACGATTGAACCGTACGGGAGTCAAGATCAATCTTTTAAATGTTATTCCAAAATTTTTAAAAAAGAATAAATTTATTTGATTAGGTAATTTAACGGTCAACTATTAATTTGACTTTAACTCCTAAACTAGTTTTCGTTCCCGATTCTTGATTCGATTATTTTGAAATAGAATTTCGACGATTGAACCGTACGGGAGTCAAGATCAATATTTTTAAATGTTATTCCAAAATTTTTAAAAAAGAATAAATTTATTTGATTAGGTAATTTAACGGTCAACTAGTAATTTGACTCTAACCCCTAAATTAGTTTTCGTTCCCGATTCTTGATTCGATTATTTTGAAATAGAATTTTGACTATCGAATCGTACGGCAGTCAACATCAATCTTTTTAAATGTTATTCCACAATTTTAAAAAAATATTAAATTTATTCGATTAGGTAATTTAACGGTCAACTAGTAATTTGACTTTAACCCCTAAACTAGTTTTCGTTCCCGATTCTTGATTCGATTATTTTGAAATATAATTTCGACGATGGAACCGTACGGGAGTCAAGATCAATCTTTTTAAATGTTATTCCAAAATTTTAAAAAAATAATAAATTTATTTGATTAGGTAATTTAACGGTCAACTAGTAATTTGACTTTAACCTCTAAACTACTTTTCGTTCCCAATTCTTGATTCGATTATTATGAAATAGAATTTCGACGATCGAACCATCCGGGAGTCAAGATCAATCTTTTTAAATGTTATTTCAAAATTTTAAAAAACTAATAAATTTATTTGTTTAAGTAATTTAACGGTCAACTAGTAATTTGACTTTAACCATTAAACTAGTTTTCGTTCCCGATTCTTGATTCGATTATTTTGAAATATAATTTCGACGATCGAACCATACGGGAGTCAAGATCAATCTTTTTAAATGTTATTCCAAAATTTTAAAAAACTAATAAATTTATTTGATTAGATAATTTAACGGTCAACTAGTAATTTGACTTTAACCCTTAAACTAGTTTTCGTTCCCGACTCTTGATTCGATTTTTTTGAAATAGAATTTCGACGATCGAACCGTACGGGAGTCGAGATAAATCTTTTTAAATGTTATTCCGAAATTCTAAAAAAATAATAAATTTATTTGATTACGTAATTTAACAATCAACTAGTTTAGGGGTTGTAGTTTAGAGGTTAGATTTAGGGTTACTAGGGTTGGACTTTATTTTTTTTTTAAACATTTTTTGAACGATTAAGCCGTACGGATCTCATTATCCCTGCAAATTGGTCATGTGTGAAAAAAATTGTGATTTTTAAAATTCATTTGACGTGACTAATTTTAAGAATAATTTGTACTAATTCATTTTTCTAGTTATATTTTTTACATATCCAACCGTTAGAATTTCAAGATCACTATGAATTAGTGACATTTGCAAAAAATTGTGATTTTTAAAGTTCATTTGTAAGGACTTTTTAATGAAAAAGTGATAAACAAGGTATTGTGGTTATATAATTTTAGAGTAACTTTAAAACACAAAAAACACCTTGGCATAGTGGTTGGAGGTAGTACAAATTTCGTTGGAGATGGAGGTTCGAATCCCCGCTATCTCATTTTTCATTTTTTTTCCATTTTCTACCGGTTTACGTAGGAAATGGTATCATGCGGTAGGAAATGATAACTCACGAAAATTTCAAAATGAGCGCCTGAACCAAAAATTTGAAATGAGCGCCCAAATTAAAATTCAAAAATGGCGCCCAAAGTCATTTCCTACCGCTAGTCGGTAGGAAATGATAATTCACAAAAAATTCAAAATAAGCGCCTAAACCAAAAATTCGAAATGACCGCCCAAACGAAAATTTTAAAATGGCGTCCAAAGTCATTTCCTACCGCAAATTGGTAGGAAATATAAAAGTGCGGTAGGAAATGTGTAATTCAGATTTATAAAACAATACCTTTCTTCATTCCCCTTCGTTCCAACTCTCTTCTCCACCTCTTCATCTTATACCACTGAAAATTGGTGTGAAAACAATGATGGTGGATGGAGATAAATGATCATTGTAGATAAAGATAAAGATGTTGAAGGCAATGGTTAATTAAGTTTGTATAAAATGTTCTTGATTTCTTGTTGTTATTTTAGAATAATTTATAACTTTTGAATATTATGATTGTAATAATGGATAATGATTGTTTATGGTTATGATAAATGTTTGAATTTCTTTATATGTTGAATGCATTTCTGTTGTGGTTGCGTTTTTGTAGTTTTTATTACTATTTGAGCATTTTATTGTAAATAAAAATCAACAAGACTACTTTTTTTTTAAAAAAACCCAGTATTTCCTACCGTCTTCAAGCCATTTCCTACCGTTTTACCATTCAAAACCCAGTATTTCCTACCGTCTTCAAGCCATTTCCTACCGCATTCATAAGGACGGTAGGAAATGTCTGGAAGGAAATATTGGAACTCGGTAGGAAATGAACGGTAGGAAATGGCTTTTTATTTGACTTCTGAAATAATTCCTACCAACTTGTTAACGGATAGTCGATAGGAAATGGGCTGCCAGCATATCACAAAAATACACGTGGCGTATGACGTGGCAGTTGATTTGGAAGGCCACGTCAGCGTGTGGGACCCACGTTTGACCCGGTCACTATCATTTCCTACCAAAGACATTTCCCACTTAAGCATTTCCTACCGAAGGGGGCCGGTAGGAAATGCGGCATTGCCTATCGATTTAGGGCCTTTTCCTATCGATTTGATGGTAGGAAAAGCCCGTTTTTCTTGTAGTGTTATTGGAAAATGAAAACTAATTTATAACTATTTCCATCCCTGGTATATATTGTAAAGTTCTACTATATTTTGTGGAAAATTTGTTTCGAAAAAAATCTCATGTATCACAAATTTTACTATCTAATAACGGACATACTTTCGAATGTTACACGTACATGATGGTTTTAAAATATCTCTAAATTAAGGTGATCTTTTGCTCTATGAGAATAGTAATATGAAAAAGCAGTAAATAACAGGGTAAAAAATATCTCATATATATTCTAAGTACAATTATTAGTCAGAAGGATTTAGGACCACAAGGTATTGTCATGTCATCTACTAATATACAAACAAGCTAGGTGACTTGTTCTCAAGGACAAGTACTAGACACATTTTTCTTTTGTACTCCTACAAATTAAGTATGACTTAAAGTATCAGTGAAATTTATTTCAAACAAATGTTTAGAAAATCTAAATGAGACATACTTATTTTAAGGGAAATGTTAACCATAAACTTTTAAGGCTGTATGTATTGAATAATCTTGCTCCGGACAAACTGAATTTTTGCTGACTGCCTTAACGGATGGTGCAAAATTAACTTATAAACTGTGCTAAGGAGTCGAACCTGTGTTTAGCTAAGAAAACACTACCACTGACCAGCTGATCTATAGAAATATAGCGCATGGAAAATTTAGTAACTAATTTATATTCAAATCCGTCATTGCTGATGATCTAGGGTACCTCATGTTTATCCGTAAAAGGTCTAAACCTAATCGATGGACGTCTCAGTCTTTAACTTAATTGTACTTTGAATATATCAAGAAGTACTTAAATCATATTATGATGTACTAAATTAGGTTCAAATTTGAACCTAACCCTAACCCTATAAGTAACAAGATAATATGATGTTTAAGTGGAATAATCAAAAGTTGTTACTGTATACTATTATACTTAGATTTTGACAATACTGTACATGGGAAAAAATCCAACTTCTTGATTATGGTCGATTGTGAAAAGGAACTTGAAGAGGCTATTAAACAACTTAATGTTTCTACCATATGACGATTAGGGAGTTGATCAGTACCGTAAGAGAGAAGATGATAGTTCTAGTATATATAGATAGCTGATGAGTTGTATGAGATTTGGTTACATTTGCGTGATAAGAGTGGGTCGAGATTTTTTTAAAAAGGTGATATCCAAAGTTCATTTTTATATCTAGATTTTTTTAAAAAGTGAATTTCTCATTAAAAATAAAATAAATTTTATATTAATATGATCATCCATTGCAACCAAATGTCTCAGTTGAAACATCTATTTAAAAACGATAACATATAAAATATTTAATTTGATATATATATCAAAGTGACCACTTTCTAACCGGTCTCAATGTTATAAGTATTTTTATAATTATCACTTATAAGTAAATATTCACCAACTTATAATAAGTAAATTTATTCAAACACCTATATAACTTATAAGTATTCTTGCAATTATCACTTATATGACATTTATGTTTTTAAGATAAAAACTACTTATTTTAAGATATCCCAAACACTCCCTTATTATTTTGATAGTGGTGCTGTATACGTAAAGTAATTTAGATATTTACAAGACTGTTCACTTGATAAAATGGCTATTTTGCTATAAAATGATCATATAAGCAGGATCATAAATACTGAGAAAAAATATCCGAAGATTAATTAAGGAAAGCTTAGAGCTTTTTCTAGTACAAAAATATGGTGACAGTTTTATAAATTTATAAATCATTCTAAAATAACAATAATATTCATGTATATTTATATAAAAAAAAGTTTTAAATTTTTAAATAACTTCCTATGAACATGATACTCATAAATATTATTCTAACTTATTTAGTTTGTCTTACCTGAGCAAGAGATATTGAATTGAAAAGAAAAATGTTAAGGAGCTTAAAGTTAAACTCGCTTCAGTATATTCCTCTCAGTCTCCCACCCCAGATTTCTAATTGTATTTTCCGGTTATTGGGTAATTTTTTCCCATGATAAATACGATATTAGTGTTTTTCTTTTTTTAAATTAATAAAATAGAAATGATGTCAGTCTCTAGTCTAGGGCTGGGAATCGGATAATTAGGATACGAATTCTACTATATCCGGATCCGTATTCAAGAATTTAAAAGCATATCCGAATCCGTATCCGTATCCGGGAAATAGAGAAAGAAAATATCCGTATTCGGATCCGTTGGATATTTATCCGGATATGGATACTATCCGTATCCGTTTTTCAAGCAGTCTAAAAAATAAGAAAACAAAATGAGAAAAAGATTTCAGACAGCAACCAACATTCGTTACATAAGTTTTGGCATTCAAGCCATTTTTTTAACAAAATAGATCATATCACAAGTCCTAAATTTGTCTGCAACGGTTTCATTTCATGAATAAAAAAAAGGCATTTCTTTAGCCCACAGACCACCGATCAGCAACATTGTAGCACTAGCCCCTAGCATACTCTTTAGTTTAGCCCTTCCCAGTTACCAAGAAAATGCAGAACCTGAGGAAGGCATACAATCGAAATGAGTAAAGGGAATAATACAGTGACTATAACATTATAATTGGTGTCCAGGCTTTCTGTTTGTACTATTAGTAGTTGCTACATATCTTATAATTTGTGCATACCTCCACAAAGAACCCATGTTGAGACCTAGCAACCTGTACATTAACTGCAAAGAGCATGTAAAGCCATATAGATCAGTGAATCAGACAGCAATTGTAGAAAATTGAACGCAGCAACAGCAGGCAATTTTGGAGTTGTAATTTTGTATATACACAGAAGAGGCATAACAAACATGTGCAATATTTGAAAAGCCTAAAGACTGCAACATGATAGGTCACTGCAATTTTCGACAAACTCACTGTTTAGGCACAAGTCATGCAGCAAAATTCTTATTCAATTTAAAGGTTGAGTAGAGAAACATTTTATTTAAAAGGCTACTCTGCCTCTAGAAATCATGGATCAATACACAGTGATTTATGTGTTTCACTAGATCAAGAAAGATAAGTTTCCTTAAAATTGATTGTTTTCCTATATCTTCTAATTCTAATTCAGTAATTCAAAAACTCTAGCTATATCCAATTATAGATCACCTATTAACAAAAGCTATCAACTTCAAAGCAAGAACCAAAGAAAATCAAACAACATCAATCACAAGAAACCAGATGTACACATTTAATTGGAAAACATAATCAAATTCTACATAAAGAAATACTGAGATTATTTGAACAAGTTCCTACTCAAACATCAACAAGTCCTACCTTAAAATAGAGTACACAAATATATAGAAGGCATAACTAGAAATACTGAGATTCACTCTAAACATAGAAGGCACGATGATGGGAAGAATAATAAATCAGTATTGATTACAAGTATGCATCTTGGTTCACTACAACTAGAACTCTGGTACTTGAATTATAGGATATATGAAGACAAATAGACATCAGTAGAAGAGGGTTAGAGGCTTGGGGCAGAAAATTTGCATAAAAGGATACATGTTAACACAAAATCACGTAAGTGTACGTGGTCACAAGTAATATAGATAAAAATCAAGTTCATTCCACAGAGATCTGGTCTAGGTTTCAATTCAGTAGATGTACCTATGCAATAATGTATGGTTTTAATTCACTGCTAAGACAAATAACAATTATGGGTTTTGATTAACTAAACTAACTAAGAATGAACAACTAACGAGAATTAAACTTAATTACTTAGAGAATAAACATGGGACTCTAAATTCATTATCTACTTCACTTAGAGTTGATGCCTTTAATCAATACATGTGATGGTTTTGATATCTGATCGGACAACACGAAACAAGTACTCATTACTTCTCAGTATACGAATACCAAACTAAACATACATCCACAAAAGAGATAGAAGATGAATAGACATCAATTATGTTTAGACCCTATATCTCTATAAGATTTGAAAACATAATGGTTTAAGCACAAGTCATCCATATAGATCACATAGGGCAGCATAATATCTCTATTTACGCTACAAATCATGATGTTAAAACATCAACCTATCCTATGCTAGCATGGCAAGTTCTAAATCTCAAGATCCACTCTCGTTTAGCAAGAGATTAACAAATTAGATGTTATCTAAACACATGAGACACAACCATACAAGGATATCAAGAATTCACCACACATAAATCTTTAAAGCAATCAAACTACTAAGCTACATAGATAAATCCGTTAGAATTCCATGATAACGATTAGTTCATAATTGAACCGTTCGTCACCATGGGATTTGATGAAAACATGATATAAAACAAGATATGAATGAAAGTAGTAATATTAGTAAAACAAAGAGTTGAGAAAACAAATCTAGAATCTAGAATAGCGCCTAAGAAAAGAATACAAAAGATGAAGTAGATCTAGATCCGTTGCTTCTCACGAGCGTTGAATCCTTCTCTCCTTTTCTCCCTTACAATTCTATGATATGATATGATAGAATATGATTTACAACGATACAAGGTGTTTTTATAGGCCCTGAAAGTCTTTTCCAATGAGAAAACCCCTAAATTACATGATAAATTCGAAACAGGAAAGAATTGGAGAGTTTTTAGGAGAAAAATCGAATTTCCAGCACTTTCTCAAGGCCGCGGTGCCAAGTTGAGGCCGTGGCGCCAGTCAAAATCTGCCCAGCGGAGGCCGTGGCACCAAGTTGAGGACGTGGCGCCCAACTGCTGCTGTTCAGAGCTTTTTTCCTTCGTTATTTCGTCGTTCTTTTGTGATAAGTGGATTTTATATCCACTTAGAGTGTTCCATATCGGCTTAAATTGATTGACTTGGTCTCAAGTTTGTTGTATTTTTGATGTGTTTTGTGTAGTTGTGCAGGATTGTAGCTATTGGTTAGTGTTGGTATTTCTAATCGATATTAGAGTGGAATTAAGCATTGGAATGAAGATTAGACACTTGTGTTATGCTACCAAGGGGTTACATGTGTCATGGTATAGAAGATGTTAGCTAATGCAAAAGAAACGGAGGAGAAAGGAGCAATTTGTGTAAAATTCGGATTTTCTGGGTAGGTTGCGCAGTCTTCACTGTGGAGTTCTAGAAGTCAGAATTCAGCGATCTTACAGCTCACGCGAAGCCTGGGAGATTTTCTACAACATTGGACAGATTACAGGCGCAGGCTGCGCGGAATGCAGTAGGAGAGGCGCAGGCTGCGCGCTTGAGGGGCAAGTTGCATGCGCGCGTTGTTGAAAAATTACAATTTTGGTCATATCTTTAGTTCTACAAGTCCGTTTTGGACGATCTTACTGTCCACGCGAAGATAACAAGATTCTCTATCATTCTAAAGTGGTTCAGATGTCCAACTACAACTAGAACGGCCCAGAAATACTGAAGAAAAGTCAGTTACGAATTTTCCTTCAAAACTGAATCAGTTTAGGAAACGTATTATGTGCCAAACTGCAGAAATTCAACTTTGACAAGGAAATTGCTATAATTCCTACTTCTAATAAGTATGGTAATTGCTCTGGGCGGCTAGAACATTCAAGAATCAGATCTACACATGAAATTTACAATTCTATTCTCATTCAAGAAAGGAAATTGTCATACTCCTATTCCAACTCTAAAACGGCAATTGCTTGATGGAGAGGCAAATTGGGGCTATAAATACACATCTTGGGGGACAGAAAATAAACACCATTACATATCAATTACTTAGGTTTATTTGTGTGACGCCCCCAAATCTGAGGTCAAAGATTCAGGTCGTCACATCATCACCCAACCATATCATACCTGTATTAACTTTACAACTCAATAATACATACGTCCAGACCTCAATCTTACGCACAAACAAGTTAGAGCCTCAGAAACGATAATCAAAAGTAACACTAAATATTACAATTCATCTGTACAATCCAGAGTCTTACGCACTTCCACTTATACAACTATACTTGAAGACAAGTCTTACTATTACAGTTGAAAACCTATCAGACTTACTCTGTTGTATTTATCAGGAACTAAATCATCTCCTGGGTAATTCTACTACTCCTCTTCTGCTGGTGCGGAGTTAATCGACCAAATTCTTCTCTTTCTGAAAAGTTTTTATAAAGCAAGAATGAGCTACATAATGCTCAGCAAGTTCACCATCTTGTAAAATAATAATGTGGTTTATTTCGAAAACATTCCCAGCTATATGGGTATATATCTCAGATTTCAAAACATAATTGGACAATGTATATGTCCGAGTTTGAATAAAACATCTATACTCAATAAGGAGCTTTAAGAATAGCATATGAACCCTTTATAAGGTTCCCATTTCAATATATCTCAAGTTTGAAAATATATACATATGAGTATATCATTTTCGGCAAAACAGTCTACGATTAACATACTGTACAGGGAATACATCATTGCAAACCTCTTTCCTTCCATTAGCTTAAAAGGTTTCTCATACAAAAACATTTCATTCTTTGAAACAATTGCAAGAGTGCACTAACACGTGCCAATCTTTATAGAAAATCTTGCAGTTCTAGATACTGCATGATGTCAATATTTTTCTTATCAAAAACCACACTATCGGCAACTTGGCACTTAGGCCCAAGAAGCAGTGTTTGAGTATTTTTCCAAAGTGGAGGATGGGACTGGAAAGAAACATAAAAACCTGACAGGGATTGACGATGATCAGTCGCCACATCCAAGTCCAATAATCCGCGGGTCTTCTCTACCGGTAGAAGGATAAAAACTACATTCGTAACTATCCTCGGGTGAAAACTACATCCGTAATCACCCTCGATGAAAACTACATCCGTAATCATCCTTCGGCAACACCTGGGCCGGAATAATAATTGATGGACCGCCTGGCTCACGGCCGCTTACACATCCCGGGAATCGTTCGTCAACGGTTCCCACACCTGCCAGAGTCCCTTTTTCTTTTTCTTTTAAAAACTTGATTTTGATTGAAAACTGAGTAATTGAGGCCCGACATCAGTCGACCGATGATTCTTAAAATCACAAAAGAAGCAAACCTGACCGGGGGTTTTCGAAAATGTTTTGAGTTCGAAAGAGTTCGAGTTTCAAAGTACTAAAGGTATCTTGGATTAGCTTTGTCTTTAAAATAATGAACAATAATTAATAAATGATATTTTAAGATTTAATATTAATAATTAATAAAATAATTATTTAATTAAATAAGCTTTTAATCCAAGATAGGTATTTTGAGTATTTACGAAGATATAAAAATAATTACTTGAGTATACGATACTCCCCGAATGACCCTTCGGGTTTTCGCAATTTAATTACGATATAATAATATACCGCTCCCCGGTCAATAGTATATACGGACCGCTACGACCTCTATTTCTAGAGTCGTTGTCATAAGAAAACATTTCATTCTAAGTTCAAGGGGTGCAAACATATATGTACTTATACATCTCAAATTCATCGATACTTCGATAAACATAAACATTTGATATGATTGAAAACTACAAACACAACAGTGAAAGTCCTTGTATATGTAAGTTTTGAAAAGTAAACTTGCCTTGGTGAGGTTGGGGTGGTCGAGCTTGCGGAGTGGAACGATCTATACATAATCAATAGTCGATCGTTAGTACCTTAACAATATCTCTTTAATTGCGGGGTTTTAGGGGATACAAAATTAACTTAATGACTTCGTCTTATGACTCTCTAGCCCCACTATAGGTTCATGTCATCAATCGATTATGCTCGCCACTTATTCGACTTAATTTAGTTACCATATCCGAGTCACGTCCATTACCCCAAGAATTATACTCCACTTAACGACTTTTTCCCTTGCGCGAATTTTACTCTAGCATTTTTATAAAATTGAAAAATTCATATTTTAATCCAATTCTTTTTGGGTAGCCTTCACCACTGCATTTTCTAGCTTCTCTAATTTTTCCATGATCCCACATAAATTTTTAGGGGTTTAAACAAGGTTCACAAGGGGACCATTTAGTGCAGTCCGGAATCCAGAAACACATTTTACTTCTCCGGCCATAACTTAAAATCTATACGTCACCTAGTCATGAACCTTATATTCCTAGAAACTACATTCAAATACCTTTCCAACAATATATATTAGGACCTCAGGGGACAAGATTTGGGGGTTCAAAACCATCTTACAAGACAGGTCAAGTTCCTGTAAAAACTCAGCATGCTTGTTTCACTTAAATCAACCAAGATCCTTACATCCACAACACAACCAACATCTAATTCACCAAGTTCATACTTTATAACATTCATGGAGATACATATACTAACCACAATCATAAAAATCACAATCACAACACTTGAACTCAAGATCTATATCATCCACCACTTACATATCCAAGATTAACACCAATACACATGGATCTATCATCAAACATCATAAACACTACATGGCCAAGAGGGGTTAGGGTTTTTTATACCTTCTTGAGTATCTAGGAGCCTTGGGTAAGCCTTACAAATCACAAGAACACCTTGAATGAGCTCCTACACTCCTTATAATCCAAGATCTAAAAGAAAACTTAACATTGTTACTATTCACCAAAACTTTAACAATTAATATCTTGAAAATTAATGGATGAAAAGGCTTGGAATTCTTAGTATACCTTTCTTAGATGATGTAGAGTGCCTAGGAATTTAGCCTTGAATTATGAATGAGGAGAAATGGAAGAAAGAAAATTTTCTTCCTTGTTTTCTTGCTTGGGCCGAGAGCTTCTAGCTTGGGGGGGGGAGAAGAGCTTTTTGTGTTTTGCTTTTGGTTGGTTGAATAATTGTGTAAAGTAGTTGGGTGATACATGTATTAGTATATAGATATGTATCACATGTTGTAAGTCTAGGTATAGGCCACCATGCCCTCTTGTCTCCTTGAAAAGTGGTGCAACTAGTTACTATTCCTCTTGCCCATTTGGTACTACTAGTTTGCTTTTTCCTAACTACTTAGTTGCATGAGACTTGCATGAAATACTACTCCTTGTATCATTATTCTTCCACCAATGCTTGTCACTTAATCTTTAATTCGTATCGTATATTAATTAATCTCTCGTAATAATATTTTGTCGCGTAGAGATTTCCCTAGTAATTCCTTAAGTACTTAATTGTGTAAATTCCTCGAATATCCATAATTCCTCGTCATAATTCCTAATAAATCTTTTAATACTCCAACAATTCTCAAATCCCAAGTTTTATAAATCTTACCAACAATAAGATTCCTGCCTTCAACAATCTTCCTTTTATCTTACATAGTGAATGTAACAACATAGTTTCTCAGACAATCAATTCCATTAAACAACAAGGATGACTAGAACGGTTCCAAATTGACAATGTCACATGATATTATATAAAAGAAAATATTACAAAAATTAGGGTTCTTACAATTTGTATCTTTTCATACTTTATTTTTATCATGGTTTCAACAGATCCCATGATGACGAGCGGTTCGATTATGAGCTAATCGTTGTCATGGAGTTCTAACTTGCTTGTCAATAGAGGTCGTTAGAGTTCACTGACTCGGATTAGTTACTTATCTATTCTTGTGTAGTTCGTTGGTGTTTCAGGTACTTGCCAGAGAGCGTTGACTTTGAAGATGGATTTTCTAAATTACTATGGAGTTCAGCAGGTGGTTAGTGTTTGTGAGCTATGTGCGGGCGCACATGAGACGAATCAGTGCTGGAGCAACCAAGGTGGTATTCAACAACCTCAGCAGCCTTATCAGCAGTATCAAGGTCAACAATATGGAGCACAGCCTTACTATCCTCAGAATTTTCTGCAGTAGCAGAACCAGGATTTTCAGTAGGAGCTAGGGCAGAATTTTCTGCAACAGTATGACCCGTGGCAATCTGAACCTCTGAGCTATGAGATACAACCATATTTTTAATACCATCCTCAACAGTACCAGCAAGATGTTCCAAATACGTCAAATTTTTTTGGTAATGAAGAGTTTCAACATCAGCAACCTACTCCTACTTTTCAAACAGATGAGGTTGATACTATGGAGGAGCTTTGGAGGCTTGTAAAGAGTAACGAGGAGTCTATCAATTCTTTGGAGACACTAGTTGCTCAAGCTGTGAGATCATTGGAACAAGAGAAACATCAATTCATACTAGAGGCAATTCCAGAAAATAACGGTGACTTGGAGCAAGGTACTGCATGCATAATTGAGGAAGACAAATTCCAAGGTGAGGTGAGCATTCACAAGCCATGTGAGGAATTTGATCAAGCTAGTGAGGTGGATGATTTGGAAAGGGCACAATTCGGGACAGACAATGATGAGCTACACAAATTTCAAGAATTGGTATGTGCATAACAAGAGGACACTGATGAGCTACGCAAATTTCAAGAATTGGTATGTGCATTCCAAGAGGCTGATAACCATGGGAAAGATGCAGGTCTTCTACTTGTCTCAGAGTATAAAGATGGAGGTAGCGCATTAGAGCCAACGGAAGAAGTTCTCTTTGAGGAACCAAAGGCTTCAACAACTTACATTTATCCTCCTCCATTATATTCAAGCGAAGCCCGCGGATGTGTGTTGTTCTACAAATTGACAGATTTTGGGTCAACAGAAGAAGGCATTGGAACAGGACTAGTTGTTATACGAATAGGCCAAGCGAGGAGAAGGGCCAAAAAGTGTGCCGCCGTGATGATGATGAAGTCTCACGAAGAGAAAACCAGGCCAACTATTATCATCCTTAATGGAAGCATGGCATAGTCAAGCTAATTGACTCTAAACAAGCGCTTCGTGGGAGGCAACCCACGCATTTGTGTTGCATTTTGTTTTGCATATTCCGACAAGTAGGTATGTTTTTCTACTTTTCCTTATATTACCTTCAATTCAATGGGGATTGAATATTTTAAGTTTGGGGGTGGTTTGGGGATAAGTAGTATGTGGTATATGTTTGTGTCATTGTGTTCATTTAGATATCATGTTTTGCATGCTTAGTAGTAATTCATTCATGTTTTGTTCGTATTATTGCATGTTTGTTTCATATAGGACATTCTGTTTTTATGTTCGTATATCATGTGAGTTCATAGTAGTTTGCATTTGCACCCATGCTTGATAGGAATTTTGTGTTGTTGACGCTTTTGATTGAGAAGTGATATGCTTTGTTCTTGTGCACACACATACACTAGTAAGTTGAAGCTAGTAGACTTATTGAATGTTGTGAGTAATTAGAAGGACATGAATATGTGCAAGTTTATTTAGTTTGCATTCTTTGAATACAAGTAGGTGCATTAGAGAGATTTTTGCTTGGGATTGAGTATGTTTTTCCCGCCAAGTGAGCTTTTGAGCCATATTGCATTTGTTGCAATTTTATTCGTTTGCTTGAGTGTCCACGGATTATTTGCATTGCTAGCAGTTGTTTGAGGTCTTTCTTGAAACGCATGACATTATTTGAAGATTAAAATGATAAAGGCATTTAGGAATAACCACATATTTTCCCACATTATCACACCATGTTTACATGATCAATTAGTTAACCCGTTGAGCTTAATCCTATTTTTTCGGTGACATACCACATTACTTGCCTAGACCTTTTTCTTGTATTGGCCTACATTATTTTGAACCTACATTGTCAAAGGCTAGTAGAGTGCTTAAGGGAGTAATAAGGTGTGCAAGGAGGGGTTTATTGTTGGTCATACTTTTGGGGGAAATATTGAAATTGGGTTTGGTTGTTGCTTGATAGTCGGCATGTGTAATAAAATCGTGGGATCATTGTTTTTGTCTATATTATTGTTGCTTTAGCTCTCGAAAAAAAAAAGAAAAAAAAAGTTATATTATGAGAGCATATTTGTGTTATTGTGATCCTACTTTAGTCAACTAGTCGAGTGTTTTTGTTGGAAGAAAAATAGTAAAAGTATGTGGGGGGAAAATAGGTGGTTGTGTATGCTTTATTATAAGTTCCTACTAGCTTTTGACACTTCACCTGTTTTGGCTTATCTGACATACCATGTCCCTAGCCCCGTTACAACCCAAATAAAGACCTTTTGATTATCGTCATTGATATATGTTGTGTTAAGAGTTAGATTGATACCAAATGTCAAGCATGCTTATGATTTTGTTGGAATTGAGTGATACACTTACCCTTGTTCTTGAGTGAATATTCTTTTGTGAGTGGATTGTGAGTGTTTGCTTGTTTTTGCGTATGAGATCCCGAGTTTTGTCTCAAAGATGTACTCTTGTAGGCTTAGCATGTTTACTAACTTATTCTTACACTTGACATGGACTTGTGTTAGGAATATGTTGTACTTGATGATAACTTCACAATCAATCAAATTGTATAAGGTTTTGTAGCTGTCAACGGATGAGGATTTATAACTCTATCCGTTGACAGGTAGCTCATCAACGGATGAGGTTTTGTAGCATACTGCAGTATCTCTATGTTATCAGTTGATAGTGTTTTTATCCACAGTCATGTTGACCATCAACGGATAGGCAGAATAGGGTAGCCAATTGTAAATAAGCTATGCTATGTAATTCTGTCTAAGTGAAAGTGTATCAACAGATGAAGACAAAACTCTATCAACGGATACAACTCAAATCCACTCTATCAACGGATACAGCTCAATACATCATCAACGGATGTCAGTGTACAATATCAACGGATAATCATTGACACTGCCTTCTATGCTAAGCTGGGGATTAGCAGTTGATAAGGACAGGTTTGACTGACAGATCACATGGGTTGATAGTAGATACAAAAAGCAGTATGGCAGCCATACTTTGGAAACACAGAAGAAAGAAGCATTCCGTTTACACTATGAATACAAGAAAGGTGCAGGAGACATGTCTGTTCACAAGGACAACCTTTCGGCTACATGTGTATTTGAAGTGTAGTAGCAAGTCAACTAGAATTAGATTAGTATTATCTTATTCCAGTAGAACTTGTAAAACTTGGGATATATAACCAAGTGTAGCAACTCTTTGTAGGCTAAGAAAATAGATACATTTGCTTAGGGTTTTTATTGAATATCCTTAGAAAGCAAAGAGTTGTAAAACAGAAGCTGTGTACTTTTGTATCACAGAGTTCTCTTCGAATAAAAGCTTCAGGTGGTGCATTTAACCACCTGATTTTTATGTGTTTGTGCATTAATCTTTCTACAGCAATTATCTAAGTATAGATTTCTGGAGTTCTTATCAGAAATTTATAAATATCAAGAATTGTATTCAACCCCCCCCCTTCTACAATTATACAAGTGTGTAATCTGGGAATAACAACTTGTGAGAACTTATGCATGTTCAATGAGTAGACTATGTGAATACTTGCACTTTCGACACCAAGACATTACATATTTACTTTGATTCTTAATTTGATATGGCATGAGAGGATTTGAAGTTATGGTAGAATATTAGTAGTAAATCATTTGCATTTTCATGTTAGTTGCATTCATGCATTGCATTGTTATTGCATTGTTTAGTTAGATGGATTTTGTGGGTACATTCGCTATAGGCCCTCACGAGACCTTACTCGTCCACTAGGGCTGCCTATGGGTTTAAAGGGCTTGTTGCATATGCCAAATGCAACCGTGATCACCTATGGAAGTAGTACTAGTTAGTGTTAGTTGTTTATGCTTGAGGACAAGCATCGGTTTAAGTTTGGGGGTGTGATAAGTGGATTTTATATCCACTTGGAGCGTTCCATATCGGCTTAAATTGATTGACTTGGTCTCAAGTTTGTTGTATTTTTGATGTGTTTTGTGTAGTTGTGCAGGGTTGTAGCTATTGGTTAGTGTTGGTGTTTCTAATCGATATTAGAGTGGAATTAAGCATTGGAATGAAGATTAGACACTTGTGTTATGCTACCAAGGGGTTACATGTGTCATGGTATTGAAGATGTTAGCTAATACAAAAGAAACGGAGGAGAAAGGAGCAATTTGTGTAAAATTCGGATTTTCTGGGTAGGTTGCGCAGTCTTCACTGTTTTGGCCATATCTGGAGTTCTAGAAGTCAGAATTCAGCGATCTTACAGCTCACGCGAAGCCTGGGAGATTTTCTACAACATTGGACAGATTACAGGCGCAGGCTGCACGGAATGCAGTAGGAGAGGTGCAGGCTGCGCGCCTGAGGGGCAAGTTGCACGCGCGCGTTGCTGAAAAATTACAATTTTGACCATATCTTGAGTTCTACAAGTCCGTTTTGGACGATCTTACTGTCCACGCGAAGATAACGAGATTCTCTATCATTCTAAAGTGGTTCAGATGTCTAAATACAACTGGAACGGCCCAGAAATACTGAAGAAGTAATATAGATAGAAGTCAAGTTCGTTCCCACAGAGATCTGGTTAGGTTTCAATTCAGTTCATGCACCTATGCAACAATGTACGATTATTATTCACTGGTAAGACAAATAACAAATTGGGTTTAATTAACTAAATTAACTAAGAAGTAAATTAACAACTAAGAATTAACTACTAACGAGAATTGAAATCGAATTACGTTTACAAGTAACATGGAATCCTAACTTCATTAAATACTTCGCTTAGATCTGACGCCTTTAATCACTATATGCAATGGTTATGATATCTGATCGGATAACACGAAACAAGTACACGCTACCTGTCAGCATACGTATACCAAACTAAAAATACATCCACAAAAGAGATAGAAGATGAATAGACACCAATTATGATTAGACCCTATATGTCTATAGAATTTGAAAACATAACGGTTGAAGAACAAGTTATCCATAAAAATCACACAGGGCAATATAAGTATTTTCATCTCATACTACTAATCATCTTGATAAACAATCATGAACCTATGCTAGCATGGCAAGTTCTAAATCTCAAGATCCACTTTCACTTCACAAGAGATTAACAAATTAGATGTTAGCTACGCATCTAACAATTAAGCATAACCATACGAGGATATCAGATATACATACACACAGATCTTTAAAGCAATCAAGATACTAAAGCTCCATAAATAAATCCGTTAGAATCCCATGACAACGATTAGTTGATAATCGAACCTCTCGTCATCAAGGGATCTGATGAAACCATGATAAAAACAAAGTATGAAAAGATACAAATAAACCTAAGTAATTGATATGTAATGGTGTTTATTTTCTGTCCCCCAAGATGTGTATTTATAGCCCCAATTTGTCTCTCCATCAAGCAATTGCCGTTTTAGAGTTGGAATAGGAGTATGACAATTTCCTTTCTTGAATGAGAATAGAATTGCAAATTTCATGTGTAGATCTGATTCTGGAATGTTCTAGCCGCCCAGAGCAATTACCATACTTATTAGAAGTATGAATTATAGCAATTTCCTTGTCAAAGTTGAATTTCTGTAGTTCGGCACATAATACGTTTCCTAAACTGATTCGGTTTTGAAGGAAAATTCGTAACTGACTTTTGTGACCACGTACGCTTGCGTGTTTTAGTGTAAACATTTTGTTGTTTTCTCCCGTTCTTTCTTCGAGCATTGCCATCTTTGATCCTAGAACTCAAAACTCTCTTAAGATTTGCATGAAACTTGATCTCAACTCTCCCAAGATTTGTGGAAAACTTCGTTCTTTATTCTACTCTTGAAATCCACCCAAAATCACGAAAATCGCCAAACCAATCCGACGATTCGTAACCCTGCACAACTCAATAAAACACATCAAAAACACAACAAACTTGAGACCAAGACACCAATTTAATCCGAAATGGAATGCTCCAAGTGGATATAAAATCCACTTATCAAACCCCCAAACTTAAACCAATGCTTGTCCTCAAGCATAAACAATTAAAACTATATACAACTAATTAGTACCACTTCCGTAGGTGATCATGATTACATTTGGCATATGCAACAAGCCCTTTAAACCCCTAGGTAGCCCTAGTGGACGAGTAAGGTCTTTTGAGGGCCTATAGCGAATGTACCCACAAAATCCATCTAACTAAACAATGCAAAAATAATGCAATGCATGAATTCAACTAATATGAAATTGCAAAGATCCCCTTCAAACAATCCAAAACCAACTAGCAATCAAATAACTCAAAGAATGCAAATAATTCTAAATAGAGCTCGACTAAATCCCCGTATACTAACATCACATGAACAAAAATGTGCGTGTGTGCGATGCTTATCAGATATACTCCCGAAACTAGATCAAAACCATACTCATTCTACGTCAAGACAATCACAGGTTTATAAATAGAATATACTGTAGACACTTCATAACCTAGAAACACCTCCATCCTTTTTCAAGTTAGCCAGGAATTCATGCTTTATTACTAACAACTACGACACATAATATACAAGCATGCTTATTTAACCGTGCAATGGATGAGACCCCAAAAGGCTTATACAATAATACCCATGTAGCGAGCGTTGGGTTAGTGGATCCCAGACTATAAAAGCCTTAGGTCACTAGGCACAAAGTCCCCGCGAACTTAATTGCTCGAGTATTAAAGAGCTCACCCTGGTTAATTTTGCATATAAACATTCATATAACTTTTTTTTCTTTTTTTTCTTTTTTTTTTAAACAAATGCAATCTGGAATGAGAATTCTCAATTCCAACCCTAGACTACTCATAATAAATATGAGCCGGCTACTAGCAATTTGACGCCTAACCATTATTGACAATTATTTACAATTAAGCATGAAATCCCTAGTTTCCCCCAAACTTAGACTTAAGTGCTTCTATGCCATCAAGGGAATAACGAAAATTCCAAATATAATCAAGTGATTAAATCTCAAAACATCCAAACAAGCATGACCCTAACCTAGCTCAGAAGCAAACTAATGAGACTGTGTAAATATTTTGTTTCCGAAACATGTAAGTCAATTCCATAAGAACTATAATTCAACCCTCCATTCATCATTACCACACCCAATAAGACATTTACCTACCAATCAGAATCAGCTCGTCCTAAGGGATCATGAAATATGCATGCCATGAAATGCAATTAAAATGGACTCACATGGTATACGAAATTAAAAACAGAATGCCCTGTATGAAACAACATAAATAACACAAACAAAACATACAATATGCATGCCATGAAATGCAACTAAAATGGACTCACATGGTATACGAAATTAAAAATAGAATGCCCTATATGAAACAACATAAATAACACAAACAAAACATGAATGAATTACACTAAACATGCAAAATATGATATCTATATTAACACAATGACACACAAACACTATTACACACTACTTATCCCTAAACCACCCCCAAACTTAAGACATTCAATGTCCCCATTGAATTAAAGGTAATACAAAGAATAGTAGGAAACATACCTACCTAAAAATGCCGAAAAGCGTGGGTTGCCTCCCACGAAGCGCTTGTTTAGAGTCAATTAGCTCGACTACGTCCAAGCCTCCATTAAGGATGATAGTAGTTGGCCTGGTCATCTCTTCGTGAGACTTCATCGTCATCACGGCGGCACACTTTTTGCCCCTTCTCCTCGCTTGGCTTATTCGTATAACAACTATGTCCCATTCCAATGCCTTCATTGGTTGACCCAAAATCTGTCAATTTGTAGAACAACACACATTCGCGGGCTTCGCTTGAATATAATGGAGGAGGGTAAATGTAAGTTGCTGAAACCTTTGGTTCCTCAAAGAGAACTTCCTCCATTGGCTCTAATGCTCTACCTCCATCTTTATACTCTGAGACGAGTAGAAGACCTGCATCTTTCCCATGGTCATCAGCCTCTTGGTACGCACATACCAATTCTTGAAATTTGTGTAGCTCACCACTGTCTGTCCCAAATAGTGCCCTTTCCAAATCATCCACCATACTAGCATGATCAAATTCCTCACATGGCTTATGAACGCTCACCTCACCTTGGAATTTGTCTTCCTCAATTATGCATGCAATACCTTGCTCCAAGTCACCGTTATTTTCTGGAATTGCCTCTAGTATGAATTGATGTTTCTCTTGTTCCAAGGCACTCAAAACTTGAGCAACTAGTGTCTCCAAAGATTTGATAGACTCTTCATTACTCTTTGCAAGCATCCTAATCTCCTCCATAACATCAACCTCATCTGACTGAAAAGTAGGAGTAGGTTGCTGATGTTGAAACTCTTCACTACCAAAAAAATATGACATATTTGGAACATCTTGCTGGTACTGTTGAGGATGGTATTGAAAATATGGTTGTTCCTCATAAGTGACATATGGATCAACTCCCTCATAGTAACAATATTGTGAGGTCTCGTGAATCCCCAAACATTGCTCACATTGCTGAGGCATGGATGTCCTCGAATATACCCACCATGGCAACTCCTCGCCTGCCATTTTCAAACACTCAAGTACCTAAAACACACCGAACTAAACAAGATAGGTAAGTAACTAATCCGAGTTAGTGAACTTTAACGACCATTGATGACAAGCACATAAACTAAAAATAAAACACCGATGATCCCCAGTAGCGGCGCCAAAAACTTGTTAACACAAAATCACGCAAGTGTACGTGGTCACAAGTATTATAGATAAAAATCAAGTTCGTTCCACAGAGATCTGGTTTAGGTTTCAATTAAGTAGATGTACCTACGCAACAATGTATGGTTTTAATTCACTGCTAAGACAAATAACAATTAGGGGTTTTGATTAACTAAACTAACTAAGATGCAAATTATCAACTAAGAATGAACAACTAACGAGAATTAAACTTAATTACTTATATGAGAATAAACATAGGACTCTAACTTCATTATCTACTTCACTTAGAGTTGATGCCTTTAATCAATACATGTGATGGTTTTGATATCTGATCGGACAACACGAAACAAGTACTCGTTACTTCTCAGTATACAAATACCAAACTAAACATACATCCACAAAAGAGATAGAAGATGAATAGACACCAATTATGTTTAGACCCTATATCTCTATAAGATTTGAAAACATAATGATTTAAGCACAAGTCATCCATATAGATCACATAGGGCAGCATAATATCTCTATTTACGCTACAAATCATGATGTTAAAACATCAACCTATCCTATGCTAGCATGGCAAGTTCTAAATCTCAAGATCCACTCTAGTTTCGCAAGAGATTAACAAATTAGATGTTCGCGACGCATCTAAACACATGAGACACAACCATACAAGGATATCAAGAATTCACCACACATAAATCTTTAAAGCAATCAAACTACTAAGCTACATAGATAAATCCGTTAGAATTCCAAGACAACGATTAGTTCATAATTGAACCGTTAGTCACCATGGGATTTGATGAAAACATGATATAAAACAAGATATGAATGAAAGTAGTAATATTAGTAAAACAAAGAGTTGAGAAAACAAATCTAGAATCTAGAATAGCGCCTAAGAAAAGAATACAAAAGATGAAGTAGATCTAGATCTGTTGCTTGTCACGAGCATTGAATCCTTCTCTCCTTTTCTCCCTTGCAATTCTATGATAGAATATGATTTACAATGATACAAGGTGTTTTTATAGTCTTTTCCAACGAGAAAACCCCTAAATTACATGATAAATTCGAAACAGGAAAGAATTGGAGAGTTTTTAGGAGAAAAATCGAATTTCCAGCACTTTCTCGAGGCCGCGGCGCCAAGTTGAGGCCGTGGCGCCAGTCAAAATCTGCCCAGCGGAGGCCATGGTGCCAAGTTGAGGCCATGGCGCCCAACTGCTTCTGTTCAGAGCTTTTTTCCTTCATTATTTCATCGTTCTTTTACTGTTTTCTCCCGTTCTTTCTTCGAGCATTGCCATCTTTGATCCTAGAACTCAAAACTCTCTTAAGATTTGCATGAAACTTGATCTCAACTCTCCCAAGATTTGTGGAAAACTTCATTCTTTATTCTACTCTTGAAATCCACCCAAAATCACGAAAATTGCCAAACCAATCCGACGATTCATAACCCTGCACAACTCAATAAAACACATAAAAAACACAACAAACTTGAGACCAAGACACCAATTTAAGCCGAAATGGAATGCTCCAAGTGGATATAAAATCCACTTATCAATACACCTGAAACAAATGGAAAGATTATTTGAACTGTAGTTGAAGACGAAATAAGAATATTTAGGTATAGAACCGGAGGTGGCTGCATTAATAAGCTAAGCATTAGGCAGAAATTCCTAAAACAATAAAAAAAAAATAGCAATGTCTGTCTTACAAACTCAAACATCAGCCTGTTCCAATATTTAAATTATGTAGAGACGATACAGAGATTCAATCTTTAAAGATACAAGAATTCAGTATTAATATTTGGATCAATTGATTGTAGGCTCTATACAATTCTGGAGCAAGGAAGATCGCAGTGTTTGTTGCTGAAGAAAAAACTAATATTGTTGTCCAGGCATTCAATAAAAAAACTCAAAACTAAGGAATTTCAAAACTAATCCAGAATAGTATATATAAAAAATACACACTGTTTGTTGCAGAACAAAACAAAAACTTGCATAACATGCAAAACAAGAGGAAATGAAGAAAATAACCTTTAGTTTTTATATTTACTTAAAAATCTAAATCCCAGTCACTGTAGCTCGAATCAAACGGCACAGATGAATCATTTTCAACATCTTTTTCAGAATGACCTGTTGCAAAATTAAAGAGTAAAAATTCAAATTCAACGGATTTAAAAAACTTTAAGGTTATAAGCAATTAATAGCATACCATCTTTCATATCCGGGAGCCAATCTTTGACGCACACTAAGATTTCAACGGATTCACAATGTATTGAGCAATTAATAGCATACCAATCTTTAATATCCGGGAGCCAATCTTTGACGTTCAATGGCAGGACAGAGTTCAAGAGATGCAACAGTCATTTCGTAAGTTGAGTTCCAACGGGTGTCAACATCTAAAGGGATTCATCGCATAGTATTCATTTTATGCGTACCTTCTTTAGTTTCAGTTTTGATACGATCGAAGAGCTTCCAAACAATAGCTGTTAATACCTTCTGTTTTTTGACAATTGGTTGCTTCTTTTGACTAGCGACATCTTCTTGTGAAAGTATAGTGCAATCTTGATCATTCTGAGACATATTTGCACCACATTTAGTCTATACCATGCCAACAGAATTTGATGAAGCGGAACCTGAACCATTTCTTGCAGTTTTAAACAACAAACATCATGCTTCTAATATAAACATTGCAATGAATCACTGCAAAGAGTAAACGTAGGATAATACCTTGTTCCATTATTCAATGATTAAGCAAGACTGGAATTGTGAAATACAACTGAACAATCGAGGTCGTGTTAAATCTGAAACCCAATCAAAATCATCTTAAATTAATATATAAGAATCTAATAATTATTACAAGAACTAACTGAATACTCAGTTAGGAGAAGTTTAAATAACATACCATAAATGAAGTAGTCGAAATTAGGAATAAGACATTAGGGTTACTATTTATTAATAAAACGAATCAATTAACAAAAACGATAGCTGAAACCCTAGAAAAAGGTCAAAATCGAAGCATCCTTCTAAATATCTTAACACGACTCACGTATTGTTTACACAATATCACGCAAGTATACGTGGTCACAAGTAATACAGATAGAAGTCAAGTTCGTTCCCACAGAGATCTTAGGTTTTAAATCAGCTAATGTACCTATGCAACAATGTATGATTATTACTCACTGCTAAGACAATTAACAAGATTGGGTTTTGATTAACTAAATTAACTAACAATTAATTAACTAATGAGAATTAAAGACGAATTACTTATATGAGAATAAACATGGGATCCTAACTTCATTAACTACTTTGCTTAGAGTTGATGCCTTTAATCAATACATGTGATGGTTTTGATATCTGATCGGATAACACGAAACAAGTAAAAGTTACCTCTCGGTATACTAATACCAAACTACGCATACATCCACAAAAGAGATAGAAGATGGGTAGACACCAATTATGCTTAGACCCTATATCTCTATAGAATTTGAAAACATAACGGTTGAAGCATAAGTTATCCACATAGATCACATAGGGCAGCATAATATCTCTATTTACGCCAGAAATCATGATGTTAAAACATAAACCTATCCTATGCTAGCATGGCAAGTTCTAAATCTCAAGATTCACTCTCGTTTCGCAAGAGATTAACATATTAGATGTTCGCGACGCATCTAAACACATGAAGCACAACCATACAAGGATATCAAGAATTCAGCACACATAAATCTTTGAAGCAATCAAACTACTAAGCTACATAGATAAATCCATTAAAATCCCATGACAACGATTAGTTCATAATCGAACCGCTCGTCATCATGGGATCTGATGAAACCATGATAGTAAACAAAGTATTAAAGATTATAAATAAACTAGAGTAAGAGTTTAAGAAAACAAATCCCAAAAACATCCAAGAGTTCGCTTAATAGAAGAAAACAAAAAGTAGATCTAGATCTTCGTTGCTTGTCACGAGCGTTGGAATCCTTCTCCAAGTCTGAATCTCCGTCTTTCGGCTCTCTTTACGTGTTGTGGTAAGTGTTCTTTTTTAATGTCCCCCAAGATGTGTATTTATAGCCCCAAGTTTCCTCTCCATCAAGAAATTACCGTATTAGAGTTGGAATAGAAGATTGGAAATTTCCATCTTTGAATGAGATAAGAATTACAATTTCCATGCGTAGGACTGATTCTAGAAAGTACCAGCTGCCCAGAGCAATTACCATACGTATTAGAAGTAGGAATTGTGGTAATTTCCTTTTTAAAATTGAATTCTGCATGTTCTGGGAATTTTCTGGTGGTGTCAAGCGCCGACGCGCTCCATTTTAGTGTAAATCGGGCGCCCCCGCGCTCCTTCAAATTCTGACCAATCTACCAAGCACGCCCGCGCTTCATTTTAGTGTATTTCAGGCGCGCCCGCGCTCCTTCAAATTCTGACCATTCTGCCAACTTCAAGAAAATTCTCCAAGTTTCGCGTGGACTACTTACGAGCCTCAAACGGACTTGTAGAACTCCAGATATGGCCAAAACAGTGGAGATTGCGCAACCTACCTGAAAATCCGAATTTTCCACAATTTTCTCATTTCTCTTCCGTTTTCTCTTCCGATTCTTTTGCAACTTCCCATTCTTCAATTCTTGAGCGTTATGATCTTCATGATAGCCTAGGGAAATACGCCATCCTTCATTCCTTTGCTCAATTTCAACTCCAAGACCAATAAAAACCACCAACCCTTAGCCGATAATCGCAATCCTGCACAACTACACAAAACACATCAAAAATACAACAAACTTGAGTCCAAGTCAATCAATTTAAGCCGATATGAAGCGATCCAAGTGGATATAATATCCACTTATCACGTATTAACACACACACACACAGAGAGAGAGAGAGAGAGGGGTTAAAAAACGAGAGTACCTCTGTGAATTCTTCTTGGGATCTCTCTTGTGATTATTGGTCGAAGTGATTGAATCTGAGAGCCGAGAGGCGACGACACTGCGAGAGCCGAGAGGCGAGACTGATTACTGAGGCAGTGAGGCGGCGATTAGGTTTTGCTATTTAGGAATAATGATTTTAGTTTAGATTAGCTTAGGACTTGTAACTTGTAATTGTAAGTCTATACTCTGTAACATATTCTTTCTTTTTTTGTTCAAAATTAATATTTTTTTAATGTTAAAGTTTTCTTATGTCTTAACCTTAATTAGAATTAGTTTATATAGTAATTGAAAATATATTATTAAATTTATATTATTAATATATTATTAAATTTTAAGAAAATTATATATAATATTAAATATATATATATATATATATATATATATATAGTTGCACTCCATGAAGAACACCTTATATGAAGAACAATAAAGAACACCATTATAACACTCATATTTAATCTAATCTAAGAGTTCCGTCATGGCACCCAATACAAAAAATTCTTATTTTTTTACCCTCTATCCATTCAGCAAAAAAAAAAAAATTAACTGTTCATGATGACGTCACTGCTGACGTCGTCAGTGAACAGTGATTTTTTTTTTGAATGGAAAGAGGATAAAAAACAAGAATTTTTGTATTGGGTGCCCCTGGCGGGGCCTTTGGATCTATTGGAATAAATGATTCCATAGTGTTCTTTATGGAACAATGGCCTATATATATATATATATATATATATATATATATATATATATATATATATATATATATATATAGAGTTGCACTCCATAGCAAACACCTTATATAACAAATAATAAACAATAAAGAACACCTCATATCTAATATAATTTAAGAGTTCCGTCATAGCACCCAATACAAAAAGTTGTTATTTTTTTACCCTCTAGCAAACTAGCAAAATTTTTTTTTTTGAAAATTTACTGTTCATTGTTGACATCATGATGACGTCATCAATGAACAGTAATTTTCAATTTTTTTTTTTTGCAGACTTGATAGAGGGTAAAAAAATAACAACTTTTTGTATTGGGTGCCCCTGGCGGGGCCAAAGGATCTAATAGATCTAAGGTGTTCTTTGTTGTTTGTTATATAAGAGTGTTCTGTATGGAGCAAAGGCCTATATATATATAGGCTAGCGTTCAAATAGAAACCAACCTTAGAATAGAAACTAGAAACCTACACTAAATAAATTATATTTCATTTATTTTAATGGCTCCGCTAGGGGCACCTTCACAAAAAACGTTTAAAATTCTTGGCTCTATTCAACAAAAAAATAAAAAAAAAAGTTACTGTTCACGTGCCACGTCATCACGTGAACAGTAACTTTTTTTTAAATTTTTTTATTTTTTTATATTTTTGTTGAATAGAGACAATAATTTAAACGTTTTTTGTATTGGAGTACCCCTAATTTGGTCATTAGATTAGCTTGAAATATTTAATTTAGGTTTAGTTTCTAGTTTCTATTCTAAGTTAGTTTCTATTAGAACAAGACCCTATATATATAGGGCCTTGTTCTAATAGAAACTAACTTAGAATAGAAACTAGAAACTAAACCTAAATTAAATATTTCAAGCTAATCTAATGACCAAATTAGGGGTACTCCAATACAAAAAACATTTAAAATTATTGTCTCTATTCAACAAAAATATAAAAAAATAAAAAAAAATAAAAAAAAGTTACTGTTCACGTGATGACGTGGCACGTGAACGATAACTTTTTTTTAAATTTTTTTTTATTTTTTTTATATTTTTGTTGAATAGAGCCAAGAATTTTAAACGTTTTTTGTGAAGGTGCCCCTAGCGGGGCCATTAAAATAAATGAAATATAATTTATTTAGTGTAGGTTTCTAGTTTCTATTCTAAGGTTGGTTTCTATTTGAACGCTAGTCTATATATATATATATAGGCAAGTGCTCAAATACAAACCACTTTTAAAATACAAACCTACAAACCAACACTAAATTAATTATATTTCATTTATTCTAAGGTTCCCGCCAAGGGTACCTTCACAAAAAATGCTTAAAATAATTGGCTCTATCCATAAAAAAAAAAAAAAAAAAAAAAACTTGCCGTGGAAATGCGAAGCATTTAAGACAGTAAACGGATGAGTTAGGTAGTCATGAGGGCCGAAGGCTCTCGACACACGCGTCAATCGTCTATTGCCTTTACCATTGATTGCCATTCCTTACAACTTTAGAATGATAAAGGCGCGAAGCGCCGTACAAGAAGGTGCGAAGCACCGTTAACCAGTGAAATCCACTGCCACGTCATCACGTGAACAGTGAATTTTTTTTTTTTTTTTTTTTTTTTATTTTTTTTGTTGGATAGAGCCAATTATTTTAAGCATTTTTTGTATTGGGGTCCCCCTAGTTTGGTCATTAGATTAGCTTGAAATATTAAATTATGCTTGGTTTGTAGGTTTGTATTTTAAGGAGGTTTGTATTGGAGTAGCCCCCTATATATATATATATATATATATATATATATATATATATATATATATATATATATATATATATATATATATATATATATATATATATATATATATTTGTACATTTAGTTTTGGATTCGGATATTTTCGGATATGAATATGGATGTAGATACGGATAATATCCGCTTTTTCTCGGATACGAATGTAGATATTTCGAACGGATATCTGATTTTCCGAATTTTTTCCCAGCCTTACTCTAAGTCTCTACTTTCCGGTCTTTAGGGAGACTAATGAAATCTCAAAACAAAGCCCAACCCAACAAAAAGGGGCTGGGTCCATAAACCAGTACACAATATAGTCGAATATATTACGCAGGTTGTTCAGCCGATCCAAATGACAAAACAAGTGACCCCGTCAATGTGGCAAGTTATTCTTCAACTGTTCTAAATTCTTTCAAAGAATTTACCAAGGAAGAACAGTTTTTGATGAAAGAATTATTTGAATCATAACCAAAATAAGTGAAATCGTTTTTAGATCTTCTTAGATCTTTTTCAAAATTGTTTTTAATAATTTTTTTTTTGTCATATATCAAGTTATGTTTATACTTATAACAAATATTCGGGTTTACCCGCGTAACTCGTAACAAACTTTATTTTATCAAATCCGTGGAGAAAATTAATTGAGTAATTTTAGTGATACAAAATTGTGTATAACAAATTGTTAGAGAATGAGTTGGCATTAGTGATGTGACAATATAAATTATTTTATTAATTAATATCAGTGTGAATATACATGAGCTCATTATATTCAAATGATTTATAACCAATAAAAAAAATGGTACATGACATTTTATAATTTATCCAATTTGATACTTTTAGCATTTTTAAAATTGAAAACCAAATTGATTATTTTATTTATATTTTACACCAAGCTTCTGAGTTTTTAAACGGAAGGAAATAAGTGATAAGGTAGTAAAGTACTTTCATCCCAAAAATTTTTGGGATGAAAGTTTTAAAGTGAGAACGGACATAATTTGCTTTTATTTTCATTTACTTTAATCTTTATTTAAAACTAGTCGACTAAGCTGCGCTTCGCGACGGCCTTATAAATTTTTTAAAAAAATTTTAAATAAAGATCATTTAAGAAAAAAGCACGACAAAAACATTTTTATAATATCAATATAAATTGGTGAATACAATATTGTATAAATTAAATATACATAGATGATAAGATAAATTATTCATATATTTTTCTATACCAATTTTGTCTTACGATTTTTTTTAATTGTTTTTAAATAAAGATCATTTAAGAAAAGAAAATGACAAAAATATTTTTATAATATCAATATAAATTGGTGAACACAATATTGTATAAATTAAATATACATAGATAATAAGATAAATTATTCATATTTTTTTACCGATTTTGTCTTACAATTTTTTAAGCCGACACCCGTCGTATATATTATAAAAATACTAAGCATAATAAAAATTTAAATACTAAAATGCTCTTTGACTTTGATTTACCAATTTTGCCTCACAATTCTTTTTTAAAATTTTAAATATATCTAAAATATCAATATAAATTGGTGAACACAATATTGTATAAATTAAATATACATAGATAATAAGATAAAATATTCATATATTTTTTTATGCCGATTTTGTCTCAAAAATTTTTAGGCCGACACTCGTTTGTATATAATATAAAAATACTAAGCATACACAATAATAAAAATTTGAATACTAAAATACTTTTTAACTTTAATTTATCGATTTTGCTCACAATTTTTAGTCCGACGCCCATTGCATATATTTTAAAAATACCAAGTATATACAATAATAAAAATTTAAATATTAAAATCCTTTTTTACTTTAATTTCGGTTTAAAAAACATAAAATGCTATAAGAGATGAGCTGCAATCCTTTGTTTCCACAAACGTATACATATAAATCAAATTTATGATCAAAATAGACAAAAAACGAAGAGCGGTTAAAAGGAAAGGCAAAAAGTAAGCATAAAATTTTAAAGATATCAATTGATCATGATCACCTGACACGATCTCTCTTCTCTGTTTACATGAAGGTGGACTTGGTGAAAACTGTATAGTTCAAATTTAAAATTCTAATGCATAAATAAAATTATATATAAAATTATATAAGTAGTTTCTCACAGAAATTCAAACCAAAACTTTTGTCATAACAATATATAAAAAAAATTGATGTCGTAAATTCTTAACTTATAGTGCGTAGTAGGACTTGAGGAAACTCATGAACCAGAATTGATAGGTACATATCATCATCATGCATCCAGCTTCTTTATTTGATAATACAAATATCATAAAATTATATCCATCTTTTCTGTACTGCGACAAAACTTTGGCGTCTATTCCTGCATCTTACAAAAAATAGAATAGTCAAAATCACTACTAATTCTTTATGTTCAAGAAGATACAGATACTCTAAACGCAAACATAAATATAAAGAAAATTAATATTTTTGGACTTGGAATACAGAAAATTGTTTATTTATAAATTGAGTAAATGAGATTACAAACATGGCGATAAAATTTGATTATTAGAAGTAATGATTGCATATATATAAGAATATAAAATTTCTTTTCTATTTCGTATATATAATATAAAAATATAATTTTTTTTTCTATTACGAATATATAATTTTTTTCTTCCCAACAAATTCGAAAACCTTTTCTATTTCGAATATGTAATTTGAATTCTTCTTCCCTACAAATTCGAAAACCTTTTCTATTTCAAATATGTTTATGTTTATGTTAATGTTTATATTAATGTTAAAAAAGGAAGTTTTGATTTTTTTTTTCTAAAAAATAGGGTTTAAAGAAGAAAATTTTAATATAATTTTTTTTCTATTTTGAATATATAATTTTTTTCTTCCCAACAAATTCAAAAACCATTTCTATTTCGAATATGTAATTTGAATTCTTCTACCCTACAAATTCGAGAACCTTATTTATTTCAAAGATGTTTATGTTAATGTTTATATTAATGTTAAAAAAGAAAGTTTTGATTTCTTTTCTAAAAAATAGGTTTTAAAGAAAGAAATTTTATTTTAGTTATTTAAAATGGAGGAGCTCTAGAAAAATAGATAAATATCCCAACAAATTCGAAAACCTTTTCTATTTCAAATATGTAATTTGAATTCTTCTACCCTACAAATTCGAGAACCTTTTCTATTTCAAAGTTGTTTGTGTTAATGTTTATATTAATGTTAAAAAAGGAAGTTTTGATTTCTTTTCTAAAAAATAGGTTTTAAAGAAGAAAATTTTATTTTAGTTATTTAAAATAGAGGAGCTCTAGAAAAATAGATAAATATGAATCGAGCGATTCTAGAGCTCCACTAAACCGCGCTTCGCGGCGGCCTTATAAATATATTTTTGTTTTAATTTTAAATAAAAATTATTTAGTAAAAAATTGAGAATATATATATATATATATATATATATATATATATGTAGGTAGGCCATTGCTCCATACAGAACACCCTTATATAACAAACAATAAAGAACGCCTTAGATCCAATAGATCCAATGGCTTAGCCAGGGGTACCCAATACAAAAAATTGTTATTTTTTTACCCTTTATCCATCCAGCAAAAAAAAATAAAAAAAATTTCTGTTCATGATGACGTCATGCTGACGTCATCATGAACAGTAAAAAAAATTTAATTTTTTTTTGCTAGATGGATAGAAGATAAAAAAATAACAACTTTTTGTATTGGGTGCCAGGACGAAACTCTTATATTAAATTAGATATGAGGTGTTCTTTATTGTTTGTTATATAAGGTGTTTGTTATGGAATGCAACTCATGTATATGTATATATATATATATATATATATATATATATATATATATATAATATCAATATAGATTGTTGAACAAAATATTGTATAAATTATATAAATATATAGATAATAAGATGTTTTATTCATATGCCGGTGAAATTTTCTTAAGATTCAATTAGAATTGGGAGATACCGTTCTACAAAAAAAAGGTTAGAACTTGTTTTTTATATCCTAACTATAACATAATTTTGAGGTGATCCTTTTCTATTTCGAAGATGTTAATATTAATGTTAAGAAAGGAAGTTCAGGTTTCTTCTCTAAAAAATAGGGCCTAAAGAAGGAAGTTTTATTTTTTTTATTTAAATTTAAGGAGCTCCAGAAAAATAGATAAATAGGATCCGAGCGATTCTAAAGCTCCACCAAACTCCCGGGGAATTTCCTTTATATATATATATATATATATATATATATATATATATATATATATTCTATGATTAAAAAAGGAAGTTCAGGTTTCTTTTCTAAAAAATAGGGCCTAAAGAAGGAAGTTTTATTTATTTTTATTTAAATTTAAGGAGCTCCAAGAAAATAGATAAATAGGATCCGAGCGATTCTAAAGCTCCACCAAACTCCCGGGGAATTTCCTTTATATATATATATATATATATATATATATATATATATATATATATATATATTAGATTAGATATTGATGATTGATTAATATGAAATTGGCAAATTATAAAGTAAAAGAAAATAATTTATGATTTCACCTTCTTTGACAAGAAAACTAATTTGGAAGGATTCTATTATTTTAATTCAACTAAAATTATTAAAGTAAACAACATCAAGATATATAAATGTTAAAATTCAATTTCTGAACTTTAAATAATGGCAAAGTAATTTTATTTCAACAAAAGAAATCATTGTGGTGGTACATATCTGAATAGTTTCATATGACTATGAGGGTGTTTGGCATTGCTTAAAATAAGTTACTTTTGACTTAATGGAGGTGTTTTTAACTTAAAGGAGAAAGTAAAGTTGTTTACTTTAAGTTGAATGAATGTGTTTGGATAATTTTACTTAAAGTTAAATGGGGGTTTAATAATTTTGACTTAAAGTGAAATTTGACTTAAAAAAATTTTAAATTCATAATATTTTAACTTTAAAAGATTCCTGAAACAAAAAAAATAAAAAAAATTGGATAAATCATAAGTCATAAGTCAAAAGTACCTAAAAGGAACTTATGACTTAAAGGAGTTTTTTAACTTAAAGCTCAGCTTTAAACAAGTTACACAAATAGAGCATTTTTAACTTAAAGGAGCTTTCTCCTTTAAGCAACGGTACCCAAACAGGTCGTATATGACACAGTTCTGAAAATTGCGCATGAAGCTTTTCACTCACTTAAGAGCTGTGTGCCACTATTTTCGGATTCGTCATACCAGATTGCAAGGATAGCAGCTAGCATTGTGTCTAGACTGTCACGTTATCGCTGTCATCTTCTGCTTTTAGAGTATGTATAGATTCGAAAGTACAAACATAAATAAAAATGAAATTATTTATTTATTTATCATTTACTTGCTTCCTTATTTGAAACTAGGAAGCGTGTTAATCTTCAATAGATTAAAGGGTCAGAAATGAATATTCGGAGGTCGAAGATATGACCATGAGTTAATTGGTCAAGATGATTCTACGGTGGCTAATTTGTTAGAGACCAATTAACATATTTATGCCAATTTAAGTTGAAGGTGTATTGATTTCGTCAAAAAAAAAAAAAAAAGTTGAAGGTATTGACCAATTTATTATCTTCATGAGTACTGGTCAAACTTCTATCGTAGACGAAAATGATCCATCACCTAAAATATTGAGGAGGAATAGTGAGAAATTATGTCAGAAAAAATTTTAGCTTCTGAAAATAATTTAGTAGTGTAGAAAATAATATTTTTAATAATATATTTATTATATTAGCTGAAAAGAGTTTCAAGACATGACTAATAACAACATATGTTTTTTTTAGAAAATTAGTTTCTATTTATTTTTGAAAAAGTAACTTTTAGTGTGATAAAAAGAAAAGAGTAACTTTTAGTAATTACTCTATCATAAATATTCATTTTACTTCTCCACGCCAGGTTTTTTGTTTTTTGTTTGATATTTTTCCATTTCATTTTCTTGAAGTAATCCCAACGCTCAGTTCACCAATTGCACCTGGTCATGACTCATAATACAAGTAGGAAGGAAAAGCCCGCAATCCCTTGTGCCAAAAAGAGGAAGAAAATCGGTGGGGGTTGGCAGACTTGTACCCAGACCGCAGATGTTGCTCTCGCCTCTCTGTATGCCACTCAAAATATTTAATACTCCAGCAATTATTTAATATTTAATACTCCAGTATTTGTTCTTCAGCAGAAAAATGAATGAACGAATGTGATAACATCAACAACTAGTAGATAAGCCCGCGTTGTTTGACGTTGATGTTTTGAAAATAAAACTACTCAAAAGCGAATTTGACATTATATAGATTTTTCTTATACATTAGTTCATAATTGAAAGTGCGCTGTTACATAAGCTGGTTACTCCTCCTATGGTTGAGGTGATTGGAACATGAGGTCGGACATTCCATCGAGGTGGTATGTTGATGAAGATGGCTTTTAGAAAAGTAGAAGAAGAAATTAATAGTGGTATTAGTTATTGAGTATTAGCAATAAGTAAGAGGAAAACCTAGATCTTGATTGCTGCATTGTGAGAGTTGTTTCACTTGATTCCTGCTGTGGTGTATACAAACATTTGCAGATTTTGTTGGCCCAGTAAATTGGTACTTTGTTAACTACATTGAGGTGCTTGATCAGTAGTTGGATTGTTACATTTTGGTTTGCCAGATCTTGCAGAATCTTAGGGAAATTGTTGATCTTGTTATTCTGCATTGTCAATGCAATAAGGTTTTTATGTATAATTGGAATTTGATGTTGGGATAAAGCAGGCAATTGAATAATGAATACCTCCTTAAAAACCGTTTCAGCTCGGTTCCCAATTAGTGTACGTACTTCACGGTCCTCCAAAACAACTGTAACTCCAGCAGTTTCATCGGAAGCTAGAACTGAGATTTTGAATCTGTTTCGTCGAAGATATTGAAATAGTTAATTTACATTGCTTGATTAATAGAGAAAGAGAAATTATGAAATAATAGAAAAGCTCACTTTTTTTCTGGGTGCGGTATTCTTCTATTGTAGTTGTGGCAGAAGAATAATGTTTGTTCCATTTCTATAGGTCTTTTGCATCCAGTACATATATGGAAGTACCATTTATCTGTTTCCTCAACAGAGGTGATGGTAGCATGGACAATCACGTATGCCTGTTCAGAAGAAGGAATAAATTATACAGCAGAGTCTTAGCTTGTCAATATATATAAAGTTACCTCAATGTAGTCTGTTCCCAATGTTGTAATATCAGCAATTCGGATCAGCTCGGTTTTCTTCCTTCTTTGTGTTGCCAATATCTGCTTTGAGTAGTTTGGCACTCCTAATCTGTTGTTGAAATGTTAGTTGAAATGTTGGAAGAACTTATTTTGAGAAAAAATATATAGAGAGTTAAACCGTCACATTTTTCTGATTTCTTCCACACTGTGGTGGTCATAGTTGAGATAGAAAGTAGTAGCTCCAACGTTTGATAGATCAATTGCATCTAGAATGTAAGTTGAAGCATGAATCCGTAGTTTGTAATAATAAGAAAGTTATAGTAAAGGTGTAGAAAGAAATTCTTACTATTCCAAACTCCTATTTTGCAGCTTGTGATAATTATAATCACTGGTACCTCCACTTGTTGTAACAACTCTTTGTAAAATTTGATAGCGAGTGAAATCCAGAATGTAACATTGACATTTGAGCTTGTAATATTGAAAGAAGGGAAAAGTTAGTTAAAGTACCATTTTGTGAATATAGTAGATTTTTGTTTTTAGAAATACCTGCCATTGGTAATGGTGAATTTAGTTTGTTTTTGTGGTAGGCCAAGCCTGTTAACCAAATCTCTTAGCATGATGGTTTCCGGATTTTGTATTATATCGACGACATCAACATAGGCACAGAGTTATGAATGTTTTTGCTGAGAATGAAAGGTAATTAGGAGTTGTAATGTTTCAAGGTACATACCTACTAAGAACATAGTATCATTAGGAAATTTATTTCCGTCATCTTGTACCTCTCTAATCTTTGTGTTGTTTGAGAAAATGAGTTGGTTATCATTGTGAACCGGTCTGAATTTGTCATCAGGCTTGTATGGCTAAACTGTAAAAGATTTGATGATACATATGTTCCCAACACATAAGTTGAGTTCATGTCGATCTGCACAATTTCCTGGTATGAAGGCATGTATCTTACTTTCCTGTTTTGTTTTGCAAAATGATTTTGTTAAGTTGAAGTAAAATATTTCAAAGCTTATGAAAATAAGTTGTTTTTGGAACCTGTTCGTCAATCAGAATGACATTGAAAGCTTTGAATTGTTGTCCCTTTGTAGTGGCTCCTCTCCAGAATCTGATAACTTTTACTTTGATTTTGCATTCCGTTGTTCCTTGTTTCAGACTTGACAAACAGTAAGTCTGTTTGGTTGACATGTTTTTCTTTGAAAGTGTTAGGTTTGTTTGGGTGATTTGTTGAGAGTGTTGACTTGTAAATTTGTAGTCCCAGTGGTATGTGGTAAATGCTGATTGTAAGTGTTACAAATGGTTGGTTTGGAATTTAAAGCAAGTACTTAATAGATACTACATCAGACTGAATTCCACTTACACAAAAGATATACTTAGACATACAAAAGTATTGGTAAACATTAGAGTACAAAAGCAATAAAGTCCATTGATTTGTAGTAGCACTAAGCACATAATCACATCTGCAAGATAAGCCCAAAAAATATTGTTATGACAGAAACGAAGCTTATGGAAATGTAGTTAAAAGTTAAAAATTTGTAATAATACCTTTTCCTTTTTTACAATTGTTGGAAGTTTTGTTTCCAAAGCATCTTCGACCTGAAATTTTAATGCATCTTTTGCTTTAATTACCCTCTGTTTTTTGTTTGTCGGCATTCCAGTTTGCGGTGTTTGATTGAGATGTATAGTAGATTCATTTTCCTGAGATATATGAATGTATTAAAATAATAGTTAATAAAGTTGTTCAAAGTTATTAGTGATCCATTGAGTGCTTACGTTGATGGAAGACGTGTCTTCCATGCGTCCTATTTTGATCTTAGAAGGTGAGAAGTTTCCCATCTTTTCAACAGCGGCATCTACATGTTGAGCTTCATAGACTATGCATCCATTTTTTATGTTGTCTTTGGTGAGCTTCAATGTGACTGTGTATTCCTTGTGCTGTAACTGTTTTAGTTCTTCCGGGAATGGCTCAACAGTTGGTTCCTAAAATAGAATTGTAAAGAGCATGCTTATAAAAGTTTGAAAGTGTATATATGTTTACAAAGTTGTAAAGTAGATTACCTCAATGTATTCTGCTTGAATGTCGAAAACAGTTTTTTTGATAATTCTGCGAACTTCTGAATCTGGGAAAACAATTCCAATACATCCAGTTTCGTCGGCACAATACGTAAAAACTCTGAATCTGAAAAATAAATTCAAAGGCATGAATATTAAATTTAAAATTGATATGTTAGATAGTAATTTGAATACCTTTTATCCGGATGTGGATGAGTACGTTTACATTCTGCACATGTATACTTCTTATCCGTTTGAAAAATCTCAATATTACATTTGGCACACCGAGCGTAGTACCAACTACTTTTTTCATCGAATCTTTTGACTGTGATTTGGAAAGTAACATTTTTCTGTAAAAAGGCAATGCATGAAAGCATACACCTATAAGTTTCGTTTCTACATTCAAAATGTTAGTGCTAGAAAGAAATGTTGTTCAGCTTTTAGTATTATGTAATGTACCTCGATAAAATCCAGTCCTAAAGCGTTAATGTCAGCTATTGTAATGAATTTTTTCGTTTCCTCCTCTTCTTCACTGGAAATGTCAAGAATTGTTCTTTCCTTATAACTGGATTTCACCTTTTCTACACTACCATGATCTGGATTGACATAAATTCTTGTTGTAGGGAAATTGGTGAGATTAACTTTCCCTGATGATGAAAGTATTAAAAATTAGTAAAATTTACTGATTAGAGGGTTAAATTTGATTGTTTAATTGTAAAAGTATATACCTTCGTATTTATGTATTTTTGAGGCCGCCATGATGATGACAACAGGTTCATTGTCTTTCTGTTCCAACTCTTTCTCATATGCCTCTCCAAGCTCGTTGAATAAAGTTACTTTAATACTATAGCTAAAAAGCAAGTTATAGTTTTGAAGAGATGCTAAGGAAAACATAATTGAATGAATGTAGTAATATGATGAGAAATTCATATACCTGCCATCTGTGACCTCAAATAAAAGCCCTTTTGTTTCAACATTATTTTTTATAGTACTTACTATTGGTCGCAGATGCTTGACAATACCAACAATATCTGTAATGTATAAAAAATTTCAAACTTATGACTTTATTGAACAATAGAAGATGTTATGTTGTATAAAGAGAAGTGATTACCAATTAGGAAACGATTGTCATCTGCGCTTTTTTCGATTTCTTCCAAAGCAAAGAGATCAAAGGCATAAGGCTTTATTGTTAATCCTGGTGAGTTGTCCTTAACAAAAGTTTTATGTTCCGTGAAAAAGATGTGTTTATCAGTTCTTACGGGGCGGTAAGTTTCATGACCTAAGTACTGTTTGACCCTGAAATTTGATAGCACATATATATGTCCTTCACTAATGTCTTCCTTTGTTTTTTCTGCATTTTTGTTGCTGATAAACACATGTATCCTATTTTTCTACATGTAGATTAAGAAAATTTGTCAAAAGGGGTTATAGTATTAATTCATAAGTGACATATTCATAGAGTAGAGTTCAATTTGCATACCGAGTCATCGAGTAAAATCATATTTGTTCCTCATGACTGTTGTGTTTGTTTGTTAAGTTGAACTGTAAAAGAGTTTATACCTGTTCTATACTGAAATTCTTCGTTTTTTCCGAATTTGAGCTTGGAATAATCTTGTTTGCTGCAGTAAACCTCTTATGTTTCCAGATCTATAATAATGCCTTGTTGTTGTTATTGTGGTTGGTGCACAATTAAGAAGCACAACATTGTTAGGTTATTTTGATTTTTTTTTAGTTGTAGGAGAAAGAGTGTGATTAGTTAGATAGATTTCAATGTATTGGATTGGCTTTATTGTTAAAATATTTAGAGGAAACATTTATTTTATTTGTATAGATACATATTTTTTTAGATTGGTTTTATAGTTTTGATAAGTTGGATATTTTAAATATTTGGATAGCTATTATAATTACTAAATTTTGGATGTAAAAAAAAGTTTATAGAAATAAATACATGTTGAAGTTAAAAAAAAAATTGAAATAGGGTTGTCCAATTTTAAGTGATGAAAAAAGTGTGCAATTGTTTAATATTTTTGCTTATGAAAGTAGCCATCATAAAATTAACAATTAGTTAAACCGAATAAGTAAAAGCGAATAAGTTGAAATGGGGTTAAACGAATAAGTTAAAGAATCTATTAAGCTAAACTAAATGATTCATTAATTTTGAATATTGTCGAGATACGTAAAGAAGCAATGGGAATATAAAAGTTATTAATTTAAAATATAGTATAATTTAAAAGTAAATAATTTTTTCAAAGGAAAAGATGCTGGTCAGGCATGAGACTTTAATAAATGTAATATCTAAAAGTATATATTAAAATACAAACAAATTTATAAAAAAATGAAAGTAACCCGTCCTAACCTTTCATTTGAGTGAAGTCAATAATTACTTAAATTAATAGAAATTGTGAAAAACGATAATGATTTTCTTATAAATTTTAAATTTTTTTGGTGTATCCATTCAAACATAATTTCTGTACGCGTTACAAACTACTAAGATTAATATGAATCGATTCATTTCAACTATATGTGGTACTAACTAAGTGTACAAACAACAGGTGAAGTGGTGTGTCTCGGTAAGTGTATCCATTCTCACACACTTTGTTCATTGATTAGCCAAGTGAAACGTAACATCTAGCCTAATAATATGTGAGGCATTAATACGACAACTTTTGTGTATATATAGGTATCTCCTGTAGGGCTGAGCATTCGGTCGGTTCGGTCTAGAACCGAACCGAACCGAAAGAACCGAAAACCAAATTTTCAATTATTTTAGAATTGAACCGGACCGAATAAACTTCTGAACCGAACCAGACCCGAACCGAAATAATTCGATCGGTTCGGTCCGATCCAAAAGAACCGAATTTTTTGAATTTTGAATTTACTAATTTGAGTGTTAAGATTAAGGGTCCAGAACAACCATGCCTACATCATTATTAAAAGATAAAACAAGTAGAATTTCAAGTTTAAAGTTCCAACTTACAACCAAAAAGAAGCAATAAAAAATAACTAGAATCTGAACTGATGCAAAATAAGTGTAAAAATTCAATGCTCTTGTAAAGAATACATTCTCTCGTCACTCTTTAAATCTGATGGCCCTGCTATGAGACTAATTTGGGTGATGTGTGTGAAATCATATTGGTAGTTGATCTATATATATATATATATATATATATATATATATATATATATATATATATATATATATATATATATATATATATAAAATTCGGGTGGTTCGGTTCTAACCGAAATTATTTACGGAAGAACCGAACCGAACCGAAATTTATTTCGGTCCTAACCAAAAGAACCGAACCGACCGAAAAAGAAAAAAATTTGGACCGAACCGAAATTGTGGGGTTCGGTTCGGTTTTTCGGTTCCGGTTCGGTTTTGCTCACCCCTAATCTCCTGCAAGACTCTTCCTCACAACTAAAAAGAGAGTGCATATTGTAGTACTTTTTCTAACTTTGGTAGACGTAAGCAATGGCATCTGAATCAAGGTCTTTTTCTTCTCCCTTTTCATGTATTTGTCTGTTATATTTCTCCCTTTTAGTAAATAACGCATGAATGCTCTTGTTTTGTTTGCTGCAGTAATTCTCGTTTCAACTCTGTTAACAATATTTCCGATGAAGAGGACTCTGTTATGGCTGCGATGGATGCCTACCACGACACCCAGCCTCCGGTTAATGACAATATCGAGATGTCCTTGACCAATCTGAATGTGAACCTAGAAATGATGGCACAACAAGTGGATGAGCTAAACCGTAGTCACCACGAGTTTACTGCCAGTTTCACCAAACATCACCAGGAGTTTAGTGCCAATTTCAACAAATAGCAGGAGATCTTGGTTGAAGAAATATCACTTCTGCGCATTGAAACGACAAAACTCAGGAAGGCATTTAACGGTTAGGAGATGTTGCATGGTGGTTTGAAGATGTTCGATTTTAAGATGATGTACTTTTGTTATTTTATGGTAGTATGTTTATGTTTTTGCGTATAAGTATGTAAGTCTGTTTCTTACATGTTGGTTGCATGTTGGTTTCCATGGATTAAAAAATCAATTATGTTAAAATTTGTTTCAAGATCTATATGAAATATGTTAAGTATGAATGAGGACGATCTGTTAATGGTATTACGTCTAAAGGGTTTGGTGTTAAACCCTATTCACTCTTCTGTTCCATCGTTGTATTTTGCAATTTTTCTATAAGTAAAAAACAAATTCCTCCGAACATTTTATAAGTAAAAAACAATTGGTTAGTTAAGTTAACAAAATATGTCGAATAAGCTTCAGATATTTCAACTATTCCTTTGAAGTGACAGTTTGAAAATAGTATGCCATTTATGGTAGTTGGGGTATTTAGTAGTAATAAAGTGTACATAGTTGGCAGAGGTTTTGAGCCTTGAGCCACGAAACTAAATTTTGTTATTTTTGACAACAATTTAAATTGAAAGGACTTTGCAAAGCTTTAATAAGTCATTACTAACTGGCCAGCTTTTTTCTTTTGTAATTTTCTTGTATAAGTAGGAAAAAATTAAGCACTCACTATTAGTAGCTTGTAACAAAAGAAGTAGTGCTTTGTTTAATTAAATTAAAATAATAAATTAGTAGTAATCAGACTATTAACATGGAGGTACAGTAAAATGGGCAAATTACTATACAATAGTATAGATTGAAAGTAGTACTTAAAAATCCCAATTGAAAAAAGCCATGCATTTATTGTGGATGGTGTGTGTATTACTATCGTCTACATAGTTGGCTGACGGTTTCAGTCTCGAGTCACGTGAATAGCTTTAGAATATAATTGATAATGACCTTACGAAATTTTTTTTACTAAATTTTTTTTTACCAATGAAGTGAAAAAATAATTTAAAAAAAATGAGTTGTACATATGGTACAGTTATATGTGAATTTATAGTAAGTATTAGGTTATCTTGATGAAAGGCATATGACATAGCCTATTTGTAGTTCGAGGACTCAACTCAACTTAAACTTAGTTTGTAATAAGTAAATAACTTTAACTTCAACTACTTCAACAGTTTCAAGAGACCAATCCAGATTACTTGCAATATATGGATGCACTGATGCTGGAAATTTCAAGGATAGTAGCTGGATTTGATAGATGTGCATATCAACTGATAATTCAGATTGACTCTCGTACAATGGGTTCTCTCTATGTGTCACTTCAAATCTTTCAACAGAGAAGCTTGATGGAACTGTGGATTATGTCCCTAAAGGTAAAAAGGTTTTCTGAACTGAATATTTTACTTCATGAAAGACTTTTGGAGTTTGCTCAAAGGAATAGTCCACAAGTTATTCAAACTCCACATCATGTTAAATTTCTCAAGGGTAATACACTACACTCTTGTTTCCTTGATTCTAAGTCGATGAAGTTATACACTACATCTCATCTGGTATGGTTAGAACATATGCTGAGGACTACAGGATTTGAAGATAAAGAAAGTATCTTTGTTGCTGACATTATTCGATCATATGCTTTAACTGGATTTGAAAAGAAATATTACATTCTTCGGAATCGGCTTTGGGGTAACCTTGGAATCTTGCCTAAGAAACCTAAAGGTCTTGTGTCAGATTATAAACGTGTACTTGACAAGGATTTGATCAAAACCTTGGATGATCAAGAACGATTTGACACAGAGAATATCAGAAGGTTCCTAGAGCAAGAAGATGAAGTTGAACCTGGAGAGATAAGGGATGAAGAAACTTCAAAGTGAAGATCAGCTCTACATGTAATATCTTTAGAGCTTAGATAGGTCAAGATAGAAAAATGTATTATATGATCAGTCTAGAGGATCATCTATCTTGTATTTATCTTTTATGTTTGAATCTGGAAAATGTTAAATATAAACCAGAACTTTTCTTTTATTTACTTTGTGTTTAAAGTTTTATCTTTTACTAAGTTAAGTTGAGTTAGTTGAGTAATCCTCTAGGAATTTGCTTGTTATCGTCTAACAAACAAATAGGGGGAGATTGAAAGGCATATGACATAGCCTATTTGTAGTTCGAGGACTCAACTCAACTTAAACTTAGTTTGTAATAAGTAAATAACTTTAACTGTCACAGGAATCTCAGGAGGTACTATCTGTTAGAAGAAAAACCCTAAAGTCAATCTATAGTTTTGATGTTTTACACTGGAAGAAGTTCAGATTACTGATCAAGCCTCAGTATAGCATCAAAGAAGTGGTTTTATTTCTAAGACAGAGATTTCTAGAGTGACAGGTTCAGACAGTATACAGTGAAGTACAAGAAGGAGAAAGAGATGAGAAGAAAAATGAATCACATTTTTAATGTGAAAATTAAAGGACAGTCATTGAGGTTAGTCGTTCATGAACCAGACAGTACATGGAACGTCAACAAAATATTCAGTGGTATTCCTTTATTACTTTCAGTGATTCAGAAAAGAATTAAGACAATCCAAGGATATATAATTAATCTTGTTTAATTAATTTAAATCAAGTAGTCAATTTAATTAATTAATTAATTCATCTTGAAATAATTCTTTAATTAAATTAATTATTAGATTAATTAAATCAGATTAATTATTTAAGTAAGAATAAATTAAAATGATTATTTATTAATCAATTTTAATTTAATTCTGAAAAATGAACTAGTCTTGCCGATTGTCTTGGAGACTTAATTCAGAACAACAAGACAATAGGAGATTGTCTTGCCGATTGTATTGGAGAAGAAATCACTAAAGCAAGACAATTCCTGATTGTCTTGCCGATTGTCTTGATAATGATAATGTCTGAATAGCTTTTGAAAAGTAGAATAAAAATCTAATTTGATTGTCTTGACGATTGTCTTGGCAGTTCAATTTGATTGTCTTGATAATGATCAAAAAGATAAAGCTTCAGACAGAATGATAATTTTGATAAAGCAAGACAAAGATATCTGAATTTGATTGTCTTGCCGATTTTCTTGGAAGAACCTGATTGTCATGACGATTGTATTGCCTATTGTCTTGGCAGTACAAAACTGGTTGTCTTAGAAGAAGAAATTGTATTGAAGATTGTCTTGACAGTTATAATTGAAGATAAAGATGCAGGGATTAATATATATCAAGACATCTCGACAGAAGCAATCAGTAAGACAAGAACACAGAAAATATTACATTCAAGAACTGAATTCTCTCTTCTCTCTCATCAAGAACACACAGCACAAGAAGCAGAAAATTATTTAGAAAATCAAGTTCATCTTATTTTTAATATCTGATCCGATAGAACTGATTTACTTGATACTCTTGTACTATTAGCGAGTTTTTACTCCTAATCTATATCTTGATTTTTATTAACAAATCTAGAAAAATTCATGTCGAATTTTCTAATTTGTTTTTATTAACTAGCTATAAATTCTGTACTGTATTTGTAACAAACCCCTCAAGTTAATATAATTTTATATTCAACTTGAATTTTGTTTCATTTAATTCCGCTCAAATTTGTCAAAATATAAATTAAATTATCCGGGCAAATTTCGATAAAACAGTACTGTTTGTATTCAACCCCCCCTTCTACAAACATATTGGACCTAACAATTGGTATCAGAGCCGGTTGGTTGATACACAAACCAAAGATTCCATTTTACTCAATTAAAAATCATCCCCGAATTTTTTAACTCTCTTAAAAATTCATCATGTCTTCTAAAGTCGGAACTGTGAAAATTCCCATATATGACAAAAACAGTTATGATATGTGGAAGAACAAAATGTTAATGCTCCTCGAGGTTGCAAATCCTAAATACATGAAAGTCTTATCAGAAGGACCAATAATACCTTTTGGATTAACTCCTGAAGTTGTTACTGATGGAAAAGTTGTTGCTCCTGCAAAGTTTGTACAAAAAGATTCTTCTGAATTCACTCTTGCTGAAAGAGAGGAAGCTGGACTTGACATTAATTTAAGACTGATCTTAATAGACTCTCTAGACTCTGTAATGTACAGTCATGTGATTAGCTGCAAAACTGCAAAGCAAATGTGGGACACCATTGAAACTGTGAATGAAGGAACAGAGGAAGTTAGGGAGAATCGACTAGAAATTCTGACTTCTGAGTATGAACACTTTCGATCAGCATACAATGAAAGTATTCAAGATGTGTTTGAAAGATATAACAAACTTGTCAACAATTTACAGATGCATGGCAAGTACTACACTCAGAAAGAGATCAACAGAAAATTTCTACTGTCAATGCCTGTTCATCTAGAACATAGAATTACAGCTATCAGAGAGTCGAGGAATCTAAGTGAAATAACTGTAGAAAGACTCTTTGGTGTTTTAAAAACCTATGAACTGGAACAATCTCAACAAAAGGAGATTTATGGAAAAGGAAGAGTTGCTAATACTTCTACAGCTCTTATTGTTGAGAACAAACAGGAAGTGGAAAATAAGGTTATTCAATCTTGTAATGTTGACAGTGGCAAGCTTGAAGTTGAAGTTGGTCAAACGAATGCTAGTCCAGATGAAGGAGACTTCTATTCATTAGAAGAGCTAGATCAGTTGGAAGATGAGTCCATGGCTTTGTTGGTAAGGAAATTCAGCAACTTCAGATTCCAGAAGAATCCCAAGTTCAGGTACAAATCTAACTATAACTGGTTCTAGAGAGGAGGTTCTTCATCCTCAAGTAACAGAGGAGGTTACAAAACTGGAACAGTTGAAAGAAGTAAAATTAGATGCTACAACTGTAATGAACTTGGACATTTCGCTACTGAATGTCAGAAGCCAAAACAAAACCAAAGAAAAGACTTTGGATCTGAGAAGAAGAAGACAGGTAGAGCCTATGTGGCTGCTGGAAAGAGTTGGGATAATACAGACTCTGAAGATGAAGAGTATGGCAATCTTGCCCTGATGGCAAAATCTGATAACTCCAGTGGTACTTCATCTGAGGTATCTTTTACTGAAAGTCAATATATTTATCAACTTACTGATACACTGGGTAATGCTAATAGAGAGATTGAAAGGATCAATTTGTTAAATACAGATCTTAAAAATCAATTATCAGAATTACACGATGTACAAAATTGCCATGTTATACAAAAATCAGAAATAAGAATTCTAAAAGAACTTGAGAGGTCTCTAGCAGAGATGGTGGTTCAACAACGTGAAACAATAGCTGAGTTAGAAATAAGAGTCAGTGCTACTTCTAATTCATGTAAAGTAGCTAAAGAGTTGTTTAACCAACAAGCTATTAATCAAACTGTAGGAATTGGGTTTGATTATAATGAAGCTATTGGACGGAAAAGCATTATTACCCCTAATCGTGTCAGTGCTGTAGAAAGGGGTATACCATTAGTGCTTAAGAGTGTTAGTAATCCACTCTTTAAGACATCCATAGCAGAACCTTTGGATACAACATCTTTAATCATTAAGGAAGAGATGCGCATTGAGGATGTAGCTAATGGCGTAGTCTTAGAAAATAATCAAGTTGTTAAAAATGATAAAGATAGAAAGACTGTGTTTGTAAAAGCAGAAAGAGTTGGTGAGTCTACTAGTTCATTGAAAACTAGTAGCAGAAGTAACAACATGAATAAATGCAACAACAAATCTACCATGCATGCTATTCCTGTTATTCATACTGCTCATAAGAAATGCAATGCTGTTAATTGCATGTCTTGTGCTTTTAATATAATGTCTGCTTACTTTAACGGTAATCATGCATGTATTGAGAAGAACGTTCCTAGACAGCAAATGAGCAGAAATAAACATGTTAGATCCAGGACTGAAAAATCACCTAATTCTAAGATTAGGACTCCAAGTCCTTCTCAGGATTTGGTAAAGACATGGTTACCCAAGCTGAAACCAAAACAAGTTAAAGCTGTTTACAGGGTTAAATGTCCAGTACCTGAAGAAAATGTTGTTAAAATAAAAAGTGTTGCTTTACCTGATAAAGGTCAATTCTTTAAGTACTCCGGACCCAATCAAATTTGGGTTCCGAAGAAAGTCTAACCAATTTGTCATTGCAGGGTTTGAAACAGGTTGAACGAGTCATGTGGATTCTGGACAGTGGATGTTCAAGGCATATGACCGGAGATAAAGCCCTGCTGACAAATGTGGTGGAGAAGGCTGGCCCAGTCGTTACCTTTGGAGATAACAGCAAAGGTAAAACTGATGGATATGGCAGATTAGAAGCTGGAAATGTTATCATTGAAGATGTCTCTTTTGTGAACGGCCTTGAGCATAATTTGCTCAGTATTAGTCAATTCTGTGACAGAGGTTATGAAGTTCATTTCAACAAGAAGAATTGTCTAATATCACACAAGAGAAATGAAAGGCCGCAGTTGACTGGAGTAAGAAAAGGAAACTTGTACATAGCCAATATGAACTCTGGAAGCACAGAAGAAATTAGATGTTTTTATTCAAAGGCATCTACTGATGAAAGTTGGTTATGGCACAAGAAACTTTCTCACCTAAACTTCAAAACAATGAATTCTCTAGTGAAAAGAGAGTTGGTGAGAGGTTTACCTTCGATTGAATTTACTCAGGAAGGTCTATGTGATGCTTGTCAAAAAGGGAAGTTAAAAAGGGCAACTCACAGGAGCACTAACATATCATCAATAACTGAACCATTACAACTTCTCCATATGGATTTGTTTGGTCCAGTTAGTGTGATGTCCATGTCAAGAAAAAGATATGCTCTAGTGATTGTTGATGATTTCTCAAAATTCACATGGGTACTATTTCTGAACTCAAAAGATGAAACTCCATAACTGGTAGTTGATCACATTAAGTTAATTGAGCTGGATTCTAATCGTCCAGTAAGAGCTATAAGGTCAGACAACGGAACTGAATTCAAGAATGCAGTTCTAAATGACTTTTGCACTGAAAAGGGTATAACTAGACAGTACTCGGCTCCCAGAACTCCTCAGCAAAATGGGGTAGTTGAAAGAAAGAATAGAACCTTGATTGAAGCTGCACGTACTATGCTAAGTGAATCAAGGCTTCCATTGAGCTTTTGGGCTGAAGCTGTCAACACTGCATGCTATACCCAGAGTCGGACACTTATCAATAAAGACTTAATGAAGACACCATATGAAGTTCTATATGACAAGAAACCAACTCTCAAGTACTTCCATGTATTTGGGACAAAATGCTTTGTGTTGAAAGAAGGAGAAGATCAAGGTGGTAAATTTGAAGAAAAAGCACATGAAGCAATATTTATTGGTTATACTAGAAGAGCCTACAAGGTGTATCTTATTGATCAACAGAAAACCATGGAAAGTGTCAATGTTACATTTGATGACACACAACTCCCAAGTATCCAAAATGAAGATTCATCTGAAAAGCTCAAGTTTGATGACATGTCAGACTCAGATTCAGATGATGACAATCAACCTGAAGTTGTTGCTAATAATAATAATCCATATGTTGGTGGTAATGATCAAGGTGATGCTGGTGAAAACAATGATAATTTTCAAGACACCACTGATACTCTTGAACCATCAACAAGTCAAACTGGCAACAACTCAGGGGGAGATAATGAAGGGTCAACAAGTCATACTCAACATCATACTGAAGATCAAGGCGAATCATCAAGATCAATTCTTCCCAGACAAACTGTTTGGAATAGAGCTCATCCTTTTGAGCTGATTCTTGGTGATCCAGATGTTGGTGTGAAAATAAGAAGAGCTTATCAGAATCAATGTAACTATTCTGGGTTCCTGTCTGTCATGGAACCTAAGAAAGTAGAAGAAGCTCTATCTGATCCTGATTGGGTGATTGCTATGCAAGATGAACTCAATCAATTTAAGCAACTAGAAGTATGGAAGCTTGTACCCAGACCTAAAGATAGAAAAGTGGTGGACACAAAATGAGTATTCAGAAACAAACTAGATGAAGATGGCACTGTGATAAGAAACAAAGCAAGACTGGTAGCTAAAGGTTATTCACAAGCTGAAGGCATTGATTATGACGAGACCTATGCTCCAGTGGCAAGACTTGAGGCCATCAGAATATTCTTGGCATATGCATCCTATTCAAGATTCAAAGTTTATCAAATGGATGTCAAGAGTGCTTTTCTGAATGGTAAGCTAGATGAAGAAGTGTATGTAGAACAGCCCCCTGGTTTTGAAGATCAAGATCATCTGGACTATGTTTACTTTCTTTACAAAGCTATCTATGGTCTTAAGCAAGCCCCAAGAAAATGGTATGACACTCTTTCTGAATTTCTATTAGAAAATGGTTTTATAAGAGGTGTCATAGACAAAACTCTCTTCACTAAAAGACATAAGAATGATATAATACTAGTCCAAGTCTATGTGGATGATATTATATTTGGGTCTACTAATGAGCTTCTATGCAAGAAGTTTTCTAAGTTAATGCAGGGTAGGTTTGAAATGAGCATGATGGGAGAACTGAAATTCTTTCTTGGATTACAAATAAGTCAGAGACAAGATGGAATATTTATTTGTCAATCCAAGTACATCAAGGAGCTCCTCAAGAAATATCACATGGAGGAGTGCTCATCAGCAAAGACACCATCAACTATAGCTGTCAAAATTGGTTTATGTGAAAGTTCTGCCAAGGTAGATATCACAGGCTATAGAGGTATGATTGGCTCATTACTTTACCTAACTGCTAGTAGACCAGATATAATGTTTGCCACATGCTTGTGTGCAAGGTTCCAAGCGAACCCTAAAGAAATACATCTCACTGCTGTCAAAAGAATCTTAAGATATCTAAAGGGTACACCTAATTTAGGCATCTGGTACCCTAATGAATCTGGTTTTACTTTAATTGGATATACAGATTCTGACTATGCAGGAAGTGTTGTAGACAGGAAAAGTACATCTGGGAGTTGTCAATACCTAGGTGGAAGATTGGTATCTTGGTTCAGTAAGAAACAGCAAACAGTTTCCAACTCTACAGCCGAAGCTGAATATATAGCTGCTGGAAGCTGTTGTGCTCAGATCTTATGGATTAGGAATCAATTAATGGACTATGGCATTGTATTGGAAAATATCCTTATTTTATGTGATAATACAAGTGCCATAGCAATCGCCAGCAATCCTGTGCAGCACTCAAGGACAAAGCACATTGACATAAGGTATCATTTTATAAGAGAGCATGTAATGAATGGTACAGTGGAACTACTATTTATAGGCTCTGGAGATCAAACCGCAGATATTTTTACTAAGTCGCTTAATGAATCCTCATTCACTAGAATTGTTAGTGAATTGGGTATGTTAAACAGTCCTAGTAATTAATACTGTTAATATCTGAAATTTGATCTTTAATAATTTTTGCAAGTGATTATTATGTGAATATGTGTTGTTTGAAATCACTTGTATAATTATTTTACCAACTAATTTTCTTGCTTGTTTAGTTATTTTTCACTCTGTTTATTCATATTATTTAATACTTCATATTTCTGTATTTTTAGAATATTTGTAGATATTTATTTCTATTTTAATAATTATTTTATTAAATGTTTTGTAATGTTTGTCCTTTTGTTATTTATATTTGTTTTCGTAAAAAGATTAATCCATGTTTCTGTAAAATATTTATTTTTAGTATGTTTAATAATATATTAGAGTGTATTTTAATTGGATTAATTATGCACATTAATTTGTGTTTTATTAGCATTTTAATAAATTGTTATGATTGTGATTATCATATCAAGACAATCGCCAAGACAATTCACAGATTGTCTTGGAAGGTTATTTTGTTGATAATAAAATATTTTTCAGATTTTTTATTCTGTTTTTATTTTGTTTTACTCAAAACAAACGATTGTCTTGATAGTTTTGAACTACCAAGACAATCGGCAAGACAATCAACTGATTGTCTTGGAGTGATTTTTTTTTATATATTTTCAAAATTAAAAAAATGTGTGTTAATTTGTTGATTAATCAGTTAAATAATTGATTGTCTTGATAGTATTTATACTACCAAGACAATCGGCAAGACAATCAACTGATTGTCTTGTAATGTTATTTTGTGTTTTAATAAAATTAAAAAATTAAAAAAATAATAATAATATATGTGTGTTAATTTATTTTAATCAGTTATATGCTTGATTGTCTTGATAGTATTTATACTAACAAGACAATCGGCAAGACAATCAAACCGATTGTCTTGTAGTGTTAGTATGTATTTTAATAAAAATAAAAAAAATAATAAAATTGTTTTCATTTTCTTTTATTTTTCAGGATTGTAAACGATTGTCTTGATAGTATTTATACTAACAAGACAATCGGCAAGACAATCAAACCGATTGTCTTGTAGTATAGTTTTGTACTTAAAAAAAAACAGAAAAACAGATCTCAAATCTCAGCAATACAATCTCTACTCTCGTGTCTTTACACAGAGCTCAACATATATACATACAATACACGCAATCTTGTACTGAATCGCTGCTAAAATTTCCTCAACCAAACTGAAAAACAAGACCAGATTTAAGTAGATCGTTCAATTATCCTTCTTTTGAACCGATCATCTTTAAGTTTGGTTAATTTTTTGAAAATCAAATTTTTCAAAAAGTAGAATCGGATTTTGACTGTTTTGAGAGTTCTAGATTTTTTCTGTGAATTCTAAAAATAGATTGAGACTCCCAGTGATCAAGAGAACATCATATAAATTTTTGAGATTTTTCTGACAACTTTGAATTAATTCGAATTTTTAATTAATTTTAATTAATTATTAATTCTGAAAATTTTCGAATTGTTTTAATTTTCTTAAAATTAAAGTGTGTTTTTGTATTTAAAAATGGCTGATAATTTTGAGATAATGAAACATAATTTGGTTGGCTATTTTAATCCGAACGATTGTCCCTACGATCGATTTAGGCCTTGGATACAATTTTTGAATGACGATTCAATTATCCGAACTGCCATTTCGATTGAAGCCCCAATTAAGATAGGACCACTGAGATTGATTTGCACAGAAGCTGTGGTGTCTGAAGACTTGACCTCATTTTCTTTTGATTTTGATGGTACACACCACGTCGTGACAGAATCAACCCTAACTACTGTTTTGGGTCTTCCGGCGGATAATTTTGATCCATTTCCAACCAGTGAACAACTCTATCAATTCTTCATTGATATTAATTATCATGGAGTAATTGATATGAACAACCTGAGCAAAAGGAATCTGGTTCAACCATGGGATGCATTCTTCGACACGATCTCCAAGGTATTTGCTAATTCAGCGAGAGGTAATTTTCACTTACTCACCTCTATGTTACAAACTATTGATTATGCTGTTGCTAACAACCGTAGAATCAATATTGGTAATCTACTTTGGAGTACTATTATTAACAGGATTGTTAAGGCCAGAAAGGATTTTGATGAGGGTAAGAAAGTTCTATGTTATTATCCTAGATTTTTAACTCTGTTATTTAATCATCTTGTTCCTGTTGGTCAACAAACAGTTTTTAGGAATGACAACCCTATGGTATCAGGCAGGCAAGCCAAGAAAATATTCACTAGCCTTGATACACATAGAAAGTTGATAAATGTGCCAGTGTATATTACACCATATTTGTCTAACTTCATAAATCTACCTGTCATTCCTCGACTTTTGAATGCACCTGAACCTGAACCTCAAGATGTACCTGTCCCTGAACATCAACATCAAATGGAACAATCTATTCCTTCAGGTACAGCTACTGCATCAATGGAGCAGGTATTACCTTCTATCTCTCAAACTGTTTCTGGAGCCCAAGTGGCTGATAGGTCAGACCAAGAGGTTGTAGAACCTTAGCCTCTATCCCAGGTCTTAGAGCCAAACACCGTGTCTAACCAAATCTCTAAACCTAAAGCCAGAAGCAAGTTGTTGACAAAAAAAGCTGATAGAAGAAGTGATAATGTGAGTGATCCCACATCTCTGCCTCCACCAAAGAAGAGAAGAAACCTATTACTTGAGGCATCTGTTAGCCCATCCATTTCCTCCCAACAGGACTTGGACATTGAAATGGCCAATGAACTGTTACTAATTTCATCCTCTCAACAGGATGCAATTATTGAAATTCGCCAAAGGGCCGTGGCACCTTGTACAGAGTCAAGCACACCTCTATTACTCACAATGGGGGAAAACATTAACTTAGAATCTGATGTTGCTAAGGACACTGAGCAAGGAGTGCACGATAGGATTGTTACTGTGCCTACCATTATTACGGTAGAAGAGCCTTCACAGGCTTCAGAGGGAAATCTTGACTCTCTGCCAGTTATAATAGAGTCATCATCTCCCCTCCCAGGAGGAACATTCCTGGCTCCCTCAAGGGATTCTTCACTCGCAGATTTATCTGGTGAAAGTGAAAGGCAACTTGGTCATCCTATCACTGAAGAAATTCAGTTATCAAATCCAAATGAATTGATAGAGATGACTGAGGATTGGGAATTGCGAACTCCCATTGCACCACCACTGACCTCTCCAGAAGAGGCTAGGGTGATTTCTTATGCAGGTACAGCTCAAGGAAAGGAGCTAGTGTTGAGTGATGTGAGGACCACCTTAAATATGAGTGAAACACATGCACGAAAGGAGAGTGACATATCCTTGAGTGAACATCAGGTGAGCGCACACACTGACACAAACACTTTGTCTCTAATGGCTCAAATCAAAGAACTACAAAAGAAATTGATGGAAACTGAGGCTGAAAAACAAGTTTTAAAAGCACAAGTGGATGAACGGTCTTCTTCTTCCACCTCTGTCAACAATCAGCTCATGATCATTCGTGACGATGTCCACAACATAAAGACTACACTCACTCCAGCAATCAATACATTGATACAATCCAACTCTCAGCATCTACAGAAAGAACAGATATTCTAAATGCTATTGACAGACTCTCTAATAGGGTGGATGAACTTCAAGTGGAAATGCATGAAACTGCTCAATCATATGCTACAACCTTTGCAAATCTTGAAGGGAAGTATGATTACATGTTTGAAGGACTTGATCATCTATACAACATTGTTAAACCTACTCATAATATCACACCAGAACAAAGAGCATACTTTGAAGACTATGATGATGATAATGAGGGGGATAATGATGCAAATAGGGAGCTTAACAGTCAACGGAAGTCTGTAGAGGATTCCTCAACTAAGGGGGAGAAGTCTGGAGATGGAGGAGCAGGTAAGTCTGGAGAAGCAGGAGGAGGTAGTAAGTCAGGAGGAGATCAAGGGAGGCATAAGGAGAAGTTTGAGAAGTCTACCAAGGGAAAAGAAAAAGCTGCTCAAGCTGCTCATGATCAGGATGCATTTGAGTTTGATTTTGATCTCAGGAATAGTAAGTTTGAAGTACAACAATTAAATGATATCGAAGAAGATCTTTCAAACTGGCAAGATGATCCTGTGTTTGAGAAGGAACTGCAAGAGGAGAAAGCTGATCGTCTGATGAGACAAGCTAAGCTTGAGAAGCCCAGACAGGTAGTGAATGAAAGATTGAAGCTGAAGCAAGCTGAAGATGCAGAGAAACAAAAGCTACATACAATCAGTGTACAGGAAAGGAAAAGAGATATTCAGTTGAAGATTGGTTCAAAGTGGGATAGAGCAAGAGAAATTTTTGATTCTATTCAGAACACTGCTAATGATGATGAACGTTTTCTCCAACTACTTCAACAGTTTCAAGAGACCAATCCAGATTACTTGCAATATATGGATGCACTGATGCTGGAAATTTCAAGGATAGTAGCTGGATTTGATAGATGTGCAGATCAACTGATAATTCAGATTGACTCTCGTACAATGGGTTCTCTCTATGTGTCACTTCAAATCTTTCAACAGAGAAGCTTGATGGAACTGTGGATTATGTCCCTAAAGGTAAAAAGGTTTTCTGAACTGAATATTTTACTTCATGAAAGACTTTTGGAGTTTGCTCAAAGGAATAGTCCACAAGTTATTCAAACTCCACATCATGTTAAATTTCTCAAGGGTAATACACTACACTCTTGTTTCCTTGATTCTAAGTCGATGAAGTTATACACTGCATCTCATCTGGTATGGTTAGAACATATGCTGAGGACTACAGGATTCGAAGATAAAGAAAGTATCTTTGTTGCTGACATTATTCGATCATATGCTTTAACTGGATTTGAAATGAAATATTACATTCTTCGGAATCGGCTTTGGGGTAACCTTGGAATCTTGCCTAAGAAACCTAAAGGTCTTGTGTCAGATTATAAACGTGTACTTGACAAGGATTTGATCAAAACCTTTGATGATCAAGAACGATTTGACACAGAGAATATCAGAAGATTCCTAGAGCAAGAAGATGAAGTTGAACCTGGAGAGATAAGGGATGAAGAAACTTCAAAGTGAAGATCAGCTCTACATGTAATATCTTTAGAGCTTAGATAGGTCAAGATAGAAAAATGTATTATATGATCAGTCTAGAGGATCATCTATCTTGTATTTATCTTTTATGTTTGAATCTGGAAAATGTTAAATATAAACCAGAACTTTTCTTTTATTTACTTTGTGTTTAAAGTTTTATCTTTTACTAAGTTAAGTTGAGTTAGTTGAGTAATCCTCTAGGAATTTGCTTGTTATCGTCTAACAAACAAATAGGGGGAGATTGAAAGGCATATGACATAGCCTATTTGTAGTTCGAGGACTCAACTCAACTTAAACTTAGTTTGTAATAAGTAAATAACTTTAACTGTCATAGGAATCTCAGGAGGTACTATCTGTCAGAAGAAAAACCCTAAAGTCAATCTATAGTTTTGATGTTTTACACTGGAAGAAGTTCAGATTACTGATCAAGCCTCAGTATAGCATCAAAGAAGTGGATTTATTTCTAAGACAGAGATTTCTAGAGTGACAGGTTCAGACTGTATACAGTGAAGTACAAGAAAGAGAAAGAGATGAGAAGAAAAATGAATCACATTTTTAATGTGAAAATTAAAGGACAGTCATTGAGGTTAGTCGTTCATGAACCAGACAGTACATGGAACGTCAACAAAATATTCAGTGGTATTCCTTTATTACTTTCAGTGATTCAGAAAAGAATTAAGACAATCCAAGGATATATAATTAATCTTGTTTAATTAATTTAAATTAAGTAGTCAATTTAATTAATTAATTAATTCATCTTGAATTAATTCTTTAATTAAATTAATTATTAGATTAATTAAATCAGATTAATTATTTAAGTAAGAATAAATTAAAATGATTATTTATTAATCAATTTTAATTTAATTCTGAAAAATGAACTAGCAAGACAATTCCTGATTGTCTTGCCGATTGTCTTGGAGACTTAATTCAGAACAGCAAGACAATAGGAGGTTTTCTTGCCGATTGTATTGGAGAAGAAATCACTAAAGCAAGACAATTCCTGATTGTCTTGCCGATTGTCTTGATAATGATAATGTCTGAATAGCTTTTGAAAAGTAGAATAAAAATCTAATTTGATTGTCTTAACGATTGTCTTGGCAGTTCAATTTGATTGTCTTGATAATGATCAAAAAGATAAAGCTTCAGACAGAATGATAATTTTGATAAAGCAAGACAAAGATATCTGAATTTGATTGTCTTGCCGATTGTCTTGGAAGAACCTGATTGTCTTGACGATTGTATTGCCTATTGTCTTGGCAGTACAAAACTGGTTGTCTTAGAAGAAGAAATTGTATTGAAGATTGTCTTGACAGTTATAATTGAAGATAAAGATGCAGGGATTAATATATATCAAGACATCTCGACAGAAGCAATCAGTAAGACAAGAACACAGAAAATATTACATTCAAGAACTGAATTCTCTCTTCTCTCTCATCAAGAACACACAGCACAAGAAGTAGAAAATTATTTAGAAAATCAAGTTCATCTTATTTTTAATATCTGATCCGATAGAACTGAT